>JAHQIY010000007.1:2586650-3846226 GCA_019054805.1 Brachionus manjavacas
CCTACTGCCGATTTTTAAAATTAATTTAAAAAAAACTAGTCGAAGCCTTTTGTCGCATCTATCCTTAAAAGCAAAGACTCACTTTTTTCTTAATCTAAAAACTATTTTCAAGATACTTAGGTCCTCTTTTTACTTGGCTTGTTGCTAGCTTTGATTAATTTAATTTTTTAGGTCAAAATTAAAGCTAATGTATCAAAAATTGTCTTTTTATTCCTTAAAGCTTATTTGGTCTAAAAAATTTTAACCAATTTTGTCTTTGGATGATTGAATTTTTTAGACAAATAAAAAAATAAAAATTAACTTGGTTAATCTTGAAATCAGCTTTGAAAAAATTAAAATTTTAATTCAATTTAATTGCAACTAAATTTTGCGAATTTTCGAGCTAATTTCTATATAAAATCTTACGGTGGATAAACTCAAGAATTCTACTTAATTGCCCTAAGTGAAATAGGTAAAAGAAAATATTTTAACTATTTGGCTTAAAAAATCTGTTAATAAATATCTGTTTTTGAATTTCATTGTGTTATTTTTATAGCCTATTTTTTCTAGGATTAATTTAAAAGAAAATATTCTTAAAATAATAAAAAGACCCCAAATTATCATGCTTAAAGTTAATTTTCGAATCGTAAAGGCTTACACTACTTGCTTTTAACAAAGAAAACCAATTTTCAGCAAATAATTTTATATAACTTTTGTTTAATTTAAAAAAAATCGATTAAATAAATTCTTTTAAATAAATCAATTTAGAAAAAATACAAACGAAAATAAACTCAAATATTAGAGGAGATCGACATACGAGATACCAAAAAAAACAGCAGATGATAAAATTCTCTTTTTAAATCATGAAGACTTATATCCGTTTTACGAAGGAAAAATAATAATCTTGAAGAAATGGAGAGTTTTACAACTAAAACACAATGTATTTAGCAAGAAACTTCGTTTTTTCTCTATGTACAGAATTAAAATTAAAATTTTTAATAAAAACAATTTCAAGATATTAATTTTAAAAAACTATTTTTTTTTCGCAGGAAAATGGTTTAAAAAAATGAAAAAAAAAGTGGACATTAAAAAAAAATAAATGACAAAATTTTATTGAATAGAGAAATGTTTATGATTCTAAAAAAATTAATTATATCATATCTTCAATTCCATGTATTTTGATAAGAGTAATAATTAAAGAAATTAAAAATATTTAATTGATTATAAATGGAACAACAGGTGACACATATAATGACACAATGATTGTGAATTTCTTTATTTTAGAATGAAATTATTTATTTAGTGTAAAATATTACCGTATTTACCCAAATAAAAGAATTTTTTTGTCAAATTTTTATCTTTTCTATTAGACAAGAAAAATCCATATTTTCTAATATAGTAATTCAAGGTTGAACCGTTAATGGGATAAAATGGTGAATTCTTCTTTGAATGACTATAACTTTTATTTGAAAATAAAAATTTCTATTAAACAAAAAAAGAATTTTTATTAATAAAAATAACCAGTAAAAAAGATTTTTTTTATCATAAATGAAAGTTTCATTTAAATGACTAATCTTCGCTACTTAAAAGAAATGCCGATCCTCAAAAAAAAACTTTCTTGATAATTGGTAAAAATTTGAACAAAGAATTAGTTTTTTTTTGATGCTGATTACGAATTTCTTATTGAAAAATATAAAAACTTAACCGATTTTCTGTTATTTTTAAAATAAAATAAGTTTAAGAAATAAATGGAATTGGAGTTAAACCGTTAATTTCATTTATTGCAATAAATAGGGTCAATTTTCTATTTGATTGACATTTAGAAAAAAAATCTTTTTAAAAATTCCGAGAAGTAACTTCCAAAAAACCCAAAAACCTTATAGGGAAGAAACTTTACAAATAGCCATTGCCGAAATTGAAGCTAAAAAATTAAACAAACATCAAACTTCTGTGCGCTTTAACATTTCATATACAATACTTAACGATTAAATAAAAGGAAAGTATAAAAGACCTGCTAATGGTAAAGATGCTACCCCATGGATCCCTAAAGAATTTGAAACGCTTTTAGTTGAAGTGGTCAAACAATTAGCTGATTGGAGTTATGATATTAATTGACAATTAGAAAATGAAGAGGCAAAAAAGTTGAACAAAAAGAGGAAAAGAGTGACAATTTTCAGTGATGAAGATGATGAAGAAGAGTCTGAAATTTAAATATCGCCGCTGAACGACCAAAAAAGTTGTTTAAATGTAAAACAGTATTTTGAAAAGTCAAAACAAATGGATTTCTTGTGAGAATTGGTCTTGAGGTAAATGCCTTCCAAGAGGCTTTGATTTAACTATGGAATTTTTTGTTCAAAAAAGTGTTCTAAAATAGTGTTAATTTTGTTTTAAAATAGGATACATATTTTCTTATACTTTTTTGCATTTTAATTGCTTGAATTTATGTAATTTACGGATAAATCCCAATGTAAGGGTTGAAACATTAATGAAACATATTTTTTTAAGACTATAACTTTTGAGCAGTTCTTTTATTTTAAATAAATTTTTTTTAATCAAAGACAATATTCTCTTTTAATATTTTAAATTTTTTTCGAAACAAAAAAAAATCTCACAACTAATTAGCGATCAATAAAAGAATTCATGGTTCTACCCCGTTTGACTATAATTTCTGATTCATGAATTTTTTTGTATACAGTTATGTTGCTTTTTTGTGGAAAAAATACTCAAACTCCAGCAACTTTCTTCTATCTGTGGAATAAGGGAATCTATTCTATTTTAGAGCATAATAATGCGTCTAAAGAACACAGAGAAGCCATACTTTTCAATGAGGTGACAATACATTGAAAAAAAATTAAATTTTGATAAAGGAACGTCTCTATTTGTATTTTTTTGCTTTTTTAAATAAATAATTTTTCAAATAATTTATTAAATCATCAACCATTTTAATAAAAAGAGTGCCAAAAGCAGCCACCAGAAACTAGCTATTTTTGTTACAAATATTTTTAGTTCTGACAAGAGTTCGATTCGAAATTGATTCAAAAATATTTTCTTTACTTGATAGTAAGACAAATATTTACCGCCATCAAAATCTACTAAGTATATAGAATTAAATTGCGTGCAAAGAATTTTAACACTGCCTCATAAATTATGTCTATAGTAAAACTATTTCATATAGACGTAATTAACTTACAGAAAAAGAAAAAAAACATAATTTTATTTTCTCGTTTAAGAGAATCAAAATTAATTTCAGGTATTTGTTATTCGACTCATAATAAGCTTTAATTGCAAATGGTTTATCAAATTTAATTCAATAAATGGATACAAAAACATGGCAATTTTAGGTGACATTTTCTTCTTTCTTTATTCTGTTAAATTTACTTTGACGTTTTGCATATTTTCTAAAATATCGTCTTAACCAACCCCAAAAAATCCTTATTTAGGTCCTACTCTCACCTAGGAAACTAGTAAAATAAAATTTTATTATCAAAGTTAAATTTTGAGCTAGATGCACCTGTTGATTCAGAGAGAAGCATTAATAATATTTTAAAATTTAATTTTATATAGCTTAAATTCGATATTTTTTAAAGATAAAATTTTTATAAATTAAGAATATTTAAATAAAAAAATTTTGAGCTTTAAAATTTAGTTCAATACTTGGATACATAAATATGACAATTTCCGACGACATTTTCTCCTTTTTTCTGATAAATTCTGATACATTTTCTTCGAATTCACTCATTAATTTGCATAATTTAAAATACCGCCTTGACCAAATCAAAAAAAACTAATTTAGGTCCCACACTCACCTAGGAAACTAGTAAAATAACTATTTATCATTAAAATTAAATTTAAAGCCAGATTCATCTGTTGATCCTGTCTTAAAACTTGAAAAATTTTTAATTTATTTTCAATTTTAAAAATTCGAAAAAAACACATTTTTTTCAAGCTAAAATTTTATTTTATTTTAGATTCGAAAATAAGAATAATTTTAATTTTTGTTTCAAGTAAAAATTTAATTTAAAATTCGAAAAAAATGGATTTTTGTTATTTTTTTCAAGTTAGAGTTTTATTTAAATTAAGATTCGAAAGAAAAATAATTTAATTTTTTTTTCAAGTAAAAACTCTATTTAATTTAAAATTCGAATATATAAAAACTTTAATTTTTTTCAAGTTAGAATTTTATTTTGTTTAAAATTCGAATAAAAAAAACATTTTTTTCAATTAAAATTCGATTTAGTTTCAAATTCAAAAATAAGAATAATTTTAATTTTTTTTTCAAGTTAGATTTTTTTTAAAATTTAGATTCGAAAGAAAAATAATTTAATTTATTTTTCAAGTAAAAATTCGATTTAATTTAAACTTCAAAAAAATAAAAAACTTTAATTTTTTTTTAGTTAAAATTTTTTTTAATTTGAAGTTCAAAAGAAATAATTTTCTATTTTTTTCAAGTAAAAATTTTATTTAAATTAAGATTCGAAAAAATATTTTTTTTTATTCAAATAAAAATTCTATTTAATTTAAATTCGAATGTATATAGAATTTTGATTTTTTTCAAGTTAGAATTTTATTTATTTTAGAACATCTAAATAAAAAAATAAGCAAAAAATTATGAGTTTTGGTAGATTTTTATTATGCTTGATAACATTGCTGACAAAAAACTAGAAGAATCGATCAAGAGAACAAGACTAATCGACACACACGATCCAATTGACTTTAAACTAGCTCACGAACTAGCGCATTGTTTACGCGAGCACGACACCGAAAAATTTATCTTCATCTATGACTTTAAAATACCGGACACATTCGATTCGTGCCGAGTAAATTGAGCTTATTAAAATACTAAAGATGAGGCCAAAATTTTAATTTACCTTTCTTGCTAGATAGATAGACTCAAAGAGAACTCTCGAATTTTGTCCGAGCTGCATCCGACCGAGTTCGCCAAGGTCTGTGATGATTTGAAGTGCGACATGGAACAAAACCGAATAGTCAAAAACGAAGAATACTTTAGACACAAGAGTGTGGCCGATTCGACCGACACAATCAAGTACGAAAACGAGGCGCTGGCCAAAAAGTTCTTGAACGACTCAGACGAAGCCAACGACGCCTTCAAGTTGCCCAAACTGAGCGGCCAGTGCTCGTCGATGTGTCGCGACGGCTTCGTGACCAACCTGCGCTACCAAACCTACAAAGACAACAAGCGAAACGAGACCCAGTTGACCAGCTGCTATGACGAAGTCTACGCGGTCAAGAACACCGAATCGGACGACCCCGAGTCCGACGAAAAGCTCTCCTCGTCCGCGTCCTCCTCCATTTCCTATCGGTCCACGAAAAACGATCACGTGATCATAAACATGAGCAACGACGACGACGATCAGTTTGGCTCATTTGAGAACAAGTACAAGCAGCAGGACGACTATTTGGAGGCCTTGAAAAACGAGTGCAAAGTGGGCACTAGTTTGAAAAGTGGCCGGGAAGACGCGGCCAGATCGCACATCGCTTACAAACTCATGGCTCAGAGTCAAATGGACAGAAGCCAGCTGAACAAGAGTGATCAGATGAGAGGCGATTTTAACAAGGCTTGTGACGAAGAGTCGGACTCGGCGCCCAATTTGGACAGCTCCCAATTTTTGCTCAACGACATACTGAGCAAGCTGGTCGAGAAAAACAAGCCCGGCAAGGCCTCGCCGCTTCAGTTTAACAACTACAAGTTCGAGGACAAATGTGATGGCAAAATTGGCTCTGAGAGCAATGATGGCTGTCGGCTGGCTTGCAAAAGCGACAATTTGGACTCGCATGGATCCAGCATGACCAACTCGAGCAAGCATGAAGATGACGACGAGGAAAAGGACGATGAATACGAAATGGACTTTGATCAGTATTTTCCGCACAAAAACGAGCAGAAAAACGACAAAGGCGACAGCTTGAAGAAAACAATCGAAGAATTGAGCAACAGGCATGTTGCCCAGAGCCAAAAAAGTTTGTCCAGAAACGACTCGGTCGAGTCGTCCAAGGCCTGTGCAGTCAGGAATGGACCTACAAGTGCCGGATTTCATCAAAAGTATTTAGAGAATTTTTTTGTTTAAATTTACTTCTAAAGTTGAAATCGTCGCTCGTTTTAAGCAAATTAAGCTTTATTTTTATTTTTTGACAAGTTTTCACAAAATAGAATGTTCAAAAGTTTGACAAGTAAAAAAAGTATGTTCTTATTGACAGATTTTGAAAAGTAAAAAAATTAAAAAAATTAGTTGTTCATTTGTTCACTAAAAAAAAGAGCACCTGGTTTATGACACTTGTCATCTAATTTTAATGAGATAGGTAGAAAAAAGCACAATTAGTGGAAGTGAACTTTTTTTTTTTGCAGCAAACTCTGCAATTCCTAAATTCCCATCAAAAAAATTTAAAAAATCTCTTCTGGCCTTAGTTAAAAAAAGTCAAAAACAATACAAGTGTTACCAGGGAGGAGTGTAATAAGTTTACTAATAAAATTAGATTTTACATAGAAAAAATCAAGAGAATTTTAAAAGTTAATTCGTTCAAAAAAAGCATATGTTATCCCCAAACTTGTCATCAACTCAAAAGAGTTAACCACAGATTGCGAAAAAGGTACGCTCTTCAAAGAGATTATTGGGGAAACCTTTACTCAAGAAAAAAATGATTCCTTTGACAACGACTTTCGAGGCATGGTAGAAGGATTTGTTTCAAATAAGGATTATCTGAAAGACAGTCCTTATTTAAATTCCGAAAAGTCTTTTCCTAAAATCACAACTGAAGGGTTAAAAAAAAACATTGGAACAGTAAAAGACGAGTCAGCCCCTCGACCTGAAAACATAAGTTACCCTTGGTTGAAAAATCTCCTTGACTCGTTCGTACTGGGTCTAGCAAGTGTTTTCAACCTCTGTCTTGCTGCATCCGAAATCTCAGAAGCTTGGACAATTTCTAAAATAACAATGATCCCAAAAAAAAAGTCAGTTTTTAAAAAGAAAAAAATTAAAAAAATTAGTCGTTCTTTTGTTAACTAAAAAAAAGAGCTTCTGGATTACGACACTTGTCCTCTAATTTTTATGTGAAAAGTAGAAAAAAGCACAATTAGTGAAATTAAACCTTATTGTTCCCTATTTTTTATGATCTATATAACAACTGTTTAAGTAAAAATATTATTCCTGATGACTGAAAAATTGTTTTTGTTACCCATTTATTTAAAAACAAATAAATCAGAAATCAATAAACCAGATAGATCAGGTATTAATAATTGTCAAGGAATTTCAGTCCTTTCAACGATGACAAAAGTTTTAAGCAAACCAAATATCTTTTTTATTCAGAGTCAAAAACGATAATTTTTAATGGACCACATGGACATTCATGGCAAACACTAATACATGAATATATTAGTGAATTGAATGAGGTTAAAGAGAATTAACAACTATTTCCTTAATTATTGACTTCAGAAAGGCATTTGATGTAATAAACTCGAGTTTATTATTATTAAAACTTTGTTACTGTCGTTTTGACAATTCTTCATTAGGCCTTCATTCAAGTTATTTTTAAAATAGAACTCAAAAGGTTCGAATAGTTCTATCCAAACCTTTAAGGTTAGGGTTTTGTAAATTCGTTTATTCGTTTCAACATAATGTTAATTTAACTTTGAAATTTGGAATACCGCAAGGGTCAGCTTTAGGTCCTCTACTTTTTCTGGATCTTGTCAATGATTTTCCATTTTTATTTAAAGACACTAATTTCGGTTTTTTGAAATTCAGTTAAAAAGAACATAACAAAATGTAAAAAAATTGAATAAATTTTTTTCTAAAAACTAAAAATTAGTTTTGTCAATACAACATAGTGCATCATTCAAAGTTGCATCAAATATCAAGGTTTGCTAGATTTGCAGAGTTAAGCAGAAATTAAATTGCAACATAATCGTGCGTAGTGCAATTTGCAGAGATTTTGCACATCATTAGCAGACATTGACAGTTAATGCAACTTTGAATGTTGCACTAAATTGTATGCACAAGATTTTAAACTTTTAGAAAAAAAGTTAATCAATTTTTTTATACATTTTGTTCTGTTCTTTTGTATTGAACTTCACAAAACCCTAATGTCAAAATGTTTGCAGATGACACAACCAGACTTGTTTTTAAGTCACAAGTCCTAAGTCAAGTCAAGTCAATGACTTAAATTTTTTTTTTAGTCAAGTCAATGATTTAATAAATCCATATTTGATACAAATAAAGAAGTTACTTCCAAATTCCTGGCCGTTAATCTTGACCTATGTGCTCTGTAAATGTAACCAGATTTAGAAAATAATTCTTTCAACTGGTCCAGATGAAGCAGGTATTGATAAAAAATTTTGTGACTTAGACTTAAAACTGTGACTTAAAAACAAGTCTGGACACAACATTTAGTTTTTCAAATGTAACTTAAATGATTGTTGCAATTAAAAAATAAATTAAAATTTCTAATTAGATTTAATAGTAGAATTTACTAAATCGCTAAATTTTGTCTCATAAGCCATAACTTGTATCATTTTTTAAAGAATTTAATTTTATCACATATTTTATTTTTTATAAGTATGAACTAAGAGAATTTGGCTGAAAGGAAGGACTACTGAAACTGTCAGGGTATAACCCGAACTATATTTTTTAATAAATAAAATTAAAATAAATAATAAGATAGATATAAACTGGTCTAAAATATTGTGCATGATTTTTTCTAAAATAAGAAAATTCTATCAGGAAGAGATATACTTTTTGTAAAGAAAATTTGTTTTTTGGGCTTTATAATTGATCAAGATCTAAAATTTATTAAACTCGCTTTTAACACATCCATTAAAGTAAATAAGAAACTTTTTTCTATAAAACGATTTTAGACTTTTCTATCTTATTATATAAGTTAAAGTGCAGTCTTTCAAGATCTTTATTTTACCATATTTTGATGTTTATTTTATAATAATTCTGCTTAAAAATTAAAAGATAAACTCATAAAAAATGACTCTAGGAAATATAAACATAATTTAAAGAACAGCAATAATTTATATGAACTGATGGGAAAATCGAAAAATAATGGAAAAACATTTGAATATAGGCTTATGAACTGCCATGTAATCAAAAGATCAATGATAAAGTTTTCAACATTTAAGCTCTCAATTTTCAATAACATTTATTCGAAATTTTTAGAATTTATTAAGAAATTTGAATTGTTTAACTTGAATATCTTATTGTAAGATGTTTCAAATAATTTTGGATTCATTTTTTTTAATTTAATTTTAATTTTTAAATAATTTTAAATTTTAAATGAATGGTTTTGGTTAGAATTTAAATAAATGAAGTGTTAATCAGTTTTGTTGATAGGGAAACTAGCCTGTTCATTAACCTTGATATTTTAAACTTTACCAAAGAATAAAAGATCTCCTGGAATATGACGCTTATCCTCTTATTTTTATGTGAGGTAGAAAAAAGCTTAAATAATGGAAATAAAACATAAATTAAGATTTTTTTTTAAAAAAAGAAAAAATTCGTATAATTTAAGTAGAAATCAAAAAATAATCAAAAAATATTTTTCCATAAAAAAAGATAAATTCACATAAAAAAAAAATTGTTTTAATTATTTTCAAACTATATTCATGCTTTTCTTTTACTTTACTAGTAGTAGTGGTAGTTTTCTACGACAAGAAAAAAAATTCTTGTAAAACAATACAAGATATATTTAGTTAGCTTATTGAAGCATTATTGCTTATAACAGAGTTTTTTTACACTCGCTACTTACGTCTTTCGACGCCATTTTTTAAAGTCCCCTTGACTCCCGAGTCCTGACATGTTCCCATAGGAAAGAACAAAATCAAATCTATAATTTATTATTTTTTATTAACGTTAAATTTATTTAGGATTCTTGGATTAAGCTTGACTTGTTTATAAATTTTTAATTGATTAGACCAGGATGGAATAATTTATATATTAAACAGCAAAAAATTTAGCACATGACTGAATCAGTTGAATGTTGATGAATTATTTAATAAAAAAAAGAAATCATAGAAACTGAAAAAATCGGACAAAATTCGTAGAATTTCATTATTAATATGCACAGACTCTGAGTACAATCTGAGCAAAAGCAATCGAATTTATAACTAAGCTATGCTCAAGTTAATTACTTTTTTAAAATTTTTGCTGATTCCATTACGATTTTAAATTCTAATGCAATTTTTACTTCGACAGGCTGAGGCATGTTAAACCAGAAAATTTTTTTTGTCCAGTTTTCTGACAAATGCAAATCAAATAACGAGTTAAACTCAATATTTATGTTTAATACTTTTATTTAGAGCAACAAATTTTCTTTTTTTTTTTAATTGGGAATTAATTTTTTTTTCTTTTCAATAAATTGTTAAGAAGGAATTTCTTTCGATTATAAACCCAAACTGTTTTTCAAAAAAAAAGAAGAGCATTATAAATTTTCAAACTTTTTTTATGTCTTAAAAATTAAAAAGTTGTAGGAAAAAAATTTTACTTTTTGGAATTAGTTAAAAAAACTAAGTATCTATTTAATTTTTCTTACAACTCCAGAAAAGAAAGTCCAATTCAATCAAAACTTTTAACTTAAATTAAATGATCATTTAGTTTAATTGATCAATTTCTTAATGAGTTATGTATTCATGCTCAAAAAAACTCAAAAATTGTGTACAACTCATTTCGTAAAAGACTACGCTCCAATCTCCTAATATCTCGTATTTTTGGTATGAGATACATTAATTTACGGGAAATTAAATTTCTCCTTAAAATTCCTTCGAGTTTGTATTTTTTGTTCTTTTCTTTTTCGCAATTATGTTCCTTCGATTGAAATTGCAAGTATCTAGATCTAAAAAATTTGCAGGCCATTTTTTAGGTAAAATCCAACAAAATAAAATAACTTTTGAATGAAAAAATATAAAAAATTATTAAGGGCTTAATTTTTATTGCTTTTAAAAAATAATACTTTTAGATAAACATATTATCTTGAAAATGAAAATTAGAGAACAGGTGTCATTTACAGATAAAGATGTTCCAGGGGGACTTTTTCGATTAGTAAACCAAAGAACAATTGTATTTTTTGATTTTTAAAATCTATAAAATATTTGTCAAAAATTTGGTCAAATTCAGCTTACAAGAAGATTCTTATTTTACTTTTCAAATTTTTATAAAAAATTTTCAACTCGCGTTTTTTGACATTAAAAATTCCATTATATAAATAAACAAAAGTTCCAGGATCATTGTTAACGACGCCTTAGTAGTAAGGAATTTAATACTTGCGTATTTAGTAGGTAAATTTTATCTTAGATTTTTTTTACAATAATGGTCAAATATTTTTTATTCTAAGTTAAAAGCATACAGTCTATCTTTTAACAATGGGATTTTACCAGATTTTACATTAATTTGCGTGAAATCTAAAAGACAGAATTCACTTTTTACGAAAATTGTCATCATCTTTCATTAATTTCGATTAATTTAAGCTAAAAAAACTTACAAAATTTCTTGAAAAAAATCCTTTTAAAATTCAAAATTTTCTAAAATAAACCAATATTTAAATCTTTTACTTATAAATACCCTTTACTAGCGAAATTTTAATGAAAATTGTTTATAAGAAAAACAAAAGGAAAAATTTGAACCATTAATGGTCATAAATGATCAGTTTTTTATCTACTCTATTAGGTACTTGCTACATGATTTATATAAATACTTTAATTCTATTTAAATTTTTTTACTTATCATTTCTGCTGAAAGATGTACATTCTAAAGATTCGATTATTTTTTTTATAATTAATTTTTCTTTAAATGAACTGAATCAAATGATACAAATTCACAGCCTCAGGGAGATATTATTCAAAGCATTCTAGAATAAGCAAAGCAATTATGAAAAGGAATTACATGTTGTAATTATTTAAGCCTATTAATGAATGAAAATTTAATTTTAGTCCAATTGATAAGGGCTTTAAGTTGGTCTTGATGACCAAAACTTTAAAACTTAAAAAAAAAAACATCCCGTTGTATCAACATCAATGTTTATAATTTTTCCAAATTTAATCAACAAAAGAGTTTTTAATTTTTTCCAACTTTTGGAAATTTGAGAAGATTTGTATTGCTCATTTAAAAGTTAACTTACCGCGGTGTTCCTTTTGTTATTTACAACAATTTACGTAAAATATTGTAAATTTGCCGCATTTTACGTAATTAGGTAAATTTTCAATATTTCACGTAAATTGTTGTAAAAAACAATAAGCTTGACATCAAATTTCAATTTGACCACTCCTCTGATTTATTATTATCCATCTAAAAATTTTATCTAAATTTTGTAGTAAAAATAAAGATAGTTTGTTAAATATTTAATAATAATTTTTGGTTTATTTAAACAAATTCATTTGTTTATTAATATTTTTCATCAGTTAATTCGTTAAGTTTCTTGTTCTAAATATGATTTATTAGAAGAAGAACAGCATTGTGCAATTCACTACAAACTGGGTTTTTTCTTTAATTTAATTTACTTGAATAAATGGAAATTTATTTATGTAAATTTTTCAGTCTGTACTTAATCTTACAACGTTTAGCAATTCCTGGTATTTAAAAGTGTCCATGAGTCAAACGGTAGTAGAGTGTAAGATGGGATCACAACGAAATTCCACATGTTTTAATTTAAAAGGAGAAAAAATTAAAAAATTAGATAATCGGATTAAAAAAAAATCAAAAAAGCAATTTTATTTATTTCGAGTAATGTTTTGAATTTTTCAGATATAATAAAAAGAAGTGGTAAAATAAATTGACATTGAAGGAACATTACTTGAATACTAGAGAATGAATTTAGAATAACATTTATTCCTATGAAGTTGAAAATGCAAAGTTTTTCCAAATGCTTAATTAAAATTTAAAATTTTTTTTTAACCTTAAACATTTTTAACTTTATTTAAAGCAGCTTAATAAGAAGTTTTTTAGTAATTCTAATCAAGTAATTATTTGAATTAAAATAAAATTATTTTGTTAAGTTAATAAAATATTATATCATGCCTTAGTATTTTCGAACGCTCATTTCTTCCTCTCTTAACAATTATTTACTTTTCTAGTTTATTTAAGAAAAATGTACTTTTAATGTCTCCTTCTTAAAAGTTTATTTATTTAAAAGTAGATTGGTAAAAAAATAGTGGTTTTACGATTAAGATATCAATCAGTTAACAAAAAATTGAGTAGCAATATGGCTTTAAGAATTTTAGTAAAAGAATATAATATAAAAATAAAATTTAAATTACTTTTCATATTTTATTTCACAATTTTGTTTTTATTTGTAAATCAAAAGCTTAATTTAAACACCAAAAATTAATAATAATCAATTTTTTAACCAAAAAATGGGGTTAAAATTTTCGAAAAATATTTATATCATCAGTAAAATTTTTTCCATTTAAAAAAAAAGGTATCAAAATTGTGCATATTTCTTAAATTGTCCAAATCCGGAACTGCAACATCGGAACAAATCAACTGAAGAAAAGTCAACTATCGACAACAAATCTAAATCGGCACCGAATGCAAAAAAAAGCCAAAAAAAAGCTTCAAACAATCAAAACGATTCGAAAAAAAATTCGATGTATTCAAAACACTGGACAGAAGATGTCGACTCTCTACTCGAATTCATTACCTCAACATCAATCAAATCCGAGCAAAAACCCAGCAAATCTAAAAAACAAAATACTGAAACAAGTAACCCCAGCAATAATAATAATATAAATAATAATAACAATAATAATAATAATAAAAACTTGAGCAAAAAAAATAAAAAATCCGAGTCCGAGTCAAAGCAAAAGGCTATTTCGGGAGAAAACAGCGAACTTACCGTACCAATACAATTAGATACGGAATCAATTGAATCTCCACCGGCCAAGATAAACGATTCAAACATATTGTCACAAATCGACCAGCCCAGCATTGACATTCACCAAGATTTACCCGAGACCGAATTTGTCACTGTGATAAAAGGAAAAAAAGTTAAAAAAGAAGCCAAAGAATCTAGAGAGCAAACTGAGAATGCCAGAAACGAAAATTTTGTCTCATCTCAATCAAATAGTAAAAAAATTAAACAAAACAAAAGTTCAGAGAAGCCCAATTCGGCGCCTAGAAGGGGTTCTGTGGAGAAAAAGCCTCTTTTCAGGACCACAGAAACCAAAAACGACCCGCAAACAATTTCCGTTAGCCTAGAGCCCAAAGAACAAAAATCAACCCAAACTTTAGAACAAAATAAAACTCCTGAAAACAAATCATCGAGTCCAGTTTTTCAAAATACACACCCGGATCAAAAAGAAAGCACATTAAAAAAATCGGCGTCCATCTCTTCCAAGAAGACCCCGGTTGTTTTCTTGGACGAAATATTCATGAAAAAATCGAGCAGCTTTTCGCTTCCACTTGACATCAAATTTGGCTTGTCTACCGACGAAGAACAGACTGTCCAAGCTGATGAGCTCATCGATCCAAAAACAAACAACTCGGACACCGACCAAACAATTTTGGTCAAAAAAAAAACCAAACAAAAACGAAACAAATTAACACGAACTGCCTCTAAACGACTAGATCTAATTCAAAACCACCATTCATCTGACAGCTCACTGAACCCTTTGACAAGTTGTGACGAAACTGAAACATCTAAGAATAAAACTCTAAAAAAGAAAAAATCTCTGCGCAAAAAACAAGCTGACATGGCGCCACAATCAGCACTCAATCCTCAAGAAGCAGAACAGAGCTCGTCCGGTCCCAGCTTTCAAGGATATTACACTCAGCCTTTTGCCAATCAATACCAGCCTTACATTATTTACCAAATAGACCCGAATACAAATTTGCCTGTTGCTCTGATACCTGTCAATGCATATAACATAGCACCCCAAGTCAACACCGATACCACTAACCCATTGGGCAGCCAGTACTACACTGCCTTAGATTTAAACGCCTACAATTATCAACTGGCTAATTATCAATATATGCAGCAGTTTGGTCAAAATTATCAAGCCAACATGGTACCGATGGCATACACTGTATTTGTTCCGCCAAATGGACCAACTGAATCTCAGAGTCAAGTGAATGTTCAGCCCGATAATCAAGCTCAAGTGCCTGTTGAAAATGCTAGTGATTATTCAAGAACCAATTCGAGGGACACATACCAGAATGGAGCAACTGCGCAGAGTAATTATAATCTGCCATTGAATTATATGTACAACCATCATCCGGGCCATTACGCCAGCTATCCGTCGTTTTCTAATTTGAACAATGGCTACATGCATCGATCTAGTTCGCTTTCGAACAAGAATAGTGGTTCCGCTGGTGAAACGAATCCGAGTCAGTGGGTCCAAAATGAAAATTCCAATGTGGTCGGTTCGAGTGCCAAATTCAAGAACCCTAGACACCCAAATAACGCTTTCTAAATACACTTTTGTCTTTTATAGGCTGAATTAATGTTGATTTATTTTTTTTTCCTTTTTAAATACAATTGAATTTTTTGAATTACGTAGAGGTTGTAAGAAATTTGTTTATTTAATTTATAAAAAGCGTTTATTTTATGTTTAAAAACGGTGAAGAAAATACGAATTTAAAAAGAAATAAAATGAAAAAATTAGACTGTAGAGCATATAGCCTTTTCTCAGAGGTGAGATCAATTTTAGTCCTTTTTTTTAATTTAATTTAAAAATTTCATTTAAACACTATTGTTTCGTTTTTACTAAAATAAATCTATTTTAAAATGTTAAAATTTTAATTTTAATCAACGAAATAACTTATTTGAATCATTTTAGCTATCTGTTTAATACTGGCGATGACAAAAATATAAGAATTCATTAAATAAAGAATAAAAAAATAATTTGAATTATAAAAATTTGAAATTTTATGTTCAAACTTACTTTTATGTGGTCTTCGAAGAACTAAGTACATTTTGGATAGAATCAGTTATTTAAAATGTCAAATCTTACCTGATCTTACTATTTCTTACGAAAACTGTTACATTCTAACCAAAAATTAATAAAATTTACAAAAAATAATGAATAAATTAGAAAAAATTAATTATATAAATTATTATAATTAAAAATTTTGAATTTAATCAGAAATTCCAATTTTTTGCCTGGATTTGAATTTACCTAGTCTTGCAATTTTACATTTATTTTCGTAAGAACTTTGTAAAATAAAAGCACTTTATAACACAAAATGTCAATTAGAAATTTTTTTTATATTTTAATGAAATTTTTTCTTCTGAAATCAAATAGAATTTATTCTTAAAATTATATTTTTTTTTTCAAATTCCACGAAATTAAAGTTCACTCTCACAGCTTTTTCTTTTTGGTTGTTTAATACATTTTTTGGATTACCTTATTCTATCTTGGTGCCTATTATTTTATTAATAATCATTTTCGCCATAATTGTTTAGAGTTTTTGTTATCTTATTTTATGCTTTTAAGTAATATTCTTTATTTAATTTGTCTGCATGATATCTTGTTTTGTTTTTATCTTTATTAAAAAAAGATTATTTTTATTTCCTTTGAATACAATTTTTACTATTAAAAGCCAGAAAAATGTTTGTAGATGTATAATTTACTATAAATGGTTCTTGGAACAATTTTTAAAATAGTTATAGTTTTAATATAAATTTTGGATTTAAGAGCAAGAAAACTAAAAGATTCAATTAAAAGAATCTACAAGATCAAATGCATGTAATCGCTTTGATAATGAATGCGCATTTTGCTTATTTTAAGTCGGTTTTTGACAAAAAATATGAAGTCCTTTTTCAGAATGTCGAAGACTAATTTCCTTAAAAAAAAACGAGTACATATTTGAAATAAGCACAAATTTAAAACTAAAACCGATGGGAATTCTTGATAAAAATTCTGATTTTAAAATTTAAATAAATACACAAAATTTAAATAAAAAATAATTAATGAAAATGCTTCTGTAAAGGTTTAAAACTCAGATATGCCTACTGATTATTAAAGCCCGGCTAGCTCAGTCGGTAGAGCATGGGACTCTTAATCCCAGGGTCGTGGGTTCGAGCCCCACGTTGGGCGATTTTTTTGGTTTAAAAAATATCTGATTTTTAAAAAAAAGAAAATAAATACTTACTTTCAGAATTAGAAAAAAATTCGCCCAACGTGGGGCTCGAACCCACGACCCTGGGATTAAGAGTCCCATGCTCTACCGACTGAGCTAGCCGGGCTTTAGTATTCAGTAATATCTTTTTAGTCTTAGATCTTTACAAAGGAATTTCAATTATTATATTATTACTAATAAATTAAAAAATTTTATATTACAAAAAAAAACTTTTTAAACTAGATTTTATAAATTTATTTTTAATTTTTTGTATTTTAAATTGTGTATTTCTAGTTTAACATTTGATATCTGATGTAAACACGTTCAGAAACTCTTTTTTTTTTAATCAATTTGTTCTACTAATTTTTTTAATATTATTTTGCAAAATTTCTGAATTTAAAATATACGTGTCATAAAAATTCTAAATGAAAATATAAAATCCATTTTTATTTCTTAAAGCAAAAATATTTTGAAATAATTTTGATAAATCCATTATAAATGATTGGAATTTAAGTTTTTCTATTTAAAACTATAAAGTAAATCATAATTTAATTTTTGAACTGGTTATTTTATAATATGATTTACACTAACAACATATAATGCAAGATATATCTTATTTTAGAGCGATAGTGTTTAACCGTAAGATATGGGATCGCTTCAGGTTAGTTAAATATTTTATTATACAACACCAGCACCAATTAGTATAGAAAAAAAGTGGACTACATATCATGGATGCTTGATTAATAAATAGAAAAAAGATTCTTTCTTTTAATTAGACGATCTTTAATTTTTAATTTCGGTTGCTGATGTTGTTCCAAATAATTGATTTATTAATTTCTTTGAATAAACATTGAAGAATAAAATTAAAGAACTTGAGAGATTTTATGGAGTTAATTTAAGAAGTTTAAGCAGGTTAGTCATTGATTAGTCCACGTTTTTTCAGAAAACTAAATAAAGTCAAATGTTTATAGGTTTTTATTTAAGATCGCGTCGATTTATTACATTTTTGTTGATATTCTTATGCTTCATACTAATAGTCGGATATATGATCATGCACAAGCCAAGAAAAAAAGGAATCTACTCCCGTATGAGATGATAATAAATTTAATTTACCTAAATTGATTAAAATAAATTTAGCTGAATTGGAAGATTGTATCGATTCAAAACTTGAACGATTCAAAGAGTCTGTTAGAGGATACAACACTCTTATTACTGAATGGCCTGTAAGCGACAAAGATCCATTGGAAAGTTCTCAAAACATAAAAGACCACCATTTTCCAGAAGAAAATTTGTTTTTACCTTATACTGGTAATGGCTATATTGGTGTTTCTTTAACAAGCAAAGAAGGAATTTTTGCTTTTCACCAAAAAAGTGTCACTTTTCCTTTACTCTATAATCCTTTAGCTACTATTTATTCAGACATGATGTCTAAAAAAGGTAAAATTAGTCAAAAATATAACCCATATTTTACTTATTAAATATTTTAGAGATAACCTATGTAGAAATTTTACGCGGAGTAGTTGGCAAAATACAATGCTACCAAGATGTAGATAAATTCAATATGAAAAATTTTTTCATTTCTTTTTATTTCCATTAGAACAAAGATTGTGTTGAAGTTACCAATTCAGTGTATGCACATCGAACTAGACCTAGCATTTTAATCCAAGAGATAACTTTTAATAATCCAACAGTAAAATTTGTTTGATATTTAATTATTTTTTATGATTATTTTATTAGAAAGAGTCAGTTACTTTTGACATAATACAGATTGGCGCTAAAAATTGGAGTTTATCAACTGTCAAGAATGAAAAGTGAAATTGTTTTGATAATTAGAAAAAAAAATTATTTCTGAATTTCTAGTTTTAATAATATGGAATTTACAGTGTCTAAAGGAATTATTGATGTTTTGATTGATGGAAAAACAAAACACTTATGTTTGTCAATAGGCTCGACCAAATTGCCAAGCACCATTCGGTTAAATGAACATGAGTAATTATTTTTATAAATTATAAAAACGATTAAATATTTTTTTCATAGATTTAACTCAAAATACTATTCAATTTCTGTAATTAAATATTCAGTTACTCTCCTAAGTGGAAAGATAGAAAACTTAGAATCAGTGATTAACACCTTGGAATTACAAGTCCTTGATGTAAACATTTTTTTTTAAATTTTTATCTGGAAGTGTTTAATATAAAAAATTTTAGGAACTTAAAAGTGTCACAAACATTGGCTTCAAACAATTAAAAAAAGAACATATTAGTGCTTGGAATAATGTAAATTTTTTTAAAACTATATAAAAGAATTGAATTTTTTTTAAAATTTGTTTTCAGATATGGAAAAGTGGATTTGGGATAAGCAGGTCTCTTGCTGAAAATGCGCTAAATGGTGACCGGATTAATGCATCACTCTATTATATAGCTTCAAATCATCGGGCTCCACATATGGAATTTTACAAGCCAGTATCAAATTATTCAGGTGTTGATTATAGACATGAATATAATATCGAACGATGCTACGAGGGTTTTAGTACGCTTAGTGCTGTAAAATTATGGAAGCTTCCTTTAAATGAAAAAGAAGTCTCCAATTTGAATTATCTTTGGACTTTAACATTACAAAAGCATGGTTGTAAAGGTTTAATTGAGCTTGGAGTGGATGGAATAATTCAAGCAGTTTTATTAAGTCTTGGGGGTCTGAAATTCACACATCATCATCTGGAGACTAATCTAAATCCAAGACAACTGCACCGAGATTATTTTTTTAGACGAATAAACTATGCTAACTTGTCATTTATGAGCATTGAAGTTGTAGTTGGAAATGACAATCATGCCAAATTGTATTTATCATTAGATGAAAATATCAAATCGGACCAGGTTTTTTATGCATGTGATGCTGGATGCATTGATCCTCCCGTTACTTTGAAAAAGTTTGTAAATTCTTTAAAACAAACATAAAATTAAATCTTTTTAGAAATAAGAGAGTGGAATTTCCAGTGAAATTAACTAATCCTCTGACTGCCATCTTGTACGTGTCGAATGATAAAACACACATTGATGAACTAAAACATGCTCTTCACGTACAAGAAATAGATATTGGTAGAAATTTTTCACTTTCATAATTTTCTTTTTATTAATTTTTTATATCATAAGCTCCACAACAAGATGCTCATTCAATCGCAATTCACAAACATGGTCACTCTTTAGGTGGTTTAGCTACATTATTTTGGACTCTTTTTGTAATCTTAATTATTATTTTCCATTTGTTTTTGTTCAAATTGATTTACTGGGAACTTTGTGCCTCGAGTAACTTTGGAGATGATTCTTATGGTCATAAAAAAAATGATTATCGACGATCAAGATATGCTAGAACTGTTTGAAAAAGAAATTCAATTCAATTTTTGAAAATTTTCTGTAATATTTTTTTTTATATTTTTTATCAAATAAAGTTTGTTTTTTCTTCTTTAGTGTATTTATTTCTAACAGATCGGCCTAAAGCACAAATAAAGATTTAGATTGATAATTTTATTATCATGAAACAATTTTTCCTCTAAATGTGTAAAATAATTTCTTTTTTATTATTTTATTAAAAAAATAAATTTTTTTGTATCTTTAAGTAGCAAAAATTAGCAAATTGTTTATTATAATACTAAAATAATACTAAAATTTAATGATAAGTACCACATTGGTTAGCACTAGAAGCACCAACGAGTCAAAATGACTCTTTTTCGATTTTTGGCCGCTAAAATCTAAGTCAATTTTTGCTATTTGAGCATAATTTTTTTTTCAGCATAAAAATGACTAGTTTGTACATTTGGATTAAATCACCCTTTTTTCGCCTCTCTTCAAAGGTTGTCAAATTTAAAATCTTTGGCCTTGATTCAAATGGAACATTTTTTAGAAAACTTAGAAGTTTAGTCGCTCTCCGTTGTACCTTTTCGATTATCTGTATATCACCTTTAGTTGTAGAACTCCAGACGCTTACAGCATATTCAAGATCTGGACGGACTAGTGCTGTATAGAGTACCCTAAGCGAAGTAACACTTAAGTTTTTGAATGTGTGCTTGATCATACCTAATGCTCTGTTTGCTTTTGAAGATGCTGCTGAGGATTGTTTTTTCCATTTCAGATCATTTGTTATTTAAACATCAAGATCTTTTTCTTCTGCCGTTTCTATTAGAGTATGACCTAAACCATTTGTTTGGTTGAACATTTGATATTGAAAGTTGGGATTTTTTTTTCCAATGTGCATTACTATACATTTCTCTAAATTTTGATCGGTAGACCATACATCTACCCAACTAGTTAGGCTATTTAAATCATTTTGAAGAGAGAGTGGTATATTAGGTCTTGACTTAAGGGTCCGATTATTTTCAAATCATCTGCGTAAGATAAATTAAATTCCTTTAAACCTTCAACCAAGTCGTTTATGTAAATTAAAAAACTGACCCTTGTGGTACTCCACTCGATACATCTTCCCAGTCTAACATAGCTTTGCCCATGACTTCACGTTGCTTTCTTCCGATTAAGAATGACCTAAGCCATGAGTGCATTTAGTTATTGATTCCATATGCAATTAATTTTGCGGGAAACTTCTTGCGGTACTTTATCAAACGCTTTCAAAAAATCTGTGTAAATTACGTCAAGTGTATTACCTTTTTCTACTTCAAAAGTTAGTTTGTCTAATACTTGAACGAAGATAAGCAAATTCAAAAAATGCATAAATTATAGTTTGCGTATTTTACATGAAATACGAAAAATTGGTTCAAAAAGGAATGAATTCATTAGAAGATAAAATTATTTCCAGATACTTTTTTTTAGCCAAATTTTTATTTTTACTCAATTAAAATTAAGTTTTGAATAGATTTATCCAAATAATAAATTATTATTCAATTTAATCCATTTGATTCCATTAAAACAAGTCATTTTGACTCGTTTTGGTGCTTCTAGTGTTAAAAAAGTTACCTAGAGTTAAAAAAAGAGCAACAAAGTTAATCAAACGTATAAAAAAACTACCTAAAATTTTTTTCTTATTTTTTTTTTCTTTAGCAAGGAAAAAATTGATTTATCGGAAGACTGTGTAGAGTAGCAGAGAAAAAAGTCTTCAAAAAGCAATTTATTTTTTATAATTTATTATTATTATTACGAAATTATTACCTTTAATTTCGATATGATCGTACTGTGGAAATTTTTTGAACGAATATTAAAATGATAAGGAAGAAAAAATTGTTGAATTTGATCTTGATCAGTCGGGTTGTTGATTTGAAGTATTTCAAGATGATGAATCATTATCAATGGCATGTGATTACAAAGTTTAGAGGATTAAATTTTATAAAAATGATGATTATCAAGAGACGATGATAATCCCGATTTTCGGGAAACATTTTTTAAAACAAACACTAACTTTGCCACAGTTGAAATGTAACAAAATTACATTTTCACATTCTATCGGATCTTATAGAGACAATAAAGAGCAAACAGGACACTGGCAGTGCTTAAAATAGTGTTAGGGTGGATTACAACAATTATTTTATTAACAGAATATTCAATTCAAAAATTACTAATTATTTTTAAATTGATATAGATATTTAAAAAAATTTTGCTTTTCACCAAGATTTATAAACTTTAATGAAAATTTAAAAGATCGACTTCCTCTGATTCTATACCTAAATTGAAATTCTATTTCTTTGATTTATTTAACATTAAAATGAAAAAAAAAAAGAAGATCAATTATTTCGTATTTTATAAAAAGTTATAGTAAATGCAATTAATAATAAAACTTTCTTTAACTTTTTTCATATTAATTAAAAATCTGTATTTTATTTGTTCAAAGTGGAAATTCCTCGCGGAAAAACCGATGCAGAATTTGCGTTTTCCATTTTTAAGGACAACCTCATTAGGCTGTAAAAAAGTGAAATTTCAATTTATGGTAAAAATTTAAATACAAACCAAACATATTAGAAAAATAATCAACAAACCTTCGCGTTAGAGCAGGATCCGTATTGTTGCATTTTTTTAATTTTATTTTGTTTTAAATTATTTTTTATTTTTTAGATTTCATGGCTTCATGCTCTTTCATGAAACTCAACATGGCTATGACACTGGCTTCCCATATGCATCCAAATATGATTGTGAACGGCTTCTTAACCGATGTGTACATTTGGTCATTTTTACATGTTTTTTAAGCTTTATTTCAAGGTGCAGAACTACAGGACTATTCTGCTCTAATTAAGCATACCAATAGAAATTTTTCTAGAAAATTTAAAAACTTGCTTTTATGGAAGATTAATCAGAAATGCATAAACTAGGCAGATTATCCAAACTAGTGTAATTTTTTCGGTGAAATCTTAATTATTGAGAAATTTTAAGGAAAAAAAAAATTTTTTTTTCTTAAAACATAAACTTGGTCACTTTAAAAACTAGTTTCGCATGAATTGACTAAAATTCTTTCTAAGTCTTAGATTATCAAAAATGACAGGCAAAGTAGCTCATCCATAGATTATATTGAAACTTCAGGTCTTAAAGGCAATTGAACAAACGATCGCATTAGGTGAACAGGTTAATAAAAATTATTAATCAAAAGGTGAACCATAAAATATTTAGCTAGGTGAACAAAAATATATTTGAAATTCTTAAATCAATTAGAAACAAAATAAAATCACATTAATTTAGCTTTTAAAGTAAAAAATGTAAACAAATCAGACCAGAAAAAAATCTGCAAAATAGTTTATCTAAATAATCCATAATCTCGATAAAAGAATATGATTTGGTTTCTTGGTAAATTTTTTTTGGATAAAATTTTTAAAAATATTTAAAAAATTTTGGAATAAATTTAAAATAAGGACTAGTGCAACATATTATTGAATCAGTTTTATTATTAATTATCTGTTCAATTAAGAAATTTACACGTCACCGATATATTATTAAAAAGTTTCATTATGATGAAAACTTTAAATTTCTGTATGTTCATATTTATTTGCACATTTCATCTTAATAAAATCTTTCTTTCAAAAATATGATTTTGTATACAAATTAGAAATTTTCAAAAAAAAATTTCAAACATATTTTGCTGCTGTTCTTATCTCAGAGCAAAAAGCCACTAGTACCATTTCAATATGTCATTTTTTTTGGGAATGTTCTCTAAATTTGGCTCCTTATTGCAAAGTCTTCGGGTAAAATTTCTGACAATAATTAACGATTTTAAAATTTTACTAATTTTTTATTAAAGAAAAAAAAGACAGTTATCGAAACTCTTGAGGACATAGATAAACAAATAAAAGATTTTGAAAAATATAAAGTTAAAAATGAAATCAATGAAAGAAAGTACATTGGTGCTTTGGTAATCTACTCTGTTATATTGTATATCATCGGCGCTATTTTTTATTATATCTACTTTATGCCGACTAAACTAATCGATCAAGTTAAAACTTCTATACCATTTTTCATATCACCCATCATGTAATGCTAAAAAAAAATTTATCCTAAATTTCTGAATAATCTAATTATTATTTACAAGAATATATTTGTTGAGACGTTTTTTGAAATGGTTCTTTATAAAAAGAACAAAGTTTTATGCAAAAAAGTTAGAAGATCTTCGGGAAGAAAAAAAAGTCATTGTAATTTTTTTGATTTAATAATCAAAAATTAGTCTACTAAAATAAATTCAAGCTTGAAGATGTAAAAGAAAAAGAAACCTACAAAAAAGCTAAAGAAATTCTAGAACGATTTGGTAGTGGTGTTGAAATAAATATAACACCTCCATCTTCTCCGTCGAAAAACAAAACCATGGTATCAGCTACACCGTTTGGAAACTCTCAAAAATTTGGCGAAGCAACTCTGGTTCATCGTAGCATAAAAAATATTCACCAAAACCAAATGAATGTGTCGAAAAATCCTCTTAATACAAGCAATTTAAATAGAAGTATTAACAAAATTGGCTCATCTGGGTCCATTAGTTCTGAATCCAAACCAATACCAACACAAACTTTGGGTCCCATCCAAAATCAGTCTCAGCAAATTCCCTCGCCACCTCCAATAACAGCTGCCTCACAAGTTCGCACCCTCTTGCCAAGACCAATTATCACTCCCAATCGGAACATTTTTGACAAAATTTTGGATTTTATCATCGGCGAAGGGCCTAACAACAGGTAAAAATTAATTTTAAGATCTGGTTTAGATCTTATTGCCGAATTTATCACAAAATTTTCATCCAGTATTTTGCTTGTTTAAGATACACTATTCACCAAAAATTTGTTTTGTTAAATAGGTAATTTTAAAGGTGTTAGGTAGTTCTTATTATTTTTATTTAAGCTAAATTATTAGTTCAAAATTTATTCATAAAATAATCTAAAAAAATTAGCCTAATTTTTTATAAAAATTTAGATATGCATTAATATGTAAGAATTGTCATTTTCACAATGGAATGGCATTAAAAGAAGAATTCGAATATGTTGGTAAGTGATTGAACGAAAACGAAAATATATTTAAGATTTTTTTTTAATTTTAGCATTTCGCTGTGCTTATTGTTTATTCTACAATGAAGCTCGAAAAACTAAATTAAATGTTCCACTTGTTAATAAAAAATCTGGTATTGAAAATGAAATCAAGGAGAAAAAAAATTGTAACCTTGATGAAAGTGTCGAAGCAACAAGCATGTCTTCTTCAGACAGCTTAAACGACATAGATCCTTTAAGCGATCAATTGAACTCCGAAGCTCAAAAAATATCTGCTAGTCAACCAAATTTAAAAATGAATGAGAATATGGCCAAGGAAAATAAAGTTATATCTCAATCTGTAGAAAATTTGAGACTCGATTCATCAAGTGAAATGAAGCCCAAATAGATACATGCATATTTAAATTTAATATTTTTTTGTTCGGATGGAATTTATTCAAATTGCCAGAAACAGTTCAATCGGTAAAAAAAATATTTAACTAAAGTGATTTAAATTCTTACAAATTCAGACTGCAAAAAATGAAAATTCGCCATATTTTCATTTTTTCTATTATTAAATTATTATTTGTATTACAGTTAAAAATTTTGAAAGAAAATTTTTAGACTTAAAATCTTTATTCAAAAATTTACTCTTCAAATCATTATTTAGAAAATTTTTCAAAAGAACTAATTGTATTTACCGTAAGATTTTTCAAAAATAAAAATTTATTTCTCCGTTAGTAGACAGCCTATTTTCTCAATGGTGGTGTATTATTTAATTGATGAAATAAATTTTTTAAATAAATGTCTTTTTTTAAAATTAAAACAAATTTGAATCAAAATTTATTTATTTAAACAAAAAAAATCAGATTTAAACTCCAAATATGAAACGTTTTAAAAACGAAAACAAAAATTAAATTAAAAATTCACGATTTGGAAGTTATCCGTTTTAAATTATTTATTTGATTCAAAAAATAACTTATTTTATTCCTTCGGAAAAAGATCTTCTTGTAAAAAAAAGTCTTAATAAGTGAATACTTTTGTGTTTTTTTTATAAAGTTTTCTCCTCTGATTTATCACTAAAACTTCTCAAATACTTTAAGGCAACGGAAGATGATTTAATTCGTCTAATTTTGTCACTTATTCTATTAGAATATTTGCGTCTTACCACAATGAAAGTAGTAACAAAGTTACCGAGAAAGAGAATTAAAAATATGATGCATAAAGCCATAACCTGCCACTCATGACAATTCTCCATTTGAGTGATCGTGAACAGAACGTAAGAGTTGTAAAGCTCCCAGAACTAAGAAAAATAATTGATAGTTAAATTCAGCTAAAAATTTGTGTTCTAATTTTCTTACATATCCGAAAAATAAAAATGGTAGTAAAAACGATAAGCCTTTGGTCATCCATGATTGAAAACCCTCTTTATAATAAAAAATTTAATTTTTTAATAAAGTGAGATAAGTGAAAAGATTTGTACCGATAGTGGTATCCATATCTTGCTTTTCACCCAAGGCTTAATAAAAAGCTGAGTGCATTTCAAACTTTTAAGTAGATAAAAACTACCTCTTAAGCGATAAAGACATCCTTTCTGATAATAATATTGTAGAACTTGCACAATACCTTGAATAGAAAAAATAATTAAAATTATGATTATGATTATTTGACAAAAAAATAATGATACTTAAATAAAAAGAAAACCAGATAAACTGCTGTCTGAACAATTGGTAAGATTCTGAGTCTGGCCTTGAAAATTTTATTAGTTTCGATGATAAGAAAATTAAATAATTTACCATATTAGAAGTATAGCTGTGCAAACTGTGGTAATAAAGTGATGCGCTTGCCACCACCCTTTTATTCTAAAATAATTATTTACTAATTGATTATTTATTTGGACTAAAAATTGAAAATAAAAATACTCAGATCCGTTAACTACTAAAATTGATTCGCGAATTGTCAATGTACAATAATACCATACCAACAAAAAATTAAAAGCCGCATCTAATGTTCTATACGATCTAACAAAAATCAGCAAAAACGAGAGGATAAAAGAAATCATTGTTATTCGAAGTTTAAATTTTTCATATTCTTCTTTATAATTCAATCTTTTAATATAAAAAAATTTAAATTTAAAATAATTTTCTTCTGCCAAATTTTACTTTTCTTCATTGCTCAAAATCGAAACACTAATTCCACCGAGTATTATTTTAAGATAAAGCCTTAAAGGAAAAACAATTTTTTTGTTAAATTAATAATTATTAGACTTGAACAAACCCATTTGGTCTTGGAAATGTATCCGATACATGTCTCATGTAATGAAAATTTTCATTTATTTTCTCATTAATTAAATTCAAACTAAGATCACCCGAACTTTCTTTATTTGGATTTGTTGGCTCACCAATTTTGCTTAGTTTTTGGTCTTCATCAAAATCGAGTTTTTCTGCTGTTTTTTTTATATCAGTCAATTTCTTTTTTAGTCTATTGAATTCTTGAGAGTATTTTTTTTTCATAGATTCAACTTCTTCAAGTTTTCTAACATACTCTTTATGCTTAGCCTAATTAATAATAATAAAAAATCAAAAAATGATTCTGAAAAAAAGCGATATTATTTATTTACCTGAAACTGGTCTAGATCGTTTTCAAAAGTTTTCCAATCTTGCTTGAAATTTTCCATGTCGACAAAAAATCTTTAAAAATGAAGCAATGCAATTAGACTTTAAATTGATATAAAAATTTTAATTTAAGGATGGTATCATTTTGTAATCTACATTTGAATCCAAAAATTTAAGTTAACAAATAAAAGCAACTGCTAAAATAATTTCAAATTTAGTTTTCAAGATAAACACTTTTATAAGTTCTATCGCACCACTTTCTTTAGTTTTAGTACTGTTTAAATATCGAATACCAAAATTTTTGTAATAATAAATACGAGCTATTTAAAGATTCAAATTCATTTCTTCGTTTAAATTTTAACATGCGAAAAGAATATTCTAGGTTTAAAAATATTTATTTATGCATTTTTATTATATTTTAAAAGTAAAATTGGTTTAAAATTGAAAAATAAATTAAAAAAAACTGATCTAAAAGTTATTCTAATTTTGCTATAGCCATCAAATTTTAACAAAATAATAAGAAATAAAAAAAACTAAATTTTAGATTTAAATAAAAAAATTATCTCCACGTAAAAATTAAAAAATGTCGGATAAAATTTTGATATCCACAGTTATAATTGTTTGTATGCTGTTCAAAATTTTGCTATTTCCAGCATAGTAACTAATAATCTTAAATTTGAAAAAAAATTATCTTTTTTTAAAAGTCTTTCGACAGATTTTGAAGTTCACCGCAATTGGTTGGCCATAACTCATTCCCAGCCCTTGGAAAAGTGGTACTATGAAAATACATCAGAATGGACTCTTGATTATCCACCATTTTTTGCTTATTTCGAATACGCTCTATCTATACCAGCCAAATACATTGACAAAGAAATGCTTAAAATTGACAATTTAAACTATAAATCTGTCCAAACAGTCTATTATCAACGCTCAACTGTAATTATGGCCGAGCTGGTTCTAATTTTTGCTCTCTTCAAGTGAATTTAAGTTAATTTCATTAAAAGCTTTATTTTATTTTTTCTCCTAGAATTTTAACCAAAGTACAAAATGTTAAAACTAAAGAATCACTTTTTCCAATATTTGATGCCAGGTGCTTTCTTACATTTCAATTTGCATGTAATTTTGGTCTTGTAATAATAGACAGTAATAAAATTCAAAAAAAAAATCAAAAATTTTAAGCAATTTTTTTGTTAGATATTCATTTTCAGTACAATGGCTTTCTATTTGGTATAATGATGCTTTCAATTTATTATCTTAATAAGGTAAGTAATGAAAATGAAAAAAAAAATTTATAAATCACAAAATTTAAGTAATTTTAGCTCATTTTTAGAATAGGTGGATATTGGGATCAATATTGTTCAGTTCCTTGATAAATTTAAAACATATATATCTATACGTGGCTCCAGCGTACTTTTTTTTTATTTTAGTTGAATATGTCCTAAAAAGTGGTAATTCTAATTTTTAAAATTTAATTAAGTGTTTTTGCAATTAATTTGCCTTTTAATTAGATTCAGTGATAAAAAAAATGAAGCGATTGGTGACCATCGGCATATTTACCGTTGTACCATTTATTCTATCATTTGGACCCTTTATCCATCATATTCCTCAGCTAGTATCGCGCCTATTTCCTTTCAAAAGAGGCCTATCTCATGCATATTGGGCGCCGAATGTCTGGGCTATTTACAACTTTTCAGACAAAATTCTATCAGTCTTATTCAAAGTTCAATCAAAATCTTCGCTCACTAGTGGTCTGATTAAAGATGTCGAGCATACCACTTTGCCATCCATATCTCCTAAGATTACTTTTTTATTAAGCTTAATTTTCATGCTTGTACCTATTGCTAGTATTTTAAGAAAGTCTAGTAGAAAAGAACTACTTGTGAAATTAATCGTATTGTGTGCATTTTCATCTTTTCTTTTCGGATGGCATGTACATGAAAAAGCAGTCTTGATGATCTTAATTCCTTTGAGTCTGTTGGCTGTTAATAATAGAAAATTTGCCAGTGTTTATTTCTTCATTTCATCTATTGCCTATTACTCTCTATTTCCACTATTGTTCAAAAATTTTGAGTACCCGATTAAAGTTATTCTGTTTATTATTAGTGTCTTGTATAACTATGAGTCATTGAAGTATCAGTATAGTAAAAAATTTAAAATAAATAAATTCGAGCTTGTTTATTTAAGTTTGATCATTATCTTAGAGTTTTATAGTAGCATTCTTCATTTTTTACTTTCTTTTGATAAAAAACTACCTTATCTACCACTTATGCTTACTTCGGTTTATTGTTCAACCGGTATAATATATTCTTGGTTAAAATTCTTAATTATTAGTTATGATGCGTAATATTTATTGAATAAAAAAATTTCCTTAACAACAAAATTTTTAAATTTTTATCAAGAAACTAGAAAATGGTTAGAAAATAATTGTAAATTTTTGATTTATAATTTAAGAATTTTAATTATGATTTAATTGCGAAGTCAAATTCAAAGTGCAAATATGCAGAATAGAAACTATTTTATCTTTATCAAAAGTATTTATTTAAAATAATCATCAAAATTTTTGACAGCTAAATGGGCAATTTAAATTAGTTAGTTTCTCAAAATTAACAATAAAATAAAAATACAAACAATTTTCCGGTCTAATCTGATTAAATTTCTTTTTTCAAATTTAATTAAAATATTTTCAATACACAACTAAATGCTTTTCAAGTTTTAGCATTCTTAATGCTTCTGAAATCATAACTTTCCACTGATTTGAGAATTCAATACAATTTAAAAGACGAAAAGAAGTTAACTATGTTAAAAAAAAAAATTAATCTAGAATTGCTAGTAGATCAATCATGTAGATAATTAAATATTCTTTTTAATAAGTTTTTTTTGCGGAATTTTTTCTACATTAAACTTTTTTTAACTACCAATCTTGGGAAAAATTTGATAAAAATAACTTTCAAATTTTGAAACTTATTTGATTAATTAAATCGATTTAGTCTTTGGTGCTGAAATTTTGTGAAATAATATAACTTTGAATAAAAAAAAGTATAAAATGAACAAAATTTTATTAAATCAAAAATCTAGCTTAATTAAATGTTTTTATTTTTAGTTATTCTTTGGGCATTTTAAATCCGCTTTAAGCTCTCAGTAAGATTTAAGTAATGTTTTTAAGTCACATAAATTAGATAAAAAGTAAAATTTAAATAAAAAATTAACATTTCATTAAACTCAAGATATTTTTACCAAAATTACCGTAACCGCTCATTAGAAGTTTATTTAAATTCTAAAATGGTTATTTTTTTTTTGCTAAAGAGATTTTGTTTTGAAATAATTCAAGTGAAAAAATACTATGTTCATTTATTTTAGTAGCAAGATTTGTTCACATGACCCCCTGGACCCATTTTGACAAAAAAAAAATACGTTAATTACATTTTATTTAACAATATTCCCTGAAATTTACATTTAAATTGTCAAAAAAAAAAATTTAAAAGCTTCAAAATTAAAGAAAATCCAAAAACAAACCATAAACTCAAAAGAGAAAAAAGAGGAAAAAAATCCAAAAAAATCAAAAAAAAATTAGGACCTGGGTGAATTTGAACTGCTCAATTTTATAAATAAATTTTACAATTAATTAAAAAAAAAAGAGGAAAAAATCAAAAAAACAAAAAAAACAAAATATGCATGACTTAATCTTGATGCATCAAATTAACCGAGATTTAGCGCGATATTTATTGCCTTGGCATCACTTCACTGGCACCAATCCGTCCGTTTACATTCACTTGAAATCTAATTTAGCTCTTCACTTTCTCTATTGGCATCAAAAGCGCTCAAATCGGCCGGCAGTGACGCTGAACACACCGAATCCTTATAATCCAAGCTGTTTTCTTTAGATTTATACTTGGAAGAATTGATCAGTCCAGGCTTAGACCGCTTCATCAAATTATTTCCATTGCCAGGCGAATTTTCCGCTTGAATTTTCCTGTTCCTTATTCTTCGCCCATTGGGCATTTGAAAGTAGCTATTGTGGTTTACATGGCTGTTGTAGTGATGGTGGTGCAAGTGGCCAAGGTGCCGGTATTGAAATTGATACTCAGAGGCAGCTGTGTGCAACACTTGCACCGGCTTTAGATCAATTTCGAACTCATCGTTGTCCCGAATGTTAAAAGAATACAAGCACCTGTTTGTATGCTTCAATTCCTCTGGTCCGTAGACAGCCATCGAGCAAGCCTCGATGTCAATATAGAACACTTTGAACCTGCTGGCCGGGTGGCCGACAAACTTTTCCAAATACTTCTTGAAATCGCCCACAGTCTGTCTCACATCGATCCTCTCAAAAATTTGCTTATCATTGTATTTAATCTTGACATAAGCTCTTTTGCTTATGTCCATGTTGACATCCGCCAGTCGGTCTAGCTTGCCATGCTTGGACTCCAGCTCGTAGTAGCGGCTCGGCTTGACACTCGAGTCCATAAAAAAGCGGATGTACTTTCTTTCGCAGTTCTCCTTGTCATCGTTGGAAATTTGGCTTCCATTCAGGCTGTCTATGCTCTCGTCCAAGTGGCCCACTAGCACATAGTACTTTTGCTCTTCGGTCAAGTCCTCCAGCAAAGGTATGTTTTGTATGCGCACATGCTTTAGCTGGGGAAACTCTCTGAGCTGATCGATGGCTTGCCAATCGCTTATTTTCAATCTGTTCAAGATAAGAGTTTTTAAATTTTTGAACAGACAACAATTGGTCACTGAGTCGCTGGAGCGATCTGTCTTAAAATTCCTGAGATTGTTTTCGCTAAGCACTAGATGCTCCAGACTTGGAAACGATTGACCAAACTTGCACACCTCAGACCAATCGCTCAAAAAATTGCTGCTAAAGTACAGAATTTTTAGCGATGGCTTCAGAAAACTGCTCGAAAATGCGACTGTTTCATAGTTGTTCGAAGACAAGTGAAGCTCGCTCAGATTTGGCAATCGTTTCAGCACGGACTCCACCAATTCCAAGTCCAAGAAGCAAGAGTTCAATATCAATGTGTTGAGAGAGTGGTATTTTTCTGTCAGCGACCATTGATTGTCGATTTGCCCGCTCGAAAACTTATTCAAACTCAAATTCAGGAATCTTAATTTCTTGACAGCGCCGAGCAATTTTCGCACCTCACTCCAATTGTTGAGCTCATTTCTGGACAAGTCGAGCTCGAGAACATTGTTGCACACCGTCTCTAGCTCGGCCTCTCGGCCAATGTGATCTATGCCCATGTTGGACATGACCAGACTGATTGAGGTGCGTATGTTTAAATTGTGGGCTTTGCGCGGCGAGTAGGCCTCTGGTATGTAGAAGGACACGCCGGGCTCAGCTGTGACCAGGTTGTTGTTCGAATCGGCCGCTAGTGGTGATGAAGAGCAGGACGAAACCGAAGCAGTGTCCTGATAGTCCGATTCATCACCGTAGCGGTCGTAGATAGCCTCCAGCAGAGATTTTTCTGACATAATCAAAAACAAGGTAGCCTTGGCTCATGCAGCAACAAAAAAGCTTGGATATTTCTAAATTATTTTTAAAAAAAAATACAAAAATAAATTTAAACAACAACAAAAAAAATGTAACTATTTTTATTCAAGTTTTATTCAGCTGGTTTCTAAATAGAATCCCTAGAAAAGGAAAAAAATAAAAAAGAAATGAGCCGAATTTAATCTAATACTCTGGGCGCAAGTTGTTTAATTTGATTTGGAGTTATTTTTGGCAAGATCTGGTTTGAAAAAATGAACTTATGCAAATACTTTCTCTCTGAAAAATACTATCTTCTAAATAAATGGCCATTTTCTCAAAAGCAACAAAAGCGGAACTTGTAAGGGTATTATTTTTTAATTAAATATCGAAACAAAAAGGAAGAGGATTTAAATTAAGAGAAATTATTTTATTGAAAATATTGATTTTTCCATTATTGAATTGAGCTAAGAGCTAACGCGATAATCGAGAAAACACTTACACGGACAGATAATAGAGAATTAAGAAAATCGCATCTCTTAAACCATGTCTAGCTAAGCGTTTTTGTTGGATTGAAGTTAAAGTGAACACGATAGAATAATCTAAATTTGAAGCGATTTGAAAGAATATTTTTTTCTCAAGTTGTGTTGTTGTACAAAAATAAATTTGAAATACAATCTTGAGAACAACAATTTTGATCCGAAGCTCCAAAAAAAATGCTTTTTAAAAATCAATTTTGCTGTCTTGAAAATCAATGATCAAATTTTGTCATTTTTCCAGCTAAAAATTAATAGAATCCTTTAGGAGACACTTTTGGCATCAAAACCAGTCAAATAAATCTAGTTTTGTTCGCGAATCATTCAATTTACAATTTTTGATAGCTCAGATTTTTTCACTTGCTTGTTTAAAGTCAAAAATGGAGCTTAATTTAAATTTTTTAGTTTTTTTTTTTAGTATTTTACTAAAATTTAAAAACCATCTCATTAAAACTTGATATTGAATTTTTTGATTACTTCAAAATTTAATCTATTTTAAAAAATTGTAAGCTAAAGCTAAGAAAATCCGCTCAGCCTCACTCTGAATCATTTTATGTTAGTTGAATGAGACCTTGTTTCGAAAAAACCTGAGAGCTCGTCTTTCTAAAACTAGTTAAATATGAATAAAAAGAACCCTAAATGATCAGAATACCTTAAAAAATTGCATTCATTTATTTGATTGAATTTAGCTCATTGAAAGGAGAAGTAGTTTGAACAAAAATTCGTACAAAAATAAGAGAAAAAAGAAAGAAAGAATAAATGATAAATTAGGGTCCATTGGAATTACCCAATTCCAAATTTAACGTCTAGTTCTCTTCTCAATATGTTAGAACAATTATAGATTTTTGATTTATTTAATTTTTAATCGCATTGTCTTTTAATTATACTCTAACTAAATAAGTCTAATATTTAATCAATATGAAATATAAAAAAGATTAAATAGAACTTATTTGTGAGAACAATTTTTAAGCCAAAATACTAAAATTATTTTCTAGCTCTTAAATGAACTCACTCGGAAATTTGAATTGATTTTTGGATCTTATTCTGGCAATCGCTTCTGACTAATTGTGTACATAGAGATAAAATTACGTAACTAGAAGCATAATTAAATAATTTTAAAATTTTTGATGATGACGAATTATTGGGCATAGAAAATAAAAATCAACCAAAATAATTTGAGCGCATAAAATCTAAATAGGTAGGGTATGATGTGACGTGAAAAATTTGACTCAAATTTAATTATTTAACTAGACACATTTGACCTAAAAATAGTTTACATAAGATTAATTTTCAAATTTTTTGTTCTAATTAAAAAAGTGTGCTAACAAAGCAAACAATGACAAGATTTTTACTGTTTAATCTAATCCGATGGATCCTCAATTCCCAGTAGATCAAATCAATCAACTGACCTCTATTTTTGAAAAATCCTACTCGAAATTTTAGAGTGCTAAATTAAACTGGGCTAAACTAACTTAAAAAAAAATTCAAAATTATTCAAAAATATACCAGTATTTAATTAACAAAAGGTATCGAAAAGGAGATGAGCTCTTCTCCTATTATCCTGTTGGATAGCATGTGACAAATTATCAATAATTTTTAATTATTTTTTACAATTAACAATTTCAGATTTCAATTTCAAACCTAATGAAATTACTTTTTATTTTTAGTTATCAAAAATTGATAAAAACAATTTTATTGAAAAAATTTCACTGATTTTGAACTTTTGAGAGAAAACACAAACTGAGCTTTGGTCTTGTTTAGAACTCGTTTACAATCGAACAGATAGATTAGATAAAATAATTTGAGATAAAGAAAAATTTTAAAAACCAGGTTACAATTTTACTTAGGAATCAAGCAGGTTATCCATTCGGAAACTAATAATTTAGTAGACTAAACTTTTTTGCATAATAAACCCATAAATGATACTCGAGCGAACAATCACACTCGAACTTAAATTGTCATTTTTTTTAATGAATAAAACTCTAAATTGATTTTTTGTATTTTACTTTTCTACGCAAAAATTGCCACTCTTTGTCTATTTAATTTAATGACCAGTGAATAAGATGTTTTCAAGTGCAGCTGTTGTTAAAAGACAATTTTAATTTTATTAAAAAATATTAAAACTTATGCTACATACTTTTATTGAAAATTAAATTAGTTATATTAAATGAAACAAAAAAAGTAAGTAGTGGTCTAAGCAAAAATTAAATTAGACCCATGACTTATAGAATTTCAAATAAATTATTTTTCTTGATCATTTAGTTGCAAATAACAAAAAAAAAACAAGCATACATTATTAGTGGGCTCATATTGAAAATTTCTCAAATAATCTGACATGTTATTTTTTTTGTTTGGAATAAAAAATCTTAACCCAGAATTATTTTATTAAAAAAATCGATTGAAATAATGAAGATAGATTATTTAAAGGTTTTCTACCTAGCACAAAATCATTTCAATAATTCATTCGTGGACATTTTATTTTGTATTACTTGTGATGAACAGAATTAAAAGTATGATAAATGACTTTTATTTTTAATTAATGTCAACCAAAAATTTACTAAAACATTTTCATTCGAATGAATTTACTTCGAAATTTAAACAAAAAATAAAAACGTAGATATCGATCGATAGTCTAACATATGTCAATTTCTACATACAAATTAAATTAATTTCTTATTAGTCTATAAATTACTAAATGAGTTATTCTAAAATATTTCTCTGTTTATTTTCAGACAAGTTTTGAAATCTCCTGTGAATAACATAAACTTAATTTCTTTAAAAAAACAACTACTTTAACACCTTAGACCAAATTTTGCTTATCAATTTTAAATTTGCAAATTTAAGATCCAAAATGCAGTGAAAGGGTCAGGTATTTATGCAAAAAAAGAAGCCATAAAATAATTCAAAATTTAAAGTGCGAAATTGTCGGAATCAATCCAAATGGTTTTATTAAAAAATCGTAATTAGATAAATTTTCAAGGATTACTAAAATAAAAGAAAATCGACAATTGCGCTTTAAATATTTACCAAAAAAGAAACACTAAAACATTGAAGGATTGAATTCAATAATTAATTAGAAAAAAAATGGAAGATCCATTACATAACTTGGTAAAAATTCCGAAAGATCATAAAAATGCTGTTCTAAATATACCATCTATTAAAGCTAGAAGTAGATAATTTATTCACACAAGCCATTTTGTACATTCAAATTTCATTCTAAAGAAAAACTGTAAAACGAGAGTCTAGATGCTTGAAACGGGAGTACTAGAAAAACAAAATTATTATAAAATGAATCATCATAAGTAGATATTAAGCCACATACTGTTATTATCTTTCAAATTATGATTTTTTTACTATTAAAAAAAACGTAATTTCAAATATTTACAATTGTAATTAAGTCTTTAAAGTTTAAGCAAATATTTGAAAATGTGCCGCTACCATTTCATAGATGAAAATGCCTTCTAGGCACTTAATAAAAAAATCTTGCATATTCAACAGCTTGAAATTTAAAAAATCTAAAAAAGTTAATTGAAAAGATAATTTTTTTAAATGTCAGTAAAGGGGACATCTTCAGTGTGATTTTCAGAACTCCGAATTTTACAATAGAATGTAAATTTATTCGACAAATATTTCATCAATTTTTATATACAATTTTTACAATGATATTTATTTTTTGAATTAAAAAAAAAAACTAAAGTTTATCTAATATAAAAAAATTTGTATTGTTTCAAATTTTACAAAAATGACGAAACAAGAAATAATAGAAAATACGCAAAGTTTAGCATAACAAAATATTACGCAATATTTAACAATTTAAATTTTTTTTTTCTCGTTTAAAGCTCATAATTTAGCATAATGACGATGGGGGAACCATTAAATGATGATTTAAATAAAAGAAGACGAAATTGTTATATCTTTTAGAACTAAATAAATTATGCTTATTTCCTTTCTCTGAATTAGACTGCACCCACGACCATTTCCTCGCTATTCGATGTTTTTCACATACTAAACACAATTTTATTAATTTAGCTCACATTTTTCTCCAAATTGTTATATAACCTTTTTACTTTCGTATTAGCTTGTCAATCAAACTTAAATTATTTTAAAATCATTATTGATTTCATCTACCAATTAAAGATATAATTAAAAAAAAACGATTTCTCTGACTGACCCTAGCTAAATAGGATACTTCTGATTTTTGAAATGAAACCTTATTTTGCTTTTTATCAATCATTTTAGTAGATTTAATCATAACACCTGTTAAAATTTTTTTATTTTTGTTGAATTAAAAGCAGTAGTTAAAAATTTGAAAGCTTTATAGTTTCTCTAACTCAGATTTAAATAAAAAAATTTAAATTTTTTAATTGAATTAATTTTTTTAAATATTTTTTACCATCAATTAGAACTAGAGAGACACCTGTCGAAAAATTAGTTTTAATTCTAGCGCAGACAAATTAGAGCTAAATAAGACTCAAGAGTCCAGGAATTATATGTGAACTCTCAGTTTGTAAATATAGCGAAGTGAATTTTGTTTATTTTGTATTTTTCAAGTATTTAGTGTCTTTTAACAAGAAAAAAAAATTTAGTCCTAATCAATTTTAAATATTTAAATTAACAAATTAATCTTCAAGTTGTTTGTGAAATGTTTTTGAAAGATTCCATTTTATTATGCCCAAAAAAAATAAATTAATATCTCTATTAACATATACATTTAACTGATCAAGAAAATAAAGTAAATATTTGTTTAATTATAATCGTGATAAAAATGACTTGAAAAATTTTAAATTTTTTTGAAATTTAAAATAAAATTTTTGAATCTATCTTTATTCTGAAGCCGATTAAACTCAAGATTTTTATAAAAATTTTCTTCGATTAAAAAAAAAATTTTGTTTTAACTAATAAAAGTTTTTACTAATAACACTTCGATGACAAAAGAAAAAAATTCTGATAACTATAATAGAAATTACCAAGCTTTTATCAGATTATGTAATCTATCAATAAAAATAAATTATTAAATTGTTTACCTTTATATTTTTCCTATTAATAAAATATTTAGGCTAATAAAACCCAATAAAAAAATCAATAACATTTCGAAACGATGCTGAAAGGATCTTTTTAAGAATTTTTTTATTTTCAAAAATTACTTTGTAAATATTGCTGACCCTGGTGTTTCAAAAGAAACTAATTGATAACTATTAATAATTTTTTTCTAGCAAAAAGTAATTTAGCAAGAAAGCTCAATTTATTTATTTATTTTTTTATTAGAATAAAGAATTTCAGTATAAATCAAAATTTCGATTAATTCTTTATTTCTTGAGATTTTTTTATGTTTTAATTTAACATTGAAACATAATTTTTATTTTATTAAAAAAATTTTCAATTATTTATTTTACTGCTAAATAAATCAAAGATTATTTTAGAAATTTTTTTCGTTAATGAAACCTAAATAATCATGATCAAAAATTGAAGATATTATTTATGGCCTTGATTTCACTCTAATAATAAAAATGTAAATTTTTTACTTTCTAAAATGTATTTCTCTCACAAAAAAATGATTAAATTAAAACAGAGAAACAAGAAACAAGCTTTAGCTTTTTTATTTTAATTCAAAAAACTCAACTGAAAATTTTTTAATTTTAAAAAATGAAAAATTACAAACTAAAACATAATTTATGGAACGAGTTTAAATCAAGCTATTAATTTTTACTAATTGCCTTTTAAATGAGTTTAAAAAAGATTCAATTACTTTCTTATTTTTAAAAAAATGTTTTTAAAAAATTTTTAGTTTATAATAAAATATTGTACGATTTAATGCTTTTAATTTTATGAAGAACCGAAGCTTTATCATCTAGAAATATAATTTTCTCCGTTTTATTTTTACAGAAGCATCATGAATTCAAAATCATATTTTCTTTGGTATCTTTTACTCTGTCTTTAGTCATTTGAATACTTAAGAATATTTATTTCTAAATTTGAATCAATTTTTTATTTTAAGATTTTTTTAATCATTTCCTTAATCATTTGCATTAATTAGCAGGCTAAAAATAAAATGACATTAAAAAATTAATGAAATATGATATTTTTAACAATAATTTTTTCAGAAATTTGAATAGAATCATCATTTAGAGAATTGCTAAATTTCGTTTAACTAATATTTTTTCTTATTTATTTTTTTTAACTTTGACAAAAAAAGAAATACAATAACAATAGATAAATTAATGTTTAAAAAAACTTTAATTTTCGATGTCTTTTTTTATGAAATGTAATCGAATTAACTTTTTCTAACAAAAAATGAACATTTTTACCAACAAAAAATGATTTTACACGAAATAGAGGAAATTCATGTAAGAATTACAGCCATCATCTTGATTTTTTAATTTTTTTTTCTAAAGATTATAAAATTTTTATAATTAATTCTTAAATATGATTAAATGAGTGTAAAAATAAATTATTTAGTAAATTATTAGATTTTCTAGAATTAAAAATTTTATAGAATTTTTTTAGTTTTTAAATGAGACCATTAAACAAGTTGTGACGTTAAAAAAGGTAAAAAAACAAAGTTTTTTTTTTTGAAAAACTGGATTCGATTGATTTGTTTAGATATTTCTAGACACAAAACCAGTTACATGGAATAAAATTAACTGTTTTTCTATCTAGCTATAAATAAACGTGCTTGCACAGCGTTTGAAGGATTTAATTTCAGTTTAATTGAATTTTTCAATTTGGAAAAATTAACAAAGCTTTAAGTCTCAAAAAAATTAGTTTTGACACAAATTAGGTAGTAATTTTGCATCTTTTTTTTTTAAAGATTCACTCGAAAATTTAAGCTAAATTTCTAAGACCAATATTTTTTAAGGAGTGTTTTAAATCTAAAACATTTTTATTGTTTTTTTTTAAATCCTAGAAAATTACATTATTTTTACAATGAACATAACTTCCTTTGTCGACGTCTATCTTTAGATTAGTAAATTCAAAATATTGATATTTATCTTAAGATGGCCTAGTTTAACAAACACCTTATCTATATTTAAAAATATTTTCTTATCTTTGAATAAAGTCTAAAGATCAAGAGTTTAAAATCTTTGAATTTTGAATAGATTATTTTCCTAACTAAGACTAAATTTTGTAATCTACTCATAAAAATTTATTTATTATCAATTTTTTTTTTAAATAAAATAGTTAAAAGAATTAATTTTTTCAGCAAAATTTTTTAGATCTAATTTTCAACTTTTAGTTTTTCTTGCATCGCCAAATTTGGCGTCAATTAAAAAAAAATTTAATTTCTATTGACGAAAAAAGACTCATAAAATTTAGTTAATAGTTCATGAGAGTTAGGCAAAGTAAAACTTGGATCGAATTTCTCTTTGCCGAGATTTTAAAATTTTGAAATTAAAAAATAATTTCAAAATTAGAGCCAAATGAAATATGAAAAATGTGAAAATTTATAAATTAAAGCAAATAATTAGTATTTGTTGAGACTAAATGAAAAAAATCAAGCCAAGTACAGTTTAATCGAGTGTCCTGAATTGAGGCGTTCTTTTTATTCACCATTTTTATCTTTTATAGTGGTCATAATTTATTTGAATTATGGATCATCTAATGAACACTTGATGATCACGCATTCAAACTCTTGTAGATTTAATAAAATCTTTATAACTTAATAAAAAAACTTTAGAAAACTGTATAAGTTATGGCCGTGGCTTTGTGCTTGATTGGTTCAAAGTATAAACCGAATAAATTATTAGGTCTTTCGATACACGCTATATAAAGAAAAGTTATTCGAAGCCTCAATAATTTTTCAAAAATTATGATTTTAAAAATTTTTGAAAGATGCTAGTAACTGAGCACTAGCAATCCATTTGTAAATTTTCTAGAAGAGTCTTTTGTTAAGATTTTAAATTTTTTTCCATCAAATTTTTTAAAAATTCATGCGTTTCAATTTAGCCAAGTTTTCAAAAATCATTTTATTTTTAGATAGAATATTAAATATCAAAAATGGAAATTAGCGGAACAAGCTCGCCTTTTGTAATCTCATGCATTATTGTAAGTTTCTTAAATTTAGCTAGGAAGAAGAAAAATAAATTTTTTGTTTTGTTTTAGAATGAGACCATCCAGTCCGGTAATAGTATATTGATACAATTCCCGCGGCAAAAAATCAGGTCCAAATTAAAGCCAAAGTCGACCTTGTCAAAAAGTCCGCCGACTTCGGCCGCCTTTTTCGGCGTCTACAACAAAACAAAATCTAAAATGGAATACCATGCTTACTCAGAAAATTTAAATCAAAGTATTTGTCACATTTTTGCCGTTTACATGAGTCACTCAGTAATTAGAATTAGTCATTTAATTTAAAAAAAAATAATGTTGTTTTTTTAAAGGCTTCGTGCATTTTCAGAGCTCCAGTTGACATTTACCGTCAAGAACGACGCTTGACAGAGCTTAAGCCATTTCAAGTTTTGAACAAATTGGCGTGTTCGTCAGATTTTGGAATGCGTTTGGGGCGTCAACTATTTAGCACAATTCTCAGAGAATTACCATTTTGTTCCATCAAGTATCCATTATGGGAATTTTTAAAATGTACACTTGAAAATTCAAAAAAACAACAAGAGCATTGCCAGACCTACGAGTCGGCCATTTGCGGTGCCATAGCCGGTGGTACCTCCGCTGCTCTTACAATGCCATTTGATTTGGCCTATAAAAAAGTTTATGTGGATAAAGTAAAAGATGAAAATTGAATAAATTTAAATAAATTTTTATTTTCTTCTATTTAGGCGACACCATACAAAAGATTCAAGCTGATTCTTACAATACGCGATATGGCCCAAGAGAATGGTATTAAAGGGTGAGTTGATTTGGTCAATATTTTGAATCTAACCATAAATGTTATGTTTTTAACCAAACTAATTTAAGAAGAGATAACCATCGAATTTTAATAATAGTAATAATAATTAAAAAGTAATAAAATATGGGATTTGATGACAAATAAATAACTAGGAATTGGTTGTTAAAATTTCGCAGACCGAGGAAACGAACAGGATAAAAGCGAATAATAATAAACAAACATGATCATCTTCATAGAGTTTTCATTAGTACCACCCAACAAACTTAAATAATCTGTTAAGCATTATTATTTTTTTTTTATAAAATTAAAAAAAGATAAAAAGAAAAAAATTAATTGTTTTCATTTTTCTCTAGGCTGTTTGCTGGTGTACAAAATCGAATTGCGATGATTTCGTTTGGTGCTTTGATCTTCTTTGGTTGCTACGAGCAAAAGAAGAGAATTTTTCATGATGATGAATAATAGATCATTTACATTCTCACTTTTTTATTTTAAATTTTTTTATTCGATTTGAAAATATACCGAAGAGTAGTTAAACGATAAATTTAGCGTTGATATTTTTTCTATGTCAAATATTAATTTTCCATATTGTATATAAATCAATTTATAAAAATTTTAAATTTCGATTTTTTTTTACTTTTTTCTTTGCTAGAAGTTAATTTATTTATTTTTAAAATCTTCCTTTTTGTCGGTGTAAATTTCACTAGAACATTTATCTTTGTTGATTTTGGTTTTTTTTCTAAGACTAATTTTAATTTTTTTTTATATTTTATCAAAACTGGTTTTTTTTGCTTCAAAACTTTAAAAAAAAATTTAATTTTTTTTTAAAGACTACTCCTAAAATGAAATTATCCCAATTAAAGTTTGGAATTTCGGTTTAAGGGTAGTCTAACAGATTATGTCACTTTCTTGGAAAAGTAATTTTTTTTATAAATAATTTAAAATCCTATAAAAATATACTTAAACTATGCGAATGAAACCATTCTAAAATTATAAATAAAATCTATAACCGATTATTTTTTAATTTTTTTATCCTTAAAATTATTTTTTATTTAACATCTAAATTTAGACACCCAAAATAATATCCTAAATATAGATTTTGGTATGATCTAGATGTGTTCAAAAGGACCCGAAATTTTAATCATAAATCAACTTAATCAAAAATCAATTTAATTTTAAATAAGATTTAATCACTTGAAAAAAATCAAAAAAATGATGCCTTCAGAAAAAGTTTCTCATGTTCATGAGCATAAACATAAACATCAACACCATGAACCAAGTCAGAGACAGCAACAAGGTCAAAGAAAAGAGACCCAAACTCACCAGGGTATTTCGGATCCGACCATTCAACTATTTAACCGTCTAGTGGCCAGACAAACCCATTGTCTCCTCGGACGAACTGGTGTAAAAGTCAGTCGAATTTGTCTTGGCTCATTAAATTTTGGAAAAGTCGACTCCAAATTTGGTGAACGTCCTGGACAATTGAGCGAACAAGAAGCTCATAAAATTTTAGACAGATTTGTAGAATTGGGAGGAAATTGTATCGATACTGCTGACTTTTTCCCATGGTTTGGATCAAGTATTGGAGAGACCGAAAACATTATTGGAAATTGGTTAAAAAGGTATTGCAAAAAATAGTTAATTTAAAAAAAAAAATTTAATTATTTAATCAAAGACAAAATCGGGAAAAAATTTTCATAATGACGAAAGTTAGAATGCCTACTGATCCAGAAAATGTCAATTCTGTTGGCTTATCACGCAGTCATATCTTCAATTCTGTTAATTGCTCGCTTAAAAGGCTACAAACCAACTACATTGACATGCTGGTATTAAATGGCTTTGATCCGACTGTTAATTTGTATGAAACTGTCCGCCATTTGGACGATCTGGTTGAGCATGACAAGATACGATATATAGGCGTCAGCGATTTCAAGGGATGGCAACTGCAACGATTCATTGATGCTTCCAAGTTTTTTATAGGACCAAATTCGTCTAAACTTAAAATCTAATTTCTAATTTAAGAGTCCTTAATTTGCACAAATGTGTTTGCTATTTGGGAGAATATAACTTGTTGACCAGGGGCTGTGAATGGGAAATAATGGACATCTGTAGAAATGAGAGAATCGGATTCATTGCTTATTCACCATTCAAATAGTTACTATTCAAAAAAAACAATTTTTCTTTTAAATTTTTATTTTAAAAACATTTTTAGCGGTGTTTTGACAAGCAAGTGTTCCCAGGGAAAATTACCAGAAGGTTCTAGAATTAAATCAGCTACTGAGCGGCCGAGTTTGGCGTCAATGGCCGAGTCTTATGAGGAAATAAAGAAAAATCCGTGCTACAATGATGTTTTAGAATGCTGTCAAAATATTGCCCAAAAGCGCAATTTATCTTGTGCACAAGTTTGTATCTTATGGGCTTTGCAGAAAGGTTTTATTACCTCAGTTGTCGTTGGCTGTAATTCAGTCCAAGAATTGGAGGAAAATTGGTCATGTCTGAAAGAAGATTGCTTTTTAAGCCAAGAAGAAATGGAAGATTTAGAAGAGGCTTCGTGCCACCGAGTCCAGTATCCATATAATATTAATTTAGCTACACTCGCTGGTTTGAGAGAAATTGATATTTCCGAATGCTGCGGATTTGAACAATTGTCTTTGACATCACCAGAAAAAACTCATCATGAAACAAAATCTTCGGAAATTTTGCATGAAGCTAAAGGGCAATTTTTCCCAGAACAACAGTCTCTAAGAGAACCTCAAATGAGATCAAGAGAACAAAGATCGATCAACTAAAGGCTCAATTTTTAATATAATTTAATAAAGATCTTGCTTAGTTTCAATAAAATTTTTAAATCTAAATTTTTTTTTGTTTTATTAATTAAAAAAGACAAGAAAAATATTAATATCTAACTAATGTTCTAAACTAAATGATCAAAGCGATTCTTTGGTTATATTTTGTTCTAAAAATGTTGTAGAATTCAAATAATCGATCCCACAGATTTCTGTAATAGTAAATTATTCAAATCTATTTGATGCAAAAATATAATTCGATTTTATAAATATTTCTCTAAATTTTTGATTTTTGGCAGAATTGTGATTTATTTTGATAAATTAACACTAGAAGATCTGGGTCTATAACGATAGGTGACCAACTGGTGACATATTATGTGACTTCTTTATAATATCAAATAAAAAAAATTCATTTTTTTTTTGGGTTTAATTTAACTTTTTATTGTATTATTTTTTTTTAAATGAAATGAAATAAAATGAATTTTATTAATCGTTTATTGTACAATTCAGTGTTTTTATGAATTAATTTAATAAATTCAAATAATCTGAAAATTACTGAATCTAAGACTAAAATAGGAAAAGTCTAAATAAATTTTCAGGTCTTTATGTTAATATATTTTTTAATGCTGTTTAATTAAAATCAAGATTTTTATAAGTTTTTAGAAATTAAATTTTAGAGGAAAAAAAATTGAATAAATTTTGTTGATTCTTTTTAAATTTGACTTTTAATTGTCGATAAAAGCCAAAAAAACTTCTCGGGTCTTCTAGTGTTCATAGATAATTTTAGTATTTTGTCTGTCTATTTGTCTAAATTGAATTTTTTAGTAATAAAAATTATAAAAAATAGAAATTTAGTTCGAGTACCACAAAATTTGAATTAAATACCCCAAATTTTTAATTTTTTTTCTTCAAATATTAAATGAATTCCCCAATTATTAAGATTATATATAAAAAAAATAATTAACATTTAATTAAATAGAAATCCAATTTTTTTAACTTATTGATATTTTTTCGTAAAAAATGATAACTAAGTGAAAAAAAGTATCTAAATTATGTGAAGAGAGTGTTTATTATGAAAAATATTTTTTTCTATCGAAAGTTATATGCTGAATCATTTAAGCCATATTTTTCTAGAAGGTTGCTAATTTCATTGAAGTAATTAGCTTAAAATTTAAATTAAAAAAATTTAAAATCGAAAAATAATAATTTAAGCTAGCAAGTTTTATTATTGCATCTTTTGAAAAATAAAATACAAGAGTGGAACAATAATCAAAACAAAGCAAAATAAATTTGCTTATTTTTATGTATGTAGTTAGTTAGAAAAGTCTTCTTTAAGTAAGCTTTGAAAAATTAAGAAAAAAAATTGAGATAAAGAAGATAATTTAACCTTTTGGTGAAGTAAGTTTAGATTTTACATTCCCAGACGAAGCATTTGTGATGTATTGCTAAAATAATTAGATAGGAGACCTGAAAAATTATTGTATTAAAAGACCGATCCAAGATGATCCGTCAAGATCGTCTAAAAGACAACAAAAAATGGTAGCTAATTTTAGAAAAAGTAACTAAATTTTCAATTCATAAATTTACCAGATTTTACGTAAAATTAGGTAAATTTTCAACATTCACGTAATTTTTTGTAAAAACAAAAATGTCCATATAATCTAGAACTTTGACTTCTTTTTTTTTATTTCTTTAGTGGTTTAGGACTTAATGTTTATTTTCAAAATTTGGAATTTTTGAATTTTCAAAAGACACAGGTTTTAAATAGATCGGCTATTAACATAAACAATCCTAAAGACATTATATTGGAATTTTTCAGGGTTTTTTTAATCCCAATCTCTGCCTGGATTTTTCAGAAAAAATCTGAGCCTGAGCCAGAAAATTTGGAGAAAATAAAATAATTGTCTCGCTTGGAAATCAAAATTATCATGAAATATTGCGTATTTAGAAATTTTTAAAAGTATTAACAAAATGAGATCAATTGTTAATTTATTCGTTAACTAAATTTGAAAAATTTAGTCAATTTATTCTAAGAAGGTTTTAATAATGATGATGAAGACGAAAAGTTTTCATAAAATGGCTCAGAAACGTCAGTTGGTAGTTCTGCATTTGGATCTATTAAAGGGCCGAACGAAGATTAAGATGAATTAAAAGTTTAAAAGTCTGTGACTTATAAAAGTTTCAATTTAATAAATGATAATGGGACTGAAGCCGATCTAAATACATGTGCAACATGAGATAAACTATTTTATGAACTCAAAGATCAATTTTGTACTAGTCCACCCTCTTACCTAACATCTAACCCAACATCTGCAGACAAATTATGAGTTATTGACGCTAAATTAAACACTTTAAAATTAAATCCGGTCACAGTAGAGGTATTAAATTATGAAATGGATTTTCTAGCCAACCCAAACAGCAACAAAACAAACGGTACTTCAAGGTAAACACGAATATCCTATTCGATAACCTTTGTGTAAATAGATGCTGGAAAATGAGCGGGGTGTTAAGTTGCAAATGGCCAAAAAGCATTAAAAATTTCTCTAAATTTTAATAAATTATTTAATATAAATGAGACATTTCATTCCTTGCATATTTTATTTTAAATTGATCATATAATTTGATAAATGATCACACTGCATTTTTTTATTTTATTTTTATTTTTTTGATCGCAAAAGTTTGAACACAAAAACGGTGAAAATATTGACTGTGATCAGACGTGATCACAAAACGGGGTAGACCTAAAAAATATAAGCCTAAATTAATTATAGAAGTTAAAAGGATTTGACCATGAATCAATTAAAATGATGGTTTCATTTGAAATAATCTTTTGATTTAGAATAACAGTACTAACTCTTTTTCAAATTTTATTAAAAAATTCATTTTTATAAGTTAAATTCAAATTATTAGCAAGAATAAATAAATTTTTAGTATTGGTAAAATAGCTTCTTTAGAAGTCTAAATTCTATTAAAAATAGACTAAATTTAGGAATAACTCTAATGTTTAAAAATCCTACATTTTTACTACCTTAAATTTTTTTCCTAAAATAGTTTAGCATACCAATAATGAATTAAAAATTTTTTAAATTTCATGAAAATTTTCAACTTATAAATTCGGTAATAGGACAAAAATGTTTTGTTTAATAAAAAATTCAAAGCACATTTGGATCACTCAATTTTAAAAGGAAGAAATTCTAATTGATTAAAATTAACCATGAACAAAGCAACTCAACAATTATCCGAAAATGCAAACAAAAATGAAAGAGATATTTTGACAACTAGTTATGGAAAGCCGATCGGAGATATGTTCAACTCGTTGACAGTTGGACCAAGAGGACCAATTTTGTTGCAAGATTCAATTTATTTGGACGAAATAACTCACTTTGATCGTGAAAGAATTCCAGAGCGTGTTGTACATGCAAAAGGTGCAGGAGCATTTGGCTACTTTGAAGTAACTCATGATATTTCCAAATACACAAAAGCTGTAGTTTTTAACAAAATAGGAAAACGGACCCCTATTGTATGTATTTTTTAATATATTTTCTTTAGTTCTTAATATAAATCGACTTAAAATAGGCTGTCCGATTTTCAACTGTAGGAGGCGAGTCAGGTTCAGCAGACACTGTAAGAGATCCAAGAGGTTTTGCTATGAAATTTTATACTGAAGATGGAAATTGGGATCTCGTGTGTAATAATACTCCGATATTCTTTATTAGAGATCCAATTCTTGTAAATTCCAATAAATTTTTTTCTTAAAACTTTTTTTAAATTTTAATCTTAATCCTTCTAGTTTCCATCATTTATTCACGTATTAAAAAGGAATCCTGTAACTCATCTTAAAGATGCGAATATGTTCTGGGATTTTATTAGCCTGAGACCAGAGTCCTGTCATCAGATTTCATTTTTATTTTCAGACAGAGGAACACCGGATGGTTTTAGGCACATGAATGGGTACGGGTCTCACACTTTTAAGATGGTAAATGCAGATGGAAAACATGTATATTGTAAATTCCATTTTAAGGTAAACAAAACTAATAGATCTTGATTTTGTTTATTTAACTAAAATAATTAAGACTGATCAGGGAATCAGAAATTTGTCAAATGAGCGCTCTATTCAACTAGCAGGCGAAAATCCAGATTATGCAACAGAAGATTTATATAACGCTATAGCGGAAGCAAAATTTCCTTCTTGGACTCTTTATATTCAAGTGATGACATTTGAAGAAGCCGAAAAGTGCAAATTCAATCCTTTTGATTTGACCAAAGTTTGGCCTCATGGTGAATACCCATTGATTCAAGTTGGCAAGCTTGTCTTGGACAGAAACCCAAAAAATTATTTTACAGAAGTCGAACAAATTGCTTTTGATGTATCACATATGATTCCAGGCATTGAGCCATCACCGGACAAAATGCTCCAAGGTAGACTTTTGACCTATGCAGATACTCAAAGACATAGATTGGGAGTAAATTATTTACAATTACCGGTGAATTGTCCTTTAAAAAAAGTAAAAAATTATCAACGTGATGGACCTCAGTGTGTAAGTGATAATCAAAATGGAGCGCCTAACTATTATCCGAATTCCTTTTCAGGGCCTAAACATCACGAAGCTTACATAGAGCCCGGAATGTCGGTTACTGGTGAAGCAAAGCGATTTGATTCAAGTGATGAAGATAATTTCTCTCAAGTTGGAGTATTTTGGAAAAAAGTTTTGAATGATCAAGAAAAGAAAAGATTGGTTGAGAACATGTCAAGTCATTTGAGTGGTGCTGCCGAATTTATACAGCAAAGAGCTGTATCTAATTTTGAGAAATGTGATCCGGAATATGGTCGTATGCTTAAAGAAGCTTTGAATATGCCAAAATAAAAAAGACAAATATTTTACAAAAAAAATTTTTTTTGAAATTTTACTAATGAATAAAATTTTTTTTATAATATTAAAAAAAATGTTTCTATAATACTAAAATACTCATGTTTATCCAAAGCTAAAAATGAATTTCTCTTAAATGCATCGAATTCGATGCATATTTATTAAAATTCTAAATGGAAGGTTTCAATTTTTGTTAGCAAGAAGGAATCTTTTCCTAATTTTTTACCATTAGCGGTTTAGTTCATGTTCTAAACTTGAAAATAGGCATTTTTTTGTGGGAATTTCTTAAAAAAAATTAAAAGATCTATTAAAAATTTTTTTGTCTCCAAAATCGAATTTTTAGAGCGTTTTTAAGATTCCCCAATTTATTTTATTTTATTACTAATACTATTGCATCTTGCTCTTATTTCGAATTTATTTAATTAAAATAATTTAATTTTTTTTTAAATAATTGAATGTAAAAATTATTATATTATAAATTATTTATTAAAACATCCTTCTTGATGCAGTAGTCTCTGTGTCAGATTGAAGCCGTTGCTCAAAAAGGAACTTGAAGATGAGCGCCTGCCCATTATCCACTAGGATAGAATTGGGACAGTTATTATTATTATTATGAAAACATCCTGCATTTAAATATAAAAAATAAAAAGTTTTGAATTATAAATTCAATGAAGAGAAAAATTAGAAAATTCTAAAATCAAGAAATAAATAAAAATTAAATTGTAAACATCAACAAATTTTTTTTGAGATTATTAAAATATTAAATTTTGATGCGTCAAAAATATTTGAAAAAGTTTTGATGCGTTTCTTAGGTAGATGCGCTGTTTTTTTTTTTTGATGCGCTTCTTAGATCTGAAATCGCGCTAATAAGGGATACCGATTTTAAAATAAACTGGATACTAATGCAATTTTATCTTAATTAAAATTATTTCTTTTGTACACAATAGACCACTATTTATTGTTTCTCCTATTTTGTTATAATTTTCAAATCAAGTTCATTAACCTCGATCAAAAAGCCAAAGTTTTTATTAATAGAAAATCATTCGAAAAATAACTTTTTAAAATATTTTGTTCATTTTTTTTTCGTTGGTTTATAATATTAAATTTATTCTGAATTTGACTTCAAGGTAAGGGCTTATCTATCACGAAATTTATTTTTTTTCATAAGACATCATTTTTTTTTATAAAATCAACTTCTAGCAGAAAAGTTTTTTTTTTTACCTCATAATAATGAAATCGCATCAAACTAGACAAAATTAACTCTGATCCTGGTCACAAGCTTTTCACTAAATCAAAGGCTCGAGTTTCAGTAGAGGCTAAGATATTTTAGAATTTAAATTATTAAAAAATTATAAATTGATAAATGTTTGAATACAAATTTATCAAATTTGATACAGCAAGTTTTAAACGAAAAAAATGATTATAGAAGTTAATATTTAGATTTCTTAATTTGAAAAGGACAGATATCTTTTGGTTTCTGTAAGTCTTTTTTAAAATTCTATAAAAAAATAAAATTCCATAAAATAAAAATGAATTAATATCTATAAGTTTTTAATCTTAATGATTTCAAAAAAAATTTAATTCCTTAAGCTATGCTAGATACATGCTGAATTAAATCACAGTCACGATAATTTTTTGCTAACCATTTTTGATAATATTTTATTAAACGCAAAAAATTATTTAATTTCATGTGCTATCATATTTGAAAAAACATTTGATGAACAACAAAATTTCATTTATTAGCATATCACTCATATTATCTTTAAAAATTGGACTTTATGATTAACGAATGTTTTTCTTTTACTTTTTTATTTATATATTTAGATATTTTAATTTTTCAGAATATAAAAAATACATTTATAAAGCTGAGATTAGATACCATTTATTAATTTGTTAATAATCATAATGTTTATTAATTATTTTTAGACAATTTTCAAAAAAAGAGAAAAATATGCAAACAATTTTGAGAACCGGATTTGGAGTCTTGATGACCAAGTCTTTTTTCGAAAAAATGACTCCCAACAATGTGAAAGGTTTATTAAAAGATAAAGGATTTTGTATTATAAAAGGTTATCAAAACATTGATCGTGATAAATTGATTAATATTTGTCAAAACTTTGGTGAATTAGAAGAATATATCGACGAGAAAAAAAAGCATAAATATATTGGACACAGACACATATTTGAAGTTGATGGTTCACAAGAAACAAATGCTGTTAGAGGTCGTGGTGAATTGCCGATTCATGCAGATGGAGGTCTTTTAAAAAAGCAAATAGATATTATTGCATTATATGCGGCCAAAATGGACGGAATGAAATTTCAAGGTGGTACAGGAATAATTGATTTCAAATTAGCCCTAGAAGAAATGCCACTTCATTTAAGACGTGTTTTGGAGGAGGAAAAATTTGAAACCCTAGGATTAGAGGAGCCCTATTACTCAAATGCTTCATCTGAAGATTGGTTACACATTCCAGTTTTGACCGATCTGGGATGGACAAAAAAATGTGTCTTGTATTTTAATTATGAGGATGAAAAACTTGCTAGTTGGAAGACGCGAATCCAAGGATTTAGCCAAAATGAGACAAAAAATTTTTTCAAAGAACTGATAAAATACTTGAAAAGTCCTCATTACTGCTATTTACATTTTTGGAAACAAGATGATCTTCTTTTGATGGATAATAGAAGATGTATCCACTATAGAGAACCATTCAGCAAAGATGGTGAACGCATTAATCTAAGACTTCAAATGAAATATGATTAAATTATCTATTTTTTATCTTGTATACTTTTTTATTGACTGAATTATCATTCAAGAAAATTTGATTAGCAATTTTTTTTAAAAAGAATAAAGTATTATCATCATTTGATGTTTTTTTTATTTTTAAAAAATAGACACTATCTGTCAAAAATTTATCTTTAGAAAATTAACTATTGAATAGTTATTTGTTTTTGGCTAAAATTCATTTTTATTAAGCAATTCTATAAAAATCAAATATATCCTAACATCATATTTTTTTTATTTGTTTTTTTTAAATTAAACTTAATTCTAATTTTAAATAATAAGAGAAAAAAAATGAAATTGTTAAATTTTTTTATTAAAATACTGAATTTATAAATAAAATAAAAGTTTAATCTTCTATCGTTTGGACTCTTGAAATAATTCGTTTGCCAACATCATCAAAAGGCTCTCTAGCATGGATTGAATTACGATTGTCCATTATAAGCAAGTCACCCTTTTGCCACATATGAGTATAGCAATATCTGTACTTTCTGAAAAAATCGTCTAGCTCTTTGAAAAAGCGATCTGTTTCTTTTCTTGAAAAGTCAAGTATTCTTGTCTCCCATCCAGGATTGGGAAAATTTTCATCAAAATTAAAATAGCAAAAAAATTGCCGCGTCCATCCGTAGTCTTTAAAGACTGGAACTTTGAACCAATTTTTCGGTGATGCTTCAGAATAATACTCTCTATCGAATACATTAGATTCGAAGGTTTCTTCATCAAGCACTCGTTTCAGATGTGGAGGCATTTCTTCGAGAGCTAGTTTCAAATCTACTACAGTCGTGGCACCTTGAAATTTTAAATTCTCAATTTCATTTGCATATAAAAATACATGATCCACTCTAGTCTGCACCAAACCGCCATCTGCATGCAACGGCAAAATTTCTCTACCATTGACAATTTTATTTTTAGAGCCATCCAATTTGAAGACGTCTTTGTACCCATAGCCGACTTTTTTTTCTTGATCATGGTTCACAATTTTTCCAAACCCTTTGCACATATCGACCAAATTTTTGTCATCGTAGTCAAGATTTTTTACCAGAATAAAGCCTTTATCCATCAACAAACCCTTTAAGTACTTTCCATTTAGCTTTTCAAAGGTGCTTTTCTGAATCAAACAGCCAAAGCCTGAGCGAAGAATCGACTGCATTTTAAAATCTTAAAGAAAAAATAAAAAAATTCAAAAAAATGAAATTGTTTTTATTAAAAATTTATCTTATCGTCTCATTAAATCGTAAGATTAAGCTATCTTCTATTAATCATAAGAGCACAAAGTTAAAAAAGATATTTTTTTTATTAATTTCGACGATTTATTTGAATTTAAATTTATTCTTAAAATTTCATAAGAAAACATTAAAAACAAAATGCTTTTAAAACAACTATATTCAATCCGAAAGCCTATTTGGACTTCGTACAGATGCTTCAACTCGTTTATTATTAAGCAGAATAGAGTTGAATGCGATGTCCACTTTGAAGAAATGATGAAAAAGGCCAAAACCATCTCAGAGCAGTCAACATTAAAAACATATAATTTTAAAGATTTGTCAATTTGTCTCTATTCAAATCGAAATTTAGACAAACAAATGGACTATTATGTCCATTTAAATGGAGATAATAGCTCGTCTTTTTTGGTCGGAAGAGTTAATAATGAAGCAGTTCTAAGGACAAAAATAAGTGACTATGAAAATTGTCAGAATTTAAAAGGTGCAAAGCTAATAAGTCACTTGGTCAGTGAATATGGAACATCAGCTTTTAACATGATTGAAGGATCATATTGTTTCATAACCATAAACCTTAGAAATGACACAATAGAGACTTATTCTGATAGTATTGGACTAATGCCGACCTATTTTGCCAACCAGCTGGGCTCGACATGGATTTTCAATGAAGCAAAAGTATTCGCAGCTAACCCATTAACCAATTTAAAGCTCAAGCCGTTCTCTGATTTAGATCTTAGCTCATTAGACCATCCAAGTGATTTTACCTGTTTTGAAAATGTTTTCAAAGTTCCCAAAGGGTTTGGGCTAAAAGTAGACCGAGATGGAAATGCGAATGTAAATGAAAATTATTTTGAGCTAAAACCTTCCCATTACTCCAACAAAAACAACCAAAATAAGCTTGAATTTTTCCAAGATTCATTAAGAACAATTTTGGAAAATTCAATAAAAAATTCGCTTAATGAAAGCAAGGAACCATGCTTGCTTTTGTCCGGCGGTCTGGACTCAAGTCTTATCACGGCAATGGCTAGACCTCATGTGCAAAATTTGACCACAATTTCAGTCGGCACTCAATACTCAAACGAATTCAAATGGGCCAAAATGGTATCTGATTTTGTTGGTACACGTCATCATGAACTTGTCCTAGATAACGAAAAAGTAATTAATGGAATTATAAGATCTTCTTATGAGAACGAAATTTTCGACGGTTTTTCAGCCGAAGTTCAATCTCCTCTCTACAATCTAATGGAATATGTCAAAAGCTTGAATGGCAATACAGTTTTGACAGGCTATGGCGCTGACTTGCTTTTCGGTGGCATAATACCTTTGGATACAGATGTCAATTTGGTTAACAAAATTCTAGACGAGCAAATTAAGCGTACAAGGTGGACTGGGGAGTTTTCGCCATTTATTGGCAACAAATTTGGCATCACAATCGAACACCCATTTTGGAACAAAAATTTAATTTCATTTGCCATTTCCTTAGATGGCGAATACAAAAAAAATGCCAAAGAAGTGAAAATTATTCTAAGAGAAATGGCCGAAAAGTTCAAGTATTTGCCCAAAGAAATTGTTTGGAGAAAAAAATTGGGTATTAACGAAGCAGCGTCGATAAATCACGTGTTCGCCAATTATCTTGGTTTGGCTAGTGAAATAAAAAAAAATGACTATCGCCTCAAAAATTTATTTATTTACAATGTTTTTAAGGAAATGTTTGAAAATAAGCAACCAGTTGAGTCATTAGATATCAGCGCTGTAGCCAAAAAAACCTCTGATCATTTTAGCAGCTATCCACAATCGAAAAATTACAATGGATTAGTTGATGTTCAAATTAAAGATAAAATAATGATTGTAAGCTTTGTCCACCCGAATAGACACAACCCTCTGGGCTATGAGATGAGAAAATATTTAAAGGAGATTTTCACAATGGCTGATTCGAATTCTGAAGTGGATGCAATTGTTTTAACTGGTGGAATAGGGCGCTCTTTCAGTGCTGGTGGAGACTTTAATGAGGTAAAAAACCTGGACTCGACAGAAAAAGTTAATTCTTTTATAGATGACATTTACGATTTTTATATTTCTGCCTTGAAAATTTCCAAACCAACAATCGCAGCTGTAGACAATCATGCGATCGGAATTGGATTTCAACTAGCTTTGTGTTGTGACATCAGAATTGGAACAACAAGATGCTCGTTTACTTTGCCTGAGTTAAAGCATGGTCTTAGTTGTACAGTTGGATCTTGCATGCTGCATCATTGTTACGGGCATTTATTTTCCACAAAGACAATATATGAATGCGAACCGATCAAATCAAAAGAGCTTATTGAATCAAAACTAGTCAGTAGTTTGGTGGAGCCTGACGAACTTGTTAACCAAGCTTTTAAAATGGCCAAAATTTATGCCAAGTATCCAAAGAATGCTTTTAAAAATACCAAAATGTCTACAAACAAACGATTCATAAAAGCTTTAGAGGACTCTATTGAGGACAGCAAAGTTGCTCATAGATCATCTTTGTTGAGCAAAGAAAACGAACAGCACTTCAAAAAAATTTTAAAAGATAAATACTAAAACTAGACTAAAAATTAAAATTATAGCCTATCTTCACTTTTCAGTTTATAATTAAATGATAAAAAAAAATTTTCTTTATGATTAATTTGTCACGTAAAAATGACATCTAATTTATTTTTTCCACTTATAAAAATTAAAGCTTAATTTTAGTTCATGATGCAATCAGTTCTGAAATATGGTTTTGGCCTAAAGGCGAGTAGATCAATTTTCGAAAAACTATCACCTTCGGTGGTCAAAGGAATGATTAAAGATAAAGGTTTTATTTTGGTCAATGATGTGAATTACACTAGAGAATCATTTGCTGAGATGGCATCTAAATATGGAAATTTGATAAAGTTCGCACAGGAAACTAGACCTGGGATGAAAAGCAATCAAGTTCTTGATCTTGATGGAAACTCAGAGCGCCTTGTGTCTGGTAGAGCCGAGTTGCCGTTGCATTCAGATGGAAATATTCTAAAAACCAATGTAGATCTTGTGTTTTTGTATGCAGATGAAATAAAAAATCTAAAGTATCAAGGTGGAACTACAATTGTTGATTTCAAGAAAGCGCTAGACCAAATGCCTCCTCATCTTAAAAATGTTTTAGATGAGGAGCAGTTTGAGACTTTGGGAATCGAAAAAGGCTACTATCCCGAAGGAGTTGAACCATATTGGTTTCAAATGGATACTTACAATGATAGAGGATGGATAAAACAATTTAATATATATTTGAACTATAAGGAAAAATCTCAGGGAATTAGTTGGATCACTAGGTTGAGAGGATTTAGTGAATCCGAGAATGAAAGATTTTTTGATGAACTTGATAAGTATTTTAGAAAGTACGAGCATTCTTATTTGCATTATTGGAAAAAGGGAGATTTGATAATTATGGACAATAGACGAGTACTACATGCGAGACAATCTTTTGATAAAGAATCCACTCGTCTTATTTTTAGGATTCAGCTTTCGGAGCCTATTTAGATAAATTTTTTATTTTAGCAATTTCTAAAAGGACGATATTCCAAAATTACTTAAAGATTTCAATAAAAACTATTCTATTAAAAAAATCTTAGAACAAACAATTTTTTATTTAACAATTGAAAACTCAGAGTTTTAAGTTTTATTCAATTATTATTTATATTTCAAGGTTGATCAACAGACTAGTGCCTATGTCATGAAAGACTGATTAATCCTACACTTTTTTAATTTTATAAAATAATTAATACAAATTAAAAAATAAAAATTATGTAATTGATTTTGAAAAATTTTTTAAAAAAGCAAAACATTGAAAAATCTAAATTAGATTTTTTAGATTTTTTTTTAAATCTTAAATAATTAAACTAATATTATTGAAAGCTTGAATGTTACAATTTTGATCTCTTGATCACAAAGCTATTCATGAGTCTTCAAAGGTTTTTTCACCATTAACCAGCTCTATCTCAAAATAGCTACGTTTAAAATAGCTATAATTAAAATAGCTAAAATAAATTTTCTCATCTAAATTTTTTATTAATTTAATTTAGCTAAAATCAAAAAAGCTTTAAATGAAAAAAAAATCAAAAAGAAAAGCTAAGAAATAAAAAAGCGTGTATCAAAAAAGCTAATTTTAATTAGAAGCAATCAGTGAATTTAAAAAAAAAATATTTTATTTTGAAAAATGTCAGATGTTGATCAACAACTTGTGTTAGAAATCTAAGCTTAAATAAAGCTTTTAGTTCTCTCTCACAAAAAGGTCATGACCAGTTTCATTTTAATGGTTATTACTATAAACAAAATGTACAACAGAAAAAAAAACGTTTTCAATTGGCGTTGTATTAAGCTTTATAATGAGATATTATAAAAACTATTCAACGATGCTATTTTGAGCTTATTTTGAAAGTACAGTATTTTTTTTATCTATTTGTTTTCTAACCGAGTCAATATATCCTGATTCAAAATCTTCTCTGTATTCCTCCACTAGTCTGACAATCACTGAAATAGAATGACTCAGTCCTGTCCCAACATATCTCTCACTCAACTCAAAAACCAGATTCGAGACTGTTAGTAATTTAAGTTTATTAAAATTATTGATATTTGTATTATTGATATTTGTGGGACTTATGGGAATAAATGGAGAATAAAATTTAACCCTAATAAAACAAAAATTGTTAACTTTGGCATTCAATTATTTAAGTCGGTATTTCACCTTATTGGATCCGAACTTAAAGAAGAAAATCAGTTAGAATACTTAGGATTCATTATAGATTCTAATCTTGACTTTAACACACAGGCAATAATAAATTTTAAAAAAGTTCAGAGCAGCTTTTTTGGAATTTCGTATCTTCTGCCTAAAAAAAGTCCTTCCTCTTCACCTAAATTAAAATCATTTATATACAAAACATATTGCTTATCTAAATTCACATATGGTCTTGAGGCTCTCACTCTTAATTCGACCACAAAGGATTCAATAAATAAATTACAAAACAACTTAATTAGACAAATGTTTGGTTTAAAAGCCTATTGTCACATATCACGAGTCTTAAAAGTACTGAAAGTTTTCAACTTTGATGAACTTTATCTATTTTCAAAACTAACTTTTATTGATACAATTAAATATAATTATCTATCATCACAATTTTTAAAATATATGCTTAATGACCCCCCCTCTAATAAATCTTTTTCCTCTGACTTGGTTCTTATTTCCAAGTACTTTAAAATTGAAACCTCAAAAATTACAGTAAACACAAACCAACTTAAAGAAAATTTTAAGATTAATTTGATTTCTAATGATGGTATATCTGATTCAATTTGGTTATGTCTATGCAATTTAAAATTATAACATTTCAGAACTCTCCTAAACGAGCTAATTCAAAATAAAAGAAATTCATGAATTTTGGTCCAAATTATCTTGCTTTCTAACTTTCATGCCTTTTTCTATTTTCGAACTAATGTTCCTTTTTTATTTTTTGTAATTTTATTTTTAGGTAATAATTTTTCATTTTTTAAAAAACACAAAAAATCTTTTTATTTATTTTTTTTATTTTTTTTTTACTTCTCCTTAAAGGAGGTTAATTCAATTCAATAAATAAATAAAAATAAATATATCCTGATTCAAAAACTTCTCTGTATTCCTCCACTAGTCTGACAATCACTGAAATAGAATGACTCAGTCCTGTCCCAACATATCTCTCACTCAACTCAAAAAGCAGATTCGAGACTGTTAGTAATTTAAGTTTATTAAAAGTCTCATGATGCACGATGTTGCAGGGACTATCATATTTTAACTTATGGGTAAATCTGACTGCTGTATTCTGATTTGCTTGTAGTTTTTTGATATTGTTTTCTGAAAATGAATTTAAGTATGATAAATGAGGATTCTGAGAGAATTTATATAAAGCAGTTTAAGAGCACATTTTACTCAAAATTAGAAGATATGTTAGAATTAATCATAAAGGTGTGAAAAAAGATAAGTTTTATGATTATAAATATTTAAAATTATATTTTTATACTATCTTACAATTTCTTCTTTTTTTTCCTGAAATCCTTAATATTTAAAATTCATTATTACTTGTGACTTTATTTATCAATTAATCTTTTCTTTTTTTTTTCTTATTTTTTATACTATATTTACTAAATCTTTTTGATTTTTGATTTTTATTTTATTTTAGTTTATTTATGATTTTTTTAATTTTTATTATTTTTTTTATTCTGAAGGAGCTTTTGCTCGGTACAGAAAACAAATAAATAAAAATTACAATTAATGCCAAGTTTGATATATCAAATTACAGAGAAAAAAAAGGCTTGTTGCAGATTGATTATAATTATAAATATAATAATTGCTAACTTTCAGTCGTCTGGTTTTCTTTTCTGTTGTAAGCAATCATTTACAAGTAAATGAAGTAGAGGGACAAAAAAGTCTTTTTAAGACTTTTAATGATTTTTATAAAACCTGGTGAGTTATAAGAGGGTAGTTCATTTAGAACTTTTTTGATTTCATCAATTGAAAACTCATGAAATGAAAAAACTGGTGTAAGAATGGAATTTTTTGATTTTGATTCTTTAAAAATGTCAAAAGTAAATTTAGCTGAGTAATTTTCACCGAACAAAGAAAAAGACTAAATAGATGCAGAGCAATTATTAGCATCTCAACTTGATCAACGGGATTTCTTGCTTTAGTTTTCACCCAAAACTAGTTCTTCTAGAAAGCTGTCAAAACCAACATTTCTTCTAGTTTTAATTGATGATTAAAACTCAAATAAATGTTTTCATTTTTTTTGCGTTGCTTAAATTCTCATCTAGCAATTTGGGAAAATTTATTTTGAAACCTTGAATGAAATTATTTTCGTTTTTAATTTAAATCTAGAGAAGCTTTTACCCAAACAAACAATTAAATTAAATAACATAAATTTTCTTAGTGCACACTTCTAAAATTAAATGATTTGCTTGGAGACAGCAACACAATTTTGAAATCGATTTAATCAAAACTACAAAATCAAACTGGATGTAAATCTATCAAAAATTTAATTTTAGATCGAGTAAATTACAACATTAAAATATTTTGAGATCAAAAATTGACAATTCTTGTCAATCATTTTTTTTGATACAAGCTTTAAATTAGGTTTAATTTTTTTAAAGGGGCTATAAATTTGCACCTTTATTTTTTATTTAAAATTGTGCTAAAGAAAGCAAAAAACTGATTAAATTTTGATGCCATCTAATAAAAGATTAAAAACACATTTACTGTTTTACTTTAATACCATTTTTAATAATGAAAAAATAAAAACTATATTGACAAGAATAATCAAGTCAAAACATTTCATGACTTTTACTTGAATTTAAAAATTTTCAAGAAAATCTAAAACTAAATAAAAGATGACAAGAATCAGATGTGGAACAATCATTTGTTAAATTAACTGAAATCTAACAGTTAATACAGATCAAAACATTGAACAAAAAAATAATTTTTTTGTCATTTTTAAATTTACGTCACTTCTAAAAAAATTGTTGTTTTTTATGAATTTCTAATTTAGTAAGCAAAATAATAATGAATGGTTTTTGAGAAATTTGAAGTCAGAAACAACATTACTTCTTTAACTTTAAAATTAATTTTTTAGATTTTTTAATAATCAATTTCGACAAATATAAATGAAAGAAAACTAATCGAGTGCAAAAATGACAAATAAAGCAGACATGATTGTGAAAATAATCGATCAGTGTGGGTAACAAAAAAATTTTATGAGCTACAAAAAATTTTAAAAGATGCGCAAAAAGTACACTCAAAAAGAAAAAAGCTAAATCTTAATTTTTTAGAAAATTTTAGTTTAGTTAACTGCAGTCAATCTAATAAGTTCGGCTTGATTGGGAAGAACTTGCTTGAGTATCAAAAATGCCTGAGATATTAAAAAATATTGAAAAGAATTTGAAAGGTAAAAGAGATTAAAAATCGTTTGGCAGTCGTGTTTTCCAGGTTTTCGAGGACGGGACTAATGAGGTTAGACTGAAATAGTGTTTATCTATTAGTGTTGGCAATCGATTCCAATCGATTGACAAATTTAATAAATCGACTAATTTTTTTTAGTCGACTATTAAATTGACTACATATTTTTAGTCGTCTATTAAATCGATTAATTTTTTATAGTCAACTATTAAATCGATTTAAAAATTGATTGATTTTTTCTAGTTGACTATAAAGTTTCTAATATATTTCGAAATGAAAAATTAATGTAATTAATTAGCAATAAATGTTTTTTTTTTTTTTTTTTTTTTAAATATATATAAATTGATTTAAAATTTCAAATTTAAAGCAAAAATTACAATTTAACGATTTATTTCAAAAAAATTTTTATTCGTAATATAAAAAACGATTAAAATTTTAAAAATTTGAAACGATTTAAAATATCGAGTCGATTTTTAAAATAAAAAAAATTTTTTTTTGTCTAGGGGGGTCTGAATCTTTACAGCCTTATATAAAGTATATCTTATTTAAGCTTTTTTATCTCAGAATTTAATCAATCGAATCTACTCGATCGACACATTTTCTGATAGAGAATTAAATGCTCTATATTCTGAGCTGGTTATCTTGAAAAAAAAAATTGAAAATTTTTTCGGAAAAAAATCGGAAAAATTTTGACATTTTTTAACTTTTTCGGGATCTACTTTTTTGCAAACCCCTTAACCTATATATTTTTATACAAATTCTGAAACTAGACAAAATTCTGAACAAAATGATGGTTTTACTTTTTTTATTTATTTAGTTCAAAAATTTTTATAAACGCTCAAAAAGAGTCCATTTTTCGAAAAAAAAAATCTTGAAAATTATTCAATTATTACTCAAAAAAAATACATTTAATTAATTATAACAATGAATTTGTTATTTTTAAATGTTGTTGATGAGTTGCCTTAGTTTTACCTGAAAAATATGCTTTAGGACTTCACCATAAGTTGATCCTTTATAATAAGCATCAACTGACCTCAAATATCTTCGTATTAATTTTTTATAGATTTTTTTTCTAATAAAATCGTCTCGAGCATCATCAATCAACTTTTTCATTTTATCGAAACTCTGATCTGTTCTAGTACGAACATATTGTTTAAGACAACACCATTGGCCTTCAATAAGGTTTAGTTCGCAGTGATATTTTGGAACAAATATGATCTTTATTCCATATTTTTTCCCCAGAATATCAAGTTTTTTAGACCCCATGAAAGCCGGGTGCTGAGATAGAATTTGTTTAATTTGTTCTAATTTTATTTTAGCGGGTAAATCAATCCTAATTCTAACGCAATACTTTTTAACCCTTTGCTTTTCCCTATATTTTCACCATCTATAAAATAAAGATCTAGTGTCTTTTCAGTATTATCTACATCATACCAAGTCAATTGTTCACATGGACAGTATCCCTGGCTTCAAAGCACAACAGCTCATGGAGTCGGTAAGCAATTCAAAGAATTCTGTTAAAATTAAATTTAACCTAAATACAAACTAACTTAATGTTTTACTTAATGGAATATGAGGTGATTAATGAGTATCCATCAATGACATTTGAAGCTCTTGTATCCAACATTGGCGGAATATTAGGACTTTTTATTGGAATAAGTGTTTTGAGCATAGCTGAACTATTTGAAATCTTTCTAAGCATTATTTATATTCTTTTGATATTAATACAAAATAAAAATAAAACTTTAATTTTGATTTCAATAATTTTTTATTAAATAAATTTTATTTTGTTAAATTAAGTGTCTAGTATTTTGTAAATTATTTAAGATGAATACTTGGTTGTTAAAATTTTTCAAAAAACTACTTAAATAAAATTAAAAATTTCACTTTCATTTAATTTTATATTTTTATATTTTTTTATTTAATACAATATAATTAATTTAAAGAAACGAAGGGTTAATCATTCTCTAAGGCACGGATACTAACCAGTTGATTAACTTTGGAATACAATAAAATAAAGAATTTATTTCATGATATAATCTTCGTCAGGACTATAACGACATGCAACTTTATTAAGCCGATTTTCATCTACTAAAACAACTTTGGTTTTAGTCAAATCAAATTCTTTATTTTGAACTTCGTAGATGCTCTTCAAATATTCTTTACAATATTCAAAATTTAATACATTTGATCTTAACGAATTATGCCAATTAATAGCTTCACCGAATATTTTTTTCTCACACTCAAGTCCACACTCTGAACAATTCTTTAAAATTTTATCATCTGAATTGTTCTGTTGAACTAAAAAAGGACTTGATTTATTCAAATCATTCAATCGGTGTCTCAAAACTATGTGAGCTGTCTCATGAACAATTGTTGCCACAAAATCGAGTTTTATTATTACCAACTTCTGTTCTTCTGTGTAATTTCTAAAGTTTCTACTTGTCAAAACTCTGATTATTGGTTGCGTATTAACATAGATTGTGTGAATTCCAGCAAACCCATTTAGTCTTTTGAAATTACTATCAACAAATATTAATTTCAATTTTTTGAAATTAAAAACCTCATTTTTTACACAAATCTCATCTATAAGATTAGCAATTTTTCCTGTTATCTTTGAGCTTTTTAAAACACACTTAAAAAGTGATTCCAATTGATTAAATATCTCGTGATCCTTAATTAAGATGCTTTTTTTAATTGAAACAAAATTCTCAAATATTTTAGTCATGAAAATTTGATCGTTTAAAAGAATTTTTGAGTTGTGAATTAGAAAAATACTTTGAATCAATAAATTTTCGTTACAAACTTCCTGTTTAATAAAATTATACAAGTCTTTTAAGCAATCTGTTGAAAAAATTGGATATTTTTCTATGCTTGGATTAATGCAAAGATTGCGGAGAATGACATCTTTTGATAAGCGAAAAAAAGCTTCTTCATTTAATTCCAATGATAGAGGAGTTTTATTTAAATTTCGTTCAGGCGTCGATTGCTTTACCTTGTTTGCGAATTCAGCAAAGCTAAGCATGCTTTTATTGGTTTCGTGTTCATCGAAAACAGCTAAAAATATGTTAACTGACATGGCTAAAAAAAAAATTAACACTAGGATTTTTATTTAAAATTTGTTAAAATTTGAAATTATTAGAATGTTTCTTAGAGAATAAATGAGAACAAATTCTGAATTTTTTTGAAATACAAAAAAAAATTTATCCCTTTAAATTTTGCTTAAAAAGGTACTGGAAAATGATATAAGCAGCTCCCCATTATCCGCTAGGATAGTAAAGGGATAATTATTATTATTTAACTATGCTGACAAAGTTATACTCAATTTATTTATAAATAAAAAATCAAAAGTTTAAAAAATAAACCCTCACTGTAGCTTATCGTAAGCTTAAATTAATTTTAAAATGTTAATTTTAGTAAAGTATAAGTATTTATGATGCATGAAAGGAAACTTGAACAATGAAATTATTAATGAATACATTGGGCAGATTTTCAGTTTAAAATTTTATGAATGCAAACGAATTTGCTGCGAATCTGTTGTAAAATTTTTATAATCTAAATCTGAAAAAAATCAGCGTGCAGTTCTTTTAAATTTTTCAAAATACAAAAATGCAAACACATTTTTTATTTAAAAAAAAAGGAAGATAAGATAATTCTTGAAATTTAATATTTAAAATAAATAAATAATTACAATTGTTTCTGCGATTCTATTGAATTTAAATATTTTCATCAAGATGATAAGCGACAGACTCGCTGTCATTAAATAATAAGCAAAAAAGGCGATTTAATCTCAAGATTTAATTTTTTTAAACATTGATAATTTGAATTTATTCACTTTATTTTCCAATTTACTTTATAAAAAAATAATTTGATTATAAAGACCACAAAAGATAAAATTTTGAGCATCAGAAGAATTTTTTGAAATTTATTTATTTTTACTCTCTAACTCGGCCCTAACTATTAGGTCAAGGGCTTTAAGAAAGAAGCAGACTATTTCGAACTCATCTTCCTTATCTATATTGCTTGAAATTGTCTTGAATTTCATTATGTTGTCCTCAAGATTTGACGTTGATTTATTACTTTTTAGTTTAGATCTTAGCCTTCTCTGAACAATAGCTGGTTTCAGGATTGCTAATAATTGATTTTTAAATGTGTCCCACGTAACTGATTCATCTCTTTTTTGCATGTTTCTAAATATTTGTAAGGCGTTTCCTCTTAGGGGTTTTGTAACGCAATATATTAGCCTACTTCTAATAATTCCCTGATTCCTTGCCTCAGTTTCTACCAAGTATATCCATTCATCTACTTTATCTTTATCGTTTCCATATAATTTCGGTATATCATCGACTTTAAATTTTATGGTTCGAGTTTCCCTAAGTCCGAATCATACGTTTTCTTGTAATACATCCTCATGTATGAAAGTTTTTGATGAATTGCTTTATTTTGAAGGGTGCTTTTTGCGTCTTCTTCACTTTGTTGTGATTGATTTATATTCCTAAAATTATCTTCTATTTTTTTAAATTGATACTGGCAAATAGCTCAGCTCTTTTGAAAAGAAGCTCTATAAGCAGCTTCTTAGGTTTTCCTGAATTTTGAAAATTTTGAAGCCATTCCATATGTTACGCTTTTGTACAGCTTACCAATTCGCTATCGTCATCTAATTGTGTCTTTATTAAGTGTACCAGCTAAATTTTTCAAGGTAACTTTTGAAATGGGTACCATAAAAAATATCATCTTTTTTATCGCTGCTTCTAATTATAACCGGTTTATAATAAAACAATGTTTAATCTTTTAAAAGTTTTATTTAAGTTATTGAACGTTCTGAAGTTCTAAGAATGGAATTCTTATTTATATCTATATGGTCCTGTCAAGAATAGCGAGATAATTAAGTCAAGATGTGAGCTAAGTGTTTAATGTATATGTCAGCATTTCGAAGCGTCTAACTTCTGAGATACGTGACAAGTATAATTCTTACTGATCTTTGTGCATCAGTTAACAAGCTGATGAATAAATGAGTGTTCAGAGAACAGGTCTCCAATACCTGACCCTGTTTTTTTATTTTTGTCCCTACCTTTTTTTTTAAATTTATCTAAAAATGTTTGTAGACGATACTACATTTTGTTTCTCAAGCTTGAAATTTCTTTCAAATGATTTTTAAATAACTCACCTTTAAATTGAAAAACTAATAAAATAACTCTATTAATTTGAAATAGTTACAATAAAGGAAATAGCCGAAATACATGAACAGATGCAATTAATTTGAACCGATAGTTAAATCAAAAAATGATGCACACAATTGAATATTTCAAGACTTATAAATTATATTGTGATCAAAAGTCAAAAGTTAGCATTTAAGTTGACAATTTTTACTAACATTAATTTTTTTGGAATTTGCGGCAAAATATGAATTGTTTTGCTTGAATATTTTGTCGATATTTTTTTCAAATAATTTCGTAATCATAAATTTTTAAATTTAAATGAATAATTTTATTCTGAATTTAAATAAATGAATTGTTAATCAGACTAAAAGATAGAGGCACCAGCCTGTTGCTTAACCTTGAAAATAGATAATTCATTTGAGATGCAAAAAAAATTATTAAAATTTCTATAGAGTTTATTGAATTTTAAATTGTCCATCATCATTATTTCAATTAATTTATTGCAAAATAAACTCCCAAAAAACTGAAAAAGCGTTTATATAGCGAGCTATCAGGTTATTTAAGAGATTAAACACATTTTATCTCATGACTGCGCTTAATACGGAACCTACTGGAACACTACTCTTGAAAAGAAAATTACCGTTTATAAAAAGAATTCACCCAGACGCTTATTTAGGTAGCCTCGCAGATAATAACAAGAAAAAAATCAAGAGGTTAAATATTCCACGAATATCAATAATAAATAAATATTCCTTGAAATGTAAGAAACACTTATTTGGATAAGAAATTGAAAATAGTAATGAATTTAGTAAATTATGTAAAATAATAATAATTAAAGAAATTAAAGAAAAAATGAAACAAAAAAACAAATTTGGTAGAATCAATTAAGTTCTGCCTAAATTCAAATACCCTTCAAAAATACAAAGAAGAATAATTGAGCTCCTAACAAAGGCATCCAAACTGATGGAAAAAACAAAATTATCTAATGTTGTGAAATTCTCTCATCATTTGGCAAAATCTTGAAATCCATTACGGGAGAAAGAAAAAAAATTTCTCAAATTGTTTGTTTACTTTTTTGAATAAAAATATTTTTTAAATAAAAAAAATATTTTAATATTTGAAAATAACGTTTGATACTGAAAAATGGCTTAGGAAAAATTGTCAAACATATCGAACATTTAAATAATCTTTATATTAATTTTTGTTGTTTTTTATTTTATTCTACTATTTTTTTCAAATTAAATATTCCTCATCATCCAAAAGGTGTTAACAGAAATAAATTATAGAAAAATAATAATAATTTATTTAGTCTTGATAATTAGGGAATTAAAAAAGTATTATGGGAACAAAAATTAAAATTAAGATATTTTATTTAAATTTGTGATATCTCTTTAAAGATGCATTTTTAACCTCGAATCACAATTCAAAAATTAGATATTTCTGCCTCAAATTTAATTTTTAATTTCAAATTTTTTTCGCATTATAAAGGGATTTTAATATTGGTCGCTTATGCGTGCACCAAAATCTTAGAATCAGTAGTTATCCCACGAAAAGTCTCGCAAGGGTTAACGGCAGTCTCATTTCATTTAAATGTGCATTAATATTTCATACTGTAACACCTGGTTTGAGAAATCTCCGTCTAACTGAAAGGCTGTGTTTGATCCGGAGTTACTTTTAATACTATTTTTCTTTATATTTAAAATTTATTTTTTTTTAAATTAAAGCTAAAAGATTTTTATTTGGAATAATGCGCCCTTTTAAAATATACATTATTTTAGGTATTTAAAAAAAAATTTAATATTTTTAATTTTTTTTTTAAATAATTATTTATTGAAATAAAATATTTTTAAATCCTTAAAAATTTTGATTGTATACAAATTTTTCCAATAGATTAGCAAAACAAAGAACTTCTTAAATCGAAAATAATCAATATTTTAATTGAAGGGCTCATCACGCATTGAAGATTTATCAAGAGAGCATATTTAAAAAATCAAATTTCCCTAATGATTTTTTGTTGTTGATATGAAGAGGTCATAAGAAGAAATTTTTTTTTAAATAAATTACAATTTTTAAATACACAATAAGAGATGGATTTGGCAAAAATCGTTCCAAAAACACCTGAAGAAATATCTACAGTCCAAAAAAAGGATCCAAGCGATTGTAGAGAAAATAGCGAGCAATATGAGAAGGATTTGGAGAGGATTAAACAATTTCGAAAATACCTTATGTCAGAATCAACCGAAGAATCGTTAAACAAACTAAATGATGACGATTTGAGTTTTCTAGGTTCTCAGAAACAAGATGATAAGGAAACAAGTGCTGCTGTGGGAACTAGTCAAAAATCAAGTAGTAGAAATCATAACAAAAACCTGAGTCCAATTATTTACGACGAATTTAGAGCAAAAAAAAAATCAAAACCCGATGAAGAAAAAAATAATGAAGACCTTAATTCATTAAGCATTCATACGGAAAGCTATGAAATAGATAAATTGAACATGATGGAAACTTTGGCATTACTCGAAAGTGATGAAGACAATGAATTAAATCAAAGTCAATGCTCTAACACAGCAACAATGCAACAAGCGGTTTTGACCATCCTTTTAACAAATAAATGGCAGCAGAAAAAAAATAATAAGTTAAAAGAACCCGTCAGGTATCAGCCAACATATCGTCTAGAGCCAAAGGATGATTTTAATTCAATAAAATATTTAATTATTAAAAAAATTAAGAACACTTTTGAAACTTTATGTGAAAAACACAAATATAATTGTGAATATACACCTAAATTTTTGAGAGTAATAACTGAAATAATAAAGAATGATGCTAAGTCATTTAAATTAGACCGCTATAAAATTGTTACTCATGTGACCATCTTGCAAAAAGTTTTGAAACAAAGCGTTCAATTTATTAGCAGAGAATTATTCAGTATTGATGAAGATCATAAATTGTCGTTTAGAGTCGATATGATTAGTTTTAATGCTGTTTGTCTGGTGTTTTTTGTTTACCACGAATGATTTCTTTATCTCGACTTGTTTTAATATCATGATTGATAAAAGTATGAAAAATCATATCAAATTTTTTTATTTGAATGAAACTTTTTTATTTTTTTAAATTGCAGATTTCAAATAAAAAATTCATAGCAATAGATTTATTTTATTAAAATAAAGCTTTTTTATAAATTTTTCAATGAAAATTATATAAAACTAAACACACAACAGATTAAAATGGCGAATTAAAAAAAATCAAAGCAATACGTAAATTAAGCCTGTTTTTACGACATTTGTTCATATTTGTGTTTATTTAAATTTTTTCCCAGTAAACACGACAAAAATGAACCACCCAATATCACAAATGCACTAACAAAACCCAAACAAACTATGATCAAATACTTTTCATTTATGAGCAATTTAATTTTGCTAAAACAGCCCTAAAAATAACTTTTTTTAGTTAAAAATTACTTTTTTCAAAATAGTTACTTGTTGATAAATGCCTGTTGCATTTAAAGTATTCAAATCTTCATTAGTGCATTCATTTTTGTTAATACAACAAGATTTTGGCACATTGTTGCGATGGCTGGCCCATTCGGTTGCAAACCAATCTGTGAAATTTGTGGATCCGCAGCATTTAAATTTTGATTGTAAAATGTCGATCGCCTTCGAGTTATTCTGGTAGCTTTTCATGGATCTTTCAATGCCAGCTTTTAAAGTTGTCTGTACTGAGTCGTTTTTGACTATAAAAAAGACTGAAAACGAGAAGATGCTTAAGAAGAGCAAAAAAATGATTATGGCGTATACATTGAGTAACCAAACGGTTCCTTTCGGTGTGCACCAAAACGACAGGACACCAACTAACATCATGAAGAGACCTATGGCAATCAATGGATAATAGATCCATATACTGGGAGCGAAAGCAAAAAACTGCCGGAAAACTTTCAAGCCGTAGAAGCCAACTATCAATAGTACAAATCCGATTAGAAAAAATACAAGGTTGAATATCATCATTAGAGTTTTTAAAAAAGCCAAGAAAGCAGCTGTCTTGAACTGTTTAGGATTCATTTTCTATTAAAATAAAAAATTGATTTTTTAGAGAAATAATAAAATAATTATATGCGTTATGTATTTGCGGATGTGACAAAAACATTAGTTGGAATTTTGAAATGCATTTTTTTGCATTTAATTTGTTCTTTTAGTTTAATCGGAAGGATTAAAGCATTTTTTTAAATAAAAGAATAGAAGCAATTTCGATTTTTATTTTATGTATAAGTGTTTGTTAGAATCTAACGAGACATAAGTCAATAAATCTAAATGCAAAAATAAAATTAACAAAATCAAAATTTTCAATAAGACTATTTTTGAAAAATATTCAATTGTTTTAACTCTTCTTTTAGTAGCAAATCAATCTGTCAAATTTTTGGGTTCGCAATTTTTTTTATATTTTAAGATTCTTGAAACTTTTTAATTAAAATAATTTGATCTTTTAAAGCATTAAACTTAATTGTATTTCTGTTTTGTTTTTTTTTAAATGTTTAATATTCCTTGAAGAGTTTTGACTAAAAAATGTTCCTAGAAAACTTTTAAAAAACAAAATTTGTTTTATAAGCATTTAAAGTTGATGAATATTATTGAAAATATTGTTTAAGCTTTTAACTTTTTAAATAATTATGTAAACTGACAGTTTACTCTGTGATTCATATTTAATAAAAATTTGATTGAACCATAAGTAGGAAAGAATTTAAAACTATAATTCACAAAAAAACAATTAGAGTTAAAATATTAATCAAATTTAAATATAAGGATGCTATTTTTCTAAAAGCTTTAAAAGTTTTCGGTAGGCTTTTTTCTTTAGATTAATATTTTATTTAATTTTAAAAATAGATAAACTTTGTTTAAGATAATTATTTTGTAAATTTGTCAATTTATTTATTTTGAATTTTTTTTATCAAATTATTCTCTTTCTATGGAAAATATTTTATTAAGTAAGGTATCATAAATTCCGAATGTTAAACACCATAAATATTTGGCAGATTTTTCAATAATAATAAAAAAAGCATGATCCAACGGGTGATGCATAAGTAAATGGACAAAAATTAAAAGAGAATATCTCAAAAATAAATATGATGTTAAGTTCTGTTTTTTATGTAGTAAAGAATTTATTTTTTAATAGAATTATGATTTTTAAATAATGAAAAAACTCCATCGTGGCCGATTTTTTTGAGCTTTGCTTTGACCCCCGCCATTAGGGATTTCCCAAAATATAAGTCGAATTCTTTCAATTTAATACGGTTAATCAGCTGTTTCTGAGTTGAGGCTTGCCAACCTTACTCGTATACTTTTTCACTTAAACAACCCCAAAAATTTTCGATTGGATTCACTTGAGGGACATTTGGCGGGTTGATATCCTTGGTTACATAATTTACATTTTCGTTCATCCATGTTGTGCTTTCCATAGAATAGTGAGCAGATGCTAAGTCAGGCCAAATAACGTAGTCTTGATGATACTCATGTATAAATGGGAGAAGGCGTTTATTCAAGCAGTGGTGGATGAGATGCTCGAATTGATGGCAGCGGACTTTGATAGACTCTACTTCGGTTATTGGTCAATCTCTTCAGATTTGTCTTCCTAGCAGCTGTCCAGGTGGTTGGATGACCTGTTCTCTTATTGTCCTTTATTGGATCTCCAATTTGAATACGGTTGATCGTATTATATATTATGCTTCGAGCGATTCATTTTTTTGTAAAGTGCGCCACAAGATCCGATTTTGTCATTTGTAAAATCATATTTTTGATTGCTTTTCGAAAAGCCAAAAAGTTCACACAAAAAGTCCCATTTAAATATTTTTTTTGTAATTTAATAGCTAATGTTTAGTTGTTTATAAATATGTATATAGAGGATCACCTGATCATTTGGATGGTCACGCAAAGTTACTTAACTTTTTTCCATTTACTTATGCATCACCCGTTTATCAACAGTTAATAATTTTTTTTTTACAAATTCAAGAGTGATTTTCAAAAATAAATTTTATTTTGAAAATAAAAAAAGCTAATCTTATTGATCGAAATTGACCAAATTTTGTATAAATATTATTAGACTATATTTTTTTACTGTAAAAATTAAGAAAATTAGAAAATTAATTTGTTCCATGGTAAAACAAAAGAAAAAAGCCACCTAGAACACCTTGAATTTTATTCAAGATGATATATATGTTTAATGTTTTAAAGAACAATAAAAAACGATTAAATTAACCAAAAATACTTAAATTTGGAAGAATATGTTGAAGAAGAAATAGAATTTCACGTAATAAAAGCCCAAAAAATAACCTATTACGAAGTGAGTATGCGCATTTTTTAAGTTTTTTCAAACATGCTTACATGACTAATAAAAAAAAGTAATAATAAATTAATTGAACAAATATTTGATGCAAAGCTAAGTCATTATTTAATTGAAGTTAAAGTTTAAATGAATTTGACTTTTATTTTTGCATTTATGAAAAAAAGTAAATAGATACCTTTTTTTTTATGTAATAAAAAAATAATTGTCATTTTACCAATAACTTTTAAACTATAAGTAAAAATAAATAAATACAAGCTCAATTATTGATTTTTAAAATTTAGTTTAAATATATATTATCTTGATAAAAACTAGAGGATAATTGTCATTTACAAAGATGTTCCAGACGGCCTTTTTCTTTTAGTTAACCAAAGAATCACTTGATTTTCTATTTTTCTCAATTTTTTAAAAACTATAAAATAAATGTATATAAAATTTGGTTCAATTTGGTCATTGAGATTTATTTTTTTTGTCAATATCTTTAAAACCCGTTAATTAATTCAGACTCTATAAATTGATTTATCAAATAATTATTATTTTATTCAATAGCTAAAAGGTTTTAGATTTCTTTTGTTTTACCACGAAAAATATCTGGCCAAAAATTCCACCTTTATTTATTTAAGTAAACACCTCCACAGCCATTAATTTAATTTTTCCATAGATATAATATGAACACTAAATAAATGTGATTTCAGAGAGTCTAGACCTTTTTCAATGAAACAGACTGATTATTAAAAGTATCTTGAAATAAAATGAAAAGGGCTAGATGTTCTTACATTTAAATTAGAACTACTTTAAAAAATAATAGAAAAAATGAATGTTTAAATCTTTCAATATAAAATTATTGAATTTCATTAATTAAATATATAATCATAATTTCTTAGAAAAATAAAAAATAGCTATCATAATTTCAATTATTCAGAAAAAAATTCAATTTTTTTAAAGTAAAATTAAAATTAATAGATTTAAAACTCATAAAACTTGAAAAGTAAAAATAATCAAATATTTTTCTTAACATTAATTAAAAATTTTGATCATTCAACTGTGATTAATCAAAATAAAAAGATATGAGATATGCTTTATTTCAATTTTTTATGTTCAAAAGGAACATTAATAAGTAAAAGTTAATTTTTTTCCGTCAGGAAGATGTCTATTAATTTCGATTCTTTGCGAATATTTTAGTTTTACTATAATTTAATTATATAAAAGATTAAATTTAGCATTAAACATAGTCAATTATTACTTTTTGAATTTGAAAATTTGAAATAAAAATAGGATTTTCAAAGCCGTTAAATAATTTTTGAAACGAAGCATTTAATATTTCGAACTCAAAAATAATTTCTTTAATCTTGGTATTTAATTATTACAAGGATGATTTAAATCAATTAGAAATTTGCTGATAAAGGAGACCGAATACGATGAAACTTGATTTCATTAGTTAATAATTTTTTATTTATTTATTTTTTGTTTGTGATGACTATATATAAAATTTCAGAAGCTTATTTGGTTCATAATTTTCTATTTGAGCTTTAATTATTATTTTGACAATTCTACAATAACTGTTTTATTAAAGTCTTTTAAATTTAAATATTAAATTTAATATTAAATTTTAAAATGCTATTTAAATAAAATAAAATTTTTAATTTATTTTCTAATTTAATTTCGATCTAGGATTCTTTACAAATTATCATTAAAAATTAATTGTAAAAAACTTGTAGAATTTAATTTTATTCAAGTAATTTTTTGGAATATAAGCATTTTCAAAGTTCAGGTCAAAAATTATATTAAAATCACATTTAAGATAAGTATTTGAGTTAATTTCACTGCATGATAAATCGTCAATTCTTGTGTTTAATTTCTTGCAAAATAAACAAAAAACAACATAAAAATTGTATCAAAATTTTCCCAAATTACTTTTTTTAATCTTTATTTGACTTGGTTATTAATAATGCATCAAAAATTTAAAATTTTTCCTTGAAATTAATATTTGCCTGCGAAACTCAGATTTCATCAATTTTTAATAAAATATTTACTATTATTCAATATTTTAATATTAAAAAAAGAAACACACAAATCGATTCAACATAATTAATTGAAGGGGAAGCGAATTTCATTTTGAAATAAAACCGAACTAATTCTACTTTATTTTAACACCTTTATCAAACAAAATTTATTTAAAAGAAATGTATTGTTGTAAATTTCTATATTTAGGTATTAAAATTCCAATTTTTTATTTCGATTTAGATATTTATTTATTTTAAATATTTAATCAAACATTAAATTTAAGATCAAATAATTTTGTTGAGAGGATTAGGTAAGTTTTTTTTAAGAATAATGAAAAAAATTGCTATATTTTTAAAAATAAAGATCGAGTACTTTGGTTTATTTTAAAAACTTCTTGGGCTAAATACACAATTGTCCCTTTTCTATCCTAGCGGGAAATGGGGAGGATGCGCCTTTCATCTTTCATCTTTCGTCACCTTTCGTCTCCTTTTCTAGTAACTTTTTGGGTAACAGCTCCGGTCTGACACAGAGGTTACTGCATCGAGTTGATCATCTACACCACAATTATTACCCTGTCGAAATCGGATCACCTTTTTATGATGAAAAGGGTTTTAACATTCGCCTCGTATTGCAGAGATATTTTGAAGATTTTTCCACCCTCAGCGAGTTTTGAACCCTCGATACCCTGCTTGCATGACTAACACACAAACCATTCGGCTATACGGACTATAAGACTAAATTGGGAAAGCTTATTTTAAATTTCATTAATATTATTCAGAAATAGATACCAGTGCTAAAGGTTCCATTTTTTATCACTGTTATTATCAGTTTTCATGGCTCATTAACAATAAAATACGCTTTTAATTTTATTTTAACTCAAAAGCATTAATTTCCGGATAGATTATTAAAATATTTTAAAAATTTGTTATTCCTTTATTATTTAGCAACTAAAAGCTATTAAGCAATCATGCCATTTAGTCTCGTTATTTGTGGAAAATTTTCAATCATTAAAGTAAATATGGTTTAAACAAAAAGAGCTTGATTTTAGATCGATTTCCGTTCTGTGAAACTAATATCGAACTAGAAAAAAATTAAAATTGTTTTAACAGTTTAAAACTTAAGAACTGCGAAATAAAATAAATTATCTAGATACTGATTAAATTGAAATAAAAGATATTTTAAAAAATTTATATTTGTCAAATTTAATTGCGGTATAACACCCTTTTTTGATCAAAATATCTATCAGTATTTAAAATCGAAATTTTCAATTTGCAAAATTTAATTGATGGCTTATGCAAAAGAATGATCAGGAATTTTTTCTTAAATTTTAATTTAGCCACCAATTAAATATTTTTTAATTCTGATATAATCATTAACAAAATTGGCAAAGAAAAATCACAAATCGTGTTTTTAAACTAATTAATATTTTGTCCCGACGATTTTTAAATTATCCCAGAAATAAATATTTAGGAATAATAGTGAAAAAATAATCAAAATACGTAATGTAAACGATTATATTATTTGTATGACATGTTTCAACAAATCGATTTAAATAACTTAAGAATCTTAATGCTTTCATTAAATTTTTGTTTATAAATTTTCAATAAGCCTTTTTTTAAAGGAAACTATTTACGTAAAGTTTTCAAGATACGATTGAATTTATTAGATGTTAACTAGAATTGATTAATTTATTCTTTACAAATTAAATAAAACAAAGCTTAAATAATGTTATCAAGGAATAATTATTCGATTGAATTAAATAAAGAAATAAAACAACAATTAAAATCATATTTAGAGGATAAGTGGTTGCAAAACATTTCGATTTTGTTCCAAATCCTCAATCTTCTTCTTGAACTTTAATTTTCTAATAGATTTCTTTTTAAATATCGATTTTATTCTCATAAAGCTTTTTATTTTATTTGTTTGTTTTTTTATATCTTTTAGCGAGAAATTCATCCAGGTACTTATTGTTAGTTTCTTGTCATATCTTAAAATTAAAGGCGACTTTGTCACATTTATTTATAGTTCTAGCTTTTAAAGATTTTTCCTTCAGTTTGTTTCAAACAAGAAGAAAATGCTAAATTAAAATTAATGAATTGGTCTAATGATCGCTAAGCTTCGATCAAGCAATTATCATGGATATTATTTAAAAGCTGTTTTTGAAAATTTTATTATCCAATTTTAAAATCAAAAAATTATATATTAGCAGATTATTTGAAATTTAAGCCCTATTGGGAAAATTATTATTTTCATTTGAGAAATTCACATGTTGTTTAGGGATATAGTCTGGTTCGCAATTATTAGACTTTATCAATTTTCAAAAATTAAGCTTAAAAATGCTGCTTTTTTATAATAAAAATTAGTCGTATAAATTATCACGTAATTATTTTCTTGATTTCTTTATATCAGGAAAAAATCTTAAAAAGATTTTTCAATTTCACAAGTAGTAGTAGCAAAATTTATTTTGGAAATATTTATACTTTACTGTTTCCAAAAAAATAGTATTTTAGTCGCTTCGTTGATATTCAATATCATTTTTTAAGCTTTCTTTCAGTAAACTTTACTGAAAGAAAGCTTAAAAAATGGTCTATTTTTTATATGGGAAAATTTTTAATATCTCAAAGTTATTTTTATAAAAGTCAAAAAAGGTATTAATTTAAAAAAGCAGTCGTTTTCATTAATATTTACTGAAAATTAAAAATTAATTTAAGTTTTTTATAGTTAGCAAATAAATTTAAGAAAATTTATTGATTTATATGTAGTTTTTATACTAAATTTTTAATTAATTTTGCCTACAATTATAAGAAATTTCCTAGAATAAGATTGATTAATTGAGATTTGTGACATTAAAACAATTTTGAGAATCTTGACACAACAAGTTTCTATAAAAAAAATTGGATAGCTACTTAAAGTAGATACCTAGTTTATTATTTTATTTTGATATATAAAAAGCTATTTTTACTATTTTTGTATAGATTTAATTTAATGTAAAATTTGATTTTTATTTTCTTAAATGATATAGAAGAGTGAAATACATAAAATGAATTGACAGACAGTTATAACATGTTTTGACATTGCTTAAGGTATTTTTAGATTAAATTAATTCGAAAAATTCAATAACTCAAACCCGAATCGGCAAATTTAGATTTTTTAGTAAATATAATAAGTTTACATATCATAATCTCTCATATGGCTAGAAAAATTTTCAGCTAATTTTTAGTGAAAGCATTTTTGACTATAGAGAATAAAATCATCACAAAAAAAGTTTTTAAAATATAAATATAATTAAAATTGTTAAGTTTTCTCCAAAGGGAAATATATCATTTTCACTTGAACCAACAAAATTAAAACGTCATTCACTATTCATGTCAAATTTAGAATTCGACTAGTCCAATTTTTATTTTAGTTGTTTTTTTGAGAGGTATTTTATGTATAATCAAAATACTAAATGAAATTTTAATTTAGCTTGACTTTTTTTTTAAATATTAAATAATATGAGACTTTCTGAGTGAAAGATTATTCTCTTAAAATTTTAAATAAAAAAAAAATCACAAAATTTCCACAAAATAAGATAATTGTTTAATAAGTCTCCCAGTCTGTTGTCTTCGAATGCAAATTCAACGTCATAGACTCATAAATTTTAAGAATTTTCTCGGTTAATGTAAAACATTAAAATTGTCTTGGAATGGAAATATCGTTTATTTAAATTCTAATCAGAAACAGAAATTGACAGAATATATTGTAAGAAATGAAAAAGATGATAATTAAACAAGAAATGATCTAGGATGGAGGCAGAAGGATTTAAAAAAATAATAATTACCTTTTTGATGAACAAAAAAATTTTAAATTGGCTTTTATTAGTGATGAATGCTAAACGTTTTTGGGTGCTAAATAATTGCAAAATAATAAGCCACTGGATAGTCTTATAAAATAATAATTATTCACTTATTTAATTAATTCTAACAAATGATAAAAATTACAAATTTAAATATTATTCAATAGCCTTCAATACATTGATAGATCGAATTTTAAAAAAAGATCAAAAAAAATAAGAGATTTGACAAAGCTTGTGGTTTTGAAAAAAAATTAGAAGATTAGCTCTAGTAATTCTCTTGTCTATTGATGAGAAAAATCAGCTTAGCTTAAAATTAATTTCTGTATCCTTATGGGGCACCGAATTTATTAATGTATATTTTTTTTTTTAGATTTTAAGATGATTTCTGGAAAATCTCAAATAGTTCGTCAAAGGAAAATTGACAATGACAAAATTGTTGAACAAGCAACCAGTGATGACTTCTCGCTTGATGTTAGTGAAGAATTAGAGCAAATTAATGAATCTATTGCTAAGTTGACATTAAAATTGAACACTGAATCCGATGATTACACTGAATTTGATTTTAGCAATAGAAATTATCAATACGATTTAGAGCCTTCGTCTTCGTCATCAGCATCATCGCCATCCACTTTACTTAGTGCCGAAAAGTCACCTAAATATTTTACATCGCCATCAAAATCGCCTATTTCCACCATGATTTTTGACCCTGAATCGCAGCCCACTAGCAAAAAATACAAGGAAAAAATTGTCAAATCTAGCACACTGAATTCTCAGCCGACAAACACACTTGTGTCAACTAATTCAGTTCCATTGACTAGCTGTATTAAATCGAATCGGTTGACAAACTTCATGAGACTAGGCCAAACAAATTCGTTTTTTTCTCGAAGTTGTCCTGGTGAAGAAATTTCCGAAAATGGGCCCACAGAATCCAGAATTGGTCAAAAAAGCGAGTATCATAACAAGATTAGAAATTTTCTCACTTTTTCGTCTAGGTCGAAATCTAGAAAAAGTGAGACTTCTCCAAACGCATCTACACGAGCATCCGCCAATTCGGTTTTTTCTGATTGTAGTAGTAGTACTAGTACTAATGATAAGCTTAATGAGAAAAAGACCAAAATTGGATCATATGAAGTTGATTTGGAAAAACTAGCCCGAGAGTTAGTTTTACCAAGTATTGAAGCTCCGTTGACTTCATTTAAGCCTCCGTTGCAATCAAGCAAAACAATAGACTTAGAAATGTCGGACAATTCTAAAAAACCATTTCAAAGATCAATGACTCAAAACAAATAGATAATTGTTTTTTCAAGTGTAAATAGTTGTTGTAAAAACCGGTTGGATTAATTTTTAAATAATGGATAATTAAACGTCATTCTAAAGACATTTATAAATAACTTAATATTTTAAATATTTATAATTGTATAGATTTAAATTAAGACTTAATAAAACACATGTCAAATGAATTTTAAAATATTTTCAATTAATTTTTTCAAACATTAAATTCTCAGATAAAAAACAGTGAAAAGTAGTGAAAATATTATATATTTTTAAATAAATATTTTGATGTTTCTTAAAAAAAAATTTTCTGAGTTAATTTTTTTTTTACAATTGATTTTTAAAATATTTTAGAGCAATTAAACGTTGCCTTTAAACTCAAATGTCTAACAATTCTAATAAAAACTGTCCTTCTCAAGAAAGGTTTTTTGGAATTAAGTATTACAAAAATAAAACCAAATAATAAATATCTTATTTGAAAATTTTTTTCCTAATACAGTGATGCAATGGTTTTTACAACAATTTACGTAAAATAAAATAAATTTTGGTAAATTCACAAAATAAAAAAACATAAATTTGCCATATTTTAGGTAATTGTTTTAAAAAGAAAATTTTTAAATATTTTTTTAAATTAAAGTTTTATAATAATTTACTTCAATTTTGCAAACGAAAAATTAACAAAAAATTGACCGAGATCTCAATCAAAATTATAAAATCAGCTTTTTTTATTTCTTTTTTAATTAAAATTTGAAATATTTGATATTCAAAAAAATACCTTTTATTTTCTAATTGATCTTTTAATTGATTCTTCTAAAAACTTTATCTGAAAGCTTAAAAAATATGTTTTGAAATTTAGCATAAAAGGTTGAAAAATTTTTATTTAATTTGAGATTCAAAAATTAAATTGTTATATTTTATTTTAAAAAAATTAATTATTTTTTTTAATCCTTAATAGTAACTATTTTTTCGTATCCATTCAATATATTTCACCACGTTTGTATAAATTCTTTTTAAATAAATTTAATTGAAAAATTTGATGTAAAAATTTAAAATTTACCCAGGTGAGTGCTCAACATTGCATCCTTCATTATAAGACAATATTCCAATTGTAACAAGTTTTTCTACTCCAGAAACGTTTTGTCTTAAATAAAGTGATCCTCCATAATCACCTTAGAAGAACATGAATTAAAATTTTAATTTTCTTATTAAAATACCGTGACAATAGCCTGTTTTTCCATTTCCAGAAACTACATTATATTCACCTTAAATTATTAAATTAAATTATAAATCCAGATAATTTTAAATGATTAATTTTCATTTGCAGCAAAATTCCATTTTTGTTTGATGATATACAGTAGAATTTAAAGAAAATTATTCACTATCTAAAAAAGTCAAAACATGTTCTTTTTTTAGACAGAAACTTTTAACAACTATCAATGATGCTTTTCTATGTGTCAAACAATTTTTCTTTTTAAAAATTATAATTACCAGCACAAAAAGCGTCGTTATTTAAATTATCAATGTGAAACTTTGTTATATTACTACACATTGAATTGTTGTAAATATCGAGTCGAAATTTTTTCAAGTCTTGAGGTATTCTAGATGGTCTAAAATTACCATTTCCTCCGAACATAGAACTACCCCACCCAACACCCCAAGCATGTTGATTTCTTTCTGGAAAATTGTTTGGATCCTCGTCTTTGCTCGGCAAACAGGATATTTGTACTTTATCATCTAATTCAAGTCTTTCTTTTAGAATTATAATCGCAATGTCATTATCATCAGTTTCTGGATCGTAATTTTCATGCTTGATTAATTTAAAATAGAAAATTTTTATATAATTATATTTTAAAACTTTTCATTTACTCTTATTATTCTTTCGACTTCAATGTAACGAGCTGGAGCAATATCCACATTAAACCTAATTTGATTGACAACTGCGACATAAACATAGTACATTGATTCAATTGTTTGGTGGTATTTATTTGTCTCAACTGGAAAGCTTAAAAATTTGTTATCAACAAAAGCTATGAATGTTCTTTTTATGCAACTAGCGCTGGTCAAAATGGCTTTTCGGTTGATAATAGTGCCTCCACAGTTATCAAAACCGAAAACCAAATGAGTCCCAGTAGGAGTCTGAATTTCTGATGTGTATTGGAATAAAATATCAGCTGTAGCAGGACAACTATTAGGTTCAACTCCCATATTCAATGGAATAAAATCAAATTCATTTAATTGAAAATTTCCACACTCTTAAATTTAAAGTGAATTTAGGAGTAAAATAAAAAATACTAACCAACCATCACATTCTAAACCATTACCACCATAACCAGTATTACAGATACAGTCAGCAAAAAAAGGGTTGTTAACGCAATGAGCATTTTTATCACAATTAGCTACTGAACACGGAACTTTATTTTTACGAAAATAAGAATAATTTAAAAATGTTAGAAAAATTACATGCTCCGTAAATTACAAGCAGAATTATAAGAGCAATAGAGCCACAAATAAATATTCCACCTGCGCCACCTATTAAAATAACAGGAATTTTGGATTTTTTGTTTTCCGATCGATTTTTATTATCGATTGAATCTTTGGAAAAATCAGGAGTTGGAATTACTTTGTTGGAACTTAAATCCATTTTTAATATTTTTAATTAATTTTATTAACCATTTTGCTATTTATAATAAAAAAATTAATTAAACTCACAGCAGAAAGCAGATTTCAGAATTAATATTTGCTGATGTTTAATTAATTTAAAAGTTAAAAGTTGTATTTTAGTATCTAAATATCAAGCCGAATTTAGAGTTTATTTTTATCACAGAGCTAAGTTTTTGATATTTTATAACTTGAAACAACCAAAATTTTAAGCATTGATTGTAAAAAAAAGTGAAAAAATTTTTCAAAATATTTTACCAAGTTAGTACGGTTTATTTTTAAATCAAAATTGCAGTAAATTTAAATATTAACATTAATAATTAAAATTCAACTTTAGTTTATTATTTGTAAACTAGGAAATATTTATAAGCATTAAACTTTTAAAATTTAACAATCAAAAAATTTGGATTAAGATTAAGAAATTTTTAGAAATCTTGTTTTTCATAAACCTTAAATTAAATTCTAAAAATCCTGATATTTTGAAAAATAAATAATTAAATGTAATTTAATTAAGAAATTCGCTACATTAACCATTTCTAAATAAACTTTTTTTAGTATTTTTTTAGTTAATTTTCCTTTTAGATATTTTTAAAATCGTATCCAAGCTCAATACCAAAAAAATCTTATTTTTGTATTTGGAAGTTTGGTTGGACGCATGGATAGACAATTAGTTTAAACTTTTAAAGAAACATTTTTCTTTTGTACTTAATCATAATTTAAATTCAATTAGGCCCTGTTCCTTTCTGTACTTTTTATACTTTATCAGAATATTATTTTATTAGGCCCTGTTCCTTTTTGTGCTTTTTGTAATTAATGGTAATTTTAAGAGGAGCTCTGGTTTAGGGATTCGGATATGCTGGAGGTAAGAAAAATATTAGTTAAATCTAAAATTGATATTTAAACTATAGATTAATTAGAACTTTTTCTTATTACAATTAAGTACAAACAGTACAGAAAGGATTTTAACTTTTTAATATTCTCATTGTCTTTACCTCGTCGGAAGATGCTTGAACCATTAAGCAAATAAAAAATACCAAATTCTAAAACTGATTGAAAATTATTCGAGCTGCCAATCGGTCCCATATTAAAATGCAAAAATTGTTTAGCTTTAAAAACAAATTATATTTTTAAAAAGTTTGAAAAAAATTTAGTGAACATTAATCTTCATTTTATTTTGAATTTTATTTTTTTCAAAAGCTTATGTTTTTTTAAAACTTAATTTCTAGTCTTAACTAAACCATTTGTAACGTTTAATCTAAATAATTATTTGATTCGGAAAAGAAAATTATAAACGATTATTTTAAGTTAAGAACTTTAAGAATTATTTTTTCTTTTTTTTTATAATCAAATTTCAATAACGAACTGCTATTTATTTTTCGGATTTCCCTTAATTGTTCTTTATGTTAAAATAATTGCTGAAAATTTTGAATTGTCATTAAAAATTAAAAAAAAGCATTATAATATGTTTCTAAAAAAGACATTGAAAATTAAAAAAAAAAAAATTTAATTAAAAATCTTTAGATACTGAGATCTTTTTCAATTGAATTTTTGCAATTTTGAGGATCTTAAATTTTATCTCAATAATTTTTCCGAATAAATTTAAAGTTTTTAGATGCTGAAACCTTCAAATATTAAAAGTGAAATTTAATTACCCATTCTGAGAACTAAACAGAATATACTTTAAATTCTCTAAATTCTTAAATTTGATTTAAAAAAAAATCAGTAATAAGAAAATTTTTCCTTAAAAATTAATCATTTTAATCCTTTTGGAAATTTTCAAAAAAGCACTCTGGCAAAAAGAGTTTTTTATTTTAAAGAATTAAAATACAAATTCTTAATTTCTATTTAAAATTTAAAAAATTCAAAATTGATAAATTCAAAATTAGCCGAATTGACAAGTTTATTTTGCTTATGCTAGCTCAAATTTCGTTTCGTTTGCAGTTCGAATTACCAAATTTAAATTAAATATTAACTTGCATTTAAATCGCAAGAGTTTTAGATGCAAAAATTATCTTAAACTCTAGGCATAATATTTTATTAACATACAAACCAAATAATTAATAAAATCTCAAATACTTAAACTAAATGAATAGCTGATTTTAAAATTTCTTTTTTCATTCTACTTTATTGTTTGCTTTAAATTCCTACTTGGCCAAGGTTTAATACGAATTCTTAACTTGATTAGTCAAAGATAATTAGAAATATAAACTAATTCATTTGAATAGAAACCATGGAAGGTAGTCAAATGATAGAGCAAGTATCAGACAACGATATGGAAATTGACGATTCAAGATTCGAGGTCTCTGATTTAGAATTTTGTTTTACATGCGGAACTATTTTGCCTCTTCCATCACATGAAGATTATTTGATGTGTCGACTATGCAAAAAAACCATAAAAATTACCCGTATGCTATTTTGAATTAATTTTTTTCTAATTAAAATTTTTATTTTTTTAAGAGTGGAATGGTAAGACTTTAAAAAATGTTTATTTAATAAATGCGTCGGATTTTTTAAACGAAACGCCTTTACATGACACTATGAAGCAAAACGGCCTCAAGTCTGAGGATTTTTTGGGAACTTTAGTAGATCGAAAATGCTCAAAATGTGGTCATGAAGGAATGACTTATTCCACTAGACAGACTAGATCAGCTGATGAAGGTCAGACTGTTTTCTATGGTTGTCCCAGATGCAAGTATGGTTTTTAATTATTATAAAAAAATAAAAATCTTTATTTTACTCTTTTAAAGGGCCCAAGAGATAGAACATTCTTAAAAATGAATAAATGTTAAAAAACATATTTTATTTTAAATTTTTGTACAAATATGCTAGTAACTGAGCATTTGTGATAAATATTTGAATTTTTAAACTAATTAAGGTTTATATTTATAGATGCCTAAAGCGTTCAGACAAAGAAAAATCTCCTCTTCGTCAAGTGAAGACGAAGCGCCAAAAAAATCTGAAGAATTAGATAGCGAAAACATCAAGTAAGATTAAAAGAGTTTGTGACCTAACAAATGAAAAGAAATATTAAATATTCTTTTTAAAAATTTTTAAATATAACTGAGATTTTTAAAAGCAATTTATCAAAAAAATTTAAGTTTTTTAATTTTCGTCAAGAGCTAATGAAAATGCTAAGAAATTGATTTTTTTTACTTCATTTTAGACTCAATTGTTTTGAAACTTTTTCAAATTTTTTTTCAAATTTAATGACCAAAATTTTGATAAAGCAGAATAGTTTAAATAAATGTCTAGAATGAGGTTTTCTTATACAAAAATAGGAATACCTTATTCCTTCATTCTAATTTTATTCTATTTTTTTTCAGATCTTTTAAACTAACGGGTGTTTAAAAAATAATGTTCAAAATTTTGAGATAAAAAATATGTTCCCATAGACTATATTTAACCAAATTTTGTTCAGTTATTTTATATCATCAAATAATTAAAAAACTTTAAAAAACTGGTTGTTACAATTTTTAACAGAAATTTGTCCTTTGATTTTTTTATAGTAAGTACATATGTTAAATAGTTCATTTTAAATTGAAAAAAACAACAGATTAAAATGAGCCCCTGATCATTTTTTAACGATTTTTTGATCAAAAGTTATTTTTAAAAAAACACTAAAATTCAGTCTTTTTGAATTTCCTCAAAAATATTACGCATCAATATGCTTTTTGCAATATCTTACGAGAGGAATGCAAAATGTTTTCAAATTACATATATTTATTATAAAAGCATCAAAAGATTTAAATTTTAATGTTTTTTTAAAAACAACTTTTGATCAAAAAATCGTTAAAAAATGATCAGGGGCACATTTTAATCTGTTGTTTTCTTCAATTTAAAATGAATTATTTAACATATGTATTTACTTTAAAAAAATCAAAGGACACTCGTCATTTTTAGGCAAAGGTGTTCCAGATGGCCTATTTCTGTTAATAAAAATTGTAACAACCAGTTTAATCTCAACATTTTGAGCATTCTTTTTTGAATACCTGTTATTTAAATCTAAAAATTTGAAATTTTTCTTTTAGATTTTCGTTTAATTACTAATTTTTACTAAATTGCAAAAAATTAAATTATGTAATTTAATGAAAATTTCCTAAAAAAGAAAAAGTTGCCATTTGAAAAAATTAAAATTTATTTTGTTGAATAGTTTTATTTCTACGTCACGAGATTTAAATGAAAATAATCTGATAAATATAAAGATACTTTAAAATTTATGATGTAAATTTACTTTGAAGTTTTAGCTTTGAGATCATAAAAATTCAATCTCGAACTAACTAAATTCATTGTAATTTAATGGGCTACAACACTTTAATATTAGAAAATTAATTTTCATTTATTAAGTTTCTCTTTTTTTATTGCTTATTTAATTTTACTTTTTATTTATTTTCTGCATATATTTTGAGAATAATATTTATCTGTGAGAAAAATATGATTTATCTATTTAATTTAATTTCTAAAGAGATAAGATTGAAGAAATAAAATTTTTGCAAAAACTTCGTAATCGTTCGCATGGTTTGGATGTGTATTCGTTGGCTATAGGTGAGAGCGATAGCTCATCATCTGCTTTATTAAAAAATCTAGAGGTAAATTAATTCACATTTTGGTTAATGACCGAAATATTTAGAATATTGTAGTAATTTTAATAGGGTGATCCATGGAAATCTAAAACTGGCGGCTTAGTTGATATGAATGTCATATTGGAAAAACGAGGAAATGAAATAGTGAAAAACATGCAGATTACTTTTTCCAAAGAGACAAACCAACGCGACGAAGATGCTGAGATGCAGCGTCTAATTGAAGAGCAGGTTAAAAAGAAGAAAGATTCAGATAGAAAAGATGGACTATACGAGACTGTGGAAAGCGAGTGTGAGATCAAAAAATTCAAATTACCTCAAGATGCCCTTTTCGATGTGCCAAAATATTTGCTGGAAAGTAATTCAAAGCACAAATCTGATGGAATTTTATCCGAGCAAATGGTCTCAGGTATACCAGAAGTAGATCTTGGCATTGAGGAAAAAATCCGCAATATTGAAGAGACAGAAAGAGCTAAGCAGCAGATAGAAAGTAAAACTAGCAAAGTCGTCTCTACACGCAAGCAGGCAAATCAAAATTCCAGTATAAATTACGTTCAACACAAAAGATTCGATGAAAGTGTTTTAGTTGATAAAAATCGGCCACCGGTTCAAAAAGACAAAAAACCAAATAGAGAAGAGCCTGTGGTTGGCGATGCACCTAAACATGAACTGTTACAGACTCAAAAAAGAAAAGAAACAGATAATGCATCGAAAGATACAAAAATTGAAACAAAAAAACAGAAAAATGTTGCTGGAGAAAAAGCAAGCGATGAATATTGTTTAGAGAAATTCAAGAAAAACATAAAATTTAATCGAGGAAACAAAATTAAAATTGCTTAAAATTATTTTTTTACTTTTATGTTTGTATTAAATGATAAATATTTTTTTTATTTAAAAATTTCATTCAATTTTGAAAAATTTGGACTTGAAAATCCAAAAATTTACAATATTTCAAATAAAAAATTTTTTTTTGAATCCACTTAGTTAAAAAATTTGAGTTTTAAATTTTTCTAAATTTAAATTTAATTTAAGCCAAATTTTATTATATTATTAAATTATTTTTATCAATGCATATTAAAAATAAAATACGAAATAATTCTAATTAAATAATTTAAAAAAATTTAAGTCAAATATGCATTTATGAACTGAATGATACAGGAAAAAAGAATGCTTTTTTCACTATTTTTTCACCATTTTCATCTTTATATCTTTCTTAATGAGTATATTAGAATGATATTTTATTTAAGTGAGAAAAACAATGTAGAATTTTCAAGCCTTCCTTCAACCACGATCAAAAATTTCTATATTTGGAATTATCTTATATGATATATTAAATTAAATGCAGCTATTCTTCAATAATTTCTTACAAAGTAACTCTTTTCTGAACTAGGCGTCATCAAAGAGTATCTTACAAAGGGCTAGAAATAGTTATTCTCAATTTTATAAGAAATAGAACTATAATTTTTAGCTATGATTTTAATCTTTAAGGGGTCTAAAGAATCTGTCCGCGTTTATTTGTATTTTTTTGGAGCCTAAATTTCATCAATTTTTAAATACTAAACATTGAACTAAATGTAATTTAGTAATCTTAGAACAATTTACGTTCAAATTCTAGGGTTCAAAATGATTTTTTAATTTCTTTTCTGATAAAATAATATCCAATTTTTCAAATGAAAAATATTCTATTCGTTCTAGTTTTAATAAAATCCAAAATTAGTTGGTAATGTTTCGTAATTTTATTCAATTTTTTAGCATCCGAAAGATCTTACTTAAGAAGCTGATTTTAGAAATAGTACTTAAAGTAAAATTAATTCAATTCATAATTTTCATAATTAAAGTATGGGAAATTTTCTTCTAATACAAACAAAGTCAATACTATGAACTTTCAGACCAATGTTTTGTAAAAACTTTGATATTTAAAAAAGCACATTACGATCAAAAAAATTATTTTATATCAAAAATATTTTTCAGAATTTTTATCCATTTTTAAGCTTTAAACACATCGAAAAGCCTTTATGATATATTCGAAAATTACAAAAAAAATTTCATGTCATAATAATTTTTCAGAATTTTTCATGATTTTTTTTGATAAACAAAATTTTATGAGAAATCTAAGAAACAATCGATAAAAATCTAATAGTTTCGATTGATTATTGATTAAAAGTAAAAGAAAATTAATTTTTTATACAAATAGCTAAAAAATTAAAATTTATTCTAAATAGTGTCACCAATTCGTCTTTTTGGTGGCACATAACAAGAAACGCTAAAAACAATATAAGGCACTAAATAGCTGAAAGATTATTTAATAAGATAATTATTTTTCTCTTTCAAATAATATAAAAAATTGTCTGTTTTTTAATAAATATTAATTTTTTTATTGATTAGATATTTTGTAAATATTAATTTTGGAAAAAATTAGTTTCGTAAATTTCATTTTATAAGAACTGAAAAAAATATCTTTTAATCTTGAGAACTTTAAGCTTTTACCTTAGCAGCAAAAAATCAGTCATTTGAATGCAATAAGGGAGAATATACAAAGTTGCATCAATTCTAGAAGTCTTGTAATCATGCCCAAAATCTGGGCAAAATACGCAAAGCTTAAACTTAGAATTTAAATTCGTGTTTAATTTGCACAGTTTTTCACAATGCTTCAGTGTTTGATTCAGCTTGTTTCATTCACAGAACTAATTTAGCTGCAAAAAAAATTTTTTGCATTTTGTCCGCTAAATTTTTTAATTGAATTACTCATAATCAAAAAATCAAGCGTGATTTTTTTTAATTTATTCTGCGACATATTTCACTTAAAAAATTTGAATTTTGAATCATTTAAGTTAGAAAAATTTTTTGACTTAGCAGTGGATATTTTCAAATAGGGTTACTTGGGTTATAAAAACTATATATTCTCTGAAGTAATTAATTAAAGAATTAACAAGCGCTAGAAATGCAGAAAATTGATTTCATTTTAGATTAGATTTTGATTTTTTTTTATTCTTGTACAGGAAAATTTTTCAAAATAATAAAATTTACAAGCTAAAATAAAAAAAAAATCTTAAAAAGCCAAGTTGAACACTATCATTAATTACTTTAAATAATTTTTATTATTTACTACCTAATCAAAGATTTGGTCAAAATTTCAAGTGAAATTTTAAATTATAAAATGCGAGTTAATAATTTTGAAGAAATTAATTAATTTTTAAATAATTATTAAACAAAAAGAAAGAGGTTGAAAAAAAATTCAAAATCTAAAAAAATAATAATAATGCGTTTAAAAAATTCTCTATTTTTTAAATTTAACTATTCATTAATTATTATAAATAAGCAATTTTATTTTTTAGCACAGAGCAAAATTTAAAATATTCAATTGGACAAAGGCTAATTTTTGAACTATTTAGAAAAAAAGAGTATTTATTTAATTTAGAGTTTTATTTTTAAAATATTCCTTATTTAAAATGTCTATTTTTTTTGCTCGTCGAATACAGTTACTAGGCAACTTAGGCAAACAATTGAGTAAAGCCCCAATATCAGGTTTTGTTTTAACTCAGCAGCTGAGCACTTCCGCCAGCCGAAAAGAACGCAAGCGGTTTTACAGACAAGTGAGCCTAACCGAGTCATTCGGAAATGGGCCCAAAATGTACGAAATTAATTTGGACAAAAGAAAACTAAAAACACCGGGCGCAAATTTGTTCACGGTAGACAATGAACTATTAGGACAAATGGTCTCGTTGGAATGGCAATCTCAGAAAGAATACATCAAACAATATACCATGCATTTGACATCACTAGTTAACACCTGCATTGACAATCCAGGTAAACTGACCAAAGAAGTTCTAATGTCAAGCCTAAACGATTATTTACAGACTGATACTTTAATCTATTTTGATTCGAATTCAATTGCTAAATTGGATCATTTACAAGAGACCAAGTGGCGTCCTTTGGTCGATTGGTTCAACCAGAAATTTCCCGATTTAGATCTCAAAATAAAAAAAGAAATCGACAATGACGCTATTTTCAATTTTTCTCAAACAGAAGTGTTCAATCCGGACATGAATTCCTTTGTCAAATATTTGAATAAAAATTTCGACTTAAATACCATGATAGCGTTCAATTACATTAGTGAATGTTTGAAATCAGTTATTTTGACAGTGGCTTTGTTGGAGCGAAAAATAGAGAGTGTGGAAGAAGCCTGCGATTTAGCGGCCTTGGAACAGCAGCATCAATACGATCAATGGGGCAAAGTGGAATGGTACCATGATATAAACGAGGCCGAATTGAAATCAAGAGTCAGTGCAGCGGTTCTATTCATTTATCTGTCAAATAATTCCAAGTATTTGGTTAAAAAAAACTTAAACTATACTAACCTACAATAAAATTTATCTCTTTAGTTAGTTTAGATATTATTTGCTTAATTAAACAACATAATCGAATATGTTTGTTTTTGATTTCACTATTTAAGCTAGCTTGAAAAAAATGCCTAGCTTTTTTTTTATACTAGTTGAAGTAATTAAAAAATTCCAAATAAATATGGATTCATCAATTTGATGGCTTTGGGACTTAATAATGTTTGTAGTTGGGATTTCCAAATTAAAATGTATCTCTTTAAAAGCAGATCAAATTTTTTGTTTGAAAAAGAATCGATCAAGCAAAATAAGAAATTTCAGCAAAACGTTTTAGAATAATTAAATTTCAGAATGTTTAAATTTAGCATTATTTCCTTCTAATAATACACTAATTCAGCTTTTATTCTTGATTATTTTCTAAATCTAAAGAATATGAGACTCTAAGTCTCTTTTTTTGTAATATTTTCAAAGAGTGATTAATTTTGAAATAAAAAGCTTATTTTGTCAAACCATCTAATTTAAATTACTTGAAAAGTATTGAAGTTGTTACAATAATAATACAATAAAAATAAATATTTCTAAATACTAAATTTTAGGTCTGAAAATGTTCTTATTTTCAAATGTAGTAGATTTAAACAATGTACTAAAATCCTCCTTAAGAAAGAATATTATTTTGAACAAATAAGCAAAAACAGCCCAAAATAAGGAATGTTAAATTTAGTTACCTTTCTCGACTTGTTCCGTCAGCTGAACCAGCTTCCGTTTTTATTTCACTATTTCCGAAATTTTTAGTTCACTTTATTTTTATAAATTTTTTTCTTTAAGCGCTGAACAAAATTGTTAATTTTAGGTACAAATTTTGATACTAAATTAGTATTTTTAATGTATTTTACACTTGAAATTTTAATTTTTAATTTTATTTGCGTTAAAATTTTAAAATTTTATTAAGCAGTGCATTGTGATTTTTAATTAAAAAAAAACAAAATAAGAATTTGTCTTAACTTTTTTACAGATATAGAACTTTTGTTTGTTAATTAACCAGATATATAATTTTCGGAAACTAAGACATTCACATTGACTTCATTTTTTAAATTTTGTTTTTATGAATTCTTTCAAGCGTAAGTTAATTGAAGATACATTTCATGCCAATAAACCACACGCCAGATTTAGTAGATTTTTACGAATTTTAATTAGTTGTAATTTACAAATAGAAATTTAGCATGTAATTATTATAAAGTTTGATTTAAGTTTTCTAATAATATCTTTAATAAATTAAAATAACTAAAAAATTGCAAACTTAATTAGTTGAATTATAAATTTTAGCTAAAAATTTTATTCAAATTTTGGACATAAACAAATTCAGTATTTAACACAATTGTAAATCGAAGAAATTTTTCTACTTTTAAATAAAGCATATAAGTAGATCAAAGTAGTTACTCGAAATATTAGTTGTGTTAAATAGTTTTTAATGATTGATGTTGCTTTTGATTGAAAAACGAATAAATTATCTATCCAAGTCTAAATATTTATTTTATCGAAAAATTGAATAATTAATATTATCATTCATGATCTTTTTTTATAATTCTAGGCTTTGAAAATTCCTAGAAATTCGCTCCTGTTGGTTTTTGTTAAAAAGCTTTCTTTCAAAAACGAGAAAAGATTATTTTTGGAAAAATCTTTGATGAATCATAGGTTTTAAACTACTTAGAGAATTTCTTGAGTGTTGTTTTCAATTGTTACATAATTAAAAGAATGTTGATAAAATAATAAGTTACTTGAGAAAAATTTGTATCTAAAAGTTGAATCCACCAAAAGATTATTTTTTTTATGAAATCTGAATTCTTTTATTTCAAATTTAATTGAAAATTTTGAAAAACGGAGTTAATAAATTTTGAATAAATAAATGCAGATAATTTTTGCTAGATTTAATTTTTTAATTTTAGATATTAAATAAATGAAGTGAACAGAAAATGACAAATACTAAGATTTTTTAATATTTTTTAATTAAAATGACCAGTCTTGAAATAAAGAGACTCGATTCCGAAAATGTACGCTCCGCAACACAAACACCAAGCAAATCATCCTTAATTTCTCCAACACGTTCCAATCTAAAGATAATTTTAAATTCTTCTCCATCTCAAATCACTCCGAAGACCCCAACACTTCCCAAAAACGATAAAGAAATTCCGATAAACATTATAAAATCCGCATCTTATGCAAGAGAAAAAAGTCAACAATCAGAACAAATCAGCCCTAGCATGAGTCTTGAAAATTCAAATTTGAACAATTCAGATAATATACCTGACATAAAAACAGACACGTTAAGGTTCAACAAGTACGGATTCATTCAGTCCGCAAAGACCGAAGAAATTTATTCGGACACCCAGCCTAGCAAAACAGATACTTTAAAAAAAATTTTCAAGAGTCCCAATAACACCTTGAATCGTACTAAAGAGCAAGAACCTGATGACACGGACTCAATGCACACAATATCGACCAAGTCAAATATTACCAATCTAAAAGATTACATTCAGAACACGGATGTCGAAGAATTTTCCGAAAATATTCCGATCAAAGTAATTCAGCTCAGAGAGCTTAAATGGGTCGAGATGCTGAAAAATTTTGACGAATGGATGGACAAAAGATTCAGGAAAATAAAATCTCGTTGTCGCAAGGGAATTCCTCAGTCAATGCGCAGCAAAGCTTGGATGCATCTTACTGGAGCTATTTTACTCAAAAAAAATAAACCCAACTATTACAACGAGTGTTTGAATAACCCGAATAATTTGGATGTAGCCAAGTATATTGAGGATATCAAAAAAGACTTACATCGTCAATTTCCGAGCCATGAGATATTCATGAAGCGAGAAGGCCGCCAAATGTTATTTAATGTTTTAAAAGCATATGCGGTGCATAATAGAGAAGTAGGCTATTGCCAAGCACAGGGTCCCATAGCCGCTTTGCTACTCATGCACATGCCCGAAGAAGACGCATTCTGGATGCTGATAAGAATTAGTGATTTTTACTTAAAGGAGTATTACAAGCCAGGTCTGGAAAAAGTCCAAATAGATGGACATTCACTATTCCATTTGTTCAAAAAAGAAAATTTACCTGCTTATAAACTAATGGTCAGTCAGAGCATTGACCCGGTTTTATACATGACCGAATGGTTTATGTGCATTTATGCACGCACTTTGCCATGGTGCACAGTTCTCAGAGTGTGGGACATGTTTTTTTGTGAAGGAATTAAAGTATTGTACAGAGTTGGACTCTATTTGATGCTGAGCGCGTTCAGTGATAAGCAAAAATTTCAAAAGTGCCAACAACAAGGCATGTACGAAACCCTGAACTTGTTAAAAAATTTACCAATTGATTGTCTAACAGAAGCAGAATTGGTACGCGAGAGTTCTATGATAAAAATAAGTGAATCGGAATTGAGAAAAGCGTTCGAAAAAAGTCGAGCCGAGTTTTCCAAGGAAAAAAACGAAAAATTCAAGCAAACAGCGAACAAGAAAAAGAATTAATTAATAATTGTAAAATTTAGTCAATTTTATATTTTTTTAAGTATTTATTTAGAAGCCATGAAAAATCTTAAATGGCTCATGGTTCCATAAATTAATGGTATGGTTTTTTTTTCAGAATCGTCATTATTTTTGCATTTAATTTATCAAACAGTAGACACACACTCCATTTTATTGGAGTAATTTAAATTTCAAAAATCTTGTTAATAATCACTTTATCTTTTTTTAATAATTCTAAAAATTTATCTAATATAGCAAGTCTTAATTGTGAGAGTATGTGCTGTTTGAACAACAAGTTGATTATGATTTTTGATTTTTTTTTATACTTTTTGTTTGTTAAAATATTATTAATAAATCATTATTAGCTAATTTTATTTTTTTTAATAAAAATATGACTAAAAAAATAAAATAAAATTAAACTAGCCTCTTATAGATGATATTTAGACGTTATAAAAATAAAAATTCTCACATCATTATTTTAAATATTTTAATTTGCTTGATTTATTTCAGATTGATGGTACTTAAAAATTTTTTCAAATGATTGTTTTACCCTTAAAGGCCTTAGAATTAATATTCGGTTGAATACCGTCTTAATGTGTGATAAAGCGACACTGTTGTCGATATCAAAATTTAACCGTATGTTAGATATTATTAATGACAAAATTTTCAGAAAAAATAAATACCGATTTATGTTGTCTTTTGCATTAAAGAAAAAGTTTTAATCCTAGAAGAATTTTGTTTTTAGAAAGATTAATTTCAATTTTAATTCAATTAATACATTTTTTAAATTGCTTCTCCTTTACTCCTTTTTACCATTATTTAATTTTATTTACAAGCAAAAAATTTGACAAGTTCTGTTTATTAGGACACCTTTTGTTTGATAAAAGATAAGAATTAAAATTTTCAAATTTCAAATAATATTTGTTTTTTACCAAAAGTAGTGATTTTTTGAATAAAATTTATTTGAGATTTTAGACTCCAAATCTGATTTCGAAATTGAAAGTTTTGAAAAATTTTAATATTAGAAAGTTTCGAACTGTTAGAACCTTACAAAAATTTTTTGGCAAACAATAACCTCATAGAGAAAAAAAACCTTACTAAAGTCAGATAAAATTGATAAACTGTCACTGTTAAACCTAAAATAAGTCCTAGTAGAAGATAGATCGGCAACTGTAAAAAGGGAAAAACAATTTGATAATTTTTTGAATAAAAAGATATTTAAAAAAATCTTATCATTTTAATTCAATAGTTAATGATTTTTGGATCAAGGGAAGTTGTTTATTTTGTTTATATATTTATATGCTGATCCAGCATTAGAATAATACAAAAGAAAAATATAATTTTAAAAATACGAGTCGTATTTTTGTAAAAATAACTTTTACAGAGAATGTAACTTTATGTATTTTAAAGCCAAGAAAAGAATTCTTTCATTTTTTCAATGAGAGAACAACTATACACCTTTTTTTATAATGAATAAAAATAAAAAAGGATAAATCTAAACATACATTCTTTTTTGGTTTTAAAGAAAGCAATTTAAACAGAAAGCATTGCAAAAAAAATTATAATTGATTTTTTAAATGACTTAAACCGATTTACCAACACTATCTACTCGAAAAATAAAAAAACCAAATGTCATTTTGATCGACAGCAAATCTTGAAAAAATGAAATTGACAATTAAATAACAAACAGAATAATCACAAAAAACATGATCATTTTTGTCTTCAATTCTAAAATTAATTTTATAAATTGAATAAAATGATATATTGTTGGCGGAGCTGTAAGCTTAGGCTGACTCTACTCCATGGTCATATTGGACCTTTCATACTAGTTATAATTTGTAACTAGTCTTGTTGCTAGAATTAGATTTAAACCAAACTCGTAGTTACTAGGCTGTATCTGACTAATAATAATTGATTGGAACTTGGAGACAATTTGGAAAATAGAATGATATTCAAAGGATATATAAGAGAGATTTGAGAAGAGCTAGTTTGTGTTTTAGCTCAAGATTTGAGTTTAATAAAGTTTCTAAAACTAGTTTATTAATTCCAATGCCAAGGTCTAAGTCCAGTCCTAAGTTAACCGCTAACAATATTTAATGTATCACCCAAAGTCGACTCAAAAGTTCCATTTTTGCGTAAATTCGATTTTGATGACACATTAAATACATCGTCGCATGGATCAATTTTTTAATTTTGATTATTTTTTCAAGACTTTTTGTAGATTAAAATACACAAAGCTTTAACTAAATAAAAGTATAATAATAAAAAACGAAAAGTTTTAAATGGAAATCAGCATCTTTCCAAGGCTTAAACTTGATAAAATAAACATTACTAAAAAATATTATGAAAAATTTCTTTTTCAAAATTGATTGTAATTTAATTTAAATTTTAGCAGAAAGTTTTGGCACTAATTTATATTTTTTATTGTTATAAAATATAATTATTAAATTATTTACTGAACTAACAATTTCTTTTAAAACTTAGCTTATTATAATATTTTTTCAAAAGAAAAATACTTTCAATTTAAAAAGGTAAAAATAAAGTTTTTTATTAAATTGAAAAAATGGAAAAAACTTTCAGAATATTTCTAGTTGTGACAATTTTTTTAATAATAATTTTGATTTCTTATAATCAATTGGAAAGATTAGATTTTGAAAAATTATCAAGAATCAAAATATTTTCACCAAGTGAATTAAATGAAATCAACTCGAAAAATTATAGTCCAACAGTTTTTTGTTTAATCAAGACTCATCCAAAGAATATCAAGATAAATAAAACGCTGAATATTTACAGAGTTTGGGCTCATAAATGCGACAATTATCGTTTTGTAACACTTCTTCCCGAACATTTGAGGCCAAAAAATGTATCCGAAACAATCGAAGTATTCGATAATTTTTACATGATTCAACCTAAAGGACTTGTTAGAGAAACTCATAGCAATCTGACTCTAAAAATTTATTATTCTATGATCTACATTTACAAAAATTTGCCTTCTTATGACTGGTATTATATTGTTGACGATGATGCGTATGTAAATTTGGCTAACCTAAAGAAATTCCTTCGAGAAAAACCTTCAAATGTATCTATTACATATGGATATAATTTTAAAGTAATTGTAAAAGGTGGCTACCACTCAGGAGGGCCAGGATATGTACTGAGCAACACTGCTTTTACAGCTATCACAAAAGCAATGATTGAAAAAATTTCAAATTGTCCAAATAGAGGAATTGATGATGTAGATATAAATGCCTGTGTTAGAAAATACAAAGGTATAAAAGGTAAATCAATAGACCAATTTGGACGAGAAAGGTTTCTGGTATTGGGATTGATGACACATTTTAAAGGTTCCTATCCTAAATGGTTGTATGGATATGGAGAAAATTCCCCCCGAAAAGGCTTAAATTGTTGCTCCGATTCTTTAATCGCAGCTCATTACATGTCACCTAGAGATGTTTTTCGTCTAGATCTTGCCATTGAAGTGCACAAAAATGTTCTAAAGCTATACGATGATTATCAAAGACTTAAAATACCTATCACGTTTAAAAATATTATTAAAAATTACATACTTTTGGGGGATATCGAGCAAAATTCAAATAAATTTAAAGATTTAATAAATTTTTAAAATATTTTTTTTTTCATTTAATTAGAGTAACTATGCTAATTAAAAAAAGTAAAATTTAAATTAATGAGATTTCGTAATTTGAATCCGAATTTTTTTCTATGTTTTAAAGTGTAATATTTGTACTCTGGAATAAGGCAATGAACAAAGGGATTATGAGTCTTGAAGGACGAAAGTTAGATTATCCTTTAAGTCAGAAGAAAAAATCAATACTTTAGACTATCCGGTGGAATTATTAAAAGAATTGCAAATTTAGTCAAATTATTTTTTTAAAGAAATGTACAGAATTTTTAAGCTATCGTGTCGGAAATCATAGCAAAAAAGAGTAAAAAAATTAATTTTCTTAAATTTTTCTAAAATGTTTTTCCCATAAATTTATTTGTATTATTTTTTTTTATAAATAATTAATTTTTTTAAACAATTCAACCAAAGTATTAATTATTATCCCTAGTTCTAATTTTATTACATTCCGGTTCCATTTATTTTGCGCAATTTTCTAGGAAATTCTAAAATTCTGATTCCGTGATTTAATTTCTATATTCTTGACTTGACTAACTTGACAACGTCAATTTTCTAATGCTCTAGTAAACTTAGTAATTATAACGTGGCTAAAGCAATAATAATAACTTTAACAATTACGAAATTTTAAATTCTTTTTTCATTTGAGCAGAAATATATTCATAAATGTACAATATCTTATTTCTGTTAAATTATTTTTTTTCTAAAAAATTTTAAATTAATCAAAATTTATTCAAAAAATAATGTAGTCCTAAATTTACATAACGAATAAATATTGCTGAAAATAAAATTAAGAATGCTATATTAAATTTGAAATATACTATAGTTTTTATGTTTATATGAAATTTTATAGTGCCCGAAATCATTAACTTTAGTAAGGCATATTACTTTCGAGTCTAATAACTTCCGTCGGATTCTATTTTTTGGGTTTATTTATTTATCAAAAATTTATTTTTTTGGCTATGGGGGTCTGAAACTTTACAGCCTCCAAAATTTTTTTTTTTTTAAATGAACACCTTTTGAGCGATTATAAAAATTTTTAAACTAAGAAAATAAAAAAAGTAAAACCATGGTTTTGTTCAGAATTTTGTCTAGTTATAGAATTTGTATAAAATTATATAGGTTAAGGGGTTTGGTAAAAAGTAGATCCCAAAAAAGTTAAAAAATGTCATAATTTTTTACGCGAAAAATTTTGACATTTTTTTTTTTTTTTCAACATAACCAGCTCAGAATATAGACCATTTAATTCTCTATCAGAAAATGTGTCAATCGAGTAAATTCGTTTGATAAAATTCTGAGCTAATATAACTTAAATAAGATATACAAAATATAAGGCTATAAAGTTTCAGACCCCGCTAACCAAAAAATAAATTTTTGATCCCCCCTAAAATTTGGCTAACCCTAGGTTTTCATATACGTAGAATCTAAAAATGAGGTCGAAATCCATATCTGAAGAAAGTGTGGAAGTTTTGCATCGCGCGAACTTTATTATTGGGAAAAAATTTGTTAATCTATTTATGTTATCAAAAAAAATTAAAAAAAATTATGCACAATATTAACATGATTAAAAATGAAAAATTTTTTCAAAACCTTTAACTAAATGAATCTTTCCTAGGCTTGAACTTGATAAAATAAACTTTTTTATCAAAATAAAACAATTTTATAAATCGTTTTTATATTTCAAAATTAAAACCACTAATTTTCTTCAATCTTAGTGAAAGACTTTTTTTAATAAGAATTAGCAGTTTAAATAGTTTTTACATTTTAATTTTTTAATATGAAAAATCACTTACGTAATACGTAATAATAGTTTTATTAGCTTAATGTTTTTTAAATTAAAGCCCTTTTCTCGGTTTTACAGTAAATCAAATTTAATTTAAAATTTTCAAATAATAACTGAGTCAAAAAATTTTAGCGTTAGTTTTTTGATTGAGAGTATATTCAGTTAAAATTTTTTTGCTATTTAAAAAACTTATCAATAACTTTGATTATACACCTAGAATAAATCTGAAAATTTTAACGTTGATAAAAAAGCAATAATAAAAGTATATTTTTTTAGTTTATTTAGACTTTTACATTAATTTTTTACATTATTAAAATACATAATTGCTATTTAAATTTTTTTGGGGAAAAAACATCTTGAAATTTTGAATTTTACCAGGTTTTTTACTACTTAAAATATTAAACAAAAAGATAAAAATTAAACGGAATTATTTAAAATTGCCAATTAATGTATAAAATAATTACAATTTTATTAGGTATTTTTTCATCAGTATTTTGTTCTAAGTTCGGTGATGTAATTCCCGAATTAAAAATAAAATTGTATGAGTACCAAATTGTGGAAAGTCAATCTTATGAGCCGCCATTCAAATGGGCAGAGAAAGCCGGTCTATTTAAGAGTGACATAAGAGTAAATTTTGTTGGAAGTCCAGTCATGAGTGAACTTAGAAACGGAAAATTGACTCCAATTTTTGACAACGACATGTTTTCAACAGGATGGATATTTAGTGCTTTATTTGATAGGAGCCTCTATGCACTTGATGTTCCAGATGTTTATTATAATCCGCTAGAAAAAGGTCTAGACGCAATGAATGATTACCAGAACAAAAATGACAATCAATCAATGACAACCCCAATAAGAACCTTTTGGCCACAAATTTATAACAAAACTTACGGCATTTGGCAGCAACAGCCAGATAATATTAGAAATCTAATTCTCAATATCGAAAAGCTTCCATGGGATCAAATTGAAAAATTCCTAAGAACACTTCACTTGGACAAATTAGCTGATATTTTCCAAGAAGTCATTGACGAGGGGCATACTGCTATAAAAGCGTTTCAAATTCCTCCTGATTTTGACGATACTTATCTAAATATAGGCATTGGTTCAGCTTTGTTCAGACTTAGTAAATCCTATGGTACCTTGTACAATGAATGGTCGGAAAATAACTCAAATTTCTATGGATTAATTGAAAAAACAGTTGAGTATGCATACAGGTCATTTGAAAACTCGGATAGAAGCATAATCGACCCTCGGACTTATTTCTATGCCAGACCGTTTATTCTGGAAGCTGAGAAGAATAATCAATCACTTGCTCTTATAACCACTTGGATTCAGAATATTGGTGAGCAGCGATCAAGACAAAAAAAAGGAGTTTCTATGCCATTTTATGTAAATAACATTGATGTAACCGTGTGTGCCAACAGTATTTATGGCATTACTGATGCAGCCATCATCGATTTAAATGGATTCCAAGCTATGTTTTTGAAATCCGATCAAATTCAACAGATTTATCTTAACACCACAAAATTTATAAGCTGGGCCATACAAACTAATTTTACGAAAAGACCAGATTTGGCTCAAGTTTATTATCCTTCGACTTATAACTTTTTGTGGTACACTTCTAGAACTTATTTTCTGCTAGAAAATGAATTCCGAGCTTCTAATGTGCCCAAATCCATAGCCGATATTTTAACAGAGGCTAAAACTTATCTGTCTAGAGCATTGGAAAACGGAGCGACCAATTTTTTTCTAACAAAAGCTCAAAGGGATCATGATGGCCATGTTTTCTTTGAAGATTTTCTAGGTGTAGATGACACGGACATCTTTGGTAAAAAAAGCTCTACTGGTGAGGATAGAATATTTAGTACAAGTCAAGCGATCAATACTTTACTTTATACATGGACATTTTATGATAAAGCTAGCAAAAAACTTCAGTGGAAGGAAAATGTTTCTGCAAATGTAAAAGACCTGGTGCGTTCGTCCATTTCTTGGCTGTCAGAAAATGCTCTTAACAAAAACTTGAAACCTTTAAATTCATTTTTTTCAGGCTCTGTTAAAGGCTTCACATCACTACCGTTTTGGTATCCTGCTAATTTTTTACAATATTTAAATGGAACAGATGTCGATCCGAATAATTTGGCTGAAGAGGATTTTGAGGATGTAATTTTTGGTGTTAAAGGATCTATTGATGAAGAGGTATTTCAAAAATTATTAAATGAGCCTCACTTTGGTCAAATGACGCCCATTGACTTCAATGGTTACAATGAAAAAGGAGGTTTTTTTCCATTTTGGTCTTCAGAACCATATACCTATAGTGTTTCACTTCTGGCTCTATCTCTCTTTGATAATTTAAATGATTTATTTCATTTTCAATTTTAATCAGCAGACTATGATTATCATTCTATTAATTTTGACTTTAAATTATTTATGGAAAATTTTTAACTTTTTAAAAATAAAAACTGGTAAAATTTTTAATTATTTTATTTACAGGTAAATTGCATGAACTAATCATTTTTGCTTTCATGTTAAATGAAAAAAAGTGCACTCATAAATAATTAAATAATTTAAATAATCACATAAATTCTGGAAATAAATTTCAAAATCTTGATTCATTTAGAGTAAGAGAAATTATTTTTAAAATTTTACAAATAATTTTTCTTCAGATGCATGTTAACTAATGCAAAAATAAACTTTTTAAATATTTATTTAAACTATTGCACTTAAAACAGCATTTGATTAAGTTCATTTTTCTATTTTCATTTCGATTTTGCAAAATTAATAAACTGTTTTATTACATATAAATTAAATATGATCAAATTTATATAAAAAAAGGTTTTGATTAATTTTTAAGTTAAAAAAAATTAGTGTAGAGAAATATTTTAATGCTATCCAAACATTTTTGACCGTAACAAAGTTTAATTCATAATTTTGCAATTTAAAAATTTTGATTTTATAAATATTATTTAATCATATAAAATATAAAAGAATATTTTTTTAATGATAAATTTGATTATTAACTTTATTTTGCCTATTTTTACCTCAAATTGAAATTAAAAAATATATGAAAATTCAATTTATGATGAAATTACTGAAAATTATGAATTCATTTAGATTTCCAATTTTAAAAGCAATTACTTATTTTATAATAAATTTTTTGGTAATATGAATTAATTATTTATTATCATTATTATTATTATTTTTATATTTTTGTCCTTTCAACTAAAAAATTTTACTGAGTCAATAGTCTTGTACTCTCACTTTTAAAAGGAATTCGATCGATGATATCACTATTTTTCTTCATAATCTAAACAAACAATTAAAAGAAACTAAAGAAATAAAGAGTTTATTTTAATCAGTTTAGAAAATTTTTCATATGAGTTTTTATTAATTATTTAGAACTTTTTTTTCAATTTATTTTACCATTTGATATTTATTGCCATTTTTGTCAGCATTGATTAAAATAAATTGAACCATTGACTATTCACTCTTTTAAGTGATTCAGTTCTCATCCATTTCACATTTTTAGAAATTAGCCTTGCATTAATAAAAAAATCTATTTAACCGAAGTTTAAAATATTTAAAACACATATTTTGAAATTTTAGTTTTATATTTATTATATATGTTCTTTCTAAAATAATTCACATTTAGGGATTAATTTTCAATATCCTATAATAAGAATATTTTTAGTCAAAAATTTGAAAATTTCAATTACTAATAATTTAATTTTTTAATAGTATTTGCGCATTTAATTAGAATACTTTTTAATGACGCAGAGAAATGAGAGTTTTTGCATGAATGTTTTTTCGAATGAAGTAAAAATATTATATTCTTATGATCGATTTTTTTAACTTCTACTTAAAATAGTATTCAAATTTGGCTAAAATGAAAGGAACTACACAACCCTTTTTTCACCAATTAGTTAAAATTAATAATTCATCTAGATATTCAATCGTGTTTTTTATTTTGAGAATTTTTTTACTTGTCATGCTTAAAACTTCATTAAATCTAATTAACTTTGCTTAAATTCACAGGTGAATATTTAATTTGCATTTAAAAAAAAATATAATAAAAAATACATGCAGATGTATCCAATTTTTTCAAAATTCCATAAATACTTTCCTAAATCAAAAATTGTGCAATATGTTGTGTCCAAAACTGAGTGTGAACCTAGAAATAATATTGAATATGCCCAAGAGAACCCGTTTTTGATGAAAATTCAAAATCCATTTGAGATTTGGAAAATGTCAAAATTAATTGGCATTGGTGCATTTGGAAAGATATTTAAAGTTGAAAATATTTTCGATGGAAGAGAAGCGGCCATGAAAGTTATAAATACAGACGAAGACGAAGATTATGATTTAGACAAACTAATTGTCGAAATAGAAATCATGAAAAAATGTAGACACAAAAACATTTGTAATTTTTATGATTGTTATATTCATGACTCTAAAATTTACATGCTCATGGAATTTTGTGAATTTGGTTCACTCGATTCTATCATGTGCAAGTTGGATCGAAGTTTTACCGAAAACGAGATCAGATTTATTATAAAACAAGTTCTTGAAGCTTTAGTTTTCTTGCATGAAACAGCTTATGTTATTCATAGGGATATAAAAGCTGCTAATATTTTACTTACAAATAATGGTAAAATAAAACTAATTGATTTTGGAGTGTCAGCAAAAAATTGGTATCTTGAGCAAAACAAAACAACACTTGCTGGATCACCATATTGGATTTCACCCGAAATGCTAAGTTGTAAAGAAAAAATATTTAGAACTTATAATAATAAAGTTGACATTTGGTCTTTGGGAATTACTTGCATCGAACTTGCTGAAAAGCTTCCACCAAATAATTTACTAAAGCCTAAGGATGCGATGAAAAAAATTTACAAGGACAATTCACCGGGTTTAGAAGAACCAGACATGTGGTCGATAGAATTTCAAGACTTTGTTTCAAAATGTTTGATTAAAAATCCTAAGAAAAGGTTAAATGCTTCTGAACTCTTAGAGGTTTGATTTTTTTCATTTTAAATCAATTAATATTATAGTTATATTTTAATTATTTTAAGCATTTATTCATCAGAAAAGAAAAAACAAATCATTCGAATTTTATTCGAAATGATAAAATTTTTTGTTTGCTCAATTCAAGTTGTTTAACCAACAATTTCAATAAAACAAATGTCAATGGAAAGTTATTAGATTGTTAAAAAAAATAGAGACTTGCGAAAAAGTTAAAACAAAAGTCGTCTTGTAGTTTTTTAAGAGTCAAGTCAATGTCTTTTTCTTAAATCAAAAATAAAATAAATTATCTAGGTAAAAATAAAAATATGCTTTGATTGATTCATTGATTTTTTTTACGAATTTGTATTTTTTTAATGATTTTTAAAGTAAAGCCAGACTTATTTTTAGTAGTAGTAATTTTAACTGTAGCTGGCTAGCCAGCGAGTATACTGACAAGGCACACTAAGACAGCTGATGTGATTGATTGCTACTCATCCAGCAATCAATTCCTGCTCTAAAGCTGTTAACATTGCGGACTTCAACTAGTTGTTGAGAGAGTTGGTTCAAAAAAAGACAAATGTAATGGACGAGTAGTGACTATTGGTCATTTAGAGCCAGTCAAAGAGGTTACTTCCCATAACCATTTACCAGATCCAGCTAAAACTGAATGTCTATTGGCTATGGAAAACGCATTACTTCCAAATAAAAGTCAAGAATCTAAGATCCGTTTTTTTAATTTGCTTATAGCTAACATCGAAGTCCAGCCATATAACATACTTAGTGACTTCGAAAAGTCTGTACATATCGCTATAGAACATTCTCTCCCCGGGACTCGTGTTATTGGCTGTTATTTTCATCTAGTTCAAAATTTGTGGCGTCACATTCAATTATATAAATTAGTTAAAACTTATGCAGCTGATCCAAAGATCAGAAAGTCGTTTAAATTTATTCAGTCACTAGCTTTTATACCAAAGAAAGACGTAATTTTTTGTTTTAATAAGTTAAGAGAGTTGGCTCCAGTTAAATTTAAGTGTATGCTAGATTACTTTGAAAAATATTATATTGGAAGCTTGAAAAAAAATAGCAATACAATTCGATCTATTCCTATGTTTCAAATACATTTATGGAACATAAACGAACGTATTTTGAACGATTGTCCAAAAACAAATAATTCCTTAGAGTCTTGGCACAAACAATTTGAAATCGACGCCAAAAAACACCAAACGACTTATAAATTAATTGAACAATTTCGTATTGAGCAAAAGAACACAGACGTTTTTAGAATACAGATTCAAAGTGGGGATGAATTTAAGAGAAAGAACAAAGAGGTACAAAAAGACGAGTTAATCAAGAGAAGTTTAAAAGATTTCAAAAGAGATAATTTCGAGAAGTAGGCTGAAAATTTTATTTAATTATTATAATGAACAAAAAAAAATAACTTTAAATTTGATTCGACACTTTTTTTTTATTGACTGAATAAATTGATTTGCATCGAACTTTTTTTTTATTTACTTCTAAAAAATCGCTTCTAAAAGTACGCTATATAACTTGCTATGAAAAAAAGCGATGAATTAATTGCTTCTAACATTGCTACTAATTGACATTTACCTGAAAAATTTTCTTCGAAAAATTAGCTGTTAAATATTTGCTACGAAAAAAATTGCTATATAACGACCTAGTGCCTTATTTTCAGCTATAGCTTTTTCCACTAATTTTAGCCTGGCATCAATTATAGCCTGGCTCTTTTTATTTCTGATGAAACTAATTAATACATACGTTTGTAATTCTTATATAGATTCACATTCTTCCAGTAAAAATTATATCTAAATTGTTGAGAGCTTTTTCATTTTCAATTTGAAAAGTGGAGAAATTCATATGCTGATAAAGAAAAGGGTCGCTTGGCGTCTCTCTGAATTCATGTTCGATGCCTTTTTGTAAGATTTATGCTTTGACCAGCCATTTGACCAGATGTTTGATAGATAAAATCACCCATGGTAAGAATCTTTAAAAACTCTTACATCTACATAGTCTTTAGCTTGTTTGAAAACTAAATCAAAATCGTTTGGCCTATAAAAAAAGGCAACTTAGTTCATTTCAGAGTTGAAGTTAACTACTACTCAAATTTGCTTAAATTAAAATCTGCATCATTTAATTCAAATGAATTCATCTGAGAAAATGAAGAGACATACACCACCGCCTCTGCGTCCATCACTTCTATACAATCTGATTTCCACGGATTCTATTTCGAAGAGCGAGTGTTTTTGCTTCGTTTCTATATTCCTTAATTCAAAGTCCAAAGCTCTTTCAGTTTAGTCAAATCTGGACAAATATAAACAGATTTAAGAGTATTTTAATCTCTCAACTTTTTGGCTGCTAACAGTATCGGATTTCTTTTTTGTTCTTATTGCTGTTCTCCTAGTTTTGGGCCTTGTTTACTTTGGTCTTTAAATATCAAGCGTCTAGAATAGGCTGGCTTGACATCACTTTTTCAAAAAGTGGTCAGAATTTTTTTGACATTTTCCTCATTTTTAGGCTCCCTTCTCTATTAATATCTTATTCTTTGATTCTGGTACACCATAAATAATCACATTTTTTCATCTTCTAATTTTTTCATTCATATTGCTGATGGTTGCGTTTGCTACAGCTATCTGATCAGCTGGTTAATTAGCATTTTTTTTATCTTTGTTTAATCACTTGAATCCATTGACTACTGATGTTGGATGAGTTTGCTGCCAATTCAGTTTTCTGTTTATTTATCCTAATATTTTCGGATGAGGTAGAAAAAAACATATAATTAATTTAAAAAATTTAGCTTACATAATGAGAGAAGAAAAACATAAAATTAATAAAAAAATTTAGTTAATTTAAATAAGGCGTGAATGAGACTGGATCTTGGTTCAAGAATTTAGCAACCAAATAGACCTTAAAACACTTATTTCATTTTCATATGACGCAGCATCCGATCATTCAAATCAAAATAAGGTCTAATAGTTTTTAAAAAAATTTGGCTAAATCGACTATAATCATGTGTTTGTTTCATCTTAAATCAAATGTAGCCCTTTCTTTTAACCTTAATTTTTTTAAAAAACTAATAATTCAATTAATAAAGGTAAAAAAAAAGATTACGTGAAAAAGTAACGGCAAGATTATCGATCATTAAATCGGGAAGGAAGCGAAAAGCTGGTCATTGTTTACAATATGATTAATGAAGAAATCAAAATTAAAATTAATGTTTTTATTTTTTTTGATCAATTAATTGTTTGTTTTTTTCTCTTAAATTAAATTTAAAATATTACAAAATTTTTGATTTTGGCTTATGTTTTTTATCTTTTTTATTCAGCTAATTCTATGTTTTTTACTCTGAAATAAAATTATAATTTTGCTATAAGTTTTTTCCTTTTTTTATGTTTTTTTATCTTTTTATATGTTTCGTTCTACCTCTTTCAATATTTTTCTTCATTTCTCTTTCTTCTAGATTTTTTATGATTTATTGATTTTTTCATCATTTAAAGCCTCCAAGATATAGTTCGAAATATTGCCAAGCAAATCATTTAAAGTTTTAGAGTGCTCAGATGTGACACCCTGCCCAAACGTTGGCCAGTTTGTTTTTGAAAAAAAATTAAGATCAAATGAATTTTGAACTTTTACTTTTAAAATGTCTTTTAAATTTAAAAATTCAAAAATGTAATGAATAATTATTTCTTAAATTTTGATCATATGTTTCTTTTTAAAGCAAATTTTTACAAAATATAATATATTAACCTCAAAACGATGCTAATGCGGTCAATGAAATTTAAAAATTTTCAAAAGGTTTAAAAAAAAATAACGATAATTACAATATTGAGAATTGAAAATCTTTTTTCTTTTCCAGCATTTTTAATTGTTACTGGGTTTTGATTTTTATTATGTAACAATTTAATCATTGGGTAATAATTTATTAAAATAAACGAAACAATTCCATTTTAAAAAATTAAAAAAATATATATTTAATCAACTCTGTCAAAGTTGTTACTAATAAAACCAGACTTTTGTAAAGTTATTTTGAAATTTTGTGCTATAAATTGCTTTTTCCATTGTACGCTCTTTCTCTGTTTCCATTTAAATACTTTGATCCAGATGAGACCAATAGTTCGGGTCCACCACCATAGATTCCTAACAAAAACTTCCACATGTCTTCGCTAATTTTAAAATTACTAATTTCTAAAAATTAAATTTTAGAAGCAATACTCTCTCAAAATATGTAACTTACTTGGATTTAGTTGATTAATTTTTGTTTTGTTCTTTTCTTTTTGCTTTTGAGGCAAACAAATCGGATAGTTGTTTATTTCGCCAGGAATTTGATGCTCCATGGGACATTCATTCAATTGGACAAATTTTTCCCATTCTTTAAACCACGATTTACTAATTGCGTACACATTTATTTGATCGGACTTAGATGAATGCTGTTCTTGATTCCATTTATCCTGAAGTCTCAGAAACTCTTCTTTTTCGTGCAATTGACGCTGTTTCAAGGCTTCATCGTTCAATTGGCACTGTTTACAAGGATACAGATAATTGCATTCGTTTTTGAAGCCAATTGTATTTCGATTGTATTTAAGACCGAAATTTTCTACCAAAAAAATCCAAGTATCTTGCGTGCAAGCTATAACCAAATCATCTATAATTTTCCACTTTTTTGGATTCACAAAATTGTGCTTGCAAATAAAATCAGAATTATCAATAGCACCACACTCGCCAAAGTATTTCAATTTGTGCAACCATTGTTTGCTGATGTAATATGGTCGAAGCATCGAGTTGCCAAAATTATCTTCGATACGAGATGATATCATATCTCTTAAATTATCTTTAATTCCGTCTGTTTTAATGTTTTTTTTCCTTAAAAAATATGCCAGCAATTATTTTGCTAAAAATAAAATTATTTAATAATACTTGTAAAATAACACATAACCCTGAATGTTTTGTACTGTTAGAGACTCAACTTGACGACAATAACTATCGTCATATTCATACCATTCTTCGTCAAAATGGTTTCGTGCATAAGAGATATAGTGACCGCCTTCTGGACCGCCATAATGACATATCACAGAGCTCAAATCGTACTGAGTTATTTCATTTTTGCAGTCTTAATTTAAATTAAATACATTTAGATGTTTTTAAATTAAAACTCTTAAAAATCCTAGAAAAAATTATATCCTAATAATCTTAAATAATTTATATTTTGTATCAAAAAACGATGTTAAGAGAAGAATAAAAATAATTCAACTCTTAAATTAATTCTAAAATTAAAAATACAATAGAAGGTTTTCAAAGAAAAAAAATATAAAATAGTGGCATTAATTTTGTTTGATTATTTCTAAATTTTTAGCTTTACACTCATAATTTATTGTGAATAGAAACTAATCTTTTTATTTATTTTAAATCACCAACAGCTCATTCGGATTAACAATAAAATCAAAAAAAACTTAAGATAAAAAAGAAATATTAAAGCTAAGATAAATAAATTAAAATTAGCGCTATAACGATACTAAAAGTTAAAATATTTAATCCTTTATTCAAGCAAAATTTTGACTGGTGAATTGTAAAAAACTCTGATTCATGCCTTATTCAATATTAGCAGACTTGTTTTTAAGTCACAAGTCTTAAGTCAAGTCATTAAATTTTTTTCTAGTGAAGTTTAGTCGAGTCAACTAATTTTCTGATTTTAAAACTAAACTTTTTTTGGATTAAAATAAAAAATCATATTTATTTTTTAGTTTAAAAATCAGAAAATTAGTTGACTCGACTAAACTTCACTAAAAAAATGAAAAAAATTTTTAAGACATTGGCTTTGACTTATTAAAAAAAGTCATAACGTCAAAACTTTGACTTAAATTTTTGTGACTTAGACTTAAAACTGTGACTTAAAAACAAGTCTGAATATTAGTTAACCCTTTAATTTCATCCACCATATTAATATATTCTATGCGACAAAATTTTTTCGATGTTTGCATTTTCAGGTGTCTTATTAATATAATGGTCAGACATGAAATGTTGTTTTTTTAAACGGTTGGATATTTTTAATTCTAGCTATTTTTATACCCTACACTCATCAAAATATGCCTGACTCTATTTTTCTTTGATTTTAAAACTTTTTATAAATGAAAACTTTTGATGAAAATTTTAAAACTTTGGTGCTGCTGAAATATGTCTTGTAGAAGGTGAGAATGTATTCAAAGTAAGAAGGTAACACAAATGGTTCAACAACTGAAAGATGTATAAAAATTATTGAGTAAAGTGATTTATTCTTGAAGATTAGATATTTAAAACCCTATTAAAAAAAAACCATAAATTTATAACTCCTCCTTTGGTACAAAAATATTCATGAAAAAATCATAAAAAAAATTTCGTGTTTGTGACATTAAATAATATATTTCATAAATTTCTTCAGGACAATTGTACTTTGATAACTTAAATGAGTTAAAGCTAAAAATCGATATAAAATAAAAAAAATATTTTTAAAATAATTTTAAAGAATAAGCTTCTAGATTTAAAACAAAAAATTATGAATCATGCCATCAACAAACAATATGATACTAACAATCATGTGTATGGACTAATTTTAAATAAATTTTGCGATGGCTGATGCCAACAAGTGAAAATAAATACATTTCCACAAATTAAAAAAAAATAATTGATAAATGATTTGTTATTAGTACGAAGGAAGTTCAATAGAATATCCAAGTACAAATCTTCAGAAAGATTACCGCTTGTTTATTTTTTGCAAAAAGAAAACAAAAAAATGAAATTCTAACAAGTCCTGAAGCATTTTTTTATTTAAATTACAAAAGTTTAATTTTACCTGAATGCACAAACGGTTGCATATTCAAGTTATCAAGCGGAAACGATACATAAGAGTTTATTTTGCCTGTGGAGAACATTGAATCGTGCCTAAAACGCTTTAAATGAATAATCAAAACCTTAATTAGATTTTAAGATAAGTCAAATTATTTTTTTAATTAATTTTTTTTAAATCACTTCAGGGAGATTAAGGATCTTGGAATTTTTCACTCCGTTGGTTAATCTTCAAAAAAAATTAATAATTTTTAAACTTTTTTTAATAAATTTTGAATAAAAAAATCCGATTTACTTTTTGCATTTTTCACAACTGTACATATTTTCGTCCTTAAGATCATCGTCCGAGAAGAAGGATGACAAACAATCGGTTAATTGAATTGGATTTGACCACACATAGCCTTTCATTATGTCAAAGAACCATCCAATCCATCCACTAGACTGAATTTCTTGATCCGAGTCGCGGTTCATTTTATTCTGCAGCATTTGCAAGTACTCTTTGGATGGAATGGGAATGGATAAGTGCAAAAATGATTCAGTTGTAGTGGAAACATTGTTGCATTCAAGACATTTAACCTGACTTATCAATTTTCCCTCGAAAATTTCGCTGATTATACTTGTGTAAACAGGCTTCTCTTTTGTTTTTTCAACTTGATCTTTTAAATTTTTACAGGACTTTTTACATTGGGATTTATTATTTGAAAAGCACTCATCAGCGTCTGAATAATCGAGATCTGAGGTCAGCTCATCGTCATCACAAGTGACATAGGAATCGATTGATTCCGAATCTCGGTCGTCTTGGGCTGATTTGGTCCAGCTGGAGGAAACACCACTGTCTTTATCAAATGTATTCGTCAGTGTATCGTCTTTATCACTGTCCAAATTATTGCTTTTAAGTGGAATAAATATGGGCCGTTTGAGCTCTTCGTGAAGTTGGTCCATCAGGTAAATAAGAAATTCCTGTGAATCGTTTTGTTGAAAGCCGCGGAATAATGGGTTTATAAGCTTAACTGTGTTAACAAAATCCACTGGTGCCAGTGTTGTAATTTGTTGATTTCTGTTGGTCTTTTGGTTAAGGCGTTTGGATGGTTGCCATAGGTCTTTCATCAATCTCATGTATTTTAAAGATAGTGGCGTAGATATTGATGACTGGTGTAGTGATTTATTTAGATTCACGACATGGTTTACATAGCTGGAGCATTCAAGAAAAAAGCTTGTGAAAATGAAACAATTGGACAGCGCTTGCAAGGCACTACTCATGTAACAGGTATTGCCTAAATTATCTAAACCTATTTTACCAATTTCGTTGAATTTGTTTGAATCGCTGTTCAATTCCTCATTAAACACTAAAAAAAATAACATTATTTGAGAACTTTCTGGTGACTGTCTTCATTTGGTCAAAATTTGAGGAAAAATTTTTAGTTTAACATAAAAACGTTGTAACATGTGCCAAGTCACTTTATATTATTTTATTGAAAAATATCATGAAATTTACAGTTGTGCTTTAACCTGACTTTCCTTGGTAATTATCCGTAAACAAGTATGTCATTTTATGTGTAATTTTACGATTTTTTTTATTAATTATTTTATTACACAATTTTTCTATTTTTACTTTTACTTACAACATTTTGACTTCAAAAATCGTCTTACAACCTAAAATTTCCTCAAAAAATACAATTAATTTTTATTTTTATTAAATAAAAATAATTACTTAACAAGTGGAATATTGCGATTTAGGCATTTTTACGCAATAAAGAGTTATATTGCGAAATTAAATTAGTTATGAAATTTATGCCATAAATCATAAAAATACGTAAAAATACGCATAAATACACATAAAAGGATACATATGTGCCTTTTAATTTAAAATTAGGAAGAAAAATCAGAAAATAGCACCATCGTTTCTATTATGTAGCAAACTGACCACTTAATAGATGAACAATGAAGTTTTTTATTATTGATCATCAAAGCTGATTATGTAACAAGTAAAAAAAATGATGACCAAAAGACCAAATTAAATTCCTGATCAAGAATTATATTGCATTAGGAATTTTGGATCAAAAAACAAAAACAAAATTTTAAAAGGAATTTCGCATCGCACGCAGATACGGCCGTTCGGATCCGAGTATTTTCAGCTCTCTAAATTTTTTTTTTATTTCTTTTGATAATTAACTCGACTAACTCCTTCCTGGTCAAGCCAATGGTTAGCTAAAACATTTTTCAAAGACACAGTAAAGAGGCTTTTTAAATATTAAAATTTGAATTTTTTTTTTAAATACATTTCCTAATTATAATAAGTGACCAAAAATAAATAATTATTTTTTTCATGGGCATTAAATTAATTATGCTTAATTTTTTTGTTAAATTAATTAAAACTGGTTCAAAATTGGTTTTGTAAATTATATCATCTGATACATTCAATACACCATCTAAATCCAGCCTATACAAATAATTTCAAATGCTGCACAAACATAATAATGTATAAAAGTTACATTGAAGAGTATTTGGGTTGATCAATGTTTCTTTTTTCTTTTTTATCTTAAATTCCCAGTGCCTCATTTATTTAGCTTTTAAGAAGATGTGGATTTATTACTGAATTTTACAGGACAGCTGTAAAAGTATTTTTGTTAAAGTTATTCATCTTGATTTTTTATTATTAGAATAATTTTAATTTTTTTTATTTTCATGCTCATTTTTAATTTTATTCTAAAAATTTTATTTAATTTTGATCATAAACTTCAAATAATCATAATCAATTTGGTGTATTTGAACTAGATTAATATATTTTAGTTGAGAATCCCTTCATTTTATGATCAAAAATTTAACTTACAAAAGAAAATATTTAGAAATACAAATTAATCTTTAATGAGATACTCACATAAAATTCAGCCAAAGAGAACCATAGTATTTGAATTTAAAAACTAAAAGTTTCTTTTTAAACCATTATTTAATATTCATTATTTTAAAATTATTTTTTTCATTTAAACATTCTACTATTTAGTCTTGCAATTTTAAATAAAATGAATGAAATTTTAAATTATCTGATGACTAGAATTGTCTATTTTAGAACATAATTTACAAATTAATTAGAGCCTTTTAAACTAATTGTAAAGCATTTTTCTGTTTATTGTAAGGTGAAACATTCCGTGAATTTCCGTAAATTCAGCTTTTGGAAATACACAATAAAGTTTTTTTTTATTTTTAAATTCACGATTACTAATAGCAAATAAAATATTTAATATTATACACTTTATTCTTAACTATTAACAAAGTTTTGGACTTTTGGATTAATTAAATAAAATGTGTTGAAAAAAGCTGATGATTTATGTAATGGAGAAAGGACAGTGAATGACTATATGCTGATAAAAATTTTAAAATTCAATTTTTTTTCTGAATTTTTTCTCAAAATTAAAGCTTTCATGAATATTTTTGTAATATTTCTCTTAGTTTTATAAAGCTAAATTAATAATTAAATATCTTGAAACTTTTCAATATCCTAAAACATTCTTTAAGTTGATTTAATTGAGCTAATTTTTTTTTTAGATTATAAAATATTTTTTTTTGATGATTGAATAATTTAATCCATCAATGGGAAAAATATGATCTGTCATTTCAAAATTTCGCGCTCAAAAATCGATCAATTTACCAAAAATAATTAATAAATTCTTACAGTTTTCTGACTCCAAAAAATCTATAAAGTCATAATCATCTACATAATTTCTTGGGTTGCCGTTTTGCAAATTTTGACCATTTAAAACAAATTTTCCTATCTTCTCTGAATCAAAGTCAACACTTGGTATATTTGACTCAAGAATGACTCTAATCGAGCACTGTTCACACCAAACATTTTTGGTAGTTAAATTAATTGACAATGGATGATATGATCTCTTAAAAAAAATAATTTAGAAAATCTTTTTAGTTTTATAACAATAAAATACCATTGCATGAAAGCTACTGTGCTTGCTCGATGCCGAGTCTTGTCCACAGCCGACATAATAGCAGTTCTCTTTTAAACAAAGCCATAAATTTTTACTGCATTCACAGTCATGGCATTTTATCAAGTCGATGTAACCATTTTGACAATTGTCAAGTGCCAAAGATTCATTTTTAAAACTTGACCCGTCCGGCTCACTAATCTGAGCTACGATTAAGTTTGATTTAGCTGAATTTTGTAATTGAGTATATTCAAATTGCTTTAATTTAGCATCTAATATTTTTTTAAAAGATTTTTCGAGTAATAAAACGTGTGGACATCGAGTAGTCCGATTTGATTGATTCGATTTGCAAACATTTGCGGATGGCATAATACTCTCATTAAATTTTTAAATTCATTAATAAGAATTCCTTAAATGAAAAAGATAACTAACTGTATGCTTTGCTATAAGCTGAATTCTGGAAAAAAAAACTTATCATAAATGAAAATATTTTAGGGAAATTTTAATTTTTTGAAATATATCATTAGTGTTAAAATTATGATTGAAATTTGAAAGCATGTTATATGCGGATTTCTTTTTGAAATATTATAAGTACAAAGTATAGAGCAAAGTCTTGGTTAAGATTATTTTGAAATTTTGCTCATTAATTAATTATTATTTTCTAAAATATTCACTTTAATATTTGATTGATATTTAAGCGAAAAATACATTTTTGTATTCTTAAAAAAAAATAAAAACTTATTTGCTAATTTCTCACTCAATAAAAATTTTGATTTTTAATAAATAATTAATTTTGCTAAAATTTATTTAAAAATTTATATTTAATTTTTATCTGTTAAATGGATGAAATTTTAAACAGCGTCTTTTGGTCAGTGTATTGAATATTTTATTTATTTATTTAATATATAATTTAGAGGGAATAGTTCCTCTTGGCAGCTCCGAACGGCATAGTGCCTTCTTTTCAGCCAGCCTGTTAGGAATGTTTTGTAATTAATTATTATTATTATTATTATTAATTTCAGCCTCATAGACAATTTAAAATTGAAAAAAAAAAAAAAAAAATTTTAAGTTAAGTTACAGTGTATTGAATAGATTTTTTTAAAATCACTTTTAATTTAGGATATTTTTACATCTAAGAACACTCATAATTTTTTTTTCAACTATTAAATTGTTTTTTTTTAATTAGATGAAATTATTCTTAATAGAGTACTTTTATTGACGTTGATTAAAAGAAAAAAAAATTTTTTTTCCCATAATTTATTTCGATAACTAAGTTATGATTTAAAACTGTTATATCATTAAATGATTTGATTTTGGACATGATACCTACCGTCACAAAGTCGACGTGGGCATTATCTAATTTGTTTGAAAAATAAAAACAAAATAGATAACAGTTCCGAAAAATCATGCTCGATTTAATTTTTAGATGGCCTGGACTTATGAAAAAAATTAACTTGAGACATGCAATTTAAAGAAAAAAATTCAAATGAAAGTAAGCAAATTTCTTTATAAAAATATGTAATATCCCTTACTTTTCGAAAAATTAAAATAATGACTAGTCACTTTAAAACAGCTTGTTTCTAAAAATGTATTAATCTAATTTATTTTACTTTTTTATGTTCGTATTTTTTCATCTATTTTAAATGCATTAAAAATAAACGAATTTGTAAAAATAGTAATTATCTTTTAAGTAAATTCATTTATTCTTAATTTCCACCTTTTGTATAGCAACTTGTTTTATTTGTTTATCTGTTTCAAGCTAAGGCTCCTTCAGAATATAAAATAAATAAAATAATTAAAATAAAGACAAATAAGAAAAAAAAAGAAAAAAGGATAAAAAAATCTTAGCAATAAAAAGAAAATTAAAACGATATTTTGAAATAGCTGGAGGGAAGACATGTATAACTGTTTGATAGCTCAAGAAAAAAGAAGAAATTGTTTGATTCAATTACACAATGGAGTTGGATATTCGATATATCTTGATTCCGAACCTTTTTTTTATAATCTTCTACCAATCTGAGGACCAATGGAACAGAACAACAGAATGACTCAATCCTGCCCTGACATATCTCTCACTCAACTCAAAAAGTAGATTTGAGACTATTAGTATTTTGAGAATAATACTGGAGGGGGTATCATATTTCAGCTTAAAAATCAACCGAACTGCTGAATTTTGAATAACTTGAATTTTTTAAAATGTTAGTTTCTGAGAAAGAATTTAAACAAGGAAAATAATAAACCAAGATTGATCCTATCAAGGATTTGTAAAGATTAACCATTGGGCTAAATGCAAGTTTTAAGTCTAATGTGATGCCTAAGAATTTGACTTTTTCCTCATTATTTAAATTGTTACCATCAATTTTAAGGTCAAGATTGATTTTAACTTTTGCTTTTTTCTCAAAGATCATGTACCAAGACTTTTCATTTGAAATTTTCCATTTGAAAAGCTATATTTCAACTTTTTAAGGTGTCATTCGAATAGTGTTTAAATGCTAATTCAATATAATAGACAAATAAATAAAATCATTATTTATTTATTTATTTAATGGAATTATTAAAAACTGTATTGACAAGAAAAGCAAGGGATTGTGTTATAAGGCACACTTTGACAACCGAATAGCTTGAGTGCTGCTCATTCAGTAATTAAAACTTGCTTGAAAATTATTAATTTCATTTATTGTGCCACCGAATAGTTGATTCGAGATAACTATTACTTGTTTTAGTCAGTTTAGAGCTTAATAATAAATAATATTAGATAAATATAGCATATATATAGCTTTTCATCCGCAAGGATTTGGTCGTTTAAAAGTTTTGAAAAATCAAATTAGTTTTTTCTCAAAATAAAGTTGAGAGTTTAAGTTATTGTTAATCTCAATAACTTGATATTTTGGTAAACCAATATATTGATAAGAAAAAAATGATAATTTAAAAATTTTAGTATTTAATAATAACAACAAATAATAATAAAAAAAAGCTACAGCAAGCGAGCTTGCGGAGATGGCTTACTCGGAAGCCATCTATGGTAGCTAATCGCGAAAAATTCGAGAGATAAATTAAGGAACTACCATGAAAGTTACAGAGACGAAACTGTGGTGCAAGACGAATACGAGAGATTAAACAGATTGATAAGTAGATTTATAGATATTCAAAAAATTTTTCATTAATAAAAAATAAATAATAAATAATTTAATTAATAGTACAATAGGATAAAAAACTAAGAAGAGATGGGTAATTACATATATAGGTACAATTGGTTAAGAAAAAAGAATTTATAGAGACATTACAGATAATACATTAGATTATAAAGAACATTACAGATAAAGAAAAAGATAAGTAGAAAATAATTTACAGAAAATATAGTTACAAATTTAAATATAGATAGAACATTTCGGATATATAGTTACAAGATTGTATAAAGAGATAGGTCAGACGTCAACCAGTTATGAAGTACAGGTCTCAATAATTAAAAATTTAAAAATTAAAATACTAAAATCCATTTTTAAAAATTAATATTACACTCAATATGTTAATAAACCTATCATCAAATTCAGCCAGATCAAAAGACAAAAAATTCTAGATTTCGGTATCAACAAAAATTTGAAGAATTCTAAAGATAATTTTTTTAACTTCAAATATTTCGAAGTCAAAATTTTTTGTGAAAACCTACAGGAGAAGGCGATTTTTATCAGATTTTAATGAAAAAAAAACAAATAAAAAAATTGAAGTTAAGACATCCAGCAAATATAATCAAGACATCAAAAAAATGCAAAGCTAAGTTATTAAAGCGTCAGATGGTTCAGAGAAAGTTTTGACTTGTAGGGCAAAATATCTAGATCAGAGTTGTTTTTGTTTGTTGATCAAGTAATAAACTAATTTTTTTTAAATTTGAATCAAAATTAATTGTTATTTGTTGTTTTTGGCTCATATGCCGAATATGAGAAAAAAATAACGTCAAAAATTGAAAATCAAATCCTCTTATACTAATTCATTATTAATAAGATTTACAATTTTAAATACCATTTTATTTTCTTTATTCAAATCATGATATTTTTTGATTTTCAAATTTCCTGAAATGGTCCATTTATAATGAAATTAATCTTAAAAAAATTGGTGACATTCTTTGAAATACTTTCGTGATAATAAATAATTTTCAATAATAGAGAAAATGGAAAATTCTTTTGAATTCTGTCGAGCTTTTATTATTTCAATTTTTTACTCTTAAAAAGAATTATATTCCAAGTCACATTATTAAAAATTTATTTAAATTAAAAGGCATTAAAAGTCAATTAATTTAAATAACTTTATTTAAAATATTTTTTAAATCGAATTTCTTTTTTGTAAATGAAAGGTTCTAAAAATACAGGAAGTTAAAAAAAATCAGGAAGATTTAAATTTATTATATAATTAGATTCAAGTGTTACTCTTTTCATTAAAGAACAAGAATTACTAAAGCAAAATTTTGAGGTGATTTTTTTTATTAATACTTAAGAATTCTTTGCAAAACATCGCTTTTTTCCTAATTTATGAGCTTTTTTTTACACAAAAAATACATAAATATCTTTTGCTTTTTATTTTTTTGTGAAAAATTTGAAACTTTTATTTAAATATTTTAGTTTTGTAATTTCAATTGATATTTAAATCTTGAATTATTTTTAATTAATCTTAAAACAGTTCTAATGAGTCTAAATTTTAAAATCAATTGTGTAATTTTTATGAAAAAATAAACATTAATTTAAAATTATGCATTATTTTTTTAAAGAAGAGAACTACTTTTTCAGAATATCAAATTATTTTTTGAAAGAAATTTCTCAAATATTTTCTGATTTGAAAAGAAATTTTTAGAAAACATTTTTACAAATTAGGGTCTTTAAACCTATTGATTTAATTTGAAATTCTAATTTTAATTAGAAATTTGCAAAATTACAAAATGGATTTCTTTAAAATAATGTTTTTTTATCGAGCGGGAAGTCCATGCATCCTTAATTTATTCTTCAGTGCTTTCGATTTTACAAATTGCTGAACAGTTTCTATTTATATTAATTAAATTTTAATGGAGAAATATTTTTTTTCAAAAAGCTCCATTCTGTTCGTGTTTATCAATTAAATATTTTAATAAAACTTAATTAAAATTCTCAAAATTAAAAGCCGTTTTATTGTTACAAAAAAGAAGTAACTCAGCATAATCATCAATAATCTAATTTTTTTCAATATTAGTGACTATTAATGATATTATTTATTTTTGAAAAATAAATTAGGGAAAACCCGGGACTACCATGAACGACATAGCGCCTTCTTTTCAGACCTCTTGCCAATATTTCGTATAAAAATTTAGATAAAAAAATAAAAACAGAACGTTGGAAATTCTTTTTTCTTTTTATAATAGTAGCTTTAGGTTGAATGCGTGTTTATAATGACGTAAAATGGCGTGATAAATTTTTTGTTTGACTGGTGCTTACTCGAGTTTTGGTAAATTGCTTATATTGGTACTAACTGAGCTTATTAAACTGTCCTCACATTTCGTTTTTTTCATTTTCGTCTTATTTTTTCTTGTTGCTTGTTTTTGAGAAGTTTTTGATTTGAAATGACTGATTGATCTTAGATTTTTGTTTTGGTAAAGTTGGAGTTTGTCGATGATTTTCTGGCATCCACCTTGGGCTATGATAAAACAGTAGTCGTAAATTGATCGTATCAACGATTTGTAGAGCAATAGGCTGAGTGTTGTTGAATTTTTTTATTTTTTATTTTTTATTTTGCTTATTTTTTGGTGTTTTATTGCTGTCTTTTTCGCAATTTTTTTTTAAAAGTTGCTTAAAGTTCAGTTTTTGACCCTTTGGATTCCTAGAAAGGTTGGGTTTGCCACTAGTGGAATTTCTTTGTTTTGTATTGAGATTTTTAAATTGTATTTGGTAAAGTAGATGTCTCGCTTACCTTTCTTGGAAAAAACTGTGTAATTTGTTTTGTCTTTGTAGATCAGAAAGTCTTTGTTTTCACAGAAAGATTTAAAATGGTTTACTGCATTGTGTGGGATTCTGCTTAGGTCTTTTAACGATTTATTTTTTGACCATATACATAAGTCATCTGCGAATAGACCACATTTGACATCATTTGGTATTGATAGTAAGATGTCGCTGAAGGAGAGAATAAAAAGTGTTGGTGAAAGACAACTAACCTGGGATACACCACATATAATAGGTTTATCAGATGAGATTTTCGTTCTAATTTTAACTCAAAATGATCTGTTTTCTAAAAAAATTTATGCATTTTATTTTATTTTTGACTGCTTTTTGATTTTTCACTGATAATTTTTTCTAGACTATTTGCAAACATGTGGTTATCTCACTCTCGTCAGTTGTTAAGTCATTCTGATCATTTATTTAGGATTCTTGTTTTTGGTTTAGTTTGGTTTCATTTTCGGGGTCAAGTTTTTGTAATAGCCTCCGGTGTTTGGGGTCGTTTTGGTTGAAATTGTTCAGCTGTTCGAATTCCTTTTTGAAATTTTTAATTTTGTGTTTATAAAGGTCTTTTTTTAAGTCGTTTTTCAATTGAGTTAAAGAATTTTTTGTGTTGAGCTGAGTTTGTTTTTGGGTAAAAGCGCCTTATTTTGTTTTTGAGCTTGGTTGTATCGACAATTTCTTTTGGGATAGGTAAAGGGTTGTTACTTTTGAAGTTTTTTTTACATGTTTTTGTTGAGTTGTCTAGTGCTTTTTTTGGGTCTACCCGGTTTTGTTATCAACTAATAACATATTTTGTTATCAAACTGGTCACTTTCGGTTTTGTTATCATGTTGATAACAAAATATGCTATCAAGGAAAAATGTTACCAAACATGATAATAAAATAATTTTAATGTTAACATTATATCTTAAATGATAACATAAAAGTTACTAAATTTTGAACATTTGAAATAGTAAAATTTGTTAAGTAAAGTAAAGTTTTAAGTGATATGAGAAATCCAACTCTATGTCCTGATGTGGGAAATAAATGGAAGGCCCTCATGGCTTAAAATTGCATGTGTCCAGCACTCCTTAAAAAAAAGATTAATTTTTACATTTTTATATTATTTTTGATAATGAAATTTTTTTTTAAATAATTTTTGAAATGATAACTAAATTATCAAAATACTTTTTTTTTAATTTTTTTGGTAACTTTTTGCTTGATAACATAACCGGGTAGACCCCTTTTTTATGTTTTGAGTTATTGAGAGAGCTTCTTGTTCAATTTGGTTGATATTTTCTATTGTCATAATTTTTGAGAATTTTCCTATTTCTTTTATAAATTGATTCCATTTTATTTTTTAAATTCTCGGTCGGTTTTTGGGATATTTGAATCAAAATCATTAATATGTGAATATTTTTACCAAAAATTTGGTAATTAAGATTTATTAATTTAAAATCTATGGAATGGATAGAACGTGTGAGTCAGATAGAAATTGTCGACTTCTCTACACTTTAATTGGCACCCAAGCTTCAATTTTCAGCAATGTTTCAAAATTTGGAAATTCCAATTGTTCTTATACGTTTTGTTCTAATTCGAGATTCAATCTGAGCCAGTCAATCAGTCTGTATGATCTTTGTCGCTGTGTAGCTCTATCGTTTGTATGTGATATTAATCGAGATCAGGAAAAAAACACAATTGAATCAGATTTAGTAAGAATAATTTACTTAATTCTCTCTATATGTTTAATAATTGCGTCAGTTTTGGTCAACTTATTAACAACTTTTCTCTTGTTTAGTGAATACAAAAATGTGGTTTTAATATTTTGCTGCATGAAAAACACTTTGTCACGTGGAAAAAACTTAAAAAAATCACAAAATTCAATGAGTGACGTGTTTATAGTGTGTTTACTATTGAGCAATTGGATCATTACAATTTATGTAATTCCAAATCAAACATATCTTTTTCACATCAATTCAAATATTTTTGATTGTCAATTTACCGAATTTCTCAAAGCTTATTCGATCAGCATGTCTATATACAGTGTTGTAGCTCTATCGTTACAGCATTTTCTCGCCATTAAGTTCAGTCAGTATTCACTAAATTTAACAACATACCGATTAATAGACACTCTCAGCTTCATATCACTTATTTCATTTATTAGATCATTAGGTTGTTTGGCTAAAACTTTGCTTTTTTCTCGAGCATACCGACAAAACCTAATAGCCTCAATTCTTTTAATTTCCATGTGGATGGCAAGTGTATCAGTGGGTTTATATAATAGATCTCAATACAAGTAGTATTTCTAGGTCTTGGAAAATTTCTATTCAATAAAGATAAAATACCTTGCAGCTTTCCAAAAGAACTTAAGATCGCCACCAAGAGCTGCACTAGTAGAGGTGAAAATACTGATTCATGGTTTCAAAAACAAGACATCATTTACATGGTTTTTCTTCTTGTTATTCCAAATATTATTGTCTTCTTATCGTATGCGTGGGTTTGTTATCATATTTGGTCAAAAGGTAGCAAGAAAAATATGGTTTCTTTTAGACTCTTTTATCAAAAAAATAAAATTTTGAAAAAAGAACAAGTAAAAATTGAAAAAATTGGCAGTAAATCAAGTAAAAATGACAAAAAAAGAGTATCTTTATTGGAAATGCCTTCAAATGCTGATAACTTAATGTCCAGAATTAATTTTAGTAGGCCAATAAAGCAGCGTAATATTGATGAAATTATAAGATTAAATGATGAGTAAAAAATTTATAATTACAATCAGTTTTCATTAATTAAACGGAATCTTTCTGTGACAATTACCACTTTTTGTATGGTTTTATGTTTTTCTTTATGCTGGATTCCCTTTTTTATTTTTCCTTTTTTTTACCATAAAATTGGTGTCTCTGATACTTATGTATATTTTAAAGTAATAATACATTTAGTTGGTTACTCATCTACTATTTGGAATCCTATTATATTCATTAAATCAAAGCGATTCAAGTTTAAATTAAAAAAAATTAGTAACAAAATGTGTCTGTGTTTTTAAGGGACTAAACAATCTAAAAAAACAATTAATCAGAGAGAAGGATTTTTTTTCATTTTGATTTTAGAAGATCAAAATTTTTTAAAATTTAACAATGTTTTTTGTAGCTTTTATTAAATAAAAATTTGATTTATTTGTATTTTTAATTTTTTCCTCTTAACAATTATTAATTAAAATATTTCCAACATTAACTTTAAGTTGTAACAGATCTGTTTTGTTAAATCAATATTTTATAGGTCAATCTTCTGACGATCTGATGCATTTGCAGATGAATTTGTCTAATATAAACTGATAGCTACCATTTTGTCTTTCAAAAATGAATCCTATTAAATTTATCAACACAAAAAAGAAAATGGATTAGATTTATCATTTTGCAAACTGAACCCCAGTTATTCTGCATGATTGTTCCATTAACGTTAATCATTGCAATAATTTTGATTATTCCGAAAAATCTTTAATAAGAAATATTCTAAAACAAATTCATAAGGAATCTAAATAAGTATCAATGTTCATTTTGAAATATTTTTCATCAGGTACCATTCGTTGTGTTCTTTGACTTTAATTTTGATAAAAATTAATTTGAAATTTACCGTCATAAATATGAAAAAATTTCTAGTGGATATTAATCAATTGATATATATAAAGTTCTAAAAAAAAAATTTAAAAACTAAAAAAAATTAATTAATTGTTTTGTTAATTTTTTTTTTCTAAAAATTAGGCTTGTTTTAACATGTTAAAGAATTGAAAAAAAGGAATTTTTAAAAAGCTTCAAAATTTTCTCAGTTGAAATCTAAAAGAAAATTTTGAAACAATTTAACAGGGATAATTTGAAACAAAAAAGAAATCTTCTATGAAGGTAGAGCTTTCAAATTTTCAATACATGAAACTTATAAAATCGATTGTATTTTTAATTATTTATTAAAAAAATATTTAAAAATTTTTTTTGAATAATTTCTTAAACTTAATTCTTGTCTCTGAAAAAAACCTGAATTTCAATTTTTAGTTTTTTCTTTTCTTAGTTTAACGAAAATGCGACATTTAATTTTAGTTTTCGGATTTTAACCTTTACTTCATTTTCGATATTCGTTTTTTATCTCGGCATTAAACCCTAATTTCCGCTTTAAGAATATGCTCGATGTTTCAGGGTCTTTAAAACACGGGATCGATAGTTCGTAGCCCTAGGGACAAAACAAGAATTTTGTGTTGTGTTGTGTTGTGTTGTGTTGTAGTCCTTAGGTTTCTTTTCAAGGGTAAACGGTAGATAGATTTTTTATTTTGTATTAATGCGTCAAAAAATAAAAAAATACATGATATTGTAAAGCTTTCCTAAAAACGTTGTTTTCCTTTTTCAATTTTACCCTGAATAAATAAATTTTAGCTTTATTTAAATTATGTTATTTTGAAATATTTATTATTATTATGGAATTCGTGCTTAATTATAAAAATAGATATTTTTAAGACAAAGTAAGAAAAAGTAATTATTATTTTTATCCAATTTGTTTTTATAAGAAATTTGTGTGCAATTTTTTTTTATTAAATAAAATATTTTCATTTTATTTTAGATTATTTTTTGATTCTATATGATCAAGTTTTTGCTAGGAATGATATTTTAAGAACTAATGAATACTCCTAAAAATTGTTTAGTCTAAACAAAATGATGTGGTTCATAAACTTTAAAAATGTAGTCAAATAACTTTACAAACTTTTTAAAAAGCTCCATTTCTAATTTTTATGTAAGACTTTAAAATATAATAAGCATAATTTCAAAATATCATACTTTTACCTTAATGTCTAAATCAAAATAAAAATCGATTTTGAATGAGTAATCAATTGAAGCTTAGTGACCCTCAATGTATTGTTTTTTAAAATTTTTATTTTAGTTCGGTTAAAATTCGCTAGTAATTTTTTTTCAAGTAATTTAAAAATTATAATAAATATAACAAGGTAACTCCACTGCCAGAATAATTTTGGCAAAAAATTATTATCATAAGGAAAGAACATTATTTGAATGAAAAAACAGAAATGTTTGGAGATTTATATCTCCTTTCAATGAGAGTTGGCAATGTTCTAAGTCTAAAAAATCTGAAACCTTTAAAAATTATAAAGTTAATTTTTTTTTTTAAAACTTTATTTATCAAATTTTACCAAAAATTGTGTAATTTTCCATAAAACTTAGTAAGAAACGGTGAGGAATGTTGAAATTTGTTTAAATTTTTCAAAATAAAACTAATTAAATATTTTGGAAAAGGAGGTAATTTTTAATTTTTCTTACCAAAATTATTCATTTTTTCTGCCGTTAGCACTAAAGAACGATTTTACCAATATTTACGTATTTTAATGTAAGCTTACGTAATTTTACGTAAAATTATATATCCTTACCGATAAATATTTACGTAAGATTACGTAAACTGATCGAAACTTAAGTAAAATAACGTAATTTTACCAATTCCGGGCTTTTTGTAGAACCATTGTATTTTATACGGAATATAATTACTGTAGTAGCAATTTTATATTTTTTAGTAGCAATAAAAGTAGTTAATATTATATCAAGCAAAAATATTTTTTGTTAGTAGAATAAAAAATAAAAAAAAGATTGTGACAAAAAAGGAAAAAGAAAAGAAAATCAATTAATCAGCCCAATTCTTTGAATTAGCTTTACGCAGACTGTATCTTTTTTCAACTAATTGACTTGAGTTTGGAGAAAGTATCAAAACTGTCCTTAAACGAACGATAAATCTCTTTTGAAGCCTCAACATTACATTTTCTGACGTAACTATACATTACCATATCTTCTTCTTTTATTTTAACAATTCGTAGCTTTGTTTTGCATCATTTTTTTTTAATAGTTTATTTAATATTTAAAATAAATGTCTTTGAGTAATAAATTTCCTTACACCATTGGTATTTAAAATTTTAAAAAAGTGTTCATAAAAAAGTTGTATTAAATTAATTAAATTAATTAGGATTTGAAAAAGAAATTGGAAATGTACAGAAAAATAGTTGTCCATCGGAAAAGCTCATTTGAGACTTTATAAAGGAGGGTTTTAAGTTCAGAACTTCTTGAGCTTTCAACAAAAACATCAATATAATCCTGTATGAGTGAAGTAGTGAGTGTGTTTTTATACATTTAACTTTTTTTTTGTACTTTTCAAGCAGAATTCTGAGTCTTGATTCAATTCTATCTACCTTTTGGTCCTCGAGAAGGCCAGAAAGTTGAATAGACGTTGTGTCATATGGTAAGTGATAGATTGACTTAAACATGTATTTTGAATTACTTGCAGTTTTTGAATGTTTGTCCAGGAGACACGAGATTATAATGGAACCTATAAGGGCATTATAGATTCCATTTAAGGTTTTTTTACTTAACTTTCACGATCTGTGTGACAAAATTCTAATTAAATTCACACGATCATGACATCTAGAATGAATGAATTCAACCTGGAAGTTGAAACAAAGACTTTGGTCAAATTTTATTCCAAGGAAGACTGGGGAGTCAGTTAAGTCAGTGCATCATTTAAAATCAATAGTCTATTTATAGGTTGATATTTCAGGCATTGTTTTGAACTTTTTTGTTGTTAAAAATTTGGATTCTTGTTACGTGACCAATTTTCCATCAAATTATTCATAACTCCCAAAAAATCTCTCAATGGTAGTCGATCTCTTAATGTCGCTTAATCTTAGATATTATTGTTCATTGATTCAACCATATAGTATTTTTCTTATCACGTGAGCTCATGTTTTAATTAAATATATATTAAATTATTAATTAGTTATTACGTCTCAAATTTTTACTACTAATAAAATAAAATTAATACTTTTTGCAAATAAAATAAACTATCTATTTAATGGTCTGCTAAAAAAAAAAATTTAATGTCTACTATAAGAAATAAATTTGCGCCAAGAGAAAATATAAGCTATATTTTATTATTAATAAATATATTTGTGAAAAATGGATTGGGACAATTTTAAAAACACTATATCTAAATACTAAAGTTAGTTATCGTAAGTATATGTAAAAAGATTTTACTTTTTTTCAAACATTTGAGTTTTAAATATTAAGATAACAAAAAAGCTCAGAAAAAGGAGGATTTTTATCCTAAGATGGAGCGCAATGATTAGTTGCGCTAAAGTATACTGTAAATTAATTATTTAATTTTTAAATTAAAAATCTTATTATTTATAATTATTGATTGTTTATTGATCAACAACTTCTAATATTGTTCCAAACATTGACTCCCCTACTTATAAAAGATAAAAATAAAAATTGTGACTTTTTGTCTTTTAATGAGTTTTCTTTGAGAGGATAATGATGCCACTTATCAGAACTAATCATATCAGATTTGTTAATCATTTTTAACTTCTAAATTAAGTTGCCTGTGATTTTTCTGTCATCTAGAGTTGCCTTTCTTTGAACCCTTTAAATGCTTATGATGTCCTGCTTTAAATAAGGATTCAAAACTTGGACTGCATACTTTAAATGAAGTCTTAAAAACTAAAAAATTGTTTTTTTATAATTTTTTTCATTAAATATTATAATTAAAACATAATTATATTAATTTACTTTCTTTCGATAATTCTTTTCATAGATTGTTAATAAAAAGCTTAGAATGATATTAAATAACAAATAATACAAATTTTTAATTATTTCGAGTTTTGTTGGGAGGGCATATTGTGATAATTTCTATTACCATGCCGTTTAGATTAAATTGCGAAAATTTTTTTTTTACATATTCTTTGTAAGCTGCATGTTGTTTTTTTTTGTTTATTAAATTCAATTCTAATTCGATTCGATTTTTAAAATTTATTAAAAAATTATTTAAATAAAATAAAATTTCTAATTTTGAAAAGAATTTTTCAATTTAATTTAAAAATTAAAGAATGGAAAATTTATGAACGATTTAAAAGAATTAAGTAATTGATATATTTAGATTCCCGTTGTGTCAGAGAATAAATCCTCGAAAAGCATGCTTAATGGTAAACTTTCGTTTTCAAAAACTCTCTGTCTAAATTTAAAACTTCAGAAAATTCAATTTTATAAAAAAATCAAATCAGGTTAATCTTTGAAGCGTCAGTATTAGTAGCATCAACATATTTTATTTTAACATTTGGAGATATTATGAAAATTAAAAAATAATAAAAAACGTGTTTAAGAATGCACGCTTTGAAAATTTGATTTTCCCATAAATAATTTAAGTGAATTCGAAAAAAATAAAATTATCAATAGAATTTCTAAGTGAGTTGTTAATAAGGTTTATTTCGCCTGAGTAACAAATAAAAAATTCAGGGTTAAATATAACAAATGGCATGTGTTTCAAGAATAAATAAAGAAATATTTAGTCTTTTGTTATAAAATTAACTTCATTGATTAAATTATAATTTAGGTTTTTATTTTCTTCCTTGCAAGCTTCAACAGTTAGATTAATTTAAACTGAACTGATTGTCCCTTCATATTAAAAAATAAGTTGACTTTGTTTATCACTAGCTGAAAATCAAAATTTAAATCTTTTTCCTTGTATTTAAAAAAAAAAGATATTTATTCATTTCATGTTTTATGAAAAATGCGGTATAAAATTTATTTTTCAATAAATAATTCTAACAAATTTTTAACTTTAAAATAGTCTTTCTTGTCTTTTAAATTTGTCAGGCTTTGTTAAAAAAATCTATCTTTTTTCATGTAATCAACAAGTTCACAAGCTAATTGTTTATTATCAAATGGTATTTTTTTACTAATTTTATGAAGAGTCATGAATTATTTATAATTCTCTAATGAATATTTTTAAATTGTATTTTTTTGAATCAGATTCAATAACAAATTATAAATTTTTAAGTTTGAAAAAATTTAGTCATTTTTTAAGGAATGTTCTTGTGCGACAACGTCATTGAAAATTTTCTTTATTGAATTTTCTTTTTTGAATCTTTTATTTATTAAATAATTCAAACTTAGGGCATAGATGAAATTTCTTAATTAAAATTATAGAGATTAATGGAATAATTAAAAATTAGATATAACTTTTGCAACCAAAAAATCAAATCATAAAAGAACTATTGAAGATCAAACACTTTTTGCTAAAGCCTTATACATTATTTTTTCTTAAAATTAGTTTTTCTTTTGAACATATAGTCATAATGAAGCATTTTTTTACAGTTTCTAACTTTTTAGCTGTATCTATTACATTTTTAAAATATTTTGTGAACTGAAATCGTAAAACTTTATATGAAATTAAACATAATGACAAAGATTAATTTTTTTTATCCAAGTTAACTCAAATCGAAGAGTCAATTCTTTCAATATCAAAAAACAATCCCAAAAAAAAACAATATTTGGTAAAGGTTGTGTAATTTAAGTCTAAATAAATTATTATTTTCAAAAGATGTTTGTTGAGAAAAATCAATAAGCAAAAAAATATTTGATAAGAATTTCAGAATTTTCAACAACTAATCTAACAAAAATTTTTAAGTTTTTTTTTCTTAAAATTTCTAACCTCTTAAGATCTTTTTATTAATTTTTTAATTTTTAATTTGATGAATGCTTTTTTAAGTTTAAATTTATGTTGACAAAGCACATTAGTTGGTTATCCAGAATAGAAATGAATGCGTTTTTATACTAAATTAAAAAAATCCATTTAATTCTTTCGCAAACACAAGAGACTTTTAAAATATGTTTAATTTTTTATTGTTATAGAAATTTCCTAATTCAAAAAACAAAGGTTAAATTTGGAAAGAAAAAAATTATTATTTGAATTTTTTATTTCAGTTTCGCTTAGCATTAAAACCAACTTTATCAATTTAGTCAAATTCACACTAATTTTAATATTTAATTTTAAAATTATCAGGTTTCATTTGGAGGCAGTGTGTGATCAATTAATTTTTTCAACAAAGTTAAATAATTAGATTTTTGTAATCAAAATAAAAAAATTCTTGATTTAACATTCTTGAAAGATTAAGTTGAAATTTTGACACAAGTTCAGTCAATAGTGATGTCATTACACTTTAGAAATTAAATTGTTAAATTAAAATTTTTTTGTTTTTCAATGCTTTTTTGCAAATTATGAATGATTCTTAGCTAAAAGAGTTAGAGTTAAGTTTAAAAAAATATCGAACGATCTTTTTGTTTGATCTTTATTAAAATAAGCTTTTTTTTTTAATGCTCTTTTCAATCTATAAATCAAATAGACTGCACCCGAGTTAACATAATTTGAAATAAACAATATTTCACCGAGATATAAAATTCATTCTAGCTGCAGCGATACGATCACGTTTTACTAGTGTGCTTTGAAACAAAAATAAAAAGTAAGTCGTTTTTATTTGGATCATATTTTATTCTATTATATATTTTCTAAGCTTAAGTGTATGTTTCCATTTTAGACTTAATCTTTGTATATTAGCAACCAAAGTTATTATTGAAAATACCAAATAACAAATTAAATTAATAAAATATTTTATTAGTAGGAATAATTTTGATAATTAGAGCTAATTTTCAATTGTAAATTATTAAAATTTTTTTGAGAAATAAATCAAAAATTATTCGAACATAATTTTTAGAAAAAAACTGCTCTTAGGCCTCTATTGAGATGAAAATTTCAAAATTGAAAAAATTTATTTTTAAAAAAATCCAAATTTAAATTCAACATTGTATCCCTAGTAGCTTGAGTACCGAGGACCAAGGTTAATAAACTGATGCAATCAGGAGGTTTTTATGCTTACACGGCTATGGGTCTAATTGCAAAATAATTTACTCTAATTTTTACTTATTTGTATTCATAAAATTAAATTTAGCATTTGTTTTTGATTAGCACATTCTTTTGAATAATTAATTACATTCAAAAAAAGTTTTTTGTTCAAAAATTAAATTTTAATAATTTCTTTTATCTGATAAAGTTGCTCTATTTCAAACAGCACCTTTTTAATCATCGTAGCAATTTTTTCTTGCGATTTGAAAATTTTCTAAAAATAAAAAAAAAATTTGATATGCAAATCAACTTTTCCACTTAATCTTTTATAAAATTTAGAGTTTGAGTTTTTGAAAATTGTTAATGGGTCAGACAGATCTAATATGTTTGTATTAGAGTTTTAAATAGATTAAATAAATCGAACTCGTGGCTGCAAAAATTCAGGTCATTTTAACACTGAAAGTTGAACTTTTCTTATTTTTTGAAGCCAAAGCTGGCCTTATTAATTAAAAAGATCGACTTTGTTATTATTATGATAGAAAAAATAACAAAATCCTTTAATCCATTCACATTTACTTAGAGTTATTTTAGAACTAGATCGAATTTAATTGTGTCCAAATAAACTAAGATAGGTCGTATCTTAATTTATCTTTATACATTAGGGTTTTATCGATTTTTGGGGTTTTAAAGAAAAAAATTATGATAAAATTCGTAATTAAATCTTCTATTTTTCAATCTTAAAATCATTCTGATCTTGGAATTAACATGAAGAAATTTGTTATTGATTTGAACAGAGAAATTTTTATCAGATGTCTCCAGGAAATCGCACATCTAGGCTTGCGCAATTATAATAAGATTTGGATAAGTTGAAAATCAATAAGAACGGTATCATATAAATTTCAAGATCAGCTCTTATTTTTTTGTCACAGACTAAATTTGTCATTTTTAGATTTGTACGATTTGAGGACAAAATATTTTTTTCAATTAAATAATTTTTTTTCCTCTTCTCCCTACGGATAAATTCAAATAATTTATATCACGATATGATTGAAATTGTGCTGAATTATTTCAAATTAAGAGGTTTTCTCGGCAAAGAATGCAATCATTTAGAAGAACTGCAGTATTTTGGTATAAAAAGTAAATTATATTTGCAGTCAGAATGGATGGAAGCTGAACACAAAAGTGAGAGCGAAATTAGGAGTGCAATTGTTTGAAAAGAAATATGAGGCGATCAGTCTTAAGTTTAAATAATTTCACAACATGTTAAATTAACTTTAGATGCTTTATGATAAAGTATAGCTTGGGACACAAAGAGAAAGTGTGCGATCTGAAATTTCACGATTAAAAATGTTCTAGAAATTATTTAAATGTAATTCACTTAATTTCTTTGCTGCAACCAACAATGATTTCTATTTTTTTAGTCTATATTTTAAATTATTATAAAATTTATTTAAATTTGATCTGAACTGTAGAAACTAACAAAATAAAAAAGCATAATTTAGAAAAATTTGTTTAGTCATTTATTAAACAACCCTCGTAGAATTTTAAATGGTGGGAATGGGTGAAGAACATTTTTGCCTAGATAATCAACCTAGTGATGAATCGACAAGTAGCAGCTTGGCAAATATTTGTTCTCAAGTCGAGTCTCTAATTACTAACAAGGACACTATTGATCAAAACAATAATAATTATTATAATCAAAACGAGCAAGAAAATAAAAAGTCAAAGGTTTCTACGTTTAATTTTGGCAAGTGCAAGGTGTGCAAAGACAAGGCCACTGGTATACACTACGGCATTCCTTCGTGCGAAGGCTGCAAGGGCTTCTTTAAGCGCAGCATAGAGAAAAACGAGAAATATGTGTGCTACTTTGGCTACAAGTGTGTGATAACGCCAAAGCAGCGAAAGAGGTGTAAATACTGTAGATGGAGGTCGTGTCTGGCAGCGGGCATGTCCTTCGAGGGCATTAAGATGGGCCGCATTCCCAAAATTGAAAAGGAAAGAGCCCAGTATTTAAATGATGAACTTGTGTATGGTAAGAGTCCATTCTCTACTATCAGCCCTTCTCTCCCTTCACTTTTTACACTTGAGTTTATTTATCTAACTAAATAATGATTAAAAAATTACTTTTTCCAAGCTAATCCGGCAATGGAGAATACAGAAAATAGAATATGTGTGCCGAGCAAGAGCCCGATTAGCTCCGCAAGCGCTCTCGGTCTTTATGCTTCATTAAACCAGTGTTACAATATTTCGCCAAATCCACAAGCTTTAAGACCCAATTCTTCCTGGAACAACAACGATTTCGGCTTGTCCATATTGGCAGACAAATGTTTTCAATTGTATCAGGATGTAATGGTAGACTATGACTGGCAGCTTAGCCGTGCTTTGAGTCTCATTCGAAAAGGAGTTAAATTAGACCTATTCCGCTATCACTTGGTCAAAAATGACGTATGGCAAGGCTATTGTGCCGAAATATTTTCATTTACCAAAAAATTTATAAAATTTGTCCAAAACACACCCGGTTTCAATCAGTTCGATTCCAAAGATTTGGCCATTTTGATCAAGCAGCGTTTGTTTACTTGCTATGGCCTTTTTTTGACCAAACTGGTCATAGATGGAGAGTTCTATATGATTCTGGACTCGAAGATACAATCAAGTAGATATTTGATGGAAAAAGTCTATAGCAAAGAAGTGTCTGATGTAATATTTGAGCTTCATGACCGAATACATTCTTTTAAGCTGACCAGCAAAGAGTTGGCAGTGTTTATCACATGGTTACTAGTGTCTGAAGGTATGTTGAGCAAAATTTTATTAAAAATAAATTAAAAAAAAAAATAAATAGATTGTGACGACATTTTTAACAAAGAATTGCTTGTTCACTTGAGAATGTACTACAGTCAAGTATTGACCTATGAATTTAAATTAAACAATCGCAGCCAAGACATATTCAATGGCATTATTGAGGTAGATGAAACTTTTAAATTTTTTTGATAATTAAAAAAAAAATTCATTCAATTTTGTTTTTTAAGACTTCAAATTTACTCAGTAGGTTGAATCGAATGTGTTCGCGGGCATGCTATGAAAATTTAAATCTAGACTAAATGGGTAAACTGAACTGTTGATCAATTTTATGTGTGATTTTTATTTGTATCAATGTAAATACGAACAAAAATATAAATCAAAGTGGCCTATAATTTAGTGTAAATTTATCCGTCTCTAACAATGCACCTGTTCAAAGACATTTTTTTTCTGCTTATTGTATTGTACGCTTTTAAGTCCAGAACATGAACAGGTTGTAAATTCCACTCTTTTTTTGCTTGAAGAAAAAATCATAAATATATTTAACTTTTTATTTTATCGTAAAAATTCAATTTTATTTATAAATGTTTTTTTTTTGAAATAAAATTTAACAACATTTTGTTTGGTATTGTTTTACTAAGCCTTTCGATCTAAGGCTGATGTTGTAATTTAACTTTGGCGGACGATTTTGGTTGTCATGTTAACCAACAATCTCGTGATCCAGCAACTGATTCAATTGTTGCATAACCATGCGCTGATGCAATTGTAAGATGTTAAATAATAATTATTTCTAAAATTGTATCTAGAACAGACTAAAATATGCAAATTTTTTTCAAGAACAAACTTTTGTTATTTAAGCAGCTAAATGTCTAAAATTTTTTAATGGTTTACTAATTCTCCAAGAATGTTGTTCTAAAAATTTAAAATAAATCTTATTTTTTCACATTATTTCGCCTCCAAAAGATATGAAAATTTCAAATTATTATAATTTTATTCGCCAAAATAGAGGCTTGTTTCTAAAATTTCAAGCTTAAAAAATTATGTATAATTTCTTTTTCTTTTTTTTTATAAAAAAAAACCTTCGCGAAAAATATAAAAAAATACACGCAACTCTAGACTCATATAACTTTTGATATGACTTGCATTCTCACCATTTTTCATTTATATCTCAATTTTTTTTTCTTTTTTAGATATAAATGTTTCAAAAGATTTAATAAAAAAAATAAAAAAAAACTTAAATTTTTTTTGGAAAAAATGTTCGACATTAGTAAAAATGAGAGCAATGATTTTTACACACTGAATGTAAAAGATTTGGCTGTGAACCAGAATATGAGGCATCGTCAAGAAAATGGATCGCGGTCAAATTCTAGCTCGCCAAAAAATCTTGAGCTAACAACTGCTGAGGAGCAAACAAAACACAAACCAAAACCATCAACATTCAATTTTGGCAAGTGCAAGGTGTGCAAAGACAAGGCCACTGGTATACACTATGGCATTCCTTCGTGCGAAGGCTGCAAGGGCTTCTTTAAGCGCAGCATAGAGAAAAACGAGAAATATGTGTGCTACTTTGGCTACAAGTGTGTGATAACGCCAAAGCAGCGAAAGAGGTGTAAATACTGTAGATGGAGGTCGTGTCTGGCAGCGGGCATGTCCTTCGAGGGCATTAAGATGGGCCGCATTCCCAAAATTGAAAAGGAAAGAGCCAAATATCTCACTGAACAAAATTCAGAGGGTAACTTTAACTACGATTAAAAAAAATAAAGAAATAATTTCGTATCAAAGATGAAGATATTGAAAATAAAGAGTTGGATACAAATCAAAACGATGCCAGAGTGGAACAAATAAGACTATCTTTAAAAAGTCTTTTGAATTTGAATCCATCACTTGATCTCTTTAGAACACTTAATCCTTACAGTTTAATTCCGAGAACATCTTTCTCGGAGTTGTGCATCTCGAATCACACTGAAAACAACATTTTTGTGCTCACCTTAATGAAAGATAGATGCTACCAATTATTCAAGAATGGTACCGATGATTTTCAGCATCAATACGAACGAGCCTTAAAGCTTATTGAAAAAGACTTTGACTGCACTATATTCAGCTATACTCAAACATTGGAAAATGTGTGGAAAGCTTTTTGTTTGATGACATCCGAATTTACTAGACGAATGGTGTCCATAACTAGAGTTTGTCCTGGATTTGATAAATTTGATTCCAAAGATTTAGGCTTGATCGTTAACGATCGTCTTTTTGTATGCTACGGTCTGTGTGTCAGCAAATTGTTTATAAATGATGAGTTTTATGCCCTGCTTGATGCCAATACTCAGCTAACTCACTATTGGATGGACAGACTTTTTGGTCTGAGTGTTTCCCAAAAAATATTCTCCTATCATGCTAAACTGAACAATTTCCGACTAACCGACGGTGAAATATCAATCATTATTCCATGGTTGTGCACTAAAGATGTTCAAGTGTCCAATATGGAGCTGTTGAATGAACTAAACACGTACTACACTCAAGTTTTACTTTATGAGCTCAATTTAAATCAACGCACTCCAGAATTTTATACACAACTAAGCCAACATTTAGAAATTTCCAAGGAAATTAATGTTTTAATAAAAAACACTAGTTTTGAGGATATAATTTGTCGTAATTTGGACTAGATACCGGCGAAAAGTACATAAACTCTCAATTGTATAGAATTTATTATTTTTCTAATCATTTACCAACAGTTTTATAATGGCCAGTCACCAAGGACAGAAATTTACTTTATTGGTTATTTTTTCAATTTTTAATCAATTCTCTGTTATTGAAGTTGTTACTTTTTAGTTGAATATAAAAAAGGCTACAATTAATTTTGTTTTAGAAATTTATATTTTAAGAATTTTATTTATTCTTTCATAATTTTTGTAAATAAATTTACCTGAAAACCCATTTTGTACTAAAATATTTATTATAGAAATTCAAAATAGAAATTTTGACTCATAACGATGACAAATCATTTTTTAAATTTTATCATACTCAAAATTATATTAAGTATTTAAAAAAAAATCAATAATTATAATTTTTTTATTTACAGGTAAGATTAATAAAATTCAAAGTCTAAAAATATCAATGTGCTAAATTCAGCCTCTAATTCATTTGTGTTTAATTCTTATTAAAATGTATCATGATTGGTAAAACAAATTAATTTAAATGTTTGCTTAATTTCTGCTTTTGAATTTTTAAACTATAAGAGTTACATAAATATAAAGTAACAAAAAATTTTTAAATACCTATTACTTATCGCCATGGTTTTTCATGCAAAATTTAAAAATTATTACAAATCAAAGAAAATTAAAATCCTTAACAAACAAGCTTCATCATAATTTTGGAAAATTTGATTTTAAATTTTTTAAAGACAATAAAATACTAAAAGAATCAATTTTTTTCTTAAATAAAATTGATTTATTTGCGAAACCCCTTTCGGTCTGAAAAAGGTTAATAATTACAGACCATGAAATAAAAATTTTTCGTGTTTTTATTTAATTGAATTTGCTTTCATTTCAGCTGAGGTCTTTTGTCCTTCTTGCTTTTAACCTAAAAAAATTATTTAGCAAAATTATTAAATAGTGAAATTTTAATTGATTTTTAAAATAAAATAGGTTTATTTTTACCTGGCATTTATTTCGCTTCAGTTATGCGTCTTTTTAGATAATTAAAAAAGGTAAATAATAAATTAATATGACTTCGTAAGGTTATCGGAAGTGTCTTTTGTTAAAAATGTCAAAAACAGGAAAAGCTCCACGAGTCTTTCAGCTTGAAATTTAGGCATTCAGGTTTAAAATTCTTTTAAATGATAATTAACGTTGTAATGAAAAGTTTGGAAAAATTATCTATTTTCTAAAATTTTATTTCGTAAATTCCTAATTGTCTATAATTTTTAAAACATCATTCAATACCTCGCTATCTCCAGCTGCCTGGTGGAAGGCAAATTTTCCACCAACTTTCAAAAAAGGTAAAAGAAATCTCCCATCCAACTATAGACCCATCTCCTTAACATCTATTATTTTAAAATAATAGAAAAACTGATAAAAAAATGGATTTTAAATTTCCTCAAAGAACACAATATTATTTGAAAACACCAACATGGCTTCGTTAAATTCATATCTCGTATTACGAACCTGTTAGAATGTCTCAACCTTTTAACCGATTCCTTGAATTTAGATTTTGCCGTCGACATTTTGTCTATCGACTTCATGAAAGCCTTTGACATTGTGCCTCATCCAGAACTTATCGTCATGGTATGGATTTAAAGGTAAAATTCTTGACTGGATCAATGCCTTTCTGTCAGAAAGGAAGCAAAGAGTTGTTCTCAATGGATTTTCTTCCAAATGAATGGACGTATTGAGTGGAGTTCCTCAAGGCTCAGTCTTAGGTTCTCTGCTTTTTATTAAATTCATAAACGATCTACCAAATGGCTTATCCGTCTTTTGCAAACTCTTTGCTGATGATAGTAAGTTGATGAGCGTAATTAGAAACCCGAAAGACCACGAAGAATTACAGGCAAATATAAGTAAGGTACTTGAGTGGACTAGGCGTTGAAAGATGGACTTAAACTTTAACTTAAACAAATGCAAAGTAATGCACTTTAGGAACAAAAATTTCTATCAAGAACACTTCTATTCTTTTGAAATCGAAGATAACTTGTATTTAATCGAAAACTCAGACTCAGAAATAGATTTAGGTGTTATTTTAGAAGATGATCTGAAATGGGACAACCATTTATCGAATATAATTCACAGAGCTAATTATATTCTTGGAAAACTTAAGAATTCGTTTACGAATTGGGAAACATGAACATTAAGGTTACTCTTCACCTTATTTGTTAGACCAGTATAAAAGTATGGATCAGTGGCTTGGAGTCCATACAAAAAGCATGACATAAAGCAATTTAAAAAAGTTCAAAAGAGAGCTACCAAACTTGTACCGTCTATCCGGAACAAAAGTTATGAACAAACGCTCATAGTATTAGGACTGACTAGCTTTGAAGAATGTCGGATTAGAGGTGACTTAATACAATTTTTTTAAAACTAATTTAAAATTTTTAAAGTTTAAATCTGCCATTGCTAAGTACGATATTACTTAGTTCCGACGTTAAACCCGTTGAAAATAATTTAACAATAATAAATCTATTTTTGGTAAGTCTTCTTAGGTTACTAATAACTTCCTTAAAGATGAGTCTAAAAAAATTGATATGTAGATCAAATGATTCATATTTGTATTTTCTTTAATTAATATTTATCATTGGGAATTTAATAGAAATAAAAACTTTAAATTAAATGCCTATTGTTCTTTTAAATAAGATTGCAAATAAAATAAAGAAAGTAAATTATTTTATTAAAATTTTTTCTCTAAAAATTAAACCATTATCATCCATCAAAAAAATCTCAATTGAATCAAGAGAGCTGTGTTTAATTTGGCTCAAATTGTTACAACCATCGCGGGTTTCATTTATTTCTAAAAGCCTGTTGAGTAAATTATTTAAATTTAATTCTATCACATACTCAAAATTTGAATGTTGTTTTAATTTTAAGTCTATTAAATCATTTTTAGAGTTGCATGGATCTCCGCTATCAAATTCCAAGCTTCTTTTAGATGTTCTTAGTTCGTACCATATAAGTCTATTAACTGATAAGAGGGTAAATAACCTTTTTTTAAATAATAAATATCTAATGTTGAAAAATTGGATTTATTCTCACTTTTTAGAGTTTTTTATCAATTTTATATGGCCCTCTGAATTTTGAGTTTCGTTTAAAAATCTAAAAATTAAATTTAAATTGTAGATTTTTTTTAATCAAATTTTTACTTGTTATAAAAAAAAATCATTAGATTAGATAAAGTGTAGAAGCAATTTTTAAAGCATTTACACTGAGATTTTCTCATAGTACTATATGGTAAGCAACAATTAAGAGATTTTTGATAAAATATCATTTCTTTTTCACAATTTGATTTAAAATGTGCAATTTTTTTCTCGATAAAAGTTATCTTGTTGTCTGAATTTTCTTGGCTCTTAAATACAGAAATTCTATCAATTTCTGCATTAAATGCTTTGACAAGTCGAAAATTTTCAAAGCAAAAACATTCATTTGTTTGAATCGAAATAAAATTTTTCAAGTCATCGAAACCCCTGTACATTATTCCTTCAAAGCTGTGCCCGAGATCGAAAAGATGCGACATTTCATGCAAAAGACTGCCAAGTGTGGTCGAATAGCAGTCAGAATAAGTATTCCGAAATGCTGAATCGTTCATATAACTTGAGTCAACTTGATTTTGGTCATAAATTTTGTTTTCCAAATCAGATAAATTTTCTGCCCATGTAAACATGCAAGCTGTGCCATAAACTGCCAAATTTTGAGCTGCCAGTGCGCAATATCCTTTTGTCTTTTGAAAGATGGTTCCATTTTTTTCCGGAAAATATCGTGTAAATGACAAAATTGCAATAAATTTTTCATTAGAATTAAAATTTTTGTTAATCTCATCAAGTAAATAGGTGAAAATTTCATTCGAACTCATTGACAAAGCTTCGGATATTGTAAGTTTAGTCCTGAATACTTCACATGAACAAATTTCTTCCAAATTGGTGTCACATTTTAAGAAAAAAGTTTTCCTTATCTTTAATTGTTTATAAATTGCCTCACTTAAAAATGTTTGAAGTAATCTAACATTTAAATGAATCCGATTAACTGCATTTTTTTGGTCATTGTTATTATCGTATGACTGAAATCGTCCATTGGAACAATCGTCTTCACAAACTATGTAAAGAGCTCGTACTATTCTCTCAGACTTGATTAATCTTCTAAAAAGAATTATTTTCAGTTCGGTCTCATTTGTTTTTAGAGTAATTTCGTTTCTACCAAAATATAAATGAACAAAGACCTTAATTTAATTTTTAAAATTTAAACGTTTTTTTACTAGCTAGATTATCAATACTTTGAATTGGTTTTTGATAATTGACCAGTTTATAATCGATCCATTTGAGTCAAAACATTGGATAATTTTAGAGTGTTGGTCACTACAGAATCCATGAAGCAGGACCATCGAATTATGGAAAACATCGCCCGGCTTTACATTCAAAATAACTATCATAATTTTAAAGAAATAAATTTTTTTCGCAATTTAAACTTGATTTTATATCACTTTTTTCTCTTCTTAGTAATAATTTTAAAACATTAGAGTATGGAAAATAATATTTTACATTAAAAAAGATCTAATGAATTCTAATGAAGAGATAGTATAATTACTAAAACCTTAGAAAGTTTTTATTAAAAAATACGAAATACTCAGGTTATTTTAGATTTTAAGTTTATTGCTTTTAGAAACTTTTTTGACTATATATTATTTTTATTTTTTATTTAATAAATTTATTTAATAAAAATTTATTTTTTTTGAGCTGAAGAATGTTGGAAATTCATGTTTGATGCAGGAAACCAATTTAATTTTTTTTTTAATTGTTAAAATTTTTAAAAAACCAACAACAAAATTTACAAAAAATCATAACAATGTTTAATAATTGTCCCTTTTCTATCCAAGTGTATTATAGGAGGCGCTTACATCCTTTTCTAGTACCTTTTTGAGCAACGGCTCCAATATTACACAGAGGTTACTGAATCGAGTTAATCATCTCTGATGCAATTAATACTAGGGGTGGGAAACCGGTTTCTTTTTGGAACAGGTTATATCCGAAGAATAAAAAAATTTTTTTTTTAAAGTTTTTTTTTTCTTTATAAATTTTATATTTTTTCAATTGAACAATTGAGAAAAGTTCAATTCTTATATAAAAAATAGAAATTTAACTGGTTTCAAAAACGAACCAGTTCCATAAACCGATTCCAAAAACAGACCTATTTTCCTTAAAACCGGTGTCGAACCGGTTTCCCTCCCCTAATTAATACCCAGTCGAAACTGGTCTCCCTATTTTTATGATGAAAGGGGTTTAAACATTTGCTCCCTTTTGCAGAGATATTATGAAGATTTTTCCACCCTCAGCGGGTTTTGAAACCTCGATCCTCTGCTTTCATGACTAATTACAAAATTTATTTATAATCAATCATTTTAGCCTATTTTTAATAGATAATTAAGTATCAAAAGAATTACTAAAATAAAATACCGAATATTAAATTTAAATTAAATGTAACACAATGATTGCTTGCGCTAAATTTCTATCATAATTTTAAAGAAATAAATTTTAATCACAATTTAAACTTGATTTTATATCATTTTTGTTCTTCTTATAATTGAGTAATAATTCCCTATTGAATACGTTCAGTCACTCAACATCAATATTAAAACATTATAATCAATATATTTGTTTAATGCTGATCAGTTTCAAAAAATTGTCAATAAATACTTCCATCAAAAAAATTCATCAAAAATAAATTTGGTCACTGAAATAAACCTTGCACGCTTGCGAACCTCCATAAACCATATGATTTTGATTCATTTTGACTTCCATCAACTGGCTGATTTATCAGAATAAATTTTAGACTTCGAGAAAAAAAGCCAGTTGAATTCCAATATTTTGCATTCTCTTAAATTAGCATAACATTATTTATTTATTTGTTTTCTGTACCGAGCTAGGGCTACTTCAGAAAAAATTAAAAAAAAAAACAAAATAAAGTAAATAAGCAAAAAAAATGAAAGTTAAGAGGACATAGATTGTTACATGTGGCACATGTTTGCATAATTCAGGTTTCAAGAAAAAAGGAGGAAATAGTAAGGTAAGGTAGCATTTACACAATGGAGTTGGGTACTCAATATATCTCGATTCGAAGCCTTCTTTGTATTCCTCCACCAGTCTTGCAAGCAATGGAATATCATGACTCAGTCCTGTCCCAACATATCTCTCACTCAACTCAAAAAGCCGATTCGAGACTGTTAGTAATTTAGGTTTATTAAAAGCTTCATGATGCACTATGTTGGAGGGAATATCAAATTTTAACTTAAGGATAGATCTTACTGCTGAATTCTGAATTGCTTGTAGATTTTTGATATTATTTCCTGAAAATGAATTCAAGCAAGGAAAAGAATAGTCTAAAATTGATCCGACTAAAGATTTATATAAATTTCCTAGTGTGTTTTGATTAAGACCCCATTTTTTATTTGACAATATCTTAATAATATTTAGCCTTTTATTGTAGCTTTCTTTAATTTCGTCTACCAGTATATTAAAATTTAACTTAGAATCAAATTTTATACCAAGAAACTTGATTTCTTTTTGGTTATTTATTCTGTTTCCATAAATTTTTAAGTTTAGATTATCACTATCTTTTTTGTACCTAGAGAAGACTACTGAACACGACTTTTCAACTGATATCTTCATTTTCCATTTAATAAGGCATTGTTCTAGTTCGTTGGTGTATTTATTTATCTTATTTTCTAGGTTCCCCTTTTTTTTATAAATGAAGAATGTAACTAGATCATCTGCGAAAAGCAGAGAGTATTCATTATTTGTTTTGCAATCGCCATGATTTTATATTAACCAGAAATTTAGTAGAAAATCATGAATTTTTAGATCGTAAATTCTTTGTAAGATAAGATGAAGCTTTTTGGGAATTCAATGTTTTAAAAAAAAATTGACAAACAATCAAATAAAAATTTATTCAATTAAAAAATCTATTTAACAATTACTGTTGGTTTTTCAAAAATTATACCAAGTAATGAATTGAAAATATTTGTAAAATTTTGAGTATTATCAAAAGCTTCAAAATCGATAGTATTTAGATAAGTTTTCATCAAAAATTTTATATAATTAATTTTGTATTTAAATTCGAGTATTTTAATTTTTAAATCGAAATATTTCAAAAGCTCCTCTTTGTTTGTGTATCCAATTGAACAAAATTTTGAATGCACATCAATTTCTGAATTTGTCAAAAAATTAAATTCATCATCAAACATCTCTTCATTTAACTCAAGCATTTCGATTCTTTCTATTTCTTTTTAGAAAAAATTTAATTTAAACTTAAATATTGCATTACCTACCGTAATTAAAAAAGTCATTAAGATAAATTTTAAGTCCATTGATTTTTTTAGAAAATATCTTTGATTTCAAAAGAGGAATCAAAATTTCAAAATTTTCTTGAAAACCCAAATTTAAATTAAAATTAATGTGGAAAATAAGAAACATACTTTCATTTTCTAAAGTCTTAAGATCTTTTCCAATTTTTTCCATTATTTTATTAGCTCTATTAAAACTATTTTTCATGCTGATAAAAGAATTATTTTCCAGTAATTTTGATTTTTTTTCTGTACAGCTCAACTCAATTTTATTGATAAATGAGTGCTTTTTTGATACCTTTTCTCGCTTTTCTTCTAAACTTTTAGATATTTGGCTACGATATTTGTTATTAAAATTTAACAGATTAACAATTGAACTTGGCAATTCTAAAAGAGGCGCAATTTTTGAAAAAGAAATACTTTTTTGATTTGGAAGAATTTTTTTGCTCGTTTTATGTCTAGAATCAGATTGAATATCCTGTTTCACCGATATAGAGTTTTTTTCTTTTTCCGGGTCTGTTTTGTTGGTGCATTTAGTCATTTTAATCGGTTCAGTTGGTCTAGACGATGAAGATGACGTCGACCCAATTCTTCTCGGTAAAGATTTTTGGGGCTCTGTTTTGTAAGGTGCATTCAAGTAAACTGGATTTTTTTCTTTTACTTTAGAATCAATTGGTTTAAGATTCACTTTGTAATCAGCTTTTTTTTTAATTTTTGTATTGTTGTTTGCACTTGAATGTTTTGTAATCTTTTTTTTAGGTTCTTTTGAGTTCGAAGGATCCGAAAGATTTATTTGAGACAGCAATTGCTCTGCTTTGCTAAGGATATCATCGATCTCAGTTGGAATATCTTACATTGTTTAAGTTAGATAAACAGAGTTTGTGAAGGGGAAAAAATTTTAAGTTTTCTTACCTATTGCAGACGAATCATCACACGATTCATTTATTTCATTTAGGTATTGCTCTTCTGTCGATTCTTCACAATACTGGGTCCTAAGATTAAAAAAAATTAAATTGATAACATTTTTTAATATATTTGCTTACCATGGATATTTAAGAATACTTCTTAGGTCATCAACCAAGTTTTCTTCGTAAGATTTCGCGCAAGCTATATTTACATAAAAATTTAAGAAACTGTCCATTTATTTTAGAATTGACAATCGAATTACTATTAATATATATATTTTATATTGCATAAAATTTAAAAAACTCAATAACACAATATATTTTACTTTTGTTTTGTAATTTTAATAAATATGCTAAATATAAGTAACAAAATTGAATTTATCAATTTTTGAAAGTTGTCTTAAATATCTTTAAAATTTAGTTGCTATAGAAACCAAGAAATTCATGAAAATGATTTTTTTTCTTTATCATAAATGTGAAAATTTTTTTTTAACTTTTACTTAATTTCCTCAAAAAAGTTGTTTCAAGTATTTCTTCTATTCAAGATATTTTTTCAGTCGAAATATTTTTCAAATATAAATATAAGTAAGAGTTTTAATTTTATTTTTTTTAAATTTGGTGCTTTTAAACAACTCTTTCTTTTATCATTTAAATTTCAAATAGCAATAATATTGATAAAAACAATAAAAAAACAATAATTTTCATTATTAATGATTTATTAATTTTCTTTTAATTTAAGTAAAAAAAGCATTCCTTCTTTTTGATGAAATATGGTTATTTTTTTAATTAAAGTTTATCCTACTTCGATGTTTGCTATTAAGATTTAGAAAATTTAGGTAAATAATTTTATTTAAAAAAATTTAATAAAAAGATAATAAGGAAGGCGCTCGTCTTCTTTTCTGATACTTTTTTTGAGCGACGGCTCTGATCTGAAACAGAGGTTACTGCATCGAGTTGATCTTCTACATCGCAATTATTGCTCAGTCGAAACTGATTCCCATTTTTGGAAGAGTTCAAGCCAACATAATAATTAATTTGCTCAGGTGAAGATTGGTATGGTAAGTTTTTTGACCGAAATTGGAATTGATCTTCAAAAAAAATAATGAATTTAAATTTTATTAAAATAAATTTTAAATATTCTTGAATCAAACTTTTTTTTCTATTTTATTGTTTTTTTGTTCATTATTTCGTTAAATCGGCCATTTCTCTTTGAGTCTTTGTCTGATTTTTCAAAAAACATGCAATTTGCCATCTCTGTTGATCAGTTATTTTATTTTTTCTCATTTTTTCTCTATTTATTCATATTTTTTGGTAGTCTTCCTTTTAAAAATCTATTATTTGAAAAAAATTCATAGTTAACGATTTTTTTAATTGCAAAAAAACAATATTTTTATTTTTATCAACTTGATTCTACCTTTTTGTGACATAATGTAAAACCAAAATATCTTGTAAGAAAAACTTGAATGAATGAATTTCAATGAATATGAATTTTTTTTTCTTTTCTTAATTTTTTAATTGAAATTTATTTTTAAGGTGTAAAAAAATTAATATATATTATGAAATCCTAAAAAATGGATTAAGACAATTATAAAAGCACTATGTTCAAATATTAAAGTTAGTTATCGTAAGTTTATGCAAGAAAATTTTACTTTTTTTCACACATTTGAGTTTTAAACATTAAGATTCATAACTTGATGTTAACTTATTAAATTTAAATTTGATATTACAGTCAATCCTCCGAATAACGAGACCCTATATAACGAGAAACCCTTTATAACGAGCAACTTGGCTAGAACCGATTACGAGCTATAGAAAAAGATATAAAAATTAATTCGATATAACGAGTTTCGATATAACGAAAACTTGATATAACGAGCTTATAATGAAATACCGCTTAATCATTTTCTTAAGAATAAATACTTCCTATAACGAGCTTGAACAAAAGAAATTTTTTCACACTTTTTACATAAAAAAAAAATAAAAATAAAACAATTAACTTATCTTTATGAATAACTATAAATCACCAGAAAACATTTCCTATCTAGTTGTTTATAAAAAATGTCCAATCTTAATCAAAAAAAAAGAAAGTGTATTTCACTTGAAACAAAAGTTGAAATAATAAAAAAACATTGCGAACAAAAAATCGCTACTTCAATTCTTAAAAATAGATATTCTCTCGGCAATATATAAAATCAAACGTGCATGGGATGGTGTTTCGGCATTAACAATCCAAAGATATTTTCGAAAAGCTGGTTTCAAGAGCGATTTTTTATTTGGTGATTCATTGAGTGGATGTGAAGAAAACGACGAATTTAATGATATATCTTCGTTTGAAAAAAAGTTAAACTTTGACAAATATGCTTATGTTTCAATCGACTCAAATTTTCCTGCACGCGGCTTATTATCAGATGTTGAGATCATCAGTTCAGTTAACAATACAGCACAAAATGATGACAATGATTCTGATGTCGAAGAAATCGAAAAACCTAAAAAACCTGTTATAAGCTCAAAAGAAGCTTTCGATAAAATTAATGATTTAAAAGATTTTTTTTTGAATAAAAACAAAGATTTCTCAAAAATAGTTGATTTTTTGTTTAATATTGAAAATGTTGTGATTGAAAAATGTAATACCAAACAAACATCTATTAAAGATTTTGCAAAAAAACAATAATTTTGTATTTTTTTTCTTTTTTTTTTATTTTTTTACCAATAAACATTTTGAAAAAAAAAATTTTTTTGCCCATCTTTTTCAATGCAATTTCGATAAAACGAGCAACGAAATTTTCGCCCAACTTGCTCGTGATATCGAGGATTGACTGTATTTATGTTTTTAAAAATTCTCCTGCAGACAGTATAATAATTCAAAGTTAAATTTCGAATTGTCGTAACTTTAGATGATATATTTCTTTTGAAGCCACATCAAAATTATCAGTTTGACTATAAATTATTATTATTAATTATTGAATTAAGCCTCTAAGGCAAATTAAAAATTTTAAGGATACATTTAAATAAAATAAGATATTAAAATTTTATAATTGAAATTTAATCAAAATTCCTTTTAAAGAAATAATGAAAAAAATTCTTTTTTTAATAGGTCATTTAAAACTTTAAATAAATAAAAAAAATTTGCACAATTTTTAAACCTTTTTTCACTTCATAAATTATCCATTTGAGCGAATCAATCAACCCACGATTATTTTCAGAAAAAAATGTGTTCAACAAACCAAATCCCTAAAGTCGTGTTTCTAATTTAGCGGTAAGCGTCAAGTTTTTAAATAAAAGTTTTTTAATTAATTTAAAAAATGATATAAAGTAAATTATTTGTTCTGCTCAATCTGCAGTGAAGCATCGAGTGAATTATTCAAAAAAAATTATTTTTAATTTTTCACAGAAACTCAGGCGAAAATGCTGCATAATATTAAAATTAGACGATAAGATTAAGAATATTTAATTAAAGTTTATTGAAAAATTTGATCTTTTCAAATCTGTCAGTCTAATATAATAAAGATAAAGGTCAATTTCAAGCTAAGTTGTGAGAAAATCTATCAATTCATTGAAAAATAGAATTAAGTGGTTCCATTCGATTGCTACATCTGCAGCTGTTTTTCGCAGGACTCAAGAAATGTGACATGATGAGTTTTGGTAAAAAAAAAAAACAAAATATAAAAAATTCCAAAACTTAAAACTTAAAAGATAAAAATATAAAATTTATAAAATTTATTTAAGAAATTCATTTGTCTTTTTTGTCAAATGAATTTCTTAGGCAACACTTATTCTCAGTTTTTAACGTGATGCTCAATGAAACATTTCTTAATGATTTTATCCATCCTTTATCCTCTCTTAAACATTCCTTCTACAATATCAAACGTAATGATAGAGAAAATGAAGATGGTTGAGGTGATCCCGTCTATGTTCGATACGAAAAAAATATAAGGAAAACAAAAATTTTACCATCAATTGAAGGTATTTATCTCCAAATTTACTTAAAAAAAATATGCTTTAATTTTTCTCATGCTATAAAGCCTCAAACAGATACATTAATGATAGTGATTATCTAGATAAACTTGAAATTTCCTTTTAACAATAAACATCGAAGATCTCCTTTTTCTTATTGGAGATTATAGATTCTTTAAAAAAAAAATAAAATCTTAAAAAGTTTCCTTTCAAGTTATGGACTAAAAAATTTCGTTTTAGGTCCAACTAGAGTCACAATCAAATTTTACCAGAAATAAAATAATTTCATGATGAGTGTTTCTCAAATAGATCTCGTACTGCATAACCAAAATCTAATAAAATCGACTTCATCCATTAAAAATTCTAAAAGCGATCATAGAATGTTGGTTATCACACTAGATATTTCCTCAATAAAATGCACCTCCGTTTACAGATCTGATAGAAATCTTTCTGAGAATAATCTATCTAAAATCTCAGAGAAAATCTCTGACTATGACTTCAAATCTTCATATTTTCTTTCTTTATCTTCATTTGATCTATCTAATGATAAATGGAATTCCCTAAGGAACTCAATTTTAAGTATAGTAGATTCAATTGCACCAATTAAAAAAAACAATTAAAAATTAATAATAAAAATTCCATTAGCCCATGGTCAGATAATGAAATTAATTCTCTTTTTAAAACACGGGATGGTTTTTATAAGTCGTGGAAAAACACACATGATCGCTCTTTTTATTTATCGTATAAAGAAGCAAAAAAACGAATTAAAACTTTGACCCTACAAAAATTAGTCTTTTTTTTCAAAGATAAAAAATTAAATGACTTTTAAGATTTCAAAAAAATTTTATGAATTCGATAGATCAATAATAAAATTAAAGTCTGACAAGCAAAACAGTATCATTCCGAACTTCATTATCAACGGTAATAACTCTGCATCTGAGGCTTCAGAAATTAGCAAGCTATTGATTCACCAGTATAAAATCAGATTCAGTAGCCGATTCAATGACCTATATAACTTCCATAAATAAAACATTTACAGTGCACTCGCGGTACAACGAATGAGCGGGACTTTATAATGTCATTCGTTATATGAAAAATCGTTATATCAAATTTTCCATGTTAATTGATTAGTGTAAAAAAAAAATGTATAATTGGGCGGTTGATAGATTTTTTTAGTTTTTTATTGACAAAATAAGATAAGAAAACACAAAGTAATTAACATAAACAATAAAAATAAGAAAAAATTATATAAAACTAATTAGATAAACTGAAAAAACTTGTGATTTTCGATTGTTTTTTTGATTCGATTGATTGAATAGAGGCGATGAGTTTGAAGACTGAATTTATCCCATTTCTACAGTCTTCTTTGCTATTCATAAAATATTCTCTAGCTGTATTCAGTCCGGCGATTGCTTTTTCTTTGCTTATAAACTCTGTTTCTGTTTCTATGGTTAGGGATGGTTCTGCTTCTTCGGTTTGCTCAACTTGTACCAATGCAACTAAATCATCGCTGTATGTCTCACCAGAAGGAACCAAATCATCACAATGTCGACTGGCATATTTGTCAAAATTCACAATTTTGTTTGTCAACACTGAACCTAGTTTCTCAAACTCTAGCTGATTGTTGTCAATAGACTAAATGATATCCAAATTAGACGATTTTTTGAATCCTCCTTTTCTAAAGCATGATGATATTGTAGATGGTGCCACGCTGTCCCAAGCAGCATTATAACGAATGTGCTAAAAAAAGATTTTATTCGTTAAAGAAAGTGACAATTAGCGTTGTTATGTATAAGTTAAGTATGAAATGGGCTTTGATTTCCCATTCGCAGTAGCGAATTTTTCATAATTTCATATTCGTAATATGATATTTTGTTAGCCATTGATTTGAATGCAGAGGAAATCGGGGCTTATACATCATTCGCTGTAACGCGATATTGGTAATAAAGCGAATCGTTTTAGCGCGAGTGCACTGTAATGAACTTTCTTACATGTGCCCCTTTAGTTAATTAAAAAAAAAACTTTTGATTTTCATTTAACATCGATCGATTCTGTTGTTAAATTGATTAGTAATTTGAACCCTAACAATGGTCCTGGAATCTCAGATTTTTCAGTCAAATCTATAAAGAATCAGCAGTAATTCCTGGCCCAGTGTTAACTAAAGTAATCAATGATTGTATCACTTATTGCAGAGTGTCTGATGAGTGGAAATGTTCAATAGTAACAGCTATCTACAAAAAAAAGGTCGAATCGAAATCATCAACAACTACAGAAGAATTTCCGTTCTACCTGTGATATCAAAAATTTTTGAAAAGATTTTTTTCTAAATTTATCTTAAATTTACTGAGTCCAATAAATCAATCATTTTATTAAAATATTCTACTCATTTTATTAAAAAATTCCTTCAAACTCTTTTCATTAATGGAGATATTATCTAAATGTATCTGAAGATTGATTGAGAGAACTGTTAGTATAAGAAAGCTTTTGTTTCAGGTCTCATTTGTTGTGGTTTGCATCCAACAATATTTAGATAATGAACTCTTTTCAACTTTCTTTATCTTATTTTCCACAAAATTATTTATTTGCTTTTGATTTTCAAAAGGAATGCCAGGATAAATCAAACTTTGTACTTGTGGAACCATAGATCCAATTTGTAAAAAAATCGGTTTTTATATTTTTACTTTTTTTTCAAAAAAGATCGATACCGATTTAGAGGCATTAAATTCATTATTCCAGTTAGTGTTGGGATCCGTATAAGCGGACACTTAACCGGCCAAAATTTTCAGAAACCGTGACCGTGTCCGCATAAGCTGACCAACTTTTTGGCGGGCGGTCATTTGGTCGGTCAGCTTGGCGGTCAAAATTTTGGACCGCCAAAATAAACGGTCTAAAATAAACGGGCGGTCATTTGGTCGGTTAGCTTGGCGGTCAAAATTTTGTAGTAGTTAGTAGTAGTTAGTATTAGTTGGTAGGAGTTGGCAGTTGGTATTGGTTGATTGTTGGCAGTTGGGAGTAGTTGTTGATGTTTGTGGTTAGTGGTTGTTGGCAGTTGGTAGTTGGTATTTTTAGGTCGTTGGAAGTTGTTGGTTATTGGTTGTTGGCCAACGTCGGGTTTGGGGTTGTTGGTAATTGATGATTGGACGTAGGCCAACAACCAATAACCATCAACTTCCAACGACCAACGATTATAAGTTCAAACGACTTTAAGTACCTCCTACTTACAACTAGTTTCTATTTATTTTTTTTTTAGTTTTTAATTAAAATTTTTTTTTTTTACTTCTTAAATATAATTTTTTTCTTTTTTTTTTTTTATTTCTTAAATAAATTTTTTTTTTTTAGTTTTTAAATAAATTTTTCTTTTATTTTTTTAGTAAAATTTTTTTTTTTGTTTTTAAATAAAAAATTTTTTTTTTTTTATTTTTTGAATAAATTTTTTTTATTAATCTCTAAATAAAATTTTTTCTTTTGTTTTTTTTATTCCTAAAATAATTTTTATTTTTAATTTTTGAGTAAAATTTTTTTTTTAATTTTTTAATTTATTTTTTTTAATTAAAAAACTTCTTTTTTTAAATACAAATTATATTAAATTTTTTTAAATTTTTATTTTATTTCAAGTTTTTTGGCCGCCCGTATACTTTAGACCTGTTTTTTATACGGTCCAATTCACAAATTTGAAATAATTATATATAAAGACAAAATAAAAGAAAAATGTAAAGAATAAATAAAAGAAAAATTAAAATAAGTTAAAATATAACTAAAGCCCTTAATCGATTATTAAATCGAGTAAGACAAACCGCACACTTATAATTGGTCATATTTTAGATGATTTTATGTTTTTAAAATTCAAAACAGATAGAGTTTTATTTATTATATATTTTTATTAAATTGCTTAAGAAATCAAAAAAAATGAAATACTAAATACGATTTTAATAAAAAAATAAAATTAATTTTTGTAGAGAATTTGGTGAGCTTACAAAAAAATATAAAGCTTGATTAACATCTTAAATTCTAGTGAAGAAAAAATAATTATGAATTAAGCAACAAAATTTAGCTATATTGACTATTCTTTACTAGAAAAAAATGGTATAAAATCAAATAAAAATAAAAAAGAATAAAGAATTTTAAAGAATATTATTGGGTTTTCATTTACGCAGATTATTATTTAGTCCTAAAAAAATAATATTTCCATCATCTTAGATATATTTCATTTAATTAAATACAAAAAAAGTTTTTGCTTTTCTAACAGTTTTTGCCTCTTAAAAAGTGGATAAAGCCAAGTTTTCCAATCTTAGGTATTTTAATATGTTATTAGTGGCCTAAATTAAGATAAAATGATGTCTCTCAGAAAATTTTTGTCTTAACGTCTTATTGCACCTGAGGCTCTGGAAGAGAAAAATTATTTTTTTGGATTTTTCTTAACTTTTTGATGAAAGAATTTTATTTTTTCAGAAAAAAAAATTATTTTTAGCAAATTTTCTACCCTAAACCAAAAATTCCACCATCTTTAATAGGTTCAAACTTTGAGTAGCCTTACAATATAAAAAAATTAAGTAAAATTAAGTTTTTTATATTTTTTTCTATATCAGTAAAAATTATTTTGATATAATTTAATGAAAGCTTAAATGACGAAAACTTATAATCATTGATCTTTTGATCAAAAAGCTATTAAGTTATCACAAGTAAAAATATCCGAATACTTTTTTTGTCTTAGTGATAATAAAATTGATTCAATTAGACCCCCACTTTTCTTTAAACCGTAACCTCAATTCCTTTTTTAATACTTATTTGATGAGAAATATCATGGCGAATGTTTTTAAACATAGACGAAAAATAATGATTTTATATTTTTCTATTAACGTAATGATTACATAAATTTTTTTTAATAATAAAATAGTGATTTTATTAAAAACCATTAAAATTATGATTACATTACCAATAATAATAATAAAAAACTTAATTAAAAAATTTTCCAAAACTTGATGAAAAAAATAAAAAAAAATTAATTTGTACATTCAAGTCAAAAAATGAAGAAAAAAATAATTTTTTTATAAATAATTTAATACAAAAAAGACTCGAACAAAAGACTAATCAAAGGAATTAATTTCGATCATTTGGCAACTTTGGTCACCACTCGACCAGGGAATGTTCTAACACTAGATGTCGGTTTGGCCGGTTCGGCTGGCTTAGAACCTTTACTCGAAACACTTTTACAAGTTATGGTCGAATTCAAATCTTTGTTGTGATTAGACAAGACGGGTTTTTTGCTCTGGACTTCTTTTTTAGCCACAGCAGAGCCATGACCAATACTAAATCGTCTCGATGAGCTCACTGGAGCCGAACTCGATTTTATCTCACTGTTTTCATTGACAGTCGCATTAAATCGGTCCACAGGCCTCACTACTTTGCTGCTTACCCTAGGAACAACAACCGGCTTCTTTTCCACCTTGTTAATTTTGTTCTGGTTTGTCTTTGACGCTCTGAGCTGCGCAGTCCGCGTCATATTAACCACTGGCGGCTGGCTCTTAGCAGTCGTCTTGCTGACTGTGGTCGACACGCTCGCCGAATTGGTCCTAGGACCGCGACTCTCCGTTTTTTTCAACAAACTAGTCGCAATTTTTAAATTGTCCTCGGACAGCCTTTTTTTGGTCAAGTGGACATTTTTATTTTTTGGCTTGTTTAAATTGACGTCCAAACTTTGCAGCGATGCTCGTTTGGAGCACTTTTTCTCCTCTTCGTCATAACTGGGCTGAAAATTTTCTCTTATAAAATTTTCCAAGTCAAAGTCGATGTAAAGACACTCGGCAGTGTGGGGTCCGTCTTGTTGCGTGTGGTCGCAAGACAAGTCGGGGTCTTCAAGGAGACTAGCACCGGCAGCGCTGGCAACGCCAGCCGGCGTGTTCACCGGCTTGGTTGTGGTGTTCAAAAACGAATTGTCATCGAGGTCGTCGAGCTGCTCGTTTAGCTTGGGTATGACCGAGGAGCAGGACGAGCCCGACGAAGAAGACGAACAGCAGTGTTCGGTTTTGGGCACGTTTAGTTTGTCGAACAGAGCCTTAAAATTGGCATCAGAGTTCAAGGTGGTGTTAAATTTTTGGCCAGAAGCGCCCATGTCTTGTTTGATGAGCGAGGGAAGGCTGGCATCGCTCATGCGCGAGCATATGGACTCGCGGGGCGATTCGGCGGGCCTGGACCGCACAGTTGCGTAGATCTTGGGCGAGTCGTCAACGCCGTGCTGGTAGCAGCTGGACGAGAGGAGAAATTTGGGCTGAGGCTGTGTGGGTAGAGGCGGGTTGGCGTTTTTGAGAAAACCGTAGCTGACGGACATGAGCGGATGTGCGTGGTTCGACTGCAGAAATTTGGGCACGGAGGCGAGCTTGATCGGCGGAGTGGTCGGTTCGCAGTGGCTATTGGCCTGTTCGTTGATAGCCAATTTGGACATGATCGAGTTGAGATCGGTGGAGATGGGTTTCCAGGCGTTTTGTCTGCACTCGGCTTGTTTGATTTTGTGGATGGTGCGCTGGGCCTTGAGGAACGAGGAGTCGGGCGCGGCGGGCGACTCGGGCATCAGATTGTCGAGATCTTCGTCGTCAATGTCCAGCTGGGAGCAGTCGCCTTGCTTCTTGTGCATTTGGCTGTACTCGGACTCGACCGTCGAGTGGATGGACTTGGCGTCGAAAGAGTTGAGCGAGGTGAGCGAGGACGAGCGGGAGTAGGCGAGCGGCGTCGGCATCACACTGGTCATTTTGGACGCGGGGGTTTTGGCCGCTTGGGCTTTTTTCAAAACCACCGGCTCGCTAACCTCCTCGTCGAGCACCTCTTCGTCCTGGAATACCTTGGGCTCATCGTCGGCCGCCTGCTCCTCGTCCTTTTCGTCGTCCAATTCGCTCACCGGCCTGGCGTTCACTTCTTCCTCGTCCTGTTCGTTCTCAACTGTTTCCAGGTGACGGTTGAAGTGGTCGTCAGACTCGTTGAGGCGGTCGTGACGCACCGGCCATTTGGGTACGTTTTGCTGAAACTTGAATTGGATGGTGCTAGTTGCATTAAACATTTTATTGAATAATAGAATTTTGAAGTTGTTCACAAATACATGTTTAGCATTTTTGAATGAAATAGAGAGAGAGAGAGAGAGAAAGAGAGAAAGCAATGATTGCGTGTTGTAAAGTGTCGGTTTTGTATTAGTAAATTTGTGAAGAACTAATGGTTTTTAGTTTAAAAGACATAATGAAAAAAGACGGTTGGCGAATGTGTTTGCTGGCTATTTTGTTGTTGTGGCTAGTTGGGTTAGTTGTTTGAAGTGGACCGCGAAAGGGCGGTCGGTGGCTTTGGTGTTTTTGTTTTTTGTTGAAGAGAAGAGAAGAGGCGATTTGGATTGTTTGATGTTCTAGATCAAATGAATTATTAAGCTCTATTAGAGATTGTAACATTAGTAGGAGAAATTTTGTTTTTAGCGCTTATTAATTAAAAGTCGAGCCGCGATTTTTTTCTTTTCGTTTTTTTATTTTTCTCGTTTTTTTTTTGTTGTTTAGACAAAAATGTGCGCTCAATTCAAAGGAAAAGAGAGGCTTGTAGGAAATTTTATTAGTTTATCGGAATTTGATTTTAGGTTTGTGATTTGGATAGATTTGTTTAATCTACTTGCAAATAGTATCCGTTTTGGTCGAAATTGACCTCGTTTATGCTAATTAGATTTGTTAAATGCAGAGAAATTAAGTTGTTTCGGCTAAAGTCATGTGGAAAGAAAATGGACCATGATTATTGCCGACTCCTCTGTGTAATTGCTACCTAACTTTTTCTTCTTTTTTCCTTAACAATTAAATATTTAAAATTTTATATCACGATACCTGAAAACTTTATTCTCACTAACTTCTCATCAACTGATTGTTAACATTCGTTAACTGACCAATATATAATATATATAGTTAATTCAAAACATAAAATTATGAGAAATATGTTGAGACAGGACTGAGTCATTCTATTCCATTGGTTGAAAGACTGGTGAAAGAATACAAAGAAGGTTTCGAATCAAGATATATTGAATACCCAACTCCATTGTGTAATTGCTACCTTACTATTTCTTCTTTTTTTCCTGAAACTTGAACTATTTAAACATGTGCCACATGTAACAATCTTTTCCAATTTATGTCTTTCCAACTTTCATTTTTTTAGCTTATTTACTCTATTATGATTCTTTTTTTTTTATCTAATTTTATTAACTTTAATTTTATTTTTATTTTATTTTTAACTTATTCTGAAGAAGCTTTAGCTCGGTACAGAAAACAAATAAATAAAATAAATAATAAAACATTTATTTCCATCATTCTGTTCCATTAGTTGTCAAGCTGGTTGATGAATATAAAGCAGGTTTTGAATCCAGATATGTTGAATACCCAACTCCATTGTGTAATTGCTATATTACTATTTCTTCACTGAACTGTTCAATACTTAAATACTTTGCACATGTCACCTCTAATAATTTATCAATTTTATTTGTCTTTTTGTTATATTTTAACTTATTTAATTTTTCTTTTATTTTTTCTTAACATTTTTTTTTCTTTTTTTTTCTTAAGGAGCCTTGACTCGATCAGAATTTACTTAATAAATAAATAAATAGTTCTCTCTTTCTCTATTTCTAATTTTAATTTTCTTAAATTTTAACCTTCTTTATTTTTCTATATTTCTCCTTTTTTTTTAAATTTTTATTTAGATTATATTTATAGTAGTGATTTGACATTTGTGTTTTTACGTAAAATTTCGTTAATTTATTTATTTTCGTTAATTTAGGTAATTAATATAAATAAATAAACAAATAAAACCATTATTTATTTATTTAATTGTTTTCTGTACCGAGCTAATGCTCCTTCAGAATAAAAAAAAAGAAAAAAAAAGAATTGAACAATGAAAAAAATTAAGTTAAAATAGCTTGAGGTTAAATAATTGTCCCTATTCTATCCTGGTGGATAATGGGGAGGCGCCCATCTCCTTTTCAAGTGCCTTTTGAGCAACGGCTTCTATCTGACACAGAGGCTACTGCATCGAGTTGATCATCTACACCGCAATTATTACCCATTCGAAACTAGTCCGCCTATTTTTATGATGAAAGAGGTTTAAACTTTCGCCCCGTATTGCACAGATATTTTGAAGATTTTTTCACCCTTAGCAGGTTTTGAATCCTCGATCCTCTGCTTGCATGATTAATACGCAAACCATTCGGTTAAACGAGCTTCAGCTAGAGGTTAGACAAGTTTAAATTTTTGATAATTCAGAAAAAAAAGAATAAATCCCTAGATAGCAATTTAACAAAGGAGTTTGATATTCGATCTATTTGTTTTTTAAATAGTTTATTTAATATTTAAAATAAATGGCGGTTTTGTGAAATTCAGTATAAAATGAAAAAAAGAACAGAAAAAATGTAAAAAAATTGAATAACTTTTTTTCTAAAGGTTTAAACTTAGTTCTGCAAATGCAACATAATGCAATTTTCAAAGTTGCATCAATTGTCAAGTCGCAGAGTTATGCAGAAATTAAATTTCAATATAATCGAGCGTGATGAATTTTGCAGAGATCCTGCACACCATTAGCAGACTTTTACAGTTGATGCAACTTAGAATGTTGCAACATGCTGCATTTACAGAATTTATTTTAAACTTTTAGATAAAAAATTATTAAATTTTTTAATACTTTGTTCTGTTCTTTTGTACTGAACTTCACAAAACCATAAATGGCTTTGAATAATAAAACTCCTTTCGCCAATGGTATTTAAAATTTTAAAAAAGTGTTCATAAAAAAGTTATATTAAATTTATTAAATTAATTAGGATTTGAAAAAGAAATTGGAAATGTACAGAAAAATAGTTGTCCATCGGAATAGCTCATTTGAGACTTTATAAAGGAGGGTTTTAAGTTCAGAACTTCTTGAGCTTTCAACAAAAACATCAATATAATCCTTTATGAGTGAAGTAGTGAGTGTGTTTTTATACATTTAACTTTTTTTTTTTGTACTTTTCAAGCAGAATTCTGAGTCTTGATTCAATTCTATCTACCTTTCGGTCCTCGAGAAGGCCATCCATACTTTTCCACTAAACGGTCAAAGTAAATTACCTTATGCACAAACGTAGATATTACTTATCGCAACAAAAGCATGCTTTTAAACGAGAGCGCAAAAAATTACCACTTGGTGAAACAGGCAGAAATGAAAATCAGTGAAAAAAGAGATGATCTTAACCACCAGTTGATCGAAACTCAAAGTCACAAAAAATATTAAGTTGTCGAAGACGGTCTTTTATTCATTATAGGATTTGAAGATCAAAAATCAGACATTCAACAAGAATTTGAAACTGGTATTAACCTAAATTCACATGAACAACTTTCAATGCCAGTAACGTTAAATGAGCAAACAATTATTTTTTTTGTAAATATTCCATTTTTTATTAAAAAAAAACAAAATAATGAAGAATATTTCTAAGTTATGAAAGTATATAATAATAATTTATTTTATATTTTGGAACAGTTTTCATAAGCTTGGCAAAGGAACGAAAGATCGAGCCAACATTTATTCATATTATTTAAAATACATTTGTGAACAAAGACATTTATCAATCAATCAATCAATGAGCAAACTAATTAGCATTAAAATATTGTTAATGGTGTAGGCAAGTCTCACAAAAATCAAAGTAAACCTGCATGCAAAAAATCTTTTTTTCTTGTTTTTCTTTTTGCGTATTTTTTAATATCAATATAAATTTGATATTATTTTTTAAATAAGCAATAAAAAAATAAAATTTGTATCATTTTTATTTTAGTCGCAGAAAATTAGCTACTACCTGAAACTGGTTTGAAGTTTGATAGTATTAAAAATTTAATTGTCAAGTAATTATCAATATCAAATATTTGATTGATATTTTAGATAAAAAATCTAATTAAAAAATTTGGAATTTTTTACCTTTAAGGGAACGTTGTGTTTGTTTTAAAATAAACAACTGCATAAAGGGTTGATTTTTTAAGAAAACTTTAGAATCTTAAGAACAGACAATTTTTTTTTTTTTTTAAATTCAGCAAAGAAATTTTTTATTTATTAATGCTTTTTAAATAGATAAATAAAATAATTTTATTTAAAAAATGATTGTTCATAGAGGTCTAAGTTGTTTTAAAGATATAATATCAATTATTACTAGATATTTCTATTTTTAGTTAAACAGTAGGGTAAATCGTGGCCAAAACTTCTTTATCATTTCTTTCCATCTGAAAACATTCAAAAGTAACATCCAAATTGGCAAAATTCAAGCGAGTTTTTTTTTCGCCACACAAAAATATTATCGTATACAGAGCAATTTCGAATTCCGGACTGAAACCTATCTTTTCAAGACAAAAAATACACAAATTTATTTTAGATCTAAATAAAAAAATACCAAAAATCCTCCTAGAGGCTTGAAAACTCCATCCATTGAAAAGCTGATTGCCAAAATCCCAGGTTCATCTGTCTCTTTATCCTCTTCAAACTTAATTTGAAATAGAAAGATGTACTACTGCAAAATAAAAAATAACGTACCACCGTTTTTGATGGTATATATCCAAAATACTTAATTTCACCTCTTCTCTCCAAGTAGTAATAGTTGAACCAATTATGGCACCCAAGGACTTTAAAGCTTCGTTTTCTTTCTCCAATAAAAACATGTTCAAAAGCACTTGAATCTTCAACACTTAATAAAAAAAATATTTTTGAAGCATTTAAACTTTTTGATTTTACAATTCTTTTTCAGATCTTGAATAAAAATCAAACCAAATGTCATCCAGCATTTTTTTGAATTCGTCTTCATCCTCTGGCGCTTTTTCTTCTCTAACTAAAAATCTGTGTGCTTCTTTCATCAGTTCTGTTTCCATGCATGCATTTATAAAATCATCCTGCTCTCTTGATTCTCTATACGTTTCTATTTCCTGTTTATTTGTTTCTTCATTATAGTTGTTAAAAAGTCTGAAGAAAGCTTTTTTTTTTGAAAATTGAATAACTTTGCTAAACTAAAAGAACCAAAATACTTTTATAGGTGCGGCGAGAAATGATTTTTTCATAATCGAAAAACTCAAATAATGGACGGCCCATCATTGATTTAAACTCTTCTATCAAGTCACTGATTCCGTCATTGTCTTCATCCAGTCTTAATTCACTAAGATCTATTTCTCCTTTTAAAAAAGAGTTAACAATGAATTATTAATTTAAAAAATCATTGAAAATTATTTCATTATTAAGAAAAAATACTGATAAATTATACTTTGTAAATTTAGTTTATAATCAACATTTCTAACAAGTCTGTCAGAATCTAAGTCGCATAAAATTTGGGCAATCTCAGACAATTTTTCATTAATCATTTTGCATTCAAATTTCAAGAATTAAAATAAAGAAAATGTTAAAATTGCTATAACAAAAAAAAAGCTCAGGCGATAATATTTTAAAATTACTAAAAAGATAAAATCAAGGTAAATTTTAGTATACTTCAAACAAGCATTAGCAACTATTAGGTGAAGTTACATAATATTTTGTTAATATATGAAATTGTTAAGAAATGATTACAATTTAATTTCAAGATGAAATTAAAAATTAAAAATTGTTGTCATTTTGGACACAACATTTTAAAATCTAAATATATTAAAAAAATACTGCTTTTATTATGGAAATAATTATTAAAAAAAAATAAAAAGCCATTTATGAGTGCCTAAAAAAATAAAATAATAAAAATTTATCTAATAACTTTTTCTTCATCAATCGTAAAATTAGAGTTTTTCTTTTTAAAGACATCAGAATTAGTTTCATCTTCTTCTTTAATTTTGTAATTAGTATTGCGCCGATTGTGATAATCAAATTTTGTTTCATGTTCTTCATCTGCCTTAAAATGAGTTTTTCTTCTATTATGGTAGTGTGACGCTTCAAATTCTTCATCGCTTGATTCAGGATTTGAAATAATTGTATTGCGTCTCGCATAAACTCTGGCTTCTTGGACAACCGAATCGATAGCACTAAAACGACGAATAAAATTCGGAAAGAAATTAGAGGCAGTGTCTTCTTCCTCTTCCTCTTCCTCTTGAATGTGATCACCAGTGATTCCCAATTGTTTTTTATCGATTGATGAGCGCGGAGTTGTTTGTCGCTTCTTTTTCTTTTGACAACATTTGATTTTCTTGATTTTCGTATCCCAAAAGGCCATCGATCTCATCCATGCTGGTAACCAATCGAAGCACTTGAGTTTCTCTGGTAATATTTGTGGTACCAATTTTCTCAAAAGCAATATAACCAAATAAGCGAAGACTAAAATAAGTATAGGAATGCCGACAATGGCCACGCCGATCCAATAAGGAATTAAAGCGATGGCAAACATGAAAAGTGGAATTATGAAATAGGCAGAAGAAACATATATGTACACAAACCATTTGTACTTTACAACAATGTGTCCGAATTTTCGGGCAAATTTTTTAGGAAAACGCATAAATGGAATTGGCAACCATAGAATGACACCAATGACATTGAAAAGAGTGTAAACAAATGCAAGTTGAAGCGATTTTTTCAAAGCAGAAGCAGGCTGAGTGAAAGCACTCAAGATACCAGTCACCGTTGTACCAATATTTGAGCCCAAAGTCATCACAAACACTCGCTGCAAACTGACTATTCCAAAGCCGCACAAGGGAACAAGTGTGGCAGTGATTATGTTGGAGCTTTGGACAACCAATGTCATCAGAAATGCAACTATGAATAGAATAAGCTGCATTAGCCATCTGAATTTACCAGGAAATGTGGCATTAATGGCTCTACGAACTCCGTGAGCTATCGGACCAACAATGATCAAACTGAGTATTTTGACAATACCAAACAAACATGCCAAGAGAACAATTAGTGAAAGAATGATCCAAAAAAGGCCAGTTCCACCATCTCCAAATGCTCGCAACATTGGCATGCACCAATAAGTGCATTCGTTGCATCCAGTTACATTTTGATAGACAGTTTGATTTTTGACAAACAAATCTTGGTATTGTGTCAAATTGGTGAGATTTTTTAAAACAATTGTTTGCTCATTGTTCCAACTAATGTTAAATTGACTCAAAAGAGTTAAAATACTTTGTGTTAGATTATTGTCTCTAATCTCATTTGTATAGATTGGCTTTTGGCAACATCTCAAAGCAACCTGAGTAGTATTAGAGCCCATGTTAACTGCATTCACTTGATCTTCGTCCAACTTGATAAAAACATCGACCAATGGATTCAAAATTACACTGACAAAATTTGCTTTTTTCAATGCATCCGGATCATCTGGCATGAGCGAAGTCAGTTTTTCAGACACCACTGTCATAAAGTCAAATATGATCTCGAGAGCTAAAAGAATTGCTGTGGTCAAGTAATTGAAAAAATCGTTTAGAGTTGCAGCACTAAATGCTCTCTTGAATTCGAGTGGATTATCTGCCATACTCAATGCTATAAACGAATTGGTCACACACGTTCCAATATTCGATCCCATTATTATAGGAACTGAATCTTTTACTTGAATAATACCAGCGCCGACCATGGTCACAGCAATTGATGTTGTCGCAGTTGAATTCTGTAAAAGTGCAGTTAGAAATATGCCAATTGCCAATGAGGCAAATGGATTGTTCAAGAAAAACTGAAATACATTTTTAGCCTTAAGAGCATAAGGCGTAACCAAAGTGAAACCAATTGTCATAAAATTAAGCGATATTAGAAAGAGATAGAGCATGGCTATGAAAATGACAACTTTGATGATTGTGAAAATTATATATCTAAATTTTTCGCCTTTGGTATAATTATCCCATGTTTTTTCCATTTCCTCTTCTTCTTGTTGTTTTTTCAGGCGTTTTTTTTCGGCTTTTTGTTTCTTTTTTTCTTGCTTTGGGGTCATTTCTCTTGCAATTGGTTGCTCAGCTTTTTCCAATGATTTTTTTTCTAATTGTTGCGGCATTTCTACTTTTTTTTCTTCGTAAGTTTTAGTTTCGTGTCTATTCTCCATCTCTTGTTCAGCTTCATCTTTTTCTAAAACTTTTATTATTTTTATCTTTTTGGGACTTTCTTGAGGTATGGATTCTTCATCATCTCTAACGAAATTTTCATTGTCCATTTTTAACGTCCCTCGAGCTTGAGTTTAACAATTTTTTATACCTGTAAAAATTTATCAGTAAATAAGTCTAAAATTTAAAAATTGTAATATTATTTAGTTTCGCTACATAAAATAATGAATTTTAATTGGAAATGGTGTTAGGCATAACTAGATAGACTGCGGTATTGGTTTCTTGAAAAATTAAACAAATTTGTATAATATCTGGTTAGAAATAAAAAAGTAAAAGATTTTAAATGAAAGCAGAAAAACGTCAGCCAGAAAAATTGAATAGAATTTTTTCAAATGCAGTGAAAATGGCACTCAAGCAAAGCTTTTTGTAAGTTGGTAATTTTTTTTGTTTCGACTTTTCTATCTTTTCAAACAAAAAACTTGTTTTATGAATGTTTCATTGGAATTTTCTTCTCTTATCATCTTATATTTACATCGAATCAATGATTCAATGAAGTTTGAATCTGATAAATTCAAGCTTGTTTAGCAGATTAATCTGGTAGAACAACTTTCTACTAAATTAGTATTTTCAAATTTTTTTAATTTTAAATTCATAAATTAATCCGTTAAATAATCAAAAAAAATACAAAATTTTAGTTATATATCACTAAAAAATTTATCAATTTATATGGTTTTAAATTTTAATTGTATTAATTTTAAAACCAAGACATTGTAAATTTCAAATTTAGATCCTTAATTATTTTTATAATTTCTAACAAAATTAGGAAATAATTCAAAATTGTGTAATCTTAATTGTTAAGAAGGAATTAGAAACATTAATATTTAAGCATTTTTTAAATATTTTTGTATTTTAGGTTGAAAAGAGAAGTATTTGAATATAGGACTTACATGAATTAACCTAATATTGTATTCATGAATTAAAGAGGTTGTGAAATTTAAAAAATAATTTAAATTACATTTTGCTAACATTAAATAAGAAATTATTTAATGAGATTTAATCACTTGAAATTTTGGACAGTTTTCAGTAAGAAAAAGGAGTTAAGCAAATAAGTATTCTGTAAATAAAAAAAAATTTAAAATTACTTTTGAGTCTACGATTCTTTTTTTTTAATGAATTCAAAATAAATTCAAAATTAATTCTACTAAATCGCTTTTATAGTTTAAGAAATTAGAGGAAATTTCTCCTATTAGCTTAAAAAATAATCTTGAAATTAAGCCATAAAAAACAAACTTGAAATCGAGGTAAATGAAAAAATTCAAAATAATGATTTTAAGTACCGTTTAAAATACATGTCAAAATTATATAAAACAATTCGCTGTAAATTATCAGATAAATTTTATTTAATTAAGTTCAAAAACTGGATTTATCATTTTTTAAACAAATGCTTTAATAGAATAAGATTTGACTGATAAAAATATAAAGTTAAAAAATTCACTTAAGTTTGTTTGTGCTCAAGGTTAACCGTAAAAACATTAAGTTTTAAAATTGTATCACAATTTTTAAAAAAACTGGTTTTAAGTCTCAATACTTTACTGAAATCTTAATAATGTCTGCTTTTTTCAAGACTTGATTTAAATTCTGCGAATAAACATCTTCAACAAATTTTTCTATAAATTTCTCCTACTTTATTTTTTCAAAAAGCTTTTGAATCAAATTTTTAATTCTGAAATGAAAAGAATAAAAATGTCTTTATTAATTGTTTAATAAATAATTGAAAAATTTCAGCGCTAAAAAACAAAAAAATATCTGATTAATTGAGTAATAGATTTAAAAAATTAGATTGATTGATAAAATTTTTGGATTTTATTACTCTAAAAATCGAAAAAGAAAATTTTTTTAATAGCTCATGGTTCTAAATTTGTAGAATTTAGTTAAAATTTATAAACTGTAATATCACCATTAATTATGCCTTCTTTAACTGTATTCTTTCGTTCATTTACTGATTCTGAGTGATTCTCATTATCACTTGATTCAGGGCTAGGAATAATAGTATTTCGCCTTGAATATATCATTGCCTCTTGAACAATTGAATCGATTACACTTAAACGTCGAATAAAATTTGGAATAAAATTAGAATTTTCATCAATGTCCATGTTTATTTTGTTGGCCATAGACTGTTTTTTAAAGAAAAACGATTTTAATTTTTTAATTTTTTGGTCATAGTAAGCTAATGATCTCATCCATTGTGGGAGCCGTTCGTAAATTTTTAAAAATTTTGGTAAACTTTTTGGTTTAACTCTTCTCAAGATTATTAAGATAATACAGATGAACAAAAAGCTTAAAATGGGAATTCCGAAAATAGCCAAACCAATCCAATGGGGTATCAAAGCAAGACCTAGTAAAAATAAAGGTCCGATGAAGTATACAAATAGAACATAGAAGTAAAGAAACCATTTATATTTGAATACCAAATTTCCCAATTTTCTTGCCAAGACTTTAGGGAACCTTAGAAAAGGTACTGGTAGCCAAAATAAGACACCAAAGCTGTTAAATAAAGTATAAACAAAAGCCAGTTGCATTGCTTTTTTCATCGAAGACGGTGGTAAAGTAAATGCGCTCAAAATTCCTGTGAGCGTTGTTCCAATGTTTGATCCCAAAGTCATCACGTATACCCTTTGCAAGCTTACTATTCCAATACCACAAAGGGGCACTAGAGTAGCAGTGATTATATTTGAACTTTGAACAATTAAAGTAAGAATAAGAGCGATAAAAAATAGAACAAATTGAGTTAACCATTTTAGCTTTCCTGGAAAAGATGCATTTATGGCTATGCGAACACCATGAGCTATCGGTCCCGAAATTAGCATACTTAAAACTTTTACAATCCCAAACAAACTCATTATCAAAGTAATCAATGAAAAAATTATCCAAAATAAACCGGTGCCACCATCGCCTAATGATTTTAACATTGGCATACACCAATATCTGCATTCTTTACACAGTTGATCATCAAAAAAATCCAAATCATTCAATTTTTGATAAGCCATGTTCTTTGAAGCAGCTAACGACGAATTTAAATTTTTGATTGATAATTTTGTTTGATTTGAATTGTTCATTGAATTTTGGCAACAACGTAGAGCTATATTGGTAGTATTTGATCCTTCATTAACTGCATTTATTGCATTGATATCAATTTTTATGAACAGGTCACACACCGGGTTGAGAATTAAGGAGATAAAATTGGCATTCTTAAGCAAAACTGGATGATCAAACGGAATTAATGATGTCAATTTATCTGACAAAATAAACATAAAATCGAACAAAATTTCGCTACTTAATAAAATTATAGTTGTTAAAAAATTAAATATATCATTGAGAGTTGCCGCGCTAAAAGCTCTCTTGAATTTAATCGGATCTCCCGAGAAGGTCAAAGCGATAAAAGAGTTGGTAACACAAGTACCAATATTCGAGCCCATTATTATTGGTATTGCACTCTTTACTGATGGAATTATACCAGCTCCAACCATGGTAACAGCTATTGAAGTTGTAGCAGTAGCATTTTGAATGATGGCAGTCGAAAAAATGCCTATTGCCAATGAAGCAAACGGGTTCGATAGCAGAAATTTAATTACATTGCTGACACGTAAGGCATAGGGTGAAATAAGCGTGAATCCGATAGTCATAAAGTTTAGAGAAAGTAAAAAAATATAAAGAAAAATTGCGAAAAAAATGAATTTTAGCACAGAAAAAATAACATAGCTGAATTTTTGACTTTTGTTGAAGTCGTTCCAATACTTTTCTGAATGTTCTGAATTTTTTGAAGGTGTTTGATAGGCGATGTTTTGTACATGAAAAATATTAGAGTCATGTCTCAGTTGAATTGAGTCTGCATTTGCTTTAAATTTGTGACAAGTCGGATTAGAGTTAAATGTGTTTCTAAATTTCTCATTGCTTTCGAACCCGTAACTATCCATTTGAAAGAAATTCTATAAATTATATTTATTCGAATTGTTCTTTCCGGATACAATTTTATCTAGGACGTTTAAAAGTTTAGAATTAAACAAAAGGATTGGAATTTTGTCAAGTGGAACCAAAGTTATTTTTCATGTTTAAAAATGATAATCACTTTATATTAAACTTTATAATGATCAAAGAAACTTTGAATCTTGATTGTAAAAGTATTTGAAAGATATTACGACATATATAAAAAATTATTAATAAAAAATTCCTTTGAAAAAACATTACCATTCCTTTTTGCTTATAATCTAATACAAGCATTAAAAAGTAAAAAATCTGACGAAATAAGGATGATAATGTCTAGCTAAAAATAAAATCAAAGCTTAAATGATTAACTTTCAAAAATTTTTGAATTAAAAAATGAATTCAAAAAAATTATAATAAATCTGATTTTAATACAAAGAAACAAAATTTTGACTAAATAATAAAATTAAAAAACGTAATTGATTGTCATTTTTTAAGAATAAATATAGCTTGTTCCTTAAAGATTAAAACAGTTTGTATTAGCATCAATTAATCAAAAATTTCAAAAATTTTTGTAATTTAAGATGGAATTTTTGAATCAAATTTAAAATAAAAAATGATTTTTCAAGAGCTTTAAAGTTAAATTATTTAATTTTTGATATAACGATATTAAATAAAATAAATTTTGTTAAAATTCCTGATTTGACTGTTATTTCTTTAGTTTCTTAAAATCTTTGTAGGCTTTTTCACGTAAACTATAAAAAATTTTGAATTGTTATCGTTTTGATGGGTCTACCTTAACTAATTTCATTAAACTTTAAAAATTTAATCTATTGAACAGCTAAAACTACACTTATTACTATTATTTTTCTATATTATTAAATAACAACTAAACACAAATTTAATATTTTATTTAACAAAATTTAATCATACAATATTTTAATTTAGCATACGTTTTATTTTATTAAAAAATGACGATCTAAGGACCAAATCAGTTAAAAACTTTTCTCAAAAGAAGAAATATGTAGACAAAAAATCTCAACTTTTCTTCAATTATGCGGTTAATAGACCATCAACACATATAGAATGTCTGGCGCAAATACCAAGTAAATATACCAGGAACTTTCATATAATCTAACAACTTTTTGTGACCACAACCATTACAATGATTGAAATAATTGAATCGACCAGATTAGATCGAGAACTAGTAAAGACATGGATCATGCAAGGTAACAAAAAAAGTAACAGAAAAATTCGCTAGGTTAAGTAATATAGTGTCATTTTTTTAATTACTTGGGAAAAAAATTGGCTATTCGTTATATCGAAATTCCTGTATCTAAAAGAATAGGAACAAAAAATTTAACGTTTAATTAACCTAATTTTATTTTTTAAAAAATACAAAAAAATTAATTTGTTCTACTTATGTGATTTAAAAACAGAATGATATTTGAATAATTTTTTTTGAGACTTGATTTTCATTCATTTTTAGATAAAAATTAATTAGCTATTGCCAATAATTTTTTTAAAATTTAAAATTTAGTCCCTTTAATATTTTAAAATTTCGTATTTAATCTTAAAGCTATTTAATTAGGCTTTGAAAATACTAGTTTAAACTTTTTCAAAAATTTTTTTGAAAATCGGTGTCTAATTGTAAAAATAAAGAGACATCTTTTTGGAATTTTTAAAACAACAAATTAAAACTTGGTTACTGCAGGGTACGGTACTTGGACCACTATTTTTGCTTATTTTTATTAATGATTTACCAATGTTCTTAATCAATCTCAAATCTAAATTACTTGAGTCTGATGCAATTACATCAATCGTGTCGAAATCAATTGATCGAAGACTTATTGTTTGTTTATCACAAATAAACTTGTCAATTTACCTGAAAGTATTGTATTTGAAGGTAAAGAAATTGAGAAAGTTATAAAATTTAAATTATTAAGAGTTATAATTATTCAGAATTTATGTCAACTGGAGATTTGGTTAATTTAAAAATTTATATAAAAATTTAAATCAAATTAAATCTTAATAAAATTTTTATCAATGAATGAAAAACTTAATTTCATTAATAAATTTTTTTTTATTAAATTTTTAGGTTCTCTGGAATAGAAAAATGGAAACCTTGACTCAAAAACCTAAACTGGTGAATAATTACCAAAAAGACTTTACTTTTTTAACTTTTGTTCACATTTAATTGATAAATAAAAGATATATGAATTTTTTTTCATCAAATTTTCTTTATTTTTCGCAGAAATTTAAAAAAATTGTCTCAAAAATTGCTTCATTTTCTAAAATCACTTTAAATACTGTTTTTCATATTAACTTTTAATAAGATTAATTACTATGGACATTTTTAGATTTACGATATAATAGGCTGTACCAAAGACTATTCCATATGTGTGGCCGAACTAAATTAACTAATTTACAGTTTTTTTTGTTACCAAGACTGGTTCGGCAATTTTGCTACGGTTTATGGTGATTAGGGCCGTTTTGTTTAAAACCCACTGTAAAAAGCTTTAATATTTTAGACAGCGCCTATCTCAAACCTTAGAATATTTTTGTGAGACATCTAGTTTTTAGATTTTGTGCGAAAAATTAACTCTGAAAACCAATTTATACAGAAATAAAGCACTCAATGTTTTGGACCTAATATTTTAACAGCAGAGCAGTTTTTAATTTGATTTTAATTTACATTTTATTTGACAAAAATAAACAAAAAAGGTTAATTTTATTTATTATAAAAATTTTAATTAATTTTTACTTAAAGAAAAAAAAAAAGATTTTAAAAATTTATTATTTTTTAAGTTATTCTATGTTAATTTTGGATGAGTTTTTATTATTGATATGTACTTTCAATTCATTATCGCTCGATTCTTGATTTTTGACGATAGTGTGGCGTTTTGAGTAGACTCTGGCTTCTTGGACAACCGAATCGATAGCACTAAAACGACGAATAAAATTTGGAAATGCATGATCGTGAGTTTCTTCATCTTTTTCTAATTCTTCGTCAATATTAGTTACATGGTTGTTATCAATGGAACTACGTGGTATTTTTTGATCCTTTTTCTCTTTTTTAGACAATCTTTTCTTAGCACTTTTTAAGATTTTGCCCGGAAATTGAGCAATATCAGATAATTTTTTGTTAACCATTTTTAATTGAGTTCTTAGAACTTGTTTAGAATCTTTTATATCAAAATGATTTTTTTGTTTTTAATCATCAATTTCATGATTTTCTTTTACGATTGTTTAAAAGGATATGTTTAAAGGTAAATTTTTCAGAAAGAAATACCATAATTTACTTAGAAGAAGATTGATTTAAATTTTATCAAAATTTGTTATAATTGTTTATGTATCTAAAATTGATGTCATTTTACCTGTAAATTTATTCGAGCATCTATTTTATTCAAATTTATAAAAATTTCACTTTAATAAGTCTAAGTTGAAAATATTTATGAACAAATTGCAAATATTTTGCAGATTAAATCAATAAATCCAGAATGTTTGTTTTATGTTAAGAAAAAAATTTTACTAAAAGGCAAAAATTTTCAGTTCGTATGTTATTTTTCCTTGAACAGAATTTCAAAATACAAAGAACGCTTGTATCAAAAAATTAGTATTATATATATTTTTTTCAAAATTGATTAAAAGTTTAAGAAAAAAATTTTTGAAACAAAATTCTATGAAAAAAGGTTCTAAACTTATCCAAAAAAAGTCATTGCTACTTAAAAATTGAATTTATTCAAAATTCTTAAAAGCTAGAAAAATACAGAAATTTTTAATATTTTGTAACTTCATCTTCATTAATATTGAAATTGGTATTTCTTCTATTGAAATTATTAGACTTTTCTTCTTCTTCTTCATTTATTTGAAAACTTGTATTTCGACGATCATTTTGATAAAATTTTGTTTCGTTTTCTTCATTAGTCTTAAAAATACTACTTTTTCTTTTCTTATAATGCGATCTACTTTCATGATCTTCATCTGCTCTAACATGAGTATTTCTTCTACTATTATTATGAGTTGGTTGATGTTCTTCATCACTTGATTCAGGATTTGAGATAATTGTATTGCGTCTCGCATAAACTCTGGCTTCTTGGACAACCGAATCGATAGCACTAAAACGACGAATAAAATTCGGAAATGTATGAGAATTAGTTTCTTCTTCTTCTTCATCCAATTCTTCATCAATATTAGTGACTTGTTTGTTATCAATTGATGAGCGCGGAGTTGTTTGTCGCTTCTTTTTCTTTTGACAACATTTGATTTTCTTGATTTTCGTATCCCAAAAGGCCATCGATCTCATCCATGCTGGTAACCAATCGAAGCACTTGAGTTTCTCTGGTAATATTTGTGGTACCAATTTTCTCAAAAGCAAAATAACCAAATAAGCGAAGACTAAAATAAGTATAGGAATGCCGACAATGGCCACGCCGATCCAATAAGGAATTAAAGCGATGGCAAACATGAAAAGTGGAATTATGAAATAGGCAGAAGAAACATATATGTACACAAACCATTTGTACTTTACAACAATGTGTCCGAATTTTCGGGCAAATTTTTTAGGAAAACGCATAAATGGAATTGGCAGCCATAGAATGACACCAATGACATTGAAAAGAGTGTAAACAAATGCAAGTTGAAGCGATTTTTTCAAAGCAGAAGCAGGCTGAGTGAAAGCACTCAAGATACCAGTCACCGTTGTACCAATATTTGAGCCCAAAGTCATCACAAACACTCGCTGCAAACTGACTATTCCAAAGCCGCACAAGGGAACAAGTGTGGCAGTGATTATGTTGGAGCTTTGGACAACCAATGTCATCAGAAATGCAACTATGAATAGAATAAGCTGCATTAGCCATCTGAATTTACCAGGAAATGTGGCATTAATGGCTCTACGAACTCCGTGAGCTATCGGACCAACAATGATCAAACTGAGTATTTTGACAATACCAAACAAACATGCCAAGAGAACAATTAGTGAAAGAATGATCCAAAAAAGGCCAGTTCCACCATCTCCAAATGCTCGCAACATTGGCATGCACCAATAAGTGCATTCGTTGCATCCAGTTACATTTTGATAGACAGTTTGATTTTTGACAAACAAATCTTGGTATTGTGTCAAATTGGTGAGATTTTTTAAAACAATTGTTTGCTCATTGTTCCAACTAATGTTAAATTGACTCAAAAGAGTTAAAATACTTTGTGTTAGATTATTGTCTCTAATCTCATTTGTATAGATTGGCTTTTGGCAACATCTCAAAGCAACCTGAGTAGTATTAGAGCCCATGTTAACTGCATTCACTTGATCTTCGTCCAACTTGATAAAAACATCGACCAATGGATTCAAAATTACACTGACAAAATTTGCTTTTTTCAATGCATCCGGATCATCTGGCATGAGCGAAGTCAGTTTTTCAGACACCACTGTCATAAAGTCAAATATGATCTCGAGAGCTAAAAGAATTGCTGTGGTCAAGTAATTGAAAAAATCGTTTAGAGTTGCAGCACTAAATGCTCTCTTGAATTCGAGTGGATTATCTGCCATACTCAATGCTATAAACGAATTGGTCACACACGTTCCAATATTCGATCCCATTATTATAGGAACTGAATCTTTTACTTGAATAATACCAGCGCCGACCATGGTCACAGCAATTGATGTTGTCGCAGTTGAATTCTGTAAAAGTGCAGTTAGAAATATGCCAATTGCCAATGAGGCAAATGGATTGTTCAAGAAAAACTGAAATACATTTTTAGCCTTAAGAGCATAAGGCGTAACCAAAGTGAAACCAATTGTCATAAAATTAAGCGATATTAGAAAGAGATAGAGCATGGCTATGAAAATGACAACTTTGATGATTGTGAAAATTATATATCTAAATTTTTCGCCTTTGGTATAATTATCCCATGTTTTTTCCATTTCCTCTTCTTCTTTTTGTTTTTTCAGGCGTTTTTTTTCGGCTTTTTGTTTCTTTTTTTCTTGCTTTGGGGTCAGTTTTTTGGTCTTTATTTCTCCATCTTTATTTCCAATAGAGTTTTTTTTTTCATTATTTGGTGATGTAATTTCTTCTTTGGTTTGTTCTTGCAAATCGTCTACCGCATTGTTGTTTCCAGTGTCATCAATCCGTATTATTTTAATCTTGCTATTTTTTACCGGAGTTCCCGGCGAATCCTCTTTACTGTAGCTATTGTTATCCATTTTCTCATTAGGTAGTCGATAAAATATCTCAATTTTTCTAGTTTAAAATTTTGAATGATTAAATAATATTCTTCACCTGTGATAATTAAATCGCTTTAAAATCAACAATTCATTTTCGTTTCGCTTGGTAAACTGTCCTTGTTTTCAAATAAATCTTACTTTAAACAAAATAAGCTTATTGTGGGAGAATTTTCGTTTTAATGATGGTGATGCATGACCAAAATGTCTCAAATATTTTTTTGGTATGTTAATTTTTATAAGGTGCTTTCAAATTAATATTTAAAATGTACGAAAATGTTCTTTTTTAAAAGATAATTCAACAGCAATAATGATATTTTTTCTATATTTTCATTTTTTTAACTTCCATTACTTGGAAGGAAAAAAATTTTGTTTTTTTTTATTTTATTCTAAAATGAATTTCTATTTAAAATCATAATTTAATCAATTAAATATAAAAATTTAAAAACTTCAAAACAACTTAAATTAAAAATGGAATTAACGCTTTTCGATTTTTTGGATAATCTGATCCGAATTTTTCTTTGTAAAACAAGTGATGATGATACCCTCTTGGTCCAGTGTTTGCCAAAGTAAACCATGCAAAAGCCAAGCCAGGAAGAGACCATGATGCGATCGCAAATCCAAACCATTCTAAACATTCTCCAAAATAGTTTGCTGCCGAAACATATTCAAACATCCCTCCTAAAAAAAAAAGATTATATTTTAATTTATTTCAAAATTAAAATTCACCTTTTGGTATTCTATATCCTGTTCCATTTGATTCTTTTCTAAGTTTAATTAAACGATTATCTGAATCAATATTTATGTAAAGACCAGTAAAAAATATAGCAACACCTTAAAATCAATTAATTTTTTTTTTTTTTAATTTATTTATTTTAAGTCACCTAGCAAAAAATTCCATTCATAAAAATCACTTTTTAAAAACTTGCTATGATAATGGCCAATCTGGTATCCATTAATGAAACAAAATACAAAAGCTAAAAAATTTTCAAGGTAATTGACCACATTTTTACTTCTAATTCGACTTGTATAAATAAATGATCTGTAAAAAAAATTAAATTAAAAAAAAATAATTCTAAAAAATCAAAACCACCTATTAAAATAGTGCATCATAAATAGCAACAATAAGACCAAATTAGTATTGATTCTATTTGAACTGTCAAAAAATTTTACACCATTGTAAAATATAAGGATTAAGGGAACAAAAAAAGCTGGACATTCTTGTATCAACCAAGCAATAGGCGCAGGCAAACCGCTTTTTTTTTTATTATATCTACCATATTCGGCTTTCATTCCTACAAAAGCTTCTAGTACGAAAACTATAATTCCTATTGAAATCATTATTACTGGTGTCCAATATTCCCATAATTCGTTCCAATACGCTTTTATTAAATGCAACGCGTCTTCAATCATTTTTATTTTTTTGAAGTGTGATTTAACTATTCTAAGATAATTTCTTTTAATTAACTAAAATTAAAATTTTTTGTTTTCTTTTAATCTATCAAAGCGGCTTATTATGTGAATTTCGATACTTATAATGCATGTAAGGTTTATTTTTTTTAAATAAAATATTTAGAATCTTACTTTACAAGATTTTGAAATGTTAAATTTGAAACTTTGCACAGCGTTACCTACTGTGTACACGAAAAACATTTCAAAGCATTCATAAATATGATTATATGAATTTGTTTTAATTTTTATTCATATTTTTACAAATTAAAATAAAGAGTTGTGTAAGTTACATCACATTGGTGCACTAGCAGTTTCATTTAAATTTATGTTTTGTTTTTTATGAAAAATTCTAGTCTAAAAAATAGCTTATTTTATAGCGTTTTTTTTTTTTAAATATAAGATTTAAAAAGCTTTTTCTAATTTAGATTATCAATAACTAGACCGAAAAAAAATTGATAAAATGAATATTGCTGCCAAAAAACTTTTCAAATCAGTAATTCTTTTACACTTTGGCAATCTAACAAATTTTAAATTTTGATTTAGGCAAACGTCTTAGTTTTCAAATCTACTAAAAACGGATTACATGTCACCAAGCTCGCTCCTTCTACAGTTCAAGTAAAATTCAATTTTTAGATAATTAATTCTTTATTTTAAAAAAGCTAATTTTTTACTCAATTGTTTTAAAAAAATTAATTTTATTGATAAAATTTAGATGACGGTCAGAGATGCTCTCAATTCAGCCATAGATGAAGAATTAGCCCGAGACCAGAAAGTAATTTTAATTGGCGAAGAAGTAGCCAAATATGATGGTGCCTACAAAGTATCAAAAGGTCTTTTTGCAAAATATGGAGAAACAAGAGTGATTGACACACCTATCTCAGAGGTATTTTTTTTTCTAAATTAAACTAAATGAGCTGTAATTTTGTTTAGATGGGGTTTACTGGAATAGCTGTTGGTGCCGCAATGGCTGGCCTAAAACCCGTTTGCGAATTCATGACATTTAATTTCTCTATGCAAGCAATTGATCAAGTAGTGAATTCGGCAGCAAAAACTTATTATATGAGTGCAGGTCAAGTATCAGTTCCTATAGTATTTCGAGGCCCAAATGGTTCAGCTTTAGGTGTAGCTGCTCAGCATTCGCAATGCTTTGCTGCCTGGTATAGTCATGTTCCAGGCTTAAAAGTAGTCTCACCATACAGTTCTGAAGATGCTAAAGGTTTGCTCAAAGCAGCCATTAGAGACCCAAATCCAGTTGTTTGTCTTGAAAATGAAATTATGTACGGTGTATCATTTCCAATGTCACAAGAAGCGTTGTCATCAGATTATGTAATTCCGATCGGAAAAGCTAAGATTGAACGTCCCGGAAAACACATCACCTTAATTGGTCATTCAAGAGCAGTACAATTTTGCTTGGAAGCTGCTGCAGAGATGGAAAAAATGGGAGTTGAATGCGAAGTTTTGAATTTGAGAACTTTAAGACCACTTGATGAAGAAGCCATCATTAATTCAATCAAGAAAACCAACCATTTGGTAACTGTAGAACAAGGTTGGCCACAATATGGTGTAGGAGCTGAGATTATCGCTAAAATAATGGAGAGTAAGCTAAAAAAAATTTTTTGTCATAACTGAATTACTAATCTTGTTGTTTTCAGGTGAAGCTTTTAATTATTTGGATGCACCGATTTACAGAGTATCAGGCGCTGACGTGCCATTAGCTTATGCGAAATCTCTCGAGTCCAATTCTCTACCAACGGCTCAAAATGTAATTAAGTCTATCAAAAAATCTCTTAACATCAATTAAGATCTTTTAGTTCAAATTATTTAATTATTTTAATACGAGATTTTTAAAATTTAATTTAAAGATGTTATTTTTAAAAAACAAACAAAAACAGCTTTAAATTATTTGAAAATCTCTTGGAGCCAAGAATTTTGATTTTTGGTACTTTTTTAAAATATTTTGTCTCCTATCGAATAAATAAATCAAAAATCGTCAATTTTAATTTAAATATCTGAAAATTAATAACACAAAAAAATATCCATTGGTGCTAACTTTTCTAATTTAATAATTCCAAAATGTTAAATGAAAATTAAAATAACTATTATAATCAATATTTGTTTTTTAACTACAATTTAGCCAAAAAATTAGAACAATCTTAAATTTTTTTTGATTTTTTTTAAATAATTGATGTGTATTAATAACATTACATAATCAATTTTTTCATATTCAATTCAAATTTTTTTCGATTTTGTTCAAAACTGCTTAATATTTAAACAATTCAACATTTTTTGATTGAATGGTTTTTGAAATGATTAGGTTGACGGATCATCTATCAAATCAACCAAATATTTAAAAAATTTGTTTCAACTTAATCAAAAAAGCCTGATATGTTTTCCATGCTTGCTTTAGAAAAAAAATGAAAACCAAATAACATTAAATAGACTTAAATTTTAAAAACACTTAATTTGCTGGAACTTTTTTCAATGTATTAGATAAAAAATTATTTTAAAATAATCTTCATATTAAAATATAAGTTTTTAGTTTGCCTTTAAATTTAATTTATTATATATTAAAAAAAAATCATGTAAAAAATTTTCTGTTAGAGTTGAAATTTTGAATTTCAAAAATTCTTTTAAAAATTAAAAAATAAATTAAATAAATTTAATTTTTTAAATGGAATATTACGTTTTTCTTTTATTAAATTATTTAAAAAAATACAAATAGTGAATTGGTATAAATAAAAAAATTATAACTTTGTTGAGGAATTCCAGCCTTTTGAGTTTCTAATTGAAGTTCGTGTTTGAAATTTTGAAGATTTCCTCAGCTGGTAATTTTCACGTCTTAAACGTTTATTTTCAAACTCAAGACATCTGTTAATAGCGATCTTTTTTTTTGATTTCACCAAGGAATTTTTTTTCTATTTAATAAAGATTTATTTTTATTATATTCATTTTGTCTTCCAATTCGTAATTTTTCTTGAGCACAAAAGTCAAACAGTCATGCATGCCAATCTTAAAAAAATCTAAAAATAATTTTATCTGATTAATTGAATTCTTACATCATAATAGCCACAACCTTTAGGACAAAAGCTCATATTTCTGTATTCACATTTCTTTACGTGTTCATTGAATTGTTGGGAGCTGACAACTTTTCAACAGCCTTTTTGCAAACATGTCATATTTAGTCTTGAAAATATTTAGCTTTAAATTTTGAAATAATTAAAAAATAAATTTCTAACCTGGATAAGAGATTTAAAGCGATTCTACCAGGCTTTTTGACTTCATTCAGGGACAATTGTTCTCTGTTGACTGGACAGTTTGGTATAAAGTTACGTTTAAACCAATTTTTAATAAATTTTCTGCAGAAAAGATGCTCATGTTTATCCTTAAAAACCTAATTGCTTTATTCGGAAAAAATTCAATTTATTTTACTTGAACAGGGTCTTCTAGAACGTCCAAACAAATTGGATAGAAAATTAAATCATCAGCTTTGTCTAAAAAGAGCTCTTGTGAAAAACCCATTTTAAATTAAGCTAGAATACAAAAAATTAATTTAAATGGTTCTTAGTCATGAAAAAATTTTTTTTAAATTCATTGCGAGAAATTTTTAAAAGTTACTTAAAGAAATTTTTTTTGTTTTTAAAAGAAATTTTTCTTTTCTGCAGGAAATGTATTGAAAATTGGTTTAAACGTAACTTTATACCAAACTGTCCAGTCAACAGAGAACAATTGTCCCTGAATGAAGTCAAAAAGCCTGGTAGAATCGCTTTAAATCTCTTATCCAGGTTAGAAATTTATTTTTTGATTATTTCAAAGTTTAAAGCTTAATATTTTCAAGACTAAATATGACATGAAAGTTATTTCGACTGCATTGAGCGTTAGTTTTAAAGCATGCACTGAACAATTTTAAAAAGAGGATTTCGATTTACTAATTTAATATTTAAAAATTAAGATATCATTGTCTTGCAGTTATAAAATAAAGAAAATGCTACAAATATCAAATTTAAAACCAATTTAAAAATTTTTGTTGCTTGAAAAAAATTTAAATTTTAAAATTTATGTTTTCTAAATATATAATTGAATAAAAATCTTTATTAATAGATCAATAATAAAAAATAAAATTTTTATATATAATTTTGTCAATTATTGTGAAAAGTTAAAAAAAATTAGCATTAAATATGATAAAGGCTTGTTTTTGAAAATTTATTCAGAGAATACTAAAGAAATAGTTGGTTTAAAAAAAATAATTTATTACCACATCAATATTCATTTTATAATCAGAGATCTTGCAGAAATTTGATAGATTTATCAAAAAATGATGAAGCTATATTTTTCCATCATAAAACTTACCATCTATTGAATTTTATGTATATAATAACATGCAAAAGACCTGGATAAAATCCAATGCTAAAGAAACAAATTAAGAAAAGTTAATCACACACACAAAAATCTGTACCTAATTAAAAAATTAATAGACCAATTTTATTTTTTATCTAATGATTTTTGCTATCTAATTATTTGCTATATTTATTTTTAATAAGAAAAAAAATAATAATATTAAAAAGTAAATGAAAAAAAATAATCCACAAAAAAATCCACTCCCTTTTGGAATAAATATAATTGGATTTATTTCAAAAATTAGGGTATGGAGTTAAATGTCAATGCTTGAAATTTTTTAAAATTATTATTAAAATCAAAGAAGCTAAATGTAAGGAACAATTAGACAAACATTTTCACTTTGTTTTGATAAGAGATAGTAAAAATTTTGTTGATAAATAAAGTTGATATTAAATTTACAATTTTTAACGTTATCAAATTTGCTTTAACCTTTTGGAACAAAAAAATATTTAATGTTTAAATTAAATATGTAATTTTCAGATCATATTTATTTTTATAATGAGAAAAAAATTGTCTTTTAAACAAATAAAGTTCAAAAAGGCTTTTTAATGGACTAAAGGAACCTTAAAAATAATATTTTGAAATTATCATTGAAATTACCCAAGAATTCAAAAAAAAATTAAAATCATTTTTTTAAGCTTTGTATTTTAAATTTCCCAATTTAAATAAAGTGAAGTTTTTACTGAGTTTTTTTAATTCACACACTCTAAGCTAGATGTGATTGATATATTTTTGTCTCTTTTTTGGCTTCATTACCAAAAAGTAACATTGCATTGAATAATACTAAAAAAATTTTGAACATATGCTTGACTTTGTTGGAATTTTTATGTGAATGAAGCTTTGAATGCTTTCGTATAAAAACACTGTTTATGCATCAAAAAAGAAAAATTTTCTGTAATTCCAAAAGAACGCCAGATGAAATTTCCAAATTACATTAACTAAAAACTAACATTTTATAAACCTTAAATAAACTGATGGCGTTGATATCACAGTAGTTAATATTCGAAACATTGCTCTTATCACTTTCAAGACATTTAATGCTGATGATGCTTTTTTAACTAAAAAATGTTTTCTTAATTAAATTTTTTATTTAAAAACGATAAGATTTTTAGATTTTTTATGGTAGTTTTAGTCAATTTTTGATACAATCTCAAATGAATTTTGTCATTTTTTTATCTGTGGTCCTCCAATTCAAGTCAATTTTCTCTAATTTAATTGATTTGGGCTCTAATCGGTTTGCGGTAATCAATCACTTCAATCATCTAAGTTCGAATCAGAGTATTTTAAATGAAAATCAAATAAAAATTAGAGAGAATAACTTAAATCCTTCCATTCTCAAGCAAAATTATCAAATTAAGACTCAGGATTTCAATTTTGCCAAGACATTTCAAAGCTATGAAGTAAAGTATACAAACTCGAGCTTTATTTGGCTGATTGCAACTGACCACAACAAAAAGTATATTTTCTACTCAAATGACAATGGCATTAGCTTTATTCACTATGATGCCATTGACTCAATTGAAAACATCTACATAAATGAGTTCAATAACCAAATTTTAATAATCAGCAATATTGAAAAAAATCAAATCCATTTATCAAGAAATAATGGAAAAAGCTTGCTATTAAAAAATTTAGATTTTAGGCCAGATATTGTTAGTTTTTATCGCGATGAGGCAATTTTGATTACTGAGAAAAATTCAGATTTATTCAAAGCTTGGTTAAGCGTAGATTTTGGCAACAAATGGATATTGATCGGTGAAAATCTCAAACACGTACCGCAATGGAAAAATGCTGATCAAAACGGATATTTGTTCTGGATTGGAGAAGATTTTATACTCAAAAAGTTGGACATTCAAATTGTCAAAGAGAAAAAATTGATTAACAGCGATTCGATCAGTATCGAAAAAGTCCAAGCAGATCACTTTGAAATTACTGAAAATTTTGTTTATCTTACTGTTGATAATGTAAATATTTGTTGATTAAAGTAAAATTTTAAAATAATTAAACATTTTTTAAGGGTGCAAACAAAAAATTGCTGATTCAAAAAAAATCATCAAATGATTGGAAGGAATCCGTATTCGAGTTCAGTGCCGATAGTAGCATAATTAAAGTAAAGGAAAAAATTAATTTAACACCAGAGCAAAGTCTCAGGTGCTAATAAAATATTTTTACAAATTTTATAAAATAGAAATTTAATGTTGTCTGGGATGGTACTAGTCAAATACTTGTGGCTGTAAAATATGAGTCCGAAACTGGAATCAAAACCGATCTATTTTTTTCGCATGATGTAGAAAAATTCCAATTTAAATTATCATTAAAAAACATAAGTGTAAATGACCAAATTGAATATCTAAGGTGAAAATTCTAGCTTGTATTTTCCTGTAAAAATAGTGATTTATATTTTAGACCAAAAATTGAAATAAAAAGCCTTAATAAATTGGGAGAAGTTTATGTCGCAAATGGATATGAAGGCGAACATAAAAAAACATTTACCAAAGATCCCTATTCGGACTGGTTACCTATTCAATTTGACTCCGAAGAACTTAAAGTAATAAATACTAAAAAGAATAAAATTTTTAACAAAGTTTTACAAACACTTTTTTTAGGATTATACCATTGATATTAATAACTATTTCTACTTTTCTCACGAGAATATTCAGTTTTCCTTCGAAAAGCCAAAATATCCCGAGTTTATGATGGCAAGTGCAACTTTGGAAGGAGCCCATTCATTTCTGTGCTTGGCACATCTGAACGCAAAACACTGGACACCGGTTTTAAAAGGAAATTTTCTATACACATATGTAAATCATGGTCACTTAATTCTAGCTTTTGAAAAAGGCAAAGAAATTACCGAAATGCTTTTTTCGGATAATTTTGGAGTGGAATGGAGCAAATTTAAATTTTCTGATCAACCAGTCTATGCTGATGATTTGCTTAAGCATCCAAATGACCATTTGAGTAGCTTTATTTTGTTCGCAACAGATTTCAATACTAGACATAAAAAAACTTTCCAATTTGATTTTAAACATGTCGAAAACTCGCACCACCACGAGCCTAACTATGATGACCATTGTCCATTAACTTGTACCTCAAAAGTAACATTGAATGAAATTTGTGTCAACCAAGCGCTAAAGTGCAATGGATTTTCCGATTGTGTTGATGAAATAGACGAACATGACTGCAAGGACACCAAAACAAAACCCATTGATGTCGAGATCGAACAAGATATTAAGAATTTATTTGATTTTTCGCTCAAAAGTTATCATGTTGAAAAGAACACACTTTATCTCGACTTGGGGATCAGCTCGAAGCCAAATGACAAAATCAATATTAATAAATATTTTATTAAAATTGCTGATTTGACATCAGAAATAGACAACTCGAGTGTCTATAACATTCAGCCAGCGCTCGATCAAGTAACACAGCTTAAAATTTCTGATTTAAACTATGGATCTGAATATATGGGATTTTTGTTTGCCAACATAACTTTGAAGGGAAGTGAGTCATTTGAGTTTGTTGAGAAAGAAAGTTTTAGGTTTGTGGTCAAAAATGAAAATGAATACCGGTCCAATTCAGGTGAAATTTTGGAAAAATCAAAATTTTTAAACAAGATGCTAATAATTTCATCATTGATGCTACTTATCGTTTTTATAATATTCTTGATAGCTAAACTTAAAAGCCTATTTGAATTGGGCTGTTGGAAAAAATTGAAAAAAGATAAAGTAGTTGATCAAGCGGTCATTTATCGAAAACAGTATAATGTGAAAAATTCGATAGTTAACATGAAAAAGTCAAAAGTTGCTGCTCGGTATGACTTGTCGCCGTTCAATATTGATGACAAAGAGTTTTTGATTGATATGCCCAGTTGTTGAGTCTCAATTAAAAAAATTGAACTCAAATTGCTGAAATAGATTATCTTCGAATTGGAGTACTTTCAAGATTTAAAAAATTCATTAAAACGCTTTTTTTTCTTAATAAATCTTTATGACCACGGTGAAAAACAGGACTTTCTCTTTATTCCAACTCTTTTTTTTTCTGAATTAATCCCAAAATTTTTTGTTATTATTTTTGTTTACTTTTGTACAAATCTATATTCCTTCGAAAGCAGAGACTTTACAAGGAATTTTTAGTAATAAAATATTTTTTTGAATAGCAAAATTTTTATTTAAACTTTTACTTTATTGAATAAATTATTTCGCAAAAAACTAAATGAAATTTTTTTATTTAAAAAAAATTTAAAATTTACAAAACAAAATTATGACAGAAAAACTCTTTGAATTATTACTGAATCAACTTGATGTATTCAAAATTCAAAACAATATCTTGAATTAATCTTGGATTTGTTAAGTCGCATTAAATTCTTTTTTTAAGAATTTTATTTTTTGTTTTTGTAATATATTTTTAAAGTTGAATTAATCAATAAAGTATATATTTAATACTTTGGTATTATTTCTGAACAAAATTAATTTTATTTTATTATTTTCGGTTTTTTTTCACTAGATCTTAAGTAGTCTTACTGAATTTTAATATAGAATTGATCCTTTGAGAGTTCTTTCTCACTAGTTTGATTTAAAAATTGGACAATCAATAGTACTAATCAGAATTTTTTCTGGGTAAAGGTCTTTGCATCAGAATTTCAATTTTTTATAAAAAACAAAATTTTGATGTCGACATTTCGAGAAAGGATTAAAAAAGAAAAATCCATTGATCCAATGTTTTCATACGAATTATTTTTTGTTGTTTTTTCTAGAGTTTCTAAGTTTGCCTAAAGTATTGAAAATAGAAGGAATATTTGTAGTAACGAAATTTTCTAAGTAATTATATTCATCAATTTTATAAGATGATATTTTTTTCCAAACCAAACTTCTATGATCACTAGCCTAGTTATAAAAATTAATTTAATAATAAATAAAATATTTGTATTTTAAAATTTTTTGATACAAATAAAAGATAGAGGAGACTTAGAATTATTTTTGATCAGTGTATTATTGAAGATTGAAAATCAAATTAATTGTTTTTCGATCTCGCTATGAAAAAAAAATAAATTAGGAATCTTTTTTATTGCCAAAAAATCAAGCATTTTCTTTTGCTTATCGGCTAAAAATAATTTAAAAACAATTTTCGTTTAAAGATCTTAAATCACAAAAATTCAGAATTTAAAAAAAGTTTTTAAGTAAGCGTAAATTATTCAATATTTTGATCTGCTGTAAAATATTTTTTAAAAAGTTAAACTATTTTTAATTGTTAAAATTCTAAATCTTATTATTCAACCAAATGAGGTCTCTATTAAATATCAAATTTGCTGGTTTTGAAATTTTTGGTTCAAACTTAACATACTTAATTTTGAAGAATCTTCAATTTTACTTTGTTTAAAGTGGAAATATTTGAATCTTTCAGTCGATTTGTCACAATTTAATATAACTTTAGATAAAAAATGAAACCATTAATTTAAAGAAATTAAAACGACTTGTTGAATTTCTGAATTTCAAATGCTAGTTTTTTTTCCTGTTAATGAAAAATTATTGAATTTTAACAAAATTTAATTTTCAAAAAATCGATGATTTTATTAAAAATGAAGTAACTAATCATATTTTATACTAAAACAATAAATTTAATCTAAATTTAAACAGAAATTTTTTCAAATAAATTACATTTTTAAATTTTTTTCATTCTTTTTATCACCTTGTTTTATTAAACCAAAATTGCAGAACTTCAATTGTGGGAAAACATCTCATATTGTTGGAAAATAAATTTCAGACACTATCAGGATTTACTCAGGTTAAAAGTCATAACAACAATGAAAACATTCAATTTTATTTGTTTATTCTTTTCTTTTTCCATTCGAATTGGGTATCTATTAGCAACTATTTAACAATTTTATATGCTTCTTAGAGCAAACTTATCCAATTTGTTTACAATGCTCGAAAACATTTTATTCAGCATTTCATAATTGTTATTCAATTTACATTAGACTAATTTTTCGAACATTATCCTGTTTATTTACATTAGTCAAAAAAATTAAAAAAACAATTATTTGTTAAAATAATAGTTTCAGCTCATTTTTGAAAATACAACAAAAAAATTTTAATTTTTTTTTAAATCTACCTGAACTTTCAAATAAAATTGAGCTTCATTACATTACAAAGGTTTCCTAACTCATTTTAAAACGTGAAGCTGATTCTGTTACGATTAGTTCGATATAAAACTTGAGTTTAAACTTAATTTTCTGTTTAGCTTTACCAAAAGAATGGGCATCATAGAGAATATAGATTTTTCTAACGTTGATTTTTCCAAGTTCGGCAATTTTAAATGCCTTTGCGAACTCTGCGATGACGGGTATTTAGGAAAAAAATTAATTCGCTACTTTTAACTATTATTACCTTGTAATTGAAGATGTTTTGACAGGTCAAAACAGCCGCACCACCCAGACTGCACTCGAGAGCTTAGCAAAAAAGGGACTAGATCTCGTTCAGAATTGAAACCCTCTAAAAAATGTTTTCTAACCCATTACGGTGAAGTTTACAAGTCTGATTATAACCCTAGGCCTGCGACTGCCTTCGTTCCACCCAAAGAACTGTTTTTGTATGTTCCGAAAGGACAAATAGATTTGAAAACAATTCAAAAAGTTGATTTCAAGAATTATGGACCTCAAGAGAGAGCTAAACCTTTTAAACTCGTGGACAGTCACGAAAAATCTGATGAACCCCTGAGTCAAGTTACTGCCTATCGGGAAGAATTTGTGCCCAAAGAGAATAAAGGTCCGTCTATTGTTAGACGAAACGCAAATGAGTCTTCGTAAGCTGGTTTATGAAATAAGTTTTTTTTCAAAAAAATTCATTTTTAGAACGAAGAGACAAATACAAACAGCAATATGCAGTAATACCACGGCAAATGATCATTTTAAAAAATGGAATGTTAAGCCAAAATCAAGAGGCTTTTCGGAGCATCCAAGCTATGCTGGTGACAACTTGTTTCCAAGTCGCGAGAGAACGTTTGTAACTAGCACAAAAACTTTTCATCAGCCCATTGACATAACCAAAATTGAAACTAGACTAAAAAAAGAATTAAAACCAAATTTGAAAACTGAAGGTAAGATAAATTTTTGATTTTGAACTATTCTCAGTTGAAATGGTTAAAGGTGAAATGGATTTGGTAACAAGTTACCGCAATACTTTCATCAAATATGAAAATAATGAGTTAGTTGGAAAAATTGTTCCTAAAAATTCAGAAAATTTTATAAGCAGCGATAAGAAAAAAACAATCTCAGGTACCACTCAAACAAGAGCAGATTTTGTTAATTATCCGCATCATGTTCCTCCAAAGCTAGCTGATTGCAATCCATATGTTTCGAATTTAAACCAACAAATTTATCCAAATAACAGTAGAGATCATAATACCATTTATTCATCAGAGTTTACTCCTAAAGAGTTCACTAAACAAAAGTCTTGTAAAAAAGAAGATCCGCCTTATGAAAAGCCCACAGAAAAATTGGAAACAGAAACGGTTACTCACGTAAGAAAGAAAAAAAAATTCAAAATTTGTTTGGAAAATCTTAAATTAAATACAATCAGAAAAAATTCACCATTTCATAAAAATGAACTAACTAATTGTAAAAAATATTTGCTATAAATTTCAATGTCAATTTTCGAATTTCGTTAAATGACTTGACAAATAACAAAATGTTCCTTTTAACTTCGAGCAGGCATTTTAAATATTCAAAAAAGCTAATTTTTAAAGTTTTACTAAAAAATAAATTAACAAAGTTTAAATCTTTTTTTTAAATTTAAATTAATAACTATAAAGAGGTGTTTTTTGATGTGAGGAAACTTTTTTAAAATAACTTGACCAATTTTATTTTATGCTAAATATTTTTTACTTTTTGGTAAGTATTTTAAAATTTTATCTCGACTATTTCACACAAATTTTGAGTGTTTTGGTCCTCCAAAAATTATCAGACCTTTTATAGCTAAAATATTATCAGCACGAATGTTTTAAATTAAAATAAATTAAATTTCATAAATAAATAAAGAAATGTTAAGAATTAGAAAAAAAAAATTATTAAAAATTAATTTGTTGACAATCATCTTTAAAATTAAATTTGATGAAAAATGTCTGTTTTATTTTCTTACACCAAATCTTTGAATTAAATTTTTTTAAAATTATTATAGATAGAGCGATTCAAACAATTTTGAAAATACTCTTTTTTAAATTGAAAAAAAAATAAATATTTTTTTAAGAGAGATTTTAAAACAATCGATATTGGCAACATACCAGCTTTAAAAGTAATTAAAAAGCCCCATGTACATCTAAAAATTCCAGCTGGTTCAATGGAGACCAAAACAATTTCAATGGCTCATTTTGTGCCTTATGAAACTAAACCAAGAATAATGTACAGCGATCCTTGTCCAGACTATTATTTGCCGAAGAGTTCAAAGTTTGAAGATGAAACAACAACAAAATGCACATTCAAAGGCGAACAAACTCAAAGAACAATGCCTCTTAAGCCAACTACAGGAAACATCAAAATTGATAAATCAAAACAGATTGAATCGAATACTAGTTATAAAAATTCATTTAAAAATCATGGTCTGAGTATGTGTGAAGCTAAAGCGTTTTTAATTGCTAAAGCTATGTCACAGACAAAAGAAAATCAAGTTACTTCACTGACTGAACCTAATTCAATTAAAGTTTAAATAACTTCCTTATTAATGAAAAAACAATGCTGATTTTTTTTTCTGGTCTTAAATTTTTAATAAACAAAATTTTAAAATTCAATTGTTTGTGTTTGTAAGTTGAAAATAAAACCTTGATTGATGGAAAAAAAGGTTTCTTGTTTCATAATTTTATGTTTCCATGACAGAAACGTCAAAGATTTTTTAGAATTTAAGAGGAATTTTTTGAAAAAAAATTTTAATTTTTTCATAATCAGACTATGACATAATTCAAATAAAATAAATACAGTTAAAATTAAATCATTTGATTAAATTTTTTTAAAAATTCAAAAAAAATGCCGAGCGAAAATATTAAAGTAGCCGTGAGAGTCAGAGGCTTTAATGATCGAGAAAAAGCATTGAATTCAAAATGCATGGTAGAAATGAATGGTAATACAACAATAATTAGAAATCCTGATCCAAATGCAGGCGAAGCTGAAAAACGCTTCGCATTTGATTATTCATATTGGAGTTTTGACGAATTTAAAGTAGAACCAACTGGATATTTAGCTCCGGATGGTCCTAAGTCTAGATATTGTGATCAAAAAAGAATATTCAATGACTTGGGTGTAGGCATTCTCAACAATGCATTTGAAGGCTATAATTCAAGCATATTTGCTTATGGTCAGACTGGCGCAGGTAAACGAAATTGTTATGATCAGATCATTTTTTTGTTTAAGAAAATTAAAAAATTAAAAAGGAAAATCGTATAGTATAATTGGAACTCCAGCTAATAAAGGCTTGGTTCCATTAGTTTGTGGAAAGATTTTTGATATGATTGAACTGAAGAAAAAAGAGAATCCGGAAGATCAATTTGAAGTTAACTTCTCAATGATCGAAATATACAATGAAATTGTTCGTGACTTATTGTCTAGCAAAGGAGCTCTTGATAAGAAAGGCCTTCAGCTTCATGAAAAACCAGGAAGAGGATTCCACAGTATTTTTTTATCTTCTATTTGATTTGAATTAGAAAAATATATTTTTTTAAGTTTTGGAAAAGGATTTAAAACCAATACCAGTAAATAGCTATTCAACTATTGAAAAATTAATGGAACAGGGCAATAAAAACAAAAGCATTGCTGAAACTAAAATGAACGCCACAAGCAGGTAATTTCGTGTTTATTAAAAGTTATTTATTTTTTAACTAATAAACTTGGATTTAATTATAAAAGATTTAAATTTTTCTTTTATTTTTTTTTAAAAGCTTAACCAAAAGACATCCTTAATGATGATCAAATTTTTTAATTATTTTATTTAAGTCGAGCGCACACTATTGTTGAGCTTGTTTTTAAACAGACTTACAAAAAAGAAGGAAATGAAATGCAAAGAGTTTCAGTTATTGATCTTGTAGATTTGGCAGGCAGTGAACGCCAATCTAAAACAGGTTCTTCTGGCGACACACTAAAAGAAGGCATAGCTATTAATCTTTCATTGACAAGCTTGGGAAATGTAATTGCGGCTCTTGCTAGCCAGAGTAGCGGTAAAACTGTTAGAATTCCATATCGAGATTCTACGTTGACCAAACTTTTAATGAATGCTTTAGGAGGAAATAGCAAAACAGTTATGGTATATTTTTAAAAATTTTACCAAAACAAAAAAGAAGACCCTCATTTTAGGTTGCTGCCATTAGTCCAAGCGATAATAATTATGCAGAGACAGTCTCCACGCTGAGATATGGTAATAAAGAAAATGATTATAAAAATAAAATTATTTTCACAATTTATTTTTTCAGCGGACAGAGCAAAACAAATCAAAACAAATGCCAAAGTAAATGAAGACCCAAAGGATAAGTTGATCCGGGAATTACAAGACGAAATCGCTAAATTAAAATCCGGAGGAGTTACAATGATTGGAGGTATATCGGCTGATTTATCCAAAAAGGAGTATGAACGAGCTAAAAAAGAAATGGAAGAGAATATCAGGCGTCAACTAGAAGACAGTGAAAAAGAAATGGAACGCCTAAAAGAGAGCTATGAGCAGCGTTTAGCTGAAGCAATGACAAAAGTAAAATTCGATTGATTGTGAAAAATTTTCAAAAAACTAAATCTTAAAAGGCCAAAGAGTTGGATAATCAGAATATTAATGAAAAGGCTAAAATATGTCCACATTTATCAAATATAAACATTGATCCAATGTTGACAGGTTCCGTGAAACATTTGCTCGAATATCCTGAGGGAAAAAATTTACTAGTAATTGGTACAGCTGATGATGTTGACATTCAAATTTACGGATTGGGAGTGAGTGATCGACACGCGGGAATAAGTTGGGAGAATGGTGAATTTTTTGTTGAGCCTTATCTTAATTCGAGAGTAATGAAAAATGGCAAGCAGCATGAAGAAAAATTTCAATTGAATAATTTTGATCGATTGGTATTTGGTGCAACATTATATTACATTTTTATTAATCCAACCAAGTTCGACCAAGATTCAGAACAATTTATTCTGAATCAAGTGACGACTATAACTGTTGAAAAAATACAAAAAGAAATAGCTCAGGAAAGTGGGCTAATTTCAGATGAATTTGACAAACGAGACCCTGATGAGCTCCAGTGCATCAATGAATTAATTGATTTAATGCCCATGGTCGAAGAAGCTAATCAAATGTCCATTTTGATGGACAAAAAAATGCGATATGATCTCATGATTCTAAATCCAATTGTTATGGGTGATCCACATTCAAAACCAAAGGTAATTATAGAAAAAATTTAATAAAAAAAAACGCAATTTTATTCGATTTGATAATTAAGCCAGTGATATTAGTGAAAAAATTTGGTACAACATTGGAATGGATATGGGACTCGGATAGATTTTTGGACAGAAAAGCATTAATGTCCGATTATTATATGGATTATAAGGAAGACGGAAAAGTTAATTTCTAAAATTTAATTGATTAAAATTTTTTAAATATTAAAATTTTCAGATCAATAATCCAAAATATAAGGTAAGATAACTGAATAAAAATTAAAGCAAGAATCCTAATTTTTTTCAAGGAATTTGATCCATTTATTGATGCTCCCGGTATACCTGTTATGATCGGTGTAGGTCTTGTCGAACCAAAATGCATTTTGCACAGAGTAATTTCGTTTTCAAAAATTTTAAGAAAAATATCAAGTTTCTTTTTTATCTTAGATACCACTGAATGATAATCCAAAATTTTTTGATTATTCTAAAAAGCTGTCCGGAAGTTTACATGTTGATCTAATGCCTTGTGACAAACAAGGCATTGTTTTTGAGAATATTGAAAAGTCAATCATTCAGAATCCAGAAAAAAACTTGAAGGAATTGTACTTTTTAGTCCGCATCAACAATGTAAAGTGTTTATCAACCCGGTACAAGGTAATTCAAATTAAAAAAAGATTAAAATAGTCAAAAAATATTTTATTAGAAAATATTTTGTCAATATAAATGCTTTGGCGAAGAAGAATTTACAATGACGGATGCTGGTGGTGACACAAATAATCCTAATATTTCTCATCAAAGAATGATATCTTATTCAAAAGTTGATCCGAGTGTAATATTTAAATTTTAGATTGTAAAATGAAATCTTTAATTTTCTAAATTGTAGGTTTTAAAATATTATTCAACATTTCCTTTGTTTATTCAAGTCTTTGGCATTCAAATTAGCTCAATGAATGAGTCGAACAAAATGACTACAAGACAATGGTTTGATAAGGAAAGAAGTGAGAAAAACAATTCGGTTGAAAAGCTTCGTGAAGTAATTTCTATATTTTAATTTCAGTATAAGCTTTTTACTAATTAATTTTAACAAGGAAGTTAATAGACTTCAACTAGATCTGGATAGAACGAAAAAAAAGCTTGTAAGCATCTGATTTTTTAAACGCGAAAAAATGTTATTTTCTGTTATATTTAGAAAAACGTGGAAACTTTACTAGATTTTGCTGAAAAGAAAAAGAAAAAAAAGATTAAAGTTGATTATGTAAGAGAATGCATTTTGTCAAACAATCCAGATATAATAAACAAGTTGTGTGAACTTGTGAACAAATTGAATGACAAGGAATAATTTTTAAAATTAACTGGGATAATTTTTTTTAAATTGAATTAATTTTAAATAAAGAAATTTTTTTTAATTTTTGTTTCGAAAAAAGATTAGTTATTTTGTAAGGCTTCATCCATTTTTATTCAAAAAAACAAAATCAAATTCGCTAAAAAGCTTTCTTTTCAATTTTTTATATTTCTAGCTTTACTTTATATTTTAAAAAGAATTAATGATATAACATTAAAAAAGGATTTTCTAATTGATAATTTCCTCTAATATTTGCTATTTTTATTTTATCTATTTAATTCAAATTAAAAATTAAAAAAAAATATTCATACTAAATGCAACTTTTGCAATTACTGCGAATCATAAAACCAAAATATATTGCTCCAGGCATTTAAAAGCCTAAATAATATTAAGTTACAATCGTTTAAGAAGAAAATATTTATTTCAGAGCATCAATACTAATTATTCATGGAAAAAATAGCCTCCAACTTAAAAATTTATTTTTGATTTTGTGAGACAAATTTGGTCTAAATGTCAATAGAAATATTTTAGTTAAAATTTGGTTACTTTTGATCTTAAAAGAATTGCTATAGATTTTATTATAAAATTAATTTTTTTTTGATTTCTATTTTAATGGTTTTTTCTAGCAAATGAATTCTTGAATTAAATTTCTATTAACAATTTAAACATCAATTTAATTTTTTATTTATTGGAATAAAAATGTGATCAAATAACTTTTTATGGAAAATCAAGTTTTTGTGTTTTAAGTCTCAATTAACATTCATTTAAAAATATTAAAACTTAGCTGTCAATTTTAAATGAAAATATTAAATTCAATCAAAAAACTAATCACGATTGTTCTACTATAAAGAAATAAAAAAAATTAGCTTGAAATGAACTATTTATTTAAAATCGATTGAATTTAATTAAAATCAAAATACGTTTTCTATTTAAAAAAGAAACGACACTTTTAAATTTAAATTATTTTGAAAAAAAACATTTACAGAAAAAACTGAAAAATGACCAAAAAAAATTGAACGAATGATTTTCCTCGAGGAACCCAGTGTTCTATTGCTTATCAACACTTCGACCATATCGGTACGTCATTCTTTTTTGCTTAGGCTCCCAGTTTTTGTAGAGTCTCAATAAGTCTTCCAGTTGGTCATCATCATAATTGTATGCTCGTTTTCCAAATCTGTACGGCATTGCACTTCGCTTACCATACCTGTAGGTCATTCGTTTTCCATATCTATAAGTCATTCTTTTATCTAAATTGTTATCATTTTCCTCCATTGAAGCTGAGTCCGATACATCTCCAACCAACAAAGCTAAAATTCTTTCTTTTATTTCGTCCTTCAATCTCTCCTAAAAAAAACGAGGCATCAAATTTAATAAATAAAATAAGATCAGTATTAATTTGTATTCACTTACCGTATCCTCAACATCTTTGGGAATTTGATTTAATTCATCTGATTTAACAAAACTTATAGTAAATATTATAGAGATAAAGATCATTGCACAGTAAATGGCTTTCATCTTGAAAAATTTGGATTTATTTACTTTTATCTAAAAATTTTTTCTAAAAAATTTGTTAAATTTCTTGAATTTAAATAGTAAAACTTGTTATCTCTTTTACGGAACAAAGAGAATCGTTTTGAAAAATATCAAACTCTTGAAAAGTTAATTAGAATTTTTTAAATTAACTATTAGAACAAACAGTAAAGATGAAAAAGGAGAAACAAAAAACAAAACGCCTTGGCATTTTCAGATTACTAAAATTGATGAATTTCAAATTTGGTTTTCCAACTAAAAATAAAGCTTTAAATTAAAAATAATATCAAAAAAATTGATGCTTGTGAAACTTTATAAAATCCATTTAAATTTCCTATTAGCAGAAATCAAATTACGATCTGACTAAAAAAAATAAAAATTTCCGTATTTTTTTGTCTAAATTATGGGTTGAGCAATTGGAAAAGATGGAATGAACAGCAAAGTTGTCGTTTCGGTGACTAAAGTTTGATTAAATACTTGAAAAATAAAGTGCACTTAAGAGCGGAATAAGTATTAGATTTAACGTCCTGAGAAGGCAGAAAAACACCTATTCCTAACAAAGATTTATCAAATTTGCTAAATGAAATAAAATTTCCCACTATTTTATATAAATGCAAAAATAAATAAATGTCCTCCTCATAATTAGCATCATCAAATTTTTTAATAAAAAACATATAATTACTTTACCCATAACTCAAATATAGATTGGAATAAACTTTATTGATTGTGAAATAATAAAAATTTTTCCAAAATTTAAATGACGTTTTATTATGGCTAAAATAAATAGCGCTCTTTTATTACACAAAAAATTTAATTCAAATAGATGCTATGCAAAATCAAAACTTAACTGATGACACTATTGGTTTTTTATGATTAAAACTGAAATATTTGCAAATTTTATTAAAAATATTTAAAAAAAAAATTAATTTTTCACTTGTTTTTTTTGCGTCATTCATAATCAATAAAACTTATATGAAATTCATTCAATCTAAAAGTTGAGCTACTAAGTTAAAATTTTAAATTTAATTATCTAATTAAATTGCTTGATTGAAATATGACAAGGCAGTTATATTGAAAATCTTTGCGGGTAAATTAAGTTTTAAAATCAAATTTACAACTATTATTTAGTTTGAAAGACAAAATTAGATAAATTTTCTCTTAATTTTTTAAAAACCACTTTTAACTCGTTCCAATCTCAAATCTTTTAATTCAATATAATTCATGAAATTAGCTTTTATTTGAACCACTAAATCCTTTTTCTAAATATTTTTTTAAAATTAAAAATTGAACCATTATTACTAATTCTGTAGATTTCTTAAATAAAAATCCAAGATTTAAAAATATCTTTAACCATCTTTTAAATTTTTTAGTAGATTTCTTTTAAAATATTAAATAACAATGTTCAAATAAAAAATAATATAAAAAAATTGATTAAAATTTACTTTTTCAATAAAATTTGATGTGCATACAGATAATAAGTGATTTAATAAATTAGAGAAAATAAATCAAAAACTTAAGATTTTTTTATTAAATAGCGTGATTCTTTTAATTCCTCGAGATTTGAATTATGTATGAGACTAAAACTTTGTTTTCGACTGACTCAAATTAGATTTAAGTGATAATTTTGAAAAATTGAACTGGCTTAATGTTAAATAATGTCTGTTAAAATTTCTTTAGGGAATAAATACTGAATTTTTTCATCAGAAGGAAAAAAAATAAAAATTTTGGAAAAAAGAAATTAGTGGCTCATGTTATCTGATCAAAAAATATTATTATTAAAATGGTTTTGGGTAATTTTTAATTTTTTAAATTTAATGCGGAAGCAAATTTTATGGTAAGCATTCGATGCTCATCTTAATATTTAATACCTGGAAAAATCTGCGAAATATTTTTAAATGCAGAATCATTCAAAAACTTAGTTACGATTAAACATTACTTGCTTAGCATGAAAATATGTCTATGCATTAATAAATCCTAATAAAAAATTAATTAAATCCTTTTTAAATAAAAATTTTAAATTTTAGCTTAAATAAATAAAAAATTAAATGCTTTTTCTGCCCGTTTTTGTCTTTCAAAAAGACGCTCTCAATCGTGACAAAAAAAATTTTGGGCAGGTCTTTAGAGCGCATAAACAGTTACCCACATATATATATTTAATTTTTTATACCCGATTTTACATATAAATTTCATAAGTTTTTATAAGTTAAATTTTTAAAAATTAACTTATAGCTTTAAAGGAAGTCAATATACTTGATCAATATTTGTCTTCAAAATATCAAAACAGGAACTGAGTGGTTTCAGATTTACCAAGAAAAAAATATAAGGGAATTTCATTTTAACGCGTCACTAGTAGTCAAATTACTATTTGTCTTTAATTTGTTTCGAAAACGTCGATTTATATATCGAGTCAATCGATTAGTGAGATGATACAAAATTTTTTGATAGCCGAATTTTTAATGGGAAAAATTTGATTCTTACAGTTAAAAGAAATAATTAATTGAAGCTATTTGGTAAAATTGTTTCTGCAAAGGTTATCAAATTCATTTTAACTGTATTTTTTGAAATTACTTAATTAAATTTTATTTTCAAAATATAATAGTAAATAAATTTATTTATTTGACATATTATGTATTTTGCTATTAAATTAGATCTATTTTTATCACTTAATTACTAACCCCCGCAATAACTAAAAAACAATAAAACAAAACGCCACTTTTCATATCAATTTGAAAAGTGTGTAGTCACACAATCTAAAATCACCATTAACACAAAAGCTAATCTTTAAGTATTTAGACCTAAAATTTTTTAAAATTTTAATAATACCTATATTTGAATTTTTGAAAATTTATTAAATTTTTTAATAAAACTATTTCTGATAGATAAATATTATTGCCATTAGTCCTTCAGATAATTCTAATCACAACATACTTAATATATTCAAAGAACAGTTTTTAATATGGTTCGAAAGATCTCAGTTTAATTTCAAAATATGAGATAATCAAATTGAATTGAATATTTTTTTTTCTCAATTTAAGCATTAACTTGAGTAAAATTTATTTTTAAATTAGAAGTTAAAGACTTAAAAAATAATCGAATGAATTAAAATTTGAAATTTTTTTGTTAAATAAATTCTATGATTCAAATATTTGGTAAAAATTCTGATTTCATCCAAAATCAGACACTTTTTTGCATAAAAATAGGCCCTTAAAATTTATGACTTGAATAATAAAATTTTTAAATTATGTTTCTCAATATTTTGTTATTTTGATTAAACTCAAGGTAAATTATTTACTAAATTAAGACTTGAAAATTTCTTATTTTGCCATAAATAACAATTGCTCAAACCTAGTGCAACACGTATGACTCATCAATTAAACGAAGAAAGCTTTTGGAAAACTTTATTGATCATTCTAAAATGCTAAATAAATTATTGTATGAACACCTAAACTTTTCAAAAATAGATAGACAAATGCCATTCTAAGCTAAATTTAAAAAAAATTTTTCTAAATTTGAAATTATGATTTTTAGAATCAAATAATTAGATTTGAATTTTTACCAAAAGTTTCTATTCCAAATTCAATGTCGGATAAGTCCACTAAAGAATCGTTAGTTGATCAAATAGCGAATACAGCAACTGATAAAGGCGTCATTATAGGCGTAACGATCGGAGCAGTCGCTTTTGTCATTATAGTAATCATTATTTTAATATGTTGCTGTTGCCGGAAAGCAGAACGTTCATGTCTCAAGAGAAGGTGAATTTTTTCCCCATCATTTATTTTTGTCTTTGACCATCTTTTAAGTATTGGGCGAATGGATAAAAAATTTAACAAACGAAAACATGAATTAGAAAGTCAGCAACAAAAAAGGTAAATTCCATCTAGAATCTTAAAAAATTTTTTCTGAACATTTTAAAGGAGAGATGAATTAAATCAAAGACACAGTGAAATTCGTAATAAATATGGTAACAAAATTTTTTCAAAATCATTAATAATTAGATTAAAAATTATTTCCTTTAAAGGATTAGGATCTAATCCAACTGCTCAAAATCCGAAAGAAAATATTTACACTGTCGAAAACGAGCAAATTGATTTATCTCTTCGATAATCAACTCTTGTTTTTAAATTTTGAAATAAATCTTCAAATTTATCTTAATAATTTTTGACATGAATAAAAATTGGACATTATTTATGAAATCTAAATTAATTTAAATAATAATTTTTAGATTCTGATTGATATCATTAAGAAAATAAAAATTACTTGATCTTATTTTGAAGCTTAGTAGGATGTAAAATGATTGCTAAATAAACAATTAACATTAGCTGATCAAATTTTTAATATTTAAAAACCGATTTAGATATAAAGGTGATATTGAATCGTAAGATTAATGAATTTAAATTTCGGAATTTAAAAACCTACTCAATTTCATGAAATCACTCAGCCTTTATTGTTATTCTTTTTTGAAAACGGATATCTATTTTAAAATTAATTGTTTATGTTCATTTGTTTTTTAATTGTTCAAAATGATTTGTAAATTAAAAAAATCCTGAATCCTGAAGCGAACCTTTTAGCTTGAATTTCAACAAAACATCCTCTCAGGAATAGAGTCTTGATAAACTAATTTATCCAAAAGAACTATGGCTGTTGAGAATTCAAAATAAGTAAAAAAGATTCATGAAATAAATAGTAAGTTAATAGTCTTTTAAAATCTATTTAAATGCAGTCATCTTTGATTTTCTTTTAGAAATTTTTTTATTTAGATATAGTCAAAACACCTTTAAAATCCAATTGAGATACTATTTTATTTATCAGTTTAAAAATTCATATTTATCAGTAATTTTTATGCTTTTGATAAAATTTAATATAATAAATTTTAATTGTGTCGTTTAATATCAAATCTCGATATTGAAAAATGATTTATTTTTGTAATATAAAGATAAAAAAGAAGTATCTCATCCGAATGATTCATTATTTAATTATATTAGAATGAGTCACTTTTACTAATGGCTATTTATATTTGATTCCAGCTCTAATTTAAAAAAAAAATTTTCTAATAACCTAAGGTGACAAATTTTGAAATTAAAATTAAATTAACTGTGGTGATACCAAAAGTCGAAGGAAAAAAGGATACTTCGTTCAGAACGATTGGCAGAGGAAAAAATACTTGAGAAGAACAATGGATTTATTTTTGGAAAATATGATAACAAGATTCCTTCTGGGATTTTTTCAGATGGTCGTTCCAAAGAGCCTTAATATGAATGATTAGAATGAATAAAAGAGCGTTGAGTCATGGAAAAATTGAAGAGCTGGGTGGGATTTTACTTACCCTTCATACAGCATATAGTCAAGATCTTTCCCTTTCTAATTACGATATTTCCAATTCAATGTTTCACTTGTAGAGGACATTTTTTTAATCAAATTACTAATGGTGAGTTATTTAGCCATAAATCATAAAGGATTTTTGAAGATTAGAAATTTTCTGCTTTTTTAATTAATAAATTAATATACGACTCACTTTAATATTACCTGGTTATTAATAAAAAAATTAAAAAAGAAGAAAGACAAAAGAGATTTAAACACCTAAATTCGTTTTATGTTTAATTAAATAAATTAAAAATATAATTTGAAAAATCAGATAACATCTGCTTTATTATAGCAGACAGCAGAAAAATAAATTTAAACTCCAAATGGAGTTTTTACTTAAAACAAGAAGAATCAATTAATTATATTAGGATTTTTTGTTCAAAAAATTTCGGTATTTAATTATATTAATTTTTAACTAAATTAAAAGGCCCTCTAAAACCCAAGTCCTCAAATTCACTTGCCAAAAAAATCCTAAAATAAACCTGTAATCGGTAATTTTACTTGCTCAATCTATTTTATACGTTTTTGAATATTATTAGATTTTAAAAAATTTATAAATTATATTCTTATTATATTTTATATGCCGATAATTTAGTCTCCTTTCCGCTTTCCATTTTTTGAGACAAAAAATTTAGATTTAAATCACAACTAGTTCAATTTTTTGATCTTTAATCTTAAGGTTTGGATTTCCTGAAAAATCACGTGACAACGATGTAAAAACTTTCGGTAAATTAAAACAAATTTACGAAGAATTTTTGTGAGAAAGAAAATTATACAATTCGTAAGAATTTAGATAGTATTAAAAAATTCCTCTATTTTGGACCATGTAAATTAATGATTTTCAACCTTGTTTTATTTTAAAAATCGAAAATTTTAAATCATTGTAACAAGCTTGAAAATTTTGCAAATAATATAAAAAATTTGTAAATATAATATATTTTACTCATTGAATCTTCAAGACTTAAATTTCTTTTTTTAAATTGTTGTACAATCTGACATTTAAAATATTAGCGAAAATTCAATGGCTGCTCTTGTTAAAACAATTAAAATTAAAAATTTTCGAAATTACTTCCTTAAAATTGACATTTTTGATTTATTTTATTATATTTTGCTGTTAATTTAATTTAATTTGTTTATATTCTATCAAATAAAATAAACGATATTTCAATAATTTTCTGAAAGAGTTTTAATAAGTTAAAACAAAAAAATAAATAAATAATAATAAATTTCGGGATGTTTCAAACTGGCAAATCTGGTTATTAGAGTTAATTATATCATGATCGATTTGAACTCTATAATTCAATTAATTTAATTAAATAATTTAACCAAAAAAGTAAACATTTAAAAATAGTCAAATCAGAAGTTCAGTTTTATCCTGATTAAGAAGAACGTTAATAAATGGTAAAAAAATTTTCGTTACAAATAAATAAAAATTTATGATGATTGATAAAATATCTGCTTTTTGGAAAAAAAAATTAATTTTTTGTTAATTGATCATCACTATCTCGAAAAATGATTCAGTTAAAATTCAATTATCACCGGAAAATTTTAAATATTTTCAATCGGATTATTGTTTTTCCTGATTGAATTGCTGTTCCGATTAACCAAAATAATCCTTAAACTCAATCAGATTCCATTTCCTGGACTTGAGTCAGAAATAAATCTAAAAGTAACTAAAGTGTTCTTATACTAAAATTAGACAGTCTCTATCCAAAACAATTCTTTTTCAATATTTTTTTAAAAATTAAAAAATTCGACTGTCTTGGATAGAATTTAGATGCCATTTTTAATCCCAACTTAATTTGAAAGAAATTGTTGATTTAAAAAAATAATAAAAACCATATTTTTTCAATATTTTGAATAAAATAATACCATTCATTTTGCTTTGGAATCAAGCGAAATAGATGGCTTATAAAATGTTTGAAATTCTAAACTGTTATTATAGTTAATATTTTCTTTTATGTTATGTTGATAATTATTGAAATTGAAATAATTTGATGATGAGAGTTAAGTAATTTTGTGCGAAATGAAAATTTATCAATTCAATTCAATCCTTAGAAAGGAAGATAAAATATATTAGTCTCTAGACAATTAAAATTCTATAAATTGAAAGTAAATAGAATAAACTCATCGTTTTATACAATTTATTTGAAAACAATTAATAATTTTTATTTTTATTACTTTCAATTTTCAAAAAAAAAATATACTCAAAATATTTTTGACTAGCATTTCCTATTTGGTCGATTTCTGTCAAATCTAAATTAATTTAAAGATCACTTTTACACTCTGACAAAAGTATACCCGTTGAATACATTTATTTAATAAATAATTTAAAAAAAAAATTGATTTTAAAAGAAATATTAATCGTGGGACTGTTTTTTTTAAACCAAATTAGTTTTAGTTATATATTTTAATGATAACAACAAATATTTTTATAACAGTAGTTAAAGTATAACAGTATTGCAGCTAAATACTGAGATTAAACCTTGGTTATTTTGTTTGCCTTTTTTAATTTTTAGGTAAAAAATTCATTATTTTAAGAAAGAAAAAAATTATCTAAATTAATTTAAATTTTATAGATAAGTTATAATTCAGTGAAGTTAATACAGACATAAAAAAGTGTTAAAATTAATATTCAGATAAAAAATTGATTAGTATTGTGAAGAACAATGCTTTTAATTATCTTAAATGATTAATAAAAATTAATCTTTAATTTAAAATTCATGCAAGAACTTAAGCCAAGTGTATTTTTTCGAAATTAATTTTTTTCGTATTTTTCAATATATTTACATTAATTTACTCATTAATTAAAAATTTATATTTTAAGCATTTTATAACTTATGTAAGCTACACTGGCTATAAAACATTGAGTGGGTTGTCAGAAATACCATGACAGCTGATTTATTTGAGAGCTAGTCATTCAACAGACATGCATGCTAAAAAATTAAAAACTATCGACTGAAAGTGGGCTCACAAAATTTTTGATTATTAAATAATTTTTAAACTGAATAGACTAAGATATATATAAACCTCATAATAAAAACTTTTTAAATTAATTTTTCCAAAGAATTTTTTTATCAGATAAGCGAAAAATTTATAACAAATTCATAAGAAAATTAAAAGACGTTCTCCTTCCAAAATCTGAAAAAATATAATCGAATAAAAAGCAAAAATTACTTCCATTTTGAAATTACAAAATAATAATGATGATTGAATTCGTGACAAAAATATTAACTGAATAATTTTTTACCTAAATTTCTAAAATATAAAAACAATAAATAAAATTTTTTTACTGTTTAATGTTATAAGATATTAATTCGATTTTTGAATAATTTTGTAAAAAACGATATCACTTGAAATTATTTAATCATTTAAATTGTCTACTATCATTTGATATCCCAAAAAAAGTTTAAATCAGGTTTGAAAGAATTGTTCCCTTTTAAATAAAAGCAAATTCTTCAAAATTAATCTAAAAAAATAAAAATATATTTGTTATACTTCGATCATAATTAAACCATATTTAAAAAATTTAAAATTACGTCCCCAATCCATCGTGAATTTGTTTTTAAATACTACTTCTCAAAGTATATTAATAAAAATTGAAAATTGGTAAAAAATAAAAATTTTTTAAATAAAATATATTTTTGATTAACACTAGAAATACCTGAAATCTATAAAATAAATAATGTATTTTTTTATCAAAAAAGTATTAGAAAAATAAATTGCCTAAATTAGGGTCATTAAAAAAGTTTGATCTATTATCATTACATTACTTTCAAATTCTTTCATATAAAGCCAGCATGCATTTTTACTTATTTAAATTTGCTTTTCATCGTACTCAGCATCGGTCTGAGTCGTTTTTAAGCTTTTGTTAGATATTTATTACATTTTTGATGTGCTAGCTTATTCATTTATAATTTTTAATTTTTAATATTTTGAAAAAATAGATATCTAAAATAAAAGAATGGGTTGTTAGTGTTTCAAGTGCTAATTGATGCAGTTTAATTAATTTTAAAATGGGTTTTATTTGCTTAAAAATCATTAATTTTACGACTAGAAGTTTTCATGTGATCATTTTTTTAATTATTTTTCCTACAATTTTTTTTTCATTAAATTAAAGAAGATAAAAAATTTATTTCTTAAAAATTCAAAATCGCTCCAAATAATTTAAATTGTGTACTAATTGTTGGTCAAGATTATCTTTTTTTGTTTTTTTGTATATCTTATTTTTGGTTAATTTTTAAATTAAATAAATTTTATTTTAATCTGGAAACAATTAGGAGAAAAAAATATCAAATTAAAAAAATACTAAATCTTAAAAAATAATATTCTATTTGAAATTAATAGAAATTGTGATTATTTCTCTTCTGAATTTAATTAAACTATAAAAACAAGAGTTATTTTTGTTCAAGATCTGAAATAACTCTTTAAGACTGATTTTTAGTTGAAAAGATTATAGAAATATTTACGTTGTATATTAAAGCCTCTTTATCAAGCCTAAAAGAGAATTTTTTTATTAAATTTTTAATGGCAGCAATACTTAAAATTCTATTTTTTTATGTCATTAAAAAAAATGAAAACTCCTTTACGTAGATAATTTTGGAAATTTTCGACTGTTATTAAATTTTTCGGTGTTTTTACCTTAACTAGAATGAAAATTTTGAAATTAATCTTTTTTAATACTTGAACTTAAATTATTCAATTAATCTTATTGGTTTTATAATTATTTCATTCTAATGAAAAATAAATTTTTGTTTCTAATTATTTTATTTCTAAAAAAAATATATTCATTGCTAATGTTTTTTTAATTTGAAAAATTCAATTTAACTTTCACATCAGCATAATAAAATAGTCTAAATTTCAAAAAATTGTACAGATTCATTTAAAACTTTTAAAATTAAAAATGTAATAAAATTTTTTTTCACAAAAACTGCAATAAATATATTTATTTTAAGTTTATTTAAAAAAAAGAAATAAATTATCAAAAATAGTTAAAACAAATATTAACAAAACGCTTAATCACATATGTAGGGGTCAGTATCAATTCTTTGGACAAATACATTCGTGGTTTCATCATCGTTTTGATAATAAATCATTTCTTTTTGTTCAACAACTTCTTTTGATAATTTTGAGCTCACCATCTTTTCATTTGGATGTTTTAAAGTTATCTAAATAAAAAAAATAACAAAAAAAAAGATTAAAATCTAAATTAATTACATTAAACTTGAGAGGATCTGACTCATGTTTAGTCAGCAAAACATTAACTGGAGTGAACAACTCTAACTTTTGCATTGCTTCTTCCTTATGTTTGTCACTAACCTTCCATTTAAATGAAAGTTCCTGTTTTGAATCACTATTGACATAATTAATACTCTCTTCAATAATATCCAATTTGTCACAGTAAATTCTTTTAGATATTCCTAGGTCAACTATCAAAACATCAAATGAATGATCTTTAATTTGAATAACACAAGCAACTTCTTCCAAAGGACCACATTCGTTGACAAAAAGTGCAAAGAACATTTCGGAACTTTTCTCGGAGCATATTCTAGCACTATACTTTTTGTCATTGCAGTTCTCAGCAATTGCTTGCAAAAAAGTTGCATCACGAGAAGTCTCAGGACAATGGCCTAGTGAAGCCGCTAGAAGACGGTGGACTAAGATATCCGGATAACGACGGATAGGGGAAGTAAAATGAGTGTACAAAGGAACGGCTAAACCATAATGATAAAATTGATCTTTTGGTATGTTACTCCCTGAGCAAAAGTATTGAGCCAGTTGCATTGTTTTGGTCAACAAACAGGTTAAAGTTAACGATGACAGCGTGCTATCTTGCTGAATTGTTTCCAAAAAAGTTTGAATTGAGTTTGACGATGTTACGTCACAGTCAAAGCCATTTGATTTAATTGTTTCACCCAAATCGGTTAATTGTTTTAAATTAGGAGTCGGATGACGTCGCAGAATAGCTTTAAGTGGGAATTTTTCATATATATGATGAGCTACTGCGATGTTTGCCAGCAACATAAATTCCTCAACTAAACGGTTGCTGTCTTTTTGCTGATAGACCGAGTAGCCGAATGGAAGACCTGAGTCTTTGTTAAGTACATAATTTAATTTTACTTGGTTTAGTACCAAGCATCCGTTTTTGAAACGTTTTTCTCTCAAAACTTTAGCAATCTAAACAAAAAATTTGAATCAAGTTAATGATATTTTTTCAAATAATTTACAGTAAGGAATTCAATTAATTAAGAAAAACTAAATTGAGTTGTTACTTGAGCTCAAAATTTCATTTACATCAGAATTTCTAAACTTAAACATCAACTATTTAATCTACGTAGTTGAAATATTAATAAAATTCAAATTTTTTGAATTCTTGTATACTTCCTTTTAGATTTACCAGGAATTTAAATTATAAGTAAGACATTTGTTTAATTTTTGGATTTATTAATTTATACTCAGAAAAAATCAAAATATTAAAAAATTAGAAAAAATTGCTTTATATGATTATTCTTAAATTATTTTACTATAATTCTTTAAATAAAAACCAAAATTGTTGAAAAAGAGCTTGTTTTAGGATTCCAATTTTTCTACCATTTAAAGAGTCTAATAAATTAAATAAATTAATTAAGAAAAGTATTTAACATGTTTAAATATTATAGTTTAAAACAAAATATATTTTATCTTCGATAGAGAAATAAGCCACTCGATCAAACGATATTGAGGTAATTTTTTCTTTTTCATTTTTTTTATTTACAACCACCAATTTTACTTGATAAATTTTTACAATGATATTTTTCAAAAAGTTTAAATTATGTCTAATTCTGATTTCATAGATTTAGATTTTTTTAATTTAATTATTACTTTTTTTTATTCTATTTAAATTTCTACATGTTTTTTATAAGAATAATAAACATGTAAATTCCCTAATTTATTGAAGAAGGCAAAGGTTAAGGGTTAATAAATATTTCCTAGTCTTTCTAAGATTTAATTAAATCTTAAAATATTGAATAAATTTACAGAATATTAAAATATTTTACATTTTTTGTTGTAAATTTTGGTTTATATGCAAAAATTTTTGAAAGAAAATGTAAGATTAAAAAAGATTGGTAAGATTTAGCATTTTGAAGTTTTTGAAATATGATCAATGTTTGACGCTCAAAATGATCAAATCAATTTTTAATTATTAAATAAATTTTTATTATTTAAAATAATAAATGCAGAAGTACATTTTTGGATTTAACATACTTTGTCAAATCAAAGGGTAAACTTTACCTTTTTATTTAACATACATTAATTTATAATTTATTTCATACTTTATTTGAAAATTTTAAGCATCAAAAATTGATCATATACTTATTTAATTTATTCATCGAGATCTTTTATCAAAGCATCAAAGCGCGAAAGGATCAAATGGAAAATTATAAGACCGGTTCCGCATGTAAAATGCATGGGTTTTTAATTTTGCCATTCTTTCGATATATTCAAAAATAATTTGAATTATTTAAATTACCTTTAATGTCATTTTCTTTTTTATTTTTTTTTGATGATTAAATAAAATTTTAGGCTATAATATTTGAAAAAATCAACAATTTTAAATTATCAAATCTTACCGATCTTACTCTTAATTTTCACGTTTTCTTCAAAAAATTTAAAAGAAAAAATAATTAATTTCAAAAAGTAATTAATTAACAACAATTAATGTAATTCTTTCGTTTGATTTTATGTTTAAGAAAGTGTAAAGTTACATCAATTTTTCAAAAGTTCATGCTTCGATGATCATTCTCGACAAATTTCCTATAATTGTTAGATCAAGTATTGCTCTCAGTTAAAGTTTTTTATGCGACAAAATGTTTAAAAACTTTCAGAGAACTTTTGATAGAGTTTCTATTCAAATAAAAAAAAATATTGATAGTAACAATTTATAACTTATCAAAATTGTTGAAAATAATAGAAAAAATAACTGAGACAATCTTTTGAAAGAAAAAATTTAAAATGAATACTCACTCTTTGAAGATTTAAAATGGTAGTTTTTATCTGAGTTAAATTAAATTCTCTTCGAATCGGCGGAAATTCATCTAATTCAAATTTTTTGTCCGGATTTTCTATTACCTTCTGTGCATGATCGTAGCTTAGCTTAACAGCAGAATTGATTACTGTCTTGCCAAACCACTCATCAACTATATCTCCATTGGATTTCACTTTCCAAATTACTGAAAAAGTCAACCGGTCTGTGTCCGGATTCAGACTGCACAACTGCTCACACAAAAGACGCGGAAGCATTGGAATTACTTTTTGCACCAAGTAGACACTAGTGGCTCTATCACAAGCACATTTGTCAATCGGACTGTCTTCAGTTACAAAATAGCTTACATCAGCTATGTGAACGCCTACTTCAAATAAATCGTCTTCTAATTGAACACAATGCAAAGCATCATCCAAATCCCTGGCAGTTGCTGGATCTATAGTAAATATGCATACGTTTCTCAAGTCTTTTCTGGAATCGACTTCTTCTTGAGGAATGAACCAAGGTGTTGTGGGCAAAGATTGTATCACCTCGTCAGCAAATTCTGAATAATCAATTCCATTTTCCATTAAAATGGCCTCAGTCTCAGCCTCAATGTTTCCATCTTGACCAATCGATCGCTTCAACTCTCCAATTGCATATTTTGAATTGGATGGTATATCCAATATTTGAGCCATAAATAAAGTGTTTGCGTATATTTGAGGATTTTGGTAGAAATCTGACGGGCACTCGTCTAATTTTATTTTCATTCGAGGAATTCTTGAATCGTTGGGCGAGAACAGAGCTAATTCTTTGTTTTTATCTTGGAAAAGCTTCAAGTGTCCCACTGCCCAGCGATTGTTCTTTTTCTCAATAATTCCGACAACAAATCCTGTGCGCTGCAACCAATTATCTGGAATTTTGTCCAACAGTTCTTTGCGTGAAAAGCATAGTGGAGCAAGATCGATCAAATCTTTTTTTTCATTTTGATTACGGCCATTTTTTGTCTCTTCATTTCTTTTTATCAAATTATCTAAATTGCCATTTAAATTAGCTTCACGTTGAAATTCGCTGATTATCTCCACAATTTTGCTCTTGAACACATCGACCACTTTCCAAGAATACTTTTCTTTAAGCTTTACAGCTACTACATCGTTGTTAAGGGCTCGATTTCTATCTTTTAAGCCATTGATATAGATGTCCGAGCCTCCACTCTTTAGAATAATTTAAATACTTTCAAATTTTAATTTCCTAAAAAACTTACTGGGTCCGTCAAAAAAGCATCCTCGTAGCTACGAGGATTAATTCTCAGTTTTCCATTTCGTAAAGATCCATTGCTTAAGCCTTCTGTTATGGAACCGGGATCCCAATACTGGTCATAGACAATTTGCTGACTATTCACAGAGGACACTGCTGAGGCGGATTTTTTAATTTGGCTTTTTTTTGGACTCATTTTTGACTCATTCATTTGTGAGTATTTATCTCGTTTGAAATTTTGCTTTGCAAATTTATCCTCATTATCAATAAAATTTTTTGGGCTAAATTTGTTCGATTTGTTCCAATTTGAAATTTTATCATTAGATGTTGTTCTAAAATTTTGTTTAAAAGATGATTTGTATGGTGCTTGGCTCAAGCTAACTAAATTCGGAGGTGGAAAAGAAATTTTAACACACTTGGCTTTATCTTTAACTCCATTTTTTGAATTGATTTGAATGAAATTTTGGTCGTTGTCGAGCTTTATTGAGCTCATTTGTTGTTCTATTACATAACTTGCTGATTTTACTTCAATTATTGAGTTGTCAATTGCTTGGATATCGTTTTGCATTTTGTAGTTTTAGATAATTTTTTTTTAACTTCACTTATGAAACGTTTGTTTTTAGTTTGGAAAAATATGCGAATTTTATATTAAAATTTATTATTTCTATAAATTATGAAATAAACTTAACAAATATAATAAATGCTCAATTAAGTTTATTTATTGCAGTTTTAAGTTAATTTTTGATTCAATTTTAAATTAACAAAATTTAAAAAAACCCTTTAAATCTAAATTTAATTTAGCCGTACTTTACAAAAAAAACCGTAAAAGACAAATTTATAATTAAACAAAAAATCCTTATAGTACTTTATAACACTATTTATCCTAAATCAAGATACTTTTTTAATGCCTTATAATACAAATTAGCTTGCATGATTAATGGATGTGATTTTTAGTTATTTTTTTTGATTTGCCAAAAATTTCAGTTTTAACCGAAATGAATTTATGTATTTTTTGCTTGGTACAAATTTTAAGGCTGAGCTTATTTTTAATAAAAATTCAATTTGTGTAACAAATCTTTATAATTAAAATTGATAAATAAATAACTTAAAGTATTAATTATTTACAACTCCTTTTGATATACTAAGCTCTAATAAAAAATTTTCTTTTTTTTTCAAATTTAATTAAAGAATCAATTTTTCTTTCCATATTTCTAACGTGACCTGGAGTCTGCCTCCAAATTATTCTTTAAATAAATAAGTAAATAAATATCAAATATCATTCTTAATAAAAATCTAAACTAAATTGTTAGAACCAAGATGAATCCTTCTTAAATTTGTCAATCAATTACGAAAAATTAACACTAAATAAAAATACTATTTTTTTCTTTTTAAATTATGGACTAAAAAGTCAGTGGTAATGAAATTAAATAAAATGAATTTCTACTGCAAAAATCATGCAAAAACTTTTTGAACAATTGATATCAATTTTATTAAAAGAACACCATTTATTTGAATTCTTTGCTTAAAAATTTAAACTTGTCAAAGCTGTTTCAAATCTTTTTCAGAGATACTAACGGGTGTAGAATTAAAACCGATACAAAATTAACTTTATCATAAATTTTTTTTAAATTATAACAATAAATAAGTTAAGGTATTGAACTCCATGACGACGTATGATATCGAGCCTAGAGCGAACAGTCTTGACATGGTCTTGAACAACCTTTGATTCCATATTGCTCAGGCAAGTGCGAATTTTATTTTCGAGTCGCTTAAGATTTTTGATCTTTCAATCACCCTCATAAACATTAGCTTTCAAATCTCCCCAAAAATCTTCGATTGATCGTGCTTTTGGTACTTTTGCTGGTATACTTCTTTGGCAACATAGCTTATATTTTTATCTAACATATAATTCTTTACCTTATTCGCATAATGAGATGATGCTAAGACAATATTGCCATCCTGATAATATTCTTTAATCAGTGGTTCAAGTGGTTTCTTAATACACTCTCCAAGGAAGACATGTTGTTTGACCGCTAAACCACTAGGTACAAAATAATATTCGCTTATTCCGCGTTGTAAAATAGCCAACCAGACCATTGATTTTTCTTCAAATTTTTTAACGTACTTGTTCTTTACACTCGCCGGCGCCTTGCCAACGTTACTGCTATAAAGTGAATTACCTTACAACTTCAGCTTTTGGCAAATTTTGGTTACTTTTTACAAAGTTGTACAATCGTTTTTGATGGTTTCGTACATTTTTCCTAACAACTTTTCGAAAATTCAACATTATGATATAATTTTTATTATTTTAAAGCTAGGATCAGTCTGAATTTAAATTTTGAAAAAAATTGGGAAAGGTCTTGTCCACTCTTATAGAACATTGAAGTAAACTATTGTGCCATTTTTTTTTCTACACTCATTTTTTATTTTTAGAATTCATTAAGATGTGTTGCTAAAATCGAAATTGAAAAAAAGTAAAGTTAAATTTATTTATTTAAAAAATATTAAATATTAAATTTTAAACATATAAAAGCATACAAACGCATAAACACATGACACATTCAATAGTATAAATTTTAAATTATTTTTTTAGATAAAGAATTCTAGTGATAGTTTAAATGAGAATGATATGGACAAAAAATATAACGAGATATTTAGCCAAAAATATCAATTATTTAAATTCTAATTTAATTAGAACTTTAACTAACTATCAAGTAAAAGCTTTTAAACAATCTCATAATCAACAAAGATCTTATCCAAAATTTGAATCTTCTACTAAATCGACAAGAATTGTTTCAGATACTTCAAAAAATTCGGCCATCACAAGATTTGAAGATGAGTTGGTTCTTCGACGAAGTCAAGCTTCGAATTCCATTCTTTTCAAAATTGAACATGAATCGGATTTGAACAATTTAATTGATGATCTGGAAAAAATCGGCTCCAAAATTTCCAATATTCTCGTTTTGGATGAAACAAATAATTTGAACTCAAGAGCAGTTATGGTCGAGTTTTCAAGCAAAAAAAGTACAGATGACATTTTAAATAATTTTGGCATCCATTTTTCCAACAATGATCATCTTCCGTGTAAAACAAGACTTATCGTCTATCGAAGTCAGACCAAAAGAGACAATCAAATGACTCCTAGAAAAAAATATTCCACTAAAAAATTTACATCAAGCGAGAGTGATCAAATCAACAACCCAAATGTAAAGTTGAACGAAAAATTCTCATTTCTAAAACCCTCTCAAACTCTAGACAATCAGATCAGAACTATTTATGATAAATTCAAGCTAGATGAAATTGGGATTCGAATTCGATTTTTCATCGCTTCGGTTATCGAGGAGTCATTTTACAGCCTATTTAGAAATTGTCTGTGTCTACCTTTTGGCTCATCGGCAATCAATTTTGGACACAGAACTTCTGATTTGGACCTTTTGTTCTCAATAGATAACAAATTTTTCAATACTCAACTAGATGAAAAAAAACAACTTCGTCTAAACGGAAAAATGATGTTTTATTCAAAATATGGCAAAAATGAAAAAGAAAGAGATTTGGCCAAAAAATTTTTGGAACTGTCAAAATTTATTTTGTCAGATATTCTTCCGAAATTCAACGTAAGACAATTAATCAAAGGAGCTAGAGTTCCCATTTTGGAATTCGATTTTGAACTTCCGTCTGGTAAAAAACTTAATTGTGATCTTTCAATGAGTAATTTAGAAATTTCATATCAAATGACAAAACTGTTCTGGACATATACCCAAATGGATAGTCGCGTTGCTCCGCTGATATTTTTTTTAAAGTATTGGGCTAAGATTACCGGTGTGACAAACACTTTCCGTCCAAGCCCAAACATAACCAATTTTCAGCTAACTGTTTTGATTTTAAATTTTCTTATAAGACTTGATAAACCTCTGATTATTCCGCTTGAAAACATAATAACTTATATCAAAGGAAAGGGACCCGATATAGAACTCAAATATTTAGTCAATGACAATCTTAATATATCGCAAATAAAAGAAATTGTTAAAGACAAGAATAAGATAACTTTGAATGAATTAATGATGGGCTTTTTTAATTACTATTCAAATTTTGATTTTGATTCAAATGTAATTTCGTTATCAAGACAACTGAATATAAAAACAGATCAGTATAAGCATGAGCCTCTAGTTATACTGAATCCTTTTATGCCTGAAATGAACGCCTCTAAAAATGTAAATAGAAAGTTACTGAAAAAATTCGCATTCTTTTGCAATCAGTCGTATGAACATATGCAGGCTTACGATTCTTTAGATTTAGTTAAATTTTTAGAAGTTCTTAAGGAAAAATCTAAGGAGTTTAATGATGATTTGACTAAAAGTTTGGCGGACCAAATGAACGCTTAATAAAACTTAAGTAGAATTGAATTTTTTTATTGTTTATTCTAAAATCGATTTAAAAATCGATCATTTTACTTCTATTTTTTAAAATTTTACTAAAATTTAAAAGCTTGTTATAGAACAAAAATGGTTCAATTAAATTTTACAGACAAGCAAAAGGAAGTCATTGCCATTCTGAACAACTTTAATGAATCAAGTAACTTTTTAAAAACTTAAATATTGCCTGTAAATAAGACAAAAATGTGCTAATGTTAGTTTGAAAAAATATATTAAATTTTTGTATGAAATTTATATATTTTTTAACAAATTTGTATTTAATATTTTGAAAAGAAAATAAATTGTTTCGAATTTATAATTTTAACTTTTGTTACATTTTTATTTGAATTTTAAAGTTTCTTTAAAAACCTGCAAAACTTTGGCAATTATTAATGTTTCTGCAACATTAGAATTAAAGAGTTTTTTGTAGAAAATATGGGGGCCGGTAAATTTCCGAAACAACGGATCATATAGATTAAATTAAAAATTTTCAACTAAAATTCATGAACAATTTATCTTGAAAAAAACTTGAAACATTCTTCATGTTAATTTTATGGTCAATTTTAGTTTTTATTAATTTTATTAATTTATTTTTGTTCTTATAATTTAATTTCAAAATCTTATCTATTATAAAAATCGAGAATTTGAAATGTTTGGAATGAATTTGAAAACTACAGTTAAAAAAAATAAAATTTTAATTTTTGAAGTAAATTTTACCTAAATGCAACTTTGTTGTTTTTACAATTTAGAACATCATTATTTGCTTGAAATTCAATAAAATTTCAGTAAAAACTAAAATTAATAAGGGTTAGAGAAAAATTAACATGCAAAAGTTTTTGAGTAATTTTTAAGATCGATTGCTTCATTTAAAGATTTCGATTTATAAATTTAATGATTATAAGACATTTTGTTCAGAAAATATGGTACCTGAAAGTTTCATCGAGTTTAATACTTTATCACAAAAAATTTGATTTAGCTTAAAAAATTATAATATTCATTTTTTGGTCACTTTGAGACCCTCAGGATCTCTTATGTCATTTACCTTATAAAAAAGAAAAATCTATTAAATAGATTCTAATTTAACATTTACCTTATAAATTTGAATCTATTTTTCAAAAGATTCTAAATCAATTTTTTCGACTCCAAAATACGATATACTATTTGTCACATGTGCCCTTAAAACCTGTCTTACAATCTCAATGCTACTCTTTTGTTTGGTTCATAGAAGAGTGGCAGGTTCAATGGTATTTTGAAAGTGTTCAAATAAAGCTAATTTTGGTACATAAGAGTATTTAGTGGCTAGTACCATATTTCATTAAACTAAGCTAAATTAATTTTATAATAAAATTAATAAAATTAATATCTACAAAAAAATACATTTTTAATTGTTTAAACAATTTACTAAAATGACATGAATTTTTTTAAAAAATATCATTCATTCAAATTAAAAAAATCTCAAAATTTTTGCATGGTCTCTAAATTATAATAGTTATATTAGTTTTAGAAAAAAATTCATTTTTTAAGTAATCGCAGAGTTTTGTCGAATTTCAACGGAATCAATTCACAAAGAAATAAACATCAAAACTCTAAACAATGCTGCCGGTAAATTTTATACTTTTATAAACTTTGAATTATTGTTCAAAAGCCAAGTTGACTATTCAACCATCACAGTTAAAAGAAGTATTGGATTTTATCGCTTGGGTTTTAGTTGAAGGTGCTAGATTGAGTGTAAGATTTTAAAAATATCTAATAATCAAAGTTTTATAAAATATTTTTTAATTTAATTTAATTAAGATAAATGAAAAGGAGCTTCAGGAATCGTTATTGATTGTTGGCATAAAAGATCAAATAGCTAATGTTATTATATCAAGTGTTATGAACAACTCTAATTTATTACAGAACTATATGGGTAATATGCGAATAAATACACTATCTTACAAAAATCTGGAATGGAGATTAGATGTAAAGTTAGCCACAAGATCTATCTTGGAATTATTAGAACCAGAAGTTATACTAAAATTTGATTTTAATAGTGGAAATGATAAAAAAGAAGTTAAAATTTTGCAAACCGATGTAGTGAATTTAAATAATTTGACAAGCAATTTAGAAGAGGCTTTGAATGAGATAAAGAGTAATCATTGTAGGCGTGTTTTTCGAAACATTGTCTGATTTATCTTTCAAAAAAAAATAAAATATATTAATTTTAGATTATATTTATAAAATTTTAATAATAAAATTAAAAAAAAATATAATATATTATATTAAACCTAAATTTTCGTTAATAATTGAATGATGCTTTTTAATTACCCCGTTTTTGAGAATCATTAAATAATTATTATCATTGCTAATTAAATCTTTCACAATTATGATGAGAAAGTATTTATCATAAATCAAAAACTAAACGCCAAAAAAATATTTAAATTCGTAAAATGGTTCGTAAAAAAATTTTCAAAAATTTTAAGATTTTTTTAATTAGAATATATGATATTCTTAAAGAATCTTTCAATTTTCACATGATAGGCTATCATGTGAATTGACAAAATTGACAAAATATTTGCCTAATTGAATTATTTAATGAAAATACTAGCTTTATTATTTAACTTGAGATCAGAAAATAATTTTTTTGCCCAATTAATAATAACAATAATAATAAAAAGCTACAGCAGAATAACTGCGGAGCAATGATATATCGAGCCTTGCTACGGTAGCTATCTTATTTTAAATGTGACTTAAAAAGATTATGCTAATAGGAAAAATTAATTTTTTTTGTTTCAAAAAGTTATCCAATTTGTTTTTAAATTTATTTTTAGATTTATATCAATTATAATCATTTATTTCAATAAATGCCTTAGATGCGATCTGACGATCAAAAAATAAAATAAAACCAAATTGAAAATTCACTAAAAAAAATTTCAACAAAAGTATTAAATTTAAATATTCAAAATAAAGTGTTCATAATTGGGAGCTAAGTCCATCTTATCAGAGACATTCAGAAATTATTTTTTCTTAGAAAACAAAGCTTGCTGAAGAAAGTGGAAATAAAGTAAACAAAAAAAAATCTTAATATAATTTAATAATTGTTTTTTCCAAATTTATATATTGATTTTTTTTATATAAACCTATTATAATTTCTAAATAAAGTAATATAAGAAAACATTATTTATATCTTAGAATAATATAGTTAATTAAGAAAAATTTGGTATTTATATACTATGTTAGTATATCTGGTGGTATTATAAGTAATTTTTGAAAATTTATTATTTTTGGTTGAAGAACAAGTCATAGCCTTTTGATTCTAAAAAATTTCCATTTTAGAGAGAATTTTTTCTCAAAATAATTTTTAAACATGTGAAATATGGGATAATAGGGTCACTTAGTATTAGGTTACAAATTTGGAATCGGATTTATTAATAAAATTAAAAGTAAATTTGTTTTATTTATTTAAAAAAAATAGTTAATTTTTGATTAAAAAAAATAAATTAATAAAGATTATAATTTTTCTTGAAACTTAAAATAATCCATTTTGAGATAATAAGAATCTTGATTTAATTATCCATTTGACATAATAAAGCAGTTCCTTAAAAACAATAAATAAGAAAAAAATTAACAAAAATTAAAATCGTATTACCTCTTCCGATCCAATGGCTTTCTGGCTTATCCGATGTTAATCGCATTGAAATAACAAAATTTGTACTGTGTCCAGTGGTAGATAATACACCCCTTCTTTCGCTTGTTTTGTAAACCGGAGCTGTATAAGTCTGCTTAGGTTGAATTTCATCTTTTTTAATTGGCAAAATCAAAATAATCGGCATCGGATCCTGTATTTGCTTTGGATACGATTCTGCTAGACGTCTTGTCTTGCGATCCCACCTTGCACCATCCAAGAAAAGACCTTTAATATACGCGCCATCTTCTGGCGGTGTCGATGGCTCTTTGTCATCCATTACTTCGTAATCAAAGGATAGCAAATCAATGGGAATGGTGTATTTTCTGGAAAAATTTTGTTGAACACCAGTCAAAAAAGCTTGAGTAAAAAAGAATCCTGATACCCAAAATGTACTTGGTGCACCATCGTTATACCAATCCTAGAGTTAGAATAAATAAAATTTTATTTAATATACAAAAATATTTTAATTACTTGTAAAAATTTAAGTCTAGCTAAAAAGTCATTGACATAACTTCCCAAAGGCTTAAGCGAAGGATAAGACTTCTTTTTCCACGTGTTTGGTATTTTTCCTGTCATCAAACTCAAATAAACTTCTTCTAAATCTGAATTCATTACAACAAGACCCTTAATGGCCTTTTGAATGTCGATCAAGGTAGATCTAACTACTGATAATAGGCGGTTAAATCTAGTCATTTCTTGTACCAACACAGTATTCATGCTTTGTTTATATTCTGTTGGATATCTTCTCAGAGCAGCCTCGGTATCAAAATTTTTCGGTAGCTTGGCCAAAATATCTCCAGCCACTTGACCGATTATATCATCGTCAGACTTTCCATCTCCTCCTCCGGCACTTCCCTTACCCTGAGTCAACAATATATTGTCAAATAGTAGCTTAGTTTCATTTTGATCTTTGGTTATATCTGCATTTTGATGCATACCAAAAATATTCGGCTCACTTATTATTGGTAACTGATTAATATAGTTCAAATAGCTGTCATAATCTCCATCTTGAGGCGCATAATAAAGGCCACCCTCGTCAAACTTGTAATTATCGTCTTCGACCACTTCTTTGCAGTAGAATTTTTCCAAAATTGAATTCAAAGTTCTACGATCTTTGTCATCTGTGACTCTACCACCATAGTTGCATTCACCAGTCAAGTATTTCAAAGCTTCGTATTGAACTTCATCGTATTGGTTCAAAAAGATTGCTAGCTGCTGCACAGATATACGTAAATCAGTTTCATTGAATTCATAGGAAATGTTCCATCCAATAGGGCCGAATTTTCGTCTTTCCTGAACTATAGCGTGGAAAAAGCACAGACTAAAAAGCAGCTTTTTCCATGCATGTTGATCTTTGACAGATGAGAAAAAATCAGGATCAGAAATAGGATCGGAAAGGTAGGATCTTAGAACATTGAATCTGAGACCTTTGGGTGGTTCATTGGTCATTTTAACACCATTTTGGAGTACACTGACTGGAAATTTGTCTGAAGGATAACTGGTGAGCCAAAGCCTAAAATCAGGATGGGTCTGATCAGGATTTAAGTCTTCGCATACTTTTTCCAAGGTTGTCATCCATGACGCGGCCAAATGGCAATTTTGTAGGACTACCCAGGTACCTTCTTTGACGCCTTGAGATATCATTTTGAGTGCAATAGGGCCTTGGCCTTGACCTAGGGATAGAGATTGAAGTTTGGAGCCACTGAAGCCCATATCGTCTGCAAATTTAAGCAGAGCCAACATTGGATCGCCACCAGGAGATAGTACAAATACAAGAGGTGTTGTGCACAATGAGTCGGCATATGATTTGGCCAAGTCAAACGGAGGGGGTTCAATATACTTCTGGCCAAGATTTTCACTCACAAATTTTTGAACCATAGGAATTATTTTATCCGGACGAATGCATCGTATGATGCACAAGCGTTGAAAGTCTTTTAGCTCATTCCATTCACCCGGAAAGCTTTCCTTATAAGGCTCGACGCTATCATACACAACTTTCCATTGATCCTTTTGTCCTAAAAATTTTTTTCTTATATCCTTGAACGAGTGAAGACCATCCAATCTGCATATTTCATCCCATGCTTTGGCTGGTAGCCAAGCAGTCGGATTTGTGTATGGATTTTCCAAGCCAACACCGCCTGTTAATAAAAATCTCCACTCTTCTTCATCAATTAATTTATCATGTTTTAGTAAATTGACGCATAAAAGAAATGAAAATAAAAGTTTGTCTTTTTCGAAAAGAGATCTACAAATGTTACTGTACAGCGAATAGGTAAAATGTTCCCTTAAATTTTCCAATCTTTTCTTTAAATCGTCATTTTTGTCAGAGTTGTCAATAGACATGATAAACAGGTTTACGAACCATGTTAGTGAGTACTGATACATTGGCTCAATATTCGCTAAATCAGCAATGGAAAAGAACAAAATTGTCGAGTGTATGGCAATTGGTCTGTATCCCATTCGAGCTTCGTCAATTTTTTTCTCAGTCTCTTCGGCAATGGCTTGCTTCTCTGATATTTCATTAGATAAAATCTTGGACGAGGACAATATCTTGATGGCTGTCTCATCTTCTAATATGTTGCCTTCGGATGTGGACAGAACTTCAAGAATCTTGTCCTCAATTTCTTTTAGTTGTTTTTTGTTCTCAGCAGACTGAAGGATAAGAGCATTTTTCTCCTCTTCCAATTCGGGTCTTTCCCTTGCCACCACAATACCCAGCAATTGATCATCCAAACCTTCAGTAGTTATCATGAAGTTGAGCAACGTGACTTTGACAGATGTCTCGGGCAGATAATGCGGATTTCGTAATTTAGTAGTTATATAAAATCTAAAATCAGGTGCATATTCTATTATTTGGTCACCCAGTTTAATACACAGACTACCGCCTTGTTTGAATGTTTGCTTTAGTAGCAATGGCTCTAATAGCGGGTCCAATTCTTCACCAACATTTTCCAGCAAACACTTAAATAATAAAATGTAAATAAAACTTCAATAAAAATAAATAAATTTTTTTTACCGGATTGCCGAAAGTTATGCAATTTTCCAGAGTTCTGACATAATCAGAATCAGTGAGTTTGATTAGTGCCAAATTGTTCGGTTTTTCCATATGTTTAATCCATTTATTGGCTTGACCTTGCGGATCAATCATCAAAGGCCAACGTCTTGCGTTATCCAGGATAATACCATTTTCTACTGAAAAAGTATCACTTGGCAAACCGGAAATATTCCATGATCTTATTTTAACTGCGTCTCCTAGTGTTTGAACCAAAGAGAAATGCTTCGATCTGGGAATATTCTTGGACTCGACATAAGTGCACCATTCATTTATTTGTTCCTTTTAAAAATAAATAAGTACTTAGTTTGATAATTTACTTAAAAAAAAATTACTTGACGAAATGCCGCAGTAAAAGCTCCCAAATAAGCGACAACAGCCGAAGATAGTAAAATATCTCCGGTTAAATTTTCATATTGTAAGCCAAGATCCTGTGCAGCTTGGGTCCATCGAATTTTTTCACCACCCAAACCACCAATTAAAGCCTCGGCTCTCTCTAATTTTTTTTGACACAAATCCACTTGGAATTCAAGCTTTTGTTTCTTTTGCTTATTAAAGTCTAATTCGTCTGTGAGTTTTTTTAATTTAGCCTGAACTTCTCTCAACTGACTTCGCTTGGTTTCTAACGATTCCATAGCCACAGCTAGTGAGCTTTCAGCCTCTTTGAGTTTTGCCTTTTTGGGCGCCACAACTTTGGCAACTTTGTCGTATTGATCCATTGCGCGAACCCATTTACACAAACCTTCTGCTGCAGATGAAGCAGTTTTTATTTTTTCTGGTACAAAGTCAGCATTTGGAATATATTTTTCTCTAATAGTTTTCATATAATTTTGTGGTATATTGTCCTTGTCGAATGTGAGCAAACTTTCCAGAAATTTCATTTCACTAACTAATTTTTGTGATGGTTTCCAATAATCATCTATTTTTTTACCACTAGAATCATTTACTCTTTCTGGTTTGATACCTTTGAGTACACACACAGCCTCCATCACAAGACGAACACCTGGCGGAGGAGCTTTCATTGTTTTTAATAAAGTGATATCATTTTGAGTTATTGTATCCAATGCAGCTAGAGCTGCATTCAATATGGGCATAGCTTGGGCCAGATCTGAATCGCATTCGTCCTTTATCCCCTTAGCTACTTTTGCTTGTTCATTAGCCACCTCTTCGTCAGCTTTTACAACCTTTCAAAATAATAAAATTTCAAAATGTTTAATTTCATTTGAAAGAAATATCTCTTTTTTTGGAGTTTATTCATTATTCAAAATGACTTAGAGTGATGAGATTCCTTTTTCCATTACTTTTAAAATTTTTTAGTGATCAATTTCAAAATTTTGAAAACAAAATTCAATCCAAATAAAAACAAAATGTAAATTGTGAAAAATTTAGGAATAAATTTTGTCTTTAATTTATTTCAATAAAGAGAATGACTACGGAAGCTTTTAAAGGAGCTTTTGAAAGATATTTTATCTTTATGTAGCAAAGTCTCAGAGCAGATAATTATCTTTATATCTTCTTGAATCTTGATTATCTTTATTTTTAAAAAAATTCAGGTAATTTATCTTCTTGAGGAATAAACTATGAAAGATACTTAAAAGATTAAAAGATTTTCAAAGTTTCAATTAACTTTAATTTACTTCATTAATCCTTTAAAAGCTCAAAAAAATTAAAAAATTAAAAAGATCGAATCAACTCAAAAACAGAAAGCAAGACTGGATAAAGAGGGTTTGAGTGATCAATCAGTCGACGTAAACGATGTATCTACCGAGAAGTGTAAAAACTACATTAATTTGGCATAAGATAATTTTCTATTTTGTAAAAATTGTATTTTAAATTCCATAAAACATGTATGAAGAGTTATATACCATTGAAAAAACTTGGTCATGCAAGCTTTGTACAAAAAATTAAATTTGAAATTTCATTTTTTTCTAATTATTATTTTCTTTTCTAATAAAATTTTTCACACATATTTCTAGCTTAATTATTATTTAACAGATATTTTATCTTTCTGAAGAAGATTTATTATTTGATGAATTAATTAATCAAGGACATGAAAGAGATCAAGGCAAGTATTTATTAAATTTATTAAAAATTTTCTAAATTTTTTAAAGATTTTTTTTTAAATCAAAATTTCTTTACTTGTGATTAAATTAATCCTATTAAACATAAAATCGTTTTTTCTACGAGAAAGTGATGTAATTCGTTTTTTTTTTATTTTGAGATTTATTGTTGAAGATATAAATGATGTAAATGGCATCTAATTTTTTGATACAAATCGTTTTTAAATTGATTTCGACTTGATTTTTAATCTATTACTTTTTTTAAATGAAATGAATTTTGTCCTTTAAAGACGTAATTAAACAATCAAAAACGATTAAAAAGCACAAATCATTCGAATGACGCATTGAATCGATTTATTCAAAAAACCAATAAAGAAAACCAAATTAACAATTAAAATTAGACTTTCAAACTGGGGTTTAAAATTCAATTTTTAATAATAATTTTGTTTGAAAATTAAAAAGTTCATTTTCAACATTTCAGCTCAAAATCTCTAGTTTTGAAAAGAATTTTATAATTTTGTTTTAAAATTGAAACTATAGCCTTAAATGTATTTCGGAATTTTATTAGTTTTAGTTTGAAAAAAATTTAAGTTATTTTTAAATTTATTAAATGGAGAATTATTGTGTTTTCTAATATTTAAAACAAAATTAAACGAATTTTTATTTTAATCGATAAATCTAAATAAAGAATCTAAAAAAAAAATTTCCTCTACAGTCATCTTATACTGAAAAAAAAACATTTAACCGGGCAAATACCTAAAATCAAAAAAAATAAATAAAAAATATATTTTGATTTCAATTCAAATAATGCTATCTTAGTTTTAGCTTAAGAGATATATGAGGAGGACTAAGCCCGACACCGGGTATTCCCTTCATTAATTTAATGTCATTCAACTCTGCGCTATTGGCAAACGAAAAATTAAATTTTTGCAGCAAACTCGTAAAAATCAAGAAAATCTGAAGTCTGGCAATACTTTCGCCAATACAAGCACGTTTTCCAATACTGAATGGCATCATAGCCGGATTTTTGCATACAAAATTTCCATTCTTGTCTAAAAATCTTTCTGGTCGAAATTCATTAGGCTCAGACCAATAGTCCGGATCACGCATACATGACCAAATATTAGCCATTATGAAGGTATTTTCAGGAATTTTATAGCCTTTAAATACGACATCTTTGGTAGTTGATCTAGGCACTAAAATTGGACCAGCAGATATGATTCTCATTGTCTCATTTAAAAAAGCCTGGACAAAATTCAATTTAGAGCGGTCAGACTCGGTAGGCAGCTTCTCTTTACCAAGCACTCTATCAATTTCATTCACTAATTTGTCCTGATATTCAAGGTATTTTGCAGCGTAAATTATAGCCCAATTGAGCGATGTAGAAATGGTTTCTGTGCCTGCAATGAACAAGTCTTGGACGATGGAACTCAAATGATCAAAACTGAAAGATGTGAACCGAGACTTTCTGCGTATTTTGCTCAAGTTGTTTACCAAGTCAATGCTAAGAGAACTACGCCTCTTTTCAGTGAGCCTTTTTGACAGACAATTATATGAGGCGCTTCGGTCTGTGGTATAGAGTGACTCAGCTATGGTCTTATCATACAAACAAACACTGTTTAGCAGCTCTTTTAGATAACACTCAATTATATTTGATTCACATTTTTCTGATGGTAAATCAAATTGATCCATGTCATCATGATATTCTTCCAATTTTTCTGATATCAAATTATTCAGAAATTCGGAGCATCTTAGCACGTTGCGCAATATAAAAGTCTTGAAGATTCTAGTGATGGGTAAAAAATTGAATGCAGCTGCGACTGCTGTGTTTTCAAAATTTTCCGTAATCAGATCCATGAGATGCGAGAACAACTTTTTGTCATGCATTCGAGTGCCAAAGGTCATAGTTAGTACATTCTGCGAGGCTATTCGGCTTATATTGTTCCGCATCTGACTATTGGTATACTCAAAGTTGCTGTCAATTCTTTCTCTGTATTCATCAAGAGTTTCGCGAATGGTCTGAAGACAATTGATTTCCAGACTGGACCGGCGCCTGCCAAATTTGTTTAGTGAAGATTGCAAAAATTTTTTGTGCTCATTGAAATCCGAATTGTAAGGCGAAGAGATTAGACCTTTTCCTTTTAATGTAGCATGGATCATGTAGAGTTTGGGTCTGCCGGCAAACTCTTCGGCATTTTCAATAAAGGCTTCACGAACTGTGTCCGTTCCATTCAAGACCACAACTAGTTCAGAGCCAAGGTAAACTTTAAAGATAGGGCCATATTTTTGGCTCCATTCGAACATTTTTTCATGGGGCCTATCTCCGAGCTGTAGAATATTACCCAAAAGCGGGAGACCTCGCGGACCATTAGGCACACTTAAGTCTGAGCTTTCTCGGGGTTTTTTGAGCAAGTAATAAAATGAAATTAAGACGAGAGCTGCTATGAAAAGAAACATTTGGATTAGAGGAAATGCATTCGGTGTCGGACTTTTTATACATGTTGTGATGTAAAACAGAAACAGAACTTACTTTTTCTACTTTGGATACCTCGATGGTTTCCTTTTCGACAACTAGTGTGTTTGCGTCTACTTCTTGACTTGCAACAATCAATTGAGGCTGTAATTCTTTAAGTTCGACTTGCATGTCAGCTACTTGGTTTGATGCTGATTCGAGCTTTTCAAGACCAACTTCATATCGACTTTTTGCTTTTATTGTCGATCTTAATTAAAAAAAAGTAAATAAAACAGAAAATATTTGGAAATTTTTTTGCTCAAAATTACTGTCTCTGCTTGTCTAAAAGATTCTTGAATGTGCTGATAAGTTCAAGATAAGATGTTGGTGTGACATAATTGTGACGATCTAAATGAGCAAGAAACTTTTGCGACAATGTTTGAGTCGATGTGTGAAAGTATTTGCATGATTCAATGCAGCCCTTAAGATCTTCGGGTGATAAATCTATTTCTTCGAAAGAACGAGATGCCACTGCTTCTAAGGCGTCTTCGGGCCAAGGCTTAAAATAAAAAAAAATATTTATTTTGATTGTTATTTGAATTATTTATCAAAAACAAATAAAAATTATCCTATCTTTATCGTATAAATTTAATCTAATTTAGTTTTTTTTTATTGATGCCTCTTTCAAAAGATTTTTCTATAAAATTGGAAATTTTTAATAATTTATTTTATTTTGGCTAATCTTAAGAAAAATGATGTTTGAGTCTTAATTTTAAGTCAAAACAATAAATTGAAGCCTGAAGCAATCGAATGGCAATAAAACTATCTTTAATTGTTAGTAAATATTATATAAAATCTTAATTAATTTTTATTTTTTTACGTAAATGAAAAATTCAGTAGCTAATATTAGTAAAATAAAAAAATTGTATTAAAAAATTCTATAACAAAAAAATGTATTTTAATTCGAAATTTCTTATGCAAATTCTCTGAAAACTCTTTTAAATAAAAATTATTTTTAAACTGATTAAAAGAAGTGTATCTAAATTTTCACTGAGCTGTTATTTAAAAACACTGGAATATACACCAAAAGTCTATTCAATCTTTATTCATCCCAAAGTATATATTAAATTATTAAAAAATAGATTAAATTAAAAAAGTTGAATTAATAGAATATAAAAAATGCTTTCGAATTCTAATCGGTTAAATGAGTTTTTCGATCAATTTTCGGTAATTATTATTTAGACAAAAATTGAATAAATTAATCGAGAATTTTATGATTTAGATAACAAAATAAATAATACATTGATTTATAAATGTTGCTTAAAATTCCCAAATTAAAGTCAAAGTCAAAGACTTAATTTATTTTTTTTTAAAGTCTGGCCACATGAATTTTTCGCCGTTCCACGTAGTTATTGTAGACTTAGAGTTGACTTGAGATTTGTGACTTTTAAACAACTCTGTAAATTACTAAATTTTTACGGATTAACAAAAGAAAACAGTTTAAAAAAATAAATATTCCAAAAACACTGCAAATTAATTAATTTAAACTAAAAAAAAATTTTGTTTAAAAAATAAAATGTAACTAAGTTTATTACCTAATGCTTATATCAAAATTCAAAGATGTGAATTTAAGCTGGATTTTTAAAAGAATTAATTTTCTAATTGAATAGCTCTTTTTTTATGAAATAAACTTTACACAGCTTAATTCCATCCAAACAAATATAATTCTTATAAAATGAATTGTTATTACCTGGAACCAATCAATAGTACAACAATTGACCAGAGACGGAAATTTTCTTAGCCTAGTTCTGAAAGCATCTCCAATAGGACTCATGGCCAAAACAATATGCAACTGATCCCTACATCTCTGCACAAACATATTGAAAAGAGCAACTGGCGATCCATCGGTTTGCTTTGATTTATCTCTTTGCCGATCCAATTGTCTCATTTTGTCACATATTTCTTGTTTTTCATCAGCAGGGAACAAATTAGGAACTTCCCCAGCATTTAATAAATTGTTAACATCCTCTAAAAATGACTCATCTTTGATCTGATTATCCGAAAACAAAAACACACCATGCTGATCGGTCTCGGTCGATTTTCTTAATATTCTCTTTAAATCATCATGCCATTCATTTGTAGTGTAACTTTTGCTTATTTCTACTTGGAACAGCTCGTATTCGGCCATGTGCGCTGCTAGTTTGGTCAGCGATTGGCGACCTGAGCCTCCAACACCAACTAACAAAGCGTGACTTCTCGGCTGTTTGAGTACACGAGATATCCTGCTCACATGTTCAATGGCAAATCTAAACATGACCAGATGCATTGGCCTCTTATTTATCTGATTGTACTCATCCAAATGACCTTCAACAATTGTTCTTAAACTTCCCAAATTGTCCACTTCCAAATAGCGTCTGGCTTCGTTTTTCGGATCGCCAAAATCACAAAACATCAAACTTCTCAAATTGTCCTCGGTTACTTTGCCAGTTCCCTCTGTATTTAAATGAGCCAGAATGGAATGAAAATTTTCTCCCAGGTAATCATTGACACATTTAGTTGTGTGCTCGTACAACCATTTTCTGTCCACATCATCAACCAAACGATCATAGTAGACTCTAAATATTTCGTGTATCCACAGCCTTTGCATAGCGTTCACATCCGAACAGCTCTCTGGTTCGCTTAGAGTCAAGCCTTGAACAACTCTGGAAAAGTCTCTTAAATTGAAAATGTAATGCGATTTAGCCGGAGTTGGCAGCAAATTTTTCATAGCCTCTTTATAAACTGATAGAGATGCTTCGATGATTTTTGGTGCCAAAGTTTTAAATGGATCAGAAAAATTCTTGACCATAATGTGCCAATCGAGTATTTTTGAAAAAATGATTTTCATTGTCTGGTCATCGAATTCGTTTATGGCAACTATGTTAAAGTGTCGCAAGAAACGCGGCGTAACATTGTTACGACCTCCACCAGGTGGGCCCATAGCACACATCAACTGGATGTCAATTAGATTTATTTTGGTCTGATCTTTACGGTCATACCAATTCCAGTGGTCGTACCATTGCCTCAAAAGCTCAATCGGGCCTTGGGCACCATAAGTCTCAACCTGAGGCATGTTCACATCATCCACAAACACGACACACTTTTGACCAAATGGAGGGCCAAACACTCCTTTGCGTCTCTTGTCCAATTTTGACATTATTATGTCCTGGGTTTGATTGTGGGATGTTTGAGCCGAAAAATTAATCAAAACCGGCTTGTAAACGTCTTTGTTGGTTTTTTTAAGCAAATATTCGGTAACATATGCCGACTTTCCGGTTCCAGTTGGACCAACGAACAACACTGGTTTTTGATGAGTGATTAAAATGTCCATTAGATAAGTGTAGCGAATGGTGTCAACAGTTTCTACAATAATTTCGTTGAAAAGAGCGTCTTTAGATATTGGCGGAACTGCTGCCAATGCCAGACTCCACGGCTCCCAGTATTTGCTGCCAACTTCATCTCCAGCTGGTGCAGGCGTTTCCTCTCCTTCTTCTTCTTTTTCAGTTATAAATTTATAATTGAATATGAGGCCTTTTTCTGGTAGCTCAATGTCATACTTTTTGCTAGGTGGCTCGACAGTGTCCAAAATGCCAAGCTTGGCTTTTTCTTCCTCGTTTATTCCTTCGACAAGAAGCTTACGAATAAAATTGTCTATTTTTTCTCTACTGTCCGAATTTAGAGGTGCACCTATTGACCACACTAGAGAAAATATGAACATTCCTTCGATCCAAACAACCACTTCTTTTGGATCATAGTAGGCAAATTTTTTGGCATCCTGAAACTTGTCAAACAAACAATCGAGCAAATTCATGCAAGATTTAACTAAATTTGTGTTCGATGTGCCGACTAGTTCTTTTAAGCCGCCTTTTCTGATAAGTTGGAGACAAGGATCTATGAACCGTTCGAACATGTCAGTCAATATTTTTTTTAATTTGTCATCGAGTGTGGCTGGCAGAGTGTTTAGCCATGATTTGAATATTGGCCGCCATCCTAAACTCAAAGGCTCCATGTAGATCATGCCGCAGCGAGACACGGTCGCAGGCGATGCTTGCTCCAGGTCCATTGGCTCGAAAATTAAATTAGTCGTGGGCGATAGCTGAATTATCTCGCCGCTCATCAGGCACAATTTTTTATTGTCATCCAACACAGTGTTCATGTTTTCGATCCAAACAGCGTCTACTGGTCCATCAAAAAGTAACCACTTGCGGTCCGGAGTGGTATCTTGAGCAAATTTACGGTAGCTTACGGCCAATATTCCATCAGACCACTCGTGTGAAACAGGATCAAATTGACCATAAAGCTGTCCCATTGTTATACTTTTTGGATTCATGACTATTATTTGAACTTTGTTCTCGTCCATAAGTTTTTTTTCATGAACTTCGGCCAAAGCTCCGGCCAGAGTTCGGTAAGCGCAAGTCTTTCCGCCAAACGGAGATCCCACAATCATAAAGCCATGGCGCACAATCATCATTTCGTAGATTTGTTGGATTTTTTCTACAAAAAAGTCAGTTTTTTGCAGATTGTTTTTTTTGCACACTTCAGCAATGGCCTCGTTAAGGACCTCGTAGTCGGGCTTGGGCAATACAACACCCGGGAACAGGTCACTGGTAATGCCGTGAAACAGTGGTAGATCATGTGACAAAAATTTGGGCAAGTTTACATCAATGATTGAGCGCAGCATGATTATGTCCTCGTTTTCATTTGGATACTTGAGTTTTAGGTTACCGGCAGCGGTCAGAACAGACTTAACGGCACGCATGCCATAGTCATAATGATGTTGACTTGACAATTGTTCCGAACACAATCTGTATGTAGCTACAATTTTGACACTGAGTGGTCTGGCATTGATAAAGCCAAAAGAGTAGAGAGAAATTTCGGCAATCATGGCATAGTCGGGCACCATCATTGCCACCGGTCTAAACAAAGCTTTTAAATTGTCCGGCAATTCGGACCTACCGGCATAGCCCGGATTCATTGTTATAAATACTGCGCATGTAGGATCCAAGTGTATCTCTGTACCTTCGAAGACAATTTGGTCCGAACCACTGTTGATGCCACGTTGAATGGTCAAAATTTGCTGCGCAACCACCGAAAGTACTTCCAGATCAATTCGGTTGAACTCGTCAAAGCAAGACCATGCACCACATGAAGCGAGACCTTTGAAAAATTTTCCCAATGCAATAAAATCCAAACCATCTGAGCAATTGAACACAACGCATTGTTTAGCCACCGCTTTGGCCAAATCTTTAGTGGTCTCGGTCTTGCCTGTGCCAGCAGGACCTTCTGGCGCGCCTCCTAAATGCAAATGAAGAGCACTGAACAAAGTACGATAGCAACGGTCTGTTAGTGGTGTAATGACCAAACGACCCGAATTGCCCAAATATTCGTAGCCATATTTTAAAGAAGCGTTTATCATTCTAGTGACCATGTTATCCTCTTCCCAATAGTATCTCAATTGACTGAGCCATTGAAAATCATCTTCAGTTGACACTTTGTTTTCGACAAGACTCTCGAGCACGTCTCGGGCGTGCACGTCCAACACGACCAGAGCTCCCAGCGTAGTTCTGTTTTGTTTGGACAAGTTGCCGCGGACCAGGGTTACTATCTCGTTTATTTGGCTGTTATTGAGCTCTAGATAGTCGGCTAGCGATTTGTGTCCTTCGCGTATTGATTTGTGAATGTTTATGGTCCAGAAATAGGCAGTGACACAGAGCACAGCTTGGCCCATCCATTCTCGTACCCAAGTGGTTCTTGGCGTACTCTCGTAAACTAGCAGAGATTCGGCTATTGTCTTGCGCACTGATGCGATCATGTCCGATTCCAATTCTAGTAGCCATTTTTCTACTTGACCTCGGGCTTTGGATGTCGAAATGACATCTTTTAAAAGCACCACTTCGCCCTCACTGCTTTTCATGTGAGTTATATCCATTGATTCGGTGAATTCTACGGCAGCAATGCCCTCGAAACATTTTCTAAGATGTGGTTGCACCCGAGTGGGATCTTTGGTTTCGGACAAAATTTCCAAAAGTTCGTCATTTGACAAGAAAAAAAATCTGGCAAAAAAAAGCCTCTTTTTTTCCAAATAAGCATTCAGGCCCTTCAATACTTGTTCCAATAATTCATTTGATTTTTTAAATCTATCCAGCATTTTTTCTATTTTCACCACACTCATACAATGCTTGTCCACCAGCACTTGTTTGATTATCTCTTTCCAGGTCTTGTCCACGGTCGAAAAGCGTCGACCTTCTTCGGGCATTTGAGCCATTATATCTGGCGAGGAAAAAATAGGCTCCAAATACAGCCAGCTTATTTGTACTTTTAACCATTCGTCGAGTATTTCCTGCAGTAGTACCAAAGTTCTTTCCCATTCGAGTATCTCTGCCTCGAATGGTTTGATGTAGGGCGAGCCGCGCATAGTTTGAGTCTTGACAATATGGTCATCAAGCAGCAGCTGAATATCGTCCACAGATGACAAAATGCTAGTGCCAGTTTCCCTATATGGCACCAAAGAAAATTCGATGTCCTTCCATTCTTTGGTCATTTTTTCCATCGCTTTTTCCAGCGAGTACTCTTTGCTAGCCGCCTCGCTGATATTCTCAAACTTAGACACATGTTCATTCAAATTCATTTCGATTACTTTCATCAAATTGGTGTCTTCATTTGGCTTAAATTGAAATCCAATTATTTCCGATATTTGGTCCCAGTGACGATCGCGCATACCCGGATTGAACAAGGTGCTCACGAGTGGAAGATTTTCTTTGAATTCGTCAACTTTGGCGCGCAGCTTTGCGGCCATTTTTCTCGACACAGGCACATTTTGAAACTGTCGCTCCAGCTTATACAATTGTCTCCAATAATTATTGACATCTTGATCGACTTGATCAGGCACTACCTTGCCCATGGGACCTTCCATCCAATCTTTGTGCTTATTAGTAAACTCAACACCGATTTCATACAATTTTAGATAAGGCTGCAGATTATTGAATGCTTGCAGTCTCAATGGATATTGAGTCAATTCCCACTTGAACGCTTCTTCTTCACTGTTAAATTGTTCAATTTTTTCATTAGCTGCTGTTAACTTTTGTTCCAAGGACTGAGCTTTTTTGTAATATTTTGGCAAGTCCAACATTTCGCCACATTGGCTGAATTCTTCGACTTGTTTTGAATAGTTTTCCAGTTCTTCTATGAATCTTTCGCGTTTTAATTTTAACGCCTCCTGAAATTGCACTGTCTTATCGGCCACTATTGACCGGTGTTCTTCGAATATTTGAGGCAAGCGGTCATTCCATGAAAATGTTTGATTGTTGGAGCGGATTTGTGCCGGAGATAAATTGGCGTTGTCTAGAATAAATTCCAAGCGCAAACGAGCTTGGAACAATTTTTTGTCCAATTCATTGATAGTCTCAGTTTCGGCTTTTTTAACAGCTGCTACAAGTTCCATCAAATGAGCCGTATTAGATGGCGTTGTTAGGCATTTCTCTGCTATTGCTTCGAATTCTTGGCAAAGTCTACAGAAAAAAAAATTATTTCAAAATTTTCCCAATAAAATTTCTGTTTACTGTTTGTTTATTTCGAAGTGTTCGGACAGCATCTTGTCCATTAGTTTGTTGGCTATGCTCTCTGCTCGTTTGGCTAACGAACGAATCAGTTCGTCACAGTGTAACTCAAACATTCCCACACGAACCACTTTTTGGCTATTGTAGGTAATTTCTTTGACCAAACGATGGTATTTTTTGTATTCTCTTTCATATTCATTGAAATTGTGAGTTTCTTTGAGGAAAGCTTCCATGTCCTCTTCGGCTTTTTTTGAGATTAGCATGGAATATTTTTCAAATTGCTTCGAATGATTAACAGGACCTTCTGATTCGAGTCTAATCACTTCGGATATTTTGCTTTTGTGGTCTTGGACAATGTTGGGCAAAATTACTGGCACCAAGCCACCATGTGCTTCTTTCTTTAGGCCAGGTTGTTGCTACAAAATGTTAAAATTTAAATTTTGAATTCTTGTTTCTTCTGAATTTTACCTGTATGGCTGAATCAGAGTATAAACGTGTCTCTACTCTTGGTATGTGAGCACATGCTTTGATTATAATGTCAATCATGTTCAAAAATGAGACTTCGAAATCGGTGAAAGAGGGCTCGTACTTAATCTCAGTATCGGACAAAATCAGGCGTAGAATAAAGCCGGGATGTTCGTATTCCCGAGTTGATTCTGGAAGAGGTACAAATAAAACTTCGTAGTCAGACATAGATTTTAGACAAAGTGCTTGCAAATTAGCTGTCATTAAGCAAGCGGCTGCATCAAAAAAAGATTTTTGCTTAGCTGGTTCTGTTGTGCTCGGTACCAACTTTCGCTTGTTGCCTTGATAAAAAATGTTTTGCACCTCGGTGAACCATCTAATAAAGAAATAAATTAAAGATTAATGGGTTTAAATAAAAATCTATATTAATTTAAAAAATCCAATTAAAAAATTTTTAACTTTAAATTGTAAAAAATTAGCCGTTCGTTTTCTTTATTTTATCCTTATTCATGTTCTTAAGCTTCCGGAAAAAAAAGCAGGAATTACAAGAAATGAAACAAAAGTGCACAGACAATCAGTTTTAGTTTTAGTTTGTCTTGTAATTCATTCAGAAGTCGAAACTTAATCTAATTAATATTTTATTTATCTATTTTTGTGTTTGTATGGAAAGTTGACTTAACTTATTCAGATGAACAAAAAATATGGTGAGCAGTTTTTAAAGAACTCAATGATTTTTTTTTAGTTCTAATAATTGATACAATTTTTTGAAAAACAAAATTATTATGATACAAGATTCAATTTTTTTTTAATTTGTCAAATTAGATCTAAATAAACTCAGTTTGATTTTAATTATAGTTAAGTTATTTTTTTTCTCAAAAGAATCTTATTTTTAATAATTTTTGCTAATATTTAAAATACGTCATCAGACAAAAAATTGTTTCTTTGAAGCAAAATTCAATTTATAATGATTCATGTGCTATAAAATATAATTTGTTGAAATAGATGAAATTATTCTGTAAAAAACTAATTTAAATTGATTTTAGAATAAAAAGTATAGAAAATGGACAGTTTTATTACCTAATATATCGCTTATCTCATTTTAAAAAAAATATTAAATTTAATACTGCAAATATTTCAGTTTATAATTTAGAGTTTATTGCTATAAAAATTTCAATTTACTTTGTTTTTTTGAAAATAATAATTCTCATTATTTTAGAATATAGATTTCTTATTATAATATACTTTTGTAAAAAAAACTTCAAAATAATGTATGTTTGAAAAAATCTAGAAAATTTTTTAAAAAAATGTGCATTTTAATTTAATGCGTCATTTTGTTACAGAAATCTAAATTAAGTCTTAAACAGAGGTTATTCAAAATTTATCAAGTAAAATTTATTTTTAATTCAAATTTGTTTCCATTGAATAAAATATGAATATTTTTCAAAATTTTATTCTTATTGTAAGTTTTTTAAATTTGACTGTATTTGCTCAACCATTGGCAAATCCTATAAATGACCTTGTAAATTCACTCATTGAAAAACTTAAACCTGCATTTCGAAGACATCGTGCACGATTACGGCCATATGGACAGCAATTCGGGTCGCCTATGATAATGGCACGCGATACTGAAAAATTTGGTATATCAAATTTTTATAGGTTTAATAGATTAACATTTAAATTATTAAGATGCTAATCTAGAGCTATGCTCAGCTGAATGCATTTACTCTATAGACAGTTTATTTTGTAGTGGAATAAATGATCAAGAGAAGCAAGTTTTTGTCGAGTGTGAATCGATTTTGAAATTAAATGGCACTAGTTTTAGTCATGACAATGTATTTTGGATAAGTACAATGAAACTTGATAAACAATTTAAGTTAAAATTCAATTTGCATGCTCAATTAGAAAATAAATATAAACTTAAAAGCAATATTCAATTTATCGATAACAATCTTTTTGAGATTTTTTCTCTTCACCTTTCTGACAGGTCTAATGAAAATGGAATAGCGGTTAAAGATCCTAAATGTTTTTCTAAAATTACAAAATTCTTTTCGATTTTAAAAAGAAATAATGTAAGTGAAAATCACCGAAATCATAGAGTATCTGTGAGAACACTGGCGAAAATTGTTATTTTATAATCAATGTTTTATATTTAGTTTTATATTTTAAATTTCTAGTGAAATAAATTTTAAAATTTTGAAAAAATAATTCAAAACATTTTTTATTAATTTATAAAAACTAAATACCTTGCTAAAATGATTTTGCACTCAAGCATCAATAATTACATTAAATTTAAATAATCTTATTATATGTTGAAAAAATATTTTTATCTCAAAGAAGGTTAGAACGATACATAAATTGGTCTCTCTCGACAATTATTGTGATAAAAGCTTTTGTAAATAAAATTAGCACATTTATTTAAGTAACAATTCCTTAGGGTATATCCCTCTAAAATATTTTTTAAATAAAATATTTTTGCAATTACATTAAATTTCATTTAAGATTAAAAAATATTGAAGAAAACCTTCAATGCTAATAATTAGTGGAATTACAATTAGAATAATTTTTATTAGCTAAAATTAACAAGCAATTAATTTTTAGGAAAATTTTTGCTTTAAATTAAGATCGAAATTCTTCTAGTTTTCAATTTACCTCAAATATTTAAATTATTTTCAAAATAGATAATTATGAATTTTTGGTTTAAAAAATTTAAAATTGCTAGTTACTTTTTGGCTAATTGATCTTTGGCAAATTCAATATTTTTCATACAAGTGTTCATAAAAATTGGCAAATCAAGAGCACTTTGCTCATTTTGGAATTCGCTTATATCAATCATTCTTAGTTTTTCGAAAGAAGAGTACCATAACTTCAGCACTTGAGACATACATGGATTAATTGAATGCAGATTTTTGTATATTTCATATCGAGCTTTTTCAAAGCTGGCGTGCCATGGTTTTGGCACTAATTCCAATTCTTGTTTGTACTCTGGAATTTTTTGCTTGCTTGTTTGATCACTTTCGTTTTCTCGTGAATCACGCAACACAAAGTCTACAATAGCTTTTTTGACACTGAGCAAATAATCATCTTTAACTTCGTCACTCAAGTCAGCAACATACTGCGGATAATTATTTAGCAGTTTATTTGTTATCAAAGCTTTCATGTTTTTAATTCGAACATCTTCCAATGGAGCCACATGAACTGTATCTATCCCATTATGGATGTAGTAGTAGTATCTAAGTATGTCTTTTTCGACATTTTTCGGATCTTCTTCCGCTTTTATTTCTTCAATGTCGTTTTCATTTTCTTCACTATTGTCACTTTTCAAAAAATTCATTTTGTTTTCCTCTTGCCTAAAATTTTAGATATTAACAAAAATCCCAAATTTGACTCTAAATTTTACATTATTATGTCCACTAGATTTTTACGGAAGTCTTCACGGTTTTTTTTCAAATGCTCCGTATTTTTGATGCCACTTGACGGAGCATTTATTTTGACTTGTTTGCGTGGCTTTAACTCTTCGAGTTTGTATTTTTTAGGATCTCCTTTACAAGAAATTTTTGTTGATAAAATAAAGAAAAATGATATTTTGGCATTAAATTTTTACTTGCATTTATTTCTTTGATTAAATCAAACGAGTTTTTGCCGGCTTGATTCTCTTTTGGATTCAATTGAAGATCCAATTTTGAGTTTGGATCTATCCATGATTGCTTGAGACGTTTTTCTGGAAGTTGGGGTAAATTTTTTATCGGATCTTCGGTGTATTTACCCGCTTTTCTGACATTCAAAGAAGGCAGCTATTAACAAAAAATTTTATAAATTTTTTGATTTTTAAAATTACAATCAACTGCTTACCGATTCAAGTCCAGCCATTTTAAATTAATCTCATGTTATTAATTGACTTTATTTTTAAAACAGTTAAAATTCTAAAATTCTGATAAAAATATATTTTAAGCTTCGTAAAAAAAGCAAATTTAACAAGTTCCTTCAAAGAATTAAATAAAATATTGCAAAATAAGTCTTTTTCGTTCTTTTGTTCATCTTTGGTTGAACAGAGAAAAGTTTATTATAAAGTTTTTAATTTTAGTTGCCTGACAACCGTTTAAATTTGAGCTAAAAGCTGCTAAATTCTCTCAAGAGAACAAATTTAAAATCTTAAAAAATGATATTTATCTTAAATGAAAAGGTTTAAGATGAGTCTCAAATGGTCAAATGAATACCAAAACTGTAGCTATTTATCTTCAAAAAAATATCTTTTTTTTCTCTTTAAATTAAATGATCCCAAAAGATTTTTGAGCAAAACATAAACAAGCCAATTTTCAAAATTTTCTAAATTTTGGTAACTATAGAAATTTTATTTTAAAACTCGAGGTTAAGGTTAATCTAGTAATTTCTAATTAAATGCCTACATCCTGTTGTATACTAATTCTGATTTTTTCAAGTTTGGTTTTTCTCTCATTCTTCAAAATTTTGAATTCAAATTTAATACAAAAATCTATCCATCATGAAACTGAAGAGATTTTTGCTTCGTTATTATCCGCCAGGTAAGCAATCACTTAGTTTTTGTTTTAAAATTTGCTCAAAATTTTCGGTCTAGGAATTATTCTTGAATATGAGCAGCAAAACGTTTTAAAAACTAAAAGCATTGACCTTCTAGATCTCAAACCAAAGTGTGTACTAAATTTTTTTTCTAATCAAAAATAATTCAAAATTTTGCCTTCTAGTACTAATGTTGAAGAAGTAGTTGAAGAAATTTCCAAAAAAGAACCCTTGATTACAAATTCCAGAAAAGAACAGGTTGCTCAGCTAGTTTCAAGTAACTTTTTTGTCATTAATGGTAAAAAATGATAAAACTCGGACTTTCTAGGACTTCAACAAAAAATATCTCAACCAGATGATCGCTATTTTTACTTGTTTAAAGTATTACGAGCGCACATCTTGCCATTAACCAATGTCGGTTTCAACAAATCTGGTTCATGGTAAAAATTTAAAAATTAAATCAAATCTTACCCAAGTTAGAAATTTTTTATTTTTCTTTTAGTTTCATTACCGGAAGTTATGACCGTACTTGCAAAGTTTGGGACACCGCTTCGGGGGAAGAACTTCATACATTAGACGGACACAGAAACGTGGTTTATGCTATTGCTTTTAATAATCCTTATGGGTAAAATTTTACATTTTGATATTTTTATTAAATTTAATTTTGAAATTTATTTATTTATTTTTAGGGATAAAATTGCCACCGGATCTTTTGATAAAACTTGCAAATTATGGAGCACTGAAAGCGGCAAGTGTTTTCATACATTTAAGGGTCATAATTCTGAAATTGTGTGCCTTGGTTTCGACCCTCAAAGTACTATATTAGCAACTGGTAGTATGGATAATACAGCTAAATTGTGGGATATTGAGACAGGAAAAGAGCTCTCAACTTTAAGTGTAACCAAAAAATTTTTAATTATAACTTTAAAATTTTTGGATATATTCTCTTATTAATTTAGGGCCATAGTGCAGAAATTATTTCATTAGGATTTAATACCAAAGGAGACCAAATAATCACTGGTTCATTCGATCATACAGTCTCGGTCTGGGATGTCAATAGTGGACAGTAATATTTTTTTATTTTAAAAATGGTTTTATAGCTAGATTAACGTTAGATTAAATAAATTTAAAATAAGTCGACTTTATTAAACATTGTGAATTTTGGAACAAAGAACATAAACAAAAATTTAAGATGAAATAGATTTTTTACTATGAGTCTAAAAATTGTTTTGCATCAGCTGATACAAATTTTGTACCATTCAAATTAAGTCTCTGTAATAATTTCAGTTAAAATTTTTGTTTTTGTTCTTTGTTCCAAAATTCACAATGCCACTTTATTGTAAAATTTTAACTATTAATATTAAAATTTCTCTATCGGATAGAAACGCTGAATTAAATGTATTAATATAAATAAAAATCATATCGAAATCAAAATTAATCTCGAATTAAGGAATTTATTTTGAGATAAAAATAATGTTCATTAAATTTTTAGCGTTGTTCTATTTTATTATTTTTTTTCTATTCCAAAATTTTTAGAAAGAATAATTTAAATGTGCCAGATTTATTAAAAAAATTTACTTAAAGGAAATATGTATTATCTTTTAAAATTTTTAGAGAAAAAATTAAAAATTCTTTACATACAAAATTTAAATTATTAATATCAATGGACTCTAAAGCTTTGGGGAATTAGCTGAAAATACTTATTGACTTAATTCTAGGCGTATTCATTCATTAATTGGACATAAAGCTGAAATAAGCAGTGCTCAATTTAACTGGGACTGTTCAATGATAATTACTGGAAGTATGGACAGGACATGTAAAGTTTGGGATGCAGGTTCTGGCCAATGCATCGGAGTTTTGGTAGGCCACGAAGACGAAGTATTAGATGTAGTATTTGACTTCACCGGGCAATACATAGCTACTGCATCTGCCGATTGTACAGCAAGAATTTACAATGCTTTCACTCATGAATTGATAACGAAGCTCGAAGGACATCAAGGAGAAATATCTAAGGTAATTTGTTATATTTTTATGCGTTTTTAAAGGTGAAGATTTTTTTTTAGATTTCATTTAATCCACAAGGAACAAGAATAATTACTGCTAGTGCAGATAAAACAGCTAGAATTTGGGATCCATTGACTGGAGAATGTAAACAAATTCTCGAAGGACATACTGATGAAATATTTAGCTGTGCGTTTAATTATGAAGGAAACACTATCATTACTGGATCGAAAGACAATACCTGTAGGATATGGAGATGAAATATCTGTTAATATCAAATCATTATGGTTATGACATAAAACGTTTTGCTATATGTTATTGGTTGTATTCTCTTTTTTTTTAAATATTAATTTTAATTTTTTCCTAATATCAATAAAAAAATTATATAAATTATTAAAAAGTCTGAAAATTGTTGAGATTTAATCAAAAAAAATTAAATCATCAAACTGGATCCATTAAACTATTAATAAAATTTAAATCAAATAAAATTTAGAGCTTTATTTCGAGTGAGACAATAAAAATTTGCGTTTCAGAATTACATATTAACAAAAGTGATTGCTTTTAGCTTCTTTATGAATATAAATCTCTTGGGGTAGCTTCAATTTAAATCAAAAACAATTTAAAAATCACGGTAAATTTAATTGGTATAATTTAAAATAATGAATATAAAAAGAGATCGTTTTGAATTTTATTTTTTAAATTTTATCTTTTAGAAATGATAAGAACTCTTTTTTACCATGTTTTTCTCATTGTTCTGCCGATTTTAATTTGTTCATCTTCAATTACTGACAATAATTCTAAAGCAAGAACTTTTGATGGCCATGTTGGACAATTAAGGAATCCTGTAAAAAGGCAATTGTTGAAAAGAATTCAAATCCCGTTCAAATGGGGAAAGCGTTCATTGTTTACTAATACAAATTCCAAAGAATTTTGTTCCGATTTTTTTGCAGTGTTGATAACTCAAAATAGTGGAGAATTAAAACGCTTGAGAGAACTTGATCTTAGTCAAGTGTATCATGAATGTTTTAATTATATGCTTGGTTTGAATTCTTTGGAAGTTATTTCAGATAATGACCAATTCAGTGAGCATTCGCTAGACGACGAGATATCTATTATGGGAAACACAAGGGCAGAGTTGCTTAAACGATCGAATATTCCTTTCAGATGGGGTTAAAAATCTATTTGAGTCAGTAGACAATTTTTAATTAGCTAATATAGTTCAATTTTTGTTGTAAATTTTTTTATAAAAACTTAATCAATTTTTGTTGTAAAATTAATATGAACTGTAAGACCATTATCATAGAAGCTTTATTAATCTTTACAAATTATGTCTTTTTTAGAAATCCGATTCAAATATTATTTACTTTTTTATCAAAATTAATTTTTTTTAAATAAAACACTTTTTTCCAAGAAAGCATATTTTAAATTTTTTCTCTATAAATCATCCAGTTTTATCAAATTATTCTTAAAAATAGAAAATTCGAGGCATCTTAAAAAAAACCTGCTGCAACTAATTTGGAGATTAAGACTTTTTTTTGATTTTTAAAAATAAATTATCTTTGCGAATCATTAAACATACTCTAAGCTTAGCTTGTACAAAATTCAATTCATCATGCAAAGTGATAAATCTTTGATTTGAATTAAATTAAGAATTTAAATCACTTCTTTGGGGCTTCTAGTGGTAAATGATATTAATCTAGAATTGATACTTAAATGATATTATTAATTTGAAAAGTAATACGTCAATCTTATATTATAATAGATGTATTGAATTTAGGTAATATTTTTTATTTTTTCATATTTATTGATTTCAAAAATTTAACAAAATTAATTGTGTAAAATAAATTAAAGCTAATTTTACTCGTAATTAATTTTATTTTTCTTCGGATTTATTATAAGCGTCATACTAAAAGATTAAATATTAAACGTAAGAAAAATTCAGCATTAAAATTTTTTAAAATAAAATATTAAATTAAAAAAAAAATATAAAATAAAAAAATTTATCTTTTTGTTTTGGTATGTTCAACGATTTTTTTAAATATTAAGTTTTTTGAATTTAGCAAAATTTTTTAGAAACATCAATGGCTTATCTTGAGAAAGAATATCTAAATCTTCAATGAATCTGCCTCTAGCGAAATAAAATTTGATATAATATTTTAATTTTTTTCTCTTTCACAAACTAAATTAATCAAAAATCTAAATTTAAGGGGATTTTAAAATTTTCCAAAATATACTTGAATTTTCTCCTATTGTCTGAAGCTTAAATTCAAATGAAAAAAAAAACATTTTAAATTTAAATGGATAAAAATCTTATATAGAGATATCCAACGAACTCTAATTACAAAATTACCTTTTGTTATCACACTCTGAATCATATCAAGTATTTCAAATGGCATATCATTTTTCCAATACTGACTACATTTTACATGTATTATTATATTCTTTTTGTATAAATCAGCGATACTTTAACCATTTATCATTTAATATTAATCATTTCTTATGTAATTTGCATGGAAATTTTTCTAACAAAAAAAAATTAAAATTATATCAGTTTAATGTATTTTTAATATTTGTTATTCAGATTATTAAATTCGAAAATTTTTGAAAAAAATGGTGGCTACTTTTACCATTTCATATGTCATTTATTAAAATTTTTATCTAAAAAAAAAATCTTTTTCAAAAAAAAATATAGTAATTAAGAAAAAACATTTTACCTTTGTCGGATTTGACCGACCAACTTCGATGTCCAAGTATTTATCTGTCTGTCTAAGATTTGGTCTAGTCCATTGGAAAAATTTATGCATTTAAGGTTTCTCAGTATACCAACCAACTTTTTCTCAGTATAAGCATCTACCCAGAAATCGTCAGCAGCACAGCCAGAGTTTTTAAATAGACTTGGAATACCGAAATTTTAATTAGAATAAAAGGAATTAAACATTTTAATAATCCTTTTAAATAAAAAAAAAATTATTTTTTAATTAAGAGCTAAGTTAGCTCATAATAAAGTTTCTTTTTAAAAGCTGCAATTAAAATCAAAATAAATGAATTTATTAATTTTTCTTCTTATTTAACAAAATAAGCTAGATAAATGATTTTTATTAAAATCAAAAAATTACATCATTTTGAAGGGATTACTGAAATTTAACTAAAATCTTTAGGAGTAAAGTGTGAGTCTTTAATCTGTGAAAAACAAACATTAAACCAGCTGATTCAGATGCTATTCAGTTTTTTAAAAGAATAAGCAATAAATCTAATAGTTTGTATTAATTTTATAAATAAATTTTTCAGATTTCATTTTACTAGAACTAATCAAGCTTCATATTTTTTAAATTTAATTTTTTCCATTTTTCTCAACAGCTCGAATATTTCACCGAGATTTTTGTCAGATAATTAATTGAATGTTTTTTCTTGATTTCTTTTGGTCATTATATTTTTGACTAGGATTAGTAATCTAACATAAAGAATTCAATTGAATAAAAAAAAATTTTTTTTTTAATTTATTAATTATTTTATTTTTTGTCTATTTTAACATCGGAAAAAATAAACTAATCTCACAAAAATAAATTAAAATTTACTTTTTTCTATGTTAAGTAAAACATTTTATTTTATTTTTTGTAAACATAGTAAATTAAATAAAACTCTGTAGTTTAAGATTACTTTTTTTGTCAAAATTGATCGATTCCTTATTATGGGATATTTATCAGGAATAATACATTTTCTATATTCCAAGCTTTACGAAGCGCTGAATCTATTTTTTGATAATCCTGAATATATTGTTTTGATATTTCAAACCAAAAATTGCACCAATACCTTAAATTATAAAAGCGTTTGATACTCTACTGTAAATATCAAAATCTATATGTCTTCAAAAACTTATATTTTTTATTACTTCAATAATTTATTATAATTATAATTTAACTTGAACAAACTGAAAATTAGTAATTTTCATAATTTCTATATTTAGAAAATAGGATTTGCTGTACTCAACAAAAAAGCTCCTTGGAAACCACCTATTTCAACAAAATTTTTGGAGAAAAATTCTCATCATGATGTTTTCAGCACCCGGTAGAGCATTGATAAATTCAAATTTTCAAGTTAGCAAACGCTATTTAAATCTTAACGCAAAAAAAAATGTATTATTCGATAAGTGTGGCAAAAGTTTTTTGAAGGTTCCATTTCTGAACCAAAGTCAATTTAATCAAATAATTCAACAGTTATCGAGGAATCAGAATTATAAGCCGTTCAAACGGAAAGGTTATTATCAAGATGAATATCATATTTTGACTACAATCTATGCAGAAAGTGGGGCAATGAGTCAAATGCCTAAATGGTATCCTTTCGGACTATTCAAAATTATTGCCAATATAGTTACATTTGCATTAATTGGATCCTTGATTAGTAAAAAATGTGTGTCCTTATTAGAGGAATATGACATTTTTAAGCCAGAAGATGAAGAAGACGATGAAGACGATGATTAAAGCTAAAATAACTTAACTAATGCAAAATTAGATTTAGATGAAATGGCTAAATACCCGCATTTTGTGTATATTTAATTTTTTAATAAAATTTTGAAAGAATTTTTTTATTTAATTCAACAAAAATGAAACTAGAGGCACATCTTGAAGTCATAAATCCATTAGCCAACAGAAAAGGCTACAAAAAAAGCTTGTCGATTTTATGCCAGTTGTCTCTGGCTAAAGATCCCAGTTCTTCTAAATGTTATTTGATTGTGAATAATAACAAAAAACCTAGTCCGGATAAATATCGAGTAATTGAGTTAAATCAATTGTTTTGAATTTTTTTTTTAAATTAACTCATTAAAGATATCCGAAAATGTGGAAAAAATATACTGCAAGTTTGTTCACGAAGGGAAGGCATCTGTTGTTTTAAAAGAGCCTAATTTTACCCTAGCAATTCAAAAGGTTTTTATTTAAATTTTTTAATATCAATTTTTATAAATTATTTATTAATAATAAAATAAAGAATATTTATTTTTATTTAATTAATTTAGAAAATAATTTTTTTTTTCGAGTAGGCGAATGTGAACCAGCTAAAAGTTTTTTTGAAAATTGTTCATATTGCAATGACTTCAAATGATTTTGGTCAAGAGCTAGACAAAATTAAAACAAAACTACAGACTGAAAGTTCGTGTCCTGGGCGATGCGTTAAACCATTAGTCAAAGAGATGCCATCTACTTCCAATTTCAAAAAATCAATTACTACTTTGACAATCAAATCGCGTGATGAGTATCTGTCAAATTATAGAGCCGTGATATCACAAAATTTGAAAATCAAAACAAGTATAGCCTCAATTCCTACATATAATTTAACCAAACTTGTAATCAACAATTGTGAGCTGAAAACAATTGATTCGAGCATTTTTGATTTTGTTCAACTCAACCATTTGGATTTTTCTAATAATAATCTAACAATGCTTGATAATTTTAATATCAAATCTCTAAGTGAATTAATTCTCTCAAATAATAAAATAAAACAAATCGGAAAGAATATTTACTTGCCTAAATTGGTAAGTTTGGACCTTAGTCACAATCAGTTGGAATTTTTGGATAAAAATTTTTGCCTTAATTTTCGTAAGGTAGCCCGACTTAGAATCAACAACAACAAAATTAGAAGTCTAACCAAGAAATTTGGCAACTATATGCAGCATTTAGTTTGTCTTTATGCCAATAACAACCAATTTGCAAACCTACCATTTTCGTTCAGTCATTTAAGGGCAGAAAGTGTCGAGTTGAATGACAATCCATTTGAATTTACAATTTATTCTAATAAAAATGGTCAAACTAATGAAACAAAGTTTCCAACTTTGATGGAAGTTTGTGCTAGAAATGTGGTCAACAAGCAAATAAGATATAGTTTTGGTGATATTCCTAGCAGTTTAATTGAATATTTAGATACAAATTTTGATTGTATGTGCGGTTCTTCATGCTTTGAATATAATTTTAAAATAACTACTATGTTCGATCTGAATCGAATAGCCAAATCATTTAGTTATATCACAATTAATGGGGTGTCTGATAATCAAATTCCCCTTAAAATTTACTTATGCTCATTCAAATGTTATAAAAAATACACCAAGTATAGAATGGTTTAGTTTTTAAATTTGGACAAAAAAATAAGGAGATATTTTTTTTAGATTAAATTTGATTCAGTATTTTTATTTGAAATTTCTCCATTTCATTTATTTGAAAAAAATTTCTTACTAATTTTTTTAAAACTAAACAAAAAAAATAAACTCTAGACGAAATTCAATAATTTTTTATTTAATTTTATATGAACAATTTTAATTTGATACTGAATTCCCTTGCAAATAAGTGACACAAAAAATTTTGACTTTTTGAAGAATTCCAGCACACTAACAAAACAATAAAATATTTAATCTGCCAACAAAACATTTTTCAGATTAAATATTTTATGGAAACCTTAGTATGATACATTTGAAAAATAAAGTCACAAAACAAATCTAATTTTACTTCTCTTTTTAAAAAGGAAGTCTAAGGCAGACACTTATTTACAAGGGAATAAGGTAATTTTGAATCAACTCTTCATTTAAAATTTTTACTTTTTCCAAAAAATTTTTAAAAATTTCTATGATTTAAGGATTATTATTATTGTTCAACCATGTTGATTTTTACTTAGCTGCAAAAAATTATATCATTTAATTTTTGATTTGATTCAATCAAAGACAATTCTAGCGGTGTAATTAAAAAAAATGAATACAGAGAAGATAAAATTAAACTGGTTTCGTTCAAATTTATTTTTTTTAATTTTCTGAACCTTGTTTGAAAGTTGCCTGAGATTATATTTTTATTTTGAAAATAACTTGATACTTGATAACTTGATATCATTTTATGTCTCTTCCTCATATAAGCTAATATCAGCTAATATTAGTAAAAAAAAATTAAGAAATTAATTTTAAAATTTAAAATTAAAAAACTGTGCTTTACAGCGAAATGTTTTTTAGAAATTTGCAAAAATACCTCTAACTGGTTCCTTTTTTTGGTTTGCTGACCCCAAATTAATAGTACTGATCCCTATTTTTCTCAGCCAATTTTAAAATATTTTGACTTTTTTAATAAATAACATATAACAAGCAAGCCTAAACTTCAATTTTGTCAACTTGAAGCGGAGATATATTATTCACATTTTGTTGAAAATCGACATTAATTTCAAGAATGTACTGGCCCGTTTTTTTCCGAATAATGTTTGGTTTATATTATCAAATTGTATGCAATTTAATCGCATATTTAATATATGATATAATTATTTAAATATTTAATTTTTAAAAAGTTTAATAGTCTAATTCAGTAAAAGCCATCTTTTATATCACTAGTCTAGATATTAAATTCAAAAACTAGTCCTGCAAAACAGCACCTTCCAGTAATATTTATATGTTGTTGAGATAAGAAGGGGTCATGAAAATTGACAAAAATAGAGGTCAGGGTCAGGGTTTTTCTCAAATATATACATCTATGTATTTTGCGGTAAAAAATACAAATTTTAAGAATTACACTTGTATTTGTATTTACTGTTCTCCAGATAACAAAGGGACAAAAGATAACAAGGAAATTTGAAATTTAATTTAAGGAAAAGAGAGAACCTGATTGAACCAGCATCAAAAAAACAGCAAATGGTGAAAAAACATTTGGATTTTTTTCATTTGAAGACTGGTGGATAGCTTTGTGATCAAAAGATCAATGTTGAATTTTGCAACTTTCAAGCATTAAATATTCAATAGCATTAATTTGATATTTACAGATTTTGTAAAAAATTCAAAAAATTTAACTTAAATATTTCAATGTTTTGATTTTTTAAATGATTTTTAAAAGATTTTAAAATCAAATAAAAGAAGTGTTAATCCGTCTCTTATGACAAGGGCATTAGCCTTTTTAATCTTGAAAATTAAAAAAAAATAGAGAAAAATTACACCAAAGAAGTCATCAATATATGCATTATTTGCAGAGTTGGTCGAAAATCAAAGACAAAGTCTGACTTTGAATTTATGACTTTAACTTTTGACCAAATCTGATTTAGGCTTTCTATCTTAGAGCAAAATTTTTTTCAACTTCAAATCTACAAGTCAGATTACTTGACTTTGACTTTTTGACTTCTGAACAATTCAGGGCAAAAGATTAATTAATTCTTAAATTTGTTTTTTGTTATAATTTTTTTAAAGTTTATATCAGTTATTATGGAATACAAGAGTAATTGGTTGATTATTTGAAATATTTTGAAAAAAACGAAATAAATTAATTTACAGTAATATACACAAATAAATATATATTTATGAAAAAAGACATTTTTTTTTCAAATGTAATTTACATTTTAAAATTTATTTTTTTTAATTTTTTTTTGCATAAAGCTAATATTAGCTTTATTAGGAAGGTATAAAAAATGATATATATATATATATATATACATTTATGTATTCTATCAGATGAAAGCTAATATCATTTGATATCAGATCATTTCAGATGATATGATATGACAAGTTAATTTCTGACATTCCAATATTATTTAATTTTCAAGTTTGGATAGTTTGAATATAAACGACTGAAATTCTTTCATTTCCAATTTAATTTTGACTTTTTTTCAATATTTTAGTAAATACTACTAAATTTTCTATAAAAAATTTTATAAAATTTTCAACAATTCGAAAGCATTTATTCATCAACTTTTATTTCAAAACTAATAATAAAAATAATATTAGTAATAATAAAAGCTCCGGCAAGCAAGCTTGCGGAGATGGCCTACTAGGAGGTCGCCTATGGTAGCACATTGCGCTATGCAAGCAAAATTACAGAATAGAAGAACTTTTAATTTCTTAGAGTCAATAGACATTATTTTTATTGCAAAACAAAGAATGAAATTGTTTGTTAAATAGAATTGTATTTTGATAAAAACTTGGTGATCGGTCATGAAGGCATCGAGACAGTCGGAACTGTTAAAATAAATTTTAAAAATTTTGATTCTTATATTTTATTTTTTTAAAAATAGACTAGAAATAAGCATTTATAAATTCAAACCTTCATTTCTTTTAAATATATTTTCTTAAACATCTAAAGAGTCTCATTTTTAAATAGTTAAAATCTCTATTTTTTTAAAAATAACAAAACAACAATAGTTTCAATTATTCGGTTGAATTGTTTTTATTAGCTTATGCTTATATGGTGTTAATTTAAAATTTAAAAAAAATAAAAAGATCTTATTTTAACAACAACAAATTTAAAACTCTAGTTGCTTCGGTATTCTTTAGCAAAATTGACTCTTAAATATGAACCATTCAATTGGTAATTATGTAATCCCTTCAAAATAAATTAAATTTCTTAATCTATAAAATTTTTATGTATTACAATTAATGCTAAAACAGATTCTTCCAAACTGCTTAGTTCAATCAGTGCCATTTTGTTGTTTTCTTTACTAATCCATTTAAAGTTTACTATCTTTCCATATTTACTAAAAAGCTCATTAATTTGCTCCTGAGTAGTCATTTGTCTTTTCAATGTTAAATCTATTTATTAGTTTTTCAAAATTTAGGAATCTTACGAAATATTTGACAAATGAAGAGTAACGTTTGGTGGATAAATGTTGAAAAAATTTTTCGAGCCTGGTTTTTTGAACCTGTGAAGAGGAGAAGTCGAGTAGTCTTTTGCCAAACCACCATCCTAAAACCATAATTTTAAATCCAATTTTACAATCTTTACCAAATTTACATTTTTCATCGGAAGCTGTATCTCAGGAAATTTAGAAAAGGCCACACTAATTACTTTATCAAACAGTTTTACTTTGTTCATTTTACTTACAGCATTAAGTGCTTGTTCGTATGTTTTGAATTGCATGAGAGCATTATCTCGGCGATTGTACATTATTTTTACTTTTAATATATCACCATAAACCCCTTGAGTTAGAAAAAATTAAATTTTAAAATAATTAACCATAGATTAAGACAGAGTTAGATGGTTTATAAATATCTGCAACATTTATTTTTATGACTCTATCAAATAACTCGGGTCCTTGATTTTTATCTAAAAAATAATAAATTTATTTTCGAAATTTTGGATCCAAGTTGAATTAGTAAAAATATGTTTAAAAAAAATAATAAAATATATTCATACCAAATAAAGTGAAAATAGCATCGGGATTGGCAATCTTATTTTGTATAAAATCAAATTTGAAAATTTAAATAATAAAATGTATTTGATCTTCATGCTACGAAAAAATTTGAGAAAAACTTAAAAAAGCGGACACGATATTTTTCAATTATTAGATTAAGGTGTCCGTCAATAAATATATTTCCTAATTTTTTTTCTTAATTATTCAATTTTATTTCAAAAATAAAAGATAATTTTCGAATATCAATTAGCAGTGAGATCAAAATAATTAGAGGAGAGAAAATTTTATACCTGATCGGGAAAATTAGAAATTTGAACAACAGTTGAACCTGGTGAAAAACCAGCTACGGATTGAGCGGCAACAGCAGCAGCAGCCGCTGCCGCTGCAGCTGCCTGATTATAGGAAGATTGATTCGGTCCTTGCATAGGATGCATTTGAAGTCGATGATGTTGGGGTGCATGCTGAGATTGCGAGACAAAATGACTAGGATTATTAAAACTGTTTGGATGCCCGGCAGCAGCCGCCGCAGCAGCGGCAGCCATGTTCATTCCATGCATCGATAAAAGAGATTGATCAATTTGATTTTTGCTTTGATGATGCATTTCAAATGGTCCTCCAGCTATTCTCGAGTCCATTTGAATCGGAAGCAAAGGGTTTGTGTAATCCCAGCTTTTGCTATTATTCACTTTTACATCTATTGTCTTATTTCTTGATATTTGTAGATTTAGATTGTTACATCCACCTGTATATGTATTGTACATATTACGGCCGTTCAAATTCTATTTAAAAAAATTTAAAAAAATTCAAAATCTTTCTCTTAAAATTACTGTCAATGCTTGCTTTGCTTGTTTTTCGTCTTTCATTTGAATAAGAGCACCTAATTCATCTACAAATAAAAATAAAATTTTTACCGTTTTTTAATTAAATATCATAAAAAAGTTTTTTAAAAAAAGTAAAAATAAATCTAGAAGTTAAAACTAGAAGGACCGTTTGAGTCATTTGAAACGATTTGAAAAAAAAATAATAGCTTTTATATGTCGTAGTTTTATCAATTCTGAATTTAATCACATAAAATCATGATTTAATTTAAAAAGAACTAAACGAGAATTAAAATAATATTTTCTTGACAATTTTTAAATAAAATTTACCAAATATAACTCAAGAATATCTCAAAAACACTTAATTTTTTTATTTTTAAGATGTTAATCTTTTCAGGAATTACTCTTCTATTTTATCTTTTCTTAAAATACTCTTAAATTTATATTTTTTGAGATTAAAATTGTCTGGAAAATTAATTTTCATCACTTATTTTTATAAATTTGTTGGTATCAATTAAATTTACTAAAAATGTGAGTGACAATATTTGTTATTTTCCGAAGTCTTAAGATATTTTACTTTTTTCTAAACAAAAAATGGTATATTCCAATGTAAATCCAATGCCAACAAAAGTTTCATAAAATTTGAAAATTTACCATTTATTTTAAATTTACAACTTAATGAAAATTAGATATTTGCAGAAGCTTAATTTACTTAATAAAACAAAATCAGCTGATATAATTTACGCCCTATCTGACGGAAATCATTTAGATTTTTATTCATTAAAACTTTTGATTTTAAATTCACAATGCCTCAAGTTTTAGATTCTGGAACTTTTACCGATTAGGTTGAATATAAATTCGATAAAAATTATCAAAATTTTGCCAATCCTTCTAGTATATTTTCTTTCAATTTTAAATCTAAATTTGGTAATGAAAAAAATTCAAAATTTACTCTTTTGAATTAAAACAATTTTTAAAACATTTCCATATTTAGAAAAAACTTGGTAGAGTGCGTCAATGCAAATAGGGTAAAAAATATTTCCGATTAGAGCTTTGATAACATGACCATCGCCGCCATTTACTGAAGATTCTTTAATTTGTTTAGCTAATTGAATTGTATTTAAAGTTTGAGCAGCTCGATTAGAATTTTCTATAGTTAGAAGCTGATAGCTTGAATGTGCTGCTTCGACTCCCCTTATACCTGAATTGCTGTCATTCAAACGCTCCCGGAAATACTTAATCATTTCGTGTGCCTCATTTACATTAGAAAAATCAATCAAAGCTTGTCCTTTGGGCTTAATATAAAGCAAATTGACAACTTCTCCGAATTGTAAACCGATTAGAGCGATTTGTAAGTCGCTAAGATCATTGGGTATGTGTCTCAATGAAACAACTTTGGTCATGTTGTGCTGCTGAATAGTCGGATTTGGTTGAAGTTGTGAGTGGATGTGAGGTGCCGAATCAAATCGGGCCTTCAATTTAGATAAATCCTAGTTTTAATTTTTTTCAGTGATTATTTTAATTTAAATAGAATAAATAAATAGTACCTTTTTGGCGTCTGGTAAGGTTCCCAGGCCTAAAGAGTGATTAATTGAAAAATCGGAATTCTTAAATTAAAAATCATTAGAGGAACTAAAAATTTAGTTACAGATTACTGGTTGTCTTTTGTAGAAGCGGTTTGCAGTTTGGTCGGTTTTCAAATTTTGAGCGTTCATTTGATGATGCTGTGTCGGATACAATTGTTGACTTTGCTGCGGCTGAAAATTCTGAAGCGGCATTTGTTGAGGATGATGATAAGGTGCATTTGCTTGATTTGGAAACTGAGGTAGAAAGCTTTGCTGCATCATGTTGAAGATTTAGGAATTTTCAAAATTGGCAAAATAAAAAAAAACTTATCTAGTTTGAAAAACTTTTTGATGAGGCAGTTTTGTATTTAACTTCAAATTATTCAAGATTATGAAAATGAAGAAAATTTCGAGTTTATTTTTTTAATATAGAAACAAAAAAATAAAGAATTTGATCTGTAGTGACTCGCAAGTTAATTTTTAATTTAATGTTGAAATGCAAAATAAAGCAAAGCATAAAAGTAAAAATAATTAGAGTTATTTTGTTATGAGTGTTTATGCGTATGCTTTAAAATAAGTATTTATAGTAATTAGAATTTAATTTTAAAATCCACGCAGATTTTGCTTGAAATTTTTTTGTTTTTTTTTTTCTTACTATGATAGTATTAACGGTGAGATCTTGATGGTAAGTATTCAATTAAAGTTAAATAATCATAATTTGAAATTTTATTCATTTTTCGTATCTTGCAATCATACTCTTATGCTTGCAATATTTGCATGCATTTTTATTTATTTAAATTATTCACTTTAGATACATACCAAGGCTAAAAGCCAAGTAGAGCCTAATTATGTGTCTTTCAAAAAGAGCCCAACTTAAAATTGGCAAAAAAAAATTTTCTTAAATTTTTAAAATAAACAAATTAAATTAAGGGTAAATATTTCAAAAGCTGCATATTTGTTTTTATCCAAATATAGAACTGCATAAACTTTACCTAAAAATTTAAGTCATTATTTACAGGCATTTCCTTAGTTTTCCTCAAAAAATTAAAATACAAAATTAATACATATCAAAATTTATTTATAGCTCGCATTTTTAAGCTTACTTTATTTTTAAAAGCAAAAATTGTGAAAAAAAAACTCTTATGCAAAGGATTCGTTCAAAATAAGTCATTGTTTTAGTATTATTTGAGTTGAGTTAAGCCGTGTGTAAACTTCTTCAAAAATCAATCAGGTCATAATAAAATTTTTTGCTAATAAGATGTTTTTAGAATAAAAATATAGAACTAGTTCAAAGAGGGCACAGTCTTTGTTTGGTAGATATTTTAATTTATTTATTTACTAACATATTTATGTCAAGCATTAGCTCTTTCATATTTAAAAAATTAAATTAAGATAGTAGTAGTAGTAGTAGTATTGAGACTGTAGTATAGCTATGCTATACTAACGCTTGTCGGCATTTAGCCCCTGGAAGACTTTGACAGTCTTGTTTTGCCTATTGTCAAACAATTCATTGTCTATCCTTGATTTGAAACTGTTGACAGGTTATTCCATTTTGACACTACTCGATTTGTAAGGAAATTGTATCAGTATGAGCCGCGTTTCGTCAATTCTCTTCTAAGCCTCATATTATTCTCCCTTCTTTTATTTGGTGCAAAACTTTTAGCAGAATTGTTACCATTCACTAGATTAATTTTCTCAAAGCCATTGATTATTTTGTATATTTGAATGAGGTCTCCTCTAGTTCTACGATCTTCTAGACTTGTAAGTCCCAAGGTATTTAATCTATCCTCATATGAAACGTTCCTCAACAATTTGACTAATTTTGTTGCCCTTCTTTGCACCCATTCCAAAATTAATATGTCAGACTTTGTTAGCGTAGCCTGATCTAGGCATACAAATGAGTTCTTGATTTGTCCAAGAATCCTATTTTCTTTCGCCGCTCCCGCCCTGCATTGCTTGTTCCATTTGAGGTCATTAGAAACAAATACACTCAGATATTTTTCAACCAGTGTTTCTATTAACGTAACATTTTTTCCTTAAATCAATAAAGTAAATTTCATTTTTAAAATTAAAAGTTCGTAAAAAGAATCGAAGAAAATATAAATCAAATCAAAATGTTTATTCGTGATTAATTTTTTAGGTTCACTATAAGACTTGTGACTTAATATCTAAAACTTGACTCCTATCTGACTATCAAGTTTATAACCTTTAATCAAAATAATATAACCTTAGGATTAAAATTGATAATATTTGGCTTGTTATTATTTTCTGTTCTAATTCATATTTTTAAACAATTTGTAATTCTTGGAAAAACAAAGAGGGGGAATATTAGAAAAATATTCAATTAGATTAAAATATTCAGCAAAGTAGCTAAAAAATTGATGTGAATAAAATTTTATTTTTCCAGACTAATCTAAGAATAAAATGTATCAAAATTTGATTTTTTATTTATCTTTAAGCAATAAAAGATAGGGAAGCAGGGCTTTTTAATTGCTAGTAACGAGGTGTTAACTTTTAACTTTAATGTTATGTTTTATTTGCATGTTTTTTATAATTTATTAGTTTCGAAAAAGTTAAAATTAACATGTAATTTATCAATTAATGGGTATACTCTTTTCACGATTTACGTCCAGAATTTTTTTAATAACTATTCAGTATTTGTTTTTATTCACGTGTGTCTATGCTTAATATGCTCGTCACGCACCGCTCGTTCCTCGTGAAGCAGAGTTAAAATGTAGTTCCAAATGTCATGCAAAAGTGTTTCAATGTAAGAATTGTGACTAAAACGTCAATTTGATTGATTTCAAATAAATTAGTATAATTAAATAAAAAAATTTTAAAAAAGTTTTTTTAAATTCTTTTTTTTTATTTAATAATTTGGCAAGTAACTTATGGCAATTTACAAAATACAAAGTTTACATTTTGACAGTGACATATACGTTCTAAGAATGTTTATTGTTATTAAGTCTTTCTAATGCTATCTGATTATTTGTCGCATTACGTGCAGATAGGCGCATATTTTTGAACTACTGGTTTAGGTTTAGAGACATGAACCATCCAATCCATGTTAAAACTTAAAAATCAATCTGTAAAAATAAATTCAATAAAAATTCCTTTTAAATTATTTCAAGTTTAGTTTATTTTGGGATAGCTTTTTTATTTTAAAATTTAACTTAGATATCGATAACCTTGAGCAAAAAAAAAATAATCTATCAATATCTTTCAAGAGCATTGAAATAATATTGGTAAAAACCTTTCAATAATTAAAATGACAATTTTTAATGTAAAAGTTTAAAAAGAGAAATAATATTTGAAGGTTACTTAAAGAATGTATAAGAAAATATTTAAAAACCGAAACGAATGAAAATAATTAATATTTAATGATAATTTTATTTTCAATAGAATGAAAGTTTATTTTATAATTTATTTAGATCAGATTGTTTTTTTATTTTCGTTCAAAAAATTTTAAAAATGCTTTCTTAAAAGTAAAAATATTTTTTTTTAAATATAAAATTGCACTGGTTCCTCTGAAAACTACTTGGTGGTCACAGCTTTAAAATTGCATCTCTATTTGGCAAGTTTTTTTTTCTATTTTACATTTCTAAAAATAATTGCGTAATTATATTTCAAATTTTTACATGCTTAAGTATTGAGTTTTAATGAAACAACGTAATTTCAAAATTTCAAAAAAGTTAAATAGAAAAAAAAACTTGCCATTTCCATTTTAGTTAATTAAATCCATTTTCGATAGTTTTTATAATCTTCGAAGCATATTTCAAAACAGGTCATTTTTTTTTGAGATAATGTAATTATCCGAATTGAGTGATATGTCTTTAAAATAAAGTACTCTATTTTAGTGACACGCAGTTATTACATGTAAAAGATTCTTTAGTGACATGTCAATAATTTAAAAATAAAAATAATTTTATTTTGTCAAGTAAATCTAAACTGTTAAATTAAAAAGTTATCGGTACCCTAGGAAGATATCAATTTTAAAAATATCGATATTTTCTATTGATTTTGGTTATCGATATCAAGCACTAAATTTAATAGCAATAAATAATAAAATTCTAGAAATTTGAAAGATTTTATTTAAAAACTTTTAAATATTCCATTTGAAAAAAAATTACCCACTGCTGATTCTTGTTTATCTTTTTTTTATATTTTTTGTTGATATTATTAATTATTATTAAAATACAAATTAAAAATATTGTCTGATCACAGATTTGATAATTTTGTGAAAAGTATATTTGTTTCATTTTAGCTTTATTAAATAAATATTTTTAATTGAAATATCACAAAATCTGACATAAAAGTTTGAAACTTTACATCGTCACTATATATAAATAATATATACTCGTTAAAAAAAAATGTGAAAATAAAAATTATTTAAAAAAGTCTTTGTTAGTTGGCAAGTTAGAAAATAAAATAAACTTAAATAATTAAAAATAAGACTAAAATGAGAATGAAAAAAAAACAAATAAATTGGTAAAATCCACATCAGTACCCAATAAGTATTTTGACTTTTCAAAAAAAAAATTAAAAATTAACTAATTTTTTCAAAAATAAAAGTAATTTCGCTACAAAAAGGAAGTTTTCTTTATAAAAATCAACAAACATGACAAATTCTCTTCATTTATTTTTATCATTTATATTAAGTTTATTGGCTTTAAAATGACGACAGCTAACGACAAAATGTTGAGCTGCTTAATTGAATAATTCAGTCCAACAACACACATTTTTGATACCACAATGAGCCCCCATGTGAGTGAAATTAGAACTCAACGCTTCTCACCGTGGCCACATCAAAGTAAAAACTAACACAATACGCGATCAAAAAAGCTAGAATTACCAAAAAAATAATTAATAAAAAGGCCCAACAGTGATCGTTTGTTGACTGTATCGTCGATATCGAATCTGAGTCCAACTCGCTAGGAATAGGCTTTGATAAGCTCGATTTTTTACTCGCTTTACTATTACTAGACAAATTTTTGCTAATACTATTTTTTTTTGAGGGAGCATTAAGTTTGGTAAAAAAAGCCGGAAATAAAATTCTGTCCACCCATCGAGTTTGATTACTGGACTCGCTCTGCTTTCTTTCTACACCATTCGCTTTCTCCTTGGCTTTGGAACTTTTTGAAGTGGTAAAAGTTCCAATAGGAGAAAAGGGCGCACATATTCTTTGAAGAGTTGTCTCGTCTTTTCGAACAGCGGCACAAACTCGTACACTATACTCGCTATTTGTTTCAAGGTCTTTAAATCTGTGGCAACAATCCGAACCTCTGTAGGCTTCCTTGAAATCGCCATCTTTTTTTTGAATCTGCAAACAATACTCCAAAAAATCGGACCTTTCTTGGTTAGATTTGTTCCACTCGACAAGGCATCCGTTTGATGATATTTGACTGACGGTCGGAGCTTTTGTAATGATTGGGGGAGACTTGGCAGTCGAAAAATTGTAGTTATGTGACCATTTACCTTGTCCAGCTTCATTAATTGCGCAAATTCTGAACAAATAGCTTGACGATTCAGAAAGTTTATTGAGCCGAAATTGATTTGATGAACCTTCATATGCTGTGGCGAATCTACCACAATTTATATCAATATCATCATCGTCATCATTTTTCGAGTCATTTTTTCTATATTGTAGAATATAAGTAAAATTTTCACCTGAATTCCATTTCAGCTTTATACCATTGTAACTAACCCAAACACATTCTAAACTAGGCGGCTGAGGGGCCAGTGCTTTTGTCTTAAATTTGACCAAGTTGGAAAATTGCCCGATGCCTACACTGTTTGCTGCTTGTATACGAAATTTATAATTCGTATCCGGTTGGAGAGAATCAAATAAGTAAGTGCACTCATTTTGATGTAACACAACATACGGGTTTGAGTGTGCTGATTGCTCATTGAAGTCAATGTTATAAAATTGTATTGGCGATCCGTTTGTGTTAGGTGGTTTCCAAGAAACAAGAGCTGAATCGGTGTGAATCTCTTCCAGGCGTATACCAGTGACAATTCCAGGCACACTGGCAGGCGAAATGTATTCTACAATTTGACTGTATTGACTAGGTCCGATGATGCTTATTGCCTGTATACGGAACAAATATTTTGTATTCGGTAAGAAAAGATTTCTCAGCTCATGTTTGAGGCTGTTTCCTGTGTAAAGATTTGTAAATTGTCCGTTTTCTTTGGCTGTCCATTCCAATTTATATTCGATTATTGGTGAGCCGTTGGACTCCGGTTCGGACCAATTTATTAAAAGACAATTCGAAGACTTTGTTGATATTACCAAAGAATCAGGTGCGTTGGGACATGTGGCACCACTTGTGAAATGTAAATTGTCTGACCATGGACCATGGCCATTTTTGTTTATAGCTCGTAGTCGAATATTATAATTGTGACCTTTGAAAAAAAAACCAAGTTTAAAAAATTCATATAGATTTTTATTCACAGTGATTAAGCGATAAAATGCAAAAACCATTATTTAGGTAATTTTAAGTCATATTATTTTACGTAAAACAGATTTGGTAAAATTAAATTTTTTTACAAAATACATGTAAGATAATGTTATCTTTGTAAAAAGTTTGTAAAAAATTTAATTAGTTACGTGATTTTTTAGAAAACCCTAGAAAATGTTTAAATTGCAGAAAAAGTGAGTTTTTAAGACTTTTTTTTGGCTTTTTTTGTTTTATTATGATTCTATAAATTTTAAAGAAAAAAAAACAATAAGAGTTCCACTTTTTTTACATTTTTTAAGTAATTTTAAATAATAAAATTTTAAAATATGTTTTATTGAGTAATTTTTGATAAAAAAAAAATTTTAAATTGTTTATAATACATTATTCAAAATACTTTTTTTTGTTGGGTTCTTAGACTCCGGATTTTGAAGACTTACATACTTTTCAAGATCTTAATAAACTAACTCTATAATAGTGCTGATATCCGTTTGCATTATTTTCAAAGAAATATAAACATAAATTATATTTATTAATGAGAATTTTTATCTCTTATTATAGCCTGAAATTTGATTTCTGAATTGATCTTTTTAAAATTCAAAAATAATTATTTAATTACAAATATTATGTTTTTTTTTTGATCGAATTTTTTTCCATTCTAGCTTTAACATAACCAAATTAAAAAATTCAGTTATTCTAATTTTTATTCAGAAATGTTGATGAAAAAATAGTAAATCGTCAAAAAAATGCTTCATGTGCTTCAAATAAATTTTAATTTTCTTATTTTACATGAAATAAAACTAAAGTTATCTATGATTTAAAATTGATTTTGTGAATCGTTAGTTACATTGAAGAAAAATAAATATAAATAAAATTAATAAAAAAAAGTGTTGAAATGAAATAATTAATTTATGGGTATCAAATTTTAAGACCATATTAAAATATTAATACTCAAAGATTTTCAAATTTTTGTAAGGAAAAAATTTATTGTGAAATTCATGTCTCTTAATTTTTACTTTGTTTGATCAATTTAATTTCAAGTTCTACAAACGGAGCCGCGAATGCATTGACGTTGCTGTCATTTGAATTTGGTCTGTGTATGAAAAAATTCACTGAATGAATTTTTAAATGTTATTATTATATTTTTATTTCTATATTTGTGACTAAATTTTGATATTCTTTAAATTCGGAAAGATTCCTTTATCTTTTTATTTAAATACACTGCCAGTGACGCTGGGGTTCCGTCTTCAAAAACTGATTCCCAGTCAGTTTTAGATATTCGAAAATTAATGCATTAAAATTAAAAATGTTTGAAAAAAAAACAAAAAACTTCTAAAACATAGTTGATTTATATAGGTTTTTTATTAGTGTTGGCATCCGTACAAGCAGACACTTAATCGGCCAAAATTTTCAGAAACCGTGACCGTGTCCGCATTAGCGGGCGGTCATTTGGCCGGTCAGTCAGGCGGTCTAATCTTTGGAACGCCAAAAAATACGGCCAACTTTTTGGCGGCTGGCCACGTAAATTGAAAGATTGATTGAAAAAAATCTTTTAAAAATTTTGAAAATAATAATTTATATGAATGATAAAAAAAGTAAAAAATAATTTTTTTCATTTGTAAAAAATTTAAAATATTTTTTTTTTTTAAAAAATTTCTTTTTTTTCAAAATTTTCTGGAAGTTTTTTTTTAAGTGACCACCCGCCCGCCATAAAGTTGGCCGTATTTTTTGACACCCCAAAAATTAGACCACCTGGCTGACTGGCCAAATGACCGCAGAAAACCGTTCACTTGATGGACCGGTTAGCTCTGACCGCATCTAACACTATTTTTTATTAGTTTTCAGTGTTTAGGATTGAGAGTGATACATTTTTCTTCATTTTTTTATTTTTTTAATCAGTCAACTCTTAGTTCGAAAATTTTACTAATTATTTTCCAATTGAATTTAAAAATATTTAAAAAAAAAATTATCTTACCTGGATTTAGACCATCAACTGTGTATGTCAATTCATTACCGCGGTAAATAACGTTCTCCTCTTCACTGGAATTGTTTTTAATGCTCAGCTCATAATTTGTGACATCAGCTCCACCATTACTGTCCGGAACAGTCCATTTAATTTGAGCTGAATTCGGTTTTGGTTTATTGTTTAATTTTGGCGCATTGCATTTACCTGGAGCGATTGATGGGGTCCAAAATTTGGAAATTTCCGAAAAATGACTCTGGCCTATCGAGTTTGAACAACAAACTCTTAAATAGTAACACTGGCCAGGTTTCAAATGTTTTTGCACCTCGCATTCATCTTTTTCATCATAATAGATTTCCTCAAAGCCTTCAGTTTCATTTTCTGACATTTCCAATGCATATCTCAAAATCTTGTCACCACCATCGTCTTTTGGAGAATCCCAACTGAATTTATAAACACTGTTTGCTTGAATTTTGGTGCGTATTTTTCCTGGTTGTTTTGGCACATCAGCCTTAGTGGTGAATTTCGCAATATCAGACCATGCCGAACTTCCCTCTTCATTTTTGGCTCTGAGTCTAAATTGATAAACGCATTTACGTCTGAGATCTTTGACAGTGCTAGTAAGAGCTGAGCCGTGATAAACAGTCAAAAATCCATGCCCAGCGGCAATTTTATCCTCTTGGTCAAGCATTTGTAACTCGTAATCCATGTCATTTAGCCGCTTCGGACCCCACACTAGATCCAAAGAGCTTACTGTCGAGTCTATCAGCTTAGGCGCATCGGGTGTACTAGGAACCCCACCCGAAGTGGTTATAAAACTAACTGGACTAAACTCGCTTAAACCATGGCTATTTTCGGCAGCTACTCGAAAGGCGTAGCAAGTATTTGCCTTTAATTTTTTAACTATGTATTGTTTTGACGTACCTTTGTAAATTTGGGAAAATTCTCCCAAATTGGACTCAATCTCGTCCAGATTTTCAGATTGATTACTTATTTCCTGATATTCGAGAAGAAAAGTTTGTATCTTGGAACCGTTGCTGTTGGGCTCAAGCCATTTAATGGTGAGTTCATTTTTTTTCTTGACACCGACTTGTTTGGGCGCAAGTGGCTGGTCTGGTTGCAGTGTTTTTGTTCTGAAGGAGACTGTTTCAGTAGTGGGGCTTTTGCACTTTTGATTGAGAGATGCGCTAACTCTTAGATAATATTGTGTATTGGCCATGAGATCTTTTAAAGTAATTTCGTTTGCTTCACCGGAATAGACCTTGTCAAAATTGTTCTCAGTTTCGCATGAGATCTCGAGTGTATAGTTCAAATTTTGTAGTTTGTCCACAGCTTCTTGAACAAGGATCGGTCGACAAGACGAGTCGGTCACCAAAAGATCCTCTTTGGTCAATTCAATGGCACTTAGATAAACAAATACGCTCTGCGGTTGAATATTTTTAACAATTGGTTCTTTAATGCGCCGCAAAATGGATTCAAAAAAGGCCAAATTGCTCTCAATATGCGCGTCCAAGTCGATCGGTTCCTGGTGCAGGCGGTGGTTTTCGATCAGTAAAGATTGACCGGAACTTGCTTGATTCTTGGGACATAATGGCTGATTGACAGGCTGCCTGGGCATTTGACGAAATTGATACTTTCCAGGGTAGAATTGTTGATGCATGACGTGACCATTGAAATTCATCATGGCTTGTGGCAATTTATTGTTCGGATTTGTGAAAGCAGAATTTATGGTGCCGTTTGGTGTTGGTTTGCTATTCGAATTTGCTTTAAAAAATTAAAAATTATTTAAAAATTTTGACAGTTTTTATTTCTCTATTGCAAAACGTGAGAATTTAAGCCCACTTTAAATTAAAGAAAGAATTGAAAAATTTTTATCCAAAAAATAATTATTTTTTTTTGTTGAAAAAAATAAGACTAATTAAGACTCAAGATTTTCCAAATCTCGGTCTAATGACCTAAAAGAGATTTGATTTAATGGGATAAAAAATTATCCGAGATTAGTTGAAAATTTAAAAAAAAAATTTTTTTCTTCATAATTTGGTCATTTGGATAAGATGGTGATAAATTTTCAATAGAAGTATTTTATCCAAGCTTGATGAAGAAAATTGAAATTTCAAAATCTCATCATCGAGCTTAAATTGGGTACGAAGAAAAATTTAAGCCTGGTCAACTATTCAAATGTTCCTATTCATTTGATCATAGCTTGAATCAATAAAGCTTTTAAGCGTTCTCCTCAACCAAGATTATGTGTGTAACCTAGGAAATGAATTAGATAAGTCGGAGCTTATCAAAAAATTTTAATTACTAGCCTCGAAAGGTACTGATAAAAATAGTTTAAAAATGTAAATATTTTTTGGTTTCATTAGAAAAGCTGATAATTAAATAGTCTGAAGAATGAGTCACAAGTTTGACTAAAAGTGGAAAGCCTGATTTTCTAATTTTTCCCATACCACTGATGCATTAAAAAAAATTATTTCAAAATTCATCAAAGATATACCTTGAATTAATAAAATCAACCAAAAAAGTTGTTCACACTTACCAAATGGTTTATTTTCTTTTGAGCGATCTGTGGTTATTGCTTGCTGGGACATACTTTGGTTGAGGCGTAAATTTTGCTGATTTTTTGAGTTTAAATCATCTGTTTTAAAAGTGTTCGAAATTGAACAATGAGAAGAAGACGAATTTGATGCCGACGTGGACGAACAGGAAGACGAAGACAATGGTGATATAGACAGAACGCTGTTTGAAGATAGACCAGGTGTAGCACTATTCGTACTTGACTCGTTCAGTTCAGCATCTGACTTTGCTTGGCAAATTAGGCTGGCCTCGCTATCCAAATCGCTCAAACTATTTTCTTTATTCTCCTGAACAGATTCGACACTAATGGGATTTAATGGTGCCCCAGGACTGTACTGATATTGATTGTAATAACCAAATTGATGGTTGGGATAGTTGTTTGGTCGATAAGCTTGCTTTTAAAAAAAATATTAAAATAAAAATATTTTTCAAAGTGTTTAAACCAAATAATAAATGCCACATAGTAAACATCTAAATTTTAGACACGTATAAAATCAGTCCCTCTTTTTTTTCTCAATCATAATTTAACCATGATATTTCATAGTTTACACGTACACTCAAGTAAATTAAAATAGACCTTTAAGTTTCATTTTTTTCTTAGGGTCTTAATCAAAAGCTTAGTTCGATTTATTTTTTCATTTAAAATCAACTTTTTTTGATTTTTTTAAATAATAATTTTAATTATTAAAGCTTGGGAATAAAGTGCAGCAATTAAATTCTGCTTTTAATGATGAATCAATCAATTTGAATTTTAAATCAATCACTAGTTGTCAGTCATGAAAATGACGTCTAATCTGGTTCCAGAATTTTTTGCTCAGAAAAACATTTCTAATTTAATACAGTCTTTTTTTTTGTTTTTTTTCTCAATAATAATTAGTTGGAGCATATTTTAAATAATTTTTTTATCCAAATTGAAACCATTTGTATTTTTATCAACTTACATTAGTGAATTAAAATGGTAAAAAGATCTAAAAATTGGTGGTGTATTAAACTATAGAAAAAAAATTGGAAAATTTTTACAAATCCTTGATAGGATCAATATTGTATTATTCTTTTCCTTGTTTAAATTCCTTCCCAGAAACTAACAATCAAAAATTTTAGCAGTTCGATCTATTTTGAAGCTTTTCGGATACACCCTCCAACATTATGCATCACGAGGTATTCAATAAAAAAAAAATTATTTTCATTTGCATTTATTTCAAATTTATACGAGAACAAAGTCATGTTTGATTGACATATTTCAAGGTAGACAAATTGAGAAAATTAACGATTCTAAAGTTGAAAAAAATGCAAGTCTAAAATTTTTAGTTGAACCATACAACAAATCAACAATCGAGTTACACGTTGATGGTTTGGCTAATATCTTAATTGAATAATTTGAATTTCTTTAAACACTTTCTATATTTAAAAAGATTCAATATTCTTGATCTATTTATTTGTTTATCTGTTTCGAGCTAATGCTCCTTCAGAATAAAAAAAAAAGAAAAAAAAGGATAAATAAGTCTGAGATCTTTTGAAAAAGCTCTAGCTTAGGCATGTTTAAATTTTTGATAGTTAAAAAAAAGAAGAAATTGTTTGATAACAATTACACAATGGATTTGGATATTCGATATATCTTGATTCGAAACCTTGTCTATATTCTTCCACCAAAAATGACATGAAACAGAATGACTCAATCCTGCCCTAACATATCTCTCACTCAACTCAAAAAGTTGATTTGAGACTGTTAGTAGTTTAAGTTTATTAAAAAATTATTTTTATTACTTTTTCCTTAAAATTCCAACAATAAAATCCAAAGTCTCAAACATTGTTATTATTTTTATTCAATTAGAAACTCAAACTTATCTTTATTTAATTTTCTTGTACAATTTAATTTAATTTGATTTTTTATTTTAATTTAAGGCTGTCCCTTAAAGGCGGAAAACGGAAATTCTGCATCACTTTTTCCGCTTAAATCTTCCGCTTGATTAGTCCCTCAATAGCGGAATTTTCGTTTGAAAGGACATTTATTTATTTATTTGATTTTTGAACTGAGCTAGAGCTCCTTCAGAATAAATTATAAAAAAAATAAAAATAAAAATAAAGTAAATTAGTTAAAAGTAAAGAAAGTTAAAGGACATGTATTGAAATAGGTTGGAAAAATGACATAAGGAACAGAATGACTCAGTCCTGCCCTGACATATATTTCACTCGACTCAAAAAGTCAATTTGAGGCTGTTAGTAGTTTGAGGTTATTGAAGGCTTCTTGGCGCATAATTTTGGAGGGAGTATTATATTTTGGCTTCAAAATAGACCGAACTGCTGAATTTTGAAAAACTTGATTTTTTAAATGTTAGTTTCTGAGAAGGAATTTAAACAAGGAAAAGAAAAATCCAGGATTTTTAAAGATTACCTAATGTTTTTGGTTTTAGACTCCATTTCCCATTTGAGAGATAAATAAATAAACAAATTAATAAATATATCTAATATTGTAGATTTTTTTTCTCAATATTATTTGACTTTCTACATTCTTGTCTTTCTACGTTTTGAACGACTCCCCAACCCCTAAAAATTACCATCTTCATACATATAATATTCTTTAAAATTAAAAAAATATCCTACCCCTCTGAGAAACAAAACACAGTACCTAGCATCTATTCTTTTAAAAAATTAATCAAAAATAATCAATTTAAAAAAATATTTTTCGCTTCCAGAAAATCGATTCTTTTTGGACCAAAAAATTTCAGTCTAATTCAAACATAAATGCTTAAGTAAATTTTTTATCTGAATTTATACAGAACAAAAATTCATCTGAACAATGGAGAAAATTCAGGTAATTAATTATTTAAAATGAGTAAAATTTTTCGAAGTCTACTCATTGTAATTTAAAAAGAAAATCCTAAATTTTCATCTCTTTAAAAAAAAATGTTTTTTTCTTCCCCAAACCGCCCGAGTGTCATGAAAAATGCATTCCAAGCAGACTGGAATAAAACGAACAAACACATAGACAGGACATTACAATTAAAATTTTTAAAAAATTTAATAACCAGCGAATGGAGACTATTTAAACAATTGATTTTAGAATGGAAAGGATTTTTAAAATGGGTTGCAGGTCTTGGGACTTTTGAGTGATGACTAACCATGCTATTTCTGTTATAACTATAGTTTTTTGGCGCATTAAGCCCATTAAAATTATTAAAGTTTGTTTTATTATAAACCTGTTGGCAATTGTTGGAAGAATCGGTCCGATTAGACCCGTTCATGGGTGCCAGCTGATTAGGCTGCGGTGAAGATATAATTAGATGTACCAACATTCCATTCTCATCTACAATTTGCTGTACAATTTGTCCCGGCGCAGGCGATGTCAACTGCAGCGGAACTGGCTGCGTATTATCGTTATTGACTATTTTGACCGTGGCCGGTCCAATTATGTCTCTAACTTTGTCGCCAAGCTGCACTTGAAAAATGTGGCCGGCATCGACATGAACGTACACGGTCGAGGACTGGTTGGACACTTTGGCATCGTTTCTATTTGAAAAATTCATCAATTGCTGGGGATAGACGGGCATCTGGGGCGTATTTGGCAAACTGGAGTAGACCATGCCCGGGTAGGACATGGGCGAAATGTTGTAGATGGACTGGCTAGTGTAAGAATGATGGAGTGCATTTTTATTGCATGCTGAATTGAGATTGTTTCTAAGCGGCAGCGAGTTAGGCGGCGGAAGATTTTTAGGCTGCGAAAATTCGGTAAATTTTACTTCCGTTTTAGAGTTGGACTCGTTGGGCGTAGGGGTCGGGGTGGTGTCTTGGTTAACCGAGTTTATTTCCGTGTCATCGCTTGAATTCTCTTCCTGGTTGGTACCATTGGCATTCTCATTGTCCGCGCCGTTTATTCTCTCTGTGGCATCTGGTGCGCTGGATTTGTCCATGTGTTCTAACAAGTCTATAGGCGACATTATTTCTCACTTTTTTTGTAACAATTATTACGAACTTTTCATTTCATAAATCGCTTTTTTCATCTAAACATAAAGATAAGAAAATTAAAATTTTTGAAAATATTTGGTTTGTTCTCATTAGAATCATAGATGTTTTTTTTTTTTTTACTAATGTTCATTTTTAAATCTTTATTTCTTTGTTCATTTATTCAATACATGTAAATTAGTGGAGACAGTGGTGATTAGAGACTAAAGCAGAAGTTGAAGTCGAATAGGAAAGTCATTCGAAAATTTATCATCATCGCCATTTAGAGTTGCAAGCACGAAAAAGAAAAAAAACGAAACTAAATTCATTCATTTGAAAGATTTGCATTTAAATTATGATAATATTGAAATATTTATGAGTTTTTGGATGATTATTGATTATTTTAGCCGAAATTTAGGCCATGTTCAAAAATTAAGTTTTTCGATTGTGCTTTATTATCATAGAGGCCCAACAGTCACAATAAAGTCTTTGATGGAAATTTTGCTAAGTTTGTTTTAGAATTTTTATGATACCGTAGGAGCATCGTCACCATCATCAATTGATTAGAGTTAACTGGTTTTGAGCCAAACCATGAAAATGAATGTCACTCTAAAAAAGATAAATTTAATTAAAAGCATTTTTATCAAAAGGCATTTCCGTAATTTGGTGGATTTTTAATTAGACAAAAATTTTTTTTTTCTAAAATTATTAGGAACAGTGCATTCATTTGTGAGGATATTCCAAATTTCCTAAATAAAAATCCTAAAATTGATTTTTGAAAAATTTTTAAATTTAAAAATAAAAGAGTGAATTGAACAAAATTTTGACCACATCCTCAAAATTGAGTCGAGTTCGCTCAAAAAACGCGCTTACTTAAATTTTATTCTATTTTTAGTAGGCGTTTTATAATGTATTGAATAGATCAACAAAAATTTATTATTCATTAATTTTTGGATTATATACTTTAAAAAAAAACTTAAATTTATTGCATTTTGTCTAAATTTAATCAACTAATCTGCTGACAAAATTTAATGCATTAATAAAATTCACTTTCCCATTCTGTTAAATTAGATTAGAAAAAAAAAGAATTTGAATTCAATGGTCATTGTGAATTTTATCTAATAACAAAACTTAAAAAATAAATCTACTAAGATGATTCAAGAGTTTTTTAATTAGCTTTTTTTTCAAATCTTAATCCCAAGTTCAAAATATTCTGAATTAAAAAATTAAAATGAAAACAAAAAACATACTAGACAAGTTGACAAGGAAGTTGTTCCTTAAAATAAAAATTCTATTTGCACAAATATTTAATTATTGACAATTATTTTAAGTTAAATTAAATGATAATGCAAATTTGACAATCACCAAAAAATGAGAAAAAATTAAATATCTTGTTGAGAAAAACATCTTATTTTGTTTTTAAAAAATATTTATATGAAAAACGCTGAATGCTCAGAACAAACTCATGATATTTAGAAGAAAATCACTAAGAATACATTGAGCAAAATATTAGAAAAATAACGTGCTCGGAAGATTATTTCCCTCCTTAATTGTGAAGAGCGGCTCGGCAAAAAAGAGTCTTTATTCTAAATCAAAAATATCTACGTGTCGCCTAATTTTCGGTTTAAAATCTCATTAAAAATAATAAATCCATAAGCTCTTTTTTCAAATAAAAAATAGTCTCAGTGAATTTCGAAAATCACTAAGCCCACACAAATCCTATCAATTTCAAATTTCAAATTAAATATTTTCCAAGTATCAGTTTAAATTTAAATCCTTAAATCAGGTAAAAATGACATTTGAACGCACTGTTCAATTTTCTATTTCACTGACCCAAATATTTGTGACGAAAAGCTTATTGTATACTCAAATTTTTTGCATTCAATTTTTGTTTGATGATGATTAAAACAAAAGCACGAAAGGAAGTTTATCGAGGAACTAAAGAAAAGGTTGCGAAAAGACAACCAATTTTAAATGAAAAAAAAATATGTAGACAGAAAGCTTTAGATTTTTATAAATTAAGAAAAACAAAACAATACGTGGGCAAATTAAGTTTGATAAATATAAAAAGAGAGGCATTCGTCGACCCTAATCGGACTTTCATAACAAATTTATGAAATAGGGCTCTCAACTTACCGCTGTTAAATATATACTCGTATAGATAGATAAAACTTGTTCACAACAAATTGAAATCGAATAATTTAACTTTATCTTTTAATTTGAAAAATTTATTTTTCAAAGATAAGATTGATATCTATTTCAATTTGAAAAAGCTCAAAAAAATCAACTTTATCTTATTCGGTTTCTTTTCTAAAGTTGCTTGATATTTTGACAATTTAATCTTTATTTTGATCGAATGATTAATAAGACTAAGTAAAAAAAATAAAATATTATTTAATCATTTTTAGGTAGTATCTTATTGATTTAAATCAAGAAGAATTAATTTAAAATTTATTGATGGATAGTTACATTTTGAAAAAAAAATTCAAAATGACAAGACGAAAAATATTGATGAAAATTTATCTTATTAATTCTGATTCTGACAATTTTCCATATTTAAATTTATAGCTTGAATATTTTTTTTTTGCATATTAGAAAAATCATCGTCAAAATTTCCCTTTAGACCTTATGGATATCTGTTTTATTGATAAATCAAAAAAAATAAATTTTTCGGACCATCATTAACAACACTAAATTAAAAGTGAAGCATCTTATTTGTAAAAGTAATAATTTTAATACATGACATTTTGAAATTATTTTTATTTTCAAAAACATAATTAATAATCTAAAATCTGGTTTTGAAAATAGCTGTGATCTTAAATGTAAGGATATGCAGAAGATCAAAAATTTTGATGAGTAAAACAGCATGATGGGCGACTTGCCAGTTTGAAACTCGAGTAATATCTCACAAAAATATAATTAATAATAAAAAATTAAAATAAGCTAACTGCTTATAATGCAGTCAATGTTCCAGAGTTTTTTTTCATTATTTCCTTTAGGGTATCTAACATTGATGAATAATAAATATCATCTCACATGGAAACAATTTTTTAATTGATCGCTATTAAAAAATATAAAAAAGCTTAAATTTTCGAATTTCTGAATTCACATGCGTATTTTTTTCAAATTGATGCTAAATTTCATCAAGCTACTCGTGAAAAATAGGCGGATTCGTAATTATATCAAAAGATTATTCTTTTAGCTAAACCGTCATTTATATTAAAGCAAGTACTAATTTTTTTCAAACAGAAAGAACATTTATGAAATTAAAATAGCAATTAAAAAAATTTTCTTAATCAATAATATCAAAAATCCAAAAACATAAAAAATTCCTATTGCTGATAAGGCTTTAAATAATCCCATTAAATGAGTCATGATTCAATTCCTAAATGAAAAATGAAAAATTTATTAGTTATTAAAAAAATTCTTAAATAACTCAATTGTCGATGAAATGTTATTAATTAAAATGTCTGTATATGTTTTTTTTTCTGGAATCGTTTTATTTAATTTGTATTTTGTCATTTGAAAATATGTCAACTTTTATTTTTACTGAAACTTGTTTTTATAAAAATTTAAACATAATTTGGCTCAAACCCATGAATGTATTTTTTACTTTTCTTATTCAAGTTTTTTGCTTATTATTTTTGCCATATGAAAATTAGAATTATTGAAATCTTTAGACATTTTCGACTGGCCATGATATTTAAAAGTACTTCCAAACTTAATTTGAAACTATTATGAATGTCTCAATTTCAATAATTCAATTTTCAAAAAATTTAAAAAGCGCTAAATTTTTGTACTGTTTTTACTAAAAAGTTGAAGATTTTGTATTAATAATTAAATAAAATCAATAAAATATTAACAAATGATAATTATCATTTGATAAGTTCGTTTGAAAATTTTTAAGCAATTTTTGATTTTAATTTTCAAAATTATGACCATCTGAAATGATAATGAAAAAACTTAATCATTTCAAAAAATTCATTAATAGGCTTATCGAAACATTCTTAAGTCTTTAGGTTATTAAAATTTTATGAAAAAAAATTGCCATTTTTCTATTATTATAACTGTTCTTTTTCTATCCTAGCGGATGATGGGGAGGCGCTCTTCTCTTTTTCAGTACTTTTTTGTACAAAGACTCCAATCTGACACAGAGGGAACTGCATCGTGTTGATCATCTTCACCGAAATTATTACCCAGTCGAAACCGGTCACCTTTTTTTTTGGTAAAAAGGGTTTAAACATGCGTCCCGTAGTGCAGAGATATTTTTAAGATTTTTCTCCCTTAGCGGAGTTCGAACCTTCGATCCTCTGCTTGCAGAACACACAAACCATCAGACTATACGCGCTCAAATATTAACAAAAGTCAATCTTTAGAATCGACAATTCAAATTATTTTAAATTATTCTTTTACTAGCCTATATACTCTGGACCTGAGGTTTAATCAATATTTAGGTCTTTAGATTCTCGGGAACAACAAATGTTTTAATTCATGAATATAATTATATTTACCTTTATGATAAGATTTAGATGTTTTTTTGCGAAGAAATAAAGTGACCTAGAATTTGATTACAACTGTCTACATTTAATTCCATAGATTTGGGTTTTGTCAGGACCTAAATTCTCGTTTATATCTAAAAATTAAACATTATATGGAAGTTTATACACATGTTATTTAAATTTAGATAAAATATTCTAAAATACAATTATAATTAATGAAAATTAAATTAATTAAAAAAAAAAATTAAATGTTTAACAAAAATTTACTATAATAATCAGTCTCACAAAAATTTACTTTTAAAAAAATATTTTAGGGAGTAAATTACTATAGAACACTTATAATGAAGAATCAGTATAAATGTATAAAAAATCTTACGAAATTAATTTTTTTTACTAGTTTTCTTGTTTTAATTATAATAAGTACTTGAATTTTTAAAATGAAATAATTTTTAAAATAAAAACTTGTGCTTGGTCAATTGAAAATAGAAATAAGTGTAGATGTTTTGATTTTTCTTTTTCAAAGTTCATTTATCATCAAAAATTTAAAAACCTATTTGTTATCTAAATAGAATTTCAAGACAAAATGTATCTTGGTAATACTCGTATTTTAAATACCAAAATCTTATCCAAACAAAGCACTCGAGTTTTAATACTTAAATAAATTAAACTAAATTAAAAAAAAGTTTTTCTTTTCATTTTGAAATAGAAACTAAAATTAAAAAATTTAATCTAGACAAACTGAACTGCAAAGGAATAAGATAATAGCTACGATTGTTTATCAAAGTTATTAGTTGAATTTCATTCCGAATTAAAAACTCTAATTAAATTTAGTATTTTATAAGACTCAATATTTTATTCTTGGTATTCTTACAAAAGTTATCACTTGGAGAATAAAAATTTAAAGAAATTTTAACTAATTACATATTCATTGCATTGATTTTTGATAATTATAATTTATGTTTTTTTAAATTTATTTGGGTTGAATTTTTAGCACCTCAATTTAAAACTATCCAGCTTACACAATATAACTTTAGAAAATAAATATAAGCTTTAAAATTTCTTGAATTACATCAGTTTGATTTTTTTGAGAGTAGAATATTTAATTTATATTATTAAAAAAATGAATTTTATTTATGTGTTGAAATAAAAACACTTAAAGACTTGAGTCATTAAAAATTACATTTTAAAATAGAATAAATTTAATACTTTATTTTTTCTAAAATTATTTCGATGGTTAAATGTTTGAATCCTGCTATAATGAGAACTCTTACGTGAAAATTTCTTACAAATCATTATATATTTTTTAAATAATAGTAACTATTCAGGTCTTGCGTTGACATTTTCAATCAGTTAGACGTCAATTAAATTTTTTTTAATGTTGTCAAGGTACCTATTATGTAACTAAATATTTTTCAATAGAAAATACCAAATATTCCTAGGTGCAATAAAAAAATGTTGAGACTTAAAACTTTTGATTTAATTCATAAATTTTCGAATAATTCATGCCTCTACAATGATCCTAAATAGCTTTTATATCATAGCATCAAAAATAACGTCGATTTTTACATTAAAGGAATTAAAAATTAACTATATTTTTACTTCCTAAGGGTTTAAGAACATAAATCCGAAAAAAAATCAATTTTTAATTATAACTTGTGTGTTTTATTTAATATGATAATATGATATTTTTGTCGGAAATACTCTTCATTTTTCTTATTAAAATTATCATGTCTTCAAAAAATATTCCTTCAAAAATAATTTTTTTATAATAATTTAAATTGTTGGTGTCGCAATTAGAGTAAAAAAGCTTGTTTAAGACTGACGTAAAGCGTAGGTGATAATATGTTAATATTTGAATTGAGGACTTTTCTATTAGAAACCGAAATTTAAACAGTCTAATGCTAAATTTTTATTTTCACTCAATCAATTCAATGAAACAAGCAAAGTAAAGAATAAGTATGAAAAGATGGCTCTTTAAATTTAAATTATACATTTAACCACCAAAAATTAAATGTATAATTTTTCCAATCTGACATTCGTTTAAAGAAAAACATAAATAAATTAATATTTTAATGCGGAAATTTTTATGTTTGATGTGGATACAATATTTTTTTATTTGAAGCAGACTTATGATGAAAAATATAAATAAAGAAAATTCTATTTTAATTTTTAAATTTTGTTTAAATTGAATTAAATGGTTAGTTTCTTAATTGAAACTTATACTCAGACATTTAAAAAATTCTTAATTTTGCATCTAGCAAATTATTATTGCTGATTTATTCTATTTAGGCAAGAAGTTCAAATCAAATTTTATTTTTCTATTACTTATTTACTTAATAAATTTCAAAACTTAAAAAAATCCCTAAATTAATTTTTACCCATTTACTGGCAAGCTTTCTTTTAAATGAATTTGGATTAATAGGACAATTTTAAGTTCTAGTTGAGACAAAAATCAAATGCAGTAATTTTTTATTTACATAGAATATAACCTCAAATAAATTATATTAAAAAATGTTTTATTATGAATAAAACAATTTTTTTACATTTTAGAAATTTATGCAATCTTTGAAATTTAATATTTGTATGAAAATTAAAAAATAGCAAAATAAAATGAAATAAAAGTTTTTTTTCGTATTTTGTGTGGATCTCGCTCACAAATCATATCGATTTTCGAGTATTTAATTAAAATTGCTTTTAAAAATCAAATGTTGGATCCATTCTGTCAATGTTTCTCGTTTTGGTCTAAATCAGACGAAGATGTAGAAATTGGGAACAGTGTGAGTAAAATTGAAGAATCAGACATTTCTTTAGACCTTAATAGAGCTGGTATCTATTTTTAATTTCAAAAATGTATTTTCTTAAGAAATCTTTTATTAGGGCAAGATGTTGTGATTGTAAAAAATGGTAAGCGTTTATGTGGTACTGGGGGGGCTATCTCGAATGCTCCAATTACTCAAAATAAGGCTTATTTCGAAGTGAAAATTCGATCAAGCGGACGATGGGGTGTTGGTTTATCTACCAAAAGAGTAGATTTAAACAAGGTTCCTCTTGGCTGCGATAGTGAATCATGGGTTCTTAGAAATGATGGAAATTTCTTTAACAATAATGAAATAAAGTTCAAAACTAGTAAAAGTTTTGATGAAGGAGATATAATTGGTGTTACATACGATCACGAATTATTAAATTTTTATCTAAATGGAGATGATATGGAAACTTCAATTACTGGTATTAGAGGAACTGTTTATCCAGTTTTTTATGGTAAATTTTTTATTTATAAGTTATCCAAATAATTGAATAGAAAAGAAAAGAAAGTAACCTAATTTTGGCAAAATTTACAAATTTTGGTCAAATAATGATTTTTTTGGAATGTTTAGAAAACTATAAGAAAATTAGCAAATTTTCATTTACTTGATATTTAAAAAATAAATCAATTTAAAATATAAAATTAAATAAGACCAATATTTTCCTCTTTAAACAGCATTTTAATTTTTTGAAAAATAAATGTTTTCCTACGCATTTAAATAAAATTCTAAAATCATTAGATGAGGCAATTAAAATGATTAAATTAAAAAATCTGATTTTTTTTAAAATTAGATCATTTTAATTAAAATTAAAAGCAGATAAAAATAATTAAAATATTGTGTTTCGTTTAAATAAAATAATTTTATTTTCCTATTAGTTTGATTTAATAGTATTAAGGAAAAATACTAAAGATTCTCTTTTTTCTGAGTAAAAATTAAATCAAGCTAATAGGATTTTTTTCAAGATTTTGCAAAATTAAACACTGTTTATTTAAATTCGACTACAAAATCTAAATAATTTAAATATTAAATAATTGATTAATCAAAAAGCATCAAAATAAACAAATTTAATTTAGTGAAAATTCCAATAAACTTTTTGTAATCTTTAAAAATGATTATTTTCTAAAAATTTATTTTTAATTCTATTTTATTTTCTTAAAACAGATTAAAACAATAAATTATTGAGAAAATAATTATTTTAGTTTAGATAATGAAATTTAAGCAATTTTCACAAAGCAGAGCATTTCTCAGAAGAATTCATATTTTGATTATTAATAATTTTAATTTTTTTATTAAAAATTCAACAATTATCAAAAATCTTTTTTAAATAGAAACTTTATTTTTCAGTCAGTTTCCTTAGATTCGATTTTCAAAATTTACTCTGCTCTAAAAAACCTCGCCGGCAACTTACAATTGTTCTCCTTACGATTTTTCTGACGAAATTTATCTAATAGAAAAATTTAAATTAAAAATATTTACAAAAAATAAAAAAAAATATTAACAAATTTTTTTAAAGTTGACGATGGCTCAATTTTAGACGTTCAGTTCGATGCATTTTATCATCAACCACCGAATGGTTTCGATCGAATTATGATAGAAAAGTCAATACTTTAGATTGATTTTTATTTTTATTGTTTTTTATTTTTTTTTTTAATGAAATTTTATACATTTAAAAGCTTTTTTTTATTTGTTCTTATATAATCTAAAAGACTTAAATGGCAGAGTTGAAATTGTTACAAATAAAATTATCTTATTTTAATGAAATTATAAGTTATTTTTAATTGAAATATATACAACTGGCAACAACCTTTAATTTAAAATTTTGAAATGGAATAACAAAACAAGTTACCATATAAAACTTTAATAAAAATAAATAATTAAAATGAGAAATTTTATTAGCGGTATATCTCTTCTGAGCCTTGAATATTTGCTCAATAGCAATAAAAATTTAAAGACCATAGAGAGGCAAAGATCAATTTTTTGATTTTTCAAATAATTATTTTAATTTTTTTATATACTGATAAAGATTTTATTTAAAAAAGTTTTGCTTACTTTTTCCTCCCTTCGTTTCGAAAATATCAAACTTTATCTAAGTTTCTTAATTTAATTTGAAATATTTTATTTTTTAAAATCAAATTATGAATAGAAATTTTCTTATTCTAAATTTGAACCTAGTTTTTTTTAGTGATTTTTGATCATATGTTCAATCTTAAAAATCATTTAATATTATTAAGAATTATTCACAAAAATATTTTGTTTTATAAGACAAAATAGCTTAAGGAAGGTAGTAGTGCATAGCAAATTAATGATCCTGTTTTAAATTATTTTTTTGAATAATGCAGCACCATTCATTTCTAAATTAATTATTTATATATCTGCTCTTACAATAATTTATTTTATAGCTGAATTGAATGTTTAAATTAAACTAAATAACTTCAAAAATTGTGCATTTACCTTTCATAATTAATCTTAAATATAAAACAACTAGATGAAAAATTTTAATTGAAAAGATATGTAATTAATTTGACAAATAAAATGAGTGCTGATAGTCAAATATTGAATGCATTAACTAAGTTTTCAAATCAAAAATATGACCGAATTAAATCCGAATGTCTTAAACAAGAAAAACTGTTCGTAGATGATTTGTTTTTGCCAAATGACAAGTCTTTGTTCAAACGAGTTAATAAACTAAATGGCATAGTATGGAAAAGACCCCATGTAAGTACTTTAATTTATTTAATGGAAAGATGGTTTGAGCTTAATTTTTTTAGGAAATATGCCAGGATCCAAAGCTTGTAAAAGAGGGGGCCCAGTCCCGAGATGTCAATCAAGGTCAACTAGGAAATTGCTGGTAAATAAAAATAGTAAATTTTTAAAATTTAATAATTTTACATTTTCAAAGGTTTGTAGCTGCCTTATCTGTTTTAGCATCGGAAAAAAAAGTATGGAATAAAGTTATTCCTGATTATGATTGCCAGGAAATAGAAAGAAAAACATATGCTGGGGTTTTTAAATTTAGATTTTGGCAATTGGGAAAATGGATAGAAATCGTGATTGATGATTTATTGCCAACAATTAATAATAGATTAATTTTTACTCATTCTTCAACGAAAAATGAATTCTGGAGTAGTTTGGTTGAAAAAGCCTATGCAAAATTGAATGGATGTTATGAACACTTGGATGGCGGTAATTTGTCCGAAGCCTTACAAGACTTTACTGGAGGAATATGCGAAATCATACGGAATGAATCGCGAGAATACCTTGATCCAGAAAAGCTTGAAAATCTTTTTGAAATAATGAAAAAAGCTTATGAGAGAAGCTCACTAATGGCATGTGCTATAAATGTAAATATACCTTATCTTTTTGATAGATATTTATTTAGTTCCAAAAGATTTCATCTCGGTGGGAAATGGAACAAAAGCTTTCATGTGGACTGGTGAAAGGTCATGCATACGGAATTACCAAAGTCCAATCCATGTCAATAAAAGGAAATTCACTTTTTTCATTTTTATCATCTAGAGAAAAACTTCAAATGATCCGACTCAAAAATCCATGGGGTGCTCAAGAGTGGTTGGGTCCTTGGTCGGATAATTCACCAGAATGGAAAAAAGTGCCAAAAAGTGAAAGAGATAAGATGGGCTTAAATTTTGATGATGATGGTGAATTTTGGTAATTCAATTTTTTTAGAAGAGTTTCTAGTTCTAATTTCAAATTGAATGATTAAAATTAAATTCAAATTGATTTAAATAGGATGGAATTTACAGATTTTCTCAGATATTTTAATGAAATATCAATCTGTCGAACCATAAATACGTCACTTCTAACAATACGAAAGACATGGTGTGAGAGTTTGGTATTTGGTGAATGGTCAAGTCCAGATCGAGCAGGTGGATGTATAAACTATAGAGAAACTTTTTGCTCGAATCCGCAATATTTGTTTGAATTAAATAATGATTCGGATAAGCCAGATGAAGTTTTGATTAATTTAGATCAATTGGGACAAAGATTTTTAGGTAGAGAAAACTTGACGATTGGTTTTTTTGTAATGCGCGTCGAAGACAATAGGAAATATCGTGTTCATAAGCCCAAACCTAGGACTACATCATCATCTTATATAAACATGAGGTCAATTTTTTTGAGAGCAAAGCTTCTAAGAGGACGCTATGTAATTATACCCTCTACATTCGATCCTAATGGATTGGGAAAATATATGCTCAGGATATACACTGATAACTCAATTAACTTAAAGTAGAAATCGAAAAAAAATTTAAAATTTTATATTTATATTAAAAAAAATCATAGAGAATTAAAAAAAGACTGTCCAGTGCCGTTTCTACACAACTGTAATCCATTTTCAAAATATGCATCGTGCGTTACTTCATTAACAGTTAAGTCAGCGAACAATTTAGTTAATCCTGAATCTTCAGGTAATTTTTAATAGTCTGAATAAATTAGTTTAGAAATGGCAATATTTTTCATTTAATGCTTTTCTCCAAAAGATAGTTTACTTTTAATTTTGTTCAATTTAAGGGTCTATGGACACGTATGTAAGCATTAAATGTGAAAGTCAACTTATTTCTAGTAAAATAGTCAAAAATAGCCTGAATCCAGAGTGGAATGTTAGTTGTATTTTCTATAGATATGATCAGCGAAAGCCTATTTCTGTTCAAGTTTTTTTTAAAATTAAATTGAAAATTTTTGAAATTAGATTTTGTTAATCAAGGTTTGGATTAGAAACACATTTAAAGATGAATTATATGGATCAGTTATTCTTGATGCTAAGCCTAATAATAAGCATGTATTATTAGAATGCAGCATTTCGGGTACACAAGCAGCCAGAGGCATTATGAAAATGGAAATTCAGTCAATGACAAATATCACTTCTATTTAAATTTTTTATACTTAATTTAACATATTAAACAATGCTTTATTTAGGTTTTGATTTTTTATAATAAATAATAATAAATTTGATATTTACATATTTGTTTATTAAAGACATTTAAAAATAGCATGAATAAAAATTTTTATATCCAAAAATTTTCATATTGATTTTCTTTACAAGGATCAGCAAGAAATAAATTTTATTCTGACTAAAGAATTCTAAATTTGAAACATTAATTAAGTAGAATTTGGATTTTAAAGGCTATATTTAATTCTTGAGTGGGAATTTTCTTATTGTAGACTCTCATAAAATAAAAACGCTGTTAGAAAAACGCAAATGTTACAAGCGCGTTAATGTGTCATCCACTCTTAAAAAACTTGAATACTTTAAAATAAATTGAAAATTTAAAGCAATAAAAAATACTTTACCAATTGATTAACTGAGTATACTTTGTTTGTCCCTTAAGTACGGAATTTAGAATTAAAATATATAATTAAAAAATACTAAAATTCGAAATTTTTTGCCAAAAATGATACAAAAAAATAAAAATAGAACTAAAAACGCATTAATTTCAATATTTAAAACAATATATATCACAAATATCATATTTAAATTTATTTTTAATTTTTTTATCTCTTCGAATTGTTAATATTTAGTATCACATGTATAAAAGAACCATTATATACTCTTAAGTTGTTATTCAGTCTAATTTAAACAAACAATGTGATACAATTTTAAACAATCGTCACATCAAATCCAGGGTGCTTTTGTTTTAAAAATCTTTAGGATTTTGATTATTTTGGTATATTTATAAATTTTCAAAGTAATTGTTCTATTTTCATGGTACAATGGGTCTGGGTTTTAATTCAGTAGTTGTTAAAATTACAGTTAGCCAAAAGTGAAAGTTTAAAGTAAATTGACTATTAAATTTAAAATTTAGGCTTTATTAAAATAAAAACGGGTTTTTAATGGAAAATGAACATAATTTTAATAGAAATATTTTTCTTACAAAAAGAAACGAACAGACAAAAAAAAATCTGTAGTCAAAGTCCAAACTTGACTTTGTTTCCTGACCACTTCTGTTAAAAAAACCGGTCTTTTTTTTACCTCAACGATCAAAATTGGTTATAATATTTTATTTATATTTTAGAAAAAAATGGTCTTGTATTTAAATAAAAGTAAACAGAATGAAAGAATCGATTGAAAAGAAGAAATAAATACTATCTTTTTTATTTAAATATTTTTTATTAAATAAACATAACATATTTATTACTTTAAATAGGTTTAAATGATTATTTGAAAAGGCTTTTTTAATTTAAAATTAATTCTCAAATAAATTATTAATTATTTTTCATATCATTAAAAACTTGATTTTTTGAATTAAAATATTTAAAAAAATTTTAAAAAAATTTCCAATATGCAATTTGCAGTCTATAAATGCACATACATTGTTTGTGATAAAAATTTTATCTTTTTATTTGTACATCAAATAATCATCTTTTTCAAAGGTTTTACTGTTTATCTTTTTAAGGACAATTTATACTTTGTTTAAATATCAATTATATAGTCTTAATATCATCATCGAATGATCAAAGTCTATTTGATATATTACAATAAAAGGATAAATAACTTAAAAAAATTAAATCATTTTTTAATTTTAAAGTCATCTGTTTTAGATAAGAGCTAATGCAGTTAAACTTATTAGACTTTTTAATTAAATGAGATAAATAATAAAAATTTTTGATTTTTAAAGATTTTAAAGATGAAAATTATTTATCTGTATCTTATTTTTTTTAAATTAAAATCATTTGAACAATGTACGTCGTTTTATTGTATCAACTCATGTGGTTTATCGAAAGATGGTTCAAATAAAGGATTCAAGCTTATTCTAGCAAATAACAGGGATGAAGATATTTATAGACCAACTTTACCAGCTTCTGCTTGGCTGTCTAAATTATCAAAAGCAGGACATGATGCTTACAAACCATGTGATAAAAATTTCAAATCTGAAGATTTATGTGTTTATGGTGCGTTGGATGTCAAAAACGCAGCACCTCCAGAATATTACAGCACATGGCTAGGTAAATAAACGATTACAACTCTTTTAGAAAATTTATTAAAATTTCATTTTTTATTATTATTTAGGTTTTTTGAATTTTTAAATTAATTATTTTTTTTAAACAGTAAATATTTTCCAAAAGAAAAAAATTGGTATTTAAAAACATTAGAACAATAACTTATAATTAGTTTCCTAAGTGAAGCAAAAAATTTGAACTGGTTATATTATAATAAGATTATTTTTCTAGATTTTGTGATAGAGATTTTTTTATGATAACCTTTTAATTTTTTTTAAAAAGATAGATAATCAAAATTTTTTTCCTAAAAGCTGTACCTAGTTGAAAAATTAATTTTCATTTTTTATACTTATTTACCTTTTTTCGAAAAATTGAAAAAAATTTATTAACTTTGAAATTTCAGGAATTAATGAGAGAGGTAGCGTCGGAAATTTGCTTTTCTACATGCAGCCGTCAAGTCACATCCAAGAACGTCAAAAAAGAGGAAAAATAGTGGGTTCATATTTAAGAAATTCGTCTTGGAATGACGTTGAAGAATTTTTACAATATTTATCTAATGTTAAATCAGATTTTAAGCCATTTAATTATGTTCAATTGGAAATGTCCAAAACCAGCGGAAAGTATTCCATCTTTTACTTGAACAACAATAATTCAAAAAGTTACACAAAATTAAACCAAGACGAATCAAGTAGATTCATATTTGCCTTATCAAATAGCAACGCTAGTGAACCATTTAATAAAGTAAAAGAAGGCAAGGTTGATTTCGAAAAAATTATTGACAAATACAGCCAGCATAATAATAAGCAATTATTAGTTGATGAAATTTTAAATTCTATCTTATTAAACAAAACAGAACATTTTCCTGATAATGTGCTCAAGCAATACATGAACGTAAGGGATGATACATATGTAAAAGGCATTAGTCAAATCAATGCTAATTATGGAAATTATTGGAAGAATGCTTTTTCTCGAACCAGTACTATAATTTTGGTAGATGGTGATGACAATGTGGAATATTATGAATATAATTTGACAAAAAAAGAAAATAGTGATAATTACAATATGAACAAATTTTCATTTAAACTAAAACCATCATATCGAAATAAGTCAAACAAATTGACATTTTTGTGCGAGTTGTTAGCTGCAAATTTTCTTTTAATGATGAAAAATATTTTTGATTGATAGAAATTACGATCGTTTTTTTTTAAATAAAATTTTTTTTAAAGAAAGGATCACTGATCTAAGTTTATAGGAAAAATCGTTAAATTAAACATATTAAAATAAATAAATGGTTTAATTAGAAAAAAGCCTTAAGTATAACCTTAACCTGATAAAGTATTCAAAGCAATGTCTGAAACAGAAATATTTTTTCAAAAAAAAATTTAAACAAAATTTTAAAAGGAAAAAACTTTTTAGATTAAAAAGCATAAGGTAAAATTTGAATTTTGGTTTGAAGCATTGCTAAATTTAGATTTACTTTTATTAGGCTTCTGGTGATCGATAGTTTAATTAATAAAACTTAAAAAGCATTTTTAATTAATTTAATTGAGTTTAATTTTTTAAATTATTCTGAAAATCATTAAACATTTCAAAAAAAATTTTAAATTACCATTTTGAATTCAAACTCAGATATTTCTTATTCGAAAAATGTTCAGAGGATTGAGAGATTAGAAAATGGTTTTCATCTAGACCAAAATCAAAATATGATATTACCAAAATACATGATATGATAAATAATTTAAATTAAAAAAATGATGTTTTTCTAAAACTAAATTAAACGAATAAATATTTAAATAAAATCTTGAAAATATTTTTTATGTTTTCTAATTTTTTTTGTATTTATGTGTTAAGAAGGTGGTGCAACAAATTTTAAAGTTTTTTTTTCTAAAATTAATTAAATATTTACATTTTAAATATAAATAGAAACAATATTTTTTTGAAAGAAAATACTGATTTGATTAAGAGCTGTAATTTTTAGTTTACCATGTTATATATAAATCTTGAACATTTTTTAATTAGATTTTAGTTCAAAATAAAAGAATTTAAAAAGAATTCAAATGCTTATTAGACATTATATTTTGACTAAAAAGTTTTTAGTCAAAATAAACAATTTGGACTTAAAAGTTATGTGATTTACAATCGATAAGTAAATTAAAAAAATACATAACAATTTTTTTGAATTTTATTATTTATTAGAGTCATTTTGGTAATTTACTAGCAAAAAATTTTATATTTTATTCTAAACAAGTCGTTTCAAGACATCCTGTGCATATTCAAGGTTTTGTTTTTGTTAAAAACGAAAATAAATGTAGCCTCTTCGAAGGAAAAATAATATCATGATTTAAGATCCCGGCGTATTCTAAATTAACAGTTTTCGAAAGCTTAATGTCGAACTTTTCTTTTATAAAATAATAAATTAATGTTTATTTAAGCTAACCTAGAGCAATATTTTAAATTTTCTCTTTAATAAAAATTAACTTTTGTTTATTTTACAAATTTAATTTACTAAAATATCGAAAAACAAAATTTATTTTACGTTTTCTTTTAGAACTAGAGACTTCTTATGAAAAAAGTTTGCATGAAAAGAAATGAAAAATTTAAAGCAAAAAACAAAGCAAACATCGAGCGAAAATTCAAATAGTAAAATCTCGGACAGATCTTTACAATCAATTACGGAAATTCCAGAGGCAACAATTGTGACCAGATCATTCCAAAGAAAGCACAAGCTTCCCCCACTTTCTTCAAGCCATAGAAAAATAAGCGTAAAACTCCATTCTAATCATAATTCTAAATTTAAAATTGATCCGAGAAGATACAGCATAAGTGATGATTCTATAGGCGATTCATTAAAAGATGAATTATCTTTTGACGAGTCAGGACCAAAAAAATCGGCAACACCCTATGATGATGTGACCGATTTTATTGAAGAAGAAAATGAAACTTTCGAGGAACATTTACAAAATGTTATAAAACAAAATACAAGGAGTTTTACTCCGCTAAGTGAAAGCATTTGGTCTCAAGAAATGCTCAATACTAGAACCCATAATGAAAATAATGACATTTACAACAAGATAGGTTTTAAATTTGGCAGTAACTTATCCGAAGATGGCAAGTATGCCTTGTTAAAAACATATGAGGATATGATTTATTATGAGCTTTTGTCTATTAATCCAGACAAAAATTTAAACAAGAGCCTGGAACGGACCAAGACTGAATTTTTCAAAAATTTGCCCAAAAAAGAAGAACTCAAATTGCCCGAAATTAAAAGCAAGCATTTAAGTGACATTAAAGAAAATAATGAATCATTAATGAGTGAATTAAACAAGAAAAAATATTCTTGTACAAAACAACTTGAAAAAGCCATGAAAATTTATGATGGAATTAAAAAATTCAAAGGAGAACACACAACAAATCAAAATTATTATAAAAAAAATCAACTTCTAGCTGCTTTTAAATCATGGAAATCAAATTGTTATTTTAACCTGTGATCCTTTAAATGTTTATTTTTGTCAACTTGGTATCTATTAAAAGTTTTTTGTTTAATTTAAACAATATGAAACATTTTAATTATTAAAGAACTAACTTAATTTATTTAATTAGGGTAACGACTAAGTTTCGTAATCCATTTTAAATCAATTATCGTGTAAGAGGATTTAACGATTTTAATAAATCCTCTTATGTTTTAAAAATAATTTAAATTGTAAATTAAAAACAATATTTTTAAGATTTATGACTGGATTATCATTAGCAATATATTTGCTTATTAGTAATATCGATTAATAAGGATTAAAATAAAAGTTGTGTTTTAAAATTTAAAAAAAACATTTAAATAAAATAAATTGAAAAGATTTTTTTATTTAATAAGTCAATTCGCTTTCATGATATAATTTTTCCTAAATTCAAATTCCAGATTGGAACCGGTCCGGCTTTATTATTGCTTGTCATTGAATTTAAAAAATCGTCATTATTTGAAGATTATTTTTTCACTAAACTCGATACAACCTAAAAAAATAATCTTCAAATAATGACGATTTTTTAAATTAGCTTTCACTTTTAGTTATTAATTTTTTTTTGGAATCATTCAATTTTAAAACTACCAAATGTTACAACAAATACACAAATAGTTCTAAATACCAATAATAAATATTTGAAAATTAAACAATCTTTTTTTATTTAAGCAATTCCATCATTAATAATATGTTTTATTTTATTTTCTAAACTACCAAATTCCATCTTAAAATTAAGAACGTTCCGCTTCATTTGAATAATTTCTAAGCACCTATTACTTAAAGTTTTATTCTAAAAATGTGTTAAAAATATTTTCATAGAATATCAAATCGAATTTTTATTTTATTTCGATTAAAAAATTCTCTCTTAAATAAAATATTTTTCCAAAAAAAATTTACTCTAGGACACGTGTAATATGATGAATCGAAAAAACAATAATTTATTATTAAAGATTTTTTTTGCGATCGGATTAGTTTTATTAATTTTTTTGTTTATTACCGATTCAATTTTTTATTGGAAAGTATTTTTTAAAAGATTAAGCATTGATGTAGATGAATTAACCAGAAAAAAGGCTTCAATACGAAAAGAATTGGACTTTTTACAAATTGAGCGATCTAAATCGAATAATGAGCTGAATCTATTAAAGAACCAAATATATTTTTTGAAGAAAAACCTCGAAAACAAAAGAGTAGAAGTCAACAAAAATATCGAGGAACTTTCCGAACTTTCTTATTTAGGGAGATTAAATCAAAATAGTAATGAAGAAGAATCAATGGAATCATGCTTGAATTTAGATTCATGTTTTTTAAAACAGAATCCTATTTTTCATCTTTTAGACGCAAAAATTATGAAGCTAGATTTAGGTTCAATTAGATCAACTTTAAATTTATCACTAAAAACAATAAACGCATGTTTTTCCATAGTTATTTTGCCAAATGAAAAAATGTTCCCAAGACTTCGTCAGTTTTTAATCAACAACGGCGAAAAGACAAACTTTATTTTCATTGTTGATCATTCCATTTATAAATCAAAAATCACAAAAAATATATTGATTGAAGAATTTCAAGATGATTATCTCGAACCAATTTTTAAGTGCGCAATTTTTGCATCATTTGGTTCCAAAGGTCAAATGGGTATAAATCTTGGAATTATAGATGTAAAAAATTCATCAAAATATGATTTAACTTCAAAAAGAGAGTTCATTTTCTATTTCAAACATAATCTCAAACATTCAAGATCAAAAATTTTTTTTGATTATTTCAAAACATTTAAAAAAGTGCACCTGAGTAATGATCTAAAAGAAGATATTTCATTAAAATCACAGTTTATGGTAATAATTCCAGAAAAAGATGATATCGATGCAATTGTTTCTTTTATTGAAGCTCTTAGGTCTGGTGCTGTGCCTATTTTATTTGATTTAGATTACGAACTGCCATTGCCTAATTTAATCGCCTGGGATGAAGTGGCGATTCGGCTCCCATTCGGCCAATTTAAACAGTTACCAACTATTCTAAACTCAATCTCTCCTAATGAACTGATCCAGCGACGAATTAAAGCAAAAATGCTTTTTGAGTCATATTTTGAATCCAAGACAAAACAATTCAAAACTATAATTGCAGCTTTGTTTGCAAAAATTAAGCTTAAAAGTAACCCACTGCCTGATCATAGACCTGTTGAATTTATTCCAAAATTTTCTAAAATTTTAAAATTTAATTTTTCAAATTTAAAAAAATTGAAATATCTCGGACCATTAAATAATTTTAAACGAGATAGTAATTTCTTTCAGAGCAACTATACTGAATCAGTTTATGTGAAATGGAATCTTATTAGATATCCCTTTGGCAGTTTTCCCAGTCTTCCCTTTAATAGCAATTATTTTTCTCAGATCCACACAACTACTGATAAAAGGGATTATATCGATGGAAATTTTTTCCACTTGAACCTTAGCGGAAATTATGATCAATCAGAACAATTTACTATAGTGATACTGACTTTTAGTCGAGAAAAATTGCTAGTCAAATATTTAGAGAGTTACTTTGCAACAATTCCGCATTTAAATTCAATTTTGATTCTATGGAATTCACTTAAAACAGAACCAGAGTGGACATTGTGGCAAAATTTGTCCATTTTTTTTCACAATAAAAGGTTAAAAATTCTTAAAATGAAATCAAATAGTTTAAATAATCGTTTCTTACCGTTTGATCTAATCAAAACAGAAGCGATTTTGAGCTTAGATGATGACGTGTTTTTAAGTGCAGATGAAATAACATTTGGATTTAGGATCTGGAGACAAAATAGGGAGCGCATTGTTGGATATCCAGCGCGTCACCATTTATTTGATAATTCCACCAAACACTTTATTTACGGCAAGAATCAGCTTTCATGTGAGTATTCCTTAGTTTTGACAGGTGGTGCTTTTTATCACAAATTTTATAACTATTATTATTCGTATGTGTCCAATTCAGAAATTCGAAGTAAAGTTGACAAATTAATGAATTGTGAAGATATTGCATTTAATATGATGATTGCCCATTTGACTCGCAAACCCCCAATTAAAGTTACCAGTAAATTTAAATTTTCTTGTATTGATTGCAAGAGTTTAAAATCTGAACTACCAATTTCACTTAAAACAGACCATTACCAAATTAGAAACAAATGTATGGACTCTTTTATTAAGATATATGGTTATAACCCATTGCTTAACTCTCAATTTAAAGCAAGTAGTGTTTTATTTAACATAGAATTACCTAAAAAAATGAAAAGTTGTTTTAAAAGCGTGTAATTTGAAATGTGAAATAAAAATATTTCCTTCAAAAATTTTATAATTTTATCATAAAATATCTATTTTTCTCATGATTTTTTTACCATCTTTCGTATTAAAATTAGTGTTGGAATCCGGAAAATCGGACACTTAACCTGCCAAATTTTTAGAAACCGTGCTCATGTCCGCATTAACCGGTCATTTTTTTGGCGGGCTGTCATTTGGCCGGTTTGATTGACGGCCTCATTTTTGGACCGCAAAAAATATGACCAAAAGAATACCAGTGGTCAAACAACGTTTTGGCGAGCGATCACGTAAATCGCAAGTTTTTTTGAGTAAAAAATTAAAAAATTTTCAAAATAACGTATAAGGATCATAAAATAAATATCAAAAATTTTTTTTTATTTTTATATAGTTTTTTTTAAGAAAGTTCTTTCATTTTTCTGTAAAATTTTCTGAAGGTTAAGTAACATTCCGCAAAAAATTTTGCCGTAGTTTTGATCGTCCGTATTTTTTGGAGGTTCAAAAATTATATCGGCTATCAAACCGGTCTAAAGACAGCTAAAACCGTCTGCCTGACTATACATCCAACACTGAGTGAAACTAAAAAATTAATTGCTAAAAAGAATAAAATCCTTTGATCATTTTCAAATGAAACAAAAAATGTAATGTTCTAAAAATTAATTAATTTTAACAAAAATATTTTTTTGATGATATAATTTAAGTTTGAAACACTTTTTTTCATATCTATGGTAACCAATTATTTTTAAATTATTTATAAAGATTCTTGAATTATTTTATTTTTTTAATTTTTAAAAGACAAATCATGTCATATTGGAAAATAAATATTCAATCATACTATTTATATTTATTTTTTTGGTGGCTTAGAGATATAATATTATTTTAATGTATTTACTATTTATTTCGTTGGGAGATTTTGATGTCATTTAGATTATTATTTAATTTTGCATATATTTTGTTACAACCTTTTAAAAAGTTCTAATCCTTAAACGATACCTTGCATCTTCGACTCTCGATAATCAACTAAAACCCTTAATATTCTAAACTGCTTGATAAATTTTTATTTTAAAAAATTCTTAAAAAAATTTTAAAATGAGCAAAATTAAAAAATTGAAAATTAACAAAATAAAGTCATTTAAATTTTAATTTAAAAAAAATACATGAAGTGTCGGTAATATACCGTAACATACCGTCAATTCATAAGAATAAAAAATCTATACGTGCTATATTTTTATTTCTAAAATCAGTAAATCATATGCCTATTTTTAATAGTAGAATATAAGAATAAAAACGATAATAAAATTTTCAAATTGTCTATTATAAATTTGATTTTTTAGTTGCAATCGTTTCTTTATTCTTTAATTTGTCCAAGGCTTCCTTAAGCCTACGACCATAATCAGGATGACATTTACCAAAATTAATCACAGCTCTCTCTTGAATAAATTCGGCTGCGTTGACCAAATGACCGGATATATTTTCAATCAATCTTTGTTTTTCTTGATCATTTAAAACTTTTTCCCAGAATAGTCCAACTTGAGAAAAATTATCTTCATTGCCAGAATCGTAGCGTTTAATATCGCCACTTACTGGACAAGCAGATTCAATATGCACTAAATTATGTTCAGGTCCGGAAAACGAATTCGGATAATAATTTGGAGCACCATTTTGGTTGTCATTTATGCATTGTGGGCCATCACGTTGATAGTTTCGTACTTTGAAAGGACAGTTTACTGGAATTTGCAAATAATTGGCTCCTAGTCTATGCCTGTGGGTATCTGCATAGCTAAAAAGTCTTCCTTGCAACATTTTATCTGGTGATGGCTCGATTCCGGGAATCAAATGTGAAGGTGCGAATGCAATTTGTTCCACTTCAGCAAAATAATTGGTAGGATTTCTATTCAAGACAAGTCTTCCTACCGGAATCAATGGGTATTCACCGTGAGGCCAAATTTTGGTCAAATCAAATGGATTGAATTTGCACTTTTCTGCTTCTTCAAAAGTCATCACTTGAATGTAAAGAGTCCAGGAAGGAAAATTTCCACACCCGATTGCATTGTACAAATCTTGTGTGGCATAATCTGGATCTTGGCCTGATAATTCAGAAGCTCGTTGAGCAGACAAATTTTTAATACCTTGATCAGTCTTTAAAAATGTAAAATAATAAAACTAAATCAAATTTTTTGTGTTAATCACCTTAAAATGGAATTTACAGTAGACCGGATTTCCTTGTGCATTTACCAGCTTGAATGTATGAGACCCGTATCCATTCATGTGCCTATATCCGTCCGGAGTGCCTCGGTCTGAGAATAAAAATGACACTTGATGACTGGTCTCTGGTCTTAAGGAAATAAAATCCCAAAACATGTTCGCATCTTTAAGATGAGTGACAGGATTTCTTTTTTGAGTGTGAATAAAAGACGGAAACTAAATTAAGAATATTAATAAAATATTAATTAGTTACCAAATTAAAGTACCAGAATTGGATCTCTGATAAAAAAGATTGGTGTATTGTTGCCGACAAGATCCCATATTCCATGTTCGGTATAAAATTTCACTGCAAAGCCTCTTGGATCTCGAGCAGTATCTGCTGAGCCTGACTCACCGCCAACTGTTGAAAACCTAATTGCCTTAATTAATTGAAAAATTAGCAATCACTTATTTAAAAATTTGATTAAAATTTACAATCGGAGTTCGTTTTCCTATTTTGTCGAATACAACTGCTTTTGTGTATTTGGATATGTCATGAGTGACTTCAAAATAGCCGAATGCTCCGGCACCTTTTGCATGCACGACCCTTTCTGGAATTCTTTCGCGATCAAAGTGAGCCATTTCGTCTAATAAAGCCACGTCCTGTAGCAGAATCGGGCCTCTAGGTCCAACTGTTAATGAATTGAGCTTATCACCAACCGGTTGACCATGTCCAGTTGTCAAGAGCTCGCTTTGATTTCTCATCTTTTTGGCATATTCACACAATTGATCAGCTGCTTTGTTTTCAGACATTTTTTTCTATCTAAATAGAAGCCTTTTTATTCTCTGGCTTACTAAAAATTTCGTATTTAATAATATCTTTGGCCTATGTCAAAAAATTTCATTATCTTTACAAGGTTCGAGGAAAAATTTTATCGCTAAATTTTGGGTGTAAAAAATAATAAAATTTTCATAATTTTTTTAATTTAGATTTGCTTTAAAATTTTTCATTATAAGCGTTCAATATACATACTTTTTAATCTAATCTATTGTTAGATAATTGGCAAAATTTTAAAACCATTGTGATTTTAGATCAAATTCTTTAATTTAAAAATTTTTTGAATTAAAAAAAATGCCTTCAATAAACAATATTAAATTTTCAAATGGTCTTGAAATCCCAAGCCTTGGTCTTGGAACTTATAAGGTTGAAAATAAAATTTATCTTTAAATTGGTAATTTAAAAACTGCTTAATTTTCAGGAAGAAAAAGAAGATGTTTTAGTTGATGCAGTCAAGGCTGCAATTAAGAGTGGATATCGTCATTTTGATTGCGCTCATATCTATTTTAATGAGCAACACATTGGAAAAGCTATTAGGGATACAATTGCCGAGTCAAATGGTACTTTAAAGCGTGAAGATTTTTTCATCACATCCAAATGCTGGAATACTTATCATTCTAGAGAAAAAGTTCATCTATGCTTGGATCAAATTTTACAAAGACTTGGTCTTGAATATCTGGATTTATATTTAATCCATTGGCCTATGGGATTTAAAGAAGACACTGGTGATTACCCAGTGGGAGAAGATGGAAAACTGATTCCTTCAGATATTCATTATTTAGATACCTACAAGGCTATGGAGGAATGTGTCCGAAATGGAAAAACCAAGAGTATTGGTGTAAGCAATTTTAATATTAAACAGTTGGAAGATGTTTTGGCTAATTGTGAAATCAAACCTGTCTGTAATCAGGTCGAAGTGAATCCGTTATTCCAAAATGCTGAGCTTATAGAATTTTGTCAAAAAAAAAACATTGTTGTTGTAGCTTATGCTCCTTTGGGGGCCCCCGATAGAGCATGGTATGTATTTTTTGTAATTTTTTAAATAATAAGCACATATTTTTTACAAAAAGGCTAAAAACTGATGATCCAGTTCCACTCCAACATCCAATTGTTCTTAATTTGGCCAAAAAGCACAATAAATCTCCAGCTCAAATTATTCTAAGGTGGTTATTGCAAAGAGGCTTGGTAGTTATTCCAAAAAGTGTGAATCCAACGCGTATTGAAGAGAATAGTAAAATTTTTGATTTTAACTTAAGTTCAGAAGAAATGACTGAATTCAAAAATTTTCGAGATCAATTCAGATTTTATAAATTTGAAGTGTAAGTGAAGTGTAATTTTTTTCTATACTTGTTTATTTAATTTTTTTTTGTTACAGAGCTGATAACCATCAATTTTATCCGTTTTAAAGAAATGGTGAAGAATGAAATGCTTCCAATAGAGATTACACTATTTTAGCTTAGATTATTTTTAGTAGTATTAGATAATAAAATGTTTTAAAACTTAAAATCTTTTTTATTTTTTATAATATTATATTTTTAATATTAGCCTGATTATTTAATTAAAAATAAATTATAGTTTGATTAAATTCAACAAATTCAAATTAGAAACATGAAAAAATTTGTCTGTAAAGTTTATAGAAGACTTTGGATTACAAAAAGAAATTGTTTTGTTTGTTGAATTTTGGTAATTTTTGATTAAATCTAAAAAATGGAGCAATGTAGCTAGATTCTTTCTTTAAAAGTAAAAAAATTAAATTTTTACAATTATTTTTAATCTAGTAGAGTCCTCAGAAATTTTATTAATAGACGTTTGTTAAATTTAGAAGTAAATACAGATTTGCTTTTTTCTAGAAAAAAATTATTTTAGAAAATTCAATTTAAATAATGCTGTTAAAATTTTTTATACCCAATAGTAGTTATTTGAAAAAATTAAATTTTAGTCTAATTCGTAAGATGTCTTTTGTGCCAAGAAAAAAATTTAATAACGGCCTTGAGATTCCAGCTTTGGGATTGGGAACTTATAAAGTCGAAAATTTTTCAAATTTTTACCTAAAAAAAAATTTAGTTTATTTTGTTTAGGAAGAAAATGAAGCTGTTTTGATCGAGGCAGTAAAATCAGCTCTTAGATGTGGATATAGACATATCGATAGTGCTCCTGTTTATTACAATGAACTTCCAGTCGGGCATGGGATTCGAGAAGCGATAAGTGAATCACAAGGTTCTTTGAAAAGAGAAGACATTTTCATCACATCCAAATGTTGGTGTACATTTTTTTCAAAAGAAAAAGTTCCGGTCTGTCTCGATAAAACACTTAGCAATCTTGGTATGGATTATTTAGATCTTTATCTTATTCACTGGCCCATGGGATTTAAAGTATTCAAGATATTAAGGAATTTTTTTTCTTGTAAAGATTTTTGATTACAAGGAAAACGAAGGATTCTATCCTGAAGACGCTAACGGAAAAGTTATTCCTTCTGATGTTCATTATCTAGAAACTTATAGAGCTATGGAAGAGCTTGTCAAAAATGGAAAAGTAAAAAGTATTGGAGTCAGCAATTTTAATATTAAACAGCTCCAAGATGTTCTTGATCACTGTGAAATAAAACCTGTTTGCAACCAATTTGAAGTTCATCCATTTTTACAAAATGACGAATTAGTTGATTTTTGCCATAAAAATGAAATAGTTGTAGTTGCCTATGCACCTTTGGGAGCTCCAGATCGCTCATGGTAATTTATTTAATAAAATAATTTACTTAACTTTTGTTAAAATATTTAATTAAGGTCAAAACCAGATGATCCTAAGGTACTTGATAACCAAATTATTCATGAATTAGCTGAAAAGCACAATAAAACACCCGGCCAAATAATTCTTAGATGGTTGGTACAGAGAAATATTGTTGTTATTCCTAAAAGTGTTAATCCGGGACGCATTGAAGAAAATAGCAAAATATTTGATTTTAATTTAGATGACGAAGATATGGACGCATTCAAAAATATTAAGGAGCAGTTTAGATATTATAGTTTTGATGAGTAAAATTTAAAATTAAATTTTAGCTTTTATTTTTTTTTAATTTATTTTTTAAGATGTGACAACCACTCTCAATATCCATTTAAATTGTGAAGCATTTTAAAATAAAATTATAAAACTTTAATTTTTTACATTTTTTCTGATAAAAATAATTCAACTCATTATATCATAAAAATTTAGTGACAGGTAAAATGAAACTGAAATGTTTATTAAAATAAATAAATAGATTTCTGCTTAATTTTGGATCAAACCAGTAGAGGATAATAACCAAGACTGTGTTTATTTTTTGAAGAATTAGTGGTAGGAATAAACGCTGTAACTGGAAAAGTCAATAAGTAAATTTTCAGGATTTTTCAGGATTTGATTTTTAAAAGTCATCTGAATTTTAATTTTAAGCTAAAAAAAATAGTAACCTGAGATATGGAAAATTAATAAATTTTAATTTTTTAATAAAAAATAAGAAGTTTAAAAAGGTCTAAGTTTTATTTATTATTTTATGAAATAACTACGGAAAAGACAATTTTTATCTATTTGTTGATACTTTGGGTCAAAAAAAGAAACTAATGAATTTTTTTTGACTTTCAATTAGACATCTCAATCCTTGATTTAAAATTTTATTTCAAAAATAAAGAAAAACTAAATAACTCGAAAGCTTTTATTAAAAAACATCGTTTTTGATTATCTCATCGTGTTAGATGAATATATTTACTAAATTAAAAAAATCATTCTCTTTTAAAATTTAAAATAATTGTTTAAAAGGCCGTAAAAAATTCTCTCAGCATGGCATTCAAGGCGTCTGGAGTGTACTTAATATATTTGTCCCGATTAGTAGCAAAGTTGTATCTCGAATATATCTCAAAGAATTTTTGATACTGTAGGCCGACATACAAAACGTTGTCCTGCCTAATTTCTTCAGCTAAATCATGCTGTTCCCCTGGAATATAATATCGTTTTTGAGCCTCATATATTTCTTCAAATTCTTTGTTAAATCCCTTCAACAACACCAAAAAAATTAATTTATTTTAAAAATTAAATATTTATTAATCATACGCTAAATCTATCTTTTAATATTTGCCTGTCTTTGTCTTTTAGCTTTTCTCCATGGAAAGGATTTCGCTCAATCAAATCTCTTATATATGACATTAATTTGCTCCAGCTTATTTTAGAAGTTTTGAGAAAAATTTAATATTTAAATTGGAATTTTTTACCATTTTGAATATTCCCGTTTATAATTCATTATCTCTGTTTCGTAGTGGTTTTTTAGATCCAATTTATTCGCTAGCACAAAGAGCTCAATTAAACTGTCACATTTGTCAATGTTTTCTTTTTTTATGCTTTGATTTAAGGAAAAATGAAAAAAAATCTAAAATGCAAAATATTGAAAATTACTTGGGAACATTTGATAGAATTTTTTTGATTTTATGTATATTATTCAGCAAAAATACATATTTTAAATTTTGATCTTGGTAACAGTCAGCTTTTTTTTTTAAATTGTAATTCAAATACAAAAATAAGCGATAAAAATAGTCGGCTAATTGTTCACGGTAGACTTTCTTTTCCGGAATTGACTCAACCTGATAAGCAATACGCTTGAAATTTGCTATATTTTCTTATGAAAGGCTTTAATGCTTTGTTTATAAAATAATAGAGATTTACTTTCAGAGGCTTCGCGTCTCAAGTTAATTTCAAGCTCAGATGGCATCAATTGATTGGAATTTTTGCTCACTACTACACTTGATATAAATCCAGCAATTACATCAAATGGAAGCACATTGCTTATAAAAGTCAAAGTTTCAGTGGTAATGGGATGGATATTTCCATTTTGATGGATGGTTTGCGAATCATTTCGAATCGAGTCGAGCACATCTCTAAAGTAATCTACACATGCTTTTTCAAAATTAACAAACAATTCAAGATAAATATTATTTATTTTGTTTAGATGTCTTGTGGTTTTAAATGTTGTTTGATCGAAAATTTCTAAAAATTTTGGCTTCGTTTTGACCATTTCAGATAAAATATTCAATAAAGATATAATGTATTTTGAGGTCGATTTTTTTGATATTTGTTTAACGTTGTTTGATAGCCGCTAAATAAATAGTTTCGATAGTTAGGTTTAGTTTTAATTTTTTTAAGGAAAAAAGTGTATCCTTTATTTTTTACTTTATAATTTTTTAAAAATTGGCCAAATTATTTAAAATTTAAAAAGAAAAAGAAAATCGAACAAATGGGCATATATGAGCTCAGTGAATCGATTTTTTTGCTATTTAAATGAAAATATTTGGAAATGAAAGAGATAAACAAAAAATTACAAATGTATACAAATGTGTATTTCATAAACAAAAAATTTATACCTTAAATGGTTGTTTTTTAATAATTTTTAATATAAGTAAATAAATTATTAGGAAAAAAAATCAACTCTAAAATTCTAGAAAACAAGCTTTGACAATGTGAATGAGTCTATTTTTTCATTATTACATCAAGTATTCAAGTCAAGAAGTCATTAATTTATTGAAAAGGAGGAACTAAAATTACTGAAAGTAAGTGCTTCAGATGAAATAGTCCGAGAATTATTCTTCGCAAAAGAGTTGTCGCAAGGTCAAGATAGGCTGTTATTAATAAACTTAAGAACTTTTTTGATTTATTTTACATATTTATTTTTTTCTAGAATTAAAAGTTAAATTTTTGTAAATTTAATTGAAATTAAAAAAGTATTTTAATAAATAATTTGAATCTTTTTTCGATTAAATTTGATGTATTTTCGTTAGATTGACGTATTCCGAATTTTAGCCCTATTCTTTTTTTTTCTTTTTTTCAAATAAATAAATCTAAGAGTAGTACGTTTGATAGATTTGATACAATTCCGAGAATTAATTTGTCACATTATATCACCTGATATTATCTAAGTCTTAAGTCAAAGATTACTAAAATTCAAAATTAGGGTCATGTCGACTTTGTGATCAGGTGTTCACAAAAAAATGTGATCATAGGTTTCATGTCTAAAATGTGATCATTTTGATCACAAAAATATTTATTAAACTCATTGTGACCAAAATTTGATCACCAAAAATTTTTTCTCCTTAAGCAATTTTAAAATGCCCTTAAGGTGTTCGTTGAATTAAATAAATAAATAAATAATATTAAATTTATATTTATGTTTAGAAAAAGTTCTAAAAATAGCTATTCACTATAGAAAACTACAAGTTTAAAAAAAAATTTAAAACAAGATTTTTGCTAAGCTAAAAAATGGAAAGTGTAGAAGAAATTTTTAATAAGATTATGGGTTTGGGAATTGTCCATACGGCATTCAATTGTATCAAAGCCAATTGAAAAAAATTTGGTCAAGAAATGGTACAAGAAAATGGAGTTAAGATGCAAAAAAACGTTTTGCTAGCCTGGCTTTTTTCAAATTAAGGCACATTTAAATCGGCAATTGATGTTTCATTTTTTGTTCTTTTTAAAAAACCCGGTTTTTATGGCATTAAGAATTAAACCATTAAAAATCATAGAGCCAGCATCAAATCCTGTAGCCAGTGGCATATGTGGTGAATTTATGAAAAATTAAAAGGGCGTTAAATTACAAATGACCAAGAAACATAAATTATCAACATTTTTCTTGTTTTTTAATATAAATAGAGAAAAATATTTATACTAAACTTTATACTGAACTTTTAATTTCATACTAAAATTTTATACAAAATCTATACTTTTATACTAATTTTTTTTAATTCAAGCAAAGTTTAATAAAAATTAAAAGTTTTTCTTATCACAAAAATATTTTTTTAAAACCAAAATATTTTACTGTTCACATAAAAAAATGTACATAAATTCTTCGGTTAATTAATTAAAGTTTTGGTCACAAAATAGGGGTTGTGAAGTTCATTTCAATTCGATCTTTTCAATTCAGAAAAAGTTAAACTTAAACTTTTTTACTAAAAGAGATAATTTAGTTCTGTAAAATGCTTAATTATAAGCAAATTTGCTTAATACAAAAATATATGTCTGCAAAAACTCTGCAATGTAATTGCACACTTGATTGGAATACTTTTTAATGGGCTGCAAAATGCAGAAAATTGCATAGTATTTTGCAGACTTATTTTACTGCATTAAGCAAATTTGCTTATAATTAAGCATTTTACAGAACTAAATTATCTCTTTTAGTAAAAAAGTTATTTAACTTTTTCTGAATTGAAATGATCGAATTGAAACGAACTTCACAACCCCCACAAAATATGTGAACATTTATCACTGATCACATTTTGTACATGAGACCTATGATCACATTTTTTTGTGAACACCTGATCACTAAGTCGACAAAAATGTTTAAAAAAATGAAAAAAATTACAACTAAAGAGTTATCAATATATGTATTATTTGCAGAGTTGGTCGAAAATCAAAAACCAAGTTTGACTTTGAATTTATGACTTAAACTTTTGACCAAATCTGATTAAGGCTTTCTATCTTAGAGTAAAAATTCTGTACAATTTTGGGAAAAAGTTAATTTTTTTTTACTAAAATAAAGCCTGGTTTAAGGATTCGGGCATGTTGTAGGTTCGAGAACTATTAGTCAAAATTAAAATTAATAATTAAACTACTAATTAATTAAAATCTTTAATTTAATTATGTATCTCAAGATTAGATTTATTTTCATTTGAAAATTTTATTTTTGATATGACGGGTTTACATTTATCCATTTGATAACCCACAGATACGACTGACCCTATTTTTTTTATTTTTTTTTCCTTTTTTTTTTAATTTATAAATTATTGCGATTTAAAATAGATCACATTATTCCATAAATTATTTAAACAAAATTTTTTTTAAGCTAAATTGCTATTTTTTTACCTTTAATTAAATCTTCGATTTTATTTTATTTTAAATGTAAAATATTTTTGTCCATTGCTTTAGAAACATGCTTCCAAATTTTTTTTTTAATTTTTTTTTAATTCCATTTTTCACAATTTTTTCAAAAATTTGAAAGGATACACTTATTCCAAATTAAGATAAAAGCTTACTTCAGACTCGGTGTTCAAGAATCGTAAGACTGGTTCAAATATGCATCCCAATAGTCTAATTGCCATTTCTTTATCAGACTCTATTAATTTAAATATGAATTTGATTTCCATTTGAAAAGATGACAATGTCTTATTTATTAATTGAGTAAATTTGACACTATCATTAATCTCGTTTTCTTCATCAAAATTGCTTAGATTTGTTAATTTATTGAGCTGAACAGAACTGTTTGAATATGAATCGTTTAGATTTGCCTTTGATACCTTTCTTTTTGAGTCATTGGAACTAAAAAGATTTTCCCTTAAAAATATATATTTCTATTTTCTTTTGAGTGCAAATGGATTTTAAAATATTACGTCAATCTTGATCTAAGAGTAGTACGTTTCGAATCGATATTATCACTCATTGAGTTGTTTAGGTTAGAGCCAGGCGATTGTGGCGCCAGTGAACTTCGTTTTGAAAATTGAGAAGAATTTGAATGACTTGAATTATATACAGCACTATTTGCGCTATTATTCAAAGAATTTGCTTTACCTTTAATACTGGATAATTTGAAAATAAATTAAAAATAAAAATTAATTTAAAATACTGATTCAAAAAATACTTTTTCAAATTATCTAATATCAATTGACTTCTATTATTAATAATTTTTTCATAAAGCTTGTCCAAATGAGTTGGTTCAGTTTTTTTAAACCATTCCATTATGTATTTCATTTGGTTAAAATCATTTTCTGAAATTATTTTTATCATTGAGAAAAGAAAAAAAAATTGGTTATCTTACCTTTTGGTCCATGAAGTTTTCCACTATCAGCATTATCTAAATTATCATTTGAAACATTTGCTTTGATTACATTAAATTTATTTAAATACGATTCGAATTCTCGATCAACATTAATTTTTCCTTTTACCCATAAGTCTTCCTTAAATAATCAAATAAATATTTAAACTTATTGAGAGCAAGATTTAAAAATACAATCTAATTTTAATAAAACTCATTTTTAAATCTTCAAAATCATTATCTAACTAAAAATGGGCAATATTTGGTAAGGTTTAAAAATTTATGCAAAATATTTTAATTATTTTAATTATATTTAATAATTTTATTATTTTTTTTATTCAATCATTTAATTATGGAATGAAAAGTATAGAGAAATGAACAGAAATTAATGGTTCAATGCTTCAGTTATTACTTAAAGTGATGCTCTCTTTATCCTTAAGTCCTTTAAAATTAGTATGTGGCGGTTTTTAGATTATTCAATTAAATTTGTTCTTGGCAATTTAGTACTTCCTTAGCAAACTCAAAATAAAACTTATTTAAAAAGCAATTTATGAAAAATCTTTTGTTGAATTTTGATTTTTTTTATTTAATTTCACAAATTTTAATTAAATGAACAAAATATAACAAAAGTCTAGTAGAGCTTTTTTAAGATATTCACAATTATAGACAGTGTCAAATTGACACTGGTCATTGTAGTGTTAAGCGTATATGACCAATATTGACCATTTTTAGTTGGTAACATTACTCACACACTACAATAGACTTATCGAAAGTAATCGAAAAATTAAAAAATAATAAAATTAATTACGTTTTCAGATTTTTGACTTTTATTCTTGTTTATTGTAAAATATTGAATGGCCGATCTTAGTTTGTCCATCTGATTCAAATAAGTATTTATATTTTGGCCTGGCCTACAAGAAATAATAAGAAAATAGTTAAAATTTGATTTTTTCTCAATTACCCAGCTTGAATTACTACTGATAGATTTTTAACAGCATCATAGTATTCTAATATATTGTCCAGTTGAACAACAGCTTTCTGTAAGTCTAAGAAGATCAAAAAATTAAATTTTAGATTAAAATCAAAGATGCTTGGTACAAACTTGAGTGTTTGATTTGTAATGTATTTGTTGAGTCGTAAACAGGAACAATTAAGTCATGTAAGCCAGATAAGCGAATTTCAATGCCATCCAATAGACAAGTCATTTTGTTTGTTTGTTCTTTGCTCTCACCGAGGCATTTTTTCATCAAATTTATTGAGTTAAGATCTTGTTGAATCTTAAGATCGTTTATTTGTCTAAGACGATACGTATCCTCGTATACCATTATTCGTTTAAAAATGCCACAAAAGAAAAAAAGATTGGTAAATTTTCTGTTAAAATTATGCTAACTTTTCTTTATAAATTATAAATTTCAAATTCAAATTGTGTTTAGTTTTGTTTTCTTTTCATATTTATGATTAATTCATTGCTTTACTCGCAACTATAATATCGAAAGATAATAACAAAAAGTTTTATGTATGAATATCTTGTTGGGTTAAAATTATAATATTCTGTATCTAATTACTTTAATTGTTTAATTTATTAAAAAATCGAAATAAGTCTTGTTTTCAAATATTATATTAATTTTTAATTAATTTTTTAAGTTAAACCTGAACTCAAAGTTTTTAATAAATAAAAAACTGACTCGGAATTTTTTGTTTCGCTTGAGTTATTTTAATTTTAAATTAGGAAATTTGAATTTTCAATAATATCTCTAATGTCAAAACTAAAAATTTTAATCAAATTGTAATTTTAGACTTGTTTTAAGGAACAAAAATTTTTTGTCATTAAATCTTATCATTTCTTCTTTAAAATGTCCAAAAAATATTAATCAATTTTTTGAATTTATTTTTAAATTTAAATTAATCTTTTTTTAACAAAAAAAAATTTATTTGAGAAAAAAAATCGTTTTTTTTATTAAAAATTATTTTATTAAAATTTAAAAATTTTCCATTTAAAATTTTAAATCTAAAATTACCAATGTCTTTTTCCATCAATGAACATCATTGACTCTGCATAAGTTTTTGGCCAAACTTGTGGTATTGAATGTTCTGCTGGTACTTTGAATTTAAAGTAAAAGTCATTAGTTGTCTCTTTATGACTTGTTTTCGGATCAACTGTTTGTGCGAGTACTTTAACCTGAATTTGATTTGCCTCGGTATATACCACCTCAGATGTAAGAAATAATAATGAACCGATCACTACAGGCCTTCTAAACGATATATTATCTACCACTGAACATCTTGTAGTTGTTTTACTGAATAAACACGCATTTGTCCAGGCTAATTCGAATGCCTGACGCATTAAAAATCCACCGAAAATTTTATTATAAAGATTTCTTTGTTCCGGAAAGCATATTATCACGTTCTTTAGTAACGTCTCTTCCATCCATACTGTATTTTCAGGTTTAACACGAGCTCTGAAAGATCCCGAACTAAAATGAATTTAAAATCAGCTATCAAAAATATATTCTTTTATAAATAATAACTTCATATCAATAGTTTTTTTGAACATTTCATGAATCAAAGCGCTTTCAACATTATTAGGAGGCAAATTAAGCAAAGAAGACTGAATCTCTTTATGTCTTATGAATTTATTTCCTTTAGAAATAAAATTTAAATTTCATTTTGAGTGATTTTCTGTTTGAAATTACTTTTTCCTAGTTCATTAATCACCTTCTCTTCCGAGGTCACAATTTCCAAAGGATTCATAGCTGCAGATCCCATATTATTAGTATCCCTAGCACAAACTAAAAACTTAGCCTCCAATACATGATTCCATACTCCAGGTGCAAGTTCTTGTTCTAGTTTCATGGTAATCTCGGACGAAGACTTTCCAACCCAGCTGGTAAACCCACTTAATTTTATATTTTTATCAACATGAATAGCTGTCTCTTTAACCTCTATTCGGTCAACAAGTGCTGTCACAATAACTATTGGTGACACTTCACGTCCGTTTAAAATTATATTCTGACTTTTATTGTGAAGATAAGATATATGGACTGCCATTGTGTCCAGATCTTCTAACAAACGACCAAACCTAACTGTGTGCTGAAAATTTCCATATCTGTTTCTGAGATCGGGTTGATCTGCTAATGGAATCACAGCTTCAGCAAAACTATCGGTCATCCGATGCTGTTTTAAGCTAGATTGATCTTTTTTTACATGATTGACCAGCAATTCTTTGTCAAGAACTTTTTCGCCCCATGTTTTATCGTACCCAATCAAGTCCATCAAACTAGACCTAACTTTAAAGAATAATTACTTTGGGAAACCGGATGAAAATGTTTTACTTTGATGCATAGTTGGTATTGTTGATGTGCTGGACACATATCTAGTCCATACTCTGAGCGGATTCCTAACAAATTTGAACTTGGAAAGCAACATTTTAGTTTTGTTTGAAATTATGAGTGAATAATATATTCCAAATTGTAAATTTTTTAATGAATGTAAATTATGCTTGTTAATTTGCCTTTAGTTTAGAATTTATTTTTTGGTTTGATTGGACTTAAATTGAGGTTTAATTGCCACCAACGCCCTCGAAAGTGGAATTCATTTGTTTTTTGATTGAAATTTTTAAAAATACAAATAAGGTATGGATTTCCTTTTTTTGTTTTATAAAATATTTTAAGTTAATTATTTACAAATAAAGCTAAAAAATTACTAGTCTAGTTTTTATTTTATCTCGATCGCTTATTCAAATTCTAAATTTAATTTAAAAAAATTTTTCCGAAAAGATTAACAAATGCCAAAATTAATCAATTTTTCTAATTAAATTTTTTGGTTTCACAAGTTTTCATAAGTTTTATATGAGAAAACTTAGGAATTTAGATCTAAAAGTTATTTTTTTACAGCTAAAGCTTTTTTTTTTGATGTCCTTGCCTAGTTACTAAATTTTTTTGATAAATAGCATTAAAGTAGGCAACGAATTCGCGTATGTATTTTCTTCAAGTCTTTTTCAACAAAATAAAGAGGTCAATTAACCTAAAATGCAGAAAAAATGTGATTCAGTCCAATTATTTTATTTTTACTTTGGTAAAAATTAAAAATGATAGATTAAAAAAAATAGTTATTTACCTTTGTATGTTAGAAATTATAAAAGTGCGCAGAATGATTAATAAATTATTACGTTCTTTTTTTTCAAGATTTTAAAAGAATAAAATTCTATCTACGAATCGTTTGTGATAAAAAAAACAGGACAAAAATTTTTTTTTAATTTCAAAATAATCTCATGCAATAATTATTGGTGGCCATTTTATCTTTTTTTTTACTCTAAAACGATCTAATTTAATTTCATATTTTAAGAAATTCAATTTTAAAAATGTCAAATCGATTTGTTTTTTAGGAAAGAGGAAGTAAACTTCTTGAAAATTTTGTTAAGTTTTTATTGAGGAGAAATAAGCAAAATTGCATGTAAAATTTGAAAAAAAATATAAAAAAATTCATGGAATTCAACATAATATATTTAGATTGATTCGATAGAGAAAGAGAGAAATTAGCAAAAAAAAACAATCAAATATTCCCAAAGTCAATATTAAACATTCAAATTTTAGAACAGATTAATAGAATCTATCAAAACGGCGACCACATCAAGCAATCAGACATCGACCAGCACGGATCGATCTTCATTTTTCAAAAATCCATTTAAAACACCACAGGCTTCTTCGGCAAAAAAAATGTCGTCATCTGTAAGTAATCAAAATGCGTCGAATAAATACAAAGAAGAGGGAAACAAATTATTCATGAAACGCAACTACAAGGAAGCTATAGAAATGTATTCGAAAGCTATTGAAAAATGTGCCAACATCTCTACTTATTACACCAACCGTGCTCTGTGCTATCTGAAATTAAACCAGTGGATTTCGACAATCGAAGATTGCCGAAAAGCAATCGAGCTGGAACCTCATTCAGTGAAGGCTTTTTTTTACTTGGGTCAGGCCATGTGTGAAACTAACCATTTTGACGAGGCCATTGTACATTTGATCAGGGCTCATGACCTCGCCAAGGAGCTCAATGAAAACTATGGTGACGAAATTACTCGGACAATCCGCAACGCTAAAAAAAAAAGATGGAACCATTTGGAAGAAAAACGAATAGGCCAAGAAATAGAGCTGCAAAATTACCTAAACCGGTTAATGCTCGAGGACAAAGAAAAGCAAATAAGCCGCCTCAAGGTGCCACAAGACAACCAAAGTTTAGACGGCATTCAAAGTGAAAAAGAAAGAGAGATTGTCGCTGAAATAGAAACGACTTATCAGCGACGAAAAGACGAGTTAAATCATTTGTTTAATGAAAACGACTTGCGTCGTAGGCGAAGAGAAATTCCGGACTATTTGTGCGGAAAAATAAGCTTCGAACTAATGAATGATCCCGTAATCACGCCCAGTGGGATAACTTATGATCGAAGTGATATTGAGCAGCATCTTCAGCGTGTGGGCAGATTTGATCCGGTTACCAGACAAGACTTGACAATTGATCAGCTAATTCCGAATTTATCTATGAAAGAGGTGATTGAAAATTTTGTACGCGAAAACGAATGGATTGATGGCGCATTTTAAATTTTTTGATACAAAAAAATGGCCGATCTCGCTGAGCAACATGTATATTTAAGCCAGAATTAGTTTTTATAATATTTAAAATTTTGATTTTTTTGTATAATAGACTAATTGTTATTTCATTTTTTTGTCAGCTACATTGTTCATATGACTTGGTTTCACTTACTTTTTTTCTAACTATGATTTGTTGTGCTAAAAGACTTTTTTAAATAAAAAAATGAAAAAAAATAAATTTTTCTTGTTTTAATAAAAGGTTTGGAATCCTTTATTGAAAAAAATCTAAAAATTAAATGACAATTTCTTTTGAAGAAGAGTGAATTTTGTGGCCAGAATTTAATTCCTTGGTTGTAATCATTTGAACAAAACATATAAAAGAATTTTAATTTAAAAAGTGAGGGTCAGTAAATATAAATGGAGAACAAGTTTTGTTGAAAGTGATCAGTAAAAGACTTTGTAATTAAATTTAATTCTTTTAAAAAATTCAATTTATGCTAAATTTTTCAGTAAAAAATATTCTTTTGACAATTAAATCATGAATTTTAATCGAAGTTTTTTTAATTTGTAAATACAAATGGCAAATGGCTAAAAACGACGATTCATTTCAGTATTTCGGTATTGTCGAAAAAGGCGACCCAAATCATTTTATAGCTTCCATTTGCACAAATATAATCTGTTTTGGTTGCAAACTTTATCTTTTTGTCGAAATGAGAAAGCTAAAATTGGTTTTGATCAAATAATTAGTCAGCTGTGTTTTATTTCTTACGTCGAAAAAAATTATCTTATATTTTCCAAAATCTCATAACAGAGGTTGAATAAAAGCTGGCACAAAATTAATTTTATTAAAAACCATTATTTTTTATTTTGTATGTAACTAAATCATTCTATATTGAAAAATAATATCAATTAAGAAATTGAACTCCATAGAGATGTATGGTATTATAGACTTTAGGTTTTTAGTGCTATTAGTATATTTGAAATTTTAATCTAGACCATCAATTTTTTTTAGATTTTTTCACCTAGCTATTACACTCTTTGGAGTTGCTGGCGTTAGTATTGTAAGATATTTATAATTTTTTATGACAAATACTAAAAAATTCAGCTTAATTGAAAAAGTATCTGAAAAAATTCAACTCTAACTTCTTTCTTCTGGTCAACTTAGTCAGTAAGATTTCTTTTTTTTTTAATTAGTCTTCCTGTTTGTTTGCTTATTTAAAATGGTCCCGATTTTAGTAAAGTGATAATTAAGCATCCATTCGTTTCCATTCACTTTATTTCTTTCAATTTAATCAATGATTTGTTAATGAATTTATGAATAAAAATTTTTGATTTCTTTTCATAGTGAGCTTAATATAATTTTTTGGAAAAATAAATTTTTTATTTATCTAAATCTAATACTTAAATTTTATTATACTAACAAGTTATAAATTAGAAATTTATCAATTAGTCTTTTATTTAAAATTTTCAATTACTTTATTTCTAATCAAAATTAGAATAAAATTTTTTTTTAATTTCTTAACAACACGTCATTCGAATATCAATTTAAAACAAAATTAAACATTTTTTAGAAAAAATGAGAAGAGAAAAACCCAAACAAGCAGCTTTTCTTTTGATAGCTCAATTGCTTCGTTCAGATCGCATTCCACCTGTTACATTAGCAGTGATTGCAATTAATGTTTGTATTTATCTCGAACTTTTTGAGTTCAATTTTCCAACTTTGGGCTCAGTTTGTCTGTCATTTAATTTTATTCTGTATAATCGAGAATGGAAACGATTAATATTATCCCCATTTTTTCACGGCGATGATTGGCACTTGTACTTTAATATGATTTCTTTTAGTGTTAAGGGCCGGTCTTTGGAACAAAAATATGGCTCATATTATTTTGCAATTTTGTTGAGTGTATTTTCTGTTTCAACCGGTTTGGTGTATTTGGCAATTGAGTATTTATCGTACAAAATCTTGGAAACCAATTATGCTCTAGATAGCTGTGCTATAGGATTTTCGGGAGTTATTTTTGCGTTAAAAGTGTTGACCACACATGACTTGCCCAGCGGAACTATTTACGCTTTTGACGGAATACAAGTTCCATCAAAATATGCCTATTGGTTTGAGTTGATCATAATTTCGCTGCTGACACCAAATGTGTCATTTGCTGGTCATTTAGCAGGTATTGTGGTCGGTCTATTGTACATTAATGGGCCCCTGAACAAATTGATAGATTTCCTATCAAGTAATTTTAGATCAATATTTTCCAAAATTTTTTTAAGATTGATTTTCTTTAGGTATTGGAATGGACAGAAGACCGAGGTTTTACACTACCCATTCGCAACGTCAACGTTATGGCTATTAAATTTTTGTCACTCATATGTAAATATTTCCTTTGTTAAAAATTACCTGATAAAGCTGTTTTATTTTAAAATAAAAGATTTAATTTTAAATATTATGGAGTCTTTAATTTATTTACATAGGGTCCTATAATTTAATGTGTGACTTAGTAGTTTTACGTGTTCAAACCAAATTTTTTCACACTTTTTTTTTAAATTCAAATTATTTTTATCAAGAAGTTCAAAGATAAACTATCAAAATTAATTTGAATAAAATTATTTACTCTATTATCTATGTTTCTGTAATTCTCTATTACAATTGATTCAATTTCTACGAATAAAAGAAGTATTCTCTTAAGATTGAATAATTAAAAAATCTAACCTAATATGGATCAATTTCTAAGAGAAAAATTGCTCCAGACTACGGTAAAAATAATTAAATATCACATGAGCATTGTGGAGACGAAATCATTTGCAACCAACGATAGCTTACTGAGACCTCAAATAAAGAGTTTTCGTTAATTCTTATTCATCTTTACGAGTAGAGGATTCAAAAACTGGATAAAAAGTTGCACTAAAAGAAACAAAAGTTTAAGAGCACCTTAGTGTGTATATCTTTAACAACCTGAAGTGACAGGAACAAGTAAAAAATGCTGCTGCGCAAGCCAACTCTGTTTTAGGCCAACTTAAGCGATCAATAAAAGTTTGAAACGTTAAATCTTTTAAAACACTAAGACTTACATCTTACTAAGAATATGCATCGTCTCTAGAACCCAAATATAAAAAAAGAATCAGTTCATAGAAGAGCAAAAAGTTTTTGCCAATTCTTAAGTATCTGTCAAATGAGACAAGATTAGAAAAAGTCGGCCTGACAACATTGGAAACGCAATTCAGTAAATTCTGGACCAATTTCAGTCTGTTAGTACTTTCCAAGCAACCAAATTCATTAAATTAAAGCTTTGGGTGTTAAAAAATATCAATGATTTCAAAATGGTTAATTATAAATTTATTATATTTTGGTGTTCTATCATTGATTAGCGAGAGTTTAAGCTTGCTAACAGTTTTCTCTAAAATAAAAAAATTTTCGTTCTCCGCAAAACAGCTCAAACTTTTAGCTTTCGCATTTAGGTCAATCCCTAAATTTTCCAAATCTTTTTGAAATGTCAAGGAAAAGCTAAAATGGGAGAACGCTTTTTGGTAGTTTATAAAGACTCAAGACTAGTTTTGTATTATTAAACCTTATTTTGGTTTAAAAATTCTAGTAGAAAAAAAAATCTTATTTAAGAAAATTTAAAAAATTTTTAGTCCAAGTTCTAAAATAATCTTTCGATTATTCAAAAATTATATCTGATTCTGAATCAGCTAAACGTCTGCCTCTTAATCCACTACAAGAACATATTCTTCCACATGGAAACCAACGTATTCCTCTTCTACACCATCTTACTCTACCACCACAAGAACCACTTAAAATTGATTAAAGTGAATTTTTAATTAAATATTTTTGCTAGCATATCCTACCTCTTTTACGACAACCACCATCGGAACATCCCCAACCATTACTCCAGCAGATTAAACTTTGTCCATCAATCTCTATACTAATCCCAAAATCAAAAAAATAAAAGAACAATTGAAAGGCTTTTCATTCTTTCAGAATAATAAAAGTTGGAAAAAACAATAAATATTTATCTGTTAAAATTTTATTTTGAATTTCATTAAAAAACGCTATTTTTTTTATTAACATTTGAAATTAAAGAAATTTTCAAGGTAAAAAGAGTAATTTCGCTAATTTTACTTTTAAATACAGTCAACTTTTAATTGTAAAAGAAAAATATTTTTGTATTAAATCTATAAAACTTTTATTTATGCAAAAAGAAAGTCTGAGAGGAGTTTGGTTACTCTTACTTGATTTTGAATGCATCCATTCGTTTCCATTCACTTTATTTACTCGCACTACAACCATGCATGCCAAAGATTGTGAAATCACCTTTGGCGTCCCAACATGTCCGACCTTAGCGTCCTTGCGTATTTGCCGAGAAAGACTCCATGGCAACTTGGCAGGTGGCTAGGGATCTACGAGGCATAGTAGGAACAGGGAGGTGGGTGACTGGGTTGAAGGCTGAGAAGAACTGGTCGTTAAGCATATTCACAATCTTTGGCATGTCGGTAATGGTGTTGCCTTGGGGGTCGATGAGCGAACGTATCTGAGTGGGTAGCTTTCTTTGACTCTTCACATACGAGTAGATCAACTTGGGGTTGTGTTTGCTGAGTGAGATGATATTTAGCTCGTATTTCAAGCGGGCTTGTCTGAGGGACTTCTTCAGTTGGAAGCATACAGTTCGGTATTGATCCTTAATGTCAGAGTTCCCAGGATGGATTCTAGTACATATGAATAGCTTGTACTTGAGATGGGTTAGCTTCTTCAGTGTCTTGTTGAATCACTTGGGGCATGGCTATTGAAACAGGAGAGTTAGTGTAGCTAGGAACAAACTTTGACACACCTGAATTGTATGCACTGAGCAGAGCTTAATAATAAAATTTGATTTTGTTACGAAAACCCAATAAAAACTGATCTTAGTATCTGAGGGACAACACGGTAAAATATCAAAATTACATATATAAAATAACATAATTTAAAAAATAAGAATTCTAAACGAAATTATTAAATTTTTTTATATATTTTATATATCATTATAAGCAAGCTCTTTAAGTACAATAAGGTGCAACATTCTTAGTTGCAGTATTAAGAAAATTCTGGTAAAACTAGAAATTCTAAAATCATAATTAAAAATTTGATAAACATGGTTGTAGTGCATTTCGCAGAGATTTTGCACATTGTTAGCAGACTTAAATAAATCTACTTTCGGCCCTTGGTCTTGAAAAGATGGAACAGAAACTGATGAAAGAAAAACTAGGATTCTTAAAAAGACTTGCTAATAATGATCTCACAAAAAAAATATTGGAAGAACTAGGGAGATGCAATGGTGAGACAAAAAAATTAAGTAACAAATCCAGCTTAAAGAAGATAGCTGAGTATTTAGAGTATGATGAGCTTGATTTTGATGCACTAATTCCGCTGCTTAACTTAAAACTTAAAGAAATTTCGAAAAAGAGTGACAATGGTATAAGTGACTCAATAAGAACATGCCTAGAAAATATTTGAAATGGAGCTTACAGAAAAATGCTAGTAGAATTAACTAAATCCTACTAACAAAAAAGGAATTTTGAAACTCGAAAAAATAAAAAAAAAAAAAAAAAAAGCGGGAAAAATACATACCTTAAACACCCAACGTTGAGTGCATTATTTTAATATTGCCTTTTCATCTCCTAACTCGAATTGATTGCCTCCTGGATCATCTCGATTACTCGGTTGAGAAGAAATTTAACAAAAAAAAAAACGAAGAGAAAAGAGAAAAGAAAATTGGAAAAAAAAAGAAATAATCTAATTATTTAAAATTTCACGAAGTTAGCGAGTTGGGCTCACGGTTTTTCCACAACAATTTCACACCTGGATGGTTTTCAACAATTGTGTCATATTTTTTTTAATTTATCTAACCGAAAAAAAAAGGTGGAGTAGGAAGTGTGAAAAAATAATAAAAAAGTGTGACAACGTTGTTGAAAACCTTCTAATTTTAATAAATATTAATAATTTATATAAAATTATCCTAATTAAATTGCAATAATGAATTATTGCAATTGGTGATATTTTTGATTAAAAAAATTAATTGATCAACACTTGCTAATAAACACTTATCAATTAGCGGAAAAGAAGATTTATGGAAAGATATCAAACTTGGCATTGTATTTATGTTTTTTGAGTATGAAGACTTTTTCAAATTATTGTCAAGAGCTATTGGTTTGGATTCAAGTTTTGAAGAAATCGTGGAAAATTCATCAACTATTGGTATTTTTGGAAGAATTATCAATTTGTTGGCAATAAGTTTGTTGTTAATGAGAGCAGTTAATGTTTACGAAATTGGTCCATGGTCATTTGTTTCAGATATTCCTCGTCAAAATAATTGGCCTATCTATTTATCATTAAATAATGCTCATTTTACCCCTATTATTCCTTTCAATAATCCTTTTTTTATTCCTTTTCCAAATGCAAATCATTTGGCCCATTTCAAGCATAATTTACCTAATTTGCAATTTTATTTAGATTGAAAAATTATTTTTTTTTGATTGGTTTTTTTTTAAATTCTTTTAGCAAATAAAAATTTAGAATAATAAATTATAATTTTTAAATATTTCCGTTGTTGAAAACCTATTTCACACTTATCTTTTCTTTTCTACCGATTTTATTTTCCGCCGGTATCACAAAGCGTTGTGGAAAAACCCCTAGGCCAGCGAGTTATCGATGTCAAGGTTGAATAGTGAGAGAGAATAGATAATTGATTGATTACCAATTATCAATTAAGTATTAATATAGCTTTGTTATTACCTGGTGGTCGTACTGCTCATTCACGGTTCAAAATTCCTATAAACCTATATCCGAATTCAACATATAATATCAGTTTAAACCCAACTGAAGTCGAATTAATACGTAGAGCACATCTTATTTTATGGGATGAAGCTCCAATGATGCATAGGAACGCTTTAGATGCACTTGATCGTAGGTTAAGAGATATCATGAAAATAAAAGATAGTAGATATGAAAATATACCTTTTGGTAATAAAATAGTAGTCTTGGGAGGCGATTTTAGACAGGTTTTACCTGTAGTTAAAAAAGGTATTTAAGCTTAAAATTTTTTTTTTAAACCATTATTAAATATATTATAACTCACAGCTTCAAGGCCAGAAATAGTTAATTCATGTATAAACAGGTCAAATATGGAAAAATTTTCAGATTTTAAAATTAAAGAAAATATGCGTTTAATGAACATGAATTCAACACCAGAAGAAAAGAACGAAGCTGTCGAGTTTGCTGAGTATTTGTTAAGAATTGGTAATGGCCAAGAGCTTTATCATTTAGATATTGACGAATCTAATAATAATAAAATGATTTGATCGTTAAATCGACCGACAAAGAATTTGTAGAGTTAATCTATCCTGATATCGCCAATTAGTATGTCTTTTAATAATACAATTTAATTTAATCTTGATTAATATAAATCTAATTCAATACAAGTGATAATGTAAGTGCGAACGAATCAATTGCATCGAAAGCTATTTTAACAGCGAAAAATGTAGACGTCGATAAATTCAACTCAATAGCTACTTCACTTTTTCCAGGTAAAAATAATCTTCTATAAATCTTTAAAAATTCTATATATAAATTACCTTTTAATTGAATTAAAGGTGAAGAGAACAAATATTTATCAGCTGATGCTGTTTTGAATGACGCACATACAGCTTTATACCTGACCGAATTTTTAAATAGCTTAAATTTATCAGGAATGCTACCTCATAAATTAGTTCTTAAAAAAGGCCAACCTATTATTTTACTTAGAAATGTCTCAGCTTCGGATGGATTGTGCAACGGTAACAGGCTTATTTGTAGAAATTTTTACAGTAAAATAATTGAATGTCAAATAGCTGTTGGATCTAATGCTAAAAAAAAAAATTTTACATACCGAGAATGCCATTGATTCCAACTGATGCAAGTTTACCTTTCGAATTAAAAAGGCTTCAATTTCCTATACGACCAGCGTTTGCAATGAGTATAAATAAATCTCAAGGACAAACTTTAGAACACGTAGGGGTTTACTTAAACGAACCTGTTTTTACTCATGGGCAATTATATGTAGCCTTTTCAAGAGTGACAAATAAAAAAAATCGCAAGATTTGCATGAATCATCCAAATAACTTAACACAAAACATAGTTTATACTGAGGTTTTTCAATAAATTTTTTAGTGTGTTCTGCAATTTTTTTTCTTAATTTTATTTAAATTCCCCCGGCAGCGAAGCAACGGGTATCTACTAGTAATTATTGAAATTAAAGGAAAGTTATAAAAATTAACATTTAAATTTAAAATTATCGGATGCTACTCTTTTTTTTGTCTTAAACTTATTTTAATTTTTTTTTTTTTTTTTTTTTTTTTTTACATCGCCTACAAGGCGTTCATTGAATAAATAAATATATAAATAAATAAATATGATTGTAGAATTTCTAGTTTTACCAGAATTTTCTTAATACTGCAACTAAGAATGTTGCACCTTATTGTACTTAAAGAGCTTGCTTTTGGGCATTAAAAAAAAATATTATTAGAATTTTTAAAATTTTGTTCTGTTCTATTGTGCTAAATTTCAAAACCGAATGCTATGAACCAATTTCTTTAATATTTCAGAAGCATTGCATTTTCAGAATCATTCAAAATATTGAAAAATTTTATTTTAGCCAATTACAAATGCCTAATTAAAAGTGTTTTATTATTTTATCTTTTATTTTTATTTATAAAATTTTAATTTCAAATAAAGAATCAAACACAAAGGTCTGAAAGAAAACAGTCCGTCCAAAAAATTCCGATTTTGCCAGACCTGTTTATAAGTCACAGTTTCAAGTCAAGTCACAATTATGACTTAAAGTCAAAGTTATGACTTGACTTGAAATTTTTTTTTATAATTAACAAACACTAAAATCATAAAATGTTAAAAGATTAAATTCTATTTATTTGTAAATGTGCGTTATTCAAAGAAATAGTTATTTAATAGATTTTCTGTCTGAAGGCTGAACCTTATGGATAAATACAGATAACTCTGACCAATATAATTTTAAGATAATGGTTTATTTAGAAATTTATTTCATTAAAAAAAAATTTTAGTCATTGACTTGACTTGACTTAAGACTTGTTACTTAAGTCTGGATTTTACTAAAGCTGATCTTAGTCTAATAGTTTCAATATTTAGAACCCTTGATAAAATGAATGACTTGGAGATTGCAAAAATTTAAGTTATTCGAAAATTGCGAAAATATTAGTCAAATTTACAAATGATTCAATTATTAGAAAAAGGAAAGATTACTGTAAACATCTTTTTTTTTGACCATGGTGTATTTTTAGAGTTTTATATTTTATTGTAATTTATGAGCCATTTTATGTTCAATAATTGTTAAATTAATCAGATCATAGATAAAATAAAGAAATTAAAATAATAATTTATTAAAAATTTTAATTTTCTCGCTCAATTGCCAATTTGAATTAGACGGTTTTTTTTGAAACCGGTAAAGAAAATTTCTGCTCAAATTTTTGAAATTCTAAAAAATTCACTTGGCAAATTTTTGCCTCTCTAACACTGATCTTTAATTAACTTAATAATTTCCCTCCCATTATCTCAAATGAATCAAAAAATTGAAAAAAAAACGAATTTAATTTTATTCTAGATAGAACCGAAGTTCCTAGATTTATTTTTTTATGTGATTTGTATGAATAACAAAATTAATTGATTCCCAAGATAACCATTAAATCACTTATTTACATTGTTTCAATCATTCCATCATCATCATCGTCATCATCATCTAAATCATCAAAATCATCATCTTCGTCTTCCTCATCCATCAGAGCATCGTCATTGTCAATTTCTTTAGTTAATTTTGCAGCAGCAGCTTTTTTCTTTTCGTCCACAGAGCCACTGCCAGTCTGTTTGAAATCTTCTTTCAATTCCCATGTATTTTTATGATCACCTTTGGCGTTATATCTACATATTTCATGTAAAATTTCTTTCAAGTAGCTCTAAAAAATCAAAAAGAAATAATTTAAAATATTTTGAATATTTTAAACAATACCGTGGGTTGTTGAGTAATTTTGACCAAGTCTTTGATATTATAAAACTGGTGCTTTTGGAATGCATTGAATAAAATATCCAAAACCTCTTCTTTTTCCTTTCGCAATTTTTTCACTTTGTCCTTCTTTTCCATTCGTTCTGCATGGAAAGATTTTGGAAGGAAATGCGTTCTTGGAACAAAATCGCTGGCGATTTTGATTTGTCTTTTCGGTTCGGTAAAACTCCGAACAGTTTCTTTTTTTAATTTTAGGTAACTTGTATCATTTTGAACTGGAGTACATTCAGCTCGTTGCATTACTTTGCCGCAAATTTGCAAGTTTTCTTTGCCTCCTTCCTCTGTTTGTTTTAGAACGTAAACAGATTGATTATTGAATGGTGTCATGACAAATTTGTGCTCAACTGGAACTGGTTGTTCCAAAGTCCTATTTCCAACCTTTATGTTGACAGTTTTTCCCAGTGATTCATTCAAATGAAAAGCGACTTCTTGAATTGATTTCTGTCCGACTCTAAATCGAAAAAGTTAGAATATTTTTCTCAATCAAATATGCTTTCTAACTTGGATTGAGTTATTCTAATAACACCAACATCAGTATTATCTTGAGCTTCGTTCCACTTAGTAGCTAAATATTTGGGTACTTTAACGAGCCAGACACCTGTTGAGGATTTAGAGCAGTCTAATAATGTCGGGCCAACATTTCCGATTACATTGCTGGTAGAGCTTGTTTGATTAGAACTTGTAGCTTTTGGATCCGACATAATATTTTTTAGAAAAATGATATTTTTTCATTTTTGAAATATTTAAAAGCAAAATAAAATTGCAAAAAATATTTAAATTTGCATTCTTTTAACAGGGAGCAAATTTAAGACAAATAAAAATTTTTTAACTCCCATATGAATTAATTGCATAAAAATTAGAACTATCTGTTTAAGTTTAATGTTTTCTATTATTTAAGTATCGAACTATAATTTTAATTTTTAGTTTTGGTATATTTTTTCGCTTATTTTGTATCTTGTTTTTTAATTATCATTAAAGTTTTACGGCGGTGAAATTTGGAGCAAAAACTGTTGCAAAATATACATAGGTACTTTAAAGACTAAATTTCAGTTTTAATTCAATTATTAATAATTATTTTAAAAATTAATTTTAAGTTTTTTAGAACTTTTTTCTAACTTATTAAAAGTGTTCTTTGGTTTTTATGCTAAAAATTTTCGAAATCATCATCCAGATTTTTATTTTTAAAACATTTTGTTTCCTTAAATTTTTAGGTTCCAGACTACACCCCCGCCAAAGTTTTATGCAAAGTTAATAAAATTTTTCTGAATGTTATTTTTTATTCAGTTACGCGATTCTTTGTTAGTGAATTTATTACCTCAATGAAGTGTTTAAATTATAAAATTTATATTATTTATTTAATTATTTCAAAAATTTCGCCAGATTTGGCGATTATCAAAAAAAAAATAAATATTAAAAAAAGGAAATTTTATAAAAATAAAAATTATTTTTTTGTCTCTTTTCGGGATTCAAGAATACATGCTAAAAAAAAAAAATTACATAATTTCAATTTTTACAATTAAAAATAATTCATTTTTCAACTTATTATATTGTTTAAATTTTTTTCTACTTTGACATCTTCATCACAAAATTTTTCTAAATTTTTCAAAATTGTTAGTGAAATTTATTTCCATTTGTGATTGGGAAAGACCTGAGACTGGAAAACCACAACCTGAGAAAAAGAATTTTTCGGATAATAAGTGAACTATGGTTCACCTAACCAACTAGACCCAGTTTTTCAACGATTGAATATAAACTTTAATCTGAATGAATTATTTATCTTTTTTTTCTGTTTATTCATTTTTTTTATTTTATATTATTTAACTTTATTTTTGTTGTTTTTATTATGAAGGAGCATTTACTCGGTAAAAAATAAATAAATGAATTGTTAAAAAGTTAAAGAAGAATTTAAGTCCAAATAAGTCACCACAAATCTCCTTGAATGTCAAGACATTGTCACTTACGCCATCAATGCAGGCGATAATGTCGACGTGACTTACACTGACTTTTCAAAGGCGTTCGATAAAGTCTCGCACATCAAACTCATAAGTAAACTAAAAAACTTGAGAATTAACCGAAAATTAGTACGTTGGATTAGTAGCTTTCTTGGGGGAAGAAAACAGAAAGTTGTACTTGGAGATATAGAATCAGACTGTGAGCCAGTTAACAGCGGTGTCCCACAAGGATCGGTTCTCGGCCCATTACTTTTTGTTGTTTATATAAATGACCTTCCAGCTCAACTTAAAAATGATTGTAATCTCTATGCGGACGACAGTAAAATCATCAGTATTGTCGATGCAAACGAGTTAGAAGTGAACAGTTTGCAAGATGACTTGATAGAGGTATCAAAGTTGGAATACGAAAAGCAAGTTGAGTACTCTGTTGCGAAAGCAAACAAAATGCTTGGAATTGTACGCTGGACATTTATCAACTATGATAGCCGAATAGCAAAACTGACATATTCCACATTTGTAAGACCTCATCTTTAATACGCGATAGCAACATGGAATCCACAGAAGAAAAGTGAAATATCTCTAATTGAGAAAGTTCAGCACAGAGCAACGAATGCATCTGACATCTCACATTTATGCTATGAATCACGACTTATGAGATTCGGTCTCACTGATTTAAAGGAAAGGAGAAGGCGAGGAGATTTGATCCAATGCTATAAAATAATCAATGGAATCGAACAATTAAATTTAATTTGCGATTGTTTTAAAGATAATCTGACAACAGTTACAAATCGAGATTGGATCTACACATGAAGAGTAAAGCCTGGAGAACTTCAATCTACCAAACATAAAGCACCATCCGTCATAGTCTGCCTTGAAAATCAGACTCATGTGGGCTCGGCTCACGTCACGGAAATCTTTACTACTACTACTACTACTATTATCAAATTTAATTTCAAATATGAAAATGCTTGCAATATTAACTTAAAATTAATTTTTTTTTGAAACTGAAAAAAATATCTGAAACATCGCACTCTTTCAATGTTATTTCAAGATTTGATTCATTTTGTAATTCAAACACAAAAAATTAAACCATATCAATTAAAAAAAAAATAAAAATTCAAATAATTAGAGAATTTAATAAGATAATATTATTCCGATAATTTTTTATTAATAAAATAGTTCTTTACTTTTAATCTTGATTTAAATGTCTTCACTTTGGTAGATGTCCTATTAAATATAATTTTTAGATATGAATTTTCATGAAATGCAATTTAAAACTCATTTTTGATAAAAAAAAATTTGTTTACCCTGTTTTTAGAAATTTTTGGACTCAAAACATCGTGTACTGTTGGTTGATCAATTCGCTTTAAATTAATAATAATTAATAATAATTCGCTTTAAGTTCATGAACATTTTTTCATAAAATGATTCAGTGAATCATTTTATAACTCATTTTCACTATTTGAATCATGATTTTCACTGTTTTTTTTCTCCGAAATGATTTTATTTATTTGTTTTGTGTACCGAGCTAGGGCATTTTCAGAATAAATTTAAAAATTTTTAAATTAAAATAAAAAATAAAATTAAAGTTAATAAAATGTGAAAAAAAAATCAAAATAAAGTAAATAAGCAAAAAAAAATAATTGAAGTTCAGAAAACATAGATTGTTACATGTGACAGATGGTTTACATAGTTGAAGCTTCATGTAAAAAAGAGGAAATAGTTAGGTAGCAATTACACAATGGAGTTGGGTATTCAATATATCTCGATTCGAAGCCTTCTTTGTATTCCTCCACCAGTCTTACAACCAATGGAATAGAATGACTCAGTCCTGTCCCAACATATCTCTCACTCAACTCAAAAAGCCGATTTGAGACTGTTAGTAATGATTATCAGAGAGTATTCATTATTTGTTTTGTTTGTTTTGTTTGAATTAATTAAATTAATAAAATGACATTAGAAGTTGAAAACGAAATCGGAAATGTTACAGAAAAACAGTTGTCCATTGAAATAGCTCATTTGAGACTTTACAAAGGAGGGTTTTAAGTTCAATTCTATTCTACCAACCTTTTGGTCCTCGAAAAGGCCAGAAAGTTGAATAGAAGGTGTGTCATAAGGTAAGTGATAGATTGATTTAAAACATGTATTTTGAATTACTTGCAGTTTTTGAATGTTTGTCTGGGAGACACGGGATAGGATGAAAAAACTATAGTCTATAATGGAACCTATAAGTGCATTATCGACTCCAATTAAGGTTTTTTTATTTAACTTCCACGATCTGTGTGACAAAATTTTAATTAAATTTACACGATCAAGACATCTAGAACGAATGAATTCAACCTGGGAGTTGAAACAAAGACTTTGGTCAAATTTTATTCCAAGGAAGACTGGGGAGTCAGTGTAGGGTATTTGTTTTCCAAATAGTTTTAGACTTAGCTTAATGTTTTTTGACGGATTACCAGAGTAAAGAATGTAGCTACATTTTTCTGGAGACATCTTTAGCCTCCATTTTTGTAGCCACAGTTGCAATTTTTTAAGATAGCTATTTTTAATGTTTGCAATGTTGCCATATTTTTTGAAGATAAAAAAGGTAATCAGGTCATCGGCAAATAACAAGAATGATTTATTTATTTATTTGTTTTCTGTACCGAGCTAGAGCTCCTTCAGAATAAGTTAAAAATAAAATAAAAAAATAAAATAAAATTAAAGTTAATAAAATTAGATAAAAAAAAAAAAGAAGTATAGAGTAAATAAGCTAAAAAAATGAAAGTTGAAAAGACACAAATTGGAAAAGATTGTTACACGTGGCACATGTTTAAATAGTTCAAGTTTCAGGAAAAAAAGAAGAAATAGTTAGGTAGCAATTACACAATGGAGTTGGGTATTCAATATATCTCGATTCGAAGCCTTCTTTGTATTCCTCCACCAGTCTTACAACCAATGGAATAGAATGACTCAGTCCTGTCCCAACATATCTCTCACTCAACTCAAAAAGCCGATTCGAGACTGTTAGTAATTTTAGTTTATTAAAAGCTTCATGTTGCACGATGTTTGAGGGAGTATCATATTTTAACTTAAAGATAGATCTTACTGCTGTATTCTGAATTGCTTGTAGTTTTTTGATATTATTTTCTGAAAATGAATTCAAGCAAGGAAAAGAATAGTCTAAAATCGATCCGACTAAAGATTTATATAAATTTCCTAGTGTGTTTTGATTGAGACCCCATTTTTTGTTTGACAATATCTTAATAATATTTAGCCTTTTGTTGCAGCGTTCTTTAATTTCGTCTACTAGTATATTAAAGTTTAACTTAGAATCAAATTTAATACCAAGAAACTTGATTTCTTTTTGGCTCACTATTCTGTTTCCATAGATTTTTAAGTTTAGATTATCACCCTCTGTTTTATATCTAGAAAAGACAACTGAACACGACTTTTCAACTGATATCTTCATTTTCCATTTAATAAGCCATTGTTCTAGTTCGTTGGTGTATTTATTTATCTTATTTTCAAGGTTCTCTTTTTTGTTATAAATGAAGAATGTAACTAGATCATCTGCAAAAAGCAGAGAGTATTCATTATTTGTTTTGTTTCTTTTTGGGATGTCATTAATATAAATACTAAATAAAAGAGGACTAATAACTGAGCCTTGAGGAACACCTGCAGTTATTTTATATTCTTCGGTCAGATGATCATTCACATTTACCTTAAATGTCCTACTATCTAAAAAGGATCTAATCCAGTTAGTCAAGTAATGAAGTGGATTCATTTTAATCAATTTAAAAAGTAGACCTTCATGCCAAACCCTATCAAAGGCTTTAGAAATATCAAAAAAAAGGCTGCAAACTCTTTTTTTTCTATTAAATGATTCCACAATTTTTTGAATTAAAAAGAAAAGATTATCTTATGTTCGCCGCTGTTTCCTAAATCCAGATTGCTCCTGGATAAGGAGTGAATTTTTTTCCAAATAATTGTATAATCTTGAAAATACTATGGGTTCCAGGAGCTTTCCTAAACAACTCGGTATACTAATTGATTATCGACTGTACTCTTAAATACATTATTATTTCATAAAGGGCTAATTCAATTAGCCCTTTAATCATCAATTAGCATCAATTTAACAGTCTTCAATTTATTTTCTGTATCAAATAAGAAAGTTTAATCTTCATCTTGTAAATTTTTTTCAATAATGCTATCTTCAGAAATTAACAAAAGGTTTTATGATATCCTGACTAAATTTTTAGCAACTTTCACTTGAGGAAATAGGTATTTTTTTAGGATGTGATTTAGATTTAGCAAAGTCTTTTGAAATTAATTTATTTTCAATCTGAAGGAGCTAGCTCGGCATAGACAAACAAATAGATAGATAAATAATATTACTTAGCATAAAACTTTGGCGGGGGTGTAGTCTGGAAGCTAAAAATTAAAGGAAAAAAAAAATGTTTTAAAAATAAAAATCTGGATGATGATTTCGAAAATTTCTAGCATAAAAACCAAAGAACACTTTTAATAAGTTTTTAAAATGTATATTTTGCAACAGTTTTTGCTCCAAATTTCACCGCCGTAAATCTTTAATGATAATTAAAAAAAAAAGATACAAAATAAGCGAAAAAATATAGCAAAACTAAAAATTAAAATTCTAGTTCGATACTAAAATAATAGAAGACATTTAACTTTTTCAATGTTATTTCAAGATTGGAAATTTTTAGTAATTCAAAAACATAAAATTAATCTAAATCTTTCCTTATATTAAAAATTTTTTGTAAAAACTTGTGGACCAAGTGTGGAATTAAATTAAGCTAATTTTCGTCAATTTTTTTGAGACTGACTGTGACCAATGTACAATTTGTTAATAAAAGCTTCGAATTGATGTTACTGGTGCCGATTCTGAAGAGCGTCAGACATATCTAGCTCTAATCTATGGCTCAAGCAATACCATTTTACCAGTCTAGAAAGTTTGTTTAAAAGATGTGCTACTACCTTCCTGTCTTTCCCAATCATTGGATTGGCTCCGTCAGAAGCAAAAGGAACCAGATTTTCGCTTTAAAAATTAAAGACAAAGTCTGGCTTTGAATTCATGACTTTTACTTTTGACCAAATCTGATTAAGGCTTTCTTTCTGAGAGTGAAATTCTTCTTAACTTCAAATATGCAAGTCAAATGATTTGACTTTGACTTTTTGACTTTTGAAAAACTTTGGGAAAAGAAAAACTTAATTCATTCTTAAATTCATTTCAGTTGATAGCTAATATCAAATGATATGATGTGACAATTTAATTTCCGGTTCTGTAGTAAAAATTTTTAAAAAATTTAAGAATAAGTCTAATAATAAGTCAATAGGTCTGCTAAAAAGTGACAAGTAAAAGCAATTTAAGATCTTTTTGACGTATCACTAAAAGACCATTAGAAGAAACTGTTACTGTAAGTAACAGAAACCGCTATGGTAGATCCCGAAAGCTTACTTAAAAGAATAAAATATATTAGAATAGATCATACCATTAAATATCTGATACTTGCTGCTGATTTTAATAGTGGTTCTTATTAAGTTAGTCTTAAAAAGTTTACCGCAATAAGATTTCTTAAATGTAAAGGATTTTAATTTCATATAGCTTCAAGGGAGCCTCTTCTTACTGTAAATTATAGACAAGAAAGTTTGAATTGATATGATTAAACATGGGCAGCATTTAATGATAAATAAAATTTTGATGTATTTAATCGGAAAATAAGAGCAACAGTTAAAAAAACTTTTAAGTTAGAAATGAAATTTTATATCTTCGTTCCAAAAAAAAATATATTCAAGAGTACTTAAATAAAGTATTCTGAATTTTTTGGTAAAATTTTTGATAAATACTCCCTTTTAATTTGGATTGAGAAGAATTCGAATTTTTTATTTTTGTTAATCAATTTGAATGGAATAATTATTTTTGGTATTAAAACTTGAGAATACTAAATTTTAAAATATTGAGATTTTAAAATTTAACCATGATTAAGAATAAACAACTCGTAATTAGATTTTTCTTTCTATAAGCAAATAAGAATAAAATCTAAGAGAATTTTTTCTAATTAAATCAATTATTTTTAGAAAATTCTGAAATAAAAGCCTTAAAAAAGTTCAAATTTTTTATGTTTTATTATTGTTTATTAAAAAAAAAATTTAACTAAAAGTTTGGAATCAAAAATGAAAAAAAAGATCATCAAATATGTTTTTTTAGGTAGAATCAAGAAAAATTAAAAATCAGATCAGAAATAATAAAAAAACTCAAATTAATAGCATAATTAATCCTAGCGATATTCTTATTCAAATGTGTTCAATCTTTTTTTTAAATCTTCATTTAACGTTGGCAAATATTCTCTAGGAATTAACCAAGTAGACAAATTAACGATATCATTAAAAATTTTATATCTGTCGCTAGCAGTTGATCTCAAATAACTATATCCAGATGATCCACCTGTGCCACTTTTGTTTCCAACCTGTCTTTGGGCTAGTAAAGCATGATTATCTTTTTAAGAAAAAATAAACAAAAGATTTTTATTAATTAAAAAAAAATTACATCGCCATCGATTCATAAATGCATCTAAATCAGTTAAAAGTGATAGCATTTGATAAGGTAAATGAAATCTTGGCTCATCTCGGTTCAACCAAATCATAAGTGCACCCCATAGGGCCTGATGGCTTAGTTTTCTTTCTCCTCTTTCTACCAATTTATCATGCTTTTCTTTATCGAAAATAGTAGCAAAGGCATCTAATGTTTTTTTATACTCATCCATTAAGCTTTTTCTATCATCTTCATTTGTTTCTTCCTGGAAAAGCAAAAATTAACAATCGGTAATATATTTTGAATTTTATTTTACCTGAGCTGATTTAACATAAGTGTCTTCAAGATATTGATTGACACTTTTTTCATATTCTTTAAGCAAATAGTTGTATTCTTTGCTTCCATTTTCAGTTTGTTCGCAAGTTACCAAACCGGGTGTGCGCTCAAGCCAAGCATTTATAAGTTTAAGCAGTGAAGGTTCTTCGACTGATTTACGGATTTTTTCTTTGGTCTCAGAGTCAGTAAACAAATAGTCGTATTTTTGTTGATTAAATTTAATGCGCAAATTTTCAGACAAACCAAGTTTGTTCTCAAACAAACGAAATTGAACACTTTGGAAACCTGATGCAGTGCTCAGATATCCTCTAAAGTCAATGAAATCAGTTGGAGCCATGGTCTCCAAAACTGTAATTTGATCATTTAAAAGCTTAAATAAACATTTTTTATGATTCCTTTATTTTGTTAAAATAATCTACCTTCCAGATTAGGTTTATTCTCTGAAGTCTCTGGACAATCACCAATAATCTTCTTTCATCAACTACTGGTTTAGCTAAGAGGTCTCTGATTGAGTCCAATTCAAACATTATCTGTTTGAACCACAGTTCATATGCTTTTTATGAAATTAATAATAAGTCGTGACTGAAAATTTAGATAAGACTTACTTTGATGCACAATTATAAACAGATGTTCATCGTGAGCAGGATGTCCATACTTTGTACTTTCTGGAAACTGCGCATTTAAAATTTTGTCCAATTGTAGGTAATCATTATACACTACTGGTTCTGATGCAACTGAAATAGATGTTTGCCATTCTGGAAATTTTTTGTTAACACTGTTTGAACGCATAGGCTTTGGTGGCACAGATCCGTTCATAAAAGGACAACCACTTGGCTTGGAAATGGTAGATTCATTTAATTTTTTTTCGACACTTTCATTGCTTGGACAGTTTCTTAGCATTTCGGCAAGATCAAATGGTTTCGGTACCAGTTTATTCAATATGCTAATGCTTTCTTCGTCAGTCATTTTTTGGAACAATTTTTATTTGCTCTATTAAACAAAAAATTTATTTTAGTCTCTATATTAGAACAAATCATTCTTAAATTGAAGAAACACATCTTAAGTTTTGAATTTAAATTTACAAAATTTTAATTTTTGTCAAAAATTATGATTCTATATTTTAATTGTAGATTCATTATTTTTCTATCTTAAATTGTTTTAAAATAAAATAATAGATTTTTTATTTGATTTAATTGTTTAATCGGTTAAAATTCTCAGAATAAATCTCCTTAGTCAGAATTTAGTAAAACTAATTGTTAAGTTAGTTTTGGCGTAAAACTTGATAAAAAACAACAAAAATTCAAAAAACTTTTATTGAATTTTTTCTAAATCTAGTAAATTAATTTTGAGTAAAAAATAAACTCTACATTAGAAACTTTTTTAGGTTTAAAAAAATATAAAAATTGAAGAATATTATTTTTTTGTCTATTATAAATACAACTATTACGTTTTTCTTTTCTAAAGAATCTTGTGTAATAATCATGTAAAAATCAGTAACTTAAATCTAATTCAAAAAACGCTCAAATAACATGCGATTTCAATTTATCTGATAAACAACTCCAATTTTCTCATGCTTTCTTCACTTTTTTAATTATTTTAAGATATATTAAATTTATCTGTGTAATTTTGCTGAAGAACAACAATGATTATCTTATCAAGAGTTGATCAATTGACCAAATGATAATATAAAACCTAGGTAATATTGGACAAAAAACATGCCATTATTCTCATAATGGAAAATATGGTTCAAAATTTATACTATCACTTATAATTGTTTAATAAACTAATCTTACAGATTGAATGATAAGCAAGCCTTGAGATATAAAACAACTTTATGGGTGACGGCAGAGTCCTCATAAATGACATTTAACACCCTAAATATGAGCATTTCTAAGCAAATAACTAATTTTTAAATTAAGCATTTTTTTAAATTACGAAATCTAATTTTTTTAAATAAATTTTAAGGTGTATTTAGGGTGGAATACCTGAGGTTTAGATTGAAGAAATTTTAAATATTACGTTCTATAGTATTTTAATTAAATTCATTTTTAAAAAAGTGAAATATTTCATTTCTATATTATTCTTTTTAGAATGAAAATTTGCTCTTGAGAGTTGAAAAAAATAAAAATAAACTACAAGATGTTCCATTAATACACCAACTGTATGCGCTATTTGACTAAAAAATTTATAATTTGAGTCAATTTTTTCCAGTTTTAGTACACCAAAAAATTGAAAAAATAAATTTTTTTATCGAGACAAGCCAAAAAGTCTACTTGTCTAGTCTAGATAATAATAAAAATGATTCATTGTTTAAAAAAGTCATTTTTGCCATGTTTCGTTTTAAAAAAAATTTGAAATTAAACAAAGTATTAATCCTTAAATAAATCAAATTGGCTTTTTAAAACTTGCATATATAGATTAAATTTTCAAAGGGGTTTTAGGTCAAAATAATGAAAGAAAATTAAATAATTGACTTAGATTTAAAAAATAGTACTTAGCAATATTTTTCTAAAATCAAACGAAATATCTCAGATTTTGATATGTGTCAAAAATTCGAAATGCATTTAGTTTATTTTAAGATTTAATTGATAATATTTTAAAAAATATTTTCAAGTATTTATACAAATATTTTTCAAATATATAAAAAAGTCCAATTTAAAAATTAAAAAAATCCAACACTCAATTTGATCTAATCTTAAAACCTTTCAAATTCGATTCTATTCAGCATTTTTACCAAATTTAACAAAAGTTGTAAGAACTATTATAAAATCTATGTTCTTATTGCCCGAAAGTAATTTTTAAAACGCGAAAAAAAAAATTAAAAACTATTGAATTTTATTTACTGTAAATTAAAATAAATTTAAATAGCACCACTGGATTTGTAAGATTTTAATGAATTAATCGTCAAAGGTTTTTTATTTGTAAACTGTGAAACTGCTAAAAGCATTTTTGTAATCAGAAGTTTTTTTTCCAAAATGAGTAATATTTGAGCTTTAATTTAATTTCCGAAAAAAAAAAATGAATCAAATATTTTGCACATAAAAAAAGCTAAAGAAAAATATAAACCGCATGAATAAAATTTACTTATAAATAAATTTTAATAAATAATAATTAAACATTAGTATTTTTCGTAAATTAATATTTGTTTTTATTGAAAAAGACTTATATCAATTAAAATCAATTTTACTTTGCGTGTTTTTTGTTATATCATTAGTTTATTATACATACTTGGTTTTCTTTTTAGGTAATCGAAAGATTCTTTTTGGATACTTTAACTTTTTAATTAACTTGTTGCTGATAATCAAATTAAGTTTTTTTAATTTCGTCAAAATATTTTTTTTTATTGTTAAAAAAGACAATTAATTTTGAAAACCAATTTTTCAAAAATAAAAGTCAATGGTTGTAAAATTATTATTGATTTTAGCCAGGCTTTATGTGCTTTTTTTCATTTTACCGGAATCAAATTAATCAAGTAGAGAAGCTAAATGTATAAGTGTTTTGTATTTATCATAGTCATAATTTGCAGATACAAATTCCTATTCTAGGTCGAGTCTAAAAAATTCAAAACAGTTTTCAATCATGAGGTTTTACAGAGCTTTATCACATAGTTTGTGTTTTTTCTTATTTTCTTTTCAAAAACTTAAATAGGCAAATTAGGGAATTTAGGGTCTTTTAAATAAATTAGTCTTAACTTAAACTTAACTTTTATTAAAATTAGCGGTGAAAATTATGGGCCTTAAATAAAGGGATATTTAATTTTAAAAATGTTCCATTTAAAATTTTAATCTATCAAAAAATAAAACAATTGTGAACAAATTTTTAATTTTAATTTAATTTTTTTTGATTAGAATAAAAATTTAAATTAACACTAAAATAGTATTATTTTCTAACCCAGATTAAATAGTTTGCTATGTTGAATGTATTTTGAATGTTTTTCAGAAAAAAGAAAATGTTGATGAATTAAGTATAATGTGAAGTTTTGAAAAGATTATTAAATATGTATATTTAAAGGGCTAGTTGCTTTAGTATATTTAAATATCATTACCTCTTTACTCAGAAAAATTGGAAAAATTGACTAAAAGCGTTATAGTAAACAAAAAATGGTCTAAAATTTGATTTATTTTGAATTCATATTAAAGATCAATTAAAAAATGACTAAGATAATAAGAATTTAGTATGCTAAACAGAATATTGATCATTTAGTATGTTTAAAAGTTAAATCATGTTGAAAAAATTTCTAGGTATAAAATGCAGAAACTTATTTTTACTATTCAAATAGATACACTATACTATATAAAAATGATGCAATCTACTAAATTAAAAAATTAGTTACTATGCATTACTAGGTATAAAACACCCTTGGGCCAAAACTACTTCAAATTAAAAATGATCACACACATTGTCGATTAAATTACAAAATGATAAACAGAATCGAAAGATTAGTTGACCATTTAACCCTTCAAATGATAAAAAGTTTGGAATGGAATGAAATTTATATGTGATCTACTAAATTTTACTTAAGTGAAGTTTTGACTTTTTTATAATTAATTTTCAAAAAAGCTATTAAATTCCAATACATTTAAAATTTTTTTTTTAATTTATTGTAAAAGGTAAAATAAAGTGGAAAATTAAAACAAAAATCGTATTTTAAATGATGCTTTAATTCTTAACGAATTTAAATTCATGAAAGCTTACGAGCGAGAAAATTTTAATAATTAAATTATTTTGATCATTATCATTAAAACAAAGATCAATGGATAGGACAAAAATAACACAATGTTTTTTATCTAATTTTTTTACCAAAAAAATAAATAAGTATTGAATTAATTGATTTTTTTTAATAAAACAATTTATTTATTAACTCAAATAACAATTAATTTGACAATAACATTATTTATGCTATTTAAACTTGTTTTTATGCTAATTCAATAATCTTCAAAATATTTTAATTAATTTTTAAACAAAACAAAATAAAAAATAAACAAATATTGTCTAAAAATTATTAGTAAAACACCTTTTTAATCTAGACTTATTTATAATTTTAAAGCTTATCATGTTAAATCAAATATTCAAATAGTATTAAGTTTGAATAAGATACAGACATGGGTGTGTTATTTCGACGCAACATAAAACCAAGTATTACAAGTAAACGAAAAAAAATGTCTTAAACCATAAATTAAAAAAAAAATTATTTTCAGATTTCTCGGATAATTAAATTCATTTTTATAACAAAATTGAAAATGAACTTTTAATTAAAAAAAAAATTAAAATTATTATTTTTAAATCAATTTGGTCAAAAAAGAATGCTTACATATTAATACTTTAGTTTAATCTTGACAGGAATTAAAATAAAATTTTTAAATTTTTCTAATAATTAGTTCGAAATAATTAAAGATTAACAAAATTTATATACTTAAGACAATTTCTTATGCTTCTTATGAAAAATTCAATTTATGCTAAAATTTAAAAAAAAAATAATTTAAACCAAATCCATGCTTATTAATTTTTTAAAAATTTGGTCAATCTAAAAATGAAGCTTGATCACCTTTTCCCTGTTCAAAAGCAGGTAATACCAGTTATTTTAAACCAGACAAAAACTCAGTCTTTGTATCCGAACGATTTGTGCGTACTAGCTCCCACTGGTAGTGGAAAAACATTGACATTTGTTCTTCCAATAATAAAAAATCTAAAAAAAAGGATCAGACCATGCTGCAGAGCACTGGTCATTTTGCCAGTAAGCGACTTGGCCGAACAAGTTTATAATGTATTCAAGTCATGTATCCAAGACGAACAAGCCCTAGGTCTAATTGATGAAAGCGAAGATAGCTACGAAAATAACTTAAAATGCATGCTTTTGTCCAACAAAGTTTCATTTGCCAAAGAACAAGCTCAATTGATCAACGAAGAGAACAATGAATGTTTGATTGACATAATTGTAACTACACCAGGTCGGCTCGTAGATCACATTCAAAAAACCAGATATTTCGATTTGAAAAATTTAAGATATTTGGTTCTTGACGAGTGTGATCGAACTATGGAACAGATAAAACAAAATTGGTTGTCTCTAATGAACCAAGCAATTTTCGGTGAATGCTCCAGCTCAAGAAGAATTTTGTTGAATAATGAAAATTTAAATGTTCATAATTTAATGCTGGACAAAAAAAGACTGTATCCGTTTCAAAAAATTCTCCTCTCGGCTACACTTACCCGTAATCCGGAGAATTTAGAGCAAATGAAGCTTTTTCAACCAGTCTATTTTTCGGTGGGAGCCGAAAAACTCTGCATAGGTGAAATTACGAAAAGTAATGAGGAGACATCTGATGAGCAAAACATTGAGGTAAAAAAACTTGATTCCAAAGACATGGCAGATGTGAGCGTGCCAAGCGAACTCAAAGAAATATTCATTCAGGTAATTGTCCAGCAAAAATCCCTAATGGCCATTTATCTGATAAAAACGCTTGGTTACAAGAGAATGCTTGCTTTTGTGAACTCAAAGGAAACAGCAAAAAGACTGACAAAATTGTTTGAGCTAAACGGAATTACATCAGCTGAGTATTCATCGGCTTTGCATTCTGCTAGACGTAAAAGAATACAGTCAAAGTTTCTCGATGGGAAATTAGATGTCTTGGTATGCTCAGATGTAATGGCTCGCGGTATGGACTTGGAGAATGTTGATTACGTTTTGATGTATGATGCCCCTAAGCATTTAAGCAGCTATGTTCATAAAGCAGGTCGAACGGCTCGAGCCGGAAAAAGCGGAATGGTAATCACTTTTTTGGAGCACAAAGAAGTTTATTTTTTCAAAAAGATGGTTGAGCCCATCGGAACAAAGGATGGGGAAGCATCAGAAAACAAGATTAAGCACAAAATTAAGGAGATAAAGATCCAAAAAAGCATGATGAAACATTTGATTGAAGATTATAAAAATTCACTTGACAAATTAAAAGAAGAATTGGCTAAAAAGCCGAAAACGGAAAAAATTGGTGAAGCATCCACAAATAAAGGATTCAATAAGCGAAAATTTTCGAATAATTCGAAAGTAAATAAAAGCTTTAAAAAATTTAAAAAAACTTGATAAATAAAATTCTTTAAAAAAAATATAATTTTAGTTCTTAATAGAAAGTTAATTTTTAAATTATGGCCATTTATTCATCCTAAGTATATTTTTTTTCATTCTAAAGAAATTTATAACAACAAAAAGCACTTTTTGAGCTTGTTTAAATACTTAATATTCAATTTTTCTAACTTACAAATAAGAATTCTAAAGCATTTTTTTTTACCAGAAAGTAAAAGTATCACTCAAAATTAATAAATATATATACTTTAAATAAACAAATTTTATATTCAAGTAAAATTTTTTTACTATAGAGCATATTCCTTTTCTTCAAAACTAAACTGGTTTACCTATTCTTCGAAAGATCTTCTAGGAGTTTAATAAATTTTTTTTTTCAACACCAGATGACAATTTTTTGATTTTAAAGTGTGATAAATTTTAAAGTTTTTAACAGACATTTTCTTTCTGAGAATAATAACAAATTAAATTGATAAAATATAATTATTTTAAATCAAACTAGTTATTTTTTTTTTATTTCTAGAAAAGAAATATATTTGTGAAACAGAAACAGTATAATCAAATTTAACAATTAAAAATATAATTTTAAAATTACTATTTTATTTAAAATTTAGATTTTGCTTAACATTGTTTTTTCTTTTTTTTATACATCATCATATTGAAATAAATAATAATAATAAAATAATTTAAGCAGTTGTAGTAATGAAAACTATATACAGTATAGGAATATCTTTACTAGACTTTTTTTAATGACTTGGACTTTAATTTGGGACTTTTAAACAACTCTGACTCCAAAATTCATTCATGATTCTTTGTCAATACACGCTTTAAAATTGTTTTTCCTTTTACCGCTTTTTCTGGCAGACTTTTCGAATATTTCACTGCTCTATTCGTTAAAAAATTATACCTTTATAATCCTCTTTTATTTATTTATCTGACCATAAAATATCTCATGGGATTTTCTTAAATTTAAGGACATACCTTTTTGAAAAATGAATTCCATTAACCAGCTTTATCTTTTCAAAATTGTTGACAATTTTGTACATTTGAAGCAAATCGCCTCTTATTTTTCTATCTTCAAGGCTCAACAAGCCTAATTCGTTTAATCAAGATTATTTTTATTGACTTTGATTGATTTAACTAATTTGGTGGCTGTTTTCTGCACTTTCTCAAGCACCTTTTGATCTACTTTAGCCGATGGAGGCCACGCATCAACTTCGTACTCTAAGTAATAATTGTCCCTATTCTATCCTAGTGGATAATGGGGAGGTGCTCATCTCCTTTTCGAGTACTTTTTTGAGCAATGGCTACCATCTGACACAGAGGCTACTGCAGCGTGTTGATCATCTACACCGCAATTATTACCCGAAACTGGTCCCCCTATTTTTATGATGAAAGAGGTTTAAACATTCGCCCCGTATTGCAGAGATGTTATGAAGATTTTTTCTATGTTATGATGATTGCTTGCATGATTAACACGAAAACCATTCGGCTATACGGGCTTTTACTCTAAGTGAGGCCGGACTAATGCAATATAAAGTGGTTTCATAGTTTACCTGTCCAAAAAAAAAATATATTTTTAATTTGACCAAGAACCCGATTTGCTTTTGATGCTGTAGATGAACACTGTTTGCCCTATTTGAGATCCAAAGACATTATTTCTACTGACGTTTCGCCAAGTTCATATTTACTATTCAATCCTTATATATTGAATAGTAAATATGAACATAGACATTTGATATTTATGTTTCAACCTGTTCTTACCATCATATACCGCATTTAGTTTGCATTTAGAAAAATTCAGTTCTCTTGACCGTATGTTTGCCCATTCGATTAAAGTGTTCAAATCTTTTTTTAGAGTAGTTGAAAATATTTGATGCCTTTTTAAAATTTCAACCAATTTCGGATAATCCGCATATAAGGTTTTTTTTTTATTTGTGATTAACTCCTAAAAAATTCTTTTTTTCTTCTTTTTTATTATATTCATCTTTTCCTTATTCTAATGGTTCATGTTGAAAATAAATGATTAATTTAATCAAATTTTACAGTTCAAATTAAAGAAACTAAAGCAAATTTCAACTGAAATCAACAAATTATATTAATCTACTGATCTGAATTACTTTCTCGATATCTACTCGAAAAGTTTTTTTGAGGCCGATATTTATTCATTTTTGTCATTTTGAGCTTCTAAGTAAATAGCTTATTCTTCTAAGAAAAGAATTATAATAAAATTGTAAAGCAATCTTTTCTATGAGAAAACAATCAATTAGAATATTTTCGGAAAATCGTTGGTATTAGTATTTTTTGTGATTCTTGTACCTCTGAATTTATTTAATCAAAAAATGACAAATAGCCTTGAGGTCAAAAGATCAATGTTAATCAATGTCTGTATTGTATTTTATATTTAAAATATTTATTGTATTTTCTGAAGATGCTTCAATTCTTTGTTTTATTTAATTTACGTTTAAAGATTTTTATTTTTTAATATGAAAAACCTTTAGCTCGGTATAGATAAATGTATAAATAAAAATCATTTTTCCTTAAATTTCTTCTTATTCTTTACTTTTTTTCTGTGACAAATGCATAAATTTCTTTTGTGTATTTTTCCAATGTCAACAGGTTATATGACTTTAACGTGAATTTTTGAAAGTGAAGTTTTTAGTAGTGATACAAAAATAAAAAAATAAAAATGGAATTTAAATTTAATTTTTTTAATTAATAATCTTAAGCTTTTTACTTCTGGTCTAAAATTTAAAAAATTAAAAAATTGGCATTATTAGGTAAGGACCTAATTATCTTTTTTTTTTAATTTTAGCGTTCGATAAAATGATTCATTTTTTCAGTGCATTTTGATTTTCTAGTTGATTATAATTTAAAAAATTATAATTTTCATTCAATTTAAATGTTCTTGAATAAAAAAATATTTTAACAGTTGATATATTTTTTTAGAAAAATCAGTTTTCATTGATTTGACATTCGAAAATGTATTAATTTAATCAATTCAATTAAAAATTAAAAATTATAGTTTCTCAAGATCATACTAAAGTCTTATGATAATTTATGTGCATTCAAACCTCTTATGATTCATGGTTGTTTTATTTACAAATATTAATTCTAGCTAATCATAAAAGTATTTGTAATTTGTGCAACGTTTTATTATTTAAAGAGGTCAAAAAGCACGTATCGAAGATTTAAATATTTAAAAGAGGTGGTCATATATTTTAATAGTCGATCTGATATTTGATATTGAACAAATGCAATATATCAATATTTTTACATATTCATTTGATTGATGACTTTTTATAAAAAAAGAAAAATTGAAATTTAAAAACATCTAATTAATTGTATTTTTCTTGAGAAAATAAAGATAAATTAATATTAAATATTTTTTAGAACATTATTTGAGAAGATTCAAAATTTTCTGATGATTTAACTCGACTATTTTTTTAATCTAAATAAAATGGTTAAATACTCGTTTTAATAAATTATTTTAAATACAATACAAATATTAAGGTGAGCATCAGATTTTAAAACAAATTGAAATTTTATATGATTGTATTTTACTCATTATTTAGTTTTTTAAATTTATGAGATTATTTAAAAAATAGATATTTTCAAAATGTCTATTCCTGAGATTTAAAAAATTTACTTTTCTTATATATTTTAAAATATTAATTCTAATTTCTATTATTCTTTAATTATGTAAATTTTTTAAATTTAAATTTAAACTGAAAAATTCTGTATTTTTATAGTTGACAAGTTTTTCCAATAGTTAAACAAAATTATAATCTGAAAAACGGTTAGAAGTCTTGATCATGAAGTCCTTCAGTTCAGTAAAAAATTTTTAAATAAAAACTAATTTTAATTATCATGGGAATTCCGGCATAAAATTAGCTTAGTTTGAAGCTTAATTAAAGTTAAAAAATTGAATAAAAAGACTTACGGTCTATTTATTTATTAAATAAAAAATTTCCACATAATTGATATTTAGATAAATGATTATGTGCCAGACTTTGCAAACACAGGAAGGTTCCTAGTGAGATCGTAATTTCACATTTACCCACTGTGATCTTTTAATTCATCTTTAGTATTTAATTAATTAAATAAATTTTAGACTTAGACTAATCCACCTTTATGGAATTAGCCGAAAAAAATTAAAAATTAATTTAAATATATGACATTTCAGATGAATTTTGATTTTATTAATCCGGGCAATATGCATCGTATGGTCAATCAAAGAGTTTAGGATTTGGGATAACGATGACATTTTGAATACAAATTTAGGTAATATATGTATTTATTATACGAAACCGTATTATTGAGCATTTTGTTAGCTTAAACTAGATTCTCTGAAAATTCAAGCTGAAAACTTAAAGTTCGCGACTTTTGTTTTCCTTTGATTTCTCTTCGCAGAATCAAAATGATTAATAGGATTTCGAGCGCCTTTTGTTGCTTTTAAGTTGTTTTTGATTCAAGTGATTTTTTTAATTTAGAAATATTTATTACGAATTGCACGCAAAATCTAGATAATAATTAACTCGTGCGGGCAAGTATTTTCCTAGTCAAACAAATCCAGATTGAGAATTAAATTGTTTTTTTTTGGAGAGAAAGTATTTAAATAAATTTTTTTATTAATCAAAAAATGGTAAACAAAAATATTTTCTTTATGATACAACTAATTTTTTGTGTAAATTTTTGCTCATTTTGTTGTCATTTTTATTCTATTCCTTATATAAAAAAATATTTTTGGACTACTGCGATTTTTTATTACTACTTAATAAATGAAAAATGTAAAGCTTACTTAATCTAATTGTAAAAATTGAGCTGAAGGGTATTAGTTCAATTTAATTGTTAATAAATACAAAATTAAAAGTTTTACTCCCATTTGAAAAAAACAAATATCCGATTTTTTTTCAAATAGTCAAATAAGCTAGCATGAAATATGTAATTTTTAAACATAAAAGTAATTCAATTTAAAAATGCTTCCATATTTTAATCTAAAAAAAATTTAATTATTTTGGGTTAAAATTTTAAATTTTGTTAACAGTGTTCTTAAAGTTTAATTTTGTTTAATTTGTTTTGGTATAAAAATATTTGAGAGATTTTGTAATTTTTTAAAAGTCCTAAATTTGAAACAAAATCATCTGTCCCAAAATATTACGTAAGATTTATAAATCAATAATATAAATATTAAAAACAATATTTAAGAACTAAATATATTTAGCCTAACATTTTCGTATTTAATTCAAAATCGATTTTAAATCAATATTTATGAGCTAAATATTAATCAAAAGTTCCTGATATTTCTATCGTTACGATCAACTTTTGTGACTAACTCTTGAAATTTAACTCAACAAAAAAAATATATTTCAACTATTGAAGTATTTAATTCGTTTAAGTAATTTGAAATATTAGCTAAAGATCAAGTTTGTATAAGTTTTTTGAATTTTAGCCTTTATTTAGCTTGCTTTGTCGTAATATTTCAAAATAGGCTCCTAGTCAATTTAATATGGAGTGGGCTTTTAGTTGATTTTAAATAAAACTCATTATCAAATGTTTCCATTAGCTTTGATTATGCTTTTATGTCGCTAAATTTTATTTTATCCTTAACTTAGATAACTTTGTCTCTTGTAATCATGCGGTTTCAATTTGGTTAATATTTTATAAATTTTTCTCAGCGACTGGCTCAAAATTTAGAATAATCTGAATGCAACCAATATGTCAAATATTTGCTTTAATAAAAAGCGTTTTGGAAATTTCGTATGATACTAATCAAACTAACCAAATAGTTGCTACGGTTGTAAAGAAAAAACAGTTTTTAATTTTTTTAAGTCTTATCTTTATTTTTTAAATGGTCTTTTTATTTTTGGGATTTTTTATTTTATTTAATTACAAATAGTTGCCAAGCAAAATAGTTTTTTAGAACTAGAGCTTGGACAAACTTAAATAACTTTTTTATTTTCTATTAAATAATTTATTTTTCAGGTTTTTGATAACATCATGTAGTTTTTTTTTTGAAAAAACTAACCAAATTTTTGAAGCTTTAAAAGTTCTATTATTATCAAAATTGATAATTACAAAAGATACTAATTAATTAGAGTAGGTTCATTTGTTTAGAGAAAAGCGTCAATTTAATCTAATTTAATTTGTGGCAATTTTTCAAAGTTTATCAAATTCATTTTAATTAATCGACATGCAATTTTCGTTTTAAACTAAGCTTTTTAAAAAAAAAAATAAACTATTTAGTTTGTTTGAATTATTGGAAAAATTGTCAAAAACAAAATTATTTTTTTCCTATTAATTCACAGACAATATTATCAAGTGTATTTAATCATTTATCTAAAATAAAGTTTAAATTTTAAACTTTTAAATTTAAATCGATTTGATTTTCAATTTTTCTTCAGATAGCTCTAAGACCCATTTTGGATTTAGTTGTGATTTGTTCCAGATTTATTTCTTATTTGGACCGTCTTTATTCAGCTTTTTAGGATCAGATCAAAGTTTTTTAAAATTTAAATCAAAGACTATCGGATGTTTAATTCTTTAAAGAATTTTTTATTTTTCCAGTTAGTAAAATTTATTAATAACAAAGCAAACTAGGTAAAAAAATTCAATTTTTCATGGTTTGACATCAAAATTGTTTTTTTTTTCATTTTGGTAATGTTTGATCAAATGTTTCAAGCCAGAAGTTTAGAGACCAATTTTAGCAGTTGAAAATAATTTTCTTTTTTAATTTTTAATTAAAAATGACTCGAATAATTGGAATTGCGACCCAGTTTTAGATTTTTGATAAGAGATTATCAGTGGATCTGAGTGATTTTCGCATAACCTCAAGCCTATACTTTTCTTAAATTAGAAATTAATTAATCCAAGTTGAGTGAAACTTTTGTCAAGGTTAGTATCTGCCTATTCAAATAAGAATTCACTTTTATTTGAAAAAGATCAAATTTCGGAAATTTTAGAAAATATTAGGCACGCGAAAACGCCTTAGTTTTCTCTCGAGTTTCAGACCATGATTAAGACTAGAAGATGTCTGAATCACAAGTAGCACTAAAGAGTAGACCTTTTTTGACCGAATTTCTAATTAAAAAATTTTAATAACATGTTTATCTGAAAAAAATCAAAACGTAGTTTCGAGGCAGACATTTTACAAAAAAAATTTGCAATATGGGTTTTAGTTGAAAGCGAAAATAAATTATGAATTCTCGACTCGTTTACATTGAGATTGCTGTTATTGATTTCAAGCGACACTTGAAATTTTTCACTAATGGCAAGAATGGAATAATTACTGATTTAGCCCAATGGCTTCTTAAGAACCTAAATATTTCTAGTGATCGCACGCGCAAATCTTAATGCGATGCAAAATTTAATTTTTGTTTAGGCATCCTTTAGGTAAATTGATCCATAATTCGAATTTTTGTAATCCGATTTATGAAATTCAGTGCGTTTAAATTTTATTAATAAAGGTGTATTGTTTGCTCGCCCATCCGCGAAATTTTTGTTTGATGGATCGATAATTAATCAATATTTGTGGTTATTTATTGTAGGCCGGGACGCTGTGATAATTAAAAATGATTCGAGTTTTTCAACTCAAAACCCTTTCTTTTTGCCATTCAATTAGGCTTTATTTGGAGTAAATTCCCAAGAATATTCAATTTATTTTTAAATTGCTGCTGGAAGTGGAGAAAATTTTAATTTATGAAGATTAAATATTAAATACAATTAATTATAATGTTTTATTTTAAAAATTGATTATTTTAGTTTAAAAATATTTTATGTTTAAATGATATTCAAATATTGGTTTCATTTAAGGCTAAATTAAAAATGGAAAATTTTGATCAAATAACTGCGGTGTGTTTTACAGATTTTAGTTTTCGATTCAAAATTAACATTTATTTTGATTCGGATTTTAGAATTAGTTTTAGTAGGAGTTGAAGTAATTTAAGCTGTGGTGGCTAAAAAATAAAAATAGCGCTGTCAGACACACAGTGGCACCAAAAAATTGTTTTAGACGATCGACTGAAGTTTAGTCAAAAAGCTCCCTAGGCAAAACGTTTCATAAATTGGTGCAGCTCTATTAAATAAGACATTTTATTTGGGCTGATTCTTAGCCATTTTGGTTAAAATGTTTAAATATTTTATTTTATTAATCTTTTACAACAAAAAGGTCGGAAAGAGTTTAAATAACGACTATCTTTTATTCAAGCAATATTGATAGTCAAAAGCAAATTTATCAATGTCAAATCGTTTTTAGATATAAAAAAATTAAAGTTTAGAAAAAATCAGAAAAAGATCAGATAGAATTTATTTTAGAAAATATTTCGGTTTAAATTTTGCTTTAAGATTTAAACATCTGACAATTATCAGGGAAAAATGATGTTATTGATTTGGATGATTTTATGCATTTTATGGGGTCTAAAAAATTCCTCAGGATTTTGTGAATAATTTATTTTGGACATTAGAGATCAGTTTTTTTAATCTTAAAAATGAGATTAAATTATTTAAATTTCTAATTAAATAAGCGAAGTTCTTTGTACTAAACCCAATCCAACATGATTTTATCCAACTTTTTTGATAACAAAAAGAGTTTTAAAAAACTCTGAATATTTTAGTGATAAAACAGTGGCCTTAAATAATATTTATTTTTGAAAAAGTGACCAAACTTGTACTGCAAACTATAAAAGTAGTCGGTAATAATTAATAAATGATTTAAGAAACCTACAGCAAAAACGTGCAAAAGATTTCTTAATGCGACACAACATTTCATTTGTTTTTCCATTTGATGTAATAAATTGAATTTTTCATTTCAAATTTGATGGAAAAATCACTCCATGATCTCTCTCCATGTGGGATCCATTATTTTGTTTATATTTATAGCTTAAAATGGTGACCATAGTGCTTTACTACGCGCGCAGATCATTCCTGTTAATACTGAATTATCAAGGTCTACTCATTTGAGAATCGAAGCATCTATACAATAATGAATGTTTAAAACGGAAATAAGAATTAAAAAAAATTTGAACCTCAATGAAAATTATTTATTGAAAATATAATAAAGCTAAAAAGGCGATTTTGAAATTGGTCTTTGAGGGTACGATTTCATTTATTTTACATCAATAAAATTAATATTATGCAAAAATTGACTGTAAAAATTGGCTGATAATAATCGATAGGTTTATTAAATAAAAATAATGTTTTAGATTGTAAAAAAGATTTTTGTTAAAACCATAAAAATAAACGAGTAAAAGTAATAAACTCGTTAATTAGCTAAAACTTAATTATTTAAAAATTTGGACTAAAGAACTATTTTAATTTTTATTCTGACAGAAATATGGTTGTAATAAGACAAATATAAAAATTATTTAATTTGTTGCTAACTTTTTTTTTTAATTTTTAAATAGGAAAATTTAATCAAGAACAAATTATTCTTTAAATTAATTTCTTTTTATCAATTTTATTTTGTTAAAAAAGTTGCTTTGAATATTTCTGATTATAGAAAGATTTTTTTACCTAAAAATACTTTTAGAGGTGAAAAATGACTATGAAAATTTTTTTAAACTTCTGTCATTAGAATAAAATTTAATGAGTCTTCAAAAGAGTGGGTGCACTAATAAATTTAGATACACGAATATAAAACTGCCATAAAAATCTAATTTTTTACATCCGGAATGGTTTTTTAATGTTTTAAATTTTTTTAACAGGTTTTGATATTAAATATTATCAAATTGCTTTCAATTAAAATTTTTTACTTTTTTTATTAATAAATGACTTCAAAAAACGTCATAAAAAAATCAATAATTAAATTTTTACTTTATAGAAAATGAGTTTTTTAGATGCTTTAAAGCTGCGAAATTTATTTTAATTTAACATTTTTAGTGCCAAAATTCAGGTGACAATCATTTTTTAAAAATAATAAAATTTCCAAAACTAGAAATTTATTTTTCAGTATAAGAAAGTTTACTTAAATGTGTATACGACAATTCTAAGTGAATTTAATCTTAGTCTTTTGTTATCCATTTCATTAAATGGAAAAACGACATATGAATATCAACATAGCTTTAAAATCATCTTGTTTTGGTTCGAAATGGCAATGAAAATTTTCAAGCAATTTTATGGCAAATTAAATCACTGAATTGTGAAATATGAACCAAACCGATCTAATTAGGCTAGGTCAAATTAATTCTTTTTAAAATTTAGATAAAATGAAAATTTAAGCTGATAACTTTAAAAATGCTCGGCAATAACCAACTATTCGGAGATTCGGGTGATTTAAACCCGAAAAGCTCGTCTACTTTCATTTCCTCATCATCGATCAATAGCAATCATCAAAGATCGAATTTAAGGCATAGTACAAATAGCTTAGCCGCCGCCAAATCTCAATCTAATCCTGTACAAATTCAAAATTACATTACTTGGATAAACTCGCACCTTAAAAAGCGTCCTGGAGTCAAGCTAGTCGAAAATTTGCACACTGATTTAGCAAATGGAGTCAGCCTCATACATCTAATAGAAGTAATTTGTAAGTATTTTATTTTTTTCAACAAAAATTTAATAAATAAAAGTATTTTTTTAAATTTGAATTTGTCGAATAAAATTTATTTTTACCAAAGCTGGCACTATTTTGACCGATGTTAATTTGAACCCCAAGACCCAGTCGGAGTGTAGAGAGAACATAGAAAAGATTTTGAAATTTATGCAACAAAATTCTGTCAAAATGCATCAGACTTCGGCCAAAGAAATACTAGAAGGAAACTTAAAGTCAATAATGCGTTTGGTGCTGGCCTTGGCAGCCCATTTCAAGCCCACAAATGTTCAGCCTTATTCGGCATTCATGTCCAAACTAAATCAAAATCCAAGCTCACAGACATCTAGCTCAACTAATTTAAACACGTTTTCAAACAAACAAATGACCAACAAACGATCACAGTCGACAAATAATGTTAACTCGATGAACAACACGTACGTGGTAAATAATCAACAATCAGCCAGCTCGGCTTCAAAGCCAACATTAAATCAAAGTTTGTTTTCTATAAATATCTAAATGATTTTTTCTAATTTGTGTACAAAAGCACGAAATTTGGACTCTATGACGCATTTGGTACAAGCAGCTTGTGTCAGTCTAGCTGATGTACGAAAATACAAAAACGAAAATTTTAAGTAATTAAAAATAGTTAAAAAAAAGAAAAGATAATTTTTTTTTTAATTTTTAGCATTAAGTATGTTAAAAGAGGCAATTTGACGGATTGTAATTCGACTTACTTAAATCCAATTAACCTTAACTCGAACCAAACGTATATACTTCCCAATATGAACACAACGAACTATATAGATAAAACGTGTAATCAGTTTTCGCCACCCAAAAATAGCACCATGATTACTGGTTCATTTTTGCTGTCGCCTAATGCAGCCCAACCGATCGCCTCTTCAACTGTTCTTCAGCCTGTTGGTAATGCTTTGGACACTACTGCGATGTCAATGGACAGAAGTGCAGTATATAATCTTAAATCTGTTAAAAGTAAGCTACAAATTAATATCTTTAAAAAAAATTTTTTAAATTACTCAATAATGCATACTTTCGAAGAATATTTTAAATTTTTTTTCGAAATTTAGATTTAATTTTTAGTCTAAATAAACATCATTTCAGATGTTAACTAATTTATTTTTCAATTTTCTCTTGGAAGTTAAATAAAAAGTAAAAGTGGCATAGTTATTTTTTTGAAAATTTGGAAATTTTAAGCCTTAAATTTAAAACTAAGTTTTAAAATTTAAATTAATCAGTCTCTATAGTTAATTATCCAGGCTTTTTTAGTGAAAATTTATTTTTCTTAAAACTAGGCGTTTTAGGGAAAGACAGAATTTAAATTAAAAAAGCTATCATTCAAATATAATAAATTATAAATTAATTACTTAGTTACATGCGGTAATTTTATCTTCAAATCAATCTAAAAAAATCAAGTTTTATTTTTTGATAAAAATTATGATAAGCTTTTTCAAATACTTTAGCAGTTTTCACAAATATATTTTTAAAAACAAAATAAAAAAATCCAAAATTTTAATGATAAAATTAAGCTTAATTTTAATTTATAAAAAGCGAAATTTTATTTTTATCTAACTAAAAATAAAATAATATTATTGATTTTAATTTTAATTTAAGATTTTTTTCAAAACTAATTAATTTAGGTCATTAAAATTTAACACTGTGAATCTATTTTAAAAAAAAGTTACTGCTTTTTAGTAAAAAATTTTCTATGCACCTTTATCAATTTATTTTGATATTCAAATCATATTTGACTAAATTATTATTTTACACTAAATCGCAAATTTAAATTTTTAAATTTAAGTCGTTTTTCGAAAACAGCGATAATTTCACAAAAGATTAAAATCGAATAATTGAATGAAAGAGAGAACTATGATACCATAACTTTTTGTTTACTAATCTTAGTTATAAGGCGAACTACAAATTCATTTAATTTGGAATAATTCAAATAAAAACCATGCTATAAGAATTATTAATTTTATTTTTGATAAAGACTTAAATTTACTTTTCTTCCATTAATATTACCAAATTTTTGACTTAATTTAGAATGAGTAAAAAAATTTTGAATCCTAATACCATTTGAAAAGATTTATAAAAAAAATAAACATTTTTTGAATTATTTGGAATTTTTATTTTTCTTAAAAAGCAATTACTGTGAAATTACTTTAATTTTTTGAAAAATATTTTCTATTTAAAACAACACGAAAAATGCTTGTTGCTTCTAGTGCAATGCTTCCTAATAATTTTTAAAGTTGAAAATTGGGCATTTTTAATGGAAGATAAGATAAATACAAGTCTTTTTCTAAAATAAAAAATTTAAATTAAAAAGAAATGAATTTCAGGTTTACTTTATTTCAAAGAGTAGTAAGGAAAGGTTAACGGTAAAATAATTTACAATCTATCGATTTATTTAGTAAAAGTAAATTTTAAAATTAATTTATATCAACAAATAGTTACTAATGGAACATTGGAAATTCGCTCAGTTTAATTTTTTCGTTTTCTAAACAAAAATTTTATTCCTAAATTTAAATTAAAAATTATATCCAGATGGAATTGGAAAAATTTCGATATTTTAAAAAATTCTGATATATTTTTTTTAATTTTAAAAACATTGAAAATAGAAAAACCTTTCGACTAGATTTAAGATATAAAGAATTATTTAGCCTTGTGATCAAATATCAAAGTGAAATAAATGTCCTTGTGATTGCTATAAAAATTTATGTTTAATTTAAGAATTTGGCGTCAAAAATACTAACTTAAACTTGTTATCTCTGTATTCAGAGAAAAAAAAAAAAAAACTTGGCAACTGCTTGGGCTAAATTAAATTAATTTTCTTTAAAAAAAAAGATAAAACATATTCTTTGGACAAAAAAGAAAGAATTATTGAAGAAGAAGTAGAAATGAAATCGCCGGTCAAAAAATCGACCGAGGAAAAACATCCAGAAGTTGTGGACAATTGCAGCAAGAGTACTGAAAACGTTTCAAATAATCAAACTGCCAAAACAGTTGTGAACGAAGCAAATGAAGCAAATGCTGAATCCAAGAATGCTCTCGAGGTAGTAAAAGACTCTGACAGCAATAGCTTGATTTTACAAAATATGGTGGAACACAACGAGATCAACATAAATGAAGTTCAGTCTATTAAAAATATGCTCTTAAAATTACAGAAAGTTTTGATAACCTGTGATATGAGCGAATTGCAGCCCGAAGACTTGATGCCGAATGCTGAAAATGAGTTGAATTCGTCAAATGTCAGTAATCCGTCTAATTTACCTTATGAGGAAAAAATTGCCATTCTCAAATCGGAAATTCAACAGCTTGAAGTCTACAACACTGAGTTAAAAAATGAGCTAAATCAATTTAAGACAGACAATTTAAATAAAAATGGAATTCAAAGTGGACTTAAATCGCGAATCAATGAGCAAAATAATACCATTCTGGAAATGAAAAACGAACAATTGAATCTTGAATTAAACACTCAAAATTTGGCAAAAGAAAAAGACGATCTAAAAAATCAACTAAATGCCTATCAGGCACAAATCGAGTCGTTCAAGACCGATTTGGCAAATAAAGATACTTTAATAGAAAAATTAAAAAGTGAAATCAGCGACTTGACCAGAGAAAAAGAGGAGCAGGCAAAAGTTATTAGACAGCAAGTTAAAAAGGTGTCGGACACGTTGGATGTAGTTCAAGAAAAAGAGCATGCTTTGTCTGGAATGATTGCCAATACAGACCGAAAAATAAACTTGATAGCAACACAAAATGCTAAAAAAGATTTGACAGTAACAGCGTCCAAGGAAGAATATTCGACAATCAAGGACTCATTGGGAAGATTACGACACCAATTTGGTCACAATCATCCATCACAAGTCTTGATCAACATGATTGAACAAAATTTTAATAGTCTCATTGAGCGGACTGGACTAAATCCGGCACTTTTTTCATCCTCAACCTCAGGGTCCAGTTCGCTGACATCATCGTCGGCCAACTCTCCTGTCCAGCATGTCCAGTCTCAATCGCCTTCATCAGTTCATTCATCCTCGTCATCTATATCCGCAGTATCAAGCTATTCACACAAATCACTAGAAAAAACTGAAATAGAAGCCAAGTCCGAATCAGCGAACAACGAAAGCAATGTAAAAAAAATTATTTCGCGTCTTTTTGCTCAAACTTATACAGCGCCCCAAGGAGTTCATCCAAATGGAAATCTGTCGGCCAGAACTGACAAGCCAAATAAACTAAACAATCAGATGTGGGAGAATTTTTGTAAGCAAAAATCGGCAAGTTCTTTGCTGACCATATCCACATCTACCAACTTTGACTCGACGCAATCAAGTGCCAACACAAGCACAAGTAGCTGTAATAACAGTGCCATTCCGAGTACAAAATGTGTCTATTATATGGAAAAAAATAACACTCCAATAATGATTCATTTGAACAAAAATCTCGGTTCCATTACTTTGAGTGATCTGAAGGAAGCTATCAAATTAAAGCATACTAATTACAGATTTAGATTTAAGCTAACTGACCGTGAATTTGGAGTTATAACACAAGAAGTATGCAAATTTATTTTTAAAATAAACAAAAGTAAATAAAATTTTATTCATATTTTAGATATCTGACGATAGCAAGATATTGCCTGGTTTTGATGGAAAAATTGTTGTGTGGATTGAAAAGATGTGATTGAAAAAATTTAGTCCATTTAATTTTTTGTTATTTTGAGACTTAGTTAATTATTAGTGGATACACCTGATAATATCTCTAGGATTCGTATTGTTGACTGAATTTATACAAGACTTTTTAATCTGATCTCACGATCGTTAATTTTTTTCTCATTAATAAATTTTGTATATTAAATTTAATTACTATTATTTTCTGAATTGTTTAAAATTATGTACGTGGATTATTTTTTTCTGAAATTTATTGATTGTATTTTCAATAAAAAACAAAAGTTCAATTTTTGAATTATTTAAAATTTTTATTTTAGTCAAATTGCTATATGGTTATCATTATATTTTTTTTACTATTAAGGACGGAATTTTTAAATATGAATTTACAAAAACATAGTTAAAATGGGCTTTGTCTGAACCATAGTAAGGTATTACCAAAAATCTATCAAAAAAATAAAGATTAGAATTTAAAATTCAAAATTTAGTTATTTTTCCACCTATTAATATATCAAATTAACCAACAAAGTTAACTATGAATTAGTTAAATTGAAATATAAACTATCATCTCAAAAGCTTTTGATAGTCTGGTATGTTAATTCTTTTTATGAATTAAAAAAAAAAAATTTAAATAATTTAAATTTTGTAACTATTACTTAAAGTGTGGTAGTTTGATTAATTTACGTGGAAAAAAAATGTTGCATTATTTTGTTAGTTTAAGTTTAACAGATTCATGGTTATAACAAAAAAAATATGATTTTATTATTAAATTGTTTATTATTAAATTTCAAGTATCTCTAGAGATATAGATGAATTATCATCATTTTGGAAATATGAACAGAAAAATTAAAGTTTGAATTTCACATTAATAAATTTAAAAATAAATTTACTCAATAAATAATTTCTTTTAATTAAAAACTTTAGAAAACCGAATATTTTTTTTTTAACTCCTAACAAAAATAAGGCCAAGTACCAGCTTTTTTTTTTCTTAATTTTATTAAATTTTTTTTGTAATTAATTAAGAAAAATTATTATAGATTTTTTTTTAATTTTAATCTTCAAGAATCCTTTTCAATAAATCATTATAATGAATAATTTTTTATTAAATAAGAATTTATTTGAATAATCTAAATCGAAACTAAAATTTACAGAAACAAATTTTTATCTTTGTATTTGGCTTGCCAATTTTTGGCTTACCGAATTTTTGGTTTATAGATTTTTGGCTTACCACAAAACCAAGCAAAACCAACTTCACTAGCTATTACTGAAAAGCCATCTTTCAATTTCTTTTGGGTACAGTGAATTCTCGATTATTGAGTCCCATGATTATCGAGACTCGACACTTAATAAATAAATTTTTGCTTCCCGAATTGTTCAAATCCTTTTACACGAGACTCGAGTCTTGGTAATCAATTGTCTGGATTGCCTGGATGACTTTGCTGATATTTGAAGACTGGCTATCAAAATTAAATGCATATTTTACTCGATTGGAAAATGAAGTAGACAATGGTGGTGGTCACAATCTTTCTGCTGAATTTTCAAAAAAGCTAATACATACAAATGTGGTTTATTTAGCCCCAAATTGTACATCTGTAATTCCTACATGTGATGCAGGCATTAAAAAGGAGTTAAATCTAAATTTCGCAATAATTAGACACTTACTTAAGGTTTCCGACGGGAAGAGTGTGATGGAAGTAATCGATGTTAAACAATCTATATACTTTATCAAGGAATAATGGCGAGTGGTATCTAAAGAAACTATACAAAATTGCTGGCAAAATCACAGATTACACATGATAATTACATAAATGAAGTTATTTCAGAATAAAGAGCTAGAAAATAAATTGGAAAAATTGACATTAAAGCAATAGAAGCAATAGGTTGTTATGAAAAATTATTTAGTTATTTTGAGACCCATTCTACATGTTTTGAAAGTTATGATTTAGAACACCTTTCTGCGAAAAAAATCAGATCGGATAGCTTGAAAGAAGCAAACAAATCTAAAAAATTGATAATTTTTATTCTTTTTTAAATAATATTTTAATTTAAAAATTTTCGAGACTTTTATTTAATAGAATAAAGAGACAAAATTATCGAGACTCATATTTTTGTTTCCCGAAAGAGTCTGGAAAATCGGGAATTCATTGTACTTATTTATCAATAGGGTATTGATTACTTAAATGATCATTTACATTTACTCTAAAAAATCTAGAATGCAATTTTTTCTTTCTATCTTCTTGGAAATGAGGAAAATTACAGCAACTTGAGACTCTACTCTATAACTTATTGAATGAGAAAATAAGATTATCTGTTGTGCGTCCATGTTTTCTAAATCCTGATTGCTCATAAATAAGTAATTTAATGTTCTCAAGAAAATTATATATTCTATTGTAGATAATACGTTCAAGTAATTTGCCAACAAAACTTGTAATACTAATTGGACGATAGTTTATAGGGTCTTGAGTGAGAGAAGATTTCTAAGGTATCATGGCTAAATTTGCTACTTTCCTAGATTTTGGGACTTGGCCTAGTTCCATACTCATGTTAAAGAGAAATTTTTTCAAAATAAAGCCTCTATAGCTAGAATTTTTAACATTAGGTTGTGGATACGATCTAGACCAGATGCTTCTAGTTCTTTTAGTTTTCTTTAAGGCATTTATAATTTCTTATAAGGTGATAGGCTCGTTTAAATTATTTTGTACCTTATTAAGAAATCTCTTATTTATTGTGATACTTCACAATTATCGTCAGATTCAACAAAATCAAGATGAGTACTAAATGTTGCTAAAAATCGCCAAAATTGTTCCTTTATCTGTTTCTGAATTATATCCCTTGCCATCTTTAAATAGTGATGGGATTTGTCTTGTAAGTTTTTTTGATGTGAAATTATTTATTACCTCCAAAAAGGTCTACTTGACAGTTTTTTTTATGAACTCGAGCCAGTTTTGGTTTCAAAATTCTTTTAGACTGAGACGTAGCTCTGATACAAGCTTACTTAAAGTGACCTAAAGAGAAAGACATCTAGATTTTTCTAACAAAAGTTCGAAAGAGAGTTCAATATTTGTTGGATTGTAGAGACTAAAAATTAAAATTTGTGTATTCAATAGCTAATCTTAATACAAAGAAGCTCTGCAGAAAACTATTCAAATGAATATAAATTCAATTCCTTCTTTTACTTAAATAGATATTCCTCCACCATGTTTATTTCGAGCATTAACTAATGATATATAATTTTCACAATTAAAGTAGAAGTTCATTTCACTCAACTTTCATGATCAATTTTTATTTCATTAAGGAGAAAAATGTCAGGACAATTTTGAGCTAAAAACTCTTAGGATTCATCTTTTTTGAGTTAAATAGAAGATAAATCCTATTAGGTAAATGAAAACAATTCCAATGAGTAATTACTAACCTTTTCTTAGAATTAAGTTGACTAAAAAAGTTTCTTTTTGTATTTTTCTTTAATTGGTTGGTTTGACCGACATCTCTTTACTCTTCAATGATATTATAGAAAGTAGACTATAGTATATTATTAAGAATTAATTATTAAATTTAAAATTTATTACAGTTTCCTTAGAATTTACAAAATTTACTTTCAGGTTTTGTTCTCTTTAATGTAGTATATTTTTATTAAAATTTGCAATAAACTTAGCTTAATTTGTTTATTAGTTATCTAAAACAAATTGAAGCCTATGACAGATTTTAAACTTTAAAATTTAAAATCAAGATTAATATTTTTTGAATGATCGAAAAAATTTTATTTTTAATTGTTTAAAATATCTGATTATCAAATAAATGCAATGTATTCTAAAACCGAAAGCAATTTATTTATGACTCGTGAGCTTTATGATTAAGTGTTTAAATGAAACTGATAAATTTCCGCAATTTAAAACAATTAATTGGTTTTAATTTAAAAAAACAAATAGTTTAAATAATTTATTTATAAAATTATAAATACTTTTATTGAAGTGAAAATAAAAAAAATTGCAGAAAAAAAACGAAGTCCACCGTGAGAAAAAAATTGAATATTAAAAAATTAAAAATCATTTGAATTATTTGGTATTTCAATAAAAGACTAACTTTTATTTCAAGATTTATTTATTTTTTTAATTAATTGTTTATTGTTAAGCATATTTACTAATAAAATTGATCAATTTAAATAAAATCACTTTATCATTAATTATAAATGATATTCATTGACGAAAAATGAACAAAAAAGATAAAATCACCTTTTTATTTAAATTTAAAAAAAAAAGAAAAGTAAGTTAAGTTTCTTTTAATTGCAATAGATCTATCGATTATCTATTTATTAATAATAAAGATTAAAAATAATCTTAAATTAAATTGTAAATATACCAAATAAAGCATCATGAATTACATATGAAAACAAATATTGCAAAAAAAAAGCTAAATTTTAAAATTTTTATCAGATAAAATACACAAAACAATAGGTTCAGTACCTATGTAGACACTTGAGTTCAAGTGTCAAAATGATTAATCGATTAAATTAAATATACATTAAACGGATCGAAATTCAAATCAATCGAAAGGAGCTAGATTCATTATCGTCACAGTCAATCAAGTCTATGATTTTAATTTTTTTTTTAATTTATTTTGTTCAAGTAGAAATTTATTGAATATCGTGTTATCCTGGTCACTCAGTTTTAGATTTTTGATTTTCATTTTAAAAAAATCTCTATCTTGTGATTTAACACCGAGCTGTTTGAGCTTGGTCGAGTCAAGTTGCTGTAATTTTTCTCCATCGATCCTCATTTCCAAGAAGATGTTTTTGTATTTAGACAAATCGTTTATTTCAAGCCATTGGGCGACAGTTTCACATGTCCAGTCTTCAATGGGTTGCGTAAAGCTCATTATTTGATTATTTTGGCTGTTTACAGATCCTGCATTTATCAGACTCGACGTGTAAAATGTAGATGTCGAGTTGAGACTATTCAAGGAATAATTTTGATAGCTAGGCATCAAGCTAACCCCGTTTAGCCTATTTGTTGTATCAATTTGATACTCTTCCTCGACTCTTTGCTCAAATTCACCATCGTCATCATCCACATACTCCTCTTCTTCGGTATCTTCACTTTGATCGTTGATGTGCTCCAAATCTTCCGTATCAGTCTCATCTTCTTGGCTATTCTGGTTGTTTCTACGTGACGAATTCATCTTAACAATTATGTTTCTATACTGAAAATTTGAATTTTGTGTAGTTTGTTGAGGTAGTTGTCTCGAAGCGAGAGATCCTCGTTTTATCAACGAGGACTTGAATTTTGATGGCTCATTGTCAAGCATGGGCGTCGGACGCAAACAGTTAAAATTTGAATCATCTGAGTCGGTCTGAGGTATTGGCGGTGGTGGACTGTTCGGAACAGGCATTCCTTTTTTTAATTGATTGATAACTGAGCTCATAGGAGGAAGTGGTGGTGGTGGAATTTGTCTTACTAAATAACTTGTTGTGCATTGCTTATACGCTTGGTAAGCGGGGTTTTTGTTAGAGCTAAGCTGTTCAATTTTTTCTTTTAACAGTTCAATTTCTTTAGATTTTTCTTCATCTCTAAAAAAAAAATTTGAATTTAACCAGTTTAAAAAGAGCATGTTTATGTAATTTTTCATTTTTTGTCATTACTATTTATTAGATAATTTTAATAAAGTTAATAAAAAAAAATTTAAGTAAATTTTTTTATTAATTCTTTGACGAGCTTTTTACACTATAAACACGTCATTATGAATAATTGTCCCGATTCTATCCTAGTGGATAATGGGTTAGTAGCCGAATGGTCATTATGAAGCATTCTATTTAAAAATTTCAATATTGAAATTAAAAAATTTAGCTAGTTTTGCTTAATTATGAAGTTTTCAATATTTTTTTAATTGATTTTTTATCGACTCAAAAGGTAACTAGAGATTTATGTAAAAAATAATAAGGTTAGAAATTTTAATCAATTCTCAAAAAAGCTTGCATTTATTTATCTTAACGGACAAAAAAAATAGAATTTTTGGGACTGGAGGAAAATGTTCTGAAAATTTAGAAATTTTTAATTTTCTTACTGAATCTTAATAAATAATTAAAATTAACTGATGTTGAGTCAGAAAATTTCATTCAAATAGTCTTCATTTCTTATCATTAGATGTACTAGAAATTTATTATTAGGGAATTTTAATTAGTGTCCAAAAATTATTCATATTCAGCATTTAAAAAAAAAATCAAAACTTCATCCTTTACTAAGGAGTTGAAATTAATTTCCTAGCCTAATTGGATCAAAAACAAACAAAATGCACTTAATGATAAACCCAGCAGTTCTTAATTTAGATGAAAAATTTTGAGTAAATAATGCTTTAGTGGATAAATGAGATCATCGAAAATTTCATTTTGGTGCTTTTATATTAAAAAATGATTTTCAAAAACTAAGTTTTATTTTAAATTCGAAAGCGCCTCCACGCTCCGATCTAATGCTTTACATTTTATTTAATGCATAATGGCAATATCTGAAAAATGCTTAAAAAAATATGTACAAAGGATAACTCAATATGTAAAAAAATTATTGTCTAATTTAAAACTAATTTTTTGTAGACTATTTTTTTTTTTTTTTTTTTTTTTTTTTAAATTCCGATTTTTCACCAAGTTCCTTTTTAATACTTTTGTAATCAATCAATTTTTATACTAGCATAGATTTTTCATGAGGACTTAAACGAAGGTCTAGAACCATTCGGACGTGCCCAGGGGTCCTCCCCTAAATTATTTTTAAAAAAAAAAAAAAAAAAAAAAAATAACTCAATATGTTAATTTAATAAAAAAAAAAAAAAAAAAAAAAAAAATAAATAAATGCTGTAACACATGTAACAATCTATTACAATTTAAGTCTTCTTAACATTCATTTATTTAGCTAATTTTTTTTTTTTTTTGTTTTTTGTTTTTTTTTTTATCATATAATCAATAATCAATTGTAACTAACCTATTTATGTAATTAATCATCTCTAAGTTTTTTATACTATTGAACCATTATTTAATTCATTTTTTATTTATTTCTTATTCATGACTAATTTTTTGAATTACTTTTAATCTACTTAATCACATTAATCTGTATAATCTCTCGTATTCGTCTTGTACCTCAGTTTCGTCTCTGTTACTTTCATTGTAGTTCCTTAATTAATCTTTCGATTTTTGCGCAATTAGCTACCATAGATGGCTTCCGAGTAAGTCATCTCCGCAAGCTCGCTTGCTGTAGCTTTTTATTATTATTGTTATTATAATAACATAAATTTTTTTTTTAAATTAAAGCAATCCAAAGCAAAAAAAAATTATATATTTGACTTAAAAAACCTGTAGAAATCAGAAAGGGGGGATTTAGATTAGACCAGCAAAGATTAGGACAAATTGAATTGGGAATAAGCTGAATTTTTATAGTCATTCAAATCAGACATAGTCCTGATTGAAGAGGACATAATGGTAAAATCAAAACATAAAAAATGAAGACTTCAAAACCAAAGAGTCAAATCAGAATTCTAATATATTATCTGCTTTTACTGTGTCAAGTCAAAAAATTCAATTTAAAATAATTTAATTCCTACCAAGAGAAAGAAATTTTTTTCCTAATTAATCAGAGTCTAGAATTTATTTGACTTAAATTTTTTAGAATAAGAAAAATATGACTTTAGAAAATAAAGGAAACGCAAAATCAGAGCTGCAAATCTTGAAAAATTTTTAGTTTATGCAACACTTAAAATAAAACAACTAGACTAAATGTCAAAAAAAAATTTAAATTTTTTTTTTTTAATAATTTGAATTTTTTTTAAAAATCAGGAAAAAAATTAAGTTTGTTTTGCAGCTCGGCATCAAGTCCGAAATTTTGATTCTAAGTTCCGCATTAACGCTTTTGATAAAAAGATAAAAAGAACAGAAAAAAAATTGAATAATTTTTTTAAAAGTTAAAAATTAGTTCTGTGAATGCAACATGGTGCTACAAAAAGAACAGAATAAAATGTAAAAAAGTAAGATAACTTTTTTTTTTTAAGTTTCATCAAATATCAAGGTCTGCTAAATTTGCAGAGTTTAGAAGAAATTAAATTTCAATATAATCGAGCGTAGTATATAATGCAGAGATTTTGCGCATTATTAGCAAATATTGACTGTTAATGCAGCTCAAAAAAAATGTTATCTAATTTTTTTTCATTTTATTCTGTTCTTTTGTACTGAACTTAATAAAACCGCATTAACTCAAAACTTCTAAGAAAAAATACAACAGTGATTTTTTATTTCCTTTTTTTCTTGAAATTGAAATTTAAAGTCACACAATAATAAGACTAAAATATTTTATTGTAATTATTTCTTCATAAAAATAGATTTCTTCATAAAAACAGAAAATTTTTTTTAAGACTTATCATACACACCGTGAAATTTAGTTAAATTCTAAATTAAATAATTAAAGAAAAGAAATATCAAACTAAATTTTTAAAATCAATCTTCATCAAAACGATCTTAACGAAAAATTGTCGTTTATAATTAAAAAAAAAATAACTAAATAAATATCGTACAACATAAGGAATGAAACAAATGAATCAATTCTTACGAAAAAATTATTTAAGAAAATTGATAAAGAAAATTCCTTTTTTTTATTTTTTGCTTTTTTAAAAATATTTTTTTTAAGCATTAAAAATAAATTTAGCCAGAGGTTTTCACTTTTTGTTCCATTATAAATATTTTTAATATTTAATTTTCGTTTAAAAAATCTATCCTAATCCTGAATCAATATTTTAGAAAATGAAAAAAAAAATCAAAAAAAAAAAAACACCTTACCTTTGTTCATAAAGTCTCAATTTTTCTAAATTTTGACAAAATTTTCTGTCCAACTCGGAATATTGTTCGATCATTTGCTGTATTTGTTGTTTAAGTCCGTTCAGTTCAAGAGCAGTTTGCAGTTCAGTCTGCTGCAACTGCATACATCGTTTACTCAACCTGTCTTGCTCCATTTTCAAACTTTCATTCTGTTTCTCAAAACCACTTAACTTGGCCCTCAATTCGCACAGTTCAACCTTGTCCTCACTTTCATGCCTTTCGTCATCAGTTTGTTCGATGGCCTCAGCTTGTTCGGCGAGTTCTTGTGCCGAATTTCTGTTCGCATTTTGCTGCAGATGCGAATTCAAATGAGACTGAGAGGCCATTTGAGCTTGCTTGGTCAAGTACTCCTCCTTCATACGGTCCTGGTCCAAAGACTGCTGTATCAGCCTGGTAATCTCCGATATTTCTCCATTTTTTTCATCTATCTTCTCTCGACCAATGGTAAACTTGACCAGACCTTGGGTCGAGCGCAACACAGCTGCGGCAAGCGTTTGAGTAACTCCTACTAAACTCACACCATCTACTTCTATTATTTGATCTCCGACATTTAGTCTACCATCTCTGGCTGCCGCTCCATTAGGGGTTATTGTTTTTATAAAAATTCCTAACTTTTGCAAGCCATGCTCAGCTCCCACCCCCATGCCAATTATGCTCAGGCCCAGACCCTCTGATCCCCGCTCCAATTCCACACTAAACACATCCATTTTTTCTATTCTTTTCTCCAGTTCGAACTCTGCTGAAGCACTTATTGGATCAATGTCCTCATTTCGCCTGTCATAGTCCGAGGCCGAAAATGTCGAATAGACTCGGATGGGATTACGCGAAAATTTGACTCGGCGCTTTTGAATTTCTTCATCCTGCTGATCCATGTCCGAGTTTTCATCTATACCTGGTATTTCGTAGTAAGCCGAATCGGATGTGTCCACACCGTCTGAATTACCATCTGTGTCGCATGTCACTTCTTTAGTTTTAATCTCCCCTGTATCAGGCTTGCAATCGGTTTCTGTTCTATCAGACAAATTTGATGTCGACGTGTCTGTTGAAGTTGGTGAAGAGGTTTCTGGTGATTTTTGAGAGCCGAGTTTTGACCAAGACCGACTGGTAGGCCTTGGCCGCGGAGTCTCAGGTGACTCGGCTTGCATTTCGTCCAAGTCGTTTGCCGAGCCCATGGTTAAACACTTAGGCTTTTGTTCGTCTTTGGGCGAAAAGCTGTTCAGACTTCGTCTTGGATTGAGGCTTCGCGGATTCACCTTAAAAGACTGAGTCATTTTGGCCGACTCGGACTCCATTCGGGCGAATAATGCCTTCGCTGACTGGAAGCGAGTCAAGTGGTCTGTGTTGGTGTCATCAGGGTGCTGAATTTTGGGCGACTCGTCCGGCTTTTTGAGCTCGTTCACATTTTTTAACAAATTGATCCTATTCATGATTGACTCGGAGTTTTGGTTCCTAGAGGTGGACAAACTGCGACTACGATTGCTCGATTGAAGCTTACTTGTCAGTTGATTGACCACACTGTCACCATTCAATCTAGATTGGTGTTTTAAAGGTGGTGTGCTGTCATTTTCGACTTGATTTTGAAAAAATACGCTCTTCAAGCGACTTACATTGGTACCAAAGCCTAATTGAGTGTTCGATTGACTGCAGTATGAGGTCGGTGATAGAATTGCAGCGTTGGACATTCTTTCAGTCAATGAAGCATTTTATTCTATTCTCTAAATTAAATTTAAATTTATGATTTTTTAATTAACAGTTAGAAGTCACGCCATTTAAAAGTCATGTGAGTAAAAGACCTTTTAAGTGACATGACTCACACAAAAATTAAAGATGTCGCGTACAAAAAGAAGACTGGTAAATAGAGTTCAAACAAACTTAAAAAACTTGAGTTGACAATTATGAAAAATTGTTTTTTTTTAAGGAATTTCAAGGGCTTTTTTTAAACATTAAACTTGGTATTTTTTAAGTGATATTCAAAAGAAATTTTAGAATTTTTTTTACCTTTTTAAAATTTGATAATTAATTCAAAGATAAAAGCTCAAGAAACTTGGCAAAAAACTTGCGGGATTTAGATTCTAAAATAAACAAAAGGTAAATTTATTTGAAGTAATCTGTTATCACACAAAATAATGAAATTTTATTGAAAATTAATTAATTTTTAAAACATAAAAGTGAATTAGAATTTTTAAATTTTTTTTGAAATTGTTGATAAAAAATGCTTTTGATTATTTTTATCAGAAAAATAAATGATCTTTTAAAAATTTTAATTTGTTGCCGAATATTTAATGAATATTTCCAATAAAAAATAGTTTTTAAAATTTTATCTTAATGTAAATATCCTGAAGTTTTCGTTTTTAATATTTTATTTAGTATATTTTTGAAATCTCAAGGCTTAATTTCAAATCTTAATTTTTGGCTGACGATAAAAAAAAAATATTCCTTTTTTAATTTTAAAAGCCTTATTAATTGGCAATAAATGATAGAATTAGAATTCTAATTTCTTCTTTTAATAATTAAGAAAAAAATTCTGAAAAAAAAATCATATGCTTATCTGCTTAGATCATGATTATGCAGCAGACTTAATTAAAATTCGAAAATAAGCATCTTAAAGATTTGGCATGTGAAAAATAAACTGTGTTAAAAAGAAAAAAATTAATCAAAATATTTTTGTTTGATTAAAGAAAAAAATAAATAAGAAAAAAAAATACCCTGATACTTTTTGATTTGACCTACTATTATTACCAAACGAATTTATTTATTTTAATTAAATATAATGAATGAATTATAAATTTGAATTTAAATTAAATGATTCAAAAATGCAAAATATTCCGAAAACAATTTTTTGATTTAAATATGGATCAAATCAAACCCTAGTAATAGATAAAAAATTGAAAAGCGTGTTATCACAGGATTTTAAGCAACAATCTCAGACACCAAAATAGTAAATAAAAATTCTCACCAATTTAAATTTATTAAAAAATCTCAATCCAGTATTAATTAACTTTTAGTTATAAATATCACTGAAAAGCTTTTCAAAAAATAAAGATCGTTATACCAAAATCCTAGAGAGAAAAAAAAACTAGCTTAAGGATCATTATTCCTATTATTCGTATTAACTAATTATTTTTAAACAAATAAATAAAGCTCAAGCCAAACTAAGAAAACCATGTTTACTATAGCAAAGCTTGCCCGAGCGCTTACAAAAGTCTACGCCAAAGCTGCTCAAATTTTAATTTACATTTAAAAAAAGCTTTAATTTATTTTAAAATAAATATTTAAAAAAGACATTACGTTTGATTGATATTTTGAAGGCGAAAATTATCGTATTATAGCCAGACTTTAAAAACTATCAATTTACCTATTAATCGTCTTGGGTTTTTCTATCTCTTTTTTTCTTTGGAGCAGATTTGAAGTGTAATTATATTTTTTTAGCAAAAATATATTAATATCAAATCATACGATCATTAAAGCATGGTATCATTTCGAATGGTCAAAATAGACCAGCATTCTTAACCACAGCTTCTAATAACTACTTTAAGTAGATTTTACGCTCTTCAAATAAAATAATTTTAAACGACATGATATTTTAGATATCTTAAATCTTCTTAGTTAATATTAAAATTAGTAGATTCTAAAAATTTTGATTATTTTAATTTATTCGATAAGAACTGAACAATTATCTTTGTCATTAAATTGATATCTAAATTACATAGAGTCATTTTTTCAATTTTTATTCAAAATTTTAAATCAACCCGAATGAAAAATACCAAATTGAAAAATTGAAAATTAAAAAATTATTCAAACCAATTTATTTATTTTATAAATGATTTAAATTTGAAAATAATGCTAATTTGATTTAAACATTTAGTTTTTTTATTCAAAATTACTAGCACTTTTCTAAATTTTTGAATAAATGAATCTAATTGGGACCGGTATCAGTATTTTTTATTATAAAGAAAAACTAAATTCTATTTAATTAAGATTATTTTATTGAGACCGTATTTGCAAAAGAATGAAATCCACTAATTTTTAACGAAAATTTTTTTTTTATTTTCCCTATCAAGATAAAGATATCTTGAATTGAATTAAAGACGGTGTTTTGCTAGGTCTACGAGGCGAGGGTCTTCAAAAAAATCAATTTTTTATTTTTTTTCGCTAAATATAAAACAAAAATAAAAAAATATCGATTTATTACTAATAGCCTCACTGCGGTTCTCAAGCAAGACATTTTTATTAATGATAGCTAAACAAAAGCATCTGCTTATCAAGCTTTAGGTTCAAGCTATCTTAAATTCAGCATTTTCGGACATATCAAAAATTTTTGAAATCCTAGCTTTATCATTACGATGAAATTTTTGCTCGTACTTTTGACTTGAAGAAACAACAAGACATAAAAAAGCGTAAATATCATTTTTTTTCTAGACAATTAAGTTTAAGTCTTATTTGCAAAATAAAAAACAATAAAGTTTTTCCATTAAGTTCGTGTCTTTTAGCTAATTTTTTTTTACTCCTTTATAAGAAAATTATTTTAATTTACTTTTATTTTTTTTTCAAGTTCACTAAAAATTTGAATTTTAGTTTTGTTCCATAATGATTTTTCTAGCCTCTTAGCATTAAAAATACTCAGTTTTGTCACGTTACCTTTAGTTCACGAAAAAAAATATTAAATATTGTATAAAAACCGAAAGTCAGAAAGAAAAGAACAAACATACATATTTGAAAATATTATTCTATTTGAAATAAATTTTAGAAAAACAAAATGTTGAAAAAACAAGCATTTTGAATCTTTTAAAACTATCATATCCTATTAAAGGATTACTAATAATTGAAATCAAAAAACGTAAAAAAATTCAAAAAGCATGTTTTCTTTTATAAGGGTCAGGTAAGATCTCAACTTTTAAAATTTTGAAAGCAAGCTTTAAATAAAAACTTTTAGAAATGATATTTGTTTTCTTCTTTTTTTTTAAAGCGATCAAAATTTTCCTTTTGAGAAATTAAAACTCTTGATTTAAGATATATTTGCATAGTTTTTTCATAGTACGGAAATAATTTTAAATTTTGAATTTTTTTAATTTAAAAAGAACGTCGATTAAGCTTCTTTTCACTATTTGATTTATAAACAAAACAAAAAATATTAAAATTAAGGCTACGCTTTTTTATTAATCTTGTTTTTACAAGTGTTTTAAATTTTTTTCCCAATCCTTACCAATAGCCAAGATTTCATTTAGAATTTAACACTGGATTAATTATTTTTCAGAAAATTAAAATCCTTTTTGGCAAATAAAATAATTCATAAAAGCGTGCTGTAACTTATAGTTTTTAATGATTATTTTTAAATTTTGGTGCACAAATGTTACCATAGTTTACCTCGCATAATATTTGAATTTCAAGTATCCACTTGATCCTTAATTTCGTTTAGTTTAAATTAAGTGTTCAAATAGAGTCTTAAGTTGAACCTTTTAAAATTTTCTTAATATAATTCATAATTAAACTCTTTTTGACCAAAAATTAACTAGACTTAAATCATTTTGAATTTATTCTTTTTTTTTGATATTAAATTAAAAAAATTTTAACCAAAATTTATCATCAAATGTAAAATTTTGTATATTTATAAATTAAATTTGTTCGAATGCAATTAAAATCAAATGCAGAACGAAAAGCCTATTTAAGTCCAACTAAAATTTATGATGACAAATGGTCTCGTGATTTTCCAAGACATTGGCCTATGCTGTCTAATTTATGGATTAAACTAAAATTTTATTTGATTGAAACAAATATTCTTAGTCACATTTTTATTAACCAAAGCTTATTTTAAATTCAAACTTTTAAAATTTTGACTTGGATTTTTTCAAATAAGTTTTATTTTGAAAATATTTCTAAAAACAATCTTAATGTCGCACAAATAGTGGACAACAAATTAAGTTTAATATCTTGATCGCAAAGCAGTTAAACTTCTTTTTTATAACGAAAAAAAAAATTTAGCCAAACCATCAATTTTGCTAAGGTTATATCTGTTTGTTATCGTTGGGTGGTTCGTTTAATTTAAAGCTAATAAAAACAAAGATTTATCGAGATTTGATCGAGCCTTATGCAAACAATTAACTTGAATATCAATAATTTAATTTTGTTTTTCGAAATAGATCGCAAAATTAGCTTAAAAACAAAAAGCAAAATGGTTAATTAAGATATCATGAATCTTTAAGCTTATATACAGACACCAAATGAAATAAACTTTGGAAATTTTAAAGATTTCATGCATTTTAAACCAGCCATTATATTTTACTTTACAATTGCCAATTTCTTGTTTTAAAGATAGATGCGATTAACATACTTCAATTGCTTGATTGCTCGGCCAAATTCTAGACCAGGTGGATTTTCTTCCGAACTTGTTCCAAATATGGGTCACCAATTGATTTAGGGAAATTATGTTTTAGAAAAATTCTAATTAAGCCTTAATTAAGCTATAATATAAATGCCTTCTCGATTGTGCAATTATTAGCAAATTCTTCCAAAAAATGAATGCTTTGGGCGAGCTAAAATTTGACTTTCTTTTAAGCTACGCGCAATTTTGAATTTGGCCAAAAGCGACTGTCATAGACCTTTTACTCAGAAATTCAGTTCAAATTTTAAATCATTAAAAATTTTAGAAATTTTACCTCATATATTTGGAAAAATGGAAAAACCAATTTAAATTTTTCTCATATTAAATAAAATATTAAAAAATAATTGTTATAAATTTTTAAAATATTTATTAACAGCTTTTTTAGAACCAATTTCTAATCAATGAATCATCAAATGAAATATTTATATGTGAAATGGCCATGAATATGTTAAACCATGTGCAAAATCGAAGAACTTTGAAAATACTTTTGGATTCAATTAGACTCATTTGGCTAACAAATTTTATATCCATAAAAATGAAATCAGACTATTCTAAATTTAATTTAAAATTATTCTGCTAATGTTGCTGATAAATTCAATATTGGATTTTTTTAACTATAATTGTAAAATTTCAATCTTTTATTAAATGAAGGGTTAATCTGTAAATAAATAAAAGGGGCACAATTTAAACAGTGTTTTCTAATATTATTCATTATCTTAAAAATCAATTTATTTTTTTAAAATTAAATTATTAAACAGCAAAAGGAATTTAAAGTGATTTTTCTTAATTTTATTTTGTATATATTTTAAGAAAATAATAACCAGACTCTTTGAGATTAGAAGCAATTTTTTTGGGTGATTTTTATGAATTAATTAGATTATTATGGCTCAAAATGCGTGGCTGAAAGAAAATCTTTTCTTATGCACACTCAATTATAAAATTCTCGAAAAACTTATTAAAAACTTTATGATTCGTGACTAATAATGACAGCGACTTTTATGTGAAACTTGCATCCTACTAAGATCAATTCCTTTGATAATAAAATTAATATTAAAAAAGTTGTTTTAATTTTAAAGTAGACTTTTTTTCATTTCGTGTTATATTTTTCTTCATCATTAAATTAATATTGATTCTTAATCAACATTAAAAAAAAATCTTTCAACCCCAAAAAAAAAATTAAAGAAGATATATATCAGCTAAAATGTATTTCTCAGGGTATTTTCTTCAGACTCAAGGATTTTAAATTAAAAAAGAGATAAATTATTAAGTGTTTAAAATTCCTATGGGTCTTTTAACATATGAATGTTTTAATTTAATTTTAATTAAACTTGAAGTTAACAAGATAATAAAATTGAGACCTAACTGAGACTTTCATAAGAGGGATTAAAAATCTTGAGTTCCTTGACAATCTCAAAATGAATATTTAGCTACAAAGATGATTTCTTTATCATATTCTATTGAGATATTTTTATTTTAGCCGAGACTAATTAAAAATTAGGTCTTTTGTTAAAAATTAATCCTTGAAATTTTAATGAAATTAAAATTTTTTTAAAATATAAAGATTTTCTAATATATTATATTTTTTCCCCTTTCGCTTTATAACTTAAATAAGTTTTTACAAATTATGAAAATTGTTCAATAACTTTAGAAATATCAAAGTTGTCTTTTAAGAAACACTTTGTATGTATAAGTTTTAATTTTTGAATTTCAATCCAGATAAGACCTAGAAATTATCTGTCTGATTTTATCTTTGATTTTAGCCATTTAATTATTTATAAAGTCATAATTGATTAGTTTTGTATTTCATTAATTAAGTGTCTAAAGTTTTTATCAAAATAATTTAGCATTTTTAAATATGAAAATAAAAGGACAAAATTTTAAAAATATTCATCAAATTTAAGTCATTTTCTTTACAGAAATGGGTGAGTTAGAAATAAGCAAAAAAATTAATAATTAATTAAATTAATTTATTAAATTTAAAATGACATTCAATCCTTGATGCTTGTTCCTTTACACTTTTATTTATGCTTTTGTTTTTTTACAAATTTTTTCTTTGTTTATACCTGATCCCTTAAAATTGTCCCTATTTATGGCTCTAAACGATTATTTTAGTTTTTTACTCTTCAATTCAGTCGTTTTTCAGTTTCAGACCCAAAAGAATGACTTGATTCAATTGTGAGAAATCTGCGATTCTTCTTAAATTTTTCTAAATAATAAAATAATTTTTTTTATCACCTTTTTCATTAATTTGATTAATTAATTTTCTTATTGAATTCTTATTTTTTTTTTATTTATAAAAATTCTGTTAATCACATAAAGAGCTTTTAATCACATAATTATTTGTGAGGAAAAAGAAATTTGACTAAAATTAATTTTGCTTTTTCAAAATTAGTACTGTGGATCGAGCGAAGCAATCAAACATCTACGATTGATCTGTTCGAATTTTATCAATAAGATAAAATTTTAAAAATTTTAATTCATAAGTAATAATGTTTTTAAACAAAAAATTTTTTGAGTAACAAAATAAAAGGCAATTTATTCAAAACTTAAAGCTCCTACTCTGCTTATTCTGCTACAAAATTGGTCAAGGAACGGGATCAGGTATTAACAAAGAAAAAAATAACTATTCACCTGGTCCCTAATAAGTTATTCACAAGACACAATTGTAGTTGAACATTGATCGGAGCCGTTGCTCAAAAGGGTACTAGAAAATGCGATGAGCGCCTCCCAATTATCCGCAAGGATAGAAAAAGATCAATTATTGGAAAATTATTTAGTTTACTAGGCATTTTAAAATTATAATTAAAATTCTTTTAGGAACAATACTAGGATTTATATTTATAAAACGAATTACTATCACCAACATCTAAAAAAGGATTGATCATTAGAAAAAAAAGATTATTGAGAAAAAGTATTTAATTTAATTGTTTAAGTAGGGATTCAATGAAAAAAAATTAAAATAGTAAATTTTTTTATTTTTTGCGGCATTAGAACCAAATGTTTTATTTTAAAAATTAATTTTTTTATTAATATGATTTTTTTTAAACAACAACTTCATTTTTATAATTGTGGCCGATTCTTTTTTAAATTAATTTTTTAATTAACAAAGTTTTTTTTGAAATTTAATATCAATGAAAAAAAAGAATTAATTTCTATTGTTTTTTGTTTTAAGATATTTAATCTCAAGGGTCCTCTCAAAAATAAAAAAGATATAACTGTGCATAAAACGATTGATTTTTTTTAAAAATAGAATAAATTAAAATTGCAGGTTTCAGATTATAAAAATTACTTTTAAGAATCAACGAATTGTTTATAAAATTAAACAAAAATTTTTGTCTAGTAAATAGAGCATAAAATAAGTATCTTAAATTTAAATTTTTTTGGTTTTATTATTTTTAAATTAGATTTTTTTTTTGAAATTTTTGTCATAGATTAGAAGTTCCAATTTTGATGCATCAACTCAGTTGATTCAGTTGATTAAGAAAATTTTTTGATTTAAGTTAAATCAAACAATTTTATTTTATATCTTGTCCTTAGATTTTATTTACCCCTTAACCCTTTTTTATTTCTTGCAGAATCAGAATCCGGAATTTTTTGATTTTCGTCTAACAAGTCCAATTTTATGTATTCAAGCTATGCCTTATTTTAAAAAATTTTGATTATAAAAATAATTTTAATTTTCAAAAATCTTTTTAGACTGATTTTTTCTCAAACTCTTTCTGTCAATTCTATGAACTAATAAATAAATTATTCTTGTATAAAAAAAGAAATAAAAAATTTAATAGATAAATCAGTATTTCAATAAAGCATTTGAAACGGAGGTAATTAAACGTTTTAAACTACCATAAATAATTACATTATTATCAATACGATTTCTAATGAATAGAAATTCACATGTTTTAACTGCTTTAGGGCGAGTTATGGTTATTGAGAAAGAGACTTATTAACCGAAGCTTATTAAAATTCAAAATATTTTATTTGTTATTGGAATCATTAGTTCTTTCCGACTGGAACGATTTTCAGACTAAATTAAATCAATATTAAAATTGCTCAGGAAATCAGTTAAAAAATCGAATTTCACGCAGATTTAGAAACTGTGTTAAACTTATAAAAATGATACCAACTGAATATTTTCTTTTTTTTTAAATACAATTTCTGGTAGGAAAAACAATTGTTTTAGAGATTATTTTTTAGTTCAAAATTTGCAGTTTTTAAGCTTTTAATAAATGTTAAGCTTCATTCTTTAGATCTATCTTAAAAATTAAATATTTTATGTAATCATGAATTTTTAAAGTCGATTTTATCATGAATCAAATTTGTCTGTTACAGCTTTAGCATTTAATACGAAATTTTTATTTGAGCTCAATATTTTAATGAACACAATATTTTGTATGAAAATTAATTTTAATATTTCAATATTCAATTTTCAGGTATCAAAATGAAAAAAAAAATTAAATTAAACTAAAGAGATCATTTATTGAAGAAATTGATTTTATTTGATTTCGAATTTGACTGGATTTTGTTCAGCGGATAGAAATATTGAAGAAAAAAAAAAAGAATCAAATAAAAAAATAAAATTGAAACGAATTTAAATGATAATTAATGAAATTTTAGTATATTTATAGGCCGCCTTGGATTCTAAATTTAACTCGGACTAAATTCATTTTATTTTTTTTTGTAAAAAACAGCTACCATAGCGAGACTAAAGCTAGTCTCCGGAGGTATCCTGCTGAAGCTTATTATTTTTGATTTTAGCTTAATTCATATAAGATCAGGATTTAAATTAAATGTATTTAGAGAAAATAATAATCTTGTAATAAATAAATCATGAAATTGACTATTGTAAATTAAGTTCGATTTATTTTTTGACTCTAAAATGCATCGAAAATTTTAATAAACAAATTTGGCGGCGATGGTTTTGAAATTTTTAATGTTTTCAAAGTAGAGTTTTTACAAAATGAATCCTTTCGACTGTTGAAAATTCTCTATCTCTGTTTTAATGATTTGTATGATTAAAAAATAAAAAAGTGCAAGTTTTAATTTAAAATGTTTCTTGATAGGAAACTCATTTTTAAAAGCAAATAATCCTCTCAAGAATCTCGGATTTTGTTAGCAAAATCATTTTTTCTCTAAACTCGAGTTTCAATCAAGAATTTCGCAGATTAATCTATCAAATTTGCAAATGATGTATTTTCGATTTTATCGCAATTAGCAAAAAATATAATTCTTAACTTTTTTCTACATACTACAGGAAATTTTACCAAGTAACAATTGAGTGAACCAAATGACAAAAAAATTCTTTAACATTTCATCAAATTTTTTTTTAGAGAGAAAATTTTGATTGACAGACCTAATTATTTTTAAAAAAATTAGGATCATATTAATTCTATTAGTGATTTTTTTTAACTTGAAATATCAGTACTTAAAGAAAATCTCATCGGCCTACAATTTCATTATTTCAAATCTATGAATTAAGTCATGGTGTAATTAAATATTAATTTATCTGATTTTTCAAAAAAATTTAAATTATTTAACCTTAGTATTGAATATTTTAAAAATGTTATTCTGATCTTCAATATAAAAAAATTGACATATTGGGAATAATTGGTTAAAGTATTTAGGCTTTTGATTATTGTTTATACTTATAATTGCTTATAGTTTTATCTAATTTTTAATACAACAAATAATGAAGCACGTTTTAGATTTTATGATTCTGAAACACTTGTTCACTAAACATATCAAAAAATCCTGAAGAAATTAATTCACAAGAATTTTTTTGGAAATTAATTTTTCATGCTCATTTAATTTATATTAAAAGATTTTACGAGATAAATAGGATTTATAATAATAATAAAAACTAAATTTAATCATATGTATTTTTTAAACCAAAATCAAATTTACAATCTTAAATTACTTATTTATGAAATTGTCAGTAAGTCAAAATTTTGTTTTTTAAATGTTAAAATATAAGGCGCAGACAACAAGATGTTAAGATAATGGATTTTTTATAAGATTAAATTCAAGATTAAGTCTTCTATTATTATTCCATTTTTATTTTTAAAACATTTCATATAAATTTTTAAATAATGTTTTTATTTTATTTCCCTTAGATTTTTCTAAACGATCTACTACACTTCTATCCAACTTTCAGTTTCAACAAAAGCCGAATCAAATCGAACCAAATCTAGCATATTATAGTCTAAAATTAAATATTTTTTTATAAGTATGAGTTCAAAATTATTACAATTAAAAATAATTAATTTTGAAACTTGAAAGTGTTGGGTTCGGGTTTATTTCGGTTAATTTTCTGTGTCAGGATGTTTGTTTCTGCGTGGTTCAGATACCAATAGTTCGGTAAAGATGCAGTTATAATTAATATGATTTTAATTATAATTATAATAAAAATAATAATAGTTTAGGCTGTAACAGGAGTAAACCTGCGATTGAGGGTTTTCATCACAATGACAGCTTTTTTTGAATCCTTTTTATATTTGTTGTAATTCGCTTTGAAGTGGTTCTTGGCGCTGGATTGAATTACTGTGGGCGGAAGTTGATTCCAAACGGTGACGATACGATTAGTAATAAATAATTCTCTTTGACCGCAGTTAGTTGTCAGCTGTCTTAATTTTCTATGTTTGTATCCTCTTATTTCACTCGCTGGTCAAATTGCAGAAATCGAATTTGCTAGAGCGTTTGGATTGTACCAGTTTTCAATTTTAAGAATGTTTTGTATTTTAAAATACTTTACCACATCTCCTTTCAATCTTGTCTCTTCTAATGTCGTTAAGTTGAGTTTATCTTTCAACGTAAGTTAAAAATCGCAATCTAGTGAAATGTTTTGTGGCTGAAAAATGAAATAATTTTAATGAAAAATTTCTTTACAAAAATTATTAGCAATGAAAAAGAATAAAAAACACAATTTAATATTCAAATTTTCCAAAATTGATAAACAATTTAATCAAATCAAAAATATTAATTTTTTTTGACTAACTGAGCTTTTTTATTTTTTTTTGTTTTTAAAGAATGTGGCTTTAGGTTTTTACATTTTTAAAAAATTTATCTTCTAACAGCTAAAATCCGAAGATTAGTCTTATATGAATAATAATTTAGTCTTTACTTATAACCAGTTTTTCTATCCAGGGTTTAATAACAAATCGTAATTTATTATAAATGAAATAACTTTCCAGACTTGTTGCAGAGTAATTGTTTTGGGAGTATCAAAATTTAGTATCTAAGGCTGTCAACAAATTTAGATCCAAACTGTTAATCTGGAAGATATGTTACCAAAAATACGACCAGGAACTGTAAAAAAAATATCCGATAATTATATATAAAATGATTTAAAATATATACGAGTTTAAATTTTTTTACAAAAAAACAGGAATAAAAAAGTTTTGATGATTTTTATCAATTTAACTTTCTTTTCTGTTTTAGAAGTTAAAATTTTAGATGTATAATGCTGTTAATTCATTTTTTTGAGCAAATTTTGAAATATTGAGAAGTTTTTCAATTATAAGATAAATAAGGAAAATAATATAATAAGGATTCATAATTTGAAGTTTATTGTTATTATCATGGTCAGATACGAATGATTTTTAATTTTTTTTTTTAAAGCCAAAATTAAATATTTTTAAATATTAAGTTAAAATAAAGATTATTTTTAAGAAAGATCTTTTAAGTGCATTTTTTTTTTGGTAATTTAAATTATCAAATTTAATTTTAACTAAATTTAATTTTTTGCAAAGTATTACACTACTCTAGTTGATTTAAAAATTTAGAAATTATAATTTGTTTATTAGAAAACGAAGAATTCTTGATTTGGATACCTTTATTTTTCAATTTGTTTTTATTTGTTTTTATTTTTTAATAATCTTAATTCCTTTGGCTTTGATGCTTAATAAATTAATAAAATAAAAATTATTATCTATTTTATGATAAATTTCATTATATTGAAATTTTTTTTTTAATTTCAAGGTCATTAACAACAGTAAAATAATTTTCGACTAATAAAATATAAAATCAAAAGAGGTCTTACGGGAAATTTTAAAGTTACTCATTCACTTAGGATAATTTAGTTAGAAAAGAACTAATTTTAACTAAGTTTATAGGATTTATTTTAATTCAAATAAAATTTTATAATTAGTTAAAATGTGTAATTACTTTCGAAAGTCTAAAAATAATTTGCCAAATTGGTATCAATTTAGATTACAAGGTACCTTTGAGTCTCATTTAATTTATTCTTCATATTTAATCTAGGTACTAAAATAAAAAAATCTTTCTATTTAATTTTATCCTTATTGATTAAATTAAATTTGTTTAAAAATATAACTTTAATTGCCAACTAAATCCTTTATTTTTTGATTTTTATTCTAAAAATCAAAATAAAAAGTGCTTAAAAGAATTTTCGTTAGACTAAACCGAGGATAAAATAATTCATTGATCTTTTTCTTTTTATAAAAAAATTTTAAACATTTGTTTTTTTTGAACGTTGATTTATACTTTGTTTGTTGTGCTAAAATACTTGTGACAATTTAAGGTTGAATTATAAATTTGAGTTTTAAATTATTGCTGTTCGAGAAATAAAGTTTATCTTTATCTAAATAACGTGCTTTCCATTTTACTGAATAGAGAGATTTTTTTATTTTAAAAACTTTATTTAAAAACTAAAATCATAAATTTTAGAGAGGAAGAATCGGGGCGCTTAAGTAGCTTTCTTGAGTTTTGATTTTCTTTTTAAAAATAAGAAATTCAAAGTATCTTTATGTATCTAAGTAAGTAACTTTGATTCAGAGTATTTATTCTCGGTTTGGTAATTCAAATGATTTTTCATCGATTGACGAAATATGACTGCGTCAATTTTAAACAATTTTTGTTGAATGTTGATTTTTATTTTAATTCAATATTTTGATAAAAGATATCAACAATTTAAAATTTTCTTCAAGAAATTGAATAATAAATGATTTTTAAAAAGTGTGATTTGAATATTTATTTTCCCAAAAGAAACCACAAGTGAGATCAAACAAAAATAACTAAAATAATTAAATTAAGTTTTTTAACCGTTTCAATAACTTAAATATTAAATGAAATTTTGAAAAAAAGTTTTCATCAAAAAATGCATTGAGGTTCAGAAAAAGTTAAGAATAAAGTGTTAGTATTATATTTATATGCCCGATTTCTCTACAAACATAATGAATATAAATCTAGAACAACTATGCATACAAAAACCTTCATCATCAATCGTGAATCAAGCATCTAAAAAAGTTTGTAAAGCACTTCCATTGATAGCCGATCAAGATTCACAATTTGCTTTTACTACATGATTGAAAAATTTATTGTCAAAAAGCGCTTGCACTTAAGGATGAAATGACTTCCCAGTTGAAGAAAACGCTATTGAATTAAAAAATCTTAGTTTTCCGTTTTATTAATGTAATATCAAAACAGCAGATATGATTTTAATTATAAATGCTTTTGAATTAATTTTCAAAGATTTAAATTGAATTTTTTCTTGCGGTTTTGATAAAAAGTCAAAATATTTTGGAAAAGATCACATCTTATTCAGCTTTGATTTAATGCTTCAGTAATTTTTTATTAAAAATGAATCTTAATTAGTTTAATCAATGTCTTTCGGATTAAAATTTAACTAATTATAAAAACATGTAGAATATTGCTTATTAAGTAAGAATAATTAAAAAAATAATTAATTTTTAAACATATATTAAAATAGTGGATAAATTTCGATTTTTGTTTGAAATTCTGATTTCTACTTTATAGAAGTGACTTAGATAAATTATTCTTAATTAATATTACTGTTACAAAATTGTTTTAATGTGAAGCAGCTAAAATGAGATTAACTTCTATAGTTTAATTTTGAGCTCAAATAGGAAAATATTTAAAAGAGAAGATGTTTCGATTTAAAAGTATTATGAACAAATATTATTTTCGACAATTAGCAGGAAGTAGGGTTTCGTGGCATTAAGATTTAATCGAAAAGCCTGAGGCATTTTCTTCATAATCTCAAGACATGAAACGCACTTTTTCATTCTAATAGTTTTCCATTTTTCCAATTGAAAATACCAAAAATATTTCCATAGTTTGCAAATTTTAATAGTCATGCAAATGATTTTTTATGATCATCTTATGCTTTTTTATTTTGTACCCATGTCACATTCATGCGAGATGAACTTGAAGTTTTGCATATAAATTTCTTCATTATTTAAATTTTAAACAAAAAATATGGTTTTGTGTCTTGAAAAGTATAATGTTGGACTGGGTATTTAAAAATTGGTTGGGAAAATTTTCAATGTCTTACATTTTATTCCTCAAAACTTTATCGATTATCAAATATTATCATAATGTTCATAATCATTTTAAATACCCGACTATTTCAGAAATTCATTATCCTGTTTAATCACTTAACACCCGATTTGATAATAATATTATTTGGCTGAGTGGTTGGAATTTTATTATCTTAAAATAGGTATAGCTCATTAGATATTTTTTGTTGGCCAAAATAATCTAATATTGACACAAGAATGAGCTTATTTGCGTTATTAATTAGCTTATCAGTCTAGTACTGTTTAAATTGTATTAATAGAGCTAGAAAACATTTTTGAAATTTTTAACTGAAAAAAAACAAAATTTAATTATTTTGTATCATACTTCAAGACACAAAAATGAATTTTTAATTTAGTATCTTTTTAATTTTGATGGCAATAAGAATTTAATTGAATTTTTTTAATCTCAAACTTTTGAATCATTTTTTTGTCATTTCATATTTCAGATCAAGTCCTCTGGGTATGGAAAAAACTAAATTAATGAAACCAAAGAATTATTTAAGATATATTTAATCAATTAAATAATTAGTTTGGTCTGGAGCATATAAATGTTGATTTTTTTAATCAATTTGTTAAAAATGTATAATTATTTTAATAACAGAAACAATTTTGATAATTAATTTAATAATGTTTCTCATCAAGTCAAATTTCAGAATAACTTGCTCATTTTAATTCGTTGATGATTCCTTTTTTCAAAACATAAGAAAACAATTCCTCGATTTTAGCAAGTCTGAGAAGTTAAATTCAAACTAAATTTTTAAATTTTAAATTTTCATAATGTTAATCAAATTAAATCTTTGTCCCAACTTTAAATTCAGATTATATATTTTAGAATATGAAGTCCGCTAAATTGGACATGTTTCCTTTGCTGTTTAGCTCGAACCGCAGCAATTCACTTTTCGAAGACGAAGAAGAAAGAAATGCAACTAACCAACTGAGTACAATACTTCTTTCAATAATCATCACTGTGGGCGTTGTTGGAAATTCATTTAACATAATAGTTTTTGGTAAATACAAAATGCGTCAAGGCTCAACATTTCGCTTTTTGCTTTACTTGTCCATAGCAGATTTATTAGTTCTTCTAGTTTGTTCATCTGAGGCTCTGGCTCGATTCGGACTTCAAATCGAGATCCGCTCATATTCTCTTTTCATTTGTAAATTGCATACATTTTTGACATATTTTTTAACACAAATCAGCAGCATTATTCTGATGGTTATATCAATCGATCGAGCACTAGTGATTACAAACAAAAATCTAGTTCCATTTTGTTTCAAAACAAGCAAAAATCAGAAAAAAGCCTCTTCACTTATATCATTCGATAGATCAAATATTTACTCTCATAAATTTCAATTCAATTGCTTGATAAGTGAAAATTTACATCGAGTTGATCTGGTCATTCTATTCATAATGTTGTTTTTGGCCATTTTAAATGTTCACTATTTTTTTTTCATCGATTTGAGCCTTAAGTCAGACATAATGGAAGATTTTGAACCGAAAATTGTTCGAATTCCGGCTAACAACTCAATGGAAAATTCATCTAAGAAGATAATTTTACTTCCATTTAGAGACGAGTCTATGTACATTTGTTTCCCTTTACCACATACACTTTACAACTATTTCCTTAATTACATCTGGCTATGGATCGACATATGCGTTTATTCTTTAATACCTTTTGTTGTAATGGGCGTCTGCTCTAGCATTATTTTAATAAGAATTCACAAGAAAAGCAAAAATTATTTCAATCAGTTAATAAACAAAAATAGTGAGTGCCAAAAAAGCAATTTCTACAAGCGATTGCGGCGCAATCGCCAACTTTTATATATGCTCTTATTGACCAATTTTTACTTTTTGCTCAGTCAATTGCCCTATTGTATACTATTTGTATTGTATAAAGGAAAAACAAGCGATAACAGTTTTGGTCAACCTTTGGTTCACTTTTTGCTCTATTCAAATAATGCAATAAATTTTTTGCTCTACGGTCTATCGTCTCAAAGATACCGGGAAGAACTTTTTAGCATGTGTTTCAAAAATTCCAGAAAACGAAATTCTACGGAGAACAAATATTTCTCTGTGGCTTTACAAACAAATATGAATGAATGAATCAATGAATTTAGTTAATCTTAAACCGGTTTTTTTTTAATTTTAAATAAAGTTCTACAATTTTTTAGCTTTATTTTTTAAATAAATATTCAGATGATAATTTCAATTTTAATTAGCAAAACAAGAAAAACAAGCTCAGTCTATTTACAAATTTTTTTAAATTAATATTTTTCTTTGTTTTTCTTTGTATTTTTTAAATAGAAATGGAAGTTTTTTCTGACAACAAAAAGGCTATTTGGAAATTCAAATTTTCAAGTTTCTCTAATTTGAAAAAATGTTATATTTTTTATATTTCAAAGAGAAAAATTTAATTTTTGATGTCTGTCCTATCAACAAAATAATTTTAACTGGTAAATTTTAAAATGGACTTTTTTATTTCTTTTCATGCTCATTTCAAAAGACCGTTTTAAACCAAAAATCTTACATATGATCTATTACTTAAAACGATCTTGTTTTAGCTTAAAGCTCTAATTTCGATCCATTTTTCTTAAAAAATTTCCTTATTCTGGATCAAATTTCCGGCTTTTAGTGTCAATCACTTGTTTTTTTTTCATTTTTTTTAAAATTAAAATGAATTTGATGAAATATTTAAATCAAATTGAATGAATTAATGAAAAGAGTTCTTATTCATAAAAAAATCAATCATCATTAATTAGAAATGACAATGATAGCATTTGAAAAGAAAAATGTGGGTGTATTTTTTATAATTAATTTTTAAAACAACATTATATAGAATACTATTTTTTCAATAGACAAAATATTTAGACTAAAAACAGAAAAATAAAATAACAAAATTATTCTAAATATTTTTTTCAAATGTTTAACAAAAACTTTTTAAGATTTGAATTTTTTCAAAGAAAATATTTCTATACAAGCGCAAAAGAGTAAAGTTATGAGTTAATTTAGTAAAAAATTAAGCAAAGGCACGTTTTCTTTTAATTTTTCAAGATAGCTTTTAACTAACCAGATACTATAGTAAAGTATATGGAAATTTTTGAAAAATTGAGCTAAAATAATCTACATGATAGGTGTCGCAGCAAGAACTACTACTACTTGTGCTTGGCTAGCTGTCCTTTTAAATTAACAAAATAAATACTAAATAATATTTTTTTTTTAATTTGCATACTATTAAAAATAGCTTAACATTATTCTAAGCTTGTCTGGTCCTAAAGTAATGTATGGTTTAAAAGTGTTGTGTCAATTGTTGCAGAAAATCAAAAAAGCTATTTTCGTAATGCTTATTAATAATGTTTTCTAATATGATTTCATTTTCGTTTTCTCCTTTGCAATCTTTTTTTCTTGTTTTGGCGTTTAAGTCACCCCGAGAACATAATTTTTACAATTCCTATTTATCTTTTCGAATATATTAAATTTGAAGTATGTGAGGGGGACTTTATTAACTGAAATATATAATTGATTATTCCGGGATTTATTTTAAAACAAGAAGAAAATTCATCATACGAAAAATCTTGAAAAAACGCTAATTCTTCCTTTACTAAATTTTTGTGTCAAGTGTCCTTTCTGATGCACTTTTCGCATAGTTTATCCGTGACAGGGCATTTTGCAATGTTGTTTCCATCTTCATTACGAAAATAGCTTTTTTGATTCTGTGCAACAATTGACACAACACTTGAATCTGTACATTTGTGTTAGATCACCGCGTCTCTTCCTTGTTTACAATTTTGTAGTTTCAATTTGAAGATTAAATCACCAAATCCATCAATCCTTCGAGATGCACTTCTCTGTTCTTTCACAAGTTTATCCATATCTTTTTTCATGTATGGATTTCATACCTAAACAGCATATTCAAGATAGGGCCTTACAACACTTGTTTGCAATTTTTTTATAATACTGGTATCACGCTTATTGAAACCATTTAAAATTTGTCCTAGTATTCTGTCTGCTCTTGCCGGTGACGCACTTATTTGTTATACCATTTCAAATCGATTTTTATTATAACTCTCAGATCTTTCTGTTCTAGGGTCTGAGTCAACTTGTGAACCTTTTGATATAGAATAATCCGTTTTTGTTTTTTTTTTTTCCAATATGCATGACTTCACATTTATTTATCCTTTCTTGTGATTATTTGGTCTTCAGAGGTTGCAATTTGGCGTGTTTGTGCCGCAGTTGCTATTACCAAATAGTGTTTCTTTTGAGAATATAGCCCCAGTTTGGTTAGCGAAGAGATTAGAAACAGTTTGAGGGTAATCAAATGTTGTTGAATCAGAAATCTTCATTATCTGAATTTGATATAACGTTACAAATATTTAAATTAAAATTTCTCTTAAATTTTTAAAAATTAACTTGCGAAACTTTTTCAATTATTTTGACACGTCTCGCGGTCATTATTTATTTCTTTAATAAGTATTTCTTTTTCGGTTTAATTAGAATTCTAAGCTCTGCATTTTTTTGTAAAATACACAACATCAAAAATATTTGACTAATAAATGCAATAAATTGCAGAGCTTGTTTTTGATTGTAAAAATTTATACAATTTTATACAATTTTACTGTTTACAGACCATTTTTTGCACTATTAGTTAAAAAAATTACGTTTTAAAGTTTTTTGCTAAATCTCACATTACAACTTTCTTTCACGATTTTTAGAAATAATTAGCATTATTAACGACTAAATAAAAAAGTTATGAGTTAAAAATTTAGATTATCAAGCATCTAAAAATTCATTAAAAAAGAGATTTCGGTCATTTTAGGAATTCTACGTCAAATTTACAGGTCTAAAAGCGCATGATTAGATAGTGTCAGCCTTTTTTTCTAAAGAATACAACAGAAAATTTTTCTGTGCCAGTATTTTGATAAAAAAGAATCATTGATGACAGGTTAAGTACCAGATCTCTGGAAAGGCGAATATTATTCCGATTTTTAAAAAGGGTTATAGATGTTATATGAAAAACTAAATACCAGTTTCACTTACATCGATTGTTCACAGTAAAATTACTTAATTGAATCAAATCCTTTTTTCTTCATTAAAAAAATAAAAATATTTATTATTAATTCCTTTAATTTTATTTTATTTTTTATCGTTTTTAACTTTGTTTTATAAGGTAAAATATTTCTGAAGAAGCTTTAGATCCGTACAGATGAACAAATAAATAAATTAATACTTAGAAAAAAATAAGCCTTAACACATATAATAAACTATAGTTAATTTTTTCTTTAAGTCATAGTGTTAGATGAGGTCAGAACAAACCGGTCCAATTTGTTGATGGTATTTTGTGGTCATTTGGCCGGATTCATTCTCGGTCTCTATTCTAGGCCGCGAAAAAAATTAGGACAGGGCAAAGCGGACGCCAATTTAATTGAAAATAATTAAAAAATCTTTTAAAATAGCGTAGAAGGATCTTCAAATAAAGTTTTTTAACATTTTTTAGCTATATAATAGTTTTACTTATTTTTCATGATATATGAACTAATTTTATAATTAGAAATCTATTTGTCATGATGGAATCACATCTAAAATGAACGGCTTTCAGTGAAAGTTAAAGCTTTTTATTATTTTTAAATGATATTGTAGGCAATAATGTTCAAGATATTGATTCTGGTGAAGAGTAATCACTTGATAAAATAGCTATCCTTTTTTGGGTGATGATTTTTAAATTAATGTTTATTATTTTATTTTACCGATTAATTTATCAAATCTAACTAAATAATTTTTTTTAATTTATTTTCACCTTTCAATTTATTTTTTCCGGCAATTTTCCGAAATATTTTTATTTAATTGATTTAAATTAATAAAGCACTAAATTTTTTATATACGATTCTTAAAAAAATATTTCTGTATATTTTCAATGCATAGAAAAAAAATCAAATTTTTAATGTATGATGTTGAAAATGTAATATTAAATTTTTCAATAAATAAAATAAAAAATGTTTCACATAGCTATAATATAATAATTGTTCAATTTTCTTAAAATTTTTAACAGGCTAAATAATGGTTGCTATTTTCGTTTTTTTTTTAATATTAATATTCGTAGTCATATGAATCGCTTTAATTGAAGTAGTTGACTTCTTTTATTAGGTTCTTTGGTTTAATTTTTTTATTACGGCTGAGTAGATTTGAATGGATTTTTGATAGCAAACTCTATCAATCATACTCCGAAATATTGTACTAAATAAGTTAAACAAGAAGATATTATTAATAGATAAACTCGGTTTGAAAAAATAATTTTATTCCAGATATTTAAGTAAAAAAATCTGTTTAAAAAAGCGTTTTCAATCAAATAAAGGTTGAGATTTTTTAATTTTTTTATTACTAGCAAAAAAATAAAATTATAAATGTACATTCCGTTATTTATTAAGAAAAATCGATCTATCATTATTCAAAATAAATTGTTAAACTAATTCTTTTACATCTATTCTCCTGATTGGCACAGCTAATCTAGAATCTCGGTCATCAAAACCCGAATCAGCATCAGACTTCTCAAAAGTATTCCTCGATTGATTGTTGGATCGACTACTAACAGCTCGCTCATTTTCAATTGTTATTTTTGATCCTTTAAAGCTTGATTTTGAACGATTACCAGCTTCGAGATTGGATCTTTCGGCTGAAAGTTCTGTGGCATCCCAAATTTTTAAAGTTCCGTCAAAAGATCCAGTAAATAAACGGTTGCTAACAACCTAAAAAAATAACTAAAAAGCGCTAAATAAAAAAGAAAAATTACTCTTAAACAATTGATTGAGCCTGAATGACCCTTAAAAGATCGCTTTAAAGTACCAGACTTAGCGTCAAAACATCTACTAATCCCATCGCCACATCCCGTTAAGACTGTAAATAAAAAATTAAAAAAATTACAAAACAAAAAAATTAATTACTAAGCCCGTTATTTTCGATCAAACATGAAACACTATGACCGTGATCTTTGAATACTCTGGTACAATCACCAAAATCCATAATCCAGCATCTAGCTGTATGATCAGAACTTGTCGAATATAGCAATTTTTTATTAGCCTTTTAAAAAAAAATTAATATTAAAAATAAAAGCCATTTTTATAAATATTATTTTAATACAATTAAAGTCAACACAGTAGCTTGGTGACCAGTGAAAACTTTTAAAAGCTGGCCATTCATGATATCCCAAGATTTGATTGTATGATCACCTGATCCGGTAAATAAAATTTTTCCGTGCAAATCAGTTGCAAGACAAGTAATTGCCATGGAATGTCCACGGAACGTGTGAACACATTTTTCACGTTCCAAAGACCAAGATTTAGCAGTTGAATCTAATGAACCAGTAATGATTAAATCGTTATGATTAACTTCTTCATCATCATTTGATATTTTAGGTACTTTTAAATTGTTTTTATCTGATTTAGATTTTAGTGAATAATTTTTTTTGAAGTTAATAGTTTGAGTATTATTGTCCGAGGGAATGAACAAAATGGATGTGATGTTGTTTTTGTGGCCTGTAAATTTTCGAATGCATTCGCCAGTATCAAAATCCCAGCATCTTGCGGTCTTGTCATACGAAACACTAAACAAAAAGTCACCTGTGCATATCAGCTTGTTCACTGTGCTCTCATGGCCTAAAAATGTGAGCACACATTCGCAGGATGTCATGTCCCATTTTTTAATTGTTTTGTCCGCACTTGAACTAAGCACAAAATTTTCCTCGATCATCACTGAAGTTATGTAGTCTTCGTGTCCTTCGAGAAGACCAATGCACTCGCATTGTTCAGTTTTGGTTGTCCACAGCCTAACGTTTGCGTCATCACTGCCGGTAACCAAAACACTTCCGTCTTCACTCAAATCCATGCAGTTTATGCTCCCCTCATGTTCATCACACGTTTGAAGCAAATAACTTTTTTGTTTTTCTTTTTTGGTTACACCGTTACCCATTAAAATTTATTTTTCTAAATGAAGTTTTCCATGAAAAATATTATTAAATCAAAGTTACTTTAGAGACCAAGTTAAATATCAAAATAAATGTAAAATCAGATTTTAATTATTTACATCGTAATAATTTAGTATCGATTTTTCTTCCAACTTTTTAAAAAAATTTTTGGTTTTAAGATCGGAATTAATAGCCAAAATTTCGACTTTTTCCTTTTCAATAAAGCTTTCAGCCAAAAAGATTGCTAATGTCTAGACAATATTAGGGGTATTTTGTCTGTATTAATGTTTTATAATGTCCAAAAATAAAATCTTTTATTAATAAATAATAATTAAAAATATCCATTTTAGAGTCAAAAAAATTTTTCAATTCTATTACTTGAAAAATAAATTAAAAAAAAATCATAATGAGAAAAAACATTATATTCATCGAAAAAACCTTTATAATCAGATTTTCGATAACTTTGAATTTCCTCTTATTTGTTCAAGTTTAGAGATAAAATCGAGTAGTTTCAATTTAAAGTGAATTTGTACTTAATGAGAAAATTGTCGCAAAAAAAGGAAAAAAAAGATATTTTTAAATTGAGAAGAGTCATGTTTTGACATAAAGATGTATATCAAGATAAGTTCTGGTACATTTTTTTAATCTTAACCAGATTTTAAAGAGTTTATCAATTTCCGGATTATATTTTTATCCAAAAAATTGCCTGATCCCACTTTTTTGAATGTTTCTCTGCCTTAACCAAAGAAATAAAATTGTAAAATTTTCTTAATACTTTTTGAAATTTGTTTAACAAACTAGCTTATACTTTATTTTATTTAATATTGATAATTTCAACAAGCATCGAAATTCAGCATCCAAACCAATTTAAGTAATGGAAAGGTTATTTAGACTCTTTTTTGCCTCACAATAAATAGAGAAAAAAATAATTATTTAAAATAATAGATTTATTTTTACAATATTGTTCTAAATGAGTATAAAAAATTAAAAATTAATCTTTTAAAAACGATTTTATTTAAAAATCAACTTTTGAAAATTTTCATTGGCATAAATTAAGTTGAAATTTGTTATTATTTAGATCTAAACCAAGCTTTACTCTAATATCCACGTCATTTATTTGAAACTTATTCAAAAAAAAATAATTAAAATTAATTTATCAGATTATTACTGAACTTAACTATAAATGCAGAACCGAAATTCAAACTTGACTTTAGACGTTTGATCATACTAATTATTAGCACAACATCATAAGTTGATTATTAAATTTAAACTTTAATGTTGTATTTAAAATCTTGCTTTATTTGTATATTAACGAGGTTACATCGCATCAATTTAACGTGTTGCATTGTAAAAAAAATTGGCAACTTGTTTTGGCTTTACGAGTTCTTATGGAAGATCATACCGTATTTTATAAAAAAAAAGCAACTAAATTAATAATATCAGGACACTTCCAGGATTTAATAGCTATTATTATCTTTTAGATATCTTCAAACATTTTAAAAAATGAATCTTAGAAATATGACCAATTCTCATTTTCAATTTCTTTATGAATGATTGATTAATTATTTTCAAAGATATTATATATAATCTTCCCAGTCTCAACTAGAAAAAGCTCTAAAAAAATTAATTCAAAAATAATTTACAGACTATTATTTGTGCCTGCATAAAAAAAATATTTTCTTAAAGCACCTTTAATTCTACAGCGGCATTGGACTCTTAACTTGACACCAGTAAATATTAAATCAAGTAAAATAAAAGTAATTTTACACAGTGTATTAAGTTCAGCTATTCTTTTCAATAAAATAAAGATATTTATTAAGTTTAGAAAATCAAGCTGGTTAAGCTTTACGAAAATTTTTTTAGAGAAACAGATTTAATAATAAAAATCTGTTAATGCCCGCAAGCTTAATTTAATTTTTTCCAAATCCTTTAGGAATTCGAAATTCAAAATTTTATTATTTGCACAATAATTTTTATTAAAAAAGTATTGATTATTTAGTCTTTAGTGAAAACCCTAATTTTAATATTGTTTTTTTTTTAAATTTCAAAGACGTCAGCAAAAGTTAACTGATTTAAATAGAAATTAATAATTTAAAATTTTAGTTAAATAAAAATTTAAAATTCTTTTTCCTTCACTTGAATGACTTCATAATTTTGGTGATCGTCTATTTGATCAATAATTTGATTTTCTATTTCTGGTGTCACTGGACTATCTTTCTTGTTGCTTGATTTTTTTTCAAGCAACAAATCACTTGTATCAAACACTTGAAGAGTTCCGTCAAACGATCCAGTAAATAATTTATCATTCAGAACCTATTAAAAGATACATTTTAATATTTAAATGATCAACAAATCTGATTAAAAATTGATTACTCTAAGGCAGTTTATCGCACCAGTGTGGCCTCTAAAAACGCGTTTAAGTGCACCAGATTTTGCATCAAAGCAGCGAGCTATTGTGTCGCCACATCCAGTATAAACTAAAATGTAAAAGCCTAAATTGAGATTTTTATTTAAAAAAAATTTACGAAATCCATTTTGTTCAACAATACATGAAACACTATGCTCATGATCTTTGTATATTCTGGTACAATCACCAAAATCCATAATCCAGCATCTAGCTGTATGATCAGAACTTGTTGAATATAATAATTTCCTATGAGCCTAAATTTTAAATAAAAAAAAAGAGATATCTAATAAATAAATAATACCAAGAGAGAAAGAACAGTGGTTTGATGACCAGTGAAAATTCTTAAAAGCTGTCCGGTCATGATGTCCCAAGATCTGATTGCATGATCACTTGATCCAGTGAACAAAATTTTTCCAAGCAAATCCGTAGCTAGACATGTAATTGCTGAAGTGTGGCCTCTAAAAGTTTGAACACATTCACCAGTCTCAATGGACCATGATTTAGCAAGAGAGTCAAATGATCCAGTGATAATTAAATCTTTACTATAAATTTCATCCTCATCAAAGGCACCAGTGTTCGATCTGGTATGAAAAGATTTTCCAATACCTTTTTTACTTTTTTCAGCCTGTTCTTGGATAAACTGGAGGGTCTGAATGTCATTTTCTCTATCCGAGGGAATGAACAAAATGGATGTGATGTTGTTTTTGTGGCCTGTAAATTTTCGAATGCATTCGCCAGTATCAAAATCCCAGCATCTTGCGGTCTTGTCATACGAAACACTAAACAAAAAGTCACCTGTGCATATCAGCTTGTTCACTGTGCTCTCATGGCCTAAAAATGTGAGCACACATTCGCAGGATGTCATGTCCCATTTTTTAATTGTTTTGTCCGCACTTGAACTAAGCACAAAATTTTCCTCGATCATCACTGAAGTTATGTAGTCTTCGTGTCCTTCGAGAAGACCAATGCACTCGCATTGTTCAGTTTTGGTTGTCCACAGCCTAACGTTTGCGTCATCACTGCCGGTAACCAAAACACTTCCGTCTTCACTCAAATCCATGCAGTTTATGCTCCCCTCATGTTCATCACACGTTTGAAGCAAATAACTTTTTTGTTTTTCTTTTTTGGTTACACCGTTACCCATTTTATTTCTTTCTTAATTTGAAAATTTTAATTTTTTTTCGAGGATAACTTAAGAAGGAAAAAATTTTTTCTTTCTACTATGGCTTTTTATTGGAATTTTTTTATTTAGTTTATTATTTGGTAAAAAAATAAAGGTAAGCAAAAGTATTGATTTTTATATTTTCAAAAATTAGACATTTTAATAAAATAATTATAGAATTAAAAATTTTCCAACTTTAAAAAAAAAATCAATTTTATTTTTTTTAGAATTTCTAATGAGCATTTAGAATGTTTAAGTTAATTAGCTTTAAAACTTTTATTCAGTATTAATTTAACCTCATTTTTTTTTGCAGATATTTATTTTGTTAAACTTGTTTAAATAAATTTTAATCTTTTAACTTTAACTTGAAAATATTAATTAAATCTAATCATATGTAAACGGAACTGAAAGTGATACAGATTATGCGAATTGGACAATGTCTGTGAATCTATTATAAAACTATATATTATAAAACTTTAATAGCAAAACAAAAAAGTAACAAGAAAACGGATTATGGTTTTATTATCTTCTAAATTTTCATAATAATTTTTTTTAGATATCTTTTGATACTTTCTAATAAAATTTTTTAAATTTCTAAGTTTTTGGTTTTTATTGAATTTTATAATCTATTTATAATCTTAAATAAAATATATAAGTAACTATCATGCTTTTTTAATTATTTATCTTATCTTCTTCTTATTTAAATTTCTTATATTTAAAAACATGAAGGACAAAGATTTATTTTTTCTTCTACTTCTACTTTTGAAACCGGTTCAATTTTGAATAAAAGAAATATTAAGAAAAAAATATTTTTTATTAATATAATATTTTGTTCCCCACCCCTAGCCATGAAAGTTCATAAGAAAAAAACTAATACCACCCCCTGACGTCCGGTCATTGTACTCCGAATTTTAGTAAAAAGAGCAAAAGTGGTCGAAAACTTAATTTCAAAATTAATTAAAATTTAATTAATTATTTTTTGAAACAGAATTACTGATTAATTCTTAATCATTTTTATTTTTAATCGTAAAGTGTAATTTAAATTTTTTTAACTTTTTTTATTAAATTTGTGATATTTTTCTTCTATTTCTTTTTATTTAATCAAATGCCACCATGTGGCTACGCCACTGCAAATTGGTGGCGCCGCCCCCCCCCCATTTTCAAAAAAAAAAAATTAAATTTACCTCACGTACATTGATCTTGTTGATCAAAAAAAGCTTTTAACTGAGTTAGAGCTTTGGTTTCAATTTAAAAATTCACAAAATTTTATTTTTGATGAGATACCAAAAGAACAAAAGCTGATGAGATTAGTAGAATTTTTTTTGAGACCGAATGTAAGTGCCATATTTACAAATATTTTCGATTTATTTCGAATTTATTTAACCGTACCGATTTCGAATGCGAATTCAGAGAGATCTTTCTCCGTTCTAAAGCGCTTGAAGATTACTTAAGGAATACAATGACTCAAAAGCGACTTGGGGACATATGCTTGATTAATATTGATCCAGAGAAGCTGATAATGTAGATTTGGAAAAAATAATTGATTGTTTTGCTTCAGAAAAAAACAGAAGATTGAAATTTTTTTAAGTTTTTTATTATGTAAAATGTTGTGTTAAATTAAGTCCGAGTTTAAATAATTGTATAATAAATAATAAAGTTGATTATAATTGAACCTAATATTTTTTCAAAAATTATACCTAAAAAAAGTGGAGGCTTGATAGCCGGACCCCCTCCTCAAAAAAAAAAAATTTCTCTTCAACTTTCGCCGCTGCAAATGTGCTATGATGTATTTATAAAAAAGATTTTATTTTTGGCTTTAATATTATATTTGAGGATGATTCTCTTTTTTCTATTAGTTTTAAAGAAGACAGGGTAAAATTAAAAATTCAAAGTTAAAAAAAAAAAATTTAAATTTTGGTAAAATTATCTTTTTTTTAGCTTATCCAAAAACACTTTCTTCATTTCTTGAAAAAAAAAAGAAAATTTTAAAATTTTCGTTTAGTTGGTGGTACAAAGCGTTAATATTTGAGCCATAACATATTAATATTTCTGCAAAATTAAATTAGGATCTTCAGTCGAGCCTTTATCTACACCTTGAAAGGGAAGGTTTACACAATCACTGTTATTTACTCGAGATGAATTCTTTTTTCTTCGTGTTTTCATTAATTCTGCTTGATTTTTTTGGCTTTGTCAGGCATTCACACGAACCCCTTAGCCAGTATAATAGATTCAAAATATTAGGATGAAATTTAATCATCATTTGAACCTAATTTGTTTCGATCATAAACATTACAAATTGTGTCCAAAATTTTTTGGCGGATTCAAGCTGTGCCATTTTTTCAACAAGAATTTAATTTAAGGTTTTAGTTAGTTCATGGAATTTTTTTTAAAATGAAAGGATTTGGTTTAAAATAGGAAAGAAAAGGATATTTTAATTTAATAATTGCTAGACATTGGGTATCTCAGATAGTAAGCAACAGTATCTGAATTTACGCCAGTAGATAGAAGCATACCTCAAAGTAATGTAAATGCATCCGAATCCTTTAATAGTAATAAATTCATTACAAGAATAGTGCTGACAATGAAAAATAAACCTCAATTCAAAAAAATGCAAAGTTTTGCATTTTTAAGGATGTTACCAATGATCAAGTACCTGATGAAAAGGTAAATGTAGAAGATACGACTGATGATAGAGATTTTGAAGTTACCACTTTATCAAATGGCGAATTTAATATTCATATGAAAAATGGCTTCAAAAAGTAAACATTTTTTCGATTTGATATTAAACATATTCAAAAATTTTCGAAATCGCATAGCGAAAATCATTATCAATCAGATAAGTCTGGTAGACCTGTTTGATTTTAGAATGGGCTTTAAAACCGGTTTTGAATTTGAAACCGGTTTCAAACTGAATGATTCATGTAAAATAAATTTTAAAAAGCATTCTTTTTAATGTATTGCATTATAAAAGTATTTAATGTCATTATAAAATTATTGAATTTTAATTTATAAAAAAAAACAAGTACAATACAACAATATTTTGAAGAATGTTTAGAGGGTCTTTAAGGATTTTTTCGAAGGCTTTTTAGACAGATTTTCTCTAAGCAAAAAAATAGCTTAAATTGAAGCCTAGCTAAGGATCAACCTTGGAAGTTCATCGCTTAAAAAAAGTCATTAATAAAAATAGAAAACTAGAAAGTTGGAGAAATATTCTTAAACTAAAAATATTAGCAAGTAATCAATATGAAATTCCCAAGAACTTTGGAAAGCTTAGAATTTAAATAGATGAATGAAAAAAATTTAAGCAGTCGCCATCCTCAAAAATTAAAAAATAAATTTTGAATCAAAATTGATATACTAAAACAAATAAGTTTTATAAATGTTTGTTATTTTAATAAAGTTTGATAAAGACTTTTTCGCATTTAATTAACAATTCAAATGACAAAAAAAATAATAAATGAAAGACACAAAACATCAATTACAGAACTGGTTCTTTCCAAAACAAATTTCAAACGGGTTTTACGGAACTGTTCGACCAGGCCTACAACCAGACTTAGTATTATAGCACTATCAAATTTAAGCTAATGATATTTTGGATTTAAATGAATTGGAAAATTTTTTTCAGTTTTCAAAAATTTGCCATAAAAAACTCTTAATTAAAATAAAAATAATTATGTTGTTAAAATTTTTTTATTTGACACTTTGTTTAAAAATTTTAAATAAAATATTTTGTCACATTAATATAAAAAAAGTTTCATGTGTCCATAAATCAATCACTAATTTGGCTTAATTAATTTTTTATTTTTCTATAGAAATTAATCTTGATTATTTTTTTTATTTTACAGACAAATAAAGTGTCGACATTCAGCGATCGATCTATCATAGAATGACCAATTAATTATTTGAAAAATAAATCATAACAAAAATAAAGATGGCCGATAAAGTGCCTACGATAGGCGCAAAAAAACTTCGAGACAGCTGACTCGGGGCCTTTTCTGTTTACTTAAGCAAAACCACCTTTAAAAACTTTAATGCTTGATTGATTTAAGAGTATCATAATTAAAATTCTAATACCAAAATTTGGTTAATTCGTATTATACTAAAAAAATTATAATTATTTATGGATGATGTTGAAATCTATCAGTCTCTCTAAAATTTGCTTTAATCCAAGTATTTAGCAACAAATAGCTAAAAAACAGTAGTCTTTATAAAAGCAATCATACACGCATTCAAATAAATTCAACCAACTTTCAATTTGATTGATTATCTGACGGTTTAATTTATTCTATTAATTCGCATAGACCATTTCTAAATACACGAACGTTGGTGTGCGTCTATTTATCTATTTGAAATAAATTTTTAATTAATAACATTTTCTAGATTAAAGTCGATATTCGAAAAAAGCATTTATTGATTCGCATTGATTAATATGAGGCTAGAATGGATTCAATGTCCATGATAAGTTGTAACAACGCCCTCAAATTGCGACCATTATTAGCCGAAAAATGCGTTATTTTGACAGGTGGCCGCGACAAACTAAATAATATACTCGTTCAATTTCCGTTCGACTCTCAATTAGACAAATTATCTTCTGATGATTTACAAACAGTAATTCTATATTTAGCTTCCATACCTTGGTAAATATTTCTATTTTGTTTTTAAATCATAAACCCTAACTATTTGAAACGAAAATCAAAAAGGATATTTTTTTGTCCGAATTTTGATTTTTTTAATAGATAAATATTTTACTAAAAGTTAAGTCTGAAAATCGCAATTTAAATCATTATTAAAATAAATATTTTTTAAAATTAAATTGAATTCAATTTTTTTTCAGTTAAAATTTATTAATCATATTATTTAGAAAAAAAGGGTGAAAAAGTTAAACAGTTTTATTTAAAAATTAAACTCTGAAAAATTTCCAAAAAAAAACTTCATTAATTCAGAGAAATAAATTCAATTAAGTTCTACAAAATGTATTTCCTTTTCCTTATTGTTTTCCTCATTCGCTCCTTGTAGAGCATAGGATTATTAATTTTTATTTACACTCCGGTCGATCCTGTGATTTCTATTTAATTGTTTACCTCCAAGTTATTGTTTACCTCTAAGTTATTGCTAATTTATTCGAAGAATCCCCATTAGACTTCCAATGTGCTCAGACTTTTTCCAATAGTCTCAGATATCCCCCAACATTTGCTTCTGTACAATTGTATGGCTGTACAGTTTAGCTTGGTTTTCTTGCTTTAGCTGGCTGACTTCAATGCTGATCGGTTTTCGTAATTGCTATTTTTTTTTGGACTGTCCAACATTCAAATCTTTAAAATTTTAAATAACTTATTTCAATTTTTGAAATAATTTATTAAATTGTCTTCCTTTTTTAAAAGAAAAGGATTAAATTTTAAATTGCTATGAATAATAGAACTCTGAGGTAGAGAATTTTTTTCATTTGACTCAAATCAATTAAAGAAAATCTAATTATTTTCTTTATCAACTAATAAATTAAATCTGTGTAAATTAACATTTTTAAAGATAAATATAATTTTTCCCTTTTCTATTCTAGCCGAAAATAGAGGAGGCATTTATCCCTTTCCCAGCACCTTCGAGCAATGGTACCCATTTTTTTAATGAAAGGGATTTAATCATTTTTTAAATATTCATCAATTTTCACCAGAAATAATAAGTAAAAAAATACAAATTTTTCTGCTTTAATTTAATTTCGTATTCAACCTATGGCTTTAATAATTTTGAGTTTTTAACTTAAATTTTGAAAAAAAATAAGATAATTTTAAATTTTTAATCAGGATCAAAAACAATGAAAATTTTTTTTAATAAAATATTAATAAGAGTCTACATTATGGTGTCTCATGTTATCATGTTATCCAAATATTGAGTTTTTTTACTTTTAAAAACTGTTTAAGGTGTTAGAAAACTAGCTTTTTTTCATTCAAGAATTTTTATAAGAAAAATACAAGATTAATGCAGATTAAAGAAAAAAATTCTAAAAAATAAAAATTCCAAACTAAATACTGATACAATTAAAAAAAACTTAATTCCTAACTTCTAAGGCATCATTTGAAATTTGGAGCAAACTAAAAGCAAAGCAAAATATTATAAAAATTAAAAAAATTAATCTATTAATTTAAAAATTTTTAGCGTTAAAATCAAAAAATTCAAAAAAACTAAACATTTAGTACCGTTTCTATCAATATATGATCTATTCTCTATATTCAAATTTCTTTTAAAGATGTTTAAACTGTATTTTTCTAAAATAATTTTCAACAATTGGTATTCAATTTAATAAATATATTTTGCGACAGTTTTTGCTCCAAACTTCAACATTGCATCATTCACAATTATATGGCAAATGAAGTTATTCTTTATAATAATTTAAGATTAAAAAATTAATGATAATTAAGATTATAAATAATATGACGAAGCGGTCACAAAATTGATAAGTCCAAATTTCTTTTAATAGTAAAATTGTTCAAGTGATTAATTAAGGTGAATAACTTAGGAATTTCAAATTATCTAAACAAAAATTTTCAGAGAAATGGCTAAAATAAGTTTTGATTATTTGATTTTCTATTTGAAAAATATCTTTATCAAAAAACAAACATCATTTTAGTCACATTTCATTTTTAAAAATTGTTAAGATGCAAATCTTAAAGCAATTGATTGATTAAATCCGATTTTTTTTTTGTATTAAAATTGAGTTGCTGTCATTTTGTTAATTTTAAAATTTTGTTAAGTTTCTTATCAAGCTTTTGAACCACGATTCACCGATTTTTAACAAAATCTTGTCATATATAAAATCTGGACATGGATCTATCTCTAAAAATTAAACATTTACATTAAAAACGCAAAAGTAAAATTTTTAAAATAAAAAAAATTATAATTATTCGGTTTTTTTTTGAGACGTTTTTGCGCAACCCAAAAGGCTTTTTCCTTAAAAATCCAATTAAAAAATTGAATTTTTTTGTTTTATTTCTTAGTATCCAACAAATTAAACGCTACAAATACTGTCCCTTGATAGTAGCATTTAGGCATTATGATTAAAATGAATTTCTTTTAAATTTAGGACTTTTTTAGATGTTAATTGCGTGGAAAAGAAAAAGGCACAAATATTTTGTCAAATATCTCGTTGAAACATACCAATTAGCAACATACAAGACTTGCCTAAAATTTTTATTTCGTTTTATAAAATTACTTTTATTCTTTGAATTCTTTGTCTATTTAAATATTTTTTGGTATATTCATGAAAAATAGACTGATACTTCTAGTGTGTAATCTTTAGATTATTTATTTTTTTCGTCAGATAAAACATTAAAATTTTAATGCAGGTCCAATTTTGGGAATATGTAAAAAAATGTAAAAAAAATGTAGTATTTTTAAATTTTATTGATAAAAATAATTAATTATTTAAAAATCTTAATTTTGTTTGAACGAGAAATTTCAATTACAAAATTTAAAAATTTTATTGTGATGTTGATTTAGCTATAGTAACGATAAGAGCCTTGGAGCAGAGACGATTTTCAGGATGATTTGTCATCAGAGTGATTAAAAATATATAATTCAGCTTCTCTAAAAACTGTAAATTTATTTGAAACCTGAACGTAAGAATGCTCCATTATTTTTCAGAGTATATAAATTTAAAATCTATTTACAGCACCTTCAGGGCTAAATTTAATATCATTCTGAAAAATTTTATTAAGATTAAATAAACGTTTTTTTCTCAATAAAAAATTAACTTATTTCTTTAATAGCTTTAACAAAAAAAGCTTTGTGTTTTTAATCGATATGAGAAACAGGAAATATGATGACGTAAAGCCAATTTTGAAGATAATCCAAAATTTACAAGTAAATTTGGTATTTAGTTTATAAAAATGTAAATAAAATTAAAATTTATAAGGAAAATTTCAACTACCAAATAAATCATGTTTTTATCATTAAACCAGATAATTTTTGGCAAAAACAAAAAACCTCGTTTGCTAGTTCCAAATATAGCTTTGAAGTAATTCTTGAAAATCTTGTTTTTTCAAAAATTTAAATATTTAAAAAGCATTCGCTCATTTCGATGGAACAACTGTCAAAATATTTCGACCCAAATCAATTGACTCCTGATTTAGATGGAACTTTAAGCTTTAACAATGATCAATGGATAGATTTTAGAATTGTAAATCAATTTAAAAATTGTAAATGTTAAAATTTAAAAACTTATACGATGCAGAAATTGGAAAATTTTTTGATCCATTCAAATGACTTGCTGTCCAAATTTGGTTCATTACAGATCGAGCTGAGTACATTTGATCAACCAGACACAAAAGAAGCATGCCAAGAAGCCATCATTGCTCACACAAACACAAAACAGAGAGTATTGGGAATCAATATAGACCAGCTGATAAACGATGGAAAGAGTTTGCTAAGGCACTTAATAGGGAATGACGATTCGTTGCTTATGGCACCCGGTGGTACTAGAGACTCGGGCTATTCGGGCTCGGAATCTGAAAAGTTTAGCAACGATTTTTTCAACGAAGCGCATAAAATAAAAGAACCTATGGAACTGTTAAAAGTTTCCAAGCAAAAAGTGCATGCCCTATGGCAGCAGAAAAAACTAAAACTCGAACAGTGCCTTCAATTAAGGGTTTTTGAACAGGATTGTTCGCAAATGATGGAATGGCTGAATTACAACAACAAAGTAGTCCTGATGAACTACACTGACATCGGGCACAGTTATTCATCGGCTTATGATTTACTTCAAAAGCACGAACAATTTCATAAAAACTGTTTTGTAACTATCAGATATTTGATTTGAATTTTAGAGTTGTATTTAAATTTTTTTAAAGAGTGGCGCTGCAAGTATTCAGCATATAAATAGTGTTGCCAATAAACTGTTGGCAAGTTCGCACTATGCTTCCAACTTAATCTCGCTAAAGACCGCTAAACTCGAAAAAGAATGGCAAGTTTTTCACTCAGCCTTGCAGAATCGTCAAAAAATCCTATCAGCCTCTTGTATGTTTCACAACAAAGCCGATCAAGTAATTTAATCTTAGAAAAATTCATGTTAATTTAAGATTTTTATTTAAAGTATCTAAATAAAGTTGAAGAATGGAAGAACTTGTGTTCTAATAACCAAATAAGCAATAGTGTACAAGAAGCAGAGAACGCCCTAAAAAAGCATCATGAGCTATCTGATGAAATTAGTCAAATATATGCTGAAGTAAATAATTTTAGCTGTCTATTAAATTTTTTTAAACTTTGTCTCAGATATGTAATGCCAGTTCTAGTATTCAGTTCATTTTTGTAAGTCCCTCGCTCTATCTAATCTTATTTAGATGACACAATTAACCAAGCTCTTGAATTAATATTTTGTATATTTGGATTAATTGGTTTTCATTTTTTAGGTATGTAATGATGGAAAAGCTATTTTAGACTCGATCCAATCCTCTCAATCAACTCAAATTGGTCAAATGGAGTTCAAACAAGCAGCTAGTCATATTTTAGATATTGTTTATGAGGTCATTATACTACAAATAAAAAACATTTGTTTAGATTTTTTAAAATTAATGCATTTAGATCTTGTCTAATCATCGGCAATTGGAACTTTTGTGGGTGAACAAAAAGCAAAAGTTACAAAATAGATACAGGATTTTAAATTTCCAACAAAATATAAAACAAGTATGAATTTCAATTTATTTTAGTTAATTGTAAGGATAGGGGTGATAAATAAAATAATTAAGAAAGTAAAATATTTTAAAATTTATTTTTTTCAAATACACACTGGAATATAGAGTGAACTGTTCCAAAAAAATATCACTTGATCAATTTTTCTTTCAAAATAAAAGTACAATTTATTAAAATCAAATATTTGTTCTCACATTAATATAATAGATAACCTAAAATAGGTTGAATACTTATTTTCAACTAAAATGAGAAATTAATTAGAAATTAAAATCTGAAGTATAAAAAACCCATGTCAAAAATGGATAAGGTTCGAATCTTTCATCTAATTTTTTAATTATCAAAAAAACAAACATATCCGTAGATGCTAGATGAGATTTAAACTAAAAAAAAATGTGCCTTATATACTTTTAAAATTTATAAATAAAATGTTATACTTTTAAGTATCACAAGAAGAACACTCTAGTGCGTGAGGCTTTGTGAGAGAAAAGTAGTGAATATTATGTTATTAGCAGAAATGCTTTCGTAATCTTGCTGAATATTACTTTCGATATTCTTTAATGAGTAAGATTTCTTTATTTGTTTATTTCTTGAATATTTCTCTCTTTTTTGTTCAATATTATTTTAAAAGTAGTTTTTTGAATTTTCAAAAAGTTTAAATGGTACAGAAGGTACAGCTTTCTCAAAAGGAAAATGACAGAAAACAAAAAATTGGAAAACAAAATTTTAATAAAAGGTTCTAATAAATATCGTACACATTTTCCCAAGAATAATTATATTGAAAATGTGAACATTATTTGATATTATACGAAAATTCTTTGTTTAAAAATTATAAAATGTGCTATAAAAAATATAATTTTAATTATATAATTAAAATAAAATTTAATTCATAAAATTTCTGATAAATTTGAAAAAAGCATAGATAATTTTTGAAATTTGAATTAGTAAGATAGTTAAAAAATCTTTTTCATTTTATTATTTGAAATATCAACTGAATAATAAAAAATAAAAATTAATAAATAATTAATCAAAGAACATCTTAAGTCTTTATTTTTTATCCGTCTAGTCTCGTCTTGAAGCTTTGCTTAGGAAGTCTTGATTGCTTAAAACAAGCTTAAGAACACAAAAAAAGTTTCACGAATTAGTTGGATAATTTTATAAAGTTAAGCATAAACATTAAGAATTAAATATTTAAGTCACACATCTCTAAGCATGTCTGTTATATTTAAAAATATCTGATTTAGATTATTTGCATAACAGTATAGCATAGAATATTTTTTAAATTTGGAAAATTAACTTTCATTTGAAATTTGAGTCTTTATCATTCGCAAAATATTAAAAATTGTAAGCAAGCTAAAATTAGTTAGTTTATTCAAGATAACTTTTAACATTTAGTTTTAGGATTTTAGAACAAAAAATATAGTGAAATAATTTTTTTTATTTGCAAGTTCCTTACATCAAAATTTAACTTAAAAAATTAAGTTAATTTATTTGAACCAAAATTTTAGATGGATATTGGTTTTGATGGGTTAGAAAATATTAAATAAAGATTGAACAAAACCAAAATTTTTACTGTAAATTAGTTTTGGAATCGTTAAAAGTTAAAAATTTAAAAATTAAAATAAAAATTTTCCTGATTAGACAATTGGGATTTCTGATGTTAAATTTCGATACAAACTTAACTTAAAAACAATATCGATCACCAATTTTTTTAAATTTCAGACTTTCAAAATTCTCCTGAATATGATCTTAAGATTCTTTTCAATACTTCAGACACTCATTTTTTATCTTTTACAAATACGGGATACCGAATTTTCTAAGTTTTTGCTTTTTTCGCAAGATTCCTATCTAGTTTTAATTGCGCAATATAAGCACAATTTTCAACTATGATTTTTAATATTTTAAAACCATGAAGATATAAAATCATCTCAAATAATATTTGAATAGTTAAAAAATAAAAAAATATTCAATTAATTTTTAAATTCAATTTTTTTTTCAAAAATAATTATATATTTTATCACTTTTAGTAAAATTTGGGTAGAAAAATTAAAAGAATTGTAACTGATGATATCAAAATTAAAACTCGTCTTTTTTTCCAGTAACATCTTAAATAGGAGAATAAAACAGGCGTTAAAGTGTCTGATAATTTAAGCTAAATAATTATCGAATAATTCTAACTGCAATATTATTGATAGAATTTAAATTAAAGGAAATTTAAAAAGTAATTTTATTTTCTTTATTTTATAAAGTCTTATTTTGAAGAGATTAAAAAGAACTTTTAAGCTACTAATTGAAAATTTTTTAAATCAAACTTTTGAGAAGAAAATAAAAATTATTCCTAAAAAAATTTTTATAATTTTTTTCTTGTCATTTCTTGATTCTCATAAAAATAACCGAAAAAAAATTCAAATATTAAAACATTAAAGGTCTACAATTGGTTGGAGAACCATGGAGAAGTGTTTCTTAGACGAAACCAGTCGATCGGCAAGAATTTAATGCGAGCTAAAATGCTCCACTTATCGCATGAAAATTTTGTCAAAGTTCTAAAAGTAACCTATCTTGTTGAATTTACAATAAATTTTATTACTAACCTAATTTTGATCAGAACACGATCACAAATGTGGAAAAACTGCTAGCTTCGGCTGACGATTTAGTTCTTAATGGAGAATTCGAGCCACAGGATGTGTACACAATGACCAAAGAGCTGGAACAACGAATGACTCAATTTCTTCAACGAGTCGAAAAGCGAAAGAACATTCTCGACTTGTCCGTTCTGTTTCACACTCACGTGGTCGAGCTGGATAACTGGTTCAACGAACTCAAGATCCAATGGACCGGACTCAACCTAAACGACATAAATTTCAACTCGACAAATCTGGACATTGTAAATAGCTGTATAGACAATCTGGAAAAGCACTTGGAAGTTTTGAACGAGCAAAGAACGGTGACCAACGATGCTGTGGACAAAACTCTTACAGAAGGCGACTCGCTGCTCAGCTACCTGAACGAAAACAACCACGAATCAAAGCAGTCGTCCCAGCAGCATTTGGACTCAACTATCCAGTCTATAAAAAGCCGCCACACGGACATTGACCAACTTTTGTCAAGCTTGAAAAAAAAACTGGAGATAACTCTGCAAATAAAACAGTTTGAAAAGGACGCGCTAGAGACCAGCCAAAATTTGGAGCACTGGGCCGAAGAGCTCAAGTATTTGGACGAGCAGGAGCATGAGGACAAAACGGCCGAGTCAGCCGAAACTTGGCTTCACAGTCAAATACAAACAGCCAACCAAATGCAGGTCCTCGTGTTTGAGCTGCTCCAAAGGGGCAACGATCTGGTCCAAAACCTGGAAAAAAATGATCCCGAAAATTCTCTTAATCTGAGTGCAGCCAAGCAAAAAATTCAGTCGTTCATAGAATATTTGAACGAGCGGGAAAAAGAATTGCATGAGTTGGCCATCAAGCAGCAAAGAAAGCTCGGCCAATGTCTGCAAATAAATCAGCTCGAAACCGAGTGCACCCAGCTGCTCAATTACATTTCCAATATAGAGATGACTTTGTTTTCCATGCTAAAATTTGCCCGCAATCTCGAGGACGCCGAAGTGGTCAAAAAAGAGCATGAGATTTTCAAGTCAAATTTGGAAAGGGTCTCATCTAGTGTCAACGTTTTGCAGTCCAAGGCTCAGCGAATTTTTATGGACAATCAACAGAATAGAGTAGTGAGCAAATTCGAACAATTGATGAACAATCTTAACTCAAAATGGCAGATGCTTTTAATTTACATTGATAATAGGACTCGTTTGGTCATGGCTCAAATCAACTTCTACAAATACACAGACCAAGTAACCACTGTGTTGGAAAGCTTAGAGCTAGAGTATGCACGCGACGAAGATTGGTATGAAAAGTCCAAAAATGAGTATGATCCAGAGCAGTTTCTTCAAGCTCAAATCCAAATACATAACCAGAAAAAGCAGTCGTTTTTGAAAGCGTGCAATTGGGCGCGTCGAACTGGCGAAACATTCCAGAAGTACTCAATGAGAAACATATGCGATGCCAAAATGACCAATTCGAACATCTTGCATGAAATTGAGAAAAATACCAAGCAAATAATGGACGATATTCATTTGAGAGAAGAGAGAACAATCAAGTCGTGGACTAACAGAAAGAACAGTCTTGACGAATGCTTTCAGTATGTAATATTTGAAAAGAGCTCGAAAGAGGCTCTGGCATGGTTGGCTGAATGCGAAGCTAGTTACGTGAGCAAATTTCAAAATTTGGGCCATGATCGAGAAGAAATGAAAAAATTGTACAAAGAATTTTGTGAATTTACCGAAAGACTTAAAAATCAACAAGGATATGTTAACCTTTTGATTGAATTGTCGCCCAAGTTGCTCGAGTCAAGCATTCGCTATGGCAACAATATTGCCATGTGGGCAAACAAAGTAGAGAGTAGATACAAAGAGTTTTTTAATGTAATGTCCAAGGTGCAGCAAGCTTACGGTGTTCAGATTGAGGCTTTTGGTTGTGAGTCTGCCAAGCATCTTGCTGAAATTACCAATAGAGTTATCTTAAATCAAGAGCCTGTCATTGACCACAAAAAACAGCAGGAAATTTTAAAGCAAAACGAGCAAAAGCAAAAGCTTGTTAAAAAAAGACAGTGAGAATTTATTTGAATTTTTTTTTTTCAGTTTAAATTTGAAATTTTTTAATTTAAAAATAGAAATATTATCACTGAAATCATTCAGACCGAAAAAACTTATGTCCAGGACTTGTGTGCTTGTTTGGACTCATATTACAAAGATTTCATGCACAATTCGGGCACTTTGCCTGATTATCTTCAAGGTAAAATTAATGTTATATTCGGAAATTTGGAGGAGATTTACAATTTTCATAAAAAGTAAGTTTTTGTTTTGTATCATATCTGTTTAATTATGATGGGGGATGCATAAGTTAAGAGGAAGGAGTCAAAAAATAAAATCTCAAAAAATGAAAATGACTTTAAATTCTGTTTTTTTTTTCTTTGGTGTAGAAAAATAATTTCTTTGATAGAATTACAATTTTTGAATAAAAAAAATGGCAATTTTTTTTTAAGATTCAAATTACTTAACTTCTAACTGTACCTTTTCGGAAAACTCTGGAAGCTGTGGTGACATTCTTTGATTGATTTCTTACTGTTTTGTGGCCAATAAATTTCCTACAGGTGCGCCACTGACTGATCCCAGTTCTTTTTTTCGACTAATCTCTTTTGTTAACTAATTTTAATTTGTGAAATCAAATTTTTGTCTGCTTTCCAAAAAGTTTTGCAAGATTAAATAAAATAATAAGCATTTTTAAAAAATATACTTTAACTCACCTGAATATTTGTTTGATGAAGGAAATAAACTAAGCTCTTAAATTATGCTTCGATCTTTATTTAATATATTATATGATATTTGAAAAAAATCAGGCTGGTAATTTACTAGGTTCAATTTTGAAAAAAAATACAAGATAATTTATTTAAAACACTGCAAGATAACAGAAAAACATGAAAAAGAGCGAATTCTAAAATAAACAACTTGAAAGCAATTACACAAATTGCCATAAAAGAACCTTTTAGTAATCTTTCTTAAATTGTTAAATTACCCCTTTTTTACATTTCTACTAAATATTTTTTTTTTCAAAAAAAATCGCTTTGAGCACTTTCATCATAAATAAATAGTTCTAATAAATCTAAATTTGTTTGTAAAATATTTTTATATTTCAATAATGGTTTGTTGTTTAGTATACTGAGATGATCATCGAACCTGGTTACATTTTTCTTACTACAATCAAGTTTTAACCAAACTTTAGCCAAACTTTTTAATACATAAAAATAAAAATCATGTTAATGAACTTAAATTTTCTAACTTAAGTTTTAATTTCAAGGATCTAAAAAATTTTAAGCTTTTAAAAATACCCTCTTTTTTCTAGTTTATACAAAAATCTACAGCAAATTAAAATTTTAACTTAATGTTTTGAAAAAAAAAGCTTTAAAATTGACCATTTTATTGAAAAGGAAAAAATAAATCTTCAAAAAAAAAATTAAATAATGACAAAATTTGTTATATTTCTTCTTATAAACAAGAATTTTAACTCTTTTCTAATGAATCAAAAATCATTTCTTAAGAATTGAATTAAGCTTTATTTTTAATTTTTTGAAAATAATCTGTATTACAAGGATTCGTGATCAACGTTGAAATGGATTTAATAAACACATAAATAAAATATAGTGCCCCAAATTATAAATCGTAGTTTGGGTCATAATTTTCAATCGAACTTTAATTAAATTAAAAAAAATAGTTCAGATTGGTCGAGTCTGACAGAGGTTATTAGACTCGAAATTAACATGTCTCAGTATGGCATATGTTTTAGGGAGCAATATACTGAATTTTCCTAATTTACCTTTTACTTTTAATAAAATGTCAACAGCAAACAAATTTTTTCCATAGAGCGATGGCTTAAACAAAACCATCGAATTTAACAAATAATTTTACTATAGATATCAATTAATTCGATTAATTCTAAATTAATAAATTAATTCGAAGATACTTTCATGAATTAATTAAATTGATGAAAGAAAATTTTAAATTCTGAATATTTAGCTGGCTGTTATTATTGGAAAAATTGCCTTCACCAAACTCCGCTAAGTTAACTTTTCTTTTATCGTTTATTTATTAGATTTTTTAAATTAAAAGTAAACGATGTTTTTCTAACATCAAAACCTTATGCGATTAATCAAAAGTTTTTTCTTATTTTGAAAAAGATAAATCGCTTTAATAATAAAATAATAAAAGCTCATTTTCTCGTAATAAAAATGAATTTCAAAAACGGATGGTACTCTTGAGTCTTTTTTATTTTACCATGTTTGTTTCAAAAGCTTAAAATTAAATAAAAATGATTTTATTCTTCAATTGCTTATCTATTTTCTTTAGTATTTATTTTTAAAATATTCATTAAAAAGAAACAGTGAATAAAATAATGAAAAAAACGGGATTATGTTTCATCTATTACAAGTGGAACAAAATAAATATCTTATCAACTTTTCTTCTCTTCTCTTTTTATTTTAATTAATCATCACTCTAGTGATGTTTCCTGAAATAAATAAATGAAAAGCTTGTTAGTAAATCAACTGTGCTAATTAAAAACTTAAAAAAATATCAAAAATAAATCTGGTTAAATTTTCTCTTCTTTTAAGTACATTTTTGGTCGAATTGGAAAATTATGAAAACATGCCGGAAGACATCGGCCACTGTTTTGTCATATATGCTGACCAATTTCAAATATATGTTGAATATTGTAAAAACAAGGACAATTCGACCAAGATACTCATTGAAGATGGTCAAAAAGAGGGCTATTTTGACAAGCAGCTGCGTGTTGGTCAGCTAAAATGTTCAATTGATTCTTACCTAATAAAACCAATACAAAGAATTACCAAATACCAACTTTTGCTCAAAGATTTGCTAGCTTGCTGCGAAGATAATAGAGCAGAAACCAAGGATGCACTTGATGTAATGATGAATGTGCCTAAAAAGGCCAATGATGCAATTCATTTGAGTATGCTAGAGGGTCTCGAAGAAGGTCTGTCCAAAGACGCCCTTGGCGATGTTCTGTTACAAGACAAATTTCAGGTCTGGGACTCAAAACAGTTGATAAAAAAAGGCAAAGAACGTCACGTGTTTCTATTCGAGACCAGCTTGGTATTCGCTAAAGAAATAAAGGACCAAAAATCAAAGCTAAAATATGTTTATAAATTTAAACTAATGACTTCGGAGATAAATATAACTGAGCACATGGAGGGTGATTCTTGTAAATTAGCAGTTTGGACTGGTCGAGCGCCCTTGTCGGACCATAGGGTGATTTTAAAAAGCACTAGTCTCGACATCAAGCAACTTTGGGTGAAAAAAATCCGCGAACTAATTCAAGAAAAATATTTCTACATGGAAGTTGCTATGTGCGAAGCCGGTCAAAGATCTAATCGTAATTCAAAGGACTTCGACGCGGAGCCAGATTTCAATGGTCTCAGTCTGGGCAACTATGTGGACAATTTATCTAGTGCCGCTTCGAATGCAAGCAGTGGAACCAAGGTAAGTGGCTTATTTATTGAAAAATTATCTAATTGCTAGCCAAAATCTCTGCTTTTTTAATTTATTTCCATGTTTGCATCCGAAAATCAAAAACATGCTAGCTCGTCTAATTTAAAAATTCTTGTTATTTTCATTTCTTGCGTAATGTCTTGTTTTAAATTAACTTTATTAATCTATCAGGGCATTAAATTTGCTAAAGGTGCCTAATTAGATCAAATTTTAGATGAAATTTAATAAGAAAAATGCTACATTAGGATTCCGATTGGGTGTGCTGTAAATATAATTTTAAACCACAAAATTTGTAAAATCTATTTTTTCTTAACATTATGGAACGCTTCACGATTTAGCTTATCAATATTATTATTATTATTATTAAAAGAATCAAGAATTATATTTATTTAATTGTATTGCGATGTAGAATTTTATAATAGACGTGATTTAGAGAGAAACATGTGCCAGAATAAAAAAATGGCTCAAGTAGACTTTTAAAAATTGCCTTGTGTTTGATTAATAAATGAGTTTTATCAAGAGTCAACTTGAACATATCAATGAAATGTGATCGATTGCACAATTTTAGGCTTCAAACTCTTCGAATTAGAGCCAACTCAGCTCCCAATTTTAGAACCATTTTTCATCAAATCTTTTAAGATTAATTTAAAATCAATTTTTTCTGTTTTGTCGGAAGTTCAATTTTCATTATTCATTTTACATTGACAAATTAATAAAAAATCAAGATAAATAGATAAATAAATAATATTTTATTTCTTATGCTGTTAAGAACTGATAAAAAATGCAAATTTTTCCACAGTCTAGAAATCAGCAGGGATGCTGGCTTTTTCCACAGAGAAGATCACGAAGAAAGTTCTAATCTAAACATTTAAAATAATCTGTTAAAAAAATACTTAAAGCCGCAATTTATATTTAAATCTTTTTTCTTCCATAAAAGAATATAACTTTTGTTTCTAAATGAACGCGACCAAACTATTTATGTTGGATAAATAAAAAAGAAATTAAAAAGTAAAATAAGCTGCGTAATCTTTTTTTATGGGTGCTGAAATGTTTAATTTAACGAAAAGATACAAAATGTAGGGATCTTTAGAGAAAAGTTTCACTGCCTTAAAACAAACAATAATTATTAGAGTTTTATTTGAGTATAGAAAAAATACGTGAGAAAAATGAGCTTTTTGCAGATAAAAAGTGAACAGCATCAGCGGTCTAGATCGTTTGACGCGTCCAGTCTTCATCATGACTTCTTTTCAGAAACCACTCTTAGAGTCAATTCAAGTTTGTTCAAAAAATCATCGCTGCAGCTGGAAAATATTGTGGCACCCGACCGTCACATATCTCGATCATATGAAATGCAAAAAAAGCTCAGCGCTAGTTCGATTACAAATCTGTTTTCAAAATTTAAGAAAAAATTTATAGCAAAAAAAAAAATTGACTACGACAGCTCCTCATCCAGCTCTTCAAATGATTTACATGCATCATCGATACCGGTCATTCAAATCACGGACAGTGATGACTTTTTTGACCATGTAATACCTTTATTATAAATTACTTTCTACGAACCCTTTTAAAATAAGAAGAAAAAAGATATTGATTTTTGATACTATTAGGCTGCCACGTCTAAACTTTTAAATTTTATTTTTTAAAGAATTTACCTGTTTCCTGATAGTGATATTGCACAATTTTAGCTGGTAAAAAATTTGGTTCAAAAACATTTTAAATTTAAAGCCAAGTATTTTGAGTTGCCTGAGTAAAAAAGGGAAATTATTTCTCAATTACGCTATCATAATTGGTTCTAATTGCTCGATAATTCTCCCAAATAGAAAATATAATGTTTTTATTTTATTTAGTTCTAATGGCAGCAAAAATTATTATAATTTTAAAAATTAAGATTGTTTAGTTTCCAGATTTAATTTTGTTTAGGTCTTAAGATTTACGCTAAATTAGAAACAAATTTCTTTTATTCAAAATAAAGTGTATAAGACTAATTCTAAGATTAACAAAAGAAGCTGAACTATTTTTTGATCATTTCAATTCAAATATAATCAAAAATATTTTGACAGTAAACATTTAAATCAGTTTTTGTCATTGATCAATTTGTTTAAAAGGAATATTCTTATTTTTCAAATGAGCTCTTATCTTTTGAAAATTGATCCTTGAGCATAATTTTTTAGAAAAATTCAAGACCCTAATTATTTAATGTTTTCTTCAGCTAGAGTCTTTACTTGACTAGAATAAAATATTATATCTTTGATTGAACCTAATTGAAACAACTTAAAATGTATTTTTTTAACATTTAAAGTTAGGGGCTTTACAGAAATTAAGTTCAATTTCACGTTCAGATCGGAAGGCCCCAATTAGTTATAACAAAACCTCTAGTAAGAAGGATCATGTGACGAAAAATGTTGCTTCAGTCACAAAAAAAGCAATGTTTTTTTATTTTTCTCTCGTTTAATGTCAAAATTAAAAGAATAATTTTTTCATTTGTTTCCTTTATTAAAAGATATTTTTAATTTACCTTGACGCAATGTGCTGACTAAATATTTGAATAAAATTGGATGCAGAGTAAATTTTAATCACTTTTTAGTACTCACTGTTTCCATAATGTTATGTTCGACTTGGTGTTTTTTTTTTCTGAAGAGATTCATCAGAGACAGAATCCTTTTAATCAAATTGAAGTATAATTGTTATAGATTTCAAGAAATCAATGCATAGCGCAATTTCTAAAAAAATTAATTAAGACAACATTTTTATATATTCCCCTAAGTTTTAGCTAAGTAAATCTATTTGTGAATGGTAAATGCTTTAGGGTTTAGTCAAAGATAGCATTGCTCATTTATTTGCATGGCAAACAACTGGTCCAGTGATCTAAATTGACGCTTGGAAAAACTAGCGTAAACTAAATAGCAACGAGGCTTTTAATTAAAAAATTAAGCATTATTAATCTAATTAAACAACATGCAAATATATTTCGAGCAACCAAAATTTAAAATTCAATTCCTTTTTTTAACTTAAAGATCAAAAAGAGTTTTCGCAGAAGTTGGTTTTGAGCAATTTTGATGCAAAATTTGTTTTTCTCTTATGTTTAGTTATTGATTTGAGAGCAAAAGAGCAAATATAACAAATAATTTTTTGTTCAATCTTGCTGGAAAAGTGAAGTTTTCATAGAAATATTTCCAAAAAATTTAGCTGTTATTACATCAAGGAACATAAAAAAACAAAGAAGCTTAAGAAAAAAGAAAAAATTTAAAGGGGAAAAGCATATTTAAAACAATTCTAAGCATTTATCTTTCTAATTTATTTTTTATATTCTTGTTTAATAATCGACGTAACTAAACGCGAATACATTTAGCCAAAAATAGATAACATATTCTCATGAAAATGGATTATTGGAAATTTTTCTTCAAAAAATGGGTTCGTAGACCGTAATTTCTATTTGCTTTTTGTGAGAAAAAAAATAAAAGGGTTTAAATTTTTAATTAATTTAGTGACCATTTTTGATTAGAGTGCTGATTTTTATTTTATTTAAAAAAAATATCAATTCCATTCAACAGCAATACATTCACGCGTATTTAGAACTATATGTAATTTAATTTTATTTTTTTTACATTTTAAAAGCTTTTCACATCAAGATTTGATTTAATTAAATATCTATATAAAGTTGTGATCTAAAATTTTCAAGTGCCTAAAATAACTGACAAGTCACGAATTTTATTGAATAAATATTTTCTTTCTTTAATAAATTTAGCATTAAGAAAAACTTTCTATGATTAAATTATACAAATTTTTCCCTCGAAGACTGTAACTTCGAAAGAAACAGTTATAAACAGTTTTAAATTAATTTTTTTAATTATAAATTTATGTTTGAATTGCCTTTATTGGGAAAAAGTCTGCAAAAAAACAATTTCAGAATTTTTTCAGGGCTATCCGAAAAAATGAAAAAAAATTACCAAAATTTTTTATTAAAATATATATTCATTTTTTTTTTCATTTTTTTGTCTATATTTAAAAAAATGTAAAAAATCTGTCAGTTATCACATAAAATTTAGAATATAGTCCAAATATTTTGAATTTCGTTAGAAGAAAAGATAAAACAAAAATTAAGTTTAAAAGCTCTAATAAAGTTTCCCTTACTGATATTTCTTCCATTACTTTTATTTGGAATTTTTAAACTATAAGAAAATTAATTATAAAATTTGTTTATCTGATGCTGGTTTTAATTGCCATATTTATTATGTTTTAAAAATTAAAAAAAATTTTTATTAAAATCAGCATTAATCGATTTCTTTTTAATAGATTTTTTTTATTACTTTAAATGAGTCAAATTGTTTAATGTAGCTCCAACATAAATATTTTTTTTAATTTTTAGATTTATTAACAAAAATTTTTTAAACATTCTTTTCAATTTTGAATACAAGGGAAATTAAATTAATATATAAAATTATTTTCAAAATTCATCCGAAACTCATTTTATATTGTTAAAAGAATAGTTTAAATCTAAAAATATCATATTTTTATTTTTTCTAATTATTTAACAATTTTCAAATATTTAAGTACAGTGGTGTTCCGCATTTTGTATTTTATCTTACTTACTAAAAAATCATATTTTTACCATTTTCTAGTAAAATAAGGTAAAATTTTAATATTTTACGTAGATTGTTGTAAAAACAAAAATGCCCAAAATATTGAAGAATTTTGACATTTTTTAAAAAAAATCAGTATTTTATTAAAATTTGCAAATTTTTCAAATGACATATTTATCGAAAAAGATTGTGATGATCCTTCTAAAAAACCGTTTATGAATCAAAATAAGATTCAAAATATAATGGAAGATATTGGACAACTTGAGGTTTTGATCAACTTTTGATGCTCAAAATGATCATTTCAAATTTTAATTGTAAAATAAATAAGAAAATTTTAATAGAAATAATACAAAGATACAGTTTTGTATTTTAACATACCTTGTTAAATTTGAAATTAAAATCTGCAAAAGTCTGCACAAAATTACTCACCTAAAATAGCATATTTAGATGGTATGATCTCTAGAATTTTGATAATGCAGAGTTTACCTTATTATTTAACATAACATGTTAAATACAAGACTGTATCTTTATTTATTTTAATTATTTTTTTTATTTTTTACCAATTCTCTTACGAATTAATTTGTTATTTTACAATTCCTGTGTAAAAAAATATAGTATATCAACTAAGAAAGAACCTTTTTTTTTCAAATAGTATGTTTAAATAGCATGTCATTTAAATTTAATCAATAAAAAGTGTCAAAGTAATGAATCAGAATTGCATGATTGAAAAAGTATCTATTTTGCCCAAAATGAGTTGATAAAGCAATATCTTTCTCTCCTTATTTAAATTCATTCATTTATCAATTTGAAAAAAAGAATTTAGCGTCAATCTCAAAGATTGCGCGAACAACTTTTAGAAATCGCTTAAATCTTCTTCATTGATAACCATTGTTTACGAAAAATTAAATAAAAAATAGATTTTAATTTTTATAAAAGATACAGTTTTTGGCATCACGCATTTGAGAAATTTGATTCTAATTTATGTACTGTTTGCTTAGATGATGGGCTTTTTGTTGATAAAAATGTCATCCCTTTTTCTTTGTGTACATTTGGCTTAATATTGATATTTTAAAGTTAATCTATCATTATTTTTAGAATTAAGTAAATAAAAACTAGCAAACATAACAATTACCTTTCTTACAAATTATTCAAGATTTTGTGAAAAAAAAATCTTGAAATGATTATTATATTGATTAGATTCGAATAAGGTTTTTTTTGTTTATTTATCGATATTTGTATTTATGAAACTGTTTTGTGTATAATGATTTGTTCTAAACAGATTTAAATCTACAAAAATTTTTATAAAGAATGAATTTTTTTCAAAATATTCATTTTTTGTATACTTTTTGTGCTTGTGTTAAAATATCAGAGCGAAAAAAAACGACCAGAGCACCTTTTCGCACTTTAACAGTCTGTATTTTGTTCAAAGTACATTTTATTTTATGAAAAACCAAAAAATTAATTAATTAGCTCTGAAACAATTTTTAAATTTTTGAAAATTTTTAAGAGTTGCAACCCAAATCCTATCCCCGAACTTAATTTGGTTCAAATTTTTTATATACGCGTGAATAGATAAGCTTAAAAGCTAGCAATTAGATCGAGATTTATTGTTTGAATGACAAACTTAAAGCAAATTCTCTATTTAATTTAAAAAAATTGCTAATTTTAAAAATTTAAAAAGACTTCAAATGAAATAACCACTGTGATTGCTGATTACACAACCAGTGACAATATAACACTAACCAAAGGACAACACATTCAAATTATTCAAAGACTAAATAATGACTTGAGCTTGGTGCAGCTTTTAGATCACATAAATGGCAGCAATAGCAAGCAGTATATAGAAGTAGAGATTCCAAATAGTTTAATAAAATCGAAGCATAAATCGGATGACAATCAAAATTCAGAAGAGGATCCGGCCAAAGTAGCAGCAAAGCGAAAGGGAAGCTTTAAAAAATGGCTGCGCTCATCTCATCGTAAGTTCACGAGTCAAACTTCTTCAGTCAGAGTGTCACAGAACAAATCTTCCAATTCGGACATAGAAAATCTCAAAATAAAAAAAGTTCTGAGCAACAGCGAAGATTTAAAAATAAAAAATTGGCTAATAGAAGAAACAAATCACGAAGAAGAAGAAGAAGAAGGAGAAGAAGAAAACTATGATAATGAAAATGACGAACAGGTAATTTATCCCTTGATATTTTTTTTATACAGAGAACTTTTTTTTACTCTTGGCAAAAAAATTTTAAATTATGTAAATTTTTGACTTGACGAGATCGCTAGAAAGATAGAAAATAATCAAAATATATAAAATTCAATTAGTTCTAAATAATTTAAAATTCTATAAACGTAGAAAGTTAGCTAGTGTTATTTGCAAGCAATAGTTCTAGTCAGAATAGGCCTGTAGACAAATAATGAAAAAGATAAAGCGAGCATTTAGCCATGGCGATCCAGTTAGACCGCGGCAAAAAAAATTTATGTCATTGAGGCAACGATTAGGCGTATACAATTCTATTCTGTTCGGTTTCCTAACTGTGCTGACCAAGCAGTCTGGAAATCGGCATTTTTTTTACATTGAAAATTTTTAACTAAATTTCCTCAAAGACCATGTTCCACAGAAGCTCCATCCTCTCAACAGCCCAGACAAGTCAACATTTGACACAGCAAAATGTCGAAAATCAATCAAACCAAGGCATTAGTCAAGCTCAGGACGAAGATCACGATGATTTGATTAATAGCTCGATAATACCACCGCCAATGATTGTTCTAAAACAAGAGCAAACAGAACAGGTAAATATCAAGCTTTAACATTTAAGATAATTTTCAATTTTTTATCTAGTTATTTAATTGAATTTTAAGAATCCGAAAAAAGTAAATTTAAGGCCAATAAACTAGATCTAAGTTTTAGCATTTATACTTTGGGTGAAGCTCACAAGAAAGTTAAACCTTCAAAATGTAAAATTATCAAATCTAAGTCTAACTCCATGTCTAACACTGCATGATTATATAATCATTTATTATTTTAAATAATTATTTTTAAACTAAAGCTTTTAATTTAAATTAACGGAGCTATGCGAGGGTGTTTGATCACGCAAGGAAAAGATAACCGGCTTTACCAAGTTTTGATTAAGTTTTTTTTACAATTTACGTTCGAACAATTTTTCCAATAAGATCAATTATTCTTTAATTTTGAGCCAAAGAACTTCAATTCCAGGGGTTGTTTTATGATTTTTTGTTAATACTTTTTTCTCTACACACGCATAAGTTTATCTATTAATAAAATTTCAAATTGGTTCATTATTTTCTTTAAAGCTTTCTGCATCTTGAGCAATAAAACTAGAATTTTAATTTTTTTTAAGCTTTTCTACAAAGATAAAATTTGACTTGTTTTAATAGCTTAAAATCTGTTTCAAATTATGGCTTAATTTTGGAAAAAAATGCTATTTACTCGCTTTCTATAATATGAAAATAATTGATCTGAATGTAAAATCTAATTTTATTTTTTCATTAGTTTTTATTAAATTATTTTGAGTCGGAATAGCTCTTGTTACGATACGATATAAAAAATTAAGTAAAAATTTAGGAGAAAGGAGCTTGTCCGATTAGAGTCCATCTTTTTAATTTTAAAGCTTGTCTTTGACCTTAAAAATGCTTCTAAGTTGCCAAACATAAGGTTTTTTATCATTTTTAAAGTTCAAAGGCAAAATTTAAAAATTAAAAAGATGCACTCTCGAAAATACTCCTTTATTAATAAAATGTTGAAAATTAATTTGAAAAAAATTTAGATTAAAATCTTCTTTTTATAAATTTTTTTTGGTCTTAAACGCAACAAATTTCTTTCAGCTAAATTGGCTGAATAAAACGGAAAATTAACTCGGTGCATTGGAAAGATAGGAAACAATTATTTATTAAGCAAATAAGATCTAAATCAAACCAAATGATGTTTGTTATTTTTCTTTTGAAATCTAAAAGTGTAAGGCAAAGCCGTTTCTTTAATCATAATTCGAAAAATCAATAATTCTTGCAACATTATTACCTTAAGTTCTAAAATTATTCCATTTATTCCTGAAGGAACAATAAAGAAAATTATAGGCGCCGTTTTAATTATAATTTATCTGCTTAATTAAGCCGGTTTGTTAAGAAAATATTAGAAAAAATAATACAAAGCTGTTCCTCGTGGGCTTGAGGAACCAAATCTATCCTAGTGAAATTTGCTTCGGATTTTGAATATAAAGCTAAAATCAATCGATATTTGAAATTTCCACTTTTAAAAAATTATTATAAATTATTTTAACAAAAAACATTTTCAATATCCGAAAAGTTGTTGTTTAATATCTATTTTTATTTTTCACAGACTACAACAAGCTCGTTTTCACAAATTCCAAACCAATCAATCGATATCCAAAGGGAACTCAAACTATGGCAATCAAAAATGGTAAATATTTAAATTTTGTTCTAAATAAACTTATTTGTTGTCAAATCCTTCATTCATCATCATCATAATAAATTTAAATCAGCTTATAAATTGCTGTTCCATAAGTTTTTTGCTGGAAGTTTTATTTTTTTTCTCCTCTATCTATTTTTCTAGACTGTGCTGAATGTCACCATTTGACAAGCTTTGACAAGGCAATGTTTTATTTGACTTTTTCTAGTGCGTCCAAAAATTTTGGTAAATATTCGGCGATTTCTCAATCCAGAAGCAAAAAAAAAGTCAATTAAAGCATTAGAATAGCGTCAATTTTAATAATTAATCTATTGCAAAAAAAGTATAAAAAAGATGACAGGAAATCTTAAAAATACCTAATTAGTGATTTTATCAAAAATATTTTTTCATGTTATTACAGTCCGATTTTCAAGGCACGACTTAGCAATTTACTATCTATTAAATGCTATTCTATCTCACTGAGTAGTTTGATTATCTTAAAAAATCAATATAAAAATGATTTTAATAGATAAACTGTTGGAATATACTAGAATTAGATCATTATTAAGATTTAGCATTTCACAATTTTAATGTACCTCGGGCTTTTGATATAGAAAAAAAATGGATTTAGAGATTTTTTCTATTAAAACAACAGTCAGAATTTAATTGAATATAAAGCCACTGGTTGATAAAAAAAACTGCAAAATTCACTTATTTTCTACTTTTTTGTCTAATTTACAATTCAGGTTTCTGATCTCTATTTTTAAACTAAGAAAAGCAAAAGGAGATGCAAATTGAATGAATTAAATGTATAATCAAAAAATGCTTTTTGCTATTTTATTTTTTTGCCAAGTTTAAATTATTGGTGAAGTTTTGGTTAAATTTAAAACCTCACTATTAATTAATCGGTGTTAAAATAATAATTAAAATGATACAATGGTGACTTGCTGCATAAAATATGTTTTCATCAAAACAAAGTAGTAATTTAATTAAAGCCTATTTATGAAAAATAAATTCTTAAATTCGAATTTTTTTATTTTGTAAAGAATAATTTAAAATTCTGAAGCTTTCAAATTACATTGATTTGTTTTTAATAAAATAGGTAAAAATTTAAGAAAAATTTAGGTGTTCATTGTTTATTAATTAATTAATTTTGCATCTCGAGCTAACAATACGTCATTATTACTGAATAGAAATTGTTTTAGCTTTGATATAATGCATAAAAGCTTTTGTATCGTCATTAATAAAATCGAAGCAATTGAAAATGATTAAAACAATCGGAAAAAAATGGTTAAAGTTGGGTTTCGGGTGCAGCACAAAAAAATGCGAAAATCGGAATTAAATTAATCATTTCTGTATTAGAAAAAAATTTATCAGTTTTTCAATTATTTCCAAAATAAAAAGCACATAAGATTCTCATCTTAAACAACTTAAGCTTTTCAGAAACAAATCTAATTGAGCTTTGAAGCCGATTTTATTTCCAAAAAAATTATAAAAAGTTTGTTTGAAAAAATATCTATATAATTTTAAATTAATTTATTCCAAAAATTTCAATTTTTATTATTTTTTTGAGAATTTTTTGATCATTCCATCTCCCTTGATTCTTTGAATTTAACTTTCTCTGTCATTCCATTCTAATGTAGTTCTCCTTTTTCTCTGATTTTCTATTTATTTTACATAAATTATTTGCATTTAATTGTATTAAAATTAAATACTTATTGATTTTTTTCCCAGTGAAAAAAAAAAGAAACGATAATTAAAGCAAACTAAGGCTGAAATATTCATCATTTTTTTTTATGCAACTACTGATGCTACAACTGTTATACTAGCGCCTTAAATCACTCTCTGTTTATTTTATCTTAAATTTTGTCAAATATAAACATTAAATTTATCTTTATTTATTCAAGGAGAACAGTAAAAAATCTAGTGATAATTGTACAAATTTTAGCAATACAGATAGCCAAGAATTGAAACCTGTGAGCATGGCGGACACAAAATTGATGTAATTCTAGATGAATAATCGTTCAATTTTGAACAAATGTTATTATTTTAAGGTATGCCATTAATGAATTATTAAGCACTGAAAGAGATTATGTCAATGATTTAGCAATTTTAATTGAGGTAAACCTATTAGAAAATAGTTTGAGAGAAAGAACTTAACTGTTTTTTAGAAATATATGGATGGACTCAAACGAAATGAAATACCTATGCCTCAAGACATGGAAGGTGGAAAAGATAAAATCGTCTTTGGTAATATTCAGCAGATTTACGAATGGCACCAGAGGTAATTTTTTGGTTTGTTATTTAAATCAAAAGCTTTAATTTGTTTTCCAAAGCACATTTAGCCCAGAATTAGAAAAGTGTTTGACCGAGGAAAGTAGCTACATCGGTAAATTGTTTGTAAAATATGTAAGTTTAAAAATTTTGGTTTAAAAAAATGGCATTGTGAGTTTAAATAATATTATTGAACCAAAGGTGATACATGTACCAAAGTATCAGCTTGAAATACCTGCAGAACCAATTTTATTCATTCAAAATAAAAGCTGTTAATCATTTGCGTTTTCAACTTTAAAACTATTTCCTCCTAATAATGATTTACCATGTTTTAATTAAATAAAAAAGTCAAAATTGATTATTAACTGAAAAAAAATCTTTCAATGAAATTTTAATTTGTAATGAACGATTTGGCAGATAATAATTTTGAATATAAAAGAAAATAAGTTTTGACATTATTTTTGAGTCTAATTTCTTTTTAATTATTTATCTTAATTTAAGTTTTCTTGATTTTTCTTCTTTTTTCATATTTTTCGAATTAGATTGCATAAAATAAATCTAAAATTCATGCTATTCTTTAAAATATATTAAAAAATGTGAATGTAATAGAAAATTCTCTATTTTTTTATTAATTTTGACAAAATTTTTCCCAAATTAAAATTTTAACAAATCATAATTAATGCTGGCTTTGCATGATTTATTTATTTCAAAAATTTTGAACGATCAAAGATTTGTTTTATTTAACTAGGAAATTTAATGAGAAAGAGAATAGTTTTTTGTAATTGATTTCTTTAGTTTTCTGAATAAGCATAAAATTACTTATATCTGAAAAAAAAATTGTAAAAAGGTAATCAATCTGTTTTTGTATCTAAAAACCACTCTTCTTAAAATTTTTTTTCTTAATTCTTAAATTAAGATCGTCCTTAATTCGCCTAAAATTCTGATGAAGGAAGATAAGGGTTCTTGAAACCAAAAAGGTATGCGACGTTATTCATAATTTAGATTACATGATTAGTTTCAAAAATCAATTTTTCCAATTTTGTTCTATTGACAGACACTTTTACGTTATTTAAATCAAAATAATTAATTTTTAAACTAAAAATAGAACGATTATTTTAAATTTAATAAATAAATTAAAAAAAATTGAATTATATCTTCTCAAATAATTCAAGTCAAAAACAAAATAAAAAATAAAAATTATTTATTTTTTTTGATTTAAAGGAAAACCGATTTCAAATGTATGTAAAGTATTGTGAAAATAAGCCAAAATCCGAGTATATTGTAAGCGAATACGACACATTTTTTGAAGAGCTTCGTGTTAAACTGTGCCAAAAATTGACCATACAAGACCTGTTGATCAAACCAGTGCAAAGAATAATGAAGTATCAGCTGATGCTCAAAGAGATAAAGAAATACATGGAAAAGGAGGGAAAGGACTGTTCAAGTATTGATCGTGCTATTGAAATTATGATCACTGTTCCGAAAAATGCTGATGACATGATGAATGTGGGACGCTTACAGGGCTTTGAGGGACGCATTACAGCACAAGGTCGTTTGCTACTTCAAGATACCCTACTGGTCCAAGAGCCTGACGATCCGAAGCAATCCAAAAAATCTGACAAACAATCAAAGCTTAAGGAACGACGAGTCTTTTTGTTTCAGCAAATAATTATTTTCAGTGAAATGATCGGTTCTAACAAAAAGTTCACTAGTCCGCGCTACATCTTTAAGTGCGACATGAAGGTCAACAAGCTCCAATTGCAAAAAGACGACTCACAGTTCACATTTACCTTGCTCGACAAAACACCTGAAAGTAACCGCAAAATAATGTGTCAATGCGAGGACCAAGTCAAGTACAGCAATTGGATTCACCACTTACAAGACTTGTTAGATATGCAAAATAGGTTTTTACGCGATTTGCAGCATCCTCAGTTGGCAATGCAAAAAAGTGGCTTTAGCAGCCCTGGTTCGAGTGGCACGCACAGTTGCCATGGCAACCACAAGGAACACCATAGCATCACAAGTACAGTGAACGATTTTTTCAAATCCACATTTGGCTTTGCCTCGACTGGCTTTCAAAATCGCTCTTCTTCCAGTTCATCTAGTGCTTCGCCAAATCAGTCCGTAATTTCGCCCAAAACCAATTTCCAATCGAAGTCCGCGCAGTCGACACCGGTCAATGATGACATGACCAAACTAAACAATGAATTTAGCCAGCAAGTTAGTCTCGATAAGAAGAGCTCAAGCAGTAATTCGCCAAATGGTTCAGCTGCCTTAGTCATACCAAGCACGGCTAAAGTGGTTAATTCATACAATGCCATCACTGAAGACGAAATAACACTTCAAAAAGGCGACACCGTTCAAATTATCACAGCTAATATGCACAATAGATTTTTAGTTCATCGAGAAGCTAATGAGCAGCAGCCGGCCGCTGAGGGCTGGATACCAGGACATGTAATCGGATTTCAGAGCACAACTAGCTAGAACAGCAAAAATTGTATATATTTTACTAAGATTTAAATTTTCTTATGTGTAGATTTGATAAGTTAAATGAGCCCAATTCATCTATTCTCTTTTGTTCCTCTAGCCAAAGAAGACATCTTGTTCGATTCTGAATTTTTAAGAGACTAAGTGTTTTTATTATTTGATGTTTTTTAAAGCAATGTTCGACAATTAAATATTTGCAATTTTTTTACTCGTGATTTTAATCGTTGTTTTTTCCTCGGAATATTGTAATAATATGAAAAAGACCCTAAGGTTAAAACATCAATTTTTGTTAATTTTTTTTTTTACAATTTATTTTATCAAAAAAATTAATTAATTGATTTATTTTTTTTACTTAGTTTCGATTTTTTCTAATCGTGCAAATTTCTTAATTTAAAAATTTTCACATTCTTTAATAAATTAAATTTAAATTACTATCAATTTTTATTTTTACTGTGCTCTAATTTGATCAACATTTTGGTAATTAACTAATTTATTCGAATTTTTATAATTACCGACTTCATTGATGTGTAATTTTACGTAAATTTACTCAAATTTACGTAAATTTGCGTAAAATTACGTAAAATTTGGTAAAAACAAGTGAACAGAACGGGACTGTAAGTCGGTAAATTGTTTATAAAAAATGTAAGTTTAAAATTTTTGTTTAAAAATAGCATTGCGATTTAAAATTCATATTTTTTGGATTTAATTGATAAATGTACCAAAGTATCAATTTTTAAAATCTACTGAACCAATTTTTGTCATTCAAAATAAGAGCTTCTTTGATCAAGTTAAAGAATTTTCAATGTGACTTAAAATTTTGTTGAGACTGACTTGACTAAAAAAACGCTTTAAAATAATATTTGCACAGGCCTTATTTGATTGATAAATTTTTATTATTTGTTTATTTTGCGGTACTTTGCTAAAGCTCCTTGAGATTAGCAAAATAAAAAGGCAGAAAAAAAATGAAAAGAATAAAGTAAAAGTAAAAAAGTAAAAAAAAATGAAAATCAAATATTTTAATAATTGAAATGAAAGATGCTACATATTTAAGAATTAAACAGTTCAAGATAGAAAGAAGAAATTGAAAGACAGCAATTACACATCAAAGTCGGATATTCAATATGACTTAAAACCCGATTTGTAGTCTATCACAAGTCTGAAAACCAATGAATAATAATGAGTCAATCCTGTAATATTTTCCTTACTTAATTCAAAAAATTGATTCGAAACTGTTGGTTTTTTTAGTTTATTAAAGACTTAGTGATGTAAAATTTTAGAATAAACTAAGCTTTTATATGCAATTGGGATATTTGGTGACTTCTCAAAAAGAAAAATATCTTTTTTTGATTATTTATTTATGTTTATTCAAATTAAGTAAAATTTAAAAAAAATTATAATATTTAACTAATTAATAATAAAATAAATATGATTAAGATTATTTTCTAAAAAACGATGAAAATTTCGAAAATTCTTGATGAAAATCCTTGAAAGCACTATGAGCATGTCCAATTTTACTTTGGATACTTTTTAAATTAATATTTCCACTATCATCTTGCAGTAATTTTCCTATATTTCCAACTTTTATTCCAACTTTTCCATCTTTTACTGAAAAAACACTTTTTCCAATATCATGTAATGCCTTCAAGTGTGTAATTATCTTTGGATTAATGAGACTCTTCCATTTTTTAAAAGTCATATCTTCCGGTATATCATCCAAATGATTGTCTTCTGGATCCAAGTCATCTTTCTTTTCATCGAGAGGTCTTTTATTACAAAATTTAACTATCTATTTCTTTTTAATTTTTTTAATGAAATTTTACCCTGAATCTATTTCTCTTTGAGTAAAAACTCTGATCATAAACTCACATTCTTTACCATAATCATATGTACTAGGTATTATTAAATAATTCCCTGGCTCAACTGTGAATCTTTTGGTAACTTCTCTTGAATTTATATACGGACCAGATGCACCAATACGATCCAATTGTGTGGCATACAACATTGAATGGTTGTTCTTCACATCATCTACATCAACATCATCTTTGATTTTAAAAAGCTTAAATTGAATGAATTCTTCTTGAGACTCAGACGATTTTTCCAAAAAACGTCTCAAACGCGTATCTTTTTGCATCAGGGCTATAACAACTGTTGCCTTATTTTCATTGTCATCATTATCCACATCGTAAAGTTGAATCAAGAACTGAGGATTGGTCCAGAATTTGGCTTAAAAAAAAATTACAAAATCAGAATTAAATTGAGATATATTTCAGCAGTTTTAATAACCTGAATCACCATTTCCACAACCACCAGCATTTTTTCCTCGCTGCCATTCAGATTGAAAGTATGTACAATGCCATTCCAAATTGTTGGTGCTGTCATTCTCTAATAATTGTTCGCTAAAACTTTCTGGTGTCATATGGCAAATCTGAAGCGAATCCCAGTGTTCTAAAAAGTCTTCAAAGGACATCCAAAATTCACCATCAAAAACTTTCACTAAACCAGCATCTAAACGATCACTTTCACTCAATGATTCCCATTCAGATGAACTAATTTTGTTGAATATTTTTTAATTTAATTTTCTAAATAAAAAATATTCGTACTTATCAGACCAAGCACCATTCCATTCAACTTCATTTCCCCAAGGATTTCTTATTCTTTTAAAATGTAATTTAGTTTTAATTTTTAATTAATTTATTTTATTTCACACCTTAAAAGCTTGTTTCCGTCATATTCTTCAACTTTAGTTAAGGTGTAAGCATCTTTAGACAAAGCAGTTAGTTGAATTAAAAAATTTAAAATAAATTAAATGTTACGTCCTCTAACCAAACCATTTGATAATCTTGCTTCTCTAACGTTGGCATCAGCCTTTTAACAGCAAAAGATGACCAAAATATTTCAACAATGTTGTCCCAATTGTGAAAATGAAAATATAGAATGTTTTTAATTTTCTTATGATGAAATGAATAATCAATTGAAATGTTTTTTTTAACTTTAAGAGTAATAAATCACAATAAAACAACATTTAAATCGAAAAAAATGCTGAAATAAAATTATCAAATTTCTTATTTGAAAAAAAATCAAATACTTAATCTTTAAATTCTAATAATTAAAAATTTGGAATCCCAATCAAATTTAATTAAAAAAAAGAACTCCATTTAAGAGAAAAGATATGTGGCAAGATTTTTTTTATATTAATTCTGTTAAATTTTGTTAAATTGTGTTGTTTTCATTTTTCAATAAATAAAATTGGGAGGTATTTAATCGATCTCTAAAATTACTTAATCGATCACTAATATTTTTCTATCTCTTATTTTACTAAATACCCTTAACTTAAATTTATTAATCTGTCTCCTAAATTAAATAAAACAGCAACTAATTTTACTTAAAGTATCTGTTATTTTTATTTATTAAATTGATTTAAAAAAAAAGAATTATAAAAAATTTTAAATAATTTCAAATAAAATAATATCTTATAAGTTTTTTCTTGGTCTACCTCTACCTCTCTTTAGTGGAGCTTCTACTTTCTTACTTATATCACTGCTGGTTGATGCTTGCACTACTTTTTCAGCTTCCTTATCAATTGTTTTTTTGTTCTTTTTTGTTGGTATAACTGTTTCTTGTGGAATTTCTTCCTCTACTTCTGTTATCTTTCGCTTTAGAACTTTGATTGAGCTGACAACCCTCTCTTCTTTATCTGCCTCTGATTGATACTCAAGCGCCTTTTTAGACTTACACGGTCTACCTCTTCTAGGTTTTTGTCCAATAACAACTTGTTTAGCTTCGATTGGTATTTTGACAAGTTTCATATTTGCAGCAAAGCCAACAAGATGCTTACAAATATGATCTTTAAAGAAGGAAGGACAGTAACAACTAGCTAGTCATATTTCTTGGTAAAGAGTTGAGTATCAATTGTTGGTTTTTTTTTGAAATTTTTGAAAAATTTTTGAATTTTTGAAATTTTGAAAAAAAATATCCACAAAAAAAAACTCTCACAGGAGATAATTAAATTAAATCAAGAGATAATTTCAATTGTTCATTAATTAAGTTAAGAGCTATATTCATCATAATCATACTCATCTTCAGTAAATTTAGTGACAAAAAAACTCAGGGTCATAAATATTAATTATTAGAGACAGTTAATTAATCAAATTAATCGAATAAATACTATTATAAATAGAAAAAATAAAATAATAAAATAACAATCTTTTCCAATTTATGTCTTTTCAACTTTAATTTTTTTTAGCTTATTTACTCTATTTTGATTCTTTTTTTTTTTTTTATCTAATTTTATTTACTTTAATTTTATTTTTATTTTATTTTTTTTATTTTATTTTTAATTTATTCTGAAGGAGCTTTAGCTCGGTACAGAAAACAAATAAATAAAAAAATAAAATAATAATATATTTTATTAAGTGATCGTTTAAGTAATGTAAGAGATCGATTAATAATACCCCAATAAAATTCATTCAATGTTAATAGCTTACGTTTATACTGCAGCCCATTATTGAATTATTCTTAAAGCTTTTATGGATTACATTCCATAATTTTGATCTTTCGCCATAAGAAAGTTTTTTAAGATCAATCTGTTCTTGAACACCACCAGTCATGTCTACTAAAGCATCATATGTTTGACCGGCATCCAAGCTTTCATAAGATCCATAGAGCCTAAATCAGCTGTTATCTTTTAATTTCATTGAATATAAGAAATTTACTTTGCATAAGCTTTTTCCTTAATTATTAAAAAAATTAAAGAGTCGTTTTTTTAAATTTATAATTTATTACTAGAAGTGATGACCAATATTCATTAGGCTCATCTCTGTTGGAGCTGAATACCAACTTTCCATCTGGCCAAAACGGAAGTCGGTCATCAATAACTACATCTACCCATTCGCCGTAAAGCCAAAATCTAAAATGAAATATTCCAGCGTAGCCTTCACCAAATCCCTGATCATCTGGAACCACTTTGGCAAATAGCTTTGGACACTGCATTATTCCAACGCATCCTGCTATAAACCAACAATTTCCTAAATAACCTTGATCCATGTCGCATCGACCAAATCCAGCGGAAACAAATTCAGCATCGGGATTTGCTTCTTTTGGTCTTAGCCACATAACTCCTTTAATTTTAAATTACTTTTTTTTTTAAGATTAAATTTATCATTATTTAAATTCTACCTTGTGGAGGCATTTGGGTAAAAAACAATGATCTTCTATTGGCAGGAAACAAGGGATCCTCGAATAAATTGAATTCATTATGCTGGAATTTGAGTTCCTCAAATACTTGATCCTTAAAAGGTCTAATCACATCCTTGAAAACATTTAAGAATTCAAAATTTCAAAATCAATATTCAATTAAATTTTATTTTTAGCAGTTATACTAAGTTATTTATTCTGGTCTTATCAGTCCTTAAATTTTTCATGGGTCTGTACAATTTTTGTGGATCATCACTAGTATCGAATGACCGATAAAGATTAAACTCAGGATTCTCAACCTTATAATAAAATTAGCAAAAACATTAAATTACTTTTTTAAAAACTAACTACGTTTTGTTGCGAGTTTTTAGAACCAAAAATATCAGGTGGTCCACTGTAAAATTGAGTTGGCTGAAAGTTTGGGTTCGCAGAAATGTGAGCTGGTAGATAGCCTGAATTGGAAGGAGGCACGTTTGACGTTTGATATCCGGACTGATTTGAATAATTTGATAAAGAATTGGGCTGAAATAAAGGAAATCCAGGCTCGTTAGGGTGGCCGAAATTATAAGTTGGAAAATTTGGATATGATTGTTGTCCTGAGTAAATTGCTTGTCTAGGAGGAAAACCTGAATTCCGGAAATAATCTTGGTTTTCAGGATAGCCTGATTGTGGCGAATTATCAGATTGATTTGAATAAATAGGATCATTGAATCCAACCGAACCTGACTGAGAAGGAAACTAAACAAAATATATTCAAAAAGAAGTGGTTAAATTTGAAAGAAAATTACGTTTAGATAGGGTTGCTGAGATTGGAAGCCTGGCTGACCGGATTGGTAAACTGGAAAGCCTGATTGTGGTGGATATTCAGATTGATTTGGATACATCGGAACATTGTTCGTTGGATCATTGAAGCCAATTGAACCCGACTAAAAAGTAAATTAAAATAATAAATTTAAAAGAGATAATTACTTTTGGATAGGGTGACTGAGATGAAAAGTTTCCTTGATTCGGATATTTTGGATACATTTAATTTTCTATCTAAATTTAAAAATAATCTCTAATTTTTTTTTAATTTATCTCTAACATAAAAGCATTTAATTCCTGTTTTAAAGATAAAAAATTTTATTGAAGTGATAAAACATTGACAAATTTTTTGATAATTATTTTTTTAGTGAATAATCTTTAAGATCTAGATGAGAGTTGAGCAAGAGATGCTAAATTAAAAAATGACCACCCTCTGCATTTTCTTAAATTGTATTAAATGTTAAAAATTATTGTTTACGATAGTTTTTTTAAATAATTAATTTAAATTTGACAGTACTTCGGATTTTGTTAATTTTCAAGTCAGAAAATAAACAAAAAATGAGGCTAATTGTCACTCAGCCTGATTGCTGATGTCCAGGAGAAAAATTAATTTAAAGATTTTTTGACAGTTTTTGAAAATTTTATTAGACAAAAGCTGGTAAATTTTTTTTTACTTTAATCTTAAAATACTCCGCTGTATTCCATGACCAAACCGAGAAACTATCTTAAGAAATGACATTCAGAATTTTGTAGCAAAAAGAAAATAAATAAACACATTTTTTGTGTGTCAATCAAGCGAAAAACAAATTTTTGAATTTTTTTTGTACTTAACAACACACTCAAAACACTCAAGTACGAAAAAAGAATTTCAAGTAAGTGATAGCCCAGTAGAAAAAGCGGAATTAATTAGAATTTAAAAAGAGAAGCTTGATACTGATTGATTCTGAAAAATGTTCACAAAGTTCAGGTCTCCTCTAACTATGAATTGGCAATTTTTTTAAAGTTAATTAACCATGCAATGAATTTTTATTTCATTGAGTAAAAAAACTTCAGGGTATTTTTTCAATAAGAACTATTCTAGAACTTGATCACTTACTATTCAAATGATTAAAGTTCGAATAGAATAGAATAACAACTAACCTGTTATGCTTAGAAGATTTTTATATTCAAATCGGTGACATAATGTTTGAAATAAAAAAATTAGCAAAAATCTCCACCCAATTTGATTATGGATCTTATTCAGACTTCAATTTTTCGATTTAGACATATGACGAAACTTCTCGCCGAAATTTGAATCAAGGGAAATCCTGGAGTTTTCGTTTCAAAAAGAATCTCAGTTCCTAAAGTTATCTTTAATTTAAAATCGACTCTATGACTTAAATAGGAGGTATATTAGAGAATAAAGTCTATTATTATTAATCTTTATTTTGGCTTAAATAAATGTGAAAAACATAAATTTAAAAATTAGTAGAGTTAACATAAATTATTATTTAAGATTTTTTTGTTTATGTAAATCGAATCCATAGAAATAACTTAACTTTATTAATAAACAGACTTGTTTTTAAGTCACAGTTTTAAGTCTAAGTCACAAAAATTTAAGTCAAAGTTATGACTTGACTTAAATAATATTAAATAATATTTTGTAAATTAATATATTACTGCTAATTAAAAGTAGATAATTCGTCAGTTTTTCTAGTGTCAATTTAAATAAATACCTTTAATGTAAAAAAAATATGAAAAAATATAATAAAAATTTTTAATGAGAAAAGTTTTTCTCCTTTATTTTTGCAGTGTTTTAGACATATTGAGTATAGCTTTTATTGTAGTTCCTTAACTTATCGTTCGATTTTTGGACTAATGGACAATTTACTGTTATTAACTTTGTTTAACCCCTTCAATTATTTCAATTATTCAACTTTTAAAGTTATTCAACTTTCTTAAACTTTTTCAATTTTTATCAATATAAAAACCCCTTCAATTATTTCAATTATTCAACTGTTACAGTAATTCAATTTTTTCAATTATTCTTTTATTCAACTTTTAAATTTTATAACTTATTCAACTTATCAATTTTCCAATTCTTATTAATAGTTCAACTGTTCCCGTTTCGCTTCAATGAATTCGATAATTAATTTTAAAATTTTAAAATAAATTTTATTTATTAAAAGCTGTATTCTTTTCCAAACTTAAGCATCTTTTTTCATTTAATCCTTGAAATAAACAAATAAAAAATAAAATAAAGTGGATTTTTGTAAAATGTTTTACTGAGTGTTTATACAAAATCAATCACTAAACAATTAATTATAATAAAGCATTAATTAAGAAAAAAACCTCACTCTTTTTGCTGAACCGAAATCCCTAAACCAGGGCTTCGCCCCGGACCCCTTTGATTTTATCTTAAGAAAGTTATACATTTATCTTAAATATTGTTAAAATATATCTAATTTTAAAATAAACCCGTCTGGCGATGTTTTACGCATAGTCAATTTAGGGTTTATTTTAAAAATAGGGATCTTTAACGTACAATTTATATTGTTTTAAAAATTTATGTTAGTATACTGGGTTATTTTGATTGTTTCTACAGAATATTAGAAAAGTTGAAGAAAGTTGAAGAAAGTCGAAAAACTTTAATAGTTGAATAATTGACATAATTGAAGGGTTCTTATATTGATAAAAATTTAAAAAGTTGAAGAAAGTTGAAGAAAGTTGAATAATTGAAATAATTGAAGGGTTTTTTTACGGATAAGAATTGAGATAGATGAAAAAAGTTGAAGAAAGTTGTACATTTGGAATAGTTGAATAATTGAAATAATTGAGAAAATTGTTAAATCCAAATTGGCCCAAAGTTGAAAAAACATTTTTCAAATTTGAATAATTTTTCAAATTGCCCATGAATGGATTATTGCGCAATTAACTACCAAAGATGGCTTCGGAGTAAGTAAATTGTTGGTTGAATATGAAATAATCTCTATTATGTCTATTTTGAGAGCCTGAAATATAAAATTATGACAAGTCATTTTTTTTACAGCAATTACGAATAGAATAGAATTTTTTTCTTCTATCGCATGAGTCAATTAAGAACCTTATAACCATTCCATATCAATTTGTATATAAATTCGGTTTATAGCAATTCAATTTAAAATAAAAAATAATTTTTATAAAACAGAAATTTAATATTAACTTTGGAACCTACCATCTTCTTCTACTTGATATATTAGGCTGATAGTAGTCAGCAATATCGCACTCGATTAGATGAATTGAACATTACATTTAATTTGGATCTTCTGGGATACCATCATTTTGTCCACAACAAATGAAAAGCTCGTCAAGTGAAATAATGTTCTGAACTGTCTCTCTTTTCAGTACTTTCTGGAATGTCTGGATTTGTAAAACTTTGGGAAAAGATAGTATTTTTTTTTCAAATAGTCGTTTTTGAATGCAATCTGGACTCGTCACTTTTCGTTTTTGCTTCTGAATGGCTTTTAGTTTTTTTTTCTTATAGCTTATTTTTTCTAAAGAAAAGCTACGAGCAGGGCTTCTTCAAACAGTTATATGATATTAAAGTCTTTAAATAAACAAAATTAAGACTAAATAAACACAAAAAATAGAAGCTTTAAATTGAAATCGAAGTCAAAATTTAAGATAAAAAATCAATAATTAAAAATCAATTTTAAGTATTGAAAAGATTGTAAATAACTAAGTATCATCCAAATAAAAGTCGATATTGTCACAACAATGAAAAAGTAAAAAAAAAATCAAATAAATTTGAAAAATTTTTTTCTTTTAAATTAAATATTGAAATAAGATTAAAATTATAATAAAAAGTTAAAATGAATGAAATCTATCTATTTCTTTCGTTCTTTAAGGCCTGACGCTACCACTCCCGAAGCTCTCGGCGACGTCTCTCTCGCTTTATGAACTGCTCTCACTGTTTTTGCTTGGTTCTTCAACCTCATCTGCTTTTTGCTTTTAGTTGTCAAACGAGCTTGAATTAGTCTCATTGTGCCAAGCAGAGCGATCTGTGAAGAGAATTTGATGTTCCCTTCTTTTATTTCAGCATCGTCGTTTGACTCTATGAAAAAGTCTGCTTCAGACCCACAATCTATTCGTTTTTTATGGTTTTCAATTTGATCATTTGAATTTAAGCTTGTGTCATTTAAAGTAGGTTAGTAAAATTTGTTAGATTTTTCCCGTGACTGTCATGTTTTTATTTTTACTTGAGCTGAAATCGGCTTTCATAGAGGAAATCGTTGGCGCTTCATTTTGATTTGTATCATCCACTTCAATTTCCTTTATTTATCCGGAAACTCATTTGCATCGACAGTACTTGTCATTTTAGCGAAGTTGCATTCGTTAGACAAGTGTCAAAAGTTCTGACAACTTTTTGGAACATTGACTTTTTATTTTGCCAGTTTCGTTGCATATTAGACAACTTGGTTTTTCACCTAATCTTGTAATTAAGATTCTAATTTGGCCTATTTCATTGATACCAGTTATTTGAGGCCATTCTCTTTCTTTTGGGATTTTTAACTTTACCTTAAAGTTTCCAGTTTTTATTTGTTCATCTTCAAGCATCGGAGAGGAAAGATTATTGTACGCCACTTTTGTCAAACTTTCGATTTTCATTTTTTGTGCGTAGAAAATTTTCACTAATTCTGCTTTGCTAAAATCATGTGGCAACCAAAAAATTTCTTTTTTTGGTTGCCACATGGTTTCGAAGTTGTTCTTGAAGGTTATATACGAATTTGATACATTGAAATGCTGACTAATGTATTCAATGTTTAAGAGGTTTAAGATGATAATTAAGATGATAATAAAACTGTAGATTAAAATTGAGGATTTGCCTCTGCAGTCGTCTTTTTTGATTTTGCTAAGGTATTTGACAAAGTTTCGCACCGAGCATTAATAAAAAAAGTACAGACTTGCGGATTCAGCGATAAGATTATAAACTGGCTCTTCGATTTTTTTATTGCCAAGAAGCAGCGTGTTGTACTGGGCGAAAGTGTCTCAGAGTCGAGGAAAATCTTGAGCGGTGTCCCTCGAGGATCTGTACTTGGCTCTCTTCTTTTCGTTTTTTTTATAAACGACATACCAAACCGCAACAAGCTTAATCAAACTGTATACAGATGATACCAAACTTATAAAGATCATTAGAAACCGTCTTGATGTTAAACTGTTGCAAACATTGACAGGATTGCTAAATGGTCAGTTGACTGGCAACTGAAATTTAACGAAGACAAATGCAAATTTATGTTCTTCAAAAATTAAACTATTAAAGGAATTGATCTATCAATGAACAACTAATCAATTATCCAAACAAGCGTTGAGAAAGATCTTGGAATCTATCTAACAAATGAGCTGAAATGGACCCACTAAGTGACACAAGCAGCTTACAAATCTAACGTAGTTTTAGGTAAAATAAACCAGGCCTTCAAATGCTGGTCTGTGAGTACATTTAATCTGTTGTACGTACCATTTGTCAGACCACATCTTGAGTAGCAGCCTGCAGCCCCTATACCAAAAAAGACTCAAAAATACTCGAACAAGTTCAAAGAAGAGCTACAAAATTAGTTATTAGCTAAAAATCTAGACTATGAAGAACGACTCACAAGATTGGGACTAACCACCCTTAAGAAAAACATTAACGTGGAAACTTAATTGAAACCTTTAAAATAATGAACGGTCTAAGTAATCTGCGAATCAAAATCATGTCATGCACTCTTATCTAATCTGGAAGAATCCGAGGACATCGAAGAAAGCTGACCAAACAATTGACAAGAATTAAAAATTAACATTTTTCAACCAATTTTACAACTAAATCAGGCAGAATCACCTCAGAAAAAGGTATTTTACAAGCTTTTAAAGAAGCAAAAGAAGGCCTTATTTATTACAATAAAATCTATAAAATCTAGTGATTGGTTCATCGAAATTTTTGAAATTTTATACATATATACATTAGACCTTAATGATTACAAAACACTTTGTATAATGACCTGACCGTCTGCGATCTGAATAAGAGTCTCAAAAATTGATTGAACATTGTGAATCGCTTGACCATTCTGATTAGCTTGAAGCAAATTGATAATGGATCAATTAAACTTTTTATAAAAACAGTAACCACAACAAAGAGAAATATCTGGCTAATTTCATTCAGTGAAACATACAATTTCGCATCTCTAATTGGACATAAGAAATCAATAAATGACAAACAATGTACAATTGAAGACGCACAATGTCCGGAAGCTACCTTCAAATCCTTTGCCTTTAAATTCGTTGGTCTAAAACCAAATTTTTCCGAAAAAAACCTTAAAAACTATCAACTTGGTGGAGCAAACTCAGATTGATGGCAATCCTGTAAACGTCTTCCAAATCGGCGAGACTCGTTATCTCTCCTGCAAGCAAACTGGTCAAAGTTTTTGACTGCCCGAGCAAAAATGCCGTTTGTTCCAAGTGTAATTGAGCTTGTCACTCATCAGACAAGTGTTCAATGGCTAAAATAATTTCTCAAAAAATATATATAGATTTAGATGACGAAGATGAGGAAAAATTTGAAAACAGAATTATAACAGAAATTAAAGTAGATGATACTAATCAAAATGAAGCGCCAACAATTTCCTCTTTGATAGCTAATTTCAGTTTAAGTAAATATGATAACATGGCAGTCATAGGAAAATCTAACAAATTTTACTAACCTGCATTAAATGACACAAGCTTAAATTCAAGTGATCAAAGTGAAAATCATAACAAACAAGCAAAGAACGACGAGAGTGTTCGAGAAGTAATGAGTGGTTCCGGAGCAGAAAATTCTATTGAGTTAAACGACGTTGCTTAAATAAAAGATGGGAACAGCAAAGACTCTTGATTACTCTGCCCGTACCCAATGAAACAAATTTAAGCTCGTTTTACTAACAAAAGTAAAAGCAGATCTGGTAGCAAAACCAAGCAATAACACTAAGAAGAGTTAGAAAAATGGAGCAGGAGAAACGTCGCGGAAGGAATGCACAAGAAGATAAATAAATATATTTCAAGAACAAAACCTCTTAATAAAACAAGGTTAGTAATTACACCTTGGAATTGTTCTCATCTTCCCAGCAAGATCAGCCTCTTAAGAATTTTTTCGACTCAGTTTTCCCCAGAAATAGTATTACTTGATGAAATAAAAATTGATTCGAGTGAATCAAAGGTATTCTTAGGTTTTAATAATTAAAGATCAATAAGTAAACCACGCAATAAGCATGGTGGAGGAGTAGCAATTTTAGAAAAGGAAGAATTAGAGTTTGTCCAAGACTTTTCGTATGATGAATTTTCTTTTGAATTACTTTGTATCAAAGTAAATCCAGGAATAGATCAATTATTCATTTTCAGTTTATAAAATCCACCTAATTAACTTCTAAATTTTAATATATTTGAAAAGATAAATAGGAATTGTAAAAATTATGTTCTCGGGGGTGAGTTAAACGCCAAAACAAAATAGGATGCAAAAGGAGAAAACCAAAAAGGAACAATTTTATAAAGCATTATTAACGAGCTTAATTTCACAGTAATCAATAATAAGTGTCCAACCTTTAACATATTCAATAGGGAATATTTATAAATTCTTGATTTATTCTTAGTCTCAACTTCATTTATTGATAAATTGCTGATTAATGGTACTAAATAATCAAGATATGACCAGTGATCATTTTCTAATTGAGGCATCCATAAATTTTGACAACTCAGTTATCCCTAAAGCACAACCAAAGAAGTTTAATTATAAAAAAGCAAATTGGTTATTATTCCGTGAGATCCTAAAAGGTCAAAACTCAGGATTAAATTTAGCATCAATTGACAAACTAAATGAAGAAATTACCCAAAAATTATTTTCTGCAGCTCATAAAAGCATTTCATACCAAACAAATAGAATTTTCAAAACAAGTCTCAAAGAATATTTCAAAAACGCAAAAAAATAAGAAGAATATTTCAAAAAACTCGTTGTCAAAATACTAAGAAAATATTTAACCAAATGCCTTCAGAGTTAAGAAACAGTTTAAGAAATCTTGGAATCAAAACTGTTCTGATTTTATTAAAAAATTGGGAAAAAATCCGCTTTCAAGTAAACCTTTCTGGAAAAAAATGAATAAATTTCGATCAAAATAAGGATCTGGATTAAAACCTACCTTAATCTCTAATAATAACGAAATTAGAACTGATGAAGAAAAGACTACCTTCTTTGGTGAATTTCTCCAAAAAACTTTTAGTCCGAATAATTATCTAACTAATCCCCAAATGAAAGAGAAATAATTGATTATAATCTTGAGTTTTTTAATAAGGAAAATCAATGCAAATTTGACGAGCCTGTTAGCACTAAAGAGATTACATCAGCGATAAAAAGGTTAAAAGAGAAAGCATCTTCAGGACTAGACCAAATTCATAACCTTATGTTAAAAAATGTACCTCAAAATATTCTAAAAGACATTATGTCTCTTTTTAGTTTAAGTCAAATAGGAAGTAAAATACCGAATACATGGAAATCTGCTAACATTACTATGATACCTAAAAAGTAAAATTTAACACAAGACCCGGCTAACTACCGACCAATCAGTATAACAACGTTTCATCTACTCAAGATTATATAGTTATTTAGAACAAACTCATTACTAATTTAGGAGCAATCAGGTTTTAGAAAAAATCGATGAACCGCTGATAATCTTTTCTTCCTTATTTAAAAAATTGTAGAATCATTTAATCGAAAGAAGAAAGTTTGTTCCCTATTTTTTGATATCTCCAAAGCTTTCGATAGGGTTTGGCATGATGGTCTTATTTACAAATTAATAAAAATGAACCTTCCCTCTTACCTAATTCATTGGATTAATTCATTTTTAGACTCAAGATCATTTAAAGTAAATGTAAATGGTCACATGAGAGATGAATACCATATTACTGCAGGTGTTCCTCAAGGCTCGGTAATTAGTCCATTAATTTTTAGCATTTTTTTCAATGATATTCCTAAAAGAAAAAAAACAAATAGTGAATACTCTCTTCTTTTTACTGATGACTTCATTTTATATTTAAAAAAAAAAGGAAATCTAGAAAATAAGATAAACAAATACTTAGACGAAATAGAAAAATGGTTCTTCAAGTGGAAGATGAAAATATCTGTTGAAAAGTCTTGTCACATTGTCTTTACTAAATATAATAAGGAAAATATTGACTTAAATTTAAAAATATATGAAAATAAAATTGAGAGTTAAAAGGAAATCAAGTTTTTAGGTATAAAATTTGATTCAAAATAAACCTTTACCCCAATGGTTGATGAAATAAAACAGCGTTGTAGTTAACGGTTGAACTTAATAAAAATATTGTCAAACAAAAAATGGGGTCTTAATTATTACACACTAAGAAAACCTATATAAATCTTTAATCGGATCTATAATTGATTACTCTTTTCCATGTCTGAATTCATTTTCGGAGACAAACATTAAAAAAATTCAAGTCTTACAAAACTCAGCAATTCGTTTTATACTTAAACTAAAATATGATACTCCTTCCAATATCCTGAATCATGAGGCCTATAATAAACTTAAATTCTTAACTGTCTCGAATCGACTTTTTGAATCAAGCGAAAGATATGTAGCGGGAGGACTGCGTCTGTTTCTGTTCCATTCGTTATAAAGCTGGTTGATGAATATAAAGCGGGTTTTGAATCAAGGTATGTTGAATACCCGACTCCATTGTGTAATTGCTACCTTACTATTTCTTCTTTACTTCCTGAAACCTTAACTATGTAAACCTGAGTTTTTAAATTTCTCCTCCTACTTACTTAACTTAATAAAAAAAAAAAAAATTCTATTCCCAAGGATTTCTTATTGGTCTTATTCGGTCCTACTTTTAATCATTTCTTTTTTTTTGTCTTGCTTTCCTTAAGTTTCCATTTTGTAAACACGTATCGAATTTAACTCTCACAAATTTTTTTGATATTTTTATTTCTTGAATTTATTTTACCTTACTTTTTAGTTTTTAATTTTAATTTTATTTATTTAACTTTATTTTTATTTTTTTATTTAATCTGAAGGAGCTTTAGCTCGATACAGATATACAAATAATAATAATATTTATTTAGGTTTAATTTTTTATTATTATTTATTTATTTATTAGTTTTCGAGCTAGGGCTTTATCAATAATAGTTAGGATTTTATTAAAAATTGTTATGATTTACATCAAATAGTGATTATTTTTTTCAAAAATATTGATTATTTTTAGTGATATTTTCAATAAAAAATAGTGATGATTTACATTAAAAATAGTGAATGTTTAAATACCACCCTTTTCTTGGACTAGAAGTAGCCAGTTATTATTGATTAACCCTCATTATTATCTAGGGTCATAAAAAAGATCATATCAGATCCTAACAGGTCCGGAATATAATTATAAGAATTAGGTTTAGGTAAAAACGAGCAAAATTTTTCAAAATTTATTGTACTTCCTAACTAATTTAAAATTAACTAAAATCTGATAAATTAATAATTTCAAAAAAGATTCTGCATTATTAATACAAAGATTATTTTCTAAAAAATGATGAAAATTTCGAAAATTCTTGATGAAAATCCTTGAAAGCACTATGAGCATTTCCAATTGCACCTTGGATACTATTTAAATTTATATTTCCGCTATCGTCTTGTAGTAATTTTCCTATATTTCCAACATTAACTCCAACTTTTCCATCTTTTACTGAAAAAACACTTTTTCCAATATCATGTAATGCCTTCAAGTGTGTAATTATCTTTGGATTAATGAGACTCTTCCATTGTTTAAAGGTCATATCTTCCGGTATATCATCCAAATGATTGTCTTCAGGATCCAAGTCATCTTTCTTTTCATCGAGAGGTCTTTTATTACAAAATTAAACTATCAATTTCTTTTTAATTTTTTTAATGAAATTTTACCCTGAATCTATTTCTCTTTGAGTAAAAACTCTGATCATAAACTCACATTCTTTACCATGATCATATGTACTAGGTATTATTAAATAATTCCCTGGCTCAACTGTGAATCTTTTGGTAACTTCTCTTGAATTTATATACGGACCAGATGCACCAATACGATCCAATTGTGTGGCATACAACATTGAATGGTTGTTCTTCACATCATCTACATCAACATCATCTTTGATTTTAAAAGCTTAAATTGAATGAATTCTTCTTGAGACTCAGACGATTTTTCCAAAAACGTCTCAAACGCGTATCTTTTTGCATCAGGGCTATAACAACTGTTGCCTTATTTTCATTGTCATCATTATCCACATCGTAAAGTTGAATCAAGAACTGAGGATTGGTCCAGAATTTGGCTTAAAAAAAAATTACAAAATCAGAATTTAATTGAGATATATTTCAGCAGTTTTAATAACCTGAATCACCATTTCCACAACCACCGGCATTTTTTCCTCGCTGCCACTCAGATTGAAAGTATGTACAATGCCATTCCAAATTGTTGGTTCTGTCATTCTCTAATAATTGTTCGCTAAAACTTTCTGGTGTCATATGGCAAATCTGAAGCGAATCCCAGTGTTCTAAAAAGTCTTCAAAGGACATCCAAAATTCACCATCAAAAACTTTCACTAAACCAGCATCTAAACGATCACTTTCACTCAATGATTCCCATTCAGAAGAACTAATTTTGTTGAATATTTTTTAATTTAATTTTCTAAATAAAAAATATTCGTACTTATCAGACCAAGCACCATTCCATTCAACTTCATTTCCCCAAGGATTTCTTATTCTTTTAAAATGTAATTTAGTTTTAATTTTTAATTAATTTATTTTATTTCACACCTTAAAAGCTTGTTTCCGTCATATTCTTCAACTTTAGTTAAGGTGTAAGCATCTTTAGACAAAGCAGTTAGTTGAATTAAAAAATTTAAAATAAATTAAATGTTACGTCCTCTAATCAAACCACTTGGTAATCTTGCTTCTCTAACGTTGGGGTCGGCCTTTTGAAAAGAAAGAACAATATTTTTTATATTTTTATACAAATCGTCATGATAGAAATTGAATTTTTTCAATTTCACTATAAAATGTTTGAATTGTAATTATTTCAATAACTCAATACTTTATCTATTTATTTTAAAAATTAATCAAAAAACATAAAGCTATTCAATACTTGAATACCGATCAGGGTAAAAAGTGAATTAAAATAAAATTTTAACAACATTAAATATTTGTAAATAATAACTTTCTCCTTAAATTAGTGAACGGGAATGTGTACATAATTTTCAAAGAAGTAATATTTTACCAGGGATCGGTTATCTATTCAAAATATACTATATATTTTTTTCTATTAATTGTCTTTTTCATTTTCTATTCACGTTCAATCTTTAAGCAAATTAAAAAATATCTAATAATTAATATTGGAAAAAGTTAAATTTGATCCAAAATAATTATATAATTTTCAAAATTTACCGATTCATGATCTTTTAATTGTAAATAGTAAAATAAATTAACCTAATAAAATGAGCATAAAATATTAAGAATTAAATATACGTTAGCTTAAATTAGTAGAATCAAAAAATATTTGGAGCAAAGCATTTGTAAATAAATCGATTTCAGAATAGTTAACTGATTTAGTTTTTTTTAGTAATCTATTTTTTAATTTTCTCAAATATTTTATTTTATTACTTACATAATAAATTTTTAAGTAAAATAATTTTTTTTTGTAATTTTTTTAGGTCACTAAGAACCCATTGTTCTAATTTAAAATGAACGATGACTTTTGATGAATAAAAAAACAACTATTTAATAAAGAAAAGCTTTATAGAATATGAAAATAAAATGTAGCATAAATTTATTTATTTTCTTAAGCAAAACATTTGCAACTATAGTATAAAAAAGTTGCAGTTCAGTTTTGCTATTATTTTTTCTCTCAGTAATGAATGGCCATCAAAATTTGTGTTTAGGCCTGGGTCAGGAAAAAAAAGACGCCTAGCAATTTTCGTCAAAATTTTGTGAACTAACCCGATGTTGTTCAGACACAGGTTGATGTTTTGAAACCACAAATAAATGTGATTGAGCCTCAGATGGATCTTGTTGAGTCACAGATTGATGTTGTGGACCGCCTAATTATTTTTTATTCTTGAATGTATAAAAGTATTCTAAAAGATAAGTTTTTATTTCACAGTTCAAATTTAATTGACTTTTTATTCTTTAATAATTTGTTTTTTATACTAAAATAAATAAAATTTTGTTTGTACTAAAAAGAATTTTTTTTTCTATATAAAAATTTTTTTATAGCTTTTTCCCATTTAAAAGCGATACAAGCGTTAAAATGTGACTAAAAAGTCACACACAATAAATTGTGAATTGACTTTTTAGTATGTGGAAATAATTCAATAATCTACATACTACTCTATATTTTTATTTCTACTGCTAAGCCTTCAATGGGTTGAAGATTATTTCTATATGCTATTAATTAAAGCAAATAACTTTGCCAAAAAACTAAAGTGTTATAAAGAAAAATAAAAAAAATTAGTTTGAAAAGTGAAACATACAATCTATTGTTGTATAGTCATGTGATATGATGTATTTAAACATCGTGGTTTATCTTATTTTGTTGTTCATTCGTGTTATATTATTTTATAAATGTATATATTATTTAATAAACTATATTTAGCTCTATGACCATTCAACTAGATTTTAAAAAAAAGTGAATTAATTTTTTTTGATTCAACAGATTAAAGCTTGTTAAATCAAAAGGCAATTTTGGAATATCGGGTATTTTTTGGTGACGAGCTAATAAATTACTTCTGGAAATCACAGATTTCATTGCTAGATTACTTTCTTGACGAATGCATTACGGTATTTTATAAAAAAAGCCAAATAATCAAATTTAATTAAAAAAAAGAACTCCATTTAAGAGAATATTAATTCTGTTAAATTTTGTTAAATTGTGTTGTTTTCATTTTTCAATAAATAAAATTCATTCAATGTTAATTGCTTACGTTTATACTGCAGCCCATTATTGAATTATTCTTAAAGCTTTTATGGATTACATTCCATAATTTTGATCTTTCGCCATAAGAAAGTTTTTTAAGATCAATCTGTTCTTGAACACCACCAGTCATGTCTACTAAAGCATCATACGTTTGACCAGCATCCAAGCTTTCATAAGATCCATAGAGCCTAAAATCAGCTGTTATCTTTTAATTTCATTGAATATAAGAAATTTACTTTGCATAAGCTTTTTCCTTAATTATTAAAAAAATTAAAGAGTTGTTTTTTTAAATTTATAATTTATTACTAGAAGTGATGACCAATATTCATTAGGCTCATCTCTGTTGGAGCTGAACACCAACTTTCCATCTGGCCAAAACGGAAGTCGGTCATCAATAACTACATCTACCCATTCGCCGTAAAGCCAAAATCTAAAATGAAATATTCCAGCGTAGCCTTCACCAAATCCCTGATCATCTGGAACCACTTTGGCAAATAGCTTTGGACACTGCATTATTCCAACGCATCCTGCTATAAACCAACAATTTCCTAAATAACCTTGATCCATGTCGCATCGACCAAATCCAGCGGAAACAAATTCAGCTTCGGGATTTGCTTCTTTTGGTCTTAGCCACATAACTCCTTTAATTTTAAATTACTTTTTTTTTTAAGATTAAATTTATCATTATTTAAATTCTACCTTGTGGAGGCATTTGGGTAAAATACAATGAACTACTATCGGCATCAAAGAGAGGATCTTCAAATAAGTTGGATTCATCGTGCTGGAATTTGAGTTCGTCAAACACTTGATCCTTAAAAGGTCTAATCACACCCTTTAAAATATTTTATGATTAAATTTTTTAATCAATAATTTTATTAATTTTTGTTTTATAACGATTTAAAATAAGCATAAAAAAATTACTCATTTGCATTAGATTATAGAAATAATTACAAACCTTAGAAAAACTCATTTTTTTGTATATCAATCTAAATGAACAAACTTGAAAATTTTGGATTTTAAGCTTAAAAATAAGAAGCAAGTTTTTAAAATGGCGTCGGCTTGAATAAATTCTCAGCTCTTTTGACGGCACTTTTCCTCTTTTTTTTATTTGAATTAATTTTAATAATATTCATCATATTTTTTTGCGTTACATCAATTTTTAATAGCTTTGAAAAGATTGATTAAAGCTCTTTAGTCTACCTATAAAGGTGTATTAAAGGGTTTTAAAAATTTTGGTCCAACTATTTGCCTCAACAAAAATCTCATTTTCAAAATAAAAGAAATTCAAAAAGAAAAGATTAAATTACATAACTTTGAATTGAAATAATTTATTTAAAAATAATTAAGCTCTATTTATCCTAAAAATCTTGCCTAAATTAACCAAATTAAATTAGTAAAAAAACAAATTTTAAATATGGCTCAATTAGCTTGTTTACATAATAAGACAAGCTTCTTGAACTGTTTGAGTATTTTGTCCAGATTCTATGGCTTTTCACCGTTGTTTGCAGCTTTGAAAAAATTATCCCAACTACTAAATATTGTATCTGTGTCATCTAGCTCGAAAAACGATTCTTCTTCTGTTAATTCCTCTTCTTTATTCTGTTCCAAAGAGCTAGCTTCAATATTTTCTTCAGTGAAAATTCTCAACATGAACTCACAATCTCGGTTTGGATCATATGTGCTCGGTATTATAAGATAATTTCCAGGTTCGATTCGGAATCGCTTGGTTACTTCTCTTGAATTTATGTACGGGCCAGATGCACCGACTTTTTCTAGCTGATTAGAGTATAATTTGAGACCTGTTGTTTTTGATTCATCGATTGGCACATGATCTTTTATCTAAACACAAATAATTAAAATTATAATTTAAAAATAAACTACCTTAAAGAGTTTGAATTGAATAAACTCTTCAGCTGAATCACAATTTTCTTTTATTCGTTTTATACGACAGTCTTTCTGCATCAAAGCAATAACCACAGTTGCCAAATTTTCATTATCGTCATGGTCAACATCGGAAACTTGAATCAAAAATTGAGGATTTGTCCAGAATTTTGCTTGGTTATATTGTCCACATCCACCTGCTGTTCTCCCTGTTGCCCATTCCGAGTGGTAAATTGTGCATTTCCATGACATGTCACTATCCATTGCCAATTTTCGCCATGACATTGCTCCTATCTTTTTAAAAGAAATTGAATTAACTTTTAATTTTATCATTTGAATCAAACGTCGTTGGCTTTTTTGATCTCTTCACTGAATGTATCCACTGAAAGGTGGCATATTTGAACTGTATGCCAATTTTTCAAAAAATCTTCATAACTCATCCTTAAAATAGAAATTTTCCAATAATGAATAGAGCAATTTTTTATGTGTTGTTGATTTTTGTACCAAAATTCGCCATCATGATCCTGAATCAATCCGAGTTCTTCTCTTGTGTCATCATCGAATATTCTCCATTCTCTAGAGCTTTGAAAAGATTCGTTGAACTAAAATCAAATTAATTTTTTTAAATAAAATTTACTTATCTGACCAGGCACCTTTCCATTCAACTTCATTACCCCTAAATACCTAATTTTTTTCAACCAAAAAAAAATTTTTCAGTAAAATATTTACCAAGGATTTCGAATTCTAAAAGATTAAAAATGATTATAAGAATTGAATGTACATTCTTTCATGCTTTTAAAAATTTTGATATAATCTTTAAAGCTTCATTGGTAAAAGCATTTTTGGACTCGTTTTTGAATTGCAAAAGTTTTTTTTTTTTGAACAAAAGTTTAATTTAAACTAGGCAATTTATTGTAAAAAATTGGAAAAAAACAAAAAAAATTGAAATAAAAAATAATGTAAGCAAAAAAATTTTTAACAGTAAATTAAATTGAAACCCATAGTCTTTTCTTAGAATTACCTAATTTGATAAAAATCTGTCAATCCCTAAAAATAATTATTTTCCTCAAAAAAATTCTAAATATTAAATTTTTAATTATTAAATGATATTTCATGAAAAAAATTACTTTAAATGGCATTTTTTTTCAGGATATTAAAAAAAATTTTAAGTTTTTAAGTTTGAAAAAGTTGCTCGTCTTTATTTTTGTCCACCGCTGTATACCCTTTTTCAAATATAAGCTTGACATTTTTCAATTTTAATTATTTAGATTATATCCAAAATTTTGACTTACATATTAGAATCTACTGCATAGAATTTAGTTTACCTTAAAAGCCTAAAAATATCATCACCAGTTTCAACAGTTACTAATTTAGTAATAGTATATGCATGACCTCGGACCAAACCATTAGATAACCTTGCTTCTCTTACACTTGAATCAGCCTCAAAAATATTAATTCGATTAATATCCGAATTTAGTTTTATGCTTAGATAAAGCTTACAATTATACTACAACCCATAATAGAATTCCTCATATAAGCTTGATAAAGTATTGTCCATAAATTGGTTGATGAATCGAGCTTAGCTAAATCAAAAGACTCCTCAAGTCCTCCTTAATATTTAGTAATTTACTTCGAGTTTAAAACTTTGAAAAATTTTACCTGACATGTCTATTAAAGCATCAGTCTTTTTAAAATTAATTTAAAAAATTCATTTAAATTCATTCTATTAGTTACCGTTTGACCAGCTTCTAGAGCTTCATAGCACCCATTTAGCTTTGCATAGGCTTTTTCCTTATAAAAAAAAATTAATTTAGGTGCCAAATTTAGGCTTGAAAGATACCAGCAAAGCAGTCCAATATTCATTTGGTTGTTGCTTATTATTAGCATAGACCAATTCTCCTGTAGCCCAAAATGGCAATCGATCATCAATCACTACATCAACCCATTGACCGTATAGCCAGAACCTAAAGTGAAATATTCCTGCATAATTTTCAGTAAAGCTTTGCTCGGCAGGCACAACTTTTGCAAATAACTTTTCAGATTGTAGCATACCAACAACACCTTTATTTTTAATTTTTTTTAAATATGCCAATATTCATCTTTAAATAAGCATACCTGCAATGAACCAGCAGTTTCCAATAGAACCCTGGTCCATGTCACATCTTTTGAAGCCATCAACTACAAATTCCGCATCATCTCTTACTTCCTAAAATCAAACCTATTGATTATTAACTTATTTTTCCAATCAAAAATTCAACTTTTGGGCGTTTCCAGATTATGCCCGGCGGTGGACGCCTTGAATAATAAAGAGATTGATTAGTAGCCGGAAAGTAAGGATCCTCAAAAAGATTGTCTTCGTCGTATTCAGTCAAAAGTTCTTCGAATACTTGTCCCTTAAAAGGAATAATCTCCATTTTGTAAAATCTAGGGTTAAAAATTTTGTAATAAGCCTAATTTTCGCAAAACTCAAATGCAACTGGCTGTGTAGATAACAAGTTTTTCAAAAGCTTATAGATTTAGATAATATATTCCATCATGCATAAATCATAATTTTTTATAAGCATAAAATTCAATTGAGTCTGACTTGTTATTGATGAAATTTTAATTTAAATTTTCAATCCTAAATTGCGCACAAAAATAATAATAATTTGCTTTTCACCTTTAAAAAAAGTTTCACTTTTAAAGAGAGTATAAAAAAAAATTTTTTTATTAATTTTATTTAAATTATGAATGAAAAATTTGAATTTTCCTGAAATTAATTTATTCATTTAAACGCATTAAATGAGAAAACTTAATGATTCTTTTTGTTATCTACAAGTTAGTTCAATTAATTAATTTACAAACTGTCGAAAATTTTCATTTAATTAGAAAAATGTCATTGCCGTTGTCAAAAACCAGATCTTGGAAAAAATAAATTAATAATGGTTTAAAGAATATGAATGATATTCTAAAATTCAATTTTATTCACCATCAAAAAATCACCTGTGAATTATTTTATATTCGTTTGCTTAGATCTAAGTTACTAATCGAATGCATTTGGATAATCACCTACAACAAAACACTTTATTATATTATGCCTTTGATAAATTCCTTGTTATAAAAATATTTATCTAAATATTAACTCCAATGTATGTCTTTTGAACTTTCTTTTAATTTTTTTTTAACTTATTTACTTTATTTAAATTTTTTTGAATCTTTTTTTTATTAACTCTATTTTAATTTTATTTTTTTTTTGATTTATTCTGAAGGAGCTCTAGCTCGGTACAGAAAACAAATAAATAAGTAAATAAAATAAATAAATCAAAGATTTTCTAATTTTTCTTCAATTTTTTGACTTTATCTTATATTACCTTCTATTTTAACATTTTAAAATAATTTTGTTTAATTTGAATTTAAAATTCTAAAATCCTGAAGAAATTTTAGTCTTTTCTAAAATTATAATTAATAAAATCTTATTTATAAAAATAATTAAAATTTTGAATTCTTACTTGGTTCTTATTTCCCAAAATTCACATTGCTCATGTCTCATGATGCCATTTTATGTTTCTAACAATGAAATTTTTACTTTTTTTAGGAGCTAGTCATAAGTCTATCGCTGATAGCTCTACTTTTATGTAGAGACTTAGACTTACAATAAGCAATCTCATTTTCTAACCTTCTTTAACTTTGCCTATGATAATTCAGATTTAGAAAAAAACTAAACTTGTCATAGAGCTCTAAAAATTAAACTTTAGAAAAAACTATTTTGATATTAAAAATTAAAATCCCTTAAGTTTTTGGTAAGTATTAAAAGCTGAAAAAAAATGTTAGGAAAAGTCGTGATTTTAAGTAGAAATTTTTTCCATAATTCACATTAAAATTTAATCAAAATCTTAACACTTTTAGAAATTAATCTTTAATCTTTATTTATTTATTTAAATAATTACAGCAATTTCATCAGGCCACTTATTAAGGATCTAAGTTTTTCTTTTTAGTCTAGCGATTTTGAAAAATAATAATTTTTTTTACAAGAATTGACTGAATCTAAATTGTAAAAAAAGGAATAATTCGTTAAGTAAAAAAGAATAAAGGTAAAAATATATTTAATATTTTTAAAAAAACTGAAAATTAGCTTTATTTTTATTATTGAATTAATTCTAAAAATGGAAATTAATTATTAATCAGAAAACTGGAAAACTTCTTAGCATTAAAGCTCATTAACCACTTTTTCAATCAATTAACGAGAGAATCTATATTACTCTGTAGTTATTGACCGTTGACTTCATTGTTAACTTTCGCCTAAAACTTAGCGTCATCGGCCATTATACCATCTGGATTATCATTTATGTAGAGCACAAGCAAGATTGCGCCTAGAACCGATCTTTGCGGTACATCATTGTGAAGTTCTCTCCAGCTTTACTCATTGCTGCCTAATATATTACTCATTACTAAATACTTTGTTTTCTGTTCTGCAGAAAACTGATAATCGACTTTTTAGAACAGCTAAGACCATAACAACTTAATTTACTCAATTGTTTTTTGTACGGTACTTTTACAAACGCCTTGGCAAAGTCCAGTTGTTTTTCAGGTTCCCAACTCAAATCCGATGGCTTTTTACCCCATATAATTGATCAAATAGGTAAAAGGTTTGAATCGGTAACCTGAAAAATTTGGAAAAATACTACTGAGTCTGGTCCGGGTATTCGAAAATAATGAGTGGGTTCTGGATCGGGTCGGGGTAACAAACCCAACCCTTACCCAAACCTGATATTAGAAAAAAAATTTCTGATGCCTGACTGGGCTGCCGTTCGCTGAGTCGTGACAGTAACTCCTTTGGAAATAAACTGAAAGAAATTGCTTATTTATGATTTCTGCAATAACGGGTGTAGAATAAAAAATGGCACAAAAGTTAAGTTTAATTTGATATAAGAGTGGACAAGACCTTTCCAATTTTTTTTTCAAAATTTAAAATCAGGCTGATCCTAGATTTAAATTGATAAATCATAAAGTTGAGTATTTGATAAAAAATGTACGAAGCCATTAAAAAGGATTTGTAAAATTAAAAGTAGCCAAAATTTGCCAAAAGCTGAAGTTGTAAGGCGGTTTAATTGTCTTGAATCCAAAAAATGTTCTGTCTATCCCTGGCTAGATGTTATAAAATAAGAAAAGACTTCCGAGAGAAAAAAAGAAAGTGGTAGACCTGCTAACATTGCGACAAAATTAATGGTTGCTAAACTTAGAGCCTATTTTTATATTTTTCAATAAAAACGACTGACTCGTGGTCCAGCCACCGGTCAGCCAATATTTTTTCATCACGAGTGGTTCAGGTTTCTGTCTAGGTCTGTGAGAGAGTTACAACTCTTGGTTGCAGACTTAACGAGATCAAACTCTGATAAAGAGACAAAGATAATTGAATTAGAGAATGAAATTAAAGCGATTAATGAAAAACCAAGTGCGTCTAACACAGCAACTAAAGCATTCTCGTACAGTGAACTTGTATCGGGGAATCACAAAAAAAGTGAGAAAGAAGTTGTACTACTAGCTAAGGTCCGCTCAGAACTTAATGAAATGAATAGAATTGAACGGAACATTATTATAAGTGGACTGGTGGAGAGTGTTGGTGAAAATGAACATGAAATAGAAATGAATGAAACTAAAGCGGTAGAGGAGCTAATCGAGGAACTACAACTAGACAAATCAAGAATAAAGAGAAGAAAGCGACTAAGGAAAAGAGGGGTTACCAACAATGATTCTTCGCACCCGAGTTTATTACTAATTGAGTTCACCGATAGCGCGTCTCAAGCAACGGCAATTACAAACTCAACCAGACTAAAGAATAACCCGAAATTCAGTAAAATATACGTAAATTGTTATAAAACCGTCGCTGAAAGAACTGCCGAAGCACTCTTACGTCGTAAAAGAAACGAGCTCAATCAAGCCTTACCGCATACCGAGAATACTAGTGGAGGGATTCTTCGCTACGGTACAAGCGAAGGAAATAAGAGATTCTACTGGGGGATTAGGGGTGGGCGACTTGTCCAGCTCGAACCCAGAAGCATCTAAAAATTACCTAATTTCTAATCGAACTCTCAAAACTACATATCAAAATAAAAACAAAAAATTCAACAACAAAAATAATAATTTATCAAAAAATCATATGCCTACACAATTAAATAGCGTTACGAGCCTTAAGTGCTTTTACACAAATGCGACATCGCTTTCAAATAAGATGAATGACTTTCGGGCCATTATCCACAATTACTCACCGAACATAATCGGAATAACAGAGACTTGGTTCAGCTCTAAATCGGCTAAGAATATTCAAAATTACACGTCGAATATTAAGGATCGTCAAGAAACAGTAGGAGGGGGTGTTGCTATTTATTTTCGTGATGACCTTGATTCTTTTGAAGTAGATGATGTGAGATTATCTGAAGGTGAGCAAGTCTGGTGTCAAGTAATTGCGGGAAAGGAATCTTTACTTGTTGGTTGTATCTATAGACCACCCAACCAGGATAGAGAACTTTCACGGAAAATAAATGATTCAATAACAGTTGCAAAGACACTTGTTGACTCAAAAAGGTTTAGTGGTCTTATGGTTTTTGGCGATTTTAATCACCCGAAAGTGACATGGAATAATGAAGGTGGCACATGTGAGTCCAGATTTTCTCAGAGTTATGAGTTCCTAGAAATAATTGATAATAATTTCCTGATTCAAAGTGTGAACGAACCGAACTTTCGTAACAATATTCTCGATTTGGTTATTGTTGAGGACCCGAATCGTATTTTCAACATAGTCACTGGCCCGTCATTGGGCTCTACAAAAAGACAGTGTCTCCATAATACCCTTTATTGGGACTATCACCTAACTAAGCAGTTAAGCGCAACTAAAAGAGTAAATCGTACAACATTTCTATTCAATAGATGTAATTATAAAGCGTTTAATAATTTTATAGTATCAATCAACTGGCAGGAAGAGTTTATAGGTCTAGATGTCAACTGCATGTATGAATTGTTATCCAAATATTATAACGAAGCGTCAGACAAATTTATACCAAGAACCACTATGCATCGTAAGCTTAAGCATAAAGCTAAATGATGAACAAGGACCTCAAGGCATTATGAAGAACAAAATACGAATTATGGAATAAAGTAAGAGCTAGCCGGGGCAATGAGCAACTTAAAAAGCAGTACAATCGCTTGTGCAAAAAGCTTACAAAACAGATTAGTTTATCTAAACAAAACTTCGAACTTGAACTTGCAAAGAAATCCAAAGATAACCCAAAACTCTTATATTCTTATGTAAATAGACAGAGCAAATGCAAAGACGTAATCCGGGCTATCAAATGCGAGGATGGGACATTAAAAACGAACAATTTGGAAATAGCCGAGTGTCTCAATAGTCAATTTTACAAGGTATTTAATAAACCGGAAACAAAAGATAATAATTTCAATTTCCCACCTAAATCTTCTACTCAATTCGAAATCGACGAATACATTTTTGAGCCTAGCAACGTTCTAAAAGAAATAAAAAAGTTAAATAAAAACAAAGCGCCAGGTGATGATGGTCTACATCCAAGAATCCTAAACGAATGCTCGGCCAGCTTGGCTTATCCGCTATCCAGCATCTTCAAGCAATCGTTTTTCTCAGGTATACTGCCTGATAAATGGAAGGAGGAGAATATAAGCCCGAAATTCAAGAGTGGCCAACGCACAAACCCAGCTAATTATAGGCCTATTTCTCTGACATCAGTACCCTGCAAAGTAATGGAACGAATTATTAAAAGAGCCATGATGGATCATCTAGCAGGTAATAAACTGATTAACAACTTTCAACACGGATTTGTCAAATTTAAGTCTTGTGTAACGAACCTCATCGAATCTCTGGACATAATAACTGAAACATTAAATAGAGGATTTGCTATTGATATGGTATTTCTAGATTTGATGAAGGCTTTCGAAATGGTACCCCACTCAGGGTTGATACATAAACTTAAGGCGTATGGTTTCCAAGGACGACTACTCGAATGGTTAAAATCCTTTCTTTCAAATAGGAGACAAAGGGTTGTCCTAGGAGAGTCAGCATCAATGTGGAAGGATGTCCTCAGTGGAGTCCCCCAGGGTTCGGTTCTGGGTCCACTACTGTTCATTGTATTCATTAATGACCTTCCTGATGGTTTAAAGCATCTTTGTAAGCTTTTTGCGGACGATAGCAAGCTAATGGCTATCATAAGGAACGTTTCAGACCAAGAAAAGCTCCAAAAAGACTTGAACGAGTAACTTAAATGGACTGTGGATTGGAAAATGAAATTTAACTTCGACAAATGTAAGGTCATGCATTTTGGAAATTCTAAGATCCATCGAAACCGTGAGTACACGTTTGAAGCAGATGATAATTCGAAACAGAACACATATGTCCTCACAAACACATCGACTGAAAGAGACCTCAGCATAATACTGAAAGATAATCTCAAATGGGACGATCACATTAAGAATGTCACTTTAAAAGCAAATAATGTCTTGGGTAGACTCAAAAGATCGTTTACTAAATGGAATGTGCAAACATTCAAAATTTTATACACATCAAATATTTTTATACACATCACATTTATATAAGAGTGTTCCGCAACTAAGAAACAAATCATATCAAGAGAGATTAGCATCACTTAACCTGACGACATTAGAAGAAAGGAGGGAAAGAGGGGACATCATCCAACTCTACAAATTCAAAAACAACTTTAATCAAGCATGTTGGTATCATCCAATAGCCAATGTACCTGCATCTGAAAACATGGGACCTGCTGGCTCAACCAGATTATCATGGAAGAGACTATACCGGCAGTTTGTTAAAAACTGCTCACCGAGAGACAACTTCTTTTCCAATAGAACAGTACCCCTATGGAATGAGCTACCACAAGAAGTTACGAGTGCACCAACAGTGAACGCATTTAAAAATAGATATGATGATTTCAAATCAAACTAACACTTTTAATTTTATCTTTATTTTTCATTTCTTGAATTTATATTTAAAACTTGTTGTTAAATCACACTACTTATCTGCCATAGCCATGTACTTGAGATACCTAGCTCCGCGGTTTAAAACCCGTTGCAGATTAACTTATAATAATAATATTTCAATCATTAATCGGGTCGTTCGCAAAGAAAGATGGCTAGAAAGTTTAATTGCCACTATACCTATATCGGAAAGATTCTAAAGAAGTATGTAAACATCAAGAATTACTAAGAAGTATCAAGAAAAACACAAGAGATCTCATTTAAATGCTAACAAAGAGAAGGCAGCCAGACCAAAATATCGTCAGATGCTTTTAAAATATGCCAGATACGAATTTATAATTGATGATAAATCATATTTCACTCTTGGCAACACCGCTCTGCCAGAAAATAATATTTTTTATAGCAGTAACGTTAACTGATATTATTTTTTCAAAATCTAAGGGTTCAGTTATAATTTAAAAATAAAATTTTGAGCCTTAGTTAAATAAAAATTTTTATGATTAAATTAATTTTGTGTCATTTTTATTCTAAACCCGTTATACCGCGGATCTGCTTGCACATTGTTCTGTTTTGAACCTCTTGGATTTGATCCTTGATTGGTCTTTTTGATTTGAGTGTGCATAAATTTATTTGTTAATTTTTACATTTCTTGGAAATATTATACTCAAATAATTCAGAATAACAAATAACTAGTACGAGAAAAAAATATAAACTTAATCATATTTTTTTATATAAATAAAATAGCATAAGAGAAATTTCATGCAAATTTTCAATACAAAACGAAAAAATTGATAGAAAAAATTTAATTTAATATGTAATGGCCTAAATAATTATTTATTTATTTTTTCATTAAAAAGAAACATAAAAATCTATTTTAAAATTTTAGAATTACAAGCTTAATAGCATTCAATATCTCAAATTGAAATAAAAAAAAAACAAAATTCTAAATAGTGAAGAGATTCTTCATGGTTCCAAACTAAAGCGGTTATTAATTGTTAAATTTTAAAAATAGTTTTTTCTAATCAACAAAATAATCATAAATAGAAAAAAAAACTAAACTAATTTAAAGAAATTTATGGCAATGAGCTTTTAAAGCATGTTTTTTTTCTATACTAATAAATGCATAGTTTTCAAAAGTTATTTTTTAATTTAAATAAAATAATTTTTTATCTGAATTTTAAATTTACCCCAAAAAAAGTATGAAACCTCAAAAATCAAACAAGATAAAATACGATAAACTAGATAATAAAGATCGAAATTTTGTAAAAGCTTTTGGCGAACTCCATCCAATAAATGACTCAGAGTAAGATGATTTTTCTTATTTAATCTTTTCAGGATTATATATTGTCTTAAAATTAAATTTTTATTAAATTTTTTGATTTAAGAACTTATAACCGTAAAGTCCAAGTGGTTTATGACAATGATTATAGCCAAAAAAATTTGAATACAAACAAAAAAAATCTGAAATTAGTTGAAGATGAAAAAGTTAAAATAACAAATCTTTATATAATTAATCTATTTTTTTAATTTTTTTTTTAGAAAGAAGAATTATCTGATGAGGATATAAATGATGTAGTTGCTCCTTATCAGCAACTTTTGAATGATCTAATCGGTAAAGACTCATCCGATTCAAAAAAGAGAACAAAAAATGATGAGAAAACAACAAAAAAGTTAAGAAAAAATACAGCTAACCAAGATGAGATGGATACTCGGGATGAAGCTATCGAGGAGTCAAGTAGTGACGAAGAGATAGATGAAGCTAATATAAATAGTTATTCTCAGGAAATTTTATGCAAAGATAATCTTGAATCAGAAGAAGTCATAAAAAATGGTAGATTTTTATTTTAATTTTTTTAATAAAATTTTTAATAATTTTTTTAGATCCATTTCATATTCATTTTGAGAATAATTTGGATGAAAAAATTGTTGAAAAAATTAAAGCCAATTTTCTTGACAAAAATAAATTGAATGAATTAAAGCAAAATATTGATGTAAATTTTAATTAAAAAAATTTGACAGACGTTTTTAATATTAATTCAAGTGGCCAGGCTTGGGTAGTTTAATATATTCACCAGTTACCAACGAAACTAAACAGAACTTGGATCCTAATAAAAATTTGAAACAATTATTCGTAAGATTTTTTCTTTAATTAATTAATAATAAGGCTTTATTTAGTAAAAAAACTCATCTATCTGTAAATTCTTTTGAAATAAATTGAAAAAAAAGAAAGGGAAGGGAATGGATTTAAAATATATTTTCTTCTAGTAATAAAAAAATTAATTAATGTTTTTTATTAACTATCTTTCATGAATGCTAAAACAATTATGATTTACTATTAAAAAGATTAAACAACGCATCCTTGAGCGATTGAATGATTCTGCCGAAGAGATTGTTTTGAAGCACTTAAACAATGAACAAGAAGTAACGATTGAAAACTCTGAATTTAAATTGGATCTAAAACAAAGTGAAATATTAAATATTATATCGAATTATGGTGATCTATACCATTCTGACGTCGATGTGCACACAGATTATAAAATAAAATTTATCTATGCTCTACATGCTTTAAATCATGCCCTTAAGTAAAAAAATTAAATTATTAAAAATATCTTGATTAAAATATTATTTAAGAACAAGAAGCCGTATAATAGCTCACAATGATAAATTAAAACAAAATAAATCAAATAAAGATTTGGAATACAGAGATCAGGGTTTAACTCGTCCTAAAGTGTTGATTATTGTTCCATATAGAAAATTCGCTTTAAAATTAATAAAAATCATCATTAGACTTTTGATGAATAAAAGTGAAGAGCATGTTTCTAATAAAAAGCGATTTTTTGACTCATTTGGTCCTGACGTAGATGATGATAAAACAGGCTCGAAAAAAGATGAAAACGAAGAAAAAAGTCTCTATCATGATGAAGACTATGATTTTTTGTTTACTGGAAATTGCGATGATCACTTCAAAATAGGTTTATCCGTATCGAAAAAATCATTAAAATTGTTCACAGAATTTTATTCATCAGACATAATAATTGCGTCACCTTTGGGCCTCAAGTCTGTCATTGGAGCTGATGGGTAATTAATTTAAAAAGTAAAATGGATTTTAAAGTTTTTACTAAATTTCATTTAGAGGGAATCAAGATCATGATTTTTTATCTTCAATAGAGCTTCTAATTTTGGATAATGCGGATGTTTTATTGATGCAAAATTGGGAACATGTTGTTTCCGTTTTTGATAACTTGCATTTACAACCAAAAAAAAGCCATGACACCGACTTTTCAAGAGTTCGTTCTTGGCTATTAGATGGCCATGCTCGTTTGTACAGACAAACACTTATATTTAGCAGAATACCAGCACCCCAAATTAACAACATTTTTAATAAATACTGTACGAATTTTAGCGGAAAATATCAAATTGATTTATTCAAAAATCCAAAATACCAATTGGGAACCATTTGTAAAATTGGTTTTCAACTAGCTCAAGTTTTTAACAAAATAGATTGTGACTCACTAGTTGATCTTCCAGAACAAAGATTTAATTTTTTTACAGAAAAGGTATTTATTAAAAAATGAAGTTAAGTACAAAAAAATAAATAACATTCAAACTTTTTTCTTTAAGCCTAAAAACATTTTGGAAAAATTTATGTAAAAAGTATCCAATATTTTCTATAGATATTTGAGCAGTATTTAATTTTTGAGAGATTTTGTAAAGACCTTTAAGTGCTGGTTTTAGGCTTAAATAAAAAAATTATAAGTCTTTTAAATTTTACTCTATTTTTGTACTAGAATTATCTTGTTATAAATTTTATCTAATCAAGTTTTTTTTTTGCTTAGATTTTGCCGAAATTTAAAGATGAAATGATGTCACATACTTTAATATTTGTAGCTTCCTATTTTGACTTTGTTAAATTGAGAAACTATTTTAAGAAAACTGACGTTAGCTTTATGAATATATCTGAGTATGAATATATTTTTTTAATTTTTAATTTATTAAAAATGAAATTATTTAAATTTAGATATTCGGATCAAAAAAGTGTAGAAAAATCCAGATATTTTTTTTTTCATGGCAAAGTACATTTCATGTTGTTGACTGAGAGATTTTACTTTTACAAGAGATATAAAATTCGAGGTATCAACCATTTAATATTCTATGATCTGCCAAACTATGCGGAATATTACAGTAGCTTTTGTAACTTTCTTCCTGATCCAAAGCGATTTAAAAATGGTCAACTCGAAACGTTTTCGAGCACTGTACTCTACTCTCAATTTGATGCACAAAAATTATGTGCCATTGTTGGTTATCAGCGTGCAACTCATATGATCAATTCAGATAAATCTGTGCACATGTTCATGACCGAATAAACAAAATTTATTTTAAAAAATAAAAAATTTAAAATTTTTTTTTTTCTTTTATTCGATTTAATGGAAAAAATTGATTAGTTTTAAATTGCTTAAAAATAAAATTTTAAGACTAGAATTTTCCAGAAATTTATTTTTGAATAACGTTACCTTTGATTTTCTAAAATCAACTTCAATTTGACATAAATACTTTTGAATTTATTAAAAAAGCCATCAATTCAAAAGTCATTTCTGGTGTAAATAGATATTGTTCTTTTAAGTAGAGTAATAAAAAAAGTTATTAATAATTTTACAAGAAAAAAATTACAACTTAATCATACTTAAAAATAAAAAATAATTAAGTTGTTTTGATTTTGAAAAATTTTAGTCCAAAAAAGCGTGGTAAAGTTAAGAAAAAAATTAGATTGTAAATTCCTTCTGTTATTTCACTTTTAACTTTTTAAATAACTATATAGTAATTCAGGGTTGAACCGTTAATGGGGTAAAACCATGAATTCTTCTTTGAATGACTATAAATTTTCTTTGAAAAAAAATTTTTCTTAAAAAAAAAAAAGAATAAAAAGAACGTCTTTGATAATAAAAATGACCAATAAAAAAGAATTTTTTTTTTTTTTTATTTCATTTAAACGACTAATCTTCGCTACTTAAAAGAAAATGCCGATCCTCAAAAAAAAACTTTCTTGATAATCGGTAAAAATTTGAACAAAGAACTTAACTTAACCGATTTTCTGTTATTTTAAAATAAAATAAGTTTAAGAAAAAAATGGGGTTGGGGTTAAACCGTTAATTTCATTTATCGCAATAAATAGTGTGAATTTTCTATTTGATTGATATTTAAAAAAAAAACTTTTTAAAAATGCCGAGAAGTAACTTCCAAAAAACCCAAAAAGCTTATAGCGAAGAAACTTTACAAATAGCCATTGCCGAAATTGAAGCTAAAAAATTAAATAACCATCAAGCTTCTGTGCGCTTTAACATTCCATATTCAACACTTAACGACCGAATTAATTAAAAGTACAAAAGACCTGCAAATGGTAAAGATGCTACCCCATGGATCCCTAAAGAATTTGAAACACTTTTAGTTGAAGTGATCAAACAATTAGCTGATTGGGGTCATGGTATTAATTTTGCTAGCATTAGAAACTTTGATCAGACACAATTAAGTTGGGAAAAAAAACAAACCGGCCAACTTAGTTGAAGAGGCGAAAAAGTCATTGGTTCTATCTGTTCTTCAGCTTCTACAATCAGCAAATAAAGAGAAAACGTCAACAAAAAAAACGAGGATTAAAAGAAAGTAAGGTGAAGTTTTGACTGAGAATCAAGTTTTGAAACAATTAGAAGATGAAGAGGCAAAAAAGTTGAACAAAAAGAGGAAAAAAGTGACAATAATCAGTGATGAAGAAGATGAATAAAAGTCTGAAATTGAAATAATTCCACTGAACGACCAAAAAAGTTGTTTCAAATGTAAAACAGTATTTTGAAAAGCAAAAACAAATCAAAACAAATGGATTTCTTGTGAGAAATGTAACAATTGGTCTTGTGGGAAACGCGTTCCAAGAGGCTTTGATTTAACAATGGAATTTTTTTGTTCAAAAAAGTGTTCTAAATAGATAAATTTTGTTTTAAAATAGGATAGATATATTTTCTTATACTTTTTTTTGTATTTTAATTGCTTGAATTTATGTAATTCACGGATATACCCCAATGTAAGCGTTGAAACGTTAATGAAAGATCTTATTTTATTTTAAATAAAGTTTTTTTTAAATTAAAGATAATATTCTTATTATTATTTTATATTTTTTTCGAAAAAAAAAATAATCTCACAACTAATTAGCGATCAAATAAAAGAATTCACCGCTTTACCCCGTTTAACTATTTGAAAAACTAAATTTTTTGCTTTAAGTCAACAGTTAAGATTGATTCGGTTTCGATTTAAAAATAAGTTCATTTCTGATTATTTTTAAGCAAAGTGATTATACACTATTTATTATTCAAAGTAACTTTTTCCAAAAATGGGCTTTATAGATATTTTAAAGATTTTTCTTAAATGTCATTTTTTTTTCAAAGTAGAAGATATCACTTTTATACAGATTCTATGGATAAAAATTATAATTATAATTATGAATTATTCAAGAAATTTATTAATTTCTAGAAATTAGTATCTTATTAATTCAATAAAAGTTATGTCTATAGTACTTAAATTTTTTGGAAAATTTAATTTTATTATTCAATTTTTATCGTGGTCAAAATTTATCTTAAAAAGATTTATTTGCATATTTGAAGATATGCTTCTGCAGTAAAATTTAAAATCAGAATTTACTTAAAACCCTACTTTTAATGATGATTTTAAAACTTAATCATAAACTTAAATTTGTCAATTTTTTTCTTATTTTGGTTGAAATTATTTAAAGCATTTAGATGAAATATGTGATTGTTAAGATAAAATAAGATTTGAAGAAAAACAACAAAAAATTTGAATAGATAATTTATTGATTTTTGATGATTAAGAAGTTTAAAAATCAGTATGACTTAACACTTAAAAAATACTTATTCTAATTTATAATAATAATGTCAACATTTCGTAATTGATCAAGATTAAAAGATGTTTTAACTGAAATTAAATAAAAATTCCTCATTTCAAAAAAGATAATTATAAATTTTATCCTTCTTTTTAATTAAATTTTTTTATCTCTCAGGACACATAAGACTTCCTTTTTTTAACTATTATAAAATCAGATATAATTTATTTACTGTTTTTATATCTAACAATAAAACAAAACAGGATTTAATTTTTACAAATATTAGTTTAAAAAAAAATCGAAAAAAATTAAATTATAGAAAATTTATTTAAGAATTACCAAATTTAAAACCAAATCAAGTTAATTTATAAAAAAAATGAATACCGTTTATTCTAAAAAAAAGTGATTTAAAGATTTATTTTTGGATTTATTACTACCCAAATCATGTTATTATGATTTTTTACAATTTAATTATACAAACTAAAATTTAGCACTTCTTTAATTTAATAATCTCCAATTTTCACCTTTTTTCTAGGCAAAAAAATAAGCTCGGTTCTAGAATTTATAAATTGCAGAAATTTGTTTCCCAGTCAAAATTTAGTGTTTACACATTATGAAAATGTAAAAAATATGTATGTCATTAATAAATAAGATAAGTACTAATTTGTGAAAAGTTTGCTTAAATGTGAAGCTGTTTGGCAATCCAATGTTTTTGGGTACAGAAAACTTGCGAGTGAATGAAAAGACTTGATTGAAAAATGCTTTAAGGATGGCAATCTTTAAAAAAAATCTTGCATGATTCAATAAATTTTGTCATTTATAATTCCATGTCCGTTAAAAAAGTGATTTTCATTTTATCGCTGGAAATAATATTTTCACAATATAAAAGATTAAAAATCATCATGACATGTTTTCGTAGTGTAAAATTTGATATTAATTTTACAAAATTTATTGATAGTAGCATTTTTCAAATAATTAAATGCTAATCAATAAAAAAATTCTATTTTTGTGATGGTTTTAAAATCTCACATGATTACGCAGCTGATTTTAGTAGGTTTAGATCAAATTCTATTTACTAATATTAATTTCAGCATTAATTATTTTGTGTATGATGTTTAACAATGCAGCAAATAAATTTGAATTATATCATGTAGCAATATTTAAAAAAAAAACACTATATAAAAGACTAACGACACATCATTCTTTAGTCCAATTGCATATGCTTACTAAGTCTTGTTTGAGCCTTGGGTTTGAGTTAGAATTATTAATAAGAATGTGTCCACCATGTTCGCATGAAAGACAAAAATCAGCTTTGGAAACATTGGAAAAAAATATAGTTAAATATTTCGTATGGTCAACATTAATCATCTTTTTTTAAATAAAATATTATTTTAATATTTTATAAGAACATTACTAGAATATATTAAAAAATTTTAATTTATTAATTAAAATTAATATTTTAAAATGAACATATTAGATTCTTGAAAATTCGAAAAATTTAATTATTTTAACATAATGACGATCTCATGTTTAATGATGCATATGTTCATTAGAACTTTAAAAAAATTGAGTTATCTTTAACGAACATTCTTGACCAGTGCTTTAGATGTATTAAATGTATTAAATTAGAATAAAAGCTGATTTACAACTTCTTTTATATTACTTTTATGGAATTTACTTAGTTATTTTTATAAGGGTTTCAAAGATAAATGGAAATAATTTGAAGTTTTATCTTGTAATTGAAGTAGACATTTATAATATTGCGTGTAACCATTTCATAATGACTACTCTAAGCTTGAAGTTAAAAATGTACCTGGAAATATTATGATTCAGCTTTTAGATGGACAGATTTAGGTTCAAAATTTTGTTGTTTGGTGTAGATTATCAGCAACAAAAATTTTAACAGGTAATTATCTCAGAATTTATAAAGAAAATTTTAAGCATCAAGTAAAATTTGTGTAAGAATCAAAAATTTTAAGTCGAAAAATTGTGATTTTTTAATTTTTATTAATAAAAATTTACAAATTTAAAATAAAAAAAATGTTAACAAATCTCTTTCATTTTGATTTATAATATACCTAAAATGAGTTTTCGTTTTCACATCTTTTTAAAATTGCATTCAAATTATTTGAATTAAAAAAAAATTTCCATGCTTTTGTAATCTTGATAAATATTATTTTAGAATAAAGTTAGGTGATTGAAGCCATGGGTGATATATTATTTGAAGATATTTTCGATGTTAAAGACATAGACCCAGATGGACAGAAATTTGATAGAGGTAACCTTTAATCGGCATAAATTACAATTTAAAGTAAAAATTTGCAAAATTTAAAAAAAACAGTTTCTCGGCTATTCTGCGAGAGTGAATCATTCAAAATGGACTTGATACTTGACGTGAATACACAAATCTATCCAATGGCTTTAGGTATGAAAACAAATATCTTATCTCAAAGTGGACATTTGAAAAATGTCAGTTAAAAATTATCTCCAAATCGCTTTATCTATGATTTATTTTACAACTGCAGCGTTTATCTGCACGCAAAATTTCCCACAACTCTTAACGTAAATTTTATCTTTATTGATAGATCCTAACACGAGCACGGCTCGTAATTCGGGTCGTAATTATATAAAACAACATTTTGAAAGAATAGCTTAATTCGGCCAAAACTAATATAATTTTATCTCAATTTTTTTGTTGATAATGGCTCTTAAAATTATTGGCTAGCGCGATACTGGACCATATATTAATGTTCTATAAATACCAAGTGAGAATTTGGTTAGAAAAAATGCTCCATTTAAGCTCTAAATTAACTACTCATTTTTAAAAAAAAATTTAATTTTTCAAATTTATTGCCCTTTTCATGAAAGATTTAAGACTATTATTATTTTAAGGCGTTTGGGTCCTTATCAAAAATTTTATCAAAGGTTTAAAATTTGAACAACGCATTTTTTTATTTCTTGTCGAGTTTTATTTTATTTATTGCTAAATTTTTTGTTAAAGGTGATAAATTTCGTTTGTTGATTTGCACCAAATTGAGAGATGATCAAGCTGATGATAACGAGTATAACCCATTAGACACCAGTCCGAGCCGAGCAGATCAGTTTGAGTATGTAATGCATGGTAGAGTTTATCGCATCGAAGGAGATGAGACTGCTACCGAAAGTGCTTCTAATTTGTAATTTACTCAATTTTTACTAATAATTAGACAATTTTTGAATAGTATCGGAAAAATCGTGCCTGATGATGTATTTACATTGAAATACTAACCAAAAAATTGTAAATGCATTAGTCTGGCATGGCTTATCCATACTTTACTAACAACTAACATCATCTATAGAAGATTTTTTTTCAATTTCAAATAATTTGATCGCTAAATAGCTTTTTATTTAAAGAAAAGCATACGTATCCTTTGGTGGTTTGTTGATGAGGCTGCATGGTGATGCAAATAACTTGTTCGGGTTTAAACAAGATGCAAATGTCTATCTTTTGATGAAAAAGCTGGCTTTCTGAGTTCATTCCACTAATTGAAAATATTTCGAGAATTTTTTGTTAACTACATGATAAAGTTAAATAAATTGTAAAATGTTTATAACATACTTTATTTCAATAGGAATTTTTTTTTTAATTTTTAATCATAAATTTAGCTTTTAAATTTTTATTTGAATGTCAATATTAAAATTTTATTTGTAAATCAATTCCAATCAAGAAATGACTCTAAAGCCAACCAATCTTTGAGAGTTGTCATTTTTTTAAAAAAATTAGTACGTTTGAAGAATTAGTGGGGACTGGATTATTTAGGAGTCTGCTAGCTGTTGTTTCAATATACAATAGTCGCTTGTAAAGCATTAGATTCAAATAGATGAGGAATATGGTTCTAAAAAAATTTTATTATTTTAATTAAGTTTAAATTTAATGAATGCTGAAAATCGATCTTATTGAAAAGCTAATTTCGTTATTTTTAATTTCTCTAAAAATTATTTTAAGCAAAAAAATTAAGATCAAAATCAAAAATTTTTCATTATTATGGAATTAATCATTTTGTGGAAAAAAATTAAAAAATTTATCTTGTTAATCTCAAAAGTGAATCAAATTCATATGATCAAAAGCTTTAGCTGGAGTTAATCCCTAAAAATCTATAAATCACTGATCCGAACGTTGATCGACTATTTTAACAGGACTATTGTCTCATTATTTAAACTGTGAAAAAGAAAGAATAAAGCTAATTCTGCAAAAAATGCAAAACAAGATTTAGAGAATAATTTAATTTTTCCTCTAAAACCAAGCATTGATACGATTCACAAAACGCTGAAAATCAATAAACTAGAAGACAGCTCAAACTTTTTTTAATGAAAAATTAATGAAAACGAAATCAGATAACTTTCCAAAAAGACTTCCAACCCAACCCAACAAAAATTCCGAACTGTTTTCGATAAGATACAGTTAAGCTTAGATTATACAAAATTATTTCTACCAGGCTAGCTGAAAAGAACGAAAAGAACTGAAAGGAACTTTTCCCTGTGTTTTTTTATTAGACTTTGCAAAAGCATTCGACAAAGTTCTGCTTTCACGACTGGTTTATAAATTTAGCAAATATGGATTTGATGATATATTATTAAGTTGGACAAATTCCTTTCTTACAAATCGTTCTCAAAAATTTATTTTAGGAGAAGCTGTATCAACTTGAAGGCGTGTTAAAAGTGGCGTGCCTCAGGTACCCGTTTTGGGCCCCTTGCTCTTTGTGATCTAAATCAAATGTTTCGAGAAACTTGAGCTTATTTTTTGCTGACGATACCAAGCTCTCGGTTATATAAGTTGTTGAAGACTCAAAAGTACACTTCAATAGTTAAGGCTCGAAATAGACATGGAGGAGGAATAGCTATGGTAGCAAGAGACGGAATTGAATTTAAACAAGATTACTCATTTGATAAGTTTAGTGAAGAGCTTCTTTGTATTAAAATATATCTAAAAAACACTCAATTTTTTATTTTTAGCCTTTACAATCCACCAAATACTGTACTTCCTTTTGAACTTTTCTTAGATATCTCAAAGAGATGTGGAAATTTTATAAAAGGGGGTGATTTTAATGCGAAATCTAAAAGTTTAGGTTGTTTTGGAGAAAACGAAAATGGTTTTATCTTAGAAGATATTTTTAGCAAGCTCAATCTTTCCGCAATCAATGACAGTACACCAACATATAATATATTGAAGTCCTTGATCTATTCTTAATACTTTCATCATTATCGGATAAGGACTTCAAAAATCTTATAGACCATGATATGTTAAGTGACCACTTTCCAATTCAAACTTGTATATATAAACCTATAATCATTCAATTACAATTAAACCCTTGAAAACAAGTTTTAATTTTAAAAAAGTAAATTGGGGACTTTACTGAGATATACTTAAGTCATCAAATCAACGTATAAGCTCTTTTACGAACATTAATGACATAAATGAACACATTTCAAAAAAGATCATTAATGCTGCCCAAAAAAGTGTTCCAGTTTACACTCAAAAGTCTTTTAAACCGAGCTTACCGAAAAATATTGTCTTATTAATCAAAGAACGAAGGAAAATTAGAAGATTTTTCCAAAAAACAAGGTGTCCTTCTTTAAAGATAACTTTTAATAAGCTTACATCTGAGATACGTTTAGCTCTTAAAGAATTTTGGAAATAAAACTGGAAAGAATTAACTATTAAATATTTAATATTATATTAAATATTAACAAAATATCTTTCAAATAGAAAATGGGGTCTAAAATCAAAAACATTATGTAATCTTTACAAGTCCTTAATAGGATCAATCTTGGATCATTCTTTTCCTTGTTTAAATTCATTCACAGAAACTAACATCAAAAAAATACAAGTTATTCAAAATTCAAATAAATTAAAGCTACCATAAAGTACAGGAAGGAAAATAGTTTTTAAAAGTTAAACCTCATTGTCTATACATGATAGAGTCTGATGCTTCTTTCCATTTAAAAATTTCTAAACTCCAAACTCAGGAGGTAGAACTGGTTTTGATATTTTATAATATCACTATTTTAAACTTTTCATGCAATTAATTTTATTGATTTGAATATGAATTTACACAACTTTTGGAAATTGTTTTTAAAAATTCTTTTTCCAATAGCCAACTCTTTTGAAATTTTTGAAGGAATATTTTGTTGTGTAAACTAAATTAATACTAATAAAATCAAATTAAAATTAATTTTAGGATTAGTCTTTAAAGCAAAATTAATAAAATGGAATAATTCCTGAATAATTGATTTTAATAGAATATTATCCATACCTCAAATCATTAATGAAGTCCTTTTTTAATTATCAATTTTATGTGGATTAAAATAAGCATTAAGAAATTTTTAAACCAAATTATAATTTTTTTACTCTAAACAATTTAGTCCAAAAATTAAGTCGAAAACTGACACTTTTTTATATTGTAATTAATAATTATATACCAAAAATAAAAAATATAAAGATAATCAAATCCTAATTATTTAAGACTGGTAAAACCTTATCTTTAAGATTGATTATCAGTATTTTTAGCAAAATGAAGTTTATAAACAAATTTTAATGATCATGATCAAAATTTTATTAATAAAAAAGGTTTTAATTAACTTTAAAATATAATTTAGAGACATATTTTCATGTTTAATAAATGATTATTTGCTTTTGCATTTAATAAATATTTTAAACCAAATTATAATAATATTTGATCATGTATTGAAAATTTAGATGAGTGCTTCATTTTGTAAAAATTACAAAATACTTACATTAAAATAAAATAGACCAAAAAAATTTTATTTTTTAATGATTCTTTTTCTAAATTTTGGTCATATTTACTATTTGGCTCAAAAATTATTTTACTTTTGTTTAAAAGCGAATTTTGGCTTAGCAAAGAATAACTCGTTTTAGCTTTTAATTTTTCGTTTCCAGCCTGCCTTGAATTTGAAGATGATTTTCTACTTAATATTGATTTAGTTGCCTTTAGTGGTAACTTGGTTTGAAAATTTAATTGATTTTGATCAGAACTTGATTCATTATCGCACGAAAATTCTTGAAATGTGGCTTCTTTCTTTAGATGATTAGACTTAATGAGAAAATTTTCTTGAAGTCCTTCGTAGCAAGACTTTTCAATTAAACCTAAAAGAATCGAAAAATCAAAATAAACATTATCAAAATTAAAGGAATTTACTTCTAATAAAATAATTCGGTTTCTGTAAGTACCTTACAATTCCACGAATAATCAAAATAGTTTTCTTTTCACCATCTTTAATCAACCAAAATGTATAACACAGTTTAAAACAATCGACATACATAATACCCGAGCTAGACGTCTCAGCTTCTATTACAAAATATTTATCATCAAGTTGTTTGATAATTTTCTTTTAATTGAAAAATTTAATTAGATTAAAATTTAAAGCGAAATTATTTGTTTTTACCACATTCTCCGTATTTTTGCATGTTTTATTACCGAAAATTCCGCCAACTTTAACTTCAAATTCGTTTGTCTTCTTCTTATAATTATTTTCTGTAGTCCAGCTTCCGGCATTGAAATCTTTTAGCAAAAAATTAAGATATTTCTAAAATTTTTTGAGCACAAATGCTTGTTGCACTTTGTTAGAGAATAAATATAAAATAAAATAATTAATTTAATTTCTATTTTTTTAAACACATATCAGAACACAATAATTATGAAAAATTTTCTAGAATCGAAATTTTCAAATTATCTTATTTTTATCTCCTCTCTGATTTTTAAAAAAATTAAAAACAGCAATTAACCAAGCATTTTTGCATTATTTAAAATAATTCTTACTGAAAATGTTTATCAATTTAGCATATTCCTGGTAAAATCGATTGAATTCAAACAAGCAACCAAATAAATAAAAAATTGATAAATCAAAAGAGTCTTTAATTAACAGTCTTCCAAATTTCTCTTCATCGTCTGGGTCATAGCCATCAGATCTTAAATATTTATATTCGCAAATGGCATTCAAATGATTTCTAGATTTTAATTTTTTTTTTGCAGATGACCGTAATGACATAATTGTACAACAATAAATAACTTAGGCTATGATTGTTTTTTAAAAATTATTTTATAAGAATATGTTAAATATATTTTTGAAAATCAGTCAAGCAAAGACGAAAATAATAATGATTTTTAAATTGCTTTGAATTCTTTAGACGTGTCAAATTTTAATTATTATTGATTAAAAGAAAAAGACTAAATTAAAATAAAATTTAAATTGGAAAAATATAAATAATGAATTCGTTAAAAATAAATATTCAGCAATAAAAGATTATTGGAAACTTTTTTAACTTTGACAAAATCCTTGTAAAAAATATCATCGTAAATTAAGTTATTTGAATTTGAAATAAAATATTCAATTTTTTATGTAGAATCTAGGTTTTAAAATGTTTTATCATGGATCATTCGAGAGAATTGGTTGAGTGAAATTCAGCTATTCTTCATGAGGGAAGGAGTATCACATATTTATTAACTTCAATGGCGTAAAAGCGTAAAAAACTAATAGAAAAAATCAAAGAATTATAGAAAAAAATTAGATTAGATTTTAAACAGTAGCAAAAAATTTGAGTATGTCACTTGAATACTATAGAGCCCGTATAGCCGAATGGTTTGCGTGTTAGTCATGCAAGCAGAGGATCGAGGGTTCAAAACCCGCTGAGGGTGAAAAAATCTTTAAATATCTCTGCAATACGGGGCGAATGTTTAAACCTTTTTCATCATAAAAATAGGGGGACCAGTTTCGGCTGGGTAATAATTGCGGTGTAGATGATCAACTCGATGCAGTAGCCTCTGTGTCAGGTCGTAGCCGTTGCTCAAAAAGGTATTTGAAAAGGAGATGAGCGCCTCTCCATTATCCACTAGGAAAGAATAGGGTCAATTATTACTTGAATACTATGAACCCTTTGAATCCAAAGCAAGTTAATTTTGTTGGTATGAGTATTTCAATTCTTTTTCTTTTATGAAGCCTAAAAAAAATCAAAAATGACCGATTATATAATCATTAATTGTCTGTGATTTTTAAAAACAATATATATTAATTTATCTTTTAAAAAGAAAGTGTAAATTAAAGATTTCAAATTGAAAGCTATTTTTTAAATTTTGATGAATTTTAGGAGACAAAGTTGTCGAAACCTCTGTCAATTATTTTTATTAAATCGTACCTTGAGGGTGAGCTTCCGATGACATGGAAAAACGCCAACGTTACACCACTGCATAAAAAAGGGTCAAAGGTAGAACTGGGTAACTATAGACCAGTGTCGCTGACATCAGTCCCTGGTAAAATAATGGAGAAGATTTTAAGAAATGAACTGATCCAGTATCTCACAGAAAACAACCTTATTAACCAAAAACAACACGGTTTTATGCCAAACAAATCATGCACAACAAACCTTATTGAATTTTTAGACAAACTAACTTTTGAGAAGAAAAAGGTAATTCAGTTGACGTAATTTACACAGATTTTTCGAAAGCGTTTGATAAAGTACCGCACAAGAAACTTTTCGCAAAATTAATTGCATATGGAATCAATAACCAAATGCACTCATGGCTCAGGTCATTCTTAATCGGAAGAAAGCAACGTGTAGTCATGGGCGAAACTATGTCAGACTGGGAAGATGTATCGAGTGGAGTACCAGTTCTTGGCCCTATTTTATTTGTAATTTATATAAACGACTTGGTCGAAGTTTTAAAGGAAATTTAATTTATCTTACGCAGATGATTTGAAAATAATCGGACCCTTAAGTCAAGACGTAACTTTACCACTCTCTCTTCAAAATGATCTAAACAGCCTTACTAGTTGGGCAGATATATGGTCTACCGATCTAAATTTAGAGAAATGTATAGTAATGCACATTGGAAAAAATCCCAACTTTCAATATCAAATGCTCAACCAAACAAATGGTTTAAGTCATACTCTAAAAGAAACGGCAGAAGAAAAAGATCTAGGTGTTTACATAACAAATGATCTGAAATGGAAAAAACAATGCTCAGCAGCATCTGCAAAAGCAAACAGAGCATTAGGTATGATCAAGCACACATTCAAAAACTTAAGTGTTACTTCTCTTAGGCTACTCTATACAGCACTAGTTCGTCCACATCTTGAATATGCTGTAAGCGTCTGGAGTCCTACAACTAAAGGTGATATACAGATAATCGAAAAGGTACAACGGAGAGCGACTAAACTTCTAAGTTGTCTAAAAAATATTCCATATGAATCAAGGCTAAAGATTTTAAATTTGACAACCCTTGAAGAGAGGCGAAAAAGAGGTGATTTAATCCAAATGTACAAACTAGTCAAAGGTATGGAAAATATAAATTTAATAAATGGAATTAATTATGCAAAAACAACAACAGGACCAGCTGGTAATTTAAGAAGACATGACAAAAGACTAGTGAGAGAACTGACCAAGAAGGGTTCTCAACGTTTCAATTTCTTAACTAATAGGGTGGTGGATATATGGAATGGTTTGTCAACAGGAGCTGTAAATGCTGTTTCACTCAATAGTTTTAAGGCAATAATCGACCGAGAAGTTTTTGGTATGGATAAAAGCAAAGACTGCTAAGGCTCTTAATGGGCCAGGCGCCATATTGGCGTTGGTATAGCGATCATTTTCGCTGTACAGCAGTTCACACTACTACTACTACTAATACTACTACTAAAGTTCGAATGTCAATACTCAAAGGATTTTTAAGATAGTCGTATTAACAGAGTTTTTTTAAATTCTGGATTTGAAAGATAAATAAAAATTATTTAAAATTTCTTTTATTTTATATACACTTTTTAAAATTATTGAAAATTAATTTATCTAAATTCTTAAAATTAGAATCAATCAGATTTAAAAAATGAACTTTTAAAATCCTATGTTAAACTATCCACTGAGTTGATTTTTGGTGTAAGAAAAAAATTAGATAAGAAAAAATTTTTGCATTCTTTTCAAATAGCATTTTCATTTCTTTTTTTTAAGAAAATCATTTCGATCACTTTCACATTTTAATTCTCATAATTCGGATTCGAATTCATTTAATTTTTAAAATATTTAATTTTGTTAGAATATTCTTTCACATGTATTATTTTCGGTTTTTACATTCGATTAAAACCAAATTAAAAAACTTTTTATTTTATTTTATTCATTATTATTTATAATAATTACTTCTTTTTTTATTTATTAGCTAAAAGATCTTCTGAGCCCATTACAGATATACAAATAATTATTATTTGTATATTATTAATATTATATTTATACGTAATAATTATTATTAATAAGAATAATTATTTGTATATCTGTAATGGGCTCCGGAGATCTTTTAGATAATAAATAAAAAAAGAAGTAATTATTATAAATAACAATGAATAAAATAAAATAAAAAGTTTTTTAATTTGGTTTTAATCGAATGTAAAAACCGAAAATAATGTCAAACAAATGTGTTTTCTTTTTAATTTTTATATTTTTATATTGGTTTATCTCTAGTGTCTCTGTAAGTATCCTTTAGATTTCTCAGAGTAATAACAAATAAAGATAACTGTTTAAATTTTGGTTTATAGAAGAAATTTTAAATTTTTTAAAATCTGAAGATTGGGATTTTGTGTTCAAAAATCGAAATTTCAGATTTTGTCGAAATTTTTAAATAAAGTACTTTTATTAAAAGGAATTTTTAATTGTTTTTAAGTGAAAAAACATTTAAGAAATCATTTATCACAAAAAAATTTAATAAAGCATTTTTTATTGAAATTTTGTCTTATAACATTTGCCGTATATAGATAATATTTGTCGCTACAAAAATTTTTAATTATAATTCATTTTAAAAATATACAATTAATTTTAAATGATAAAAAATTGAATTCATTTAAAAATTTCTATTTTAAAATTGAATGTCATGAATTTTTTATTTTTGGACTAGATATTTTTAACAAGCGGATATAAGCATTCACTTCTTATTTTGTTGGTACTGATGTCTGATTAAAACTGCTATTTTTTCTATTTCACGTAATTTTGCATAAAGTATGAGATTAAATATGAATAAAATAAACATCCTTGGAAAAATAACTATTAATAAGATTAAATTTGTACTCAATTTTCAAAACTTACAAAACTAAAACAAATTTGATGAATAAGTCAATTTTGATATTTAGTGAATCATTTTTTCTTTGTTTATCATTTCTTTCAGAAAATTCGAGAGAATTGATGTTCTTTTCTTTTTCTGACTGTCTATGGTTTAAGGATCTTTTATTCGGTAACAAAATTTCGTTTTCTTTTGGTTCCAAATTGTTGCTTATTATTTCATTTGAGCTAGGAGTTTTCAAAATTTTTGAAAAAGAACATTTTTTTGATTTTATTGATTCATCAGAGGAAGAAATTTCGTCATCACTGGAAAAATTTTTAGACGAAGACATGGAAGATGTTAATGAGGATTTGGTTTCAACTGTCGACTTTTTAAAATCTATCTCAGTTGATGTTTTTATAATCGACAAATTAAACATGCGCAACCTTTCACATTCATTTTGTAAGCTTTCTAGCATTCCTTTGAAAAAATCACTTAAACTTGCATAGCAATTTTTGTCGATTAAAGCTTGAAAAATTTATAAAAATGAATTTTTTTTCATTTAATTAAAAAAATACTTACCTTTGATTACAAAATTTGGTTTTGACAAATAAATTAATGATGAATGAACTCTTAGTCTACATCGCTTATCAGATGGTGAACCCGTTATACAATATCTATGGCAAATTTTGAAACAATCTGAGTAAATGACTCCCGAACTAAAAGTTTCTGTTTCAACTACACAAATGTTATTTTCAACATATTTTACAATTTTCTTAATTTTAAATAAAATATTGCTTAGATAAAATTAAAAAATTTAAAACTTTTATTCTTATTTTTGTAGTTCTAAAATATAAAGAAAAAATTATGAACTCCAAAAAAAGCTTTTCTTTTTTATAAGTATAAATTTTCATCAAATACAACCCTGGATAAAAAAAATTTTGACGCTAAAATTTATACCTAACTAATTTTAAGAGGATTTTTATAATTTAAAGTCTGTCTTACATAAGTTTCGATGTTTTTACAATATTTAGATGCAATGGCATGGGAAATTTCGATTAAATATTCTGTTTTTCTGGTCTTGATTTCGTTCTCGATTTTCCAATCATCTGCTTTAAACTCTTAATCTAATTTTAGATAATCTATTCATGAAAAAAATTGTAGATGAACATTCACTTACCTGAAATTTTTCTCGTTTTCAAGAATTCATAATAAAATTCATTGAATTCAAATAAGCATTCAAATAAATATGAAAACGACATTTCAAAAATTTGATCAAGATACATTTTTCCAAGATGATCGCTGCAATGGCATTCAGGTATTTGTTCAGTCTTATAACTTGATAATTCAGTGCCATTGTAAAAATTGCTTTTGTATTTTTTATTAAGATGGATTCTTGATGAAGATTTTATCGACATTTCTAAATCATTTTGAAATAAAAATTTAAATTTTGAATATTTTATTCATTTAGTCAGTCTTAGATGATAAGCATAAATAAATTATAAAAAAACGTCTAAAAATCAAATAAAATATTATTTGATGAAAAATTTTCTAGCAAATTTTTTGAGTCTAAACTATCCTTGATATTTAATGATAAATTAAACAAACTCATTTGAATTTAAAAAAATACTTTTTATAATTAAATTTTTTATAGGAAAAATCGTAAGATTTTTCTTCGCTTGTTTACCTTTTCTTTGTTATTAGTCTTCATGATGATTGTACATGGTATAGAATATTACCAAATTCAAAACATATAATTTTCCGAACTTAACTTAGAAAACGTGTCGATTAAAATAGTTCAAAATCTAAATCTCTAGGTAAAGTGGAGTAAAATCGTGAGAAAAAATGAAATAGAAATTAAATTCATTTAGGATTCAAAATAATTTTTCAAAATTGAAGCTATGGTCAAGATTGAAAATTTAATCAAACAATTTTGATCGTGAATTACATATCGATCGAAGTAGAGAATTCTATAAAATATACTTGACAAGGTTTTACATTTAAAATTTTACTAATTTTAATCTAAGAAATTGACAAAGATGAACAATTATAAGCATTTTTCAATTTTTCTGGTTAATATTAAATTTTTGGATGATTAATAAGTGTTTGCATCAATCTAATCTAGATCAATAATGAGGCAATATTTCTTTTGAATCAATTTAAACCCTTTTTTTTGATTTAACAAAGCAAAGAAACAAATGAATAGATAAAAAGACATATTCACAATTTAAAATAATATTAATAATAATAGTTACAACAAGCTAGCAAGCTAGACTTGCGAAGATGAAAAACAGTAGGATCCCATCTATGGTAACTGTGGTTTGTACACTGTGTTTAGAGCACAGTCACTTCCAGCTCTGCCTTCATCACACTGAAGATTGATTATTCCTTAGGTCACCATTCCCTCGTATCGATTCTACCGAGCCTCAGGACTTCATCCATGGTAGGTTTCTCCTTACGTCTGTACTTATCTAGTCTATTCTTGAATTTGTTGACGGATATGGATTGTACGATCTCTTGGGGTAGGTATAGCGTTCCATGGTATAGTCACTCTATAAGTGAAAAAGTGCTCTCTCAGTTGGCTGTTGGCTGGGACTGGTCGGACAAAGCTGTGCTGATTGGAGCTTCTTCTTGTTCTACCGTTGACTTTGACAGACGGGGCTATGTGCCAGTTTACAATGTTGGTGCCTGTGTAACATTTATAGAATTGAATAAGATCACCTCTCGTCCTCCTGTCCTCCAGGGAGGTTAGATTTAGTTTCATCAGTCTCTCACTGTAGTCAAAGTTTTTAAACTGTTTGACCAGTTTGGTAGCTCTCCTTTGGACATTCTCTATGGAGGTGATGTCTCTCCTTAGATGTGGTGACCAGGCCACAGCGGCGTATTCTAGATGTGGGCGGACAAAGGTGATGTAGAGGGTTCTGAAGATGGTCGATGTCCAGCATTTGAATGTCATTCTAAGGATACTTAGTGCACTTCTTGCTTTTGACACCGCATTCGATATCTGGTTCTCCGATTTCAAGTTGGAGGATAACATAATGCCAAGATCACGTTCCACTTCAGTATATTCCAGGACGTGTCTGTTTGAGGAATCTGTCTTTTCCATGGTGAGTTGTGGTCTAGTACAGCTTTTCTTACTTATTTCCATGACTTTGCATTTATCCGGGTGGAACAACATACGCCATTCATTGGCCCAGTCGACAAGGGCGTCTAGGTCTTTCTGGACAAGCTCAAGGTCAACGCTATTTTTAATCACCCCGATAAGTTTGCTGTCATCTGCAAAAAGCTTGATAATGATGACTTGATGACGCTCCCCTGAGGGACTCCACTGGTTACAGGTTTCCATTCCGAGTAGCTGTCTCCAATCATAACTCTTTGCTTCCTACCACTTAGATAACTTCTTATCCAGTTCCTTAGTTCTTGGCAGAAGCCCAGTTGCTTCAGCTTGAAATGGAGGGACTCGTGAAATACTTTATCGAAGGCTTTCTGAAAATTTAAAAAAACAACTAAGGTTTGATGGCTATTGTTAAAGGCATCCATTATCGTATCCATAGTCTCCAGGAGATTTGTGATACAAGACTTGTTTTGTACAAAACCATGTTGTTCCTTGGTGATCAGGTCGTTATTAATAAGGTGTTCCAACATCACATCCCTGACCATTCTTTCCATAATTTTACATGGGATAGCTGTGAGTGAGATTGGGAGGTAGTTTGCTGAATCAGTCTTGTCGCCTTTCTTGAATACTGGGGTGATATTCGCACTTTTCCAGCACTCTGGTACAATTCCAAATTTGAGCGAGTTCCTGAATATGCTATTAAGTAATGGACCTAAAGTCTCCGAGCAGCTTTTTAGTACCAATGGATGAATGCCATCCGGGCCTACAGATTATTTTAGTTTTCTTATTGACCAAGGTTCGAATTTACAAAAAATTTTAATGAAATATCTTCATTAAAATAATTTTTTTTAAATTTAAGTTTATTAAATTATCATGCAATGGTCGAATTATTTTTTCTTACATTGATTTTTTCTAAAAAATTGTAATTACACTAGTAAAGCTAAGAAACATGGCTTACTTGGATTTATGTGTAATTAAAAAAGCTCAAAAACGAGTTTTTTTCCGAAATCTTAGGTAATATAAATCTAAAATTTAATTTTATTTAAGTTTAAATAAAAAACTTAAGTTTCTTTTTTTTTAAATTAATTTTAAATAATTTTTTGATATTTTTGAATTTTGATATAATTTAAAAAAAAACATTTAAAAATTGCAAAAGCCAATTTAATATTCTTAATGGTTAGCGTCATTTTTTCATTAGTTTTATCTGCAAAATCTAAAATTTTTGCCAGCTTAAGTTTGCTGTAATTAAATTCTTTAAACGTGAAATTTAAGTCGATTCACGTCTTTAGATATCTCATATCTAAATTTAGGTACAAAAATAACTTTTTTTGAGACCCACTGGGCAAATCAATTATATTATTTTTCTGAAGCTAAATTTTATAATGTAAATTAATTTTTTATCATAAAATTTACCTTAAAATTTGGTAAAAATTGTTAAATTTTTTTTGTTATGTTTTTGATCAAGAATAATGATTATATTGAATAGTTGAATAGAACTTTAGTCTGTAAGCTTTGGTAAAATTTTCCATAAATGTTAAAATGTGGTCATGTTAAAAAAAAATCGATCAGTTTGAATGATAAAAATTTAATGAAATAATAAATTGAAAAAAAAAAGAAATTTTTTTTTTTTTTTTAAATTTTAAATTGAAAAACCGCAATTCAATTTTAAGTTGAATTTGCAAAAAATTGAAAAAACCGTTTTTTTCTCCTGAAGCTTTTTCAACTAAAAAATTTCATAAAGTACACAAGCTACGTTTAGTTTGGTAATCATAAAGTAACCATATTATTAAATGAAATAAATGCTAGATTTTTATTGTTTCATAGACAACAAATGATTTAATTGCCACTTTAAATTCCAAGACAAAAAAAAGTTTAATTAAATTCAAGAAAAAAATTGATCCTAATTTTCAAAGAATTTCTGATGATCTAATAAAATATCAATATTTTGAGGTTTCTTTTTTTTGTCTATATTAGCTATTCTAAACGGAAAACTTTTTTGCAATTTTTGAACAGTGAGTTTAAAGACTATTGCTAAAACAGGGACCACCCCTTAAAGCACGAAGGAATAATAAAATAACATTCTTTGTTATCTAGAACAAAATTTTATGCTCTTTCACGCAAAATTGAGACCTAAGCCGTAGGACTTTTAGCTTTTGCTCCCCAAATCTCTCAAATAAAAAATAACCAAAAAATTTACGGTTCACTTTTTTTTAGCCAGAACCAAAGGCCCGCTTTTCGGCGCCCACCACTTTTCTGGTGCAACTTTTTGTGTTGTTTCAAGCAAAATTTTGAGCTAAGCTCTAGGACTTTTCCTTCGGTATGCACAACCGTTCAAATGTCAAATTTACAGAATTTAAAATCAAAAAATTCAAAGTCAAATTTTGAGTAAAATTTAATTTTTTTTGTTAGTCCATTAATTGATGGCCAAAAATATTTGTAAATTAATAATTTCAAAAAATTTATTTTTTAATTTTAAAGTAACATAAACTTAGATGAAAACTGATCAATTTATTGCAAATTTTTTTCTTAAAATTTTCTTTAATTTGGACGGTTCAATGAAGCATTGATTCAGTTTTTAGAACAGAAAAATAAATGATCCCGATCCACATTTTTTTTAAGAGTTTGAATTTTTTATTTGGAATATTCAACATTTTAAAATAAAATAAAATTTAAAAATTAAATCTGGTCTTTAAATGAAAAAGCTAAAAAAATAAAATAATTTTTGAATAGTACTTCGATTAAGCTATGATAAATGATTTTCCCAGCTTCAATAAATTATCATTCAATTTCGTACTCAAGAAAATGACTCTAAAATTTCTTATATTTAAATCAGTAAAATAAAAGCTTTTAAAATCTTCGCCATCTTTTTCTTTAACATAATCTAAATATCGTTCGTCTTTAAGGATACTGAAATCGCACAATTCTTTGAATAAATTTGGATTCACTTCATTTAGGCTTCTTTCAACATAGTCAATAAGATCAGACGAATCAATTAAATCTTTAAAAAAATTTAAATTTTTTTTTTACTTTTATTTTCTTTTTACCAAAAATTAAAACTTTTCCATAGCGAATTGCACTAATCACTGCAATTCTTAATCGTTCTGGCTCCATTGATTGTTTTTCCAAGCAATCTAAATAATTAGTGTCTCGGTGTCTAAGAAAAGCACTTACTCTAGTCGTTTCGTCAATAATTGTAAAACATTTATCAGGAATCTCAGGTGAGTCAAAAATAATTCCAATCATCTCTTTTAAATTCAATTCTTTTGGTGCTTTTAAGTTTACTTCAGAAGTTTTAGCTGAATCACTTTCTTTTGGCTTTGAAGATGCTGGTCTTTCAATAACTTCATTTTTTTTTTCGATTTCCTTGAAAATTTTGGAATTTTTCGAAGTTGTTTTGGATTTATTAATATTCATTTTTTTTTTAATTTTAGGGAAAAGTATTGTTTTTCTTTAAGTCTTCTCTTAAATTAGAAAAACCTTGATTCGACTGATTTAAATTTTGGCATAGTTACTATTTTACTTATTGTCATAGGTACAAAAATTTATATAAATGAAATAATTATTTTTTATTAAAAAAATTTAGACTGAGATTTACCCAGGCAGGTTGGTATGGAACTTAGTCCTTACTTCTAGCTAAATTTAATTAAGTTTATATTTTTTTCTGTTGTAGAATAATGAAAAATTTTGACAGACGTTGGTAATAATTGCTTCATTAATTTAGACTTATATTTTTTCGTGCTATAATATTTTAATTCTTTGCTATAATAAAAAAAATAAAATGATATAAAAATTAACGGAAATGATATAAACTAAAAAATAAAATTGATATATAATTGACACAATCTGATATAATAAATAATACCTGTGATATAAAATAAAAATACCGATGCTATATAAGAAAAATAGCACTTGCACGTGTCCGTTTTGGAAAAAAAACTACATTTGTAAACACGTATTGGCGATGATGTGTCGCTTTCATGATCTTGAATGGCATCCAAATGCCAAAGACGTGCCATTAGGCGCAAATAGGAAGAAAGGGAGACCTGGGAAAAATAAGCGAGCACTTGTAGTGCAACCATCTGAACTCCAAGATGAAAACAAAAGTGACGATGAAATGGACGATTCCTTTGAAATATATTTAGACGATGATGATGATGAAAATGATGATGAATCAATGGAAGAAATTACAACAAATGTTTTGGAAGCAAGAACACAACATAATGATGAAACTGGCTCAAGCGATCGTCATGATTTTGTTGTAACAGTATCAGATAATGAAGAAAATATTGATCCTATTCTAGTTGCAAAAAAAAGAGGAAGACCAGCTGGCTAAAAAAATAAACCAAAAGATCAATCAACCGGGTCTAATACTCATAAAAGACCAAAAAGAAAATAGTTGACCTTTTTTTCTTTGTTTTTTTATTTTTATATCATTTGTATTTTTATTATACTAGAAAAATAAAGAATTATAGAAAATAATAAAATAAAAATAATATTCTTATAGCATTATTTTTTTAAAGCAAACAATTAAATTTTAATAGCACGAAAAATAAGACCCATTAATTTATCTATTCTTTTAAAATCGCTACAACAAGTTCGTTATAATATAAGTCCAAATAAACAGAATTATCCCAATTGCTTGACAATACAACTAATAAAACAAATAATACGAATTTTGTATGAATTATAAATTTTAAATTTGTATTATCAAATTGTATCTAATGATACTGTCACGCTCACTACAGCGCGTTTGATTTATTAAAAGATAAATATTTGACTTATGCCAAATATTCAATCTTGGAAAAATCAACTGATCTACAGAAAATTTCAATAATAAATAATTTAATATTCAAAGACCCACATCCTCAGCATACTTTAATGTAATATCGCAATAATGGACTTATTTTGTTAATTAATTTATTCAAACAATTCTTAAACCAGGAATCAAATGAAGTTTTATTTGTTTATAAATCAGTTAAATTTCAAAAAAAGTAGATACCATTGGACTTGTTGAAAAAGCTACCTTAAAGCTTATCAATTGTTCCATTAGTAGAACGAGCTGATCTTTTAAGCTCGTTTATCCGATTATTCGTTGACTCATTAATTTGTCTTGCCTCATGTTCAACAAAATATTGGCGTCAACCTTCAGAGTTTCCTATCCGTTTGACACAAGAAGAATTTTTTGTCACTCTCTCCCCAAAAGTTGATTTGGTTGTAACCAAAGTTCCCTTTAATTCGTCCACTCTCTAAGGAATCGTGTCTCCTACTTGGTCTCTCATTTCAAAAGTTTTTCCTTTTTCTTTTGATAAAGTACCAGTCACCAACATACAATTTCTTATCTTTTTCCTTAATATTACAATAATCTTGATTTTCTTCTTAGCAATTTTGTTATTTTTTATCGTAATTTGATCGTCTTTATTCCTAAAAAATGACTTCTTTTCCGAAATAGTAATCAATCTACTTGTAAAATTAAACCTAAAAATCGACGATGTTTGGGTCTCTATCTAGCATCTCGTCTTATCTGTTAGTCCCTTCTTTCAGCAGAAAACATTAGGCCATTAAGATGAACTCGAACATCCCGTAAACCAGGACATACCTGAGTCCCCTTACTATTATGGATTTACTCAGGTGCCGCATTCTCAAGACGCTTAAATCTAAATATGCCGAAATATTACTAAAAGTGGTTAATTTACGAGACTCATTTGAAAGTGTGCATTGGTGAAAACCATCTCTCAAATCTACAAAAAAATATTCTGCTCCGTTAACTTCCGTTATTATGCCTTCCATAGTAGGCAAAACCTAACCAGTACGCTATTTATTTTTATTCACTGGACTGGTATCAATTTCAAATCTCCATAAGTAAATTAAGTTCTAAATTCACCCAAAAATGAGAACGGATTTTTATTCTAAAATCCTAAAACTTTAATTTTCGCCGGATCTAACTCAGGCTTCATCTTAAATCTTATGTGTCTGATATTATCTTCTCATAAAAATATACTTTTCATATTCAACGTTATTATATTTAGATAAACTATAGTTTCAAATATACAATAAACAATAAAAGCATATTGTAAAATAATAAATAACCTTTAAATTGTGGGTATTTTATGAATATTATTATTTTTATATTTTTATTTGAATTTCAATTATTAATTAGCTAAAAAGATAAACTTCATTCAGAACAGTTTAAATTAATGAATGCCAGAAAGGTTTTGATGTATGTTGTAGCAACTTACCCGCTGCATGTTAAAGTATTGCACGTTTAAGGGAAAAATAAGAAAAAATAGTAACGTAGCATTTATACAAAGGAATAGGGTATTTGGTGAATCTTTAATCGAAAATCTTTATGTACTCCTCTACCACTCTGGTTACCAATGGAACAATATTTCTCAACTCAAAAAGTCGATTCGAGACTTTTTACTAAATTTAAATTAATTCAGTGTTAATCGGTCTATAAAATAGAAAATTACATTAATATAGGACACCGGTCTGTTGATTAACCTTGAAATTAAATTAAATTACTAATTCTCCTTTTTAATCAAAAAACTTGATAAAAAAATCTTCAAAACGAATCTTTCTAGCTATTATTCAAATAAAACTAAAAAAGATTTTAACAGTTTATTATCCATTTTTTATATAAAATACTTTTTGGACTCGAGTCAACATAAAATATAGTTCATTTCGGAAAAAAAATAAAAAATAGTTGATTGAGGAATCTATCGTTTTAAGATTTAAAAACTAAGATTCACAAATTTTATCTTTAAGTCTTTTTAATAATAAAAAATAATAAAATCTGAAAATAAAGTAAAAAAATTAACAAAAATGAAACTTTGATTTACAAATATTAAATTAAAAAATAATTTGTGTTCAATTTTGAATGTTGCTAGTCTTGAGTTCGTAATTTTCTAAAAGAGTAGACTGTGATAAGTCAAATAATATTTGGACGATAATTGCAATAATTTTTACAATTCCTCGGGATCGTGGCTTTCAAAATTTTTATTCAACTGTTTTAAAGAATGTTCCATCTTTGAAATAGCCTCAAGTGTATTCTTGATTGCTAATTGCCAATTATTTTGCTCTTCAAAAGACAAATCTGTTAAAGCTTGATCAAATTGTCCAGATCTTAGTTAATTTAAATGAAATAAAAAAATTAAATTAAATTAAACTTTATTTAGTATTTTACTTGTACAAAAGATTTGGATCACTTTTTAAGCTATCGGCTAACGATTCGATGCGTCTAAGTTTATAAAATAATACACCGTTTATTATCATTAAACAGACCATTCTTAAATTTGAATAAAGTTAAAATTTTATTTTTTTATAATAGATTGCTTACGCAACAATAAAAAGTCTAACAATTGTATCTACATTTATTTCGATTCCGAAAAATGAAAATTTGTGTAAAGGAACCGATTGAGGTTGGTTTGAAGTGGATCTCTCTGGAATTGGATTATTTTCGGAATTCGAACGCTGAAATTGATTTTCCACTCGGTCATTACGATTTTCACCAGTGTGGTTTACATGACGTTTTTTCAAAATTTTTTTATTTAATGGTTTAGTTTTGTGATCTGATCGAATATGAGTTTCTATGTCAAACGAGTCAATGCGAGAGATTTCATCATTTGCCGTTTTAAAAGCAGAAATAGTACCGGTTTTTTCTGGTAATTTTTTGTATTCAGGCAAATTTTTTTCTGTAAGCACAAAAAAAAATTTATTTTTTGATGAAAAAAAATTTTTTAAATCGAAATGTTCAAAATTTAAATTTTTAGTAATTTTAGTTTCAGCGCTAGCCTAACCTAGTCCCCTTTATTTCCCAGTATTTTTTTATAAATAAAATTTGGTCTAAAAACTAAATTTTTTAGTCTTTTGCTTTTGAAATTTAGCAAAAAAAAGATTTATCTTTTTATTAGTAATTAAATTATTAAATGTAATTTGGTAATTTAAAATTTATTTTTCAAATTTATTTAAATTTGACCTGAAGTAAAATTATCTGATTCAAAAGAAAAAGAAAGTTATGAAATTAATCAAACAAATTCTTCAAGGCTCAGTTTATTAAATTAACTAATCCATTAAATTTTGAAACTAATTAATAAAGTCTTTAAATTCTTTAAGTTATGAAAAGAGTAATTTTTAAATAAAATCGTATTATTCATTATAGGACTATTTTTTTAGTCCACTTGACTTGACGCGAGTCCTGAAGCCCTATCATAGGAAAATAATCACTGTTCTAATGCTGAATGATAAAAACCGTTCAGAATAATGATTTCAATATGAAATCAAACCAGGGATTTTAATGAAAGAAGCATAACACTGAAAGCACAAGCTCAAATCCATTTTTTTTTGCGTCACGAACTTATACCCTCGGTAAAAGCATATTCTTTAAGAGAGTAAACCACTACCTTTCTATAACATTTCAATTAAATTATTTTTTAAGCAAGAAAGTTAAATTTTGAACAACAGTTTAGCATTTGATTTTTGATTAATTGAATAACCAAGTAATCCAAGAGCAATTGATCAAAAGATATTAAAAAAAAAAACATTAAATTTAAAAAAAAATCTTTGACAATAATTAAAATAAAAGATTTAAACATCAATCAAAAAGCTAAGACAAAATTTCTGCTTAATATCACCTTTAAAATCGGAGCTGGATATTTCTGAATTAGAACTATTATTTTCAAGGCCAATTTTGTTAAATGTTGATTCATGACATTTTTCATCATGAAACTGATTGACTATACTAGCTTAAGAAAATGGGTTAGTTTTTTTAGTAAAGCCCTCCGAATTTCCAAGAAACCTTGGAAACTGAATTTATTAAAAGACGCTTAATTAGTATTAAAATTAAATGCCTAAAACCAATTTCAAAAAACTAAATTTTACTTACCAATATATAAAAACGAATCTTTAATTGCGCTTATAGAATTTTTTTCAATAAAATCTTAAATTTAAATTTAATTAAATTTAATATTCTAATCAAAGTTCTTCTTTTACTTTTAATAATAAAATTTGGATTCTTTTTATAAAATATATGACAATTGACTATGACGCGAGTTTGACTAGCAGTGATTCTAGTAATACAAAATCGGTTCTTGACAACAAAATAATCTGAATAAGGCACATTGTGGGTCATACTACTTGATTCCATCACAATACAAACTTCAGATCGGTATTCCAATATTTTCTTATGGTTAAAATAATCATTTATTTTAGAAAATAAAATGAATAAAAAAAATGAAAATTCAAAGTCTAAAGCTAAATCTGTCAAAAAGCCAACTGGGCCTAAAAATTTGCCATCCAAAAAAGCGGTCGACGCCAAGGAACCGGTGAAAATAAAAAGCCCAGAAGTAGCAGTGCCGAATAGACCTAAAAGCGCAACAACTATTCTTGTCCAACCTAAGATGACCGACGAGCAGCTTAGAGTCTACAATTCAGCAGTTAAAATTCAATGTGCTTGGAAAAAGTTAAAAGCTGTCAAAGAACTCAATCAATTGAGGACCGAAAAAAAAGAACTGGATGAAAAATTAGCCAAACTAGAACAAGAGGCCTACATTCAAATGATAAAACTCGAACAAGAAAGAGAGGACAAAAAAAGGCTGAAAAGACTGCGCGAAAAGGAAATGAAGCGAAAAAATGATTTACGCAAGAAAAAATTTATGGATGCGGCCTATGACGGAAACTTGCAAGAGATGAAATTTGTAATAAGCGATTTTGAACGTGAAATGGACTCAATGGAAGAAAAGTTTGATCCAGGTAAAAGAAAACAGGCTATTCTGAATTTAATTGACTGCAAAGACTCCAATAATAACAGTGCCCTATCAGAAGCTGCTGCCGGTGGCTCGGCTGAAGTTTGTAAATTTCTACTCTCCAATAATGCAGATCCGAACTCTCGGGGTGCTTTTAATCGAACTCCGCTTTGGCGAGCGGCTTTTGCTGGTCATTTGCATTGTGTTCAAATTCTACTTGAAAATGGAGCTGATCCGAGAATGTATTCTCAGGATGGACAGCGAGTGGTGGATGCAGCGACCAAAGACAATGTCATAGACGTTGTCAAAAACTGGAATATCCAGCTAACAGAGCGAATGCTGCAACAAATTGAGAAGTCACGGAAAGAAATTAAACAAGAGCAAATAAATGGACTAGAGGAGCAGAAAAAAATTGCTAAAAAAAACTACGAACAATCAAGGACTCAATTTGAGTATATAAAAAACGAGCTTTTGAAATGTACTACTGAACTACAGCGACTGCACGATGAATACCTACTTAATCCAGACATGTATGCACCTTTGATAGATAAAAAAGAATCTGAAAAGGTCGATCTAAGCGCCAAATCAGATCAGTTAAAAGAACAGAGCGTAAAATCGCGTATTTTCTACAAAGACTTATTGACTGAAATTAGAAAAGAGAAAAAAAAGATAAAAAATGACACCGAAAACTCGGACTCAGAGCCGGACTCGGATGATGACGAGCAAGAGCTCGATGATGACAAAATTATGAAAATAAATATCAAAGAATTGGATGATTTGGTTCTCAGAGACATATCAGGTGCTGTTAAGAGAGCCGATAAATGGCCAATAATTATTGACCAAAACGATCAGGCATCTACTTTTTTGAGATACCGGGATACAAATTATGTAAATTGTCTTGATATGAAATCAATGGACAAGGAAAAATTTCGCATCGCATTACTTGGTTCAATTCGTTATGGCAAACCGTTTGTGATCGATTTGATGCAATATGATCAAGAGCTAATGGAAGTTGTCAAGTCAGTGTGTGATCAAATTGACGAAAAGTTGTTTGAAGAGATGTGCTCAAAAGAATTGATAAATGATGACAAATTTGTTAGATTAATTCGTCTTGAAACCGATGGCAAAGAGTATGAGGTGACCAGTTTTAACAAAATGCGTATAAATAATTTTAAAGTTATTTTTTTGACAAACAATCCATATCCAAGTGAAAAAATACTGGGCTTAGCATTTCCAATTAAAGTTATTACAAATTCATCCAAAGATGATGATTTTTTTTTTTAAAATAAACTTTTTTTACCTGATCTTCAGTATTTTTTGGTCGTCCCAAAGCCCCTCCTAAATCGACAGTATACTCTAATCTACGCGCTGGAAAAATTGGCTCGTTTTTCCACTCACCGACAATCAAATTTCCAAATTTACGAGACTCCCAATATTTTCGACAAAATTCAGAGTGACCAAATAAGGACTCAAAAAGCTGATTGACAGACATGTTAAATGTTAAGTTCATTAGCTCTTTGCCATTGTGTTCTGGGCATGAACATTTGGCATTGTTATAGATATTAAGATCGGCGATCTCAACAGGCTCGCTAGGGCTCGAAGTTACTGGGGAAGGCGATACCATTGAGGTCTGACCTATCATTGAAGATGACAAGTCAACTTTTTCTTAAAAATAAATAAGTTTAAAATATTTTATTTGAAAAGAATTTTTTTAACTACTTGATGTTTGAGAATTATTGGCAATGGGTGAAAAATTGCTTAAATTACTTTGGCTTTTGGGGTCAGATTTTTGTTCATTATTGTTCACATCAGTACTCTGACTGCTTTTGTCGGAAGATTCCAAGCTTATTTCATTTGATATGCCCAGAGGACTTGTTGCCAACCAAGTATTACTAAGCAATAGTTGGTTTTTGACACTTTTTTCGACAACCATTGATCTTGGACGCTTTAAAAAATGAAATTAATAAAAATAAAATGTTTGTGAGTTTACCAGAGCATTATAAGTTATTAAAAAAAAATCAAATTTATTTAATTCAATTAGAAATTAAATTTAATTAGTTGATCTTTAGTCTTTTTTGATATAATTAAGACCAAGATTTTCGTTATGGACACTATTATTTGTCAAATTAATCAATTGCTTCTAAGCTTTACAAAAACAATAATTTAATAAAAAGTTTAAAAATTCTCTTTCTTAATAAATAAATTATGAAAATAAATTTAGATTTTTTTACTAATCTTAAATAGATCCTAAATAAAATAAAATTGCTACATTCAAATCGATATTATATTTTTTAAGCTAAAACTTAACTTGAATAAGAGATATTTATTTTTAATTGCCAGTCACTTAATTTATTTTCTAGAATTTGTAAAATATGAATCAATTGAAAGCTTTTTATTTCAATATTTTATGCAACAAATACTTTAAAAATTATCATAAGACTCAATCAAAAAGTAAAGTAATTGAATTTGTCGAGTATGAAATAAAATTTTAAGAAAATTTTTAATAAATAGAAAAAATCGGCGATTGATTTTTCATTTACAAAAGTTTTTAATTTTTTCAGCAGTTTTACTTGATGAAAAAAAAATACTTTTCTTTTTATAAAATTACTCTCCTAAAATATGTGACCAAGACTGGTCACCTAATTTTTTGCTTGCTCACTTATTTTTTGGTCTGGTTAGGTGACGTATAAATATATTTGTTAATAAATTTTTTTGTTCAATTTTTATTTTTAAACTTCGGGTCACATATTATCTCTTTGAAAATTAGATGACCAGTCTTGGTCATATATTTTAGGTGAGTAATTTTATGAAAAGAAAAGTATTCTTTATTCGTAGAGTAAAACTGCTGAAAAAATTAAAAATTCACATGAAATGTGGCCATCTGGTCACTTATCACCAAAGATCCACTTTTTTAATTCTGTTAATCCGATTTCACTAAACAAACCGATTAGTTTTCGAAGGTGTAGCATAGAAACAAACTCAGATTTTTCATCAGCACCCATACCATCACATTTAAATTATCTAAATAATACTCTAAATCAGACAGTTTGACAGTGATTGTAAAACTATCCGAAACTAAAAATATCTAAAAATATCTGAAACTCTAATTTAACGTCAATCATATTTTGAAAATCAAATAGTTGATTTTTAATTTTTTTAGTAATTTTTGTTAAGAAAAAATAAATCACCGTAAAAACATCTTAATTTAAACGAAAATCGTGGTCAATAAATTCTTAAAATAAATTAGTAAAATAATCACAGATACCTTAAGGAAAACACCAGTCGTATTCGGAACAGGCACAAGAACCTAAATATGTAAAAACATCCCAAATTAGTAAACTAAATACATGAATTGATTACGTAGCAAGAGAATTTATTTTAAATGGTTTTTGAAGAAATAAAAATATAAAAGAATTTTTTGCTTTGTCATTTGTCGATTGTTGGCAAGCATAAATTCAAGTCATTTCAAATATTTAAGTAAAAAGGAATGACAAATTAGATTTTTAAAAGAAAAAAAATTAAACTGGTCATAAAGGAGCTGAATTAGATTTGAAATTGGCACTAATAAAATTTGAAAATAAGAACACTTTTACAGACATAAAACTTCTTAGAATTGGAATTAAATTTTTGATTGAAAATGTGAGATAAATTTACCTCTGCGGATTCGTTTGTGTCGATTATAGATGCATCATAACTAGAGGAATGTCGATGACCAAGCTGACCAGACGAAGGCGTTTTGACGCCAAATGAAGAGCTCGATGAAGATTCTATGGTATTTTTTTGTTTTTTCATGCTTGTTTGATCGTCTGAAAATGAATTTGTATCGTTTGAGTTGACCAATATTTGATTATCTATTATTGAAGATGAATTGTTTGGGTTATAAATTAATCTTTTCTCACCAGGCTCTAGCAAATCTGTGCATCATTTAAATATTAAAATAAATTTTTGTTTTCTTTTTAAACATACCTAATTGATCAATGGACTGTTTTGTTGTTAGCTTCGAATAGTATTCGTATTCAACGTCATCTGAATTATAACCTAAATCTTCACCATAACAAGTTTTCAAAATTCCATTAATCTCATCTGACGTCATAGACTGAAAATTTAAATTCAACTTTTAATATTTAAATTCTATTTGAACAACGTCATCGAAAACTTGAAACTAAATTTTCTTTAAATTTTTTGGTTATTTTGATTTAAAAATAAGTTTTAAGCTCGTATTACTAAAGCCCCTCAGGCAATATAAAGTTTATATTTTTTTCTGAAATTTAAAAAATTCAAGTTAATTACAAATGACATTATTGAACTAATTTGATTTTAATAAATAAACTTACAACATCTGAAAGAGCATTTTGCCAGACTTTAATTAAAGTGGTATATGTTTTGTCACGTGATGAAAAGCTTGTCAAAAAATATTTTTCGTTGTCCAAAATAAGCGAAATAGCGTTTGGTATTATTTTAGCTGTTTTATCCTTTAGAATGCTGCGCACGTCTTTTAGCTTGAGGGTAACCTTTGAAAAAAAAACAGGCAATTTTTTAAATCTTCTTATTAATTAGATTATTTAAATTACTGTGGTTTCCCATCCGATTATGTTGGCTCGAAAACACACGTAATTCAGTGACACATATAGTCTACCGTGGGCAAGTATTTCACGCTGAAGAGCACAAGAATAATCGGCTAGTAATATTTCTTCAGAGGGAAGTTTGAATAATCGATGAAAGTCCTCGTTTTTTTGCTTGTAACTATTTGTAAAAACCTAGAGTACAAAATTTCAGACAAAATTTTTAATTAGTATTTTTTAATATTTTCTAATTTAAATACTGTTCCATAGCAAAAATTTTTAAATGTCTAAATTACCTTTGCACGACGACTCATTTTTATATAATAATAATTTCTATTTGAATTAAAATTGGATTTAAAAAATTTTAATTTGGATGTGTGGCATTTTTTAAAATTTTTTCAAGGTTTGAGATCCTAATTCGGTTGAACAATTTTGGCCAAAAATAATAGAAATTAATTGGAAATTTTCAGTCACTGAGCAATGCAATGAATAATAAATAATTACTTTAAACAGTGTGTGTCTTTTTTATTTTAAAAGCATACGTGTTTGTATTTAAAAGAAAGTGAATTTTCTAAGAATTAACAAAAATTCAACTAAAAATTTTTAAACCAAAATCTCGCTTATTTCAAAAATGATTAAGTTCATGCTCAAAAATCAATTTAAATAAATCCAAGATTTGTGATGTTTAAATTTTTTTTGAATTAAAAAAAATATTATTAAAAAACAAAAATTACTTACACTGTACCAAGGTTTTCTCGATTTAGAGCTTTTTTTCGACAAACTCATATGTTTGGCCTTTTGCTCGTCAATATTAGTCATAACAGCGATTGAGTTATGGTTAAGGTTATGGTGTGAATTTTTAAAAATATCCTTGTCCTTGAAGCTTTTGACTTTGTGGGTGTCCGAATTAGACGAGTCACTACTGCGAAGTGCATCCGTAGTTTTTTCATTATCCGCACCAATTGACAATTTTGGTGAGTTTTGGCTTTTGGATGCCATGTCATGTTGTTCTTTATCTACACTCATGGTGTCTTCGTTCTGACTTTTTTCAAAGCTCAATGGAGATGACTGTAAGTTGTCATTATTTAAAATATCTTGGCTCTCATCGAGAATCAAGTCGCTTTTATTGATAATTATAAATTTTAGCTTTTTTTTTATTTAATTTATAAAAAACTTAGAAGAAATTATTTTTGTTTAGAATATTTGCTGATCAAATGAATAAAAAAACGTACGATTTTTTAACTAAAAGCTTTTGGAGACCTGAATAGCTTTTACTTTTAGTCATTATTTACCTTTTAAATTTAAAGAAATCAAATCTTCCCAAAATTTATTTTATTTTTAAATTAGTAAGTGTGACGTTAATAAATATAATCTCTTATATAATTTTTTTGATTCTAACTTCACTCGAATGATGAAAAAAAATTATGAAATTCTTTGTTCGGTGTATTTAAGTTATGAGGTGATTTTCTACTATCAAACTAATTTAAAGTATTTTGTTTATCACAACAAATTAGATATATCCTGCTTAGATGAGCTAAATTTTTAGTAACATGGCAAAAAAATAAAGTCTATCTTTTTTCTGTTAATGTTCCTAAATCTCTATCGATTTATATAAAAAATCATTTATACATAATTGAAACATTGTCTGATTATCAAAAAATCGAACCATACAATATATAAAAAGAAACTTAAAATTATTTAATAAATTATGTTTTTTTAACTGAATATATCAAAATTTTATCGTAATGTAAATTTTCATTCCTCAAAAAACATACTATTCTTGGTGAACTGAAATTCTGAATATGTTTTAAGATAAATTAGAAAATAAAACATTATCTCTTATGAAATGTTACATAATTGAGTGCATACCTAATTGAGCTTGAATCAGGCTGGCTGAATGCGGATTCTGATTTTGACGCCGTCTCAGATGGCAAACATGGCGCTGGGTCTTGAGCTGAATTTGACTCGTTTGATGTGAAAGAATGGTCTAAGCTGAATTTTACCTCCGGATCCATTGCTCTAAAGGATCATAATTTAAATTAAAATCTAAAATAAAATTTAAATTATGGTTTTAATTTTTTTATTTCTTGATTGGGATTTCATACGACCCTTTGAATAATTTATTACGAATTATGAATTAAAAAAACCAAAACAAAATCATTGCTTTACCAACGCAATAATAATGCGCCAACAAAAAAAAAAAATTCGTCCGATTTTGTTCAAATATTTAAAAAAATTTTGCTCTCAAGCGAAATAATTTTTTAATAAATTAGCAAGCATCATAAAGTTTTGATTAATAATGTCTGAAGGTATGTTTACTAAAATTTAGGATTAAGTGAAATATAGGGCAGTGTATTATTTATCTAGTTCAATTAAGAGAGGTCCCATGAACAGTCTTTCATAAAATTGGGTTAAATTGCCGTTTGTGGCATCCGAATAAACTTAAATTAAAATACATGGCCATAATTACCTTGTTTTATGGATTAAAAGGAAACGAAATTAAAAAATTAAAAAAAAAAAACTAAAGAAAATTATGTCTCTTGTCAAATTTAAGTTTCCAATTGATAGAATTAAGTATAAAACTTTTGATCTTTTTCCATAAAGTTTACTCTTAGCAACCGTGCGACAGAATTTTCATTTTCACATCCATATTTTGAACTTAGCATTTTACAATATTTTGTGAATTCTTTAAACTTTAATTGCTAGAAAATTATAACTGTAGATGTTTGGTTTGTTGTGTTTTCACACTTTGAAAAGATGATTAGAGAAAAAACATTTTCTTTGAATTTTAAAGTTTATTTTTTAAATTATGATCGGGGAATGTTTTAACATGAAGTTAAAATTTATCATATTTTTTAAAATAACAGTGTTATTTAACAAAATAACTTTTATTATCAAAAATTAAAAATCCTTTCATTTCCTAAAAAGATCTAATAGAACATTGATATTCAATTTTCTCTTAAATTTCAAATATTTTTTTTTAGCAGTTAACTATTGCTAATCTTTTTGTCAGGTACAGCGATTTTTCAATCAATGCATAAGATAATGACAATCTTTTAATAATTGATTCATTTATAAATATTAAATTTTTTTTTACAATAGTTAAAAATTACGTGTCTCTTTATTTGTAAGATGATTTTAAACCTTTGAAAAATTTTGCAAAAAAAATAAAAAGATTTGACTGCAAAAATTTTTATATTTAATTTAAAGGAAAATTGAATTTTACCAATTTAAATGAACTAAAAATAAAAATTTCCTCCCTTAAACGCTAACGAAATTTAAATAAATAATTAAATGAATTTATGTGAGCATGTTTTTTCTTTTTGCCTTAAATAAAATTTATTATTTTCTTATTTTTAAGTTTAAATTTTAAAAATTTGAGTTAAAATCGATATTCTACTCGTCATTTATTTTTTATTCTGCAATCTAAATATTATTAATTCTCTTGATAAAATTCTAGAATGAAATACAATTATAAATATTTACCAGTTCTGTTCTTTTTATAGTTATAATTATATTGAATAAATAATCAAATAATCTTTATTAAAAACCAATGGAAATTTTCATAAATTTGATCTCAAAAAATTAATTTGATATAACTTCTGGCTTTTTTAGCATATTTTAAATAAATTTATTTTTAAAACAGCTTTAATGTAATCTAAAATGATCCTTTATTTAAAATGGAATAAAAATGATTGAAATTTTGAATTATTTTAATTTTTTAAAAATTTGTTTTGACTAAAAATAATAATTTGAAGAGGCGCAATAGATAACTTCAAATATGTTGATTTCAGGGTAGAAAACAAGCTATCATTATCGAATCTTAAAATTAGCATATTTAAAAACAGATTTTGGGACAATTTACACATGCAATAATAATGTCACAATGCAAATGATATCATTATTTTGAAATTAAAAAAAATAACAATAAAAATTTTGATTTTATATTTTATTTATTATTATTTTAATCGAAAAAAAATTGATTTGAAAACAATATGTTTCTAATACATGTTCCATTAGACTAAATATTAATTAAAAAACACTATTTTTAAAATTAATTTTGAAAAATAGAATTGATTTTGTAGTTAGATGCTTTGAAATTATTTATGAAAGATATCAACATTTATCATATCTTTCAAAAAAAATTTGTCATATCTCACCAATTCATATGAATATTTCAATAATAAGAAAATTTTTTAATACGAAATAAAAACAAACATTGATTAGTCGAGTTAAAATAGAATTTTTTCCAAAATTTTAAAGTCTAACAAATGTAAAAAAAGTGATGATTAAAGTTATCAGAATATTCTTAGCTAAGATAGAAAAACTGAATATAAAAATTTTGACAAAGTTGAAAAAAATTTAGTTTTTGTTTGTCGAACCTTGCGCATTTTAATTCAAAGAGCTTTAAAGTTAATTTGGATTAGATTCCATTTTTTTCTTATTTAAATTCACTTGAAATCTACCATCATAAGATAACTTTGTGCCATATATTTTAAATGAAGTTTTGTTTCACTAGACCAAACCCAAAAAATATTTTTTCAATTTAATTAAATCACGCTAAAAGCTTTTTAATTTGCAAGATGCATTTTAGATTACTTTTTTTCTCAATTAGTTTTATTTTTTTGCTAAAATTGAGCTCGGCACGGCCAAACTCAAACCACAACGAATTCATTAAGCATCAATATGAAAAAAATAATGATTTCGATTATTTGATATTCCGACAAATATGGCCAGCTTCTTCATGTATGTTTCCCGGTCCACACACTTGCTCAATCGCAAAAAATATAACCACCTGGGTAGTCCATGGTCTTTGGCCGTCTATAAAGACTGAAATAGGGCCGCAATATTGTAACAAATCACTTCCGTTTGATTTCCAAAGGATTAAATGGCTCTTGCCGGAATTGCTTCAATTTTGGCCCAATTTGTACACGAATACACCTTTGGAGTCGTTTTGGAAGCATGAATGGGAAAAGCATGGCACTTGTGCACTCAGCTTGCCACAGATAAGATCCGAAAGTGACTATTTTAGTTTTTCTCTAAGCATGAGAAATAAGTTTGATTTTGGACCAGCTTTAAAGAAATTCAACATCGAGCCTGATGATTCACTTCTCTATGACTTAGATAAAATAAAATATTCGATAAGATCTTATTTTAAAGTGGAACCAATGATAGTGTGCTACGTCCTTAAAGATTCAGATGTCCAATATCTTAGCCAAATGCAAATTTGTTTTAGCAAATCTTTTGAATTAGTTGATTGCGAGTTTAAAGCAGTTGAATTGGCTAAAATTGCTAAAAACAACTCAGCTCAAGAGATACAGTGTCAGCCTGGAATTCCCATCCATTATCCTACAATCAAATATTCTTCACAGATATTTCAAAAGCATCATTATTAAAATGTTATTTTAATTTTTGACTAACTTTTTTGTTGTTTTTGTTATGAAAATTTATTTTATTCAAAATTTTAATAGTTTTTAATAGACATTTACTTAATTGATAAACTAGTACTGAAAATTTTATTTTTGCTTGTAATTTTTTAGGAAATAAATTTTTCAAGTTCTTGAATTAAAAAAAGCTTCCAGGTTTTTAAAAAAAGCTAAATTAGAATTAATTACAATGTGCAAATTTTATCTTTTAACTTAAATTTTTTTGTTTTAAATTTTTTGTCCCACACCCAAATGGGTGAAGTAGAAAATACATAATTAATTTAACAAATTTAGTTTATATAATGGGAGAAAATCATAAATAAAACATAAATTATAAAAATCAAAAATAGAAAAAACATTAATTTTTGAAAAAAATTTAAATAAATGAGGCAAAAAAAAAGCATGATTTTATCAATCAAATCAACCTTAAGACATTTATTTCCTCCTCATATGACGCAGCTTCCAATCAGTAGTAATGGGCTAATAGTTCAAAAAAAAATCTGAATCAACTATAATTATATATTGGTTATAAAAAGGATAATAAAAAATTTTGATAAAATACCTGTAAATTTACGCGAAAGAAGTTAATTCGCATGAATAAAAATACTGAATCTGGAAGTGATAAAATGGTAATATAATTTTAACTTATGACAATTTTTATCAAGAGGCTGTTAGCAATCAATGCTTTTGCTTCGATTGTTGCTATTGATCGTGTTGTTATTTAATAGAATTAAGGAGTATGTTTACATTTAAATATTTACATTTAAACAAGAAAATTCATTTTTTTGTTTTACTAATAACAAAATATTTTGTAAATGGACCCAAAACAAGTCAAATGCGAAAAGCTGACCTTTGCTTACAAAATGATTAATGAAGAAAAAAAAAAATATTGGAACGGCAGGGCACTGAAAACATTTCTCTTCTTTAAATTAAAAAAGGCAGTACCTAAAACACGGAAAGCAACTACGAAAGATGGAATGAAATAGAATCAGTAACTAAAATACGGAATGTTTATCAATGGAAAATGTACTAATTTCAGAAAAAAATACGAAACAAGATCATACTATAATGCAGAAAAAAATCTCTTAAGATTACGGAAGATACAGTTAAATTAAGGATCTACTAATTTGTAGAAAAAAATTCTAAATATGCTAGCTTATATTCGGAATGAGAAACTGGACAGGCAAATTTATTATTATAATATTAAATAGATAGTTAATGTTTTAGATAGTTTTTGTTAATATAATTGAATTTTAATTTAAAAAAAGAATTGTTACGGAAAAAAAACGATCTAAAACAAATAAATCTGTTTTAGGTGGTCTTTCTGACCTTGGTTTGACACCCGAATCGGAATCTTAAAAAAAGTACAATACCAAAATTTTTTCTTAATTTTTTTATCTTCTAAATTCAAGCAAGTAATAATAGATTTTTTTATCAGTTCAGTAACTCATTCCGAATTTTAGCTAACATAACAATTTTTCCTGCAAATTAGTAGGTCCGTAGTTAAATTTTATATTCCACATTTTAGGTCCCTATTCCATTCCAGCATTCCGTAGTTGCGTTCCGTACACACAAAAAAAATTAGGATTTTGAATGTATGCTTTTTATCTTTTTATTTAATTGATTTTATTTTTTTTTCTATTTGAAAAAATAAAAATTTAGCTGTTTGATTTTTTAATTTTTTTAGACTTTATCAATTGTTAGTTGTATCTGTCTCAATGCATTGGCAAATAATTAGATATTTTTTTCCTATGAGATGAATTTATCAATAAAAAGAAAGGAGATAAATTCAAATAAAAATATGAAATTCTTTTATAAATTTGGTACAAAAATATTAAAAAAAAAACATTTTTCAAGACAATTTCGATAACTAGCTTCCCAAATTTTGCATTAATTGGAGAATAAATGCATGTAATTTCAAAATAAAATTAAATTTTTCTTCATTTTTAATCAAAAAGCCGTATAGAATTCCTTAAACGGTAAAATAAAATTTTTTAAAATTTTATCTATCAAGAATGTTGCTCTTGAATTAAAAAATCCTAAAAAAAATTTAGAATTCAAGTCCTTTTTTATGAACTTTTGTAGAAAAATTTTAATTTCAAGATAATTTAGAGGCATGAATTAGAATAACCAAAAAAATATGGAAGGTGCCATTGAAACGAATCAATTTGAAATAGACTCACTACTTAGTGATATCAATTATGGAATCATTTTATCATTTATAGATAAGTTCGGAAATTTTCTAGCGCTTAAAGAGTTTAAATTCGATAATTTTGAATCTAGTCTTGTTAAACAAAGTCAAAGTAAGAAAATGAAAAAATTTTAAAAAAATTTTGAATTTAACTCTAAATCTTACATAGCTACTCAGTATTTGAAAGATTTCTTATGGTGTTTGATAAGAAATACCAGTTTTGGTAAAAATTTAAAAAAGGACAAAATGGAATTGGGTTTGAAAAAAGTAATTTTTGGCATTCAATTAATTCGCTTAATGTTTTTAATCTTGTTATTTTTAAGTTTATTCAAAAAATTTATGGCGATGGATTTTCATTCAAAGATTTTTGCTTTTTAGATTTACAAACAAAGCTTAGGTTTTTACAGGTAATTTTAAAAAATTAAATTCTATAATTGTTGCAATAAATCTCTTGAAAAGAATTTGATAGAATCCCAATTTGATGAAAATCCAAGATTTAAACAAGTTATAAATGAAAATGTTGATGATGGCAACGGTCTTAGATTTAAGTCTCTAGGAAAGGACATTAATGGTTCTGATTATTGGTTTTTTGTTGATTCTTATTTTAATATTCGGTTATTTACCAAATACTCCATTGATGTTCAAGGATATTCTTGGAAATCGATTGCCAAGTATTTTAAAATTTTTAAATTTCATTAAAAAGATTTTTTTTTCTTTAATTGTAGAAATATTCAGCAAATTAAAGATTTAATTGAAAATTTACTCAAAGAACCGGATTTGAAAAAATTAGATGAATGTAATTATTACATATTTAAATCCCTATCTTGAAAGAACCAAAAACGATTTAAAAAATAAACTGGTTCTTTTAGTTTAAAAATCAATATAAATTCAAATGGTTTTTTTAAAGCTGAACGATATCTTAAAAATTTAAAGCCCAATTCAAAAACAAAAAAATCAAGAAAAAGACAGAAATTGAATTCAGAATCAGATGATATTGAATTGAGCAACTCAGAGACAGATTCCGAAACGGTTATCTTGGAAGAAGCCGAGGAAGAATCTCGTTGTACAAAATGCTCGGAAATAAAAGAAGATTATTTGTTAATTATTTGTGATAGCTGTGATCTAAGATTTCACGTGGATTGTTTAAAGCCTCAGATAGAGGAAATACCTGATGGAGATTGGTATTGTCCAATTTGTGAGCATAGCTTTTTAATTCGAAATCTTAAGGAAAAATTGAATCAAATTGATCAAGACAAGAAAGCACGCGAGGAAAAAGAAACTATAAAGAATAAAAAAATTGAAGAAAATCAACTAAAAAAACAAGAAATTAAGAGACAAATGCTCGAAGATAAGTTCGAAAATACCTTTTCATCTCTAGATAATGACAGCAACGAAAAAAGAGCACGTAGAGTTAAATCTAAAATTAACTATAAATTTGAGGAATTTGATCGTCAGATTAAAGAGGCCACTGGAATAAACAATGAAGAGTCTGATCAAGAAGACACAGGGTCAGTGGACAGTTTCAAAATTATCGATGATTCAGAATCACAAGTTTCCCAAAATGATAAGGAAATTTCTGAACTTTCTGCTTTTGAAATAGACATCAAAACAAGCTATTTAAGTTATGACGAGTCCGATGATGAGCCGATTAAAAATTCCCATAAAAGAAAAAAAATTTTTAAAATTAAGAAAAAAATTCGCCAAGAAGCTATCAGTCCCGAAGAAACAGACATGGAGCAAAACTATAACTTTGAAAACCGTATGAGAAGATTCAAATTTTTTCATAAAAGGTTCAAAAGAGTTATTGAGAATAGTGATGATGATAACGACTACACAGCTTATAATGAAGATGATTATTTTGAACAAAATTTGGACCAGAATAATTTTTAGTTTTTAAAAAGTTTTTAAAAGTCATCTTTTTTAACATTATTTATTTTTTTGATTAAATTGATCAGTTTTTTTGTTACATAATTCAGTGCCTAAAATTTTATTTTTTTGAAAATAAACTTTAAAGAATCTGATTTAAAAATTCAATTAATCAGTAGATAAATCATTTTTTAGGAGATAATTTTAGTTTAAAAAAAGTAGATAAAATAGTAATAGATAGTAGTAAATAGTAGATAATTTACTTCAAAGGTAGATAATTTTTTGATGCAGTAGACAATTATCATATAAGTGTTAATATTAAAGATGAGGGTACTTATCGAGATAGATTGACTCTTAAACCATTTTATATAAAGTGGTTAAAGACTTGTTGCAGAAAATGGTCTCTAAAATTTTTATTAAAAAAAAATACTTTATTTTATTTTATAAATTTTGGTATATTAATATTGTAAATTTTGGTTTAATAAAAAAAACAATCATAACCAAAATCACTGGTTTGAACTTAGCGATCGAAGTAGTTTTTTTCAAATTTCAAAAATTGTCAAATTGAGTTGAATTTAATTTTAATTAAAAATTTCTGTCTAAAGTCTTAATTTTATAAAATTTTAGAACTAAAGAAATAAAGAGTTGGCAACATCATTTAGAAGAGAACTCATTTTTTAAAATTTATTAAGTAATAAGACTACAAAATTTAAAATTGCTTGAAAACTGGAATTAAAAATAACTAACCAAGTGACTCTTATATTCTTTTTTGAAAAGCGATCTTAATTTAAAAAATAATCCAACTCGTTTATTTAAAAAAACTAATAATAATTCGAATTAAAATTTGAATCAAGAAAAATTATTGTTTTGTTTTGTGCTTCCTGTAATATAAAATCAGAATTTATTATGACAGATTTTATTTCGATAAAAAATAAAAAATTGCGGAAGTTTATGCCTTTATCAATAATAATCCAATAGCTAATTTAAAGAATGTTCAAAAAAAATTCTTTTTCCTGATTTTCTTTTCAAAATGGGGCCCAGTTTTAAGCTTTTTTTTCTAAATTTTTTAATGTTTATCAAAGCAATCAAAGAATTCATTAATTTTTAATTTTAATAAAATTAACTTTAGAATTTGTAAATTTTTAAAGAACAAAATTAACCTACAGTCAATGACTAAACAAAATAAAAATGATCTTACTTCCATTATTTGTTTTTTGCATCTTTTATTATTCGAGTCCTTTATTCGGCATGTTCTTTATTTTATCTAGGTAATAACTTATACATAATATTAACAGTATTATTTTTCTAAAAATATTTTGTAGCAAGTATGAAACATTTATTATTATTTATTTGTATATCTCTATAGAGCATAGACTCCTTCAGAAACATGATTTCTTATCGTCAAAGCATGGATCCTTTGAAAAATAATATAAAATTAAATCCAGAATTTATTTCTTTTTTTGCAAAAAATTTATTTTATTTAACCAGCTTTTAAAGTATTTGAGTAATTTTTAATGATGCTAAGTGGCTTGAGAAAAACAAAATTTTGTTTTTTTTTTTCCATAATATTATAAATGGGAATGTTAAGTTAAATTATTTAATTAAAAAATCGTAATATTTTCCAATTATTTAACATAATTTTTAATTTTGTTTTAAGTACATATCAAGTTGAATTAAGGCGATAAAATAAGAACATCGTAATTCGATGAAAATCTAATGTCTTTTGGTAAAACTCAGTTAACTAATAGATACCAGACATAATTTATTAAGCTTGAACGAAAATTTAATTTTAAAAACTAAAGCTTTTTCCAAGTTTTTTTAAAATTTTCTGTTAGAATAAAAAACGCTCAAATAAACACTGGCAATTAATTTCAAAACGTAATTTAACTTTTTCTTTAGAAATTTTTCAACATGGGTCAAACATCTCATAAACAAATGCGGAATGACTATCTAAGAAATCCTCATATAAATGCTCAAACAAGCAGTAACTCTGGGTACAATCCATCTATGGATTTTTCATATCCAGGCGATGAGATGATCGAAGATGAAGATATTTCGATTGGCCCCACAATCGGTGCAAGGAGTCCCAATGTACTTTTTTTTTTTTTTTTTATAAATTTAAAATTTAATTTTTGACAGAGTCCCACAAAAAATATTCCAATATTTAATTTTCCTAATCAAAATCATACCAGAAATGAATCAGCAAACAAAAAGCTTCCAGTTGTTTTTAAATACAGCGGAAAGTTTGCCAAAGATGTATACCTAATAGGAACATTCACTGGTTGGAAAGAAAAATTGCAAATGATCAAAAGTGATGGTGATTACATGCTCATAGTCGAGTTACCTGAAGGCGAGCATCAATATAAATTTGTGGTCGATGGAAAATGGGAATACGATTCCAACCAGGCTTCCATTGATGACAATTTTAATGGAAAAAATAATATAGTTACTGTAAGAAAGACTGATTTTGAAGTAATGGACGCTCTAGAAATCGATTCCATAGCTCCAATCGGTCAAAAAAGTAATCAATGTATGCTTTTTTTAGAATTAATTTCTAATATATTGAAAAATTTGTGCTGACAGCTAATGATGACTTGTCTAAATCACCACCTGGAGAATATACTGATGAATTACCAGTAAGAGGCCTTCATTCAATGTCAATAGACAAGCCGCCTTATTTACCACCTCAATTACTCAATATAGTCCTTAATAAAGATACTTCAGCAAGAGTAAATTTCTAGGAAAAAAAATTGAAAAAAATTAACAAACTTTTTTTATTTATTAGTGTGAGCCAGCATTATTACCAGAGCCTAATCATGTCATGCTTAAGCATCTATACGCATTATCTATCAGGGTAGGTGTCTTGGCTTAGCTGAACCCATTTTACTAATCTATATATATTTTAGGATGGTGTGATGGTCTTGAGCTCAACTTATCGTTTTAAACAGAAGTTTGTCACAACATGCTTTTACAAACCAATATAAACATATTTTAGTTTTGTAAATTTTTTTCATGTTTAACAATTTTTTTCTTCGATCATTTTCAGAGCAGGATTTTTAAAGATATCTAGATAATTTTCACGAATAGCTAGAAGAAGCAAGACTGCTCCCCAAAATACCAAGTTAATAGAAAATATTTTTTTTCTCATTTCGAAAAAATTTACACTTTTTTTGCTTATCAAAATATTTAATAATTTTATAGTTGCTAAAATTTTCAAGATTAATTCAATAAACATAATATTGATGAAAATCATTTTATTTATAATTTAAATCAAGTTATTGATATGTAAAATTTATTTAAAGATAAAAATTCTGGTTTTATTCGAAAAAAGTTTTATGTATTTTAATTTTTTTCTTAATGATAGTTATGATAGTCTGTATTTACAGTTTTTAAATTTTTTAATGATTCTTTTTTTAAGATTGGCTACTAATAAAAAAATTTTTCAAACTAATCTATATTCAATATTTCCTCATCGATTAAATTAATTATTTACTGATTTTAAAACAAAGCTGGAGTTTTAATATATCTTTTGATGATTTTGAATAAAATAATTGTTGAGAAATATATTTGTAGAAAATCAGGACTTCAATTCTCTATTTAAAATATAGTTCAGCTTCCATTATAATCTTTAAAACTTAAAATACTATTTTGACCCATCAAAAAAGTATTGAATGTTTAAAAAAAACCCTACAACTTCAGTTTATAATATCATTTACAGTTAATTCTTATGATCACGAGTAAAACTTTGTTTCAAATTTTTAGCAAAAAAATTAATATTTGCTCAAAAAAACTGACAAAAATTTGACGGGACTTGAGGTTGATTTTTAAATCAAACATAAAAAATAAACGATTCATAAATATTCTGTGCAAAGTAATTTCTTCATAAAGCAAAATTGAGTTAAATATCCCATTTATCAATATGTTGTCAAAAAAAGTGTAAAATCAAGAAAACAAAAGCTCCTGAAATTATAAAAAATTGAATAATAAAGATTTTAAAAATTCTGCTTTACAATTTATTAAAATTCATTTTATTTTTTTTCATTAATTTTGTCTTTGAAATTAAAATTAAATTTTATAATCAAAAATATTTTCATTTAACATAAGATTAATAAATTGAGGCAAGACAAAAAAACTGTTCTTGATTATTAATTGCAAGTGTGTAAATTAATATGTTAGTGATTTTTTTTTAATTCTACGTAAAAATAAAAGAATATTATTTTTAAATTTTCATTTAACCAAGAACAAAAATCTAAGCTGCATTAATTTTACTAGACAACAACTTAAAAAAATCAAATTTTACAATAAAAGATACCAAAAATCACAATTTTTTTGATATAAAATAATTTTTGCACAGATTCATAAATAAAACTATTTAATTTACATTTAATTAAACAAAATATTTATAAAATTTGCAATGCAAAAACAAAAGCAAATCCTAAGCAACATACTCCGGCTCGAAAGCATTTAATAAGCGTTCATAGAATTTTTTTAAATTGCAACACACAAAACAAAACTTTGTGGATTTTTTCGTTCAAAATAGTTTCCATTCAGTTTTTGAAAAAATTAAAAATAATTTGCACGTTACCTCAAGGTACCTTAACTCTTCGAACAATTTCAATGTGAGCTTCAAAAAATAAATATGCATATACTGTCTAATAATTAGGAATTTTTCCAAAATAATAAATGATCTTTAACCATAAATATATTATCTTTACTTTATGTTTTTGATTTTTACGGATAAAAATCCATTTTAATCCGAGGTTTACGATTCCCATATTTTCTGTATTAATTTAGAATAAAATTGTTTTGTTATAACGATAGCAAAAATGCCAAAAGCTAAGACCCAAGCCGCTGAAGAAAACGTCCAAGCTGAGCAAGCTAAGACACAAGAAACAGAACAAGTCAAAATCGAAGAAGGCAAAGGTGACAACGATTCAGGAGATGAATCTGAGAGCTCAGGAGAAGAGGCTGAGACTGAAGCCAAGGCTGAAACCGGCGAACCAGTTAGGCACTTTTTTTTAAATCTTAATTTAGCCTTAATTTGGTGATAAAAGATTTTTTTTTTAGATGAGCGAGCAACATAAGCAAAGTCGTAGCGAAAAGAAAGCTCGCAAAGCGATTCAAAAATTAGGTCTTAAACAAGTTCCTGGAATTACAAGAGTAACAATGAGAAAGTCTAAAAATATCATTTTTGTCATCAGTAAACCAGACGTATACAAATCACCTGCATCGGATACCTATATTGTTTTCGGCGAAGCCAAGGTAGAAGACTTGTCTCAACAAGCTCAAATGGCAGCTGCCGAAAGATTGAAATTCCAACAAGCTGCTCAAGTTGCTCAAGGAGGAGAATCTGTCCCTGCTGCAGAAGACAAAAAACCGGAAACCATCGTTGAAGAAGAAGATGATGGCGAGGAAGTCGATGCTACTGGCATTGAGGAAAAAGATATTGAAATTGTTGTTTCCCAATCGAATGTTAGCAGAAAGAAAGCTATTAAAGCGCTCAAAAACAACAACAATGATATCGTCAACGCTATTATGGTTTGTTTAAATTTTATCACTGTTTAAACTTAATTAATTTTTTTTTAAAAGGAATTGACAAGCTAAAAATGAAAAAGAATTATAAGATAATTTTATTTAAAGTTATACTCAATAAAAAGTACTTTAAATTATAAGTTTTTTATTTTTTAAACCATTTTAAATTATGTGATTAAAATATATTGATTCATTACTTTTAATTGTGTATTTTTAAATCAAAAGTTTTAGTCCATTGGAAAATAAAATTTTAAGTAATAAAAACTTTAAAAGTTTAAATCAAGGCAATTAAAATATTAAAGCTATTGAAATAAAAAATTTATTAGATTATAATCTCATAAAGAAGTATTATACTGAAAGTATACTTATTTAATTTAATTAATTTTAAAATACTTTTAAAATCTCTTTTTATTTACTCAAATTGGGAAAAAAAAAACTAAAAATATCTTTGAAATTGTTTTTTTTTGAATAAAATTTAAAAATGTCACTTTCATATTTTTCAAAGTTTGGATTTTGCTAGGATAAATGGCCTAGCCACCTTATTGAAAACTTGATTTTCAGAATTTTGGTTGAACAATGAGCTTTTGGCAAATTGAAACAATTTTTCATAAACATTACCATCATAAACTCCCAGACTGCTTGCTTCAATTCGAAATTATAAAATTAATTTTTAAATTTTTATTCAAAGTTTATTATTTGAGTACCTAAATTGGAATCAGTCCATCCAAAAGCATCAACCAAACAAACTGCATTCACACGCACTTTTTTCAACAGTTCGTACAAACGATTTTGGTGATCCGTCATTTGATTACCATCAATCAACCCAAGCTAGATGAAATAAAATAAATAAACCAATCCATAAAAAAAGAGTCAAAAATACTTTTAAGAAATGGTTTGGAAATTTTTCTACTATTCCATAAGTCAAATAAAGCTCGAATAATTCTTCAAGAATAACTTGGTTTTCTGAGCATTCACTCTTTCGATGTTCATAAATTCCATTTAGATTCATAAAAATAATAAACAAATTTATGTAAATCTAAAATTATTTTTATTCAAAAATTTGACTTTTTTGTTTGTATTAAAAAATGCCTTTGCGGTTTCAACCAGAGCGACACTAGAACTATTCCAAGCTTCGAAACGATCTAATTTTTGGTCTTCTATCAAACAAATCATTCGGTTAGATATTTCACTGATTTGACTAAATTTTTTCTTAAATTTCTCCATAAATATTTTTCAATTTATTTTACCTTTCATAAAGATTTCTAAAGAGTAGGATATACTTTTCAAATCGCTTGAACAAGTCAGATTTTTCAATCTCGTGTAAATTATCTAATTCAAGATGTGGAGAAAAACTCTTTTGTACTGATTTTAGCAAATATCGAGCTGTTTGAAGGTATAAAACAATATTATCGCCTTCATAAGTACATCCAGCATCAGCTTCTTGAATAACAGGTTGAAGACCTGATGAAGCCGAATATCCATGTCCACCACAACAAAGTCTATTCATTTGACCGAATTTTAGGCATTCATCAAACACCATTGCTTTAATTCCAGAGGACAAAGCATGCAACTAGATCATTCTAAGATTAAGTCTTCAGTCATAAAATTTAATTCAAATTACTTTGGCTAATTCATTCGTTTCTATTTCGGAAAAGTTTTTTGATCTTTTTTTGAATGAATTCAGGATGTTTCTGAAGTAAATCGTTGCAAAAAAATTTGCATAGCTAGTTGCTAATCCAGGTAATAGTCTGTATTGCTGTGTTTGATAGTCTATTATCTGGGGCTCAAGTCTATTTTTAAAAAATTTTTAGTTTACAATAATCTTTAAAAAATTTTGTCAAAAACAAAGATTATCTCAGAGTAAATAAATTTTTTTACCTTATTAAATGTTTTTCATTTTTTTCCTTACAGTATACCAAATTTATGAAAACTGTAAGCTTTTTTTATCTTCAAAAATTCCATTTTAATTTTATTTTCTATTAAAACAGAATTTGTGATCAGGTGACCGCGAATTTTATGAATTTTACCTTATTTTGGATTTATATTAATTAAGAAAAGGATCAAGATATATTGCATTTAAAAAAAAAATTAAAAAATAGTAAAAAAAACAAAGAGTAATTTTTTCTCACTAACATTTAATTTGAATGCTAGGAAATTTTTTAAATAATAAAAAAAAATCTTTATACACAAAACTGCAAAAGAAGTTACGATTATGTTTCCCCTTTTTCGAAAGGTAAAATATTAAGGCGTAATATCAATGATTAAATCGTCATATTAAAAAGCACTGATTTAGGTATTCGGATATGCTGTAGATAAGAGAACTATTAGTTAAAACATCTTTTAGATTTAATGACTTCATATTATCATGATAATAATAATTATTTTATGACTTATCATTTAAAATGTAAACAAACCAAGTTAACTAGTAGGACTCAAAGAAAATTTTTAGAATGCATATTTACCTACTACTACTACCCGTAATATAAATAAATTAAAATAATTTAAAATAATTTAATTTTCATTAAAAAAAATCAAAAAAATCGTAACATTGATAATTAACCCAAAGATTTCAATTTATTAAAAGTTTAATTATTAATTCATAATATCATGATAATAATAATTATTTATTGGTTAATCATCTAAAATGTATATAAACCTAGTTAAGTGGCAAGACTAAAAGTAAATATTAAATCACTCTTTTTAATATAACAAATTCTTTTTTTGTGATCTTATATCTAGTTTAAAAAAGTGTTTATTAATTTAAAAATAAGTAAGCTAAATTATATGACTAACGGACTAAAATATTTAGTTCCAAAATTTTTTTAAATATAGTATAATAAAGTAGTGTATAAAAAAAATGCATATGAAATATTCAAACATTAATTAGAATTAAAATAAATCCGATCATTTAAAAAATTCAAATTATGAATATTATAAAATGTAAAAAATGAATATTTCAAAATATATAAAAATGAATATTTCCAAATTTAAATAGGTTTTAAGTTTTAACAAAAATTTAAATTTAAATTTGAAAGTCAAATTGAAAAATAGAAAGAATCAAACTTATTTGAATTTAACTTTAGTTTATTTTTTGTAAATAATCCAATTTAAATATCTTAGTATCAAAGGAAATTCGAATTCATCACTACAATTGATTAACAAGGGAGTTAATGAAAAAAAAAAGTAGTTTTAACTTTCATTTCTTGACCAATATAAGCGAAAAATCAACATTCTAAATAATTTCAAAAATTTAGTACTTTTTTTTTAAGAGAAATCTTTTTAGTCAAAATTTCCTATAATCAAAAAAATTAGATCACATTAATAAATATTTTAATAAAGAGTTTATTGATCATTAAAAAAAATTATTTTTAAACTGTCAATTAAAATTCTAAGTTCAATCTTTAATTAAATAAACACTTTCACAATTCTAATCAAAATTAACAAGCTTAAAACTAAATATTAGTTATCAAATTTTAATCGAAATTTTGTATGTATAATTTTTACTTGACCTTTTTTTTTTTTATTTAAATCGTAGATAGGTTAGTAGAGGGACTTAAAAATGAAGTTTATTTTTCGATTTCTAGATAATAAATTTTATCAATTTCTCTTTTGGAATAATAAAGTGAATAAGAATAATTTAGATAAATTCAGTGAAAGATTTAATTTGAAATAAATAAAGTAAATAGTCTATCACCCGGTTAGATAATTTTTGATGTTTCTATACTAACCCTGTTGGATCTGCTGTTTGACGCCGGACACAGCTATATCTGATAGCTATGGTAGTGGAAATTGATTGCAATAGAGATGCAAACATGCACAAAATACCACGCATGATAAGCATGCATGCATACATCACAATTTCATTTCCTAATCGCTTAAATTCCCCGTTAGGCAAGACTTGAGCAAATCTCATGAGCATATGGTTTCTCGGAATTTTTACATTGTTAAACTTAACAAATCCATTATCAATCGCTTCGTATGCATGTTTCTTACCAATGTCTCCAAGTTCGATTCCTGGTATTGGCGAATGATTTTCCAAAGACCTCAATTGAACAACAAATGCGTGTATGCCATAATCTTTTCTATCAATAACCAATTTAGCCATAACAATCGCATAATTACAAGTCTTTCCAGCTAAATTTTTGCTAATATTAAAATTTTTTTTATTTTTTTTCATTTTTACATGCTCCAGGCCAAAACTTTATAGAAGTTAAGTTAGGACTATCAAGTATAAATTCCTCAGTGTCTCTATCATAAGTTGCCGTGGTCTCTAGACCGCGAATAAATGTTCCATGTCCAATTTCGGTTTGAATATAGGTTCCGAAAACTCCGTTTTCTTTTAGAAATTTGTCCCAGTAAACTTTTTGTTCTGGAGTGCTCCATAGTTCGAGCGAAATGCTGAACATGGTAAAATGAAGGCCAAATAAATGTTTTTCGGTGCCCATTACTTCCCTTTATATGAATTGATGCTAATTTCAAATAAAAAAATAATTTAAAATAAATTTTAATAACCCTATAAGATATGTGTATTCCATGTAATTGGTGACGTTGTGCTCATTGGCGAATTCAATTAATTCCAAGGACTTTTTTAAAACTAGCTCGTACTTTTGTCCTCTTTCCAAATTTTCAAAGTTTTCGTCATATAATGATTTAATCCGAGAGGCAAGGATGCTTTCTTCAAATATTTTCCATTATTGAATCCAAATAATTATTTTTTAAAACTACTTAATTCAAGGACTTGTTTGTATCGTTCATCGGACAAGAATAAATTGCGTCCAATAAATGAATTCAATTCCTGAACTCTTAATCCAGAGCTCTGTCTTTCTCTTTCCAAGTCTTTATTCATTTAGATAGACTATCAACTTTTAAGTTTTATTTTGGTTAAAAAATGTTTATTAAATATTAAAATTTAGCGTGCACTTGTGCATTTTTCTACAAATATGAAGCAATTTGACAGAAAATATGATAAAAATGCTAATTTTATAATTTAACTATTCATAATAGCTTTGCTTTAATTTAAAATAAAAGAATCAATTTATTTAAAGAAAATTTTTTTAAATTTTAGCCTGAAATAAAACTTACCGAAGATAATTTTATTTTTTTGGCTGCAAATAGATAGCAATTTTGCTTTATTTTATATCCAATTTCAAAATAATTGAATTGCGTTTGTTTAAATCGATTAATTTTCATAAACGCAATTCGATCATCTTTATTTTATGCTTTAGAAACCAAAATTTTAATTTTAAATAACAATTTTTTAAGTTTAAAATGTTAGATTTGGAAATTGTTCCGGAAAAGTCAATTGCTACAGAAAAATGGCAAATTATTCTAGGTATTTTTAATCAACTTTCAAAATATAATCATGACTGAGATTCTTTTGAACAAGGTATGTCGATAAATCAAGTTATTCAAATTTTAAAAAACAATTGCGATTCTGTTAAAAGCGTTCAATTAATTTATAACGATAAAGTATTCAATTCTCAAAAAAATGATATCAGCTTAAAATTTTCTTAAAAGGAACCGGTCAGTTCTGACTATATAATTAAGCTTCATTGTGATGGAATTATACTTCATTTCGATTCAACAAATCAAAAACTTAAAGTATTTTTTACCTCAAACAAATTTCTAAATATTAAATCTATTTTTGAAGTTAATTGAAATAAATGATTTGAAAAAATTGAAATTAAGATATTAGTGAGTAAAATTATAGTCTATTTACAAAAAATAAAATTTACATAAGATTGGGCTATAAATTATTTAAATTTTATGAGATGACAAATTTAATCTAATTTTTTTGGCAAAAATTCGTAATCTAAAATAAGTTAATTAACAGTGCAGCTATATTTTGAGTGAAATTTTTTTATCAGTCAGTAAATTCAATATTTTTATTAATTTTTTTTAAACTTAAAGTGGAAATTATTTTAATAATTTGCCAACAATTCAGCCTACATTTGATCAAATAACAGAAACTTTTGGAATTTCTTCACCCGGTATCTATGATGATAATTCAAGTGTAATTTTGCTTCACTTTCCGGGTCTGTTTTTTACATTTAATATTGATTTCCGAGTCGAACCAAAAAACATAAGTCATCACTCGGTGCAATCTCTTAATTTTCCCACTGGACGTAAACCATTAGTGAGCAAATTATCTATATACAGTGGTTCATCTCCTAGTACAGCACAGTAATTCTATTCTATTCAATTTTAAGTTTATCTTAAAATTTTCAAAAGAACGCCTGAAATTCCCTCTTTGTGTTTGAGCAAAGACATAGTTTATTGCTCGAAAATTACAGTAATAAGAGACTATAATTTAGCAACAAGACAAGGCTTTTCTAAAGGAATTAGTCTTAATCTATTTACTCAGGGTCTTGGATACCAACTGGACAGAGAAAACTTCGATGCCGAAATCATGTTCAATGAAACTTGTCAAGTAAGTTAATTTCATGAATTTTGATTGTTTTTTATTGTCACTTAAATTACTTAAATTTTTTCCATTTTTTTGTTAAGGATGTAATGACTGCTATAGGATCACCGAACTCAGTGTATTATAAGTCAGAAGAAATCAACAAAAATGGAGCTATTCAAAGCGATCCAAGTATGGCGAATGATTATTTTTATAACTACAAAATTCTCGGCTTCGATCTTTTATTCAGTACAATTCAAAATCGAGTAATTAAAATTATTTTTCATTCAAATTTTCCATGTCATTACAATTTCAATAATTATTTCATGTGTAATTTTGAAATCCCGATTCTTGTGAACCCAGAAACCAACCAAACATTTGTAGTTACACCAGCCACTACTGTAAATAGAATAAAATATATAGTCTAATTTTTAAATTTATTTTTTTCAGTTAGAAAAACTTCAAGAAAATTTAAGTATCAAAGCCCAGCCTGCTATTTTGCATAGATCATCATCCACAAACTCAGTGAATCCGTTTGGACCGGCATTCTTCTACGTTTATGAAGATATTATATTTGAAGTAATGACTAATGGCTACATCGCATCAGTCACTATTGCTTGTAATAGATAAAAATTTAAATTAAATAACTTAAATAAATTAAGTTGATTAAATTTGTGAGAAAGAATTTTAATTTGTTTTTTTTGGACTATCGTTTTTTTCTTTTTATAAATAAAGTCTCTATAAAACATTTTTGTAAATAAAAATATGGAATATTATTTTCTAATTTATTTTTATTATTGAAAAAAATTTAACCATTTTTTATCTTTACAAACACAAAAAAGCAAAGACTTTTAATTGTTTTACAAAAAAGTTCATGAAATAAAATTAAATATTAAAAACTTAAAAACAAAATATTCAGGTAAATGCAATTAAATTTGAAATCTGAAAAAAATTTGCTGCCAAAATTAAACTGTATTTGTCTAATTGGCTAGACTATTATTTTTATATATAATAAAAAAATTTTTGGCATTTAAAAATAATCAAATAGATCAAATATTTTAACAATTACTAAACTTATTTATTTTAGAATTTCAAGGAAGAAAAATTTCTTTCACTTTCAAAAGAAAATTTTGCAAACTAAAAAAAACACGTTATTTAAACTAAGATACTGATTAAGTACCCAGTTTTTATGAAATATTTTTTACTAGATTAGGAACGATATTTGATTAAGTTGAAAAGTCTGATGTACTCAGAAACGACTTTTTATTAAAGGCCCAAAAACGGCTTATTTGTCTAAATGAAGATAAGTGCAAGGTTTTACACATTGGAAACAATAGTCTAACTATTGTTTATTAACTTTTAAATTTATTAATCTGCTTAATTTTGTGATGATTGCAATTTTGATTAAATATGATTTTCCTTCGTGCAAATATCTGGTCTATGCATCCTCTACCTCGTCTAAATCCTGCTTGTTCTTCTCTAAGTAAAACATCCAAGAAGTTCCTGATTTCTCAGTATTATGCTGCAGAACGCCTTGCTTGCTATTGGTGACAGTGTTATTCCTCGCCAATTGTCACAGATCATTTTGTTACCTTTCTTAGGGAGCGTGACTATTAGACCCTTTGACCAGTCCTCTGGTATGATTTCTTGTTGCCATATCTTGCTGAAGAGGTATCCCTATTGTCATTCTACCGTCAGCTTTCAACATTTTTGCTGTGACTCTTTCAAAACCCGGGCTTTTCTGTTTATTTTCTGTTCTAAATTTATTTTCTATATAAATTTAAAAATATTTTTTAATTATTTTAGTTATAATAATGAATACCGCAAAGATAAAAAGCAAAAATAAAAATAAAACAAGAGAAAGACTAAGTTATCACTATTTCTGACTACTTAAGTAGACAGCTCACATAAGTTTTACAATCATAAAAGCAAATAATGTTTTTGGAATAATTGAAATAACAGTTAAATTTCAGATTAAGGATTCAGTTTCAAGAATTTCAAAAAGCTTTTTTCAGACCTCATCTTGAGTTTTGGAGTTTCAATTTGTAGACCGATTTCGAATATTAAAGTTTTGATGAAGTCCAGTACAAAAGAACATGAAAAAATGTAAAAAAATGTAAAAAAATGTAAAAAAATTTTTTTTCTAAAATTGAAATTTAAGTTTTGCTAAACTCTACAAATTTAGCAGACCTTGATATTTGATGCAACTATGAAGATGTTTTTGTTGAGAGCTCAAGAGATCCTGAATAAAGTCTCCCTTATCAATTTTTGTCCATGAATTTCCACGTGAGTAACTTGCAACAGTCAAATCTTTCAATTTTCTAGAAGTTTCACTTTTTTAATATTACCATAAATAACTGTATGTTTTTAAATATTGTGAACCCAACTTTGTAATACTATATATCTGTTTCACTTTCTTTAAATATACGAACAATAGCTAAAGGAGTTTCATTACTCAAAGTCTATTTAAGTAATAAATAAACAGTTCAAAAAAAAATGTTGAACTATGTTGCATTTACAGAACTAAGTTTAAACCTTTAGAAAAAAGTTAATTCAATTTTTTTACATTTTTTTCTGTTCTTTTTATCATTTTGTAATGAATTTCACATAACCATATCTAAGGGCTTCGATGAAATTAACTAGTTTAATAAAATCAATTGTGATTAAAAATGAACAATTTTTTCAATTGGCACATCAATTAAGATCACACGAATTCCAGATAGAAAGATATTAATTTTTTTACAAACAGAGTATCAAGCTTTTGGAATAATCTACCAAAACAATTAGTCCTACTAAATGACATGAGTCGAAGAAAAAGTCCTATTAAATTTAAAAATTAACAAAAAACTTGACAGACTAAATCTAAAAAGCTATTAAAGTGGAGCCTAAAACTCCATTTCATGTGTCCACCCACATTATAGCTATTTACTTATTATACTATTATTAAGATAACTGCAATTTTTTTCATAAAAAAGTGAGCAGTATATTCCAAATTTATTACAAAGTGAGCATAAAAAATGCTAAAATTCAGCTTTTTAATTAACTGTCTACTTAAAAAATTTATTCAAAAATAATTAGATTCTTCTTTTGAATTTGATATGAATTATTCTTTTTGTTCCTATCAAACATTCTAGAAAAAAGCTATAAAAAGTAAATACACTTAAAATGTTCATTCAATAAAATTTTATTTTATTTTTCCGCCAAATTTAAAAAAAGATTGATTGATTACTTAAACTTTACAAATATTTGTATTTTTATTTTCTAATTGATCGGATGATAAACAATTCCTATAGCTAAAGGACTTTTTGTTAAATTTATTTGATTTGCTCTCATTAAGTCTTAGCATATTTAAAATTATGATTTTTACTTTTTAATTTAAAGTTATTTGGTAATTTTTCAGATAAAATTTCAAAAAATGACTGATCCTCTGAGTAATTGCGAAGAAATCGACAGTGGACACCACTTTTCATCAGACGATTTATCAAGTGATCAAAACAAAAGGTTGTGCTTCGATCCTCCACTTTACATTCAACGCTATAATTATGTATCAGGTCTTTTGTTGGACTTCGAATGCAAATCAGTCATGGACATTGGATGCGCTGAATGTAAACTAATTCACTTGTTGAAGCAAACAAATCAAAATTTAAATTTAATAATTGGCATGGACTTGGATGAGAGTGTTTTAGAAAAAAATAAATCAAAATTTTCCGACAATCTGGTGGATATGTTCCATTGTCGCGAAAATCCTCTAGATTTATACTTAGTCAAGGGAGACATATCCAAGCCAGACAAATACTTTTTGGATAAATTTTGTTCCAAAAGTTGCGGACTTGATTTTGTTAGTATGGTTGAAATAATTGAACATATGTATCCCGAAACACTTCAAGGTGCAATCGAAACCGTATTCATGGAGCTTCGACCGAAATATGTCCTAATTTCGACTCCAAATAGCGAGTTTAATGTGGTTTTTGGAGAAAACAGCAATCCTTACGACGAAAGAAAAATTGATCAGAAATTTCGTCACTGGGATCATAAATTTGAATGGACTAGAGATGAATTTCAGAAATGGTGTAGAGAAAAAATCCTTGATGTCTACCAAAATTATAGACTGTATAACAATTCTTTTCAAGGACTAGGTTAGTATTTTTTTTTAATAATTTTCTTTAATATATAGCAAAAATAAATAAATTTAAATTGCATATTAGTAGCAGTAGTAGAAGTAGTAGTTAAAACGGTTTGGTGCTCTATACCAGCGCAAATTTGCGCTAAGCCATCAAGGCTTCATTAAGCATTAAGAAGTCCTTTGGATTCAATTTGAATATTTTTTTATCAATTACAGTCTTGAAACTATTTACTGTCCTTGCTAATATTGCTTCTTTTGGATCCTATTTCGCGGTTCAGCAACACTGTTTGTTAAAAAATGATAACGGTATTGTCCTTTCTTGTTGATCTCTCTTACAAGTTAATGATTATTTGTCCTCCTTAGATTAAAGTATAAGATATTTGCAATTTATTTCTTTTACAAAATTTATCATCTCAAATCCATTTATTGTTTTAAACGTGTGTATTAAATCTCCCCTCAATCGTGGCTGTTCTAGGCTCATCAAACCAAGGATATTAAGTTCCTCCTCATATGACACTTTTAATTATCTTCGTTGGTCTACGTTGCACATTTTCTGATGTCCGATCTTAATGAAGGTGACCAGTTACAAATTGTATATTCAAAAAGAAACCAATTTAACTTTAATTATTTAACGACTAATTTTTCGTAAGTTTTTAAACCTTAAATTTACTAACTATTTTCATTAGAAAATAAATTTAAGAGCCTAAATAATATTTATTCACCAATCGACAAAATACTTCCCTAATTAAGTTTAAAAAAATAAAAAGTGCAACTAGAAATAAAAAAATAACACTGATTTATTTATATAAGTTGTAACTTTATTTTAATTGTCTTCACTATTTAAGAAAGAAATAAGCAAAAAATATTGTAATGAAATCGTGAGTTTCTGAAAACGGACCAAATTTTTCCAAGGAAATGATCTTGACATTCTGACCACTAATTGTATGAGCGAGAATAGCCTAAGCATTATTGCAGAATAATAATTAGTCACCTAGCTCTTTTTTTTTTAAAGCTCATAGCTGAAAAACTATAAAAAATAACTAAAAGTGTATTTTTTTTTGGATATCACTAAAATCCGGATCCGGACACGGATTTACGGACGTCCGGACACGGATTTCATGTGCCTAAAACACGGATCCGGACTTTTTTTTTTTTTAAATCTAAAACACGGACACGGAAATACCATGTCTAAAAAACGGACACGGACTTACCTTGACTAAAACACGGACACGGATTTTTTAAAAGAAATTTGACAAAGATTTAAATAAATTGATTATAAAAAAAGTAATTAAATTTATTTAAAAAAAAACACTGTTACCATATAATTTATGGTAAAAAAAATTTTAACTTTATGGTAATAAATAAAAAAAATTAGTTATTCGTTTTTAATTTTCTGTCTCGTTTCGGACTTAAATGTTTTTTTTTGTTTTCAACTACACTCATTAGGCTTAAATAACCTTCATCTGAAAAACAATTACGATAAATAGAAAAATCAATATTTACAACACCGTCTGGTAAATCTTCTGGTTTAATAAATTGTCTCTAATTATAGATGTCGGTATTTTAGAAAAAGTCCGTGTCCGTGTTTTAGAAATTTAGAAAAAAATCCGTGTCCGGGTTTTAGACAAGGTAGGTCCGTGTCCGCATTTTAGAAGGTTTTTTATCGGTCCGTGTCCGTACTTTAGTCAAATTTTTAATTTGTCCGGATCCGTGTTTTAGGCACATGAAATCCGTGTCCGGACGTCCGTAAATCCGTGTCCGGATCCGGATTTTAGTGATAGCCTTTTTTTTGGCAAAATTTTTCAAGTTTAAAAAATTGAAAAAAATAATGCATAACGTTTTGTAGATAACTAAAGTCTCTTCATTCATATAAAAAAAAAATATTTATTTTAGAGTTTCGGTCAAAAATGCTTAATCTTATCATAAGGTCTTATCATTTTCTTGAAAACATATGCTTTGTTAACAGAAACTCAAGATTTTACTCGTTATAAATAGTTTTACAAGTCCAAAACTAGGTCTTTTGCGTAAAAGTTCATCAAATTCTCTAAAAAATGGTCGGAAGTTTTAAGGATTATTCCTAATACCATCCAACCGCGGTCAGTGTTTGAGCATAAGCCGGTACTGATACACAATTAATTAATAATTTAAAAAAAAAATATACGTTTAATATAAAATTAAATTTCTTCCCAAGCAAATTCAAAAAAGAATGTACTGCTTGACCCAAAAGATGTTACACTTATGGAAGTTGAAGATACATAAGGCTGTTCCGAGCTTTGTATTTTACCAAATTTTATGAAAAATAAGGTTAAATTTAAATAGTTTACCAAAATTGTTGTAAAAACAAACATGTCCAAAATATTAAAGAATTTGAGGTTTTTTTAAAAAATTTTAAAAATCTGTTTTTCCCATTCGCATAGCCGAATGGTTTGTGTGTTAGTCATGCAAGCAGAAATCCGAGGTTTCAAAACCCGCTGAGGGTGAAAAAATCTTCAAAATATCTCTGCAATACGGGGCGAATGTTATACCGGTTTCGACTGGGTATTAACTGCAGTGTAGATGATCAACTCGATGCAGTAGCCTCTATGTCAGAACGGAGCCGTTGCTCAAAAAGGCATTGTAAAAGGACGACTGCCCATTATCTGCTAAGATTGAAAAGGAACAATTATTAAATTTCTCTCTTATTTAGGCTAATTCAGGATCTTCTTTAAAATTTTAATATTTTTTATCATTCAATAATCTTTTTTCTTTATTTTGAATTAAATATAAACGAGAATCATTTTATTTTGGAAAAAAAAAATAATGAATTTTGAAATTTCAAATTTATTTTTCAATTTTAGTAATTTCCTCATAATTATCGAAGATAGTTGATTATTGAAAAATATAAAAATTAAAATCAAATCGCTTTTATAGCTTTGATATATTAATTTTCAATCTTAATTTTCTGTAAAAAACATAATTTGATGAATATCTCTCAATAAGATACTAGCAACAAAAAAGATTTCTAAAATAGTAGTTAGAAACGATTAAAATCTAAATGAAATTGTAATAAAAATGCTACTTTTTCTTAATACTCGTATTTAGTCTAAAAAGAATATCAAACTTTTCATTGAGTCTACCAAAAACTAAAGTCAAAAAATTTATAAAAAAAATCTCTCTCTATTTTGAACTAAAAACATTTTAATTTTTTAGTAATTGCATTTTTATGTATTTTAAATAAAAAAAATGCAATAAATCGAATCAAAAAAATAATAATCTTTAATTTTAATTAAGGAGAACCACCACGAGAATTTGAAAAAGTTGGTCACTGTACTCAGATGGCTTTATTTTACAATCAAGAATTGATTGATTTTCCAAGCAAATTAATATTAAATCAATTTCAAATTTATCTAAAAGAGAAAAAAAATATCTATTTAAAAAATAGATACCGAAATCCACAAGAAGAACCGATTCAGCAAAATTTATACTTCAACCCAGAATATGCCAAGCCAAATGGTTCAGATGATGCTAAAGTAATTCATAGCTTTAGCTACCCTTTTGAATTACGCGAGTTCGATAGTGTCGAGGAAAGAAATCGAGTCATAATTGACGAGATAAATTATCTTGTTTCATTTCTAACTCAATCCTCAAATTACCAAAGACACAGTGCACCTAAGCATTATGACTCTAACGATTTGGCAAGTCATTTGACTGAGGAAGAAAAAGAAAAAATCGACAATGATATTGATATCTATGACGATTCCATAAAATTAGCCAAGTTGGACACTTTACTTAATTTTAGTTCCATAAAAAAATTCGCTGTGCCTGATGATGAAATTGTTGACTTAATGAAAAGAGTGGGATATAAATTTACCAAAAAAGACAAATTTGTTATTCATGTGGTTCAAACGGAGTCAGAATCCGAAGATTTTTCAGAACACGAAGATGCCAATGATGAGTTAAATTCGATCGAGAGTAGAAGAAGAGAAACTGATTATTTTGTTGGTAAAGCTGATGAACAGTTTGATATTGATAACAGTTTAACAGAAGAAAAAAATTTGACTAAGTCAAATGATGCTTTTAATTTTGGAGAAGAAAATTGGGACCAATATTTACCTCAAGTATCCGAAATGCCTAATTTAAAGTATAAGGAGAGCTTAAGCGAGCAATTTCAAGATGCAGAAGATGCAAATTTTTCTCATTCAGAAGAATACATTCAAAAGTGTCTAAATTTCGAGTTCAAATCTCGCCGGAACCGACTTCGCTTAACTGACTTTGCGAGTTGTAATTACAACGCCGATAAGCAAAAAAAGTATGCCTATAATCTACGTGCAATCAGAAAAAGAAACCGAAGGATTGAAGAGAATCCGTCCATAGGCCAATTTAGTTTAGATTGAGAAAATTTGGATTTTTGCTATTAAAAATTCTTAAGATCTGAATTTTATTAACTCATTTAATTTTTAATTTTTTTTCAATTAAAACCAGAAAAGTTACATTTTTGGTGCATTTGTTTTGTGTGACCATAATTTTGTTTTGGAATATTGAAGACTTTTTTTAGTAATATTTATGTCCATACAATCGAAGGTTAACTCTATTTGATTTGATCAAATTTAACTTTAAAATGTTAACTTTTGTTTCTTTTTTGTCAATATCATTTTTTTTCTCATAAGAGTTATCATAATAAATTTTTTTCCTTATTTAATCTATTTGATTCAAAAAAATACTTATGAGAATTTTAAATAATTCGAAGAATACTTATTTAAGCCTATTCAGGTCAGTCTAAAAAAGAGGTCTTTGGTAAAAAAAAAAAAATTAAATTTTTTCCAAAATTTTTTAATTAATTTTATAATGAAAATATAAAAAAAATTCAACATTGCTTACCTTTTCTTGGATAAATTATTCGACAAAAATAATATATTTTTTAGTGAAATTTTGCAATGAAATATAACTCAACAAAGAATTGTGTATGAGTCATGCAAGGAGAAATCTGAGGGTTCATAAACCCGTTGAGGGTGAAAAAAATTTTCCAAATATATCTGCAGCACGGGACGCATGTCTAAACCTCTTTCTTCATAAAAAATAGGGACCGGTTTCGACTGGGTAATAATTGCGGTATAGATCATCAATTCGATATAGTTAACTCTGTGTCAGATCGGAGCCGTTGATCAAAAAGGTACATAGAAATGAGATTAGCGCCTCTTCATTATCAGCAAGGATGAAAAGGGGCATTTTTTTTTTCAAGTAAAATTTAAAGTAGTAAAATTTCTATAATAATTATAAATATTTATTAATAATTATAATTTTTCTCGTGTCGATTTTATTAATAGTCTTTATAGATAAATAAGACTTTTTATTCTATTATAATGCTTAAGGATGATATTAAATGCTTTTTTTTTAAATTACTTAAAATTTTACTTTTATAAATCTTATATCAGTGCAAAATTTTAACAAAAATATGTTATTTTACGTAAAATTATCCTTTTAAATATTAATGATGTAACATTTCAAAAATTAGGGTTTTTTTGAATTTCCGAGACAGGTCGCGGTTATAGGATAGAGTCCGATAACATTACCGTATACTCTTGCACAATAAAACATGCATCAAAACTTGAAATTCGGGTTCAAGTGCATGCAAAAGTCTAAATAAATAAATTAATTAATTAATTTTCGGATTTAAGTGCATTTTTAAAACTCAAGAATCAAAAATAAATGCAGCATCAAAAACTTAAATTTCAAAATTAAGTGCCGCACTAAAGCTTAAATTAAGTTTTAAGTTTAGATGGGGCGTTAAAAAATAGGTAGAAAATAAGAATAAAAATTGTCTTTTCAATTTTTTTTTATTTAAAAAATTCTTTTCCTATGCAAGGGTAAACGGTAGGTTATTCATTATTTTATGGTTATTTAAACGTGTGTTCCTGTCTAAAAAGTTTTATTTATTTATTTTCAATAATTTAAAAAAATGTATATATAAACCGAATCAACTTTTTTAAATAGAAATTTTTTATTTTACAAATTAAAAAATAGGAAAATGTTGAATAATAACGCAATAAAATTTAACTTAAAGGCTTTTTCAGACTAAAATTATTTATCATTAAAAATAAAGCTAAAATTTGTTAAATTATATTTATTGTTTATTTAAATTAAAATTCCGATGTCAAATTTTCATAGTCGAGCCCTTAATTTATTTTGATTAAAATATGGTTTTAAAACTCTGTGATAACTTTCATGGACATTGTTTGTGTTTAATTTCGAATTTCTGGCAAATTCAAATAATTTTTGGTAAACATTTCCATCATTAGCACCAAGTACACTGCACAAATTCGAATCCAAGTAATTAAAAGAATCTACTAGAACAACGGAATCTTCACGCACTTTTTTCAACAAAGAAAACAAGCTTTCTGAAAGCTCTTTCATTCCATCTGCATTTAATACATTTAGCTAAACAAAAATAAAAATGTAAACTTTATCAAGAATTTAAAATATTAATACCCTCATAATATTGGCGGCATAATCCTCCGTAATTTCATAGAGAATAAACAATTTCAAAAGATTAGACAGTACTAATCGGTTATTTTCGTTCTGATTCAGACTTATGCTTGCAAAACTACAACTTACCACGTAAATGCTAATATAAAGCTTTTAAAAAAATAAAATAAAAAATGTTTTATTAACTAGTCATAAATTCACTTTAGCAATATTAACAAGTTGAACAGTACATTCATTCCATGCTTGGTATTCACTTAAACCTTTTTCCTTTATTAAGAGAAACATTTTCCCGCTAATTTCTGCCATAAATCTTGAAAAAATTTGGTTTTTACTAATAAATAAAAATTTGTAAAAATTTACTCATCATAAAGCCTATGATAAATATCAAAATAAATTTTAAATTGCTCAAATAAATCGGATTTGGCAAGGTTGCTCCAATTTTCTGGTTGATAATGAGACGAGATTCCTTTCTGAGCGCATTTGAGCAAATAGCGCGCAGTTTGGAGCAATAAGACCACATTATCGCCCTCATAGGTACATCCAGCATCTGCTTCTTGAATAATCGGGATCAATCCTGAAGCTGCTGAATATCCATGACCTCCACAACAAAGTCTATTTATTTGTGCAAACCTAAGGCATGTGCTGAATGTTTGAGCTTTTAGACCTGCTGAAATAGCATGTAGCTAAAATGAATTTAAAAGTCCTCTCACCTGTTCAATTATGGTTTAGCGAAATTTAGCACAAGATAACAGAACTAAATAATAAAAAATAATTAAAACTTTTTTTTTCTTAAGATTCAAAATTATTTCTTTGAATGCAACACGGTGCAATTTACATAGTCGCATAAACTTTCATTCTGATAATGACATCGAAAATCTCCGAAAAAGCACCGACATTACCGAAATTTAATTTCTGCTAAATTTTGAGATCTTTACCAGATTTTTGTTAATAATGCGACTATGTATGTCACACCATGTTACATTCACAGAAAAATTTTTAAACATAGGAAAAAAATTTTACAATTTTTTAATATTTAGTTATGTTATTTCGCAAAACTTCAAATTTTAAAATTTACTCGAGACAAATCAGCTGGTTTAATAAGTGCAAAATTATTTGTTTCACTTCTAGTATTAGTTATTTGCTTAACCAAATAATTAGCCGCAAATATATAGGAATAAGTTGATGATAAACTGTGGAATATTCTAAACTGCTGGGTCTGATAGTCCATTATCTGAGGCTCTACTCTTAAAAAAAATTTTTTTTTTAAATTTTTTCCCAATAATAACTGATATGGTACCCTTCTAGGTTAGATGTTTGACGCCTTATGGCGCTGTATCTTACTGCAATTGTAGTAGATAAGGATAATAAGATGCTTCCAAATGAGCAAAGGCCAGCTCGAAGAAGTAACATACAAGCATACATAATTAACTCACTTCCAGTCTTTTCAAATCTACCATCAGGATGAACAACAGCATTCTTCATTAACATATTAATTAAAGGAATTCGAACATTGCTGAATTTAATATAGCCATTATCATGAGACTCGAATCCCCCTTTTTTTCCTATATCTCCAGTCTCGATACCGGGCATATTTCTATGATTTTTAAAATCTCTTAATTGTACTATGAAAGCTTGAATTCCATGATCTTTGCCATCAATAATTAGTTTGGCCATTACAATTCCAAAATTTGCGGTTATTCCTCCAGTTCCAGGCCAAAATTTTATAGATGTTAGAGTCGGACTGTTAATGATAAATTCTTTGGAATCCTTATCATAGGTTGCGGTAGTTTCCAAACCACGTACATATGTTCCATGACCAATTTCTGTTTGAATATAAGTGCCAATAACGAAGTTTGAATTCATAACTGAATTCCAGTGTTTAACTTGTTCATCCGTTCCCCATAATTCAATTGAAACTTTAAAAGCTGCTGTATGAAGAGTGAAAAGTATTTTTTCCGGTCCTAATACACCACCAATGACACCTAATTTCATCACATCAGTTGAGTCACTGCTAATTTTATTTTCCTTTAGAAAATCATATATTTCTAAAGATTTTTTGAAAATCATCTCGTATTTTTCATCACGGTCTAAATTATAGAAATTTTCCTCATATAATGGACGAATTTTGGCAACCATTCGATCTCCTATAATAGAAATTTAGATGAGGAAAAAAAAAATCAATTAATTTAACTTAAATCCATCATCTCATGGAAGCGACTTTCCGAGCCATACTGAATACGACCAAGGTAATTCTTCATTTCTTCCAAATTAATGATGGAATTTTTTCGCTCATTAAGTAAATCGGGATTCATTTTTTCTTGTAAAAAAAATTTATTTAAAAAACATGATAATGAATAAAAACTTAAAATTATATAACTAAAGATTATTTAGATTAATAAAAAACTTGAAAATGATCCATATTTAATTTTTTTAGGTTCTTTTTGCCTTAAATATCTTCAATTAGAATTACATATTTTATTTTAAAAATTTAAATTATGAATTCTTAATTATCAATTGTTGATTTACCAAATTTTGACTTAATATACAATGGTGAAAAATCATTCTAAAATTTACCTCAGTTTTATTTTATTTTTAAATTAAATTCTACACATTTATAAACTGTGTACAATCTTAAAAAATTGGAATTGTTTACCACTTCATTTAACAAAAAGTATTTTCTTTGGTTGATCATTGAAATTTTTTTACTAATTTGTGTTTCCCTCCGCTAATGCTTCCAGCTGTCAATGAATTAGTAAGCTTGTTAGGATTTGCTTGTCAATGAAACTTAAGCCTTTAAAGTATTGTTACTTCCATCACTAGTTACCAAGAAATTTAAAATGAAATTTAAAATATTTGGTGTCTTTTCGGCTAATATAGTGAAAAACGGGGTATTTCACATTTCGATAAATTTAAATTAATTTTGATTTAAATATGATATGCTTCAGTATTAAATTTTTGCTGCAAATTTTTAAAAGTATTCAAATATTTCTAGAGAAAATCCGAATCGCTTTTGGAAAAAATCAGAGCTGGCTCTTCCCATAACTAATCAAAAATGCTTGAGTAATTTGAATTTTATTTGTTTGCATCGGAGGTCACATTTTTCCCAACGCCTCCCAGATTTGTTTTTCTCAAATATCTTTATTTCAAATCATTTTTCTAACATTTCTTTGGCAGACGATAATCCAGAAGTTTCTGCTCCAATTATCCCAACCGTTTTGCTCATTTCATTTATTTCAATGAATCAAATTATGGGTCAAATTGTAATTTTGAAAAAAAAATTTATTTCAAATCGTAATTAAATAGGTTAAAAATGTTTTTAAAATTATTTTTATAATCAAAAAAGTAATACAAATAATTTAAATCTCTGTTTTCAAATTTGAATAAATATTTCATGACTCTACTTCGTCTGTAAAATGAATTACTCATTTGAATCAGAAAAAAAATCAAAATATTTTTTTTTTTAAAATAAATAAAAATTAATGCATTATTAGAAATTAATTTATAATTTTTATTTAAAAGCTAATACAAAGCTTTATTTTGTCAAAAATTATATAAAATTAAAATTAATTTCGATTACCAAATATTTAATATTTAATGATCAAAAAAATGGAATGGTGCAACCTAAATACTCATCAAAAAATTAAAAATGCTATTTCTAGATTGTTCTTAATACTCAAGTAAGAAAAGTTCTAGGTGTAATTAATGACCGGTGTCAAGTTGGAAGTATTATATTCTCTTATTATTGAAGTCATTATAAAAAGATGCGAAAATCTGTTAGACACCTACAATCACCAGATTCTATACCATACTTACAATTTTCTGGACATAAAGTTACTTAGAATTATCGAATCAAGAGCCTCTGTATTTATTCATGATTTATAATATTCTTATTACAAACAGTTAAACTCAATAGCAACTTTCCTGTTGATATTGCATGAGAGGATCGGAAATTATCTTTCTTAACTTATAAAGGTTTTAATTTTACAAGTACCCGAAATAAGATCCTTAAAAATCTCTATCAAATAAATATCAAACAAAACTTTTATTAATTTATTCTTTTAAAAAATGTTTGAGAAACATAATTTTTTTCTGGACCGTTGACTTGATAAACAATTTTAAATTTATAATTGCCATAAATTTCATATTTTACATTATAAATATCTTGACAACAATGGTGAATGGCAGAAGCTAACAAAAATTCATTATTAATTTCTTTAAAATCAAGAAAATGAAACAAACGGTCTTGCCTTTTATTTTCAAAGAAATATACACCAAGTTTATCATTTTCAAGCATATACAAATATTTTTTATGAGTTTCCAATCTATTTCCATCATTCAACTCAAAAATACCATCTTCTCTGTATAATAACTTTTGTGTAAATGACTGATCCTTATCAAATTTGTCAAATCTGGCTTTTCCTTTCATCACACCATGTCCCACAATTGTTCTTTTCAATAACCAAGCGCCTTGAAACAAGGAAAATACATATTTGGCTGACGGATCGAGCATTTTAAAAGTATCTTTTAATTTAATCAAAATAAAATAAATATTCATCAAATGTAAAATATCTGTTTTTTACATCTGGAGTGCAAGTATGATCCCTAAAATCCAAAAAAAAATGAAATTTAACTTCATTTTTGCCTTAATTTTTAATAACTTAAAATAAAATTTATTTGATTAAAAAAACTAAAATTTTATTTATGAAAAAAAAAACTAACACACGGGTTTAAAACGTTCAATGTTAATTTTATTTATCATGATAGATTTCTTGATTCTAAATTTTAAAGCTTCGACTTCAATTTTTGCCTTTGAGCAAAAGGTCTAAGATATTTGTGAAAAACTTCATGAACTTCTCTTTCATTGAATTGTGACTTTCTCGCAAAGTCTAATAGTCTTTCGTAAGCTCGGCCATCGAAGGCACCTAAGGAACTACCTTTAAATAAATGAATTTAGTGTTTAAAATTAAAAAAAAATAATCTTTTAGTTTTACATAAATTCGAATCTAGTAAATCAAATGAATCGACCAAGGCGACAGCATTTTTTCTAATTTTTGGCAACAAATCTAGCATATTTTCTTTAAATTGATTCAGCGTCTCAGGTTTTAAAATATTCATCTATTGAAAAACTATTGAAATAGGTTTGAAAAAAATTTTTGAGGTATTTATAGTTTAATAGTTAGTCTAGTCTAATTATCTCAGTTCTTCAATTGCCGAGAACTCTTTAATTATAGTCTATGTTTATTTTACTACAAGATGAAATTTCAGGTCAATCTACTCTTTGATTTTTAAAATTATTACCTCAAAAATTATTTTAGAAAATTTTTATTTTCATCATAATTTAGAGTTTTACTTACTCGTAAAAAATTTCCACTATAATTTTCCGTAATGGAATACAAAATATAAAGCTCCATTAGATCACTCAAAGCTCTCTGATTTTCAATCACTCCATTTTTGTAAATACATAATAAATTTGAGTTAAGAATAAATATTTCGATGTAAACCTTTAAATTTAAAGCTTATTTGGAATTTAGCTTTTAGTTAAGTCTTATACTCGAGCAATTTCTGTTAATTGGAAACTACAACTATTCCAAGCATCCAATGGAGCCATTCCGTCTTCTTTGACCAATTTAAATAATTTTCCGGTCACTTCATTTGAAAGTCTAAAGATAATTTTTTTTAAATATTCTAACACTTAAGTAAATATATTAACTCGTCGTATAATCTATGAAAAAAGGACAAGTATTCGGCAAACTGCTTGTAAATATTTGAATTTTTAACATCACTAAAATTATTGAATTCCAAATGAGGTGATATTCCTTTTTGGGCACATTTGAGCAAATAGCGGGCTGTTTGAAGCAATAAAACCACATTATCTCCTTCATAGGTGCAGGCTGCATCAGCTTCTTGAATTATTTGAGACAAACCAGATGAAGCCGAATATCCATGTCCCCCGCAACAAAGACGGTTCGACTGTGCAAACTTCAAACAGTCACTAAACACTACTGATTTAAGTCCCGATGAAAGTGCATGCAGCTAGAAAGAATTAAAAAAGGAATTTTTTTTTTACATTGTTTTATCAGAATACTTTGGCTAATTCATCAGGGCTTATATTTTTGAAATTATCTGAATTTTTTTGAATTGACAAAAGAATTTCTCTCAAATTTAGAGCCGAAAAAAGCGTGGCATAAGTTGATGCCAAAGACGGAAACAATCTAATCTGCTGAGTTTGGTAATTAATTATTTGTTGTTCAACACTTAAATATTTTAATAAATTATTAAAAATAAACATTTGAAAATTTTTTATTTAAAAAATTTTTTTATACCCTTTCGAATCAGCTGTTTGTCTCCTCACACAGCTGTATCTTATAGCAATGGTGCTTGAAATCGATAAATAGTAGGCTCCTACCAAAGGTAAATTACCACGCATAAGCAACATTGTAGCATACATTAACAATTCATTTCCTTTTCGTGTAAATTTTCCACTAGGGCTTACTTCAGCAAATTGCATTAGCATGTTATTTCGCGGAATTCTAAGCTTGTCAAATTTAAGATAGCCATTATCTGTAGCATCGAATCCAAACTTTCGACCTATGTCTCCGATTTCAATTCCTTCAATTTAGCAATTAATTTTATGTATTTGATTAGACTTTTATACCAGGTACCTGGAACTACTTTATGATCTATCAAAGATCTTAGTTGAACCACAAAAGCATGAATTCCATGATCAGTTCCATCAATTATTAATTTTGCCATTACTATTGCGAAATTGCATGATTTACCAGCTTAACAATTTTTAGAAATTTATATTTATTTTTTTAAGGTTAACTTACATCCTCCTGGCCAAAATTTTATCGAAGTTAGAGTTGGTGAATCTATGATAAACTCTTGTGTAGATTTATCATAATTTGCGGTGGTTTCAAGTCCCTTCAAATAGGTTCCGTGTCCTAATTCAGTTTGAACATAGGTTCCGAAGACAGCATTTTCGGATAAATATTCTTGCCAATAAGCACTTTGTTCTGAATTACCCCATACGTTCAATGCGTCTCGGAACATGGTAAAATGAAGATTAAATAAAATTTTCTCAAGCCCAAATACTGACCTTTGGGATGTGTTAATAAAATAAAAGTGAATAGAAATTTTTTATTACCCTATGTTGAATAGCGACATTAAGCCTTCAATTTTATTCTCATTCACAAATTCAAACAGTTCCAGTGATTTTTTGAAAATTATCTGATATTTCTGATCTCTTTCGAGATTATAAAAATTTTCTTCAGATATAGGCTTGATAGCTTTTACCATTAAATCCCCTTGAATTTAAAACAATTAAATGATTTAGGATGCCTGGACCATTATTTTAATTAAGACCACTTTTAACTAAGATGAACTATGTAATAAAAATTTAAAATTACTGTATTTAATGGCCGAACGATAATTTTCCTGGTTAAAATAAATCATTTCTCCTAAGTAGCTTTTCATTTCATCTAGTTTGACTGTCGTTTTTTGGCGTTCTTTAGCCAAATCAGGATTAATAAATTCGCTTGTATTCATTCTTTTTTTTTGGTGAATTTTTAAAAATTTTCAAAATCTCTAACGATAATATTTCAAATTTATTATAATCAAAATTAAAATTATGCATTACTTAAATTATATAATTTTCTTATGACAAGTTGTTTGAAAGTGAGACGCTTTAATAATAAATTTTTGCTCTAAAAAAAATATTTTCAAAATTGACTTTAAATCACCTATTTAACACCAAAAAATCACCCCCAGAGGGGATCGAACCCTCGACCTATGGATTAGAAGTCCATCGCGCTATCCACTGCGCTATGGGGGCCATATTTGATTTATTTAAATTGTTCCAAATTAAGGTATGACGACTTTTTCTTTTACTGAATTGATTTTAGAAAAAATAATTTAACTCAAGAGAGTTCAGATTATGATTGTTTTAGAAATTTAAATAAAAGATCTTGACTTTTGCTGTTTTCAGATAGTTGGAATCTTAATCATTTTTAGAATCTATATTATAAAAATCGATTTAAATACAACGCTGCTAGGATACAAAAAAATTACTTTTTACATAAAATTTAAATTTTATATAAAAAACAGTATTTATGGTAAATTCGGGAAACTTTAAGACAGATCTCCTAAAAAAATTTCCATTAGATAACGAAAAAATTGCAGCTTTTGCGAAGATTTTTTTTAATTTAAGATTAAAAAACTGAAATCATTTTTTATATTAAGACTAAAAATTACGCTAAGTTTAGTAGTTTTCTGTAAAAAGGTAGAAAAATAGCTTTTTAAACTAAAATTATTTTTATAATGATTTATTTTCATTAACAAAAAAAAAATGAATTTTAACAAAATATTTAGTCAATTTTAAGCTTATGTATTTTCACTAAGAAAAAATTTTAAATTTAGCAAAATAAATTTAAATAACATGTTTAGAATTTTCATTTTCAAAAAAAATGTATCAATATTTCTCTTTGATTTTTATTATGTAAAAATATATGTTTAAATTTAAATATATCATAGATGATTTTAAATAAAACAAAATTAAAATTTTTCTTGCTCAAGAAAGCGTGCATTATATCAAAGAAATATGTAAAGCCCGCGCCGAGACATACTTATTCCATTGTTAAAAAATCTTTGAGTTTTTAAAAGTTTATTTAGTTTATTAATAAAATAAATAGCACATAACTTTTCTAAAAAAATTAATAGTATTAATTTTTTTAGAAAAGTTAAAGACTAAAATTATTTTAATAAATGAGAATTTTATGATTTTTTACATTAGTTTACAAAATTTTGCCTTAATAAAAAATGAATTTTGCGAATTTTTCTTTTTTTTACTTTATCTTACGATTTTTATTTTTACGATTATTTAACCTCAAACAAAATTACACAATTCACAAAATTTTTTTTTGTTGAAAAATTAATCAAAAAAATTGTAAAATTAAATCTTGAATGAAAAAACCAAAAAAAGAGGAGGAATCTAGCGACTTTTTGGCAATTTTACGTAAAATAACGTTATTTATCGTTAATTAATTTAATTTTACAAAAGTCTTTTTACGTCGTTTTACGAAATTTATCGTTTAATTACATTTTTTTACGTAAAATATCGTCAGATCCTCGTAACAAATCAGTGCTTTATAATAACATTTGAATGATCGATCCTTAAATAAAATAAAAATAATTCACTAGATTATTGTGATTATTAAATTGTTTCAATAATGATTTTTAATTTTTCTAATGTAAAAACGACCTATCTTAGAAATAAAAAACCTATTATTAGAATGAGACAACCATGAGATTGCAACAAGTAATTTTAAAAATTTGGGAAATCTAAAAAAAATTAAATCAACCTTTGCACCTTGATTTACAAAAATACTCATAACTCTTGGTCTAATCTATCAATCAAATTTTCTATGTAATACCTTGTTATAACTCAAAATTCCGACTTGTGTTCGTCGAACTAACAAAAATTTTTTTTGTATGAAAGAAGTCTGTGTTTTTGTACGTTCTTTACTTAATTTTAAAAATATTTAAAAAATTATCTAGTGTCATAATTTTTGCTTTCATTTTGTTATTCATTTAGAATAGACTTTTAATTTATATAATTTATATAATAAACGTTCAGTATTTTTTATTAAATGAGAGTGATTATTATTCTTTTGATCAGAAATATCTTGATTCAGTATATATAATATATTTGTTTTGTAAAAAACTAAACAATATTAAGTAAAATAATACAAATGCTAAGTATAAAATGAAAATATTTCAGTAATTAATATAATTTTTCAAGTAAGAAAAAAAATCTAAGTAAAAATTCCAAAAATTTTTATTATAAAAGCATAATGTCAGGCTATTATATCTAAGTAAAAAAAAATATTAATCCTTCAAAATTGATTTTGTTGCCTTTTATGGTCTTCCTCTTTTTTGCTTTTCTCCAGTTGGAGCATCTTTTGTGACTGGTGGAAGTTGACAATTTTTTAAACGAATTTATTTATTAATAATATATTCCGATCATATGTTTGCAAATAAAAAACTTAAAAAACGATGGACATTTGTAGAGTCTATCTTTTCATTTAGTTTTGACCAGACTTGTTTTTAAGTCACAGTTTTAAGTCTAAGTCACAAAAATTTAAGTCAAAGTTATGATTTGACTTAAATTTTTTTTTTTTTTTTAATAAAATTATGGTTTTTTTTTAATTAATAAACATATTTAATTTTCTTAACTTTTTAATTTCTAATGATATTTTGGCATCTTTTTTTTCAGCGCCGCAGTCCCAAATTCTGGCCGCCAAGCTGAACGGCTAAATGACCGCCCGCTACAATGTTGACCGTAACTTTGACTTGCCGCTTTTTTTTTACCGATTTTTTAAACTCAAAAATTTTTAAGTCATTGACTTGACTTAAAAAAAAAAAATTTAAAGTCAAGTCATTGCTGCTGCTTGTGGCTTGACATATTTTAATGATAGTCCATTTTTTTGGTTCAATTGAATGAATTGTTTGTCATTATTTGCATATTCATTTGACCATTGTCACTGTCATTAGACATTGTTGAAAAAATCGTGCTAATGGCATTCGTTCTCTAAGTTTTTCTTCTTTCTTGATCACAAGATTATGGGCTTCTAATGAATTGTTGGTTGATAGAGTGTTGTGTGCAGCTCCATTATGCCAGTTTTGATGAATTGTTAGCCCGGATTGCATCAAGTAATCGATGAAAACTTTCTGCTTCTTTCCTAGCCACTTCTTGATAAACTAATCTCGTGCTTTTTCATACACGTCTTTACTGCTTGACAATTATAGTGTCAATATCATCTACTAAATCCTCACAATATGCTTCATCAGCTAGATAAAGATGTTTTGCAACATTTTGACGCATATGAACCCAGAACATAATCAGCAGCATATTTTCACCAAACACTTCTTTGACTACATTTCGAATTGTATCAGAAGCATTGGATACCAATGTATGTACTTGAATTGTTTCTTGCAATTGCTCGATACCCTTTGCCAAAGCCTTTTTTTTTTGACATTATAAATTCAAACAGTCTTCTTTTTCTAATCTTTATTTATCATTTTAATTAAAATACTAATCCGTACTAGTATTTTACCGATAAATCAATTATTATTAATTACTAATCAACCGTGTATTGATCAAAAAATACTGATCATATACATTATTAACTTTCATTTTTAATTAAATACTGATCATATTTATATATTATTATTATTATTTATTTCAATGAATGCCTTGAAGGCGATGTAAAAAAAAAAACAAAAAAAAATTTAAAAAATAAAATGTAATAAATAAGATAAAGTTTAAGTGTTTTCTAAAAAATTGAATGAAATATCTAATTTTAATTCGAAAATTTTTTTTTTAATTTCAATAATTATTATACTGGTAAATTTTACTGATCAAAATATTTAAATACTGATCATTTAAATACAAGCCTAGTTTATCGAATCGGCTTTTTGAGTTGAGTGAGAGATATGGACTGAGTCATTCTATTCCTTTTGTTGTCTGACAAATGGAGGAATACAAACAAGGTTTCGAATCAAGATATATTAAATAAGCAACTCCATTGTGTAATTGCTACCTTACTATTTCCTCTTTTTTTCATGAAGGTTCAACTATGTAAAAATCTGTCACATCTGTCATATGTAACAATCTATTTCAATAATTGTCTTTTAAACTTTCTTTACATTTTTTTTTAGCTTACTTAATTTTTATTTTTTTATAATTTATTCTGAAGGAGCTCTAGCTCGGTATAGAAAAAAACTAAATAAAAAAAAAATAACATCATTTGGCATTTTACTATCCTTTTGAATAGGTGACCAGTTTGACTTGTTTAGTAAATTAACTGTTCAATAAATCTAATTTTTATTTGCGTATAAGTATGAAAATTTTCTTTTAATTAAATTTTGAAATAATTTTATTTCATAATATCCAACTTGCTAATTTTAAACATTGTATATCAGAAATACAAGTTGATTATGGGTAATTTTTTAAATCTAACCCATAAAAGAAAAGTATTGCTTTAAATTGCTTGTTTGTTTAAAATTAAAATTACCAGACGAATATTGACCAAATCTCACTATGGTGCTAAAGTTTAGTATGAAAGTTCTTTGGATAACTTTTATCCAATGCAAGCTTGTTTTAATAGTATTCATTAGTTAAGCACTCTTACTTGTTAGAGAAAAACAAAAAGCTTAATCCTTCATTGTAAAATTTAAAATCGAATCAAAATCTTTTTGTTTACTTTAAATTTTTAGATATAGCTTACACCCTAAATCCATATATATCATATTTAAGATAGGATATATAAAGATTCTGATTTTATTTTTAAATTAATTTATTTAAAACTAAAAATGAAGAAAATAGATTTTTTATTCAAATATTTGATCAGTAAATGGACTCTAATTATTTATTTGTCAATTTTCGCGGTCACATTTTCTTTGGCGATTTTGCTTAGATTTGAATTGATCGAACAAAATGGAATGATTAATCAAATTTTGAAAAGTAATCGAAAGAACTTATCCTAACAGCTTTGTTTAGATTTTTTTTTAATCAAAAGATAGTTTACACGACACGAGCATTACTGATAGAAAATTCAACCCGGAAAGAAAAGGAAAAGAAAATTTGGAAAAAAAATTATTAAAAATATTTACAGAGAAAAATGTTAGCTCCTTAGCAAAAATCTAAACTATTATCATTTTAATTTTTATTATAGGATTGCTTAAATAAAACTACTGAAATTTTTAATAATTCCTGTAAAAATGGAAATTCCAAATGTATACAAAAATACGCTTGAGTTCATGAATGATTAATATTTTGCTTTTTTTTTAAAGATTTAGCTCAAAGTTTTTGCGGAGATGACTCATGGTTACTCTTCCGAGATAATTGCTATAAGATATTTACTAATAAAACAAATTGGAAAAAGGCGGATGCAACTTGTTCGGCTCAAAATGCTTCATTATTTGAAGCAAAAAAAGAATATTCGAAAAATTTTCTGGATTCTTTAGGTAATATTTTAAAGCTCTTATTTAAAATAATTGTCTTCAAATTTTACATAGTTAAAGTCTTGAATATCAAAGAGGGAATTTATTTTATTTCCTCCAGAAAATCGGATACGAAATACAATTGGTTTTGGAATTATGATACAAAAGTAATTTCTAAAGAATTTAAAAGTTAATTTAAATTTTTCAAATTTAGAACAAAAAATGGCTACACGAAGAAGAATGCACCGAACTAGTGGTGTCGAGTGATAAGCGATATTTTGGAAAATACGAAGATTATAGCTGTAATTTTTCAAAACGAAAATTTATATGTCAAAAAAAGCTTCAAAATTACAGTCAAATCATACAAGATTTTATTTTTGAAAATTTTAATAATGTAAGTCCGAAAAATTTTTAAAAACTAATTTTTTTAAATTTTTCTCAAGCTAAATTTAAACAAAGTCCTGCTACAAGAAATAGAAAAGCTTACCAGAGAGAAGAATTTTACTGAGTTAATAAATTTAAAAAATCAACAAAGACTCTTACAGATTATAATTGATAATATCACAAAATTTAATCAAGTTGATTCAGAGCTCTTATCAATAAAATTTAACATTTTAAACAATATTTTGAAATTAGAATCAGCTCTATTCAAAAATGAACCCAATTTTAGCATTAAGTAAAATTTAAGCTTAAAATTTTTTCTAAATTATATTAAATTAATCTCAAAAAGATTTGTATTTGCAATAGAAAATTTGACAAAACAAATTTCGATCAGCAATTTGAGTCCCTTTAAATTTTCATGCTCAAATTTTATGATAACTGTAAACGATTATCCCTTAGTGAACCGAAATAATTCAAATAATCTAAACTATTTACCGATTTCACAGGAATTTTATAGAAACTATGAAATACCCGGGCTATCTCGTGTAAACATAATTTCTAAAATCAAACCAAATAATGTTATTAAAATAAAAAACAAAGAATTGATGTTTCCGAGTGAATTTAATTCAGTTGTAAACTCTTTAAAGACTCGAATATCAGTTATCTATTTCAAAAATTCAAAACTATTTCAAAGCGATGATTTTTTGCTGTCAAATCCAATCATTAATGTTATGTTTTTTGTTATTTCGAACATGACTTCAATTTTCATAAACAATGCAATCGAGTATCAAACCAATTTTAAAAAAGTAAATTTTATTTTAAAAAATATTTAATTAAAAAATTTTTTAAGAAAGAATTAATTGACCAAAAATCAATTAAATGTGTAAGTTGGAATTTTCATGATACTAAAGGTGCTTGGTCTGATAGAAATTGTCGATTTTTACTTTATGATCCTTTAAGAGATATTTATAAATGTTCGTGTAATCACTCTAACATAGTTGGTTTAGCATATGTAAGTGGATTTTTTGATAAGAAAGAATTTAAAACTTTGAGATAAAATTTATTTTTACCAAATAGAATCATATAACACACGTAGAAAAATTAAGAGCGTCAAAGACATTGAATAATATTGGTTTAGTGTTTTCAACTTTTTGTCTTTTGTCTACTTTAATATCAAATTTAATCTTTAGGTAATAAATTAATTTTTAATTTAAATTTGATGATTGAATTTTTATTATAAAGAAAAATTAACAAGTCAGTACAAATAAAAATTAATGTTATTTTAGCATCAACACTATTGATAAGCAATGTTTTGTATTTTTTAATATCAACAGTTAGTCCAACGATAAGCCTTAAATGTTGCTTGGTTTTTGGGGCACTGCTACATTATTTTTTAATATCTTCCTTTATGCTTTTTCTAACTAATTCAATAGTTCAATACTCTATTTTGATAAACATCGAAGAGAAAAAGATCAAAACTTTGTATCATAAATCTAAAATGCTTTCTTTTGGTGAGTTAAATTAAAAATATCTAATTTTTATTTTAATTATATTTATTTAAGTTCTCCCTGCAATTATACCATTGATAGTTTTATGTACAGATCATTCTCTTTACATTAATCAAAATTGTTCAATATGTTGGCTTAATGGAATTGGTTTTTATGTAGCATTTATCGCACCAACAGCATCGATTATTTTCTTGAATTTTGGATTTTTATTTTCAATGATTTTCGCATTTTTTAATCTAACAATTCACTTAAAAATTTCAATTATAAGCAAAAAGCAAATAACCATTTCCTTTTGCTGTTTTATTTTAGCTAGTAATTTTTTAATTTTTAATTTTTAATTTTATAGATCAAGATTATTTTTTTAAGCTCAAACATGGTTAATTAGTCTCTATATACTGGTGGAACTTGGTTTAGAACTAATTTCCCAAATAGTGTTTTGCGTTTTTAACACCTTATTAGGTTTATCGATTTTCATTTCGTATGTTTATTTAACACAACCAGAATCAAGTCTATGGTACAAGTTTTATCATACAAAAGAGCGAAATAAAATCTTAGAACGTAATTCTTTAATTGAGAAAAATTTAGGCTTAAGACCGATTTTAAGAATTTGGCAAAATTCAATTTCCGAGCGTTTGTCTGATTCTCATTATTATGAAGAACTAATGAGCATTACAAATTATAATCCAGCTATTTTAAAAAAAAATTTAAACATGTCGTTAGACAATACAAGTGACTTCAACTCGAGACCAAACTCTTACTCAAACAAACTATTTGAAGATGATGTTGCTCTTCGGATTGATAAATTAAATCGATCTTTAATACGAATAAAAGCTTTAAATCAAGAAATTTCCTTCAAAAACGAAGTTGATTCACTAAATATCGTTGAATTACCATCGTTATTTTTTTGATTTTTATTTAATAAAATTTTAATTCAAAATTTTTTAATTTGAGCTATGAAAAATTTATAATCGTTTTTTTTATCAAAGTGTCTTTGCCATATATGTGTCATAAATGTAAAAAATATTGCTCACTTTTTACAAAGAATAAAAAATTCAGCTTTTGATTAGAGATACAAAGCATTTCAGTTTGTAAAAAAGCTAGAAATTTTTAATTGTTTATGATAATTTCAAGAAACTGTTAACTACATGAAAAGTTATCAAAAAAAATTTTCAAATTAAGTGGAATAACACTCACGATTCAAAATATTTGAAGTTTCAAGGATTCAATAAAGAAAAAAGAAAATTAGTGCTTTAAACAAAATTGCTTAACTTTTTATCAAAATAACCAATTTAAAAATTAATTAAAAATTACTTTAACAGCTAATAATTTCTTTTAATAAAAAAATTAATAAATAAAAAAAGGAGAAGAAATGAAATAGAAAATCGCCAAATATACCATAATCTAATTGTTGCACAGGAGGTATGACATAAGATCGAAATTAAAAATTATCGAAAGGGATTACTTCAAAAGATAAACTGTTTTACTTTGAAGATTCAGGTTTGGAAAATAAAGATGAGTCACGAGTGATTATTTTTACAACTGAGAGTAATTTGAAACTATTGAATACTTTTAATGAGTGGTATGCAGACGGTACCTTTGATATTTCGCCCTCATTCTTTAAACAAGTATATACCATTCATGTTTTAATAAATGGTATAAATTTGCCACTTGTTTACGGAATACTCCCAGACAAGAAAGAAATAACCTATGTTAAGTTTTTGCGACTTGTTAAGAAGCACTTAAGCATTAATCCTAAATTTGTAAATTGTGATTTCGAAAAAGCAGCTATTAATGCATTCCAAAAAGTTTTTAAGTGTGAAATACATGGCTGCTTTTTCCACTTATCACAGGCTTGGTTTAGGCGAATAGATAATAAAATTAAAGAGTGGAATTCGAACGATAAGTTTAGGAGTACTTATCGAAGATTACAATCTCTTGCATTTTTACCCCAGAAAGACGTTGTTGAAGGTTTTAATATAGTCAAGAAAGAGGCTTTAGAAATAAATGAGTTAAATGATTTGATATGTTATGTAGAAAAAAATTACATTGGTAGAAAAGACAAAAAAGCCCGATTTCCAATTGCTTATTGGAATCTTTATGAGAGAGTTAAAGAGGACTTGCCGCGAACAAATAATAACATAGAGTCTTGGCATTCTAGAATCAAACCAGATGCACGAAACAATTTGACGTTGTCCAAAGTAATTGAATTGTTTCGACTTGAGCAAAGTAATATGGAGTCGGATTATGCTCTACTGTCGACCGGAGAGATTTTGAGTAGTACAAGAACGAAACAAAAGAAAAAAAATCAAAAGATAAAATTGATGGTTGAACAGTATACTCAGAATAAAATTGGGATGTTTTTGGACGGTATGGGTGAAAATTTGAAAAGTAATTGATAAAATTAGAACAACAAATTTAAGTTTTTTATCGGTTTCGATATTTTTTTCTTAAAATTTAGTTTCGATAATAAAGTAAAAAAATAATTAATTCGATAATTTTTTTTTTCGATATTCTTCTTTTCGATATTTTATTTTTCGATAAAAAAAATATAGGTGACTTTTCGATAATTTTTTTTTCGATACTTTTACCTTTCGATATTTTTTTTTTCGATATTATGTCCGTTCCCCGTTGCACATTCAGGGTTTAGTTTAAATACTCGACTGTTTTTTTTAAATTTTGTGAATCTTCAATATGTTTTCATTAACACCCATTTATAAAAACAAATTGTCATTATTGAATTAAAAAACAAAACTTTATCGAAAAAGAATTCCTTTAATTACAAAAAAAATTTGAATAAAAATTAACGTCAAAAAGTTAATTTATTTTTGATAAATTTAAAGCGTTTAATAACGATAAGTTAAATCTAAAAAATTTTTAATAAAATGAAAAAAAATTAAAATTATGTCGGATAATAGAGAATCAGGTTCGTAGACCTATTAATACCAGGTATAAAGCAAAATTTAACTAATCTTTTTAAAGCTAGATTGAAAAATTTGGAAAGGGGTCAGATCCTTGATGAAGTTACTCGTCAACGACGTCAACGAAAAGCACTAGAAGCTCTTGAAAGAGATAACTTTCAGGATGATATTTCAGCAGCAAATATATCCGACTCGAGACTTCAAATCAATAAAAAATTTCAACAAAGATTCACTATTGAAATTGAAAACGATACTCACACTAGAGAATCTGGATCTAGTTTAAATCAAACAGGGCAAAATTCAGAAATAATTAATAGCTTTATCAATGAACCACCAAACTCTGGAACCAAAAGAAAAAAGCTCAAAACCGAATCGAGACTTAGATTTAAAAAAAATTTTGCTACTCTTTTGGAGGAAGAAGTAATTAAGTTAAAATAAACTAATCAGATACAATTTTTATCATTTTTAGTATTTAAATGTGAGAGATAAAAAATACAACTATTTTAGCATTTCAGTGCCAGATACTAAATTTCCAAAGAGAAAATTTTGTTCAGTGTGTGGCTTTTATTCAAATTACACATGTGTCCAATGCGGATCAAGATATTGCAGCACAAAATGCCTTCAAACTCACAAGGATACAAGGTAAAAATAATAAAAATAGTTTTCTTTGGAAAAATTTTTTAAATTTATTAAATTGCAATTACAACTTTAAAGAAAATTTTTCCGAATTTAATGATTAAATATATTTTTATTCGAATTTGTTTAGATGCTTAAAGTGGACAGCATAAGAGCCTTAAGATTGATGTAAAAAAATTTGTTTTAAAATAAATAAAAAATGTAAAAATAAAGTGCTATTAAAAAATATTTTAAATTATAACTGATTAATGCTCCATTAGAGCTAATTAAAGGTGCAAAAAAATCATTTGAAACAATTGCGCTTTGTTTAAATAACTTGGCTTCTTCAAATTTTGAACTTAAGCTGACGTCAACAAAAGTAACAAAAGTCGAAACTTTTATATAATCAGTGCACATGATGTTAAAACACTTAGTTTAAAAAAATTTATTTTCAAAAGTATAAAAAATAAAAAAAATTTTACTTTTAATTCAACATCATTTTGCAGCCATTGATACTCAGCTTTTATGATTTTATTAAAAGGCTTGAGAACATTTCCAACTTTGGCATATGCGATCTGAATGCTTAAACCTGTCGGCATTTGGTTACATGAACCAAAAATTGTTTCAAAGTTTGAGCCCTTGGAGACATCGAAATTAAAAACTGAATCAAAATTAAAAAAAATTAATACCGTAAATATATTTTCAACTTGGATCCACCCTCCATTCGGATCATATCTAATCAAATCTTGATATGAAGCTACAAAATTAGGCAATATTCCATTTTCTAGATGAACATTTTTTATTAGGTTGCCAAGATTTTTACATGTTTGAGTTAAATCCGAAAGTTTTTCAACTCTAAATAGATTTTTTTGAAAAATATTAAATCAAGTTAATTTAGATAAATACGGTATTAAACAATCAGTTGCCATATTCTTTCCAAATTCAATTGGAACCCGCAAGCTTGGATCACAATTAGACGATGGATTTAGAATTTTAATGCTTAAATGTAAAAATTTTGAATTTTAAATAATTTAAATTGTGAAAAGAAAAAAAATAACCTTGTGGGGTCGGATTGATTAATGTATGATATCTGAATTGGTGAACCAATTTTGTATCCCAGAGGAGTTTTTACACTCATATTTCTATTAGCCTAAAAGTAAAATAATTTTAAAATGGATTCAATTTTTTTTCGACTTACATTTTTAAATTCTAGCTTAAAATTTTGGGTATAATATTGTGTGCTGTTAAGAAAAGATCTCTCCAAGAATTCATATGTTATAAGTGCGTTTTTAATGCCCGATGGATTTTGGTATTCAATTATTAAGTGATAAGAAGATATAAAAAGTCTATCCGGCATGTTATTTATTAAAAATTCACAGTCCTGTAATGAATTATTAAGTGAACAATTTTTGTCTATTTGAATTAGACTTGAGCAAGTGTCGAATAAACTAGTTTGATTTAAACAATTAACAAGATATTGTGGGCTCTAAAATAGAAGTATTAATAATTGAAATTAAAATTTTGTTATATTACATTTATAATTTTTAAATTATTAAACATGCTTGTTTCATTAATTATTATGGCATCAGTAATATTGGTTAGATCTATTGTAAATTGCTTTTCTCTATTTTTTAAATAGTGGAATGGTACGACATCATTTGGTTTTTGTGATGTCAAATACGAAATTTGATTTTGATCGTTTACTACCCAAATGTAGTCCGATATCTTTAGTTGATCAAATAAGTTTTTATTAATCAAAAAATGTTAGATTACTTTACATCAAAGAAAGTTTTGTTTGTATTCAAAGATATAGTTGATTCATAAAATGGAAATTTTTGAAAATCTGCTTGAGTTGTCAAATAATTGTTGCTATTGGATGGTAAGATAATCTCTTATTTTAAAATATTAATTTATTTTAAAAAACTTAAAATAAGTAGAAGTAGTAGTAGTATTAGGAGTGACAGCTGTGACAAATGCGCATGTATTTGCGGAGTTCAGTTTTTAAGGCTGCACTATATTGGCTGGTGCCTTATCTAACTTTATTAAACAAGTTTATAAAAAGTTTTTTGAGTTTTGAGTTGTTGAGCTTATTATGATTTTTACGCTAACAATTTTCAACAATTTCAAAATTATCAATGTATTCTTTAATTTTTGAAATATTTTGCTTTTCTTTTTTATTTTTTTTGTAAAATTCACGAAATTAAAAAATTTAGTGCTATCTGAATTCTTTATTTTTGACTCAAAATTCGTAATCTACGCCCTCGAAAACCCCATAAAAAATATTTTTTGGGGGGGCTAGAAAAAAAATTTTTACACCCAGGGTTCCAATTGTTGTTCTTTAAGACTCAAACTCAAATATAAAACTATAAAAATATACTAAAAAAGTATACCGAAAGAGCATAAATTCTCTACATGCTTATGTAATTTAGAAGAAAAAAAAGGGTGTGGCGGTTTTTGTTGGCTAAAAAAAGGAAAAAAATGTGTTTTTTCTGGTTTAAATCGTTTCTCCTCCGAGGGATCAATTAAGAGCCCACTTTTCTTTTTTTTTTTTTAAATCTAGACAAAATTCTGAACAAATCTATGGTTTTTCTTTTATACATTATTGCTTTATTTTTAAAAAAATCTTAAAAAATCTTTATTTTTAGGTGCACAACTACTGTTTTTTTTTTGATTTTCCTGAAAAATATGCTTTTAGGACTTGACCGTATGTTGTACCCTTATTGTATTAGGAGGTTACAATAATGGGCGTAGATAACGAATTTTGAGTCAAAAACAAAGAATTCAGATAGCACTAAAGTCTTGAATTTCAACAACTTTACCAAATTTCACCGCTGCGAATAGCTCCATTAAAAAAATTCAAGTAAAATTTTGTCTTAAAAAATTAGAAGCTCGATCATTATACACTAGCTAGTCTCTACAAGACACTTATTTACTCAATTAGAGATTAAGATTTTCTATATCTAAACTCATTTTCTCAATCAGGTTTTTTTTTATTTTTTTTTTCAAATAAATAAATAACATAACTTTTTCATTACCATCACATTGCATACATTGTCGAACACAAAAACTAAATAGCTTCTAAAAATAAAGCAGCATAAAAATTTCTCTGAGTCTTTAGATCACATACGAGGTTTTTTGTGATTTTCATATTTTTGTCTTTATTTTTCTAACTTCTTTAATTTCCTAACTTAAAAATCCTTTAATTATTAGCTATGTTTGCTATCTTATCACATACCACCGTCTTTTTTTATAAATTATCAAATTTAAAATATTTTCAAATTTTTTTAAATTTATCTGAAGGAGCATAATTCAGTCACTCTCAATTACAATTCAGGACTAAGCAGAAGATTTTGTTTCAGTTGAAAAATAAAAAAAACATAGTCCCGTTAGAACCAAATCCACAATGCTAGCAAAAATAAAAAATATAAAAATTTAAAATTTAAATACAAAATATAAATTCAAATCTTTAAAAAATTATTTTCCAATTCTTGAATAATATTTACGCTCTATAACTTTGTGTTTACGATTAGACAATCAATGAAAAGACTCATATCTCTTTTAAATCCTACATCAACTAATTTTTTTGGTCCTTTAATTGAATATTCCATTTTTTTCATAGAATAATTTAAGGATTTAAGGATCACTGATTTTTTGCACCAGACGGATGCATCAGTATTTGATTATCACCAAAAAAAATGAAATATTCTAGTGAAAAAGCTAAAAATTTCAACGAGCGAGCAAATAAAATTTATTTTATAAAATTTATTTAATAGTAAACCGCTGCAAATAAAATTTATTTTACAAAATTTTAAATTTAATGTTCGAATTTTAACCAGAAAAAAACTAAGGTAACTAGAAGAACAGGTGTTCGTCGTTTTGACCACACCCAAATCCACAAATACTTAGAATTGATAACATGAGAAAATCAGAAATTAATAAAAACTATTTCCAACTCAAATTCAACATGCTTCAAAACACCAGAGACACAGATTAATTTCAAAAAGTTAAATTAAAATAAACTCAGAAAATTTTTTATAAATTTCAATTAATCCATCTAAATTTATGTTCTTTCTATTATATTTAGAATTTAATTTTTTTTGCCAAATTCTTCATTCTCCAATTCAAATTTGATCTTAATTTCCTTATTTGTAATCTGCTCAATGATACTAAAAATTTCAACGTTGCAGGCTTACTCTAATACAAAAATTAGACTATGCTATTCGCACGAAACCCTAAAATTTTCTCTTAATTATTTAAAAGGAATTATTTATAATTATCCCTTAATAAATATCTTTCTTTTTTAAAAAAATCTGGGTATTCTAAATTTTTTCAAAAATTAAATGATCAGTTAGGTCATTTAATTGTAATTAATGTTATCTATACCTTTATACTCAACACAAAACAAAGATGAGGCCGTATTAATTATATATGGCGTATTACTGGTGAAAACGATATTTTTTGGTACACAAGCTCTTAAAATTCCGTTTTGACTAGAAAAAAATTAACTTTATTTAAACAATTAAAATAATAAACCGCTGGAAATTTTCGTATGCACCTATTTTTAAATTTAAACTTCTGTAAAAAATTTACTGATTTGTAAATGATATTATCTGAGAATAAAATTAATAAAAAAATTTAATATAAATTTTAAATGTAGATTTTTTTATAGTCATTAGAAGTTATAAAAATAAATGCATGCGAAGATTTGCATGGTCTTCCATCTTAAAAAAATAATATACTTTTGTTCCTGTTGCTGCTGCTTACATTTGAATGCATTCAAATCTTCTATAGAGCATTCAGGATCACAGCAGCATAACAAATCGCAGAGACCATTTGTGGCATCACATGGACAGAAGATTTCATCTTGTATAAATTTTTTTAAATATTTTTATTTTGAAATTATTATTATAAAAAGTTATTACTTTGGAAGGTTTTATGGAATAAAAAAGCGATAGATAACAAGATTTCGAGCGCATACATTTTTGGAATGGGTTTTAAAAGATATCATAAATAGCTATTTTTTTGAAAAAAAATTAATAATAAATATATTTCCATAGATACTAAAATGTTTACTAAAATTCCATAAATTATATCTTATCTACACTTTTTAAAATTAAGGTTAATTTTTTATTATCGTTTATCTACATGTCTTTATTGGTCAACAGTGATAAATCAAATTATTTTAGATTGAAAAAAAACATTATTTTATTTTTATTAAAAAATTTAACAAAGAAAATATTTAGAAGAATTAAAAGGTGTCAATAAAACAAAAAAAAAGAGCCAATAGTTCAAAATCATGCCACGCACTGACGAATTTATTATCGGGTAAAAAAAATCGCCAGGGAGTGTAGCTTGTGGTCTGGCCATCTTACTTTCAGAGTATAAAGGTGGCTGACTGACATCAACAAAAACTACTCGAGTAGACACTTTTATCATCAAATTATTTATATCGATACAAAATTGTCCTGATTGACAGGTAATTATGATATCAGTCTTTTCATTCCAATCAAATGAAACATATTGAATTTTAGACTGAGGATTAGCCACATTCCCAACTAAGGCATAAGCTATTTGAATTGTGGTACCGATACGAACAGACTTACAAACACCATTTAAGTTGCTGATTCCAGGCTAAAAATAGAATGTTAGATAAATTAAAAATTACCTTTTTCTTACCTGAGAACCACTGTTTATGATTTGAGTCCAATTACTCGGATCGGAAGTAGCGAAAGGTGAAAAGCGAATTGCGCGTTTGTCTTTTGCAGTTCCCAATAAAAATTCGTCAATTGCATCTTGAACAAGCTGACAAAAGTTATCTGAAATTGGATCAAAAGTTGGAGTTGGCCTTCAAAACAAAATTTAGTTGCAAAGTCCATTTTTTTTTAAATATAATATTTTTTTTTATTTAACATTTTTTTTGATACTATCAAAAAATACTTGATACTATATAAAATTGTGTATAAATTTAAAAAAAATTTAAAATTTTATTTAACTAACTTACATCAGTACGAATGAATTTTTATTTTGGAAAACTTTAAAAATATCTAAGTCCTGTTTAGATAAAAAAGTCACCTTAATATACCCTCGTAAATTTCCGCTTTTTTAAAAGAATTTCATAAATAAGAAAAGTTTTTTGTATTTTTTAAAAGGTTGCGAACTGTGAATCACAATTTTATTTTTTCAAAAAAAAAGATTATTAAAATGATACAGAAATTTCAATTTTATTTAAATTCAAATTTAAATAAACTATTCAGCAACATTTTTAGATTAATAAAAATATAAATTTTTTATTGAGTATAGAATTTAAGAGGGCTTTTCAAGTTCGTTTCAATTCGATCATTTCAACTCAGAAAAACTTGAATAACTTTTTTACTAAAAGAGATAATTTAGTTCTGTAAAATGCTCAATGGTTAAGCAACTTTTCTTAATTCAAAAATATATGTCTGCAAAAACTCTGCAATGTAATTGCACACTTGATTGGAATACTTTTTAATGGGCTGCAAAATGCAGAAAATTGCAGAGTATTTTGCAGACTTTTTTTACTGCATTAAGCAAATTTGCTTATAAATAAGCATTTTACATAACTGAATTATCTCTTTTAGTAAAAAAGTTATTCAAGTTTTTCTGAATTGAAATGATCGAATGGAAACAAACTTCACAACTCCAATTTAAGAGAAATTCTTTCCGTTTTGAATTTTGGTAATTTTAAAGTAAGTTAAGTCTTGATAAAAAATTTTATTCGAAATTTTTTTACGAAGTGATAATTTAAATATTTTATTCTGTGATTTTGTTTAAATCGAATCTTTCATTATTTTTAACTTATTAATTTCTGATCAACTAAACTAATTGATGATATAAGATGATATCAGGCTTTTGTCCCTTCTTCATATCAGCTGATATTTTTTATTTTTTTTGATGTATTTTACTCAATTTTGTACTTTTTTGATATTTATTTTTTTTCAATCGCTAGGCTGAAAAGAAGGACTTAGTTCCATTCTGTGTGGCCTGAGGTTTACCTCAAATTATTTATTAAATAAATAAAATTAAAAATATCAGCACCAAAGTTTATTTTATGATATGTTCTTTATTTTAAAAATTCTAACAATTTCTTTGAATATTTTCAAATTCCATTTTATTATTAATTATTTTACTTTTCCAAATTTTAAAAAATTTACATTTTCGATTAATTTAAATTGAAATATTTTTTACTGGTATCAGCTAATATCAATTGATAACTCTTTTAAAATTTTTAAATATAACTAGTAGATTATCAATAAAATCTAATAAAAAAAGATATTAATTAAGTAATTAAGTTAAAAATTAAAACTTACCTAAAAAAACATTCTGTAACTATGTTTTCTTGAAATTTTACATTCGCTCTTGAACTGTCGTCATTTTGACACATGCCTTGAGAATTGGGCATAAAATAAGTCAATTTGTTGGATCTATCTGAAGGTTGGGCTGTAGAGCCCACAACAATCGGTTTCCCTCTTAAGTATCCTGGGTTCCCACTCAATTTTAGGTTATTTATTGTATCAAAATTGCTAAACTCAATAGATTCGGGAACAAATGTAACTTCAAATATCTGCTCGAAAAATTTTGTATTTGTATTGATATTTATTTCATTTTTAAAAACGACATCTAATCCAGCTTGAACAATACCTGTAGCACTGTTAAATCTAAATATATAAGACACGCTCTTAACTAGATTGGTGCATATACCATTAATTAAACTCGGTTCTAATTTGCTTTCGCACTCATTTAGATCGATTTCTAATCCATTTTCATCGGTGCACAATCTAATATCTAATTGTTTCAAATAATTGTCATTACAATTGTTATAATAATCAAATGGATTGGTAACTGATCCAGCGTTTTCCAAACAATTTTCAAGAGATTTTGGTTTCTTAAAATTTTAATTTAAAATTTTTCTAAAACAAATAAAATATTTAAATTTTAATTATTACTCGAATGAATTTTGGTCCATTTAGAAAATACTTTAGACTAAGGGATGAAGTTTTAGCCTTGGAGCATTCATCTATTAAATCTTGTGGACTCACTAAGCAATTTGAAGTTTTGTCCTGATAATGATAGACAGGTGGTCCAGATCTACATACCGAGCCAACTTGTATAGGTAAGCTCAAAACACTCAATATGTTTGTTTGAAATATTGCGTAAACATAATTATCTCTATTGAATGGATTGTCTGATGATGGCAAATCAAACGAGTGCTTAACTGCTTGAGGTGCTATGGAATTAGCTACCAATGTGATAAATGTATCTTTTATCTCAATTGAATCTGTCAATGGAGCAAGGTAGTAATTCAAACTTAGAGCTAAAATAAAAATGTATTTTTTCATTAAAATACTATTTTTTTTTACTATTATTCACGTCTACACAAACCAAATCACCCAATGTAGTTATAATGTATGGAGTGTTGGATAAAAAAAGTGCGCTATTCGGTATGCACCATTGTTTAGTTATGCTTTTATGAAAAAAATTATTTAAAATTAATTAGGCATTATATATTTTTATTTACTTATTAGTGTTCTGTGAACATCTAAAAACATCCAAGTCTGCTTGAGAACAATCACTGTCACAGCAGCAATTTAGATCACAGTGGCTAAGGGTCAAATCGCAGTTACATTTTCCTATATCTTTAAGATCATTTATTAAAACATTTGATCAAAAAAGAAATAAAATTTACCATTGGGATTAGTTGTTTGAGCTTGAATAATGATAATGATATTTAGAGATAAAAAAACAAAATAAAATATGGACATCTTATTCCTAATGTTCAAAAATGAATTTTTCATGTAGTTCAAAATGTAAAATGTTGTTTTTAAATTAGTCAGTGGAATTTCAAATTTTTCTGAAAAATCTGTCTTAAACTCGTTTCTATGGAAACATCGAACATTGAAAAATGAAATTTTATTGTCCTTTTTGATATCAAAGATATTTTTAGAATAGTAAGATTTTTAGAATAATTATTTAGAAAGTACTATTTTTTCATACCGCCTAGTCAAACATTTTATAGAGATTTTTGGTAGCATCTTTAAAGATTCTTTAAAAAATCTCTAAAATTTGGCCCGTTTTGAAGAAAAAATAGAGAAAATTTAGAGATAAAAAAATTCATTAATGTAAGTGAAAAAGCCTTTTTATTTTTTCTAAATACTTTGTAATATTATTAATTTGTTTACCGCGTCAAAAAGTTTTTAGAGATTTTTTGTAGTTTCTTTTCAGAATCTTTAAAATATTTAGTGAATAACTAATTAGAGAAAATGTTGAGATATTTTGGAGAAGTGGTAGATTTTAAAATGTCTCTTTTCATTATTGTTTATATGATTTAAATTTTTTTATTTTATCAAGCTATTCTCTCGATTATTTTTTTAAGATTTAATAAAACTGATACATGTAAGTAATCTTTATATCATCTAGTTTAGGAAATAAAAATAATTCCTATCCGACTTTTAAATTGGAGCATTTATTTTACTGATCAATAAATTTTGCATAATCTGTATGGTCTCATCAATCTAGTCAATATTCATGAGAATAAACTTTTGAACCAAGAATAACATTTAAGTTAAAAGTTTGAAAAGAGCGGAAAGATGATACTTAAGCGGTGCATCTAATTTTTAGATTATTTATCTCAAGAACTATTCCTAATAAATTAAACCAAAAAGCTTTTTAATTCTAACTTAATTGATAAATAGCTTTGATAAATAGGAATGAATAAAGCTATATGCTAATTTGCACCTTTCAATAAAAAAATTAGTGAGATTTGATAGAGGTTTCTTTTTTTTATTAAGAGGCGCAACAGTTCACTAGAGATAAATAGATAGATAGTTTTGGAGAGATGATCTCTCAAGGTTGTTCCGAAGCGAGGCCTCATACAACTTGAATTTTATTTTTTGGTTCAAAGAGCAGAGAGGAAAGAGAGAAGATATGGATAAAAAAAAATTATTCAAAGTCATTAGTCTCAAGCAGAGTTGTTTAAAAGTCACAAGTCTCAAGTCAAGTCAAAGTCAAGACTTTTTTTTTTTTTTTTTTCAAAATTCCAACCAAAGACTTTAAAATTTTTTTTCAAAAAAAGTCCAAGTCAAGACTTTTTTTTTTTTTTTTTTTCAAAAGTCCAACCAAAGACTTTAAAATTTTTTTTCAAAAAAAGTCCAAGTCAAGACTTTTTTTTTTTTATTTTTCAAAAGTCCAACCAAAGACTTTAAAATTTTTTTTTCAAAAAAAGTCCAAGTCAAGACTTTTTTTTTTTTTTTTATTTTTCAAAAGTCCCACCAAAGACTTTAAAATTTTTTTTTCAAAAAAAAGTCCAAGTCAAAAAAAAGAGGAACATCTCTGTTGATCCAATTTTAAAATTGAAAAAAAAAACAATAAATTTTATTTTCTTTAATTTATTTTTGAAAATGGATTAAAAAAACATCCTTGAAAGATTTGAATTAATCTGTTCTTTGAAATGGAATGGTTCAAAGATAAATATTTGAGACTTTGCTTACTTTTTTTAGCAAAGTTATAAAAAACTTTATAATTTTTTTATTATTCTTTGTGTTCATCTGAAATTTTTTTGAATTTTAAATCTTTTTAGTATTACAGCAACAAAAGTAACTTGTGTTTAAGTAATGAAATCAAAAAGTGTCAATTGCTCCCTTCTTACTCCACCAGATATTATAAAATTAAATCTAGTCTAGTAATTGAAAAATATAGGCCCTTGGCAGGAAGAAGAAAATTCTATTAACAAGGAAAGAACCATTCCATGTAGCTCAAGTCAACTAACTTTGATTGAAATTTTCTGAGATGATTGAAAGTTTAAAAAAAAAGAGCAAATAAATTTTATTAAAAAAAAAAAAAAATTTAAAAGTCCTGACTTTTTTTTTGAAAAAAAAAATTTAAAAGTCCTGACTTGGACTTTGAAAAAAAAAAAAAAACAAAAAAGTCCTGACTTGGACTTTTTTTTTGAAAAAAAAAATTTAAAAGTCCTGACTTGGACTTTGAAAAAAAAAAAAAAAAAAAAAGTCCTGACTTGGACTTTTTTTTTGATGACTTAGACTTTTTTTTGGGACTTTTAAACAACTCTGGTCTCAAGTCAAATCCAAGTCTTGATTTAGAATTTTTTTCAAGCCTCTTTCGAATTTAATTTCATAAACAACCTGGAACGGACAAAAATTCATGTGACTGTGATCATGACTGATAATGATCGTTTTGTAGTTCCAGGTTGTTATTTTGACGGTCTAGTTTTAAACCAAGTTGGCGGTCTGGTTTAAGGCATTTTCACTGGAAATTAAAGTCCAAGTCCGGACTTTAAAAAAATAATTTCTGGTCCGGTCTTTGAGTTCACTAAAGACTTGTCACTTTTTATTTTTTTTAATGTTTTCTTGAAAATGTTTTACCTTTTTTCATTTTGTTGATACAGTGGTGATTTGCTTTTTGTATTTACGTAAATTTACGTAAAATCCTAAAAGTCCAAAAAAATTCGAATAAATACAAAAAAATTCGATTTTTTAAGTTTTTTTTAAAAAAATATGCAAAATAAATTCCAAAAAAAATTTACCATTTTTTACGTAAATTTACGTAAATTGATAGTAAAAAAAAGTAAATTCTGGTAAAAAGAAGTAAAAAATGGTAAATGAAAGTAAAATAAACCGGTTTTTGATATTTTAGAATAAGATTTATTGATTAACCTTAAATTTTTTTTGATAACTAAATTAATTAAGTCTTTTGAAATTTATTAATGAAATTTTGTTCTTTTTAAATTCAATTTTTTCATTCACATTAACTAAATTAAACATAAAAAAAAAAGTAAACAATTATGGTTTTTTGGAAGCCTGGTCCATTTTCAGGCTATCAGAAGCCTTCTTCCAACAACTAGCAAAAGTACTATTTTTTGGCACAAATTTTAGTAGCTCTCCGAAAATTAGCCATAAATAGATTTTTTTTTGAAAACCAAGTATTTTTTAAATTACTTTTAATGTCCAACATAACATGGCTATATTTTTTCTGATAGTAACCAAGAGTTTTATCTGGGTCTTCTTTAAAACGTTCTTTCAATTGATCCCTCAATGAATTAGAAAATTCTTTGTTGTTTACTTAATTCCAAAAAGAAAATGAGTACGAATTTTTTAAATACAATAAAGCTTTTTTTGGCAACGCGCTCAAAAAAAACTTTTAAATTCACCAAAAAAATAAATTGCAAATTGCTTCACTGCCAGAGTCATCAGGCTCATCACTTGAACTTGAAGAAGTCTCCTGAGTTTTTCGTTTTTGTTGAGGTGAGTTTACTTGAACTTGGCTTGAATTAGCAACACCTAAAATATGTTTTGAACTCTTGGTTGTCTTCAGCAATTTTTTTAATGCTAGAATTGAGATTGAAGAGACTTTCATTTATATTTAAAAGTGTCTTTTCTAAATTCACATTGGTGCCATTAGATTTTTCTTTCAATTTCCCAGTCTTAGGTATTAGTAAATATAAAATATATAATAATACTTATAAATAATTTAAACATATACTTTGTTTTTTGGTACTTTGAATATCTTATTCGACTGAATTACGGCGTCAACAATCAAGTGGTTGCTGTCAATTTCATGCACAAATTTTATAGTAGTATTTTTTATAAACTAAGAAAAATCGAGCAATAAAAAAAGCACATAGTTAAACAATTTTCAGTCAGTTTATTACCTCTTCTCTATCTGTCGGTTCAATTATTTTCGAAACTTCCACACTACCAGCGACCTTATGAAGGTGATGGAATGGATGTTTTTCATTTGGTATTAAAAACTCAATCGCTAACATTTCAATTTCTTCTTCAATTTTATCCTTTTTTTTTGAGTTTTTTTAGGGGCCTCTTTTTCAGAGAGTGATTCACTTTCTGTCACCTCTTCTCTTAACTTTTTAGCTTTGGGTTTCGGCTTTGAATTAGATTTCTTGGCTTTAGAACTCATTAATTGCAACAACTAAATTTTAGAATGAATTTTAAAATTTTAGAATAGTCTTTAGAATATACATTATTGTATTCTAAGATTATACAATTTTATTTTAAAGCTAAAAGAAAGATCGAGTGAATCATGCTTTCAAAAATGTGACTTCAAATTCATTTAAATTCACTATGAACATATTATAATCTCAACAAAATTTCAAAAATGAAAGTTAGAAAACAAAAAAAAATAGTGAGAAATTTTTAAGAAAAAGAAGAAAAAGAGACACGAAGTTGTTTAAGTTTGAAAAGCAAATTTTGTTTCTTAACGAAAATAGAAAATGCGATCCTAAAAAAATTAGAAGAGTTCTAAAATTAACTTGCTCAAAGAACACTTTACCATCAAACGCTGTAATTTTTTTTGAATGATTATTTATTATTTGATATTTAGTAATTAGTATAGTAGTAACTGGCACTAATAAATTTTGATAAAATATTTATTAAAAATAAATAGATGAAGTTTATATTTCTTAATTGATGGATTATTTCAAGTATTACCTTGCATATAAGCGACTTTGAGATAACACTATTTTCAGACTTTTTAATGTTAGCTCAGACCGAAAATATGTGTCTCTAGATAACGCTTGTATGCAAGGTAATCATTAATGATTGTTTTCAAAACCATAGTTTGAATTATTTTTTAAAAATTTATTTGTTAAGTACATTAAAAAAATCATCGATAATCATTCAAAAAAAAGAAAAAAACTAATCCTGTTACAAAAAAACAGTTGATTGATTTTATTAAGGTAAAAATTCTTTTAAATTAAGTTTTATATATTTTCTTTACAACGTAAATTTTAAGAAAAAGTCATTAGAAAACTATGGCTGTGTATCATCTACTGAACTAGCTTTTAAGATTGAAAGAGAATTAGGATTTCAAATAAGTAGTAGTACGGTTCGTAGATATCGTTTTAGTCTAGGTATTTATGTGCAGTAAATTCAATGGAGAAATTTTAAGATAAAAAAAAATATTTCTACTTTAGGTCTACGTTATCGTCGTTTAAGAAAATGCCCTTTATTGACTGATCTACATAAGATACAACGCCTTATTTGGTCCCTAAGTTACATAGATGCTGATTTTGAAAATTACATTTTTGTCGATGAGACCACAGTTAGAGTTTTTGAAAAACCGTTTTATCACTTAAGATTTCCTACAAGTTACCGTACTGCAATACCATGTTCATCAAAATTTGAGTCGAAACATATGGGCTGGAATATCATATAAGGGTGCAACAAATATTTCAGTAATGATTATGAATTTTTTTATCGTATTATTATTTTTAATAGTTAAATTAAAGATATTTAAGGAAAATCTCGATGCAGAATTATACCAAGAGATATTAGGTGAATTTCTATTGCCGTTTTGAGCAACCAAATACGATTTTTTTTTTAACTGCATCAGGATAATGACCCTAAACATACTTCAGGGCTTTGTTAGACATATCTAGAAACTAATAACGTCTTATGGGTAATTTTAAATGTTCAAAAACTATGATTAAAAGGGGTAAAAATTTTTTGATTTTTTAAGATTAAGTCGCCACCAAAATCTCCAGATCTAAATCCAATTGAACTAGTTTGGAATGAAATGAAAACTTTTATACGAAAAAAAAATATAAAAAACGATGACGACGCTAAACATGCAATAGAAGAGTTTCAAAAGTTATTAACAGTTGAAAAATGCAAATCATATATTAACCATTTAAAAAAAGTTAAAATGAATTTTCAGTTAAAAATCAGTTGAAGAAAAAACTTATTAAATTTTTGCTTATTATTAACTTAAAAATTATTTGAAAAATTAAAAAACTGTCATTTAATAATTAAATAAATTATAATGTATTAAAAAAAATTTTAATTTTAATTAAATAAAATTATTAATGACATTAATAATTTAAGTTTTTGATCAATTTTTGATGATCAAATCAAGTTTTAACTATGAAATAAATTGTTATTTCTAAATATAATTAATTTAATTATTTCAGAAAGGTTAAGGAAAAATACGAAAGCTAGAGCTTTCTTATAGCCCAATTAAAAGGGATAATTAATTGAAAGTTTTTGCTTTTAAGTATTGTTTGGTTGTATCTATTGAGATTCAGTATGATTTGATTTGTTTGTTCATTTATTTCATTTATTACTTGGTGGTTTTCTCCATTGATGATGATTTTGTCGTAGGAACTGTGAGTTAAATTTAAAAGCCATGGCTTTATCATTCCGATTTTTGCTTGTGAGTGAATAAGTTCAGTACTATTCATGTAGTCAGAGCTAAGGCAAAGGCGAAGAGTTTTGTTTTGGAGAATTTGAAGATAATATTTAAATATAATTAAAACAGAGGTAAATTTTTGGATTTAACATACTATGTTAAAAAAAAAGACTCTGCAATATCAAAATGAACATTGCTGAGTGCACACCATCTAAATGATACAATTTAAGTGAGTTGAATTTTGCAGACTTATGCAGAGTTTTCCTTCAGATTTCACAAAGTATGTTAAATCCAAAAATATACATCTGCAATTATTATTTTAAATAATAACAATTTATTTATTAATTGAAAATTGATTTTATCATTTTAAGCATCAAAAATTGATCATAACTTCAAAATGCCATAAAATTAGCTTTTTAAAAAATAAAATGAGGAATAATAATGATATATAGTGCTATTTCAATAAATAGTAAAATTATCCAGTTTACTTATTTTAGAGAGCTATGTGGTTTTGATAAATTTCAAAATTATCCTATTTTTTTAGTTTGACTTTTAAGTAAAAATTTTGCTTTGAAATTATGTCAGAAATTTTTCTTATTATTTTTAAAGGAATAAAAGAAACAGGATGATTTTACTTTAAATCGTTATTTCAATCAAAAATCATAGAATACTATAAAAAAGAGACTTTTTAACTTTAAGAGCTTAGGGAGTGAAAGCGCATTATGTAAAAAAATTAAAATTAGTTAATTTTGTAAAAGATTCAATGCTGAATGCATATTAAAAATTCTCATACTTCTAGATATTCTTTACTTGCTTTTGTCAAAATGCAAATATTATTTTAAATTTTTTAATGTTTTTTTAAATACCTAAAAAGACCAATAATCATTTAAAAATTAAACTTTCCAGTTCTAAAAAAGTAAACAAGACAATACTAAATCAAAACCAAACCTTTGCAAAAGTCAAAAAAAATTCGTTTCTTATTCAAGGAACTTATAAATCATGTTTTCGAGATTTCCTTTCTTGTTAAAAAATAAAAAATTTAGCCAAATTATCTGAAAAAAAGATAGATGTTTTGGTTGTTTGTTTTATCAATTTTCGGTACGTCATAAATGAAAATGTTAAAAACAAGTGGACTTTAATGCAAATACTACTAGGTTCCATTCATGAAGTCATCGTTATTGAAATAAACTTGACTGGGTTTTGAAATAAAAAAAGCATCCATTTGAAAATTTATTGCATTTTCTAATTTAAAAAAATATTATTTATTTATGTTTAAAAAAAATATTTTCTCTTAATTGAATAGACGTTTAAACACTTATTTACAATTAAATTTCAATTTTAATTAAAAAAATAAAAGTTTTTTTTCACTGATTTACTAATAATTCTGGATTATATTTTAACAGCCATTCTACTTCTTCTTTAAGCCGTGGCATTTTCAAATGTCTAAAAATTCAACAAGTAAAAATTTACTAGTCTAATAAGGTCATATTAAAAAAACCCACCTTGTAAAGCTTATCAAAGATTTGACCAAATAACTAGCTTCGTTATTACTTATCAAATTCTCATATGTGCCTGTACACTCACAATACTCTTGTAGAAATCCTGCTCGTACTTCATTACATTTTGAACATTTAATATCTTGGGTTAAATAATGCATTATTTTAGAATGTAGTGCCTCTATCAAATTATATTCAATTAATCGTAGATCATAGTATTCTCCACAGTTTGTGCAGTACCACCCAATTCTGAAGGCAATTTTTTTTAAATTTTATTTTAAATTTAAGCTTATCTTACTGTTTAGATTGGTCTGTATCATTTAAATTTGAACAAGGATCCCTACACAGATCTATGTCTCTACAATGATTACATTTGAGGCAAATAATTTGTGGAACTATGAAACTCAGAGAAGGATCAACAAATTGGGCTTCATCACTGAATTCACGAACGTTTATTATTGTAAGCAAGTCTTTTTTGAGCTTGATCACTTGGTTTGAAATATTCTTGTCTAAAGCCAATATTTGACACACGTACTTGACAAACTCGAGTGCCGGGCACCTTAATTTGTAACGAGCTCCTAACTGTTCCGGTATATCTTCATCAGTTAATTTTTTATAAATTTTTTGTGTCAACCTTAAATAAAAATAAATTAACTCTTTTCTTTTTCACAAAATTAAAATCAAACCTCATTAGTTGCTCTGTTAATTCGCCTGAAACAAGTTCCTGTGAAAATTTTGGCAAATTCATGTCATGTGACTTAAAATTAAAATTAAAATACAATACACAATTAATTTTAAGTTATAATTTACATCTGAATTTGAAGTTTTATTGCTAAGCCTATTAACATAAACTTTTAGATTCTCGTTGATGCTTCCCAAATATCCAGCCACAAGAGCCTTAATTATGTTCAAATTTTTTTAAAAACTTTTAAGAGAATTAACAAGGATAAAAATACCAAAAAATTTTCTTGCACAATTTGAGGCAAAAAAGTGCTCATTTTCCAGTTCATTTCGATCTCTTCCTAAATATGAAAATTTAATTATTTTAGTTTACATTTTAGAAAAAAATTTTTCCAAACTTTATTTTCTTCGTCCTCGGTATTGTTAACATACTTTATTCCTCCGTAATTAGCCTTAATTATTTTAAAATAATTTTGTTAAGTTTTGAAAAAAAAATCTGATTGTTCTTACAGAATCTAACCATATTAGAAGAGTCCAAACTTTACTGGTCTCAATATGAACCGTACTAAATAGATCTTTGTTTTGAATATTGTTCAAAATATAGTTTAATTGATTTAGACCATCATCAACAATTAACTTGTTTGTTCCTATTATAATTCTGCTCAAATCAGCATAAACAATGTGACCACCTAGTTTTTTTAATTCACTTATTAGCTAAAAATTAAATAAAAATCAACAAAAATCTATTTTTAATAAATATAAAAAAATTCTTACCAAAATACACAATTTTTTCATATATCCTTGAAGAGTTCTTTTAATGACAGGATCGTATAAAAGCGAGCTTGGTGATTGCAGCCATCGATAGAAATGAATAATTTGCATATCAGCAAATGCATTGCCGAACATAGCAATATCTTTTAGCCAATATTGAACCATAGTTCTCATAATTCTTTTTTGAAAGATTTTAGCAATTATTTTTAAGAAAAAAAGTAAAATTATTCCCAACTTTAAAACCGGAAGAGAAAGCGCTGCTTCATCATAACACGATGAAAAAATCGCTGTGCCCATATCCCCCGAAATCATTTGTTCCAGAGAAATCTGTGGTGCTACACTAAAATTTACCGACGAGGCTCCGTCAAATTCATTTATTTTTGTTAGCTGTAATAAGGCTGATATCGATAAACTGGTTATTTCGATTTCCAAGCAAATGTTTTGATAAAAACCGGAATTATTTATTTGAACACATATTGAATTTGTTCCAGATTCATCATTATTTTGAATCAAGCGATAGTCATCATATTGTTTACCACCCAAATCTGGAATGCTAGTTGGTGAGCACCATAAAATATAATTATTTTTGGCCAAATGGCGAGCATAAAATAGATCACACGCATAGGACGGTGCATCTTGCGGTAGATTTCCCACCGGTATTTGATAGTACCGAGATTGTTCTATCATATTGGCCAAAATTGTCTGAGAATTCATAAAATGACCAATCATGTGCTTGGCAGCTACTTTTTGCCAGTCTAATACTTTGAATAATCCAGCCCTGAATTATCAATTTAATAATTTTTTAATTTTTACATTTAAACAAATACTTTTCAGCAATATTAAATTTTATTAAAGGAAAATCTTCTAATCTGGGCACATTTTCTTTTAGCTCAAGTTCTTCAATATTTGACTGCAATAGGATGATGGTAGAACCTCGTTTTTCATCTTTATAGGAAGATAATATTTTGTCTAATGTTTTATAAACCTAAAAATAGTCAAAAGAAATAATTAATAAATTAGTTATTAAAAAATTTGTAATTTAGGTTTTGTGAAATTCAGTATAAAAGAAAAGAACAAAATGGTAAAAAATTGAAAAATTGTTCAATGTAATTTAATTTCTGACAAGTTTTACAGACTTTAACATTTTATGCAATTATTTATGTTGAACCATGTTGCATTCATAGAATTAATTTTGAACCCGAAAAAAAAGTGCTCAATTTTTTATCAATTTTTTGTTCTTTTGTACTGAATTTCACAAAACCGGAATTTACTTTAGCTTCATTAATCTCAATTTTTATTTCAAACTTTTGGCTCGAAATGGGTAAAAATTCTTCACCAATTCCGCAATTCAATCTAAATCGAAAATTTAGAAGAACTATTAATGCTTAATAAAAAATTGAAAATTACCTTTTTTCTCGCTCTGAATTTAGTAAATTGCTCAAATTAGGCATATTGTTTGTTTTAACAGAGTCCAGAATAAGCACTTGAGCCGTATTAGTCGTCGGCAAGAATATGCCAATTATCATTTTGGTAGAACTTGAATAAAAAGTTAAATTAATATTAAAAAAAAATAGGTATGATGCAAATCCAAATTTTTTTAAAATTTTTATTTAAATGAATATTAATTTTTAGATTAATTTGAACATCTTTTATTGATAGTTATTTACTTTATGGTATTATTTATTATTTTAGCCATGCACCTTTTTTTAATCTTTTTCCATAAAGGTCTTTATCGATTTTTTGAAATCATAATACTTTTTTTATTTTGACAATAATTAAAATAAAAGAAGCAATGAAGATGGAGTCTAGATAAAGCTTCGTTTTAAAGATTGGATTCAAATTTAGTTAAAAGGTTTAGATCGGTCGTTTAAAATCGATATGTTGATTTTAAAAGACCTATTCCTAGTAATTTTAATCATTATATTAAAAATTAAACGGGGTTCGGGAATCGAGTAAGTTGTAGTTAAGAAAAAAAAATAACTAAAATTAAAATAAATAATTAAACTATTAATTGATCAAAATCTTAAATTTAATTACCATTTAGTACAAAAACCGAGATGGAGGTCTTCCTTAAGTGATACCAAAGTCTTTAGAGGTGCCGACATTTATAGTGATCACTATATAGTAGGAGCGTGTATAAAATTTAAACTAAGTAAAGCCTATCAGAGAAATGCAGCAAAGAAATACGATGTTGGACGCCTAGCTGATCCCAAACGCATTGCAGAATACAGCAAAAAACTGAGAAATAGACTCCAAAAATTTGAACACAGAGAGGAGTCGGATATACAGAAAAGATGGTTAAAAATTCGGGAAGCCTATTGCAAAACTGAAAAAGATGTTCTAGGATTTGTATAACACAAAAGAAAGAGATGGATATCCGATGAAACATTGAGACTGATAGCTGAAAGAAGATCAAAGCGAAAATGCTTTAAGCAAATTCTTTTCAAATCCGCAAGAAATTAGAAACATCATTTGAAATAAAGAACAGGCTTGTGATTAAAGGAACAAGGGGTGATAACAGAAACTATATAAACCAGTGTGCTAGTGAAGCGGAAGTAGCCAGAACATAAGGGGACCTACATATGCTACACAAGATAACAAATGCGATATGTGGATCCTCCCAGAGAAGAACAACATTAGTGAAAGTCAAAGACACAGATGATGGGTTGAGCACTTTAGAGTTCCAAATAGACCAGAACCTAAAGAATCTGTACAACCTGAACCAGCCAGCACTGAACTCGATATTGACACAAAGGTGCCTAACCATAAAGAAATTGAATCTGCGACTAAGGCTCTTAAGAACAGAGAAGCCCCAGGTATTGACAGAGTCACGATGAAATTTTGAAAGCTGACGGTAGAATCACAGTAGAATTATTGCAAGATCTCTTCAGCAAGATATGGCGGCAAGAAATCATACCAGAGGACTAGTCAAAAGGCCTAATAGTCAAGCTTCCTAAAAAAGGTAACAAAATGATTCGTGACAATTGGCGAAGAATAACACTGCTATCAATTGCAAGCAAGATGTTCTGCAGCATAATTCTGGAAAGGATTAGGAACTTTTTAGATGTTATTCTAAGAGGAGAACAAGCAGGATTTAGACGAGGTAGAGGATGCATAGACCATATATTTGCACTTAAGAACATCATAGAAAAAAGTATGGAATGGAAAAACACCCTATATCTTAACTTTATTTACTTCAAGATAGCCTTTAATATCATTCACAGAGAAACCTTGTGGGCCATATTAAGATCTTATGGCCTGCCACAGTAGATAGTTAACTTAATAAAACTCTTCTATGAGAAATTCTAGTCTAGCGTGATTCTGGAAAAAGTACAATATGAGAGCTTCAAAGTGTGTACAGGAGTCAGACAAGGGTGCGTTCTCTACGACACTATTCCGAATTCTGATTGACTTTATCATGAAGAAAACAACTGCCAGTGCAAGGGGTATACAATGGTATATTCACAACAAAACTTGAAGACTTAGACTTTGCGGACGATCTGGTGCTAATATTTAATACAGAAGCACAAATGCAAATGAAGATGAAAGAGTTAGCGAACAACGCTAAACCAACCGGACTTGAATTGAATGGGACCAAAACGAAAGTAGTGTACATAAACACCAATTTGGATACCCCGATCACCATCAATGGTACACAAATCGAGTTTGTAAGTTAATTTAGATACTTTGGAAGAACTATCAGTACAGCGATGGGAACACTCAGAGAAATTAAGAATATACTTGCTAAAGCAAAGAGTGCCTTTGCTAGATTCCGACCAGCATGAAAATCAATCAGTTGCAACAAAGAAACAAATTTTAGTAAAAGCAACACTGGTGTACAGTAGCGAATGTTGGGAGATGTGTGAATCTGACAAGAAAAGGCTGAAAACATGCCCCACTGAAAGCCTGCGGAGAATCCTCGGGATTCACTGAATCGAAAGTAATGACCCTATGCTCCACAAGGAGTGAATAAGGAAAAAAAAGGATGTTTACTTCTTAATATTCTCATTTTCCCACGGTAAAAAAAATTTCAGAGAATTTTCTAAAAATAATACTCCAAGACAAAAACTTCTCTACACAAATAAAAAAACTTCTTAGCACAATTATTTTTCCAAATTTTCTATTCTTTTAAAAAAAATTTTGATCAATTTTAAATTAAAAATATTATTCAAAATTTTTTTTGTGAATAACTTTAAAAACATTCTTTTAATAAATTATGTAACAAATTAATTACAATTTTTTTCAGCATAAAAAATTTGTGTTTTTCAGTGATTTGAGATGAAAAGTTTTTAGTTTGTGGGCAACATTTTTCAATTATAGAGAAACATTTATCTCTATTTTAATTTGATTAATGTTCAATTAGAAAAACATGAAAATTTGTTCCAATTAGTCACATTCTATAAAAGTGATTTATTAATAAAAAAATAACTTTACTTGTTATGAATAAAAAGAAAAATGGTCTTTGGAAAATTATTGGTCAAATATTCCACATTGTTTTGGGGTTCCAAGTCATTAATCTCAAAAGTGTCGTAATCCTTTAAGAAAAAAATACAAAAATTATAATTAGAAAATATTTAGAAAAATGGTGTATAATGCCTTAAAATTGATAGATTTTTTTAAATTGCACACACATCCCAACTGCATTAAAATCCTAAACATCAATGGCACATTTAGCTCATAGACACCTTCGACATTTGAATTAGAAAACTCGTTCATAATGTCATTTTGATGCTTTTGAAAAACATGCTCTGGTATCGAATATTCATACAAATTATAGACAATCTGAGATCTTGGCAAATGTTTGTTTGTTTTGCGACACAAGCTGGATTCTTTTTCCATAGGTTTAATTTGATTCACATAAAAAATTCGCATCATATTTATGTTGACCACATACAAATCATTGTCACTAAGTAGCCAAATTTTGAAAAGCCCTGTTGAATTAGTTTCTGTAACTTGTATTATTTGCCAAGGTCTTTGCATTCTTGAGTTGTTTGACTTGCCGACAAAATCTGTTATAGTTCGTTTAACGTTTGGCATTTTAAAAAAATCATTGCCATTTTGTTCACTTTCAGCTTTTTTCAATTGCCTACGAAAGTCGATCTGAAGGATCCATTTTCGTTTATGAAAAGTGATCCAAGTTCTTAACTCTTTTGAGGTATGACCAAGTTTGGGTGGCTCGCCCAGTACTTCTCTCCAGTTAAATTTTGGTTTTTTCACTATCACATCGGGCTGTTTCCGTTTTGAACTTTGTATGCGACCGTCAGGACTTTTTGCTTTTTGTGTAACCACGATCGGCTTTGACTTGTTCTTATTCGTAGAAGACAAATCTTCAATATCCACTATCTCTGATTCGGTTATGGCTGGCTTTGGCCTAAAAGAAAATATGTCATCTATTTTTTTTTGCTTCAGAGTGCTGTTTCTCTCTGATAATCTTTTATACAACCAATCTGGATGCGGTACTCTGAGAACTGGATTGACAACACCTTGAAGAGCTGCCGGAATTGTGATAATTTTTTGTATACAGCCATTTAGTCTTTCAATATAATATTCCCAGTCTAAAAAATTTCTCACTTCAAGTTCGGCATTAGACTGAGCTTTTAGCCATTTTTTCAAATAATGCTTGCATACACTGGGCTCTGCTTGAAAAATGGCAATTGGAATGGCTCTCTCAGCCACCGGAGAACCTTCGGGCTTTTTAGAAATTATATACTTGCAATTCAGTCCTTTGTCTTTGACCATTTCGTCGCCGAGAAACTCGGCTAGGCGCTTGGCAGTTGAAATTGAAGTCGACTTTTGTCCACCATACTCCTCTAATGCTTTGCTCATTGTTCTTTTTTCCGCAATCAGTTCAAAAAGTTCATAGTCAGGCACATTCTCAGCTTTTGAATATAAAATATCAAGCCAATAATTGGCAATCTTGGCCACTGATTCGTAGCACTCTTCAATGCTTTTGCCTTTAAGGAACGCCTCGAAAACACTTGATTGAAAAATTTTTATCAATTGAAGCTCTCCATTACGCTTTACTTCAAAACCTTTGAGTTCAGCCAGAGATCCATCAAAGTTGAACACTGCATATCTTTTTTTGAGACGTTTTCCTTCTTCTTTTGCCGCTGGCAAAATCATGGCCAAATATGGACCATCGACCTCAAAAAAAACTGAATTCTCCGATCTTACATCGTACTTTAAAAGTTTAGAATCAATCAATTCATGGTACTGGTCATTAGTGTAATAATCTTTGACCAAAAGATTGAGCATAGAGCATGGATAGGAAATGGTTATTTTTTTTTTGGGATCTGTGGTTTTGACTACAAAATTTTCAGGAAAAGTCGCAGGCAAAATGCACCAAATACCATCAGTGTCCAGCTCAAGGGGTCGACCGATTTTTTCTATGAGCTCTTTGGCTCTTGTTATAATAGTCGAGCCAGTATAGCAGACTATACCAGCCATTTCCATTGAATACCATCTGGCGCCTCTACGCATCACGTATCCATAAAAAGAGTTAAGAATACACTTGTGGGCCAATTGTAGAGAATCGTACAAAATAACCATTGAATTGCATTTTTTTATTTCCATAGCATCTTTACTTTCTTGGGCCGTGGCAAGCTTTTTTTTCCATATTTTGTGCAAATTCTTGAATTCATATCGTCGGTCGCGAAATGCGCGCACAGTATCCACATAGAACGAATTTTCTCGTTGACAAACTGTAGTTTCACGTAGCTCTTCACGTGTCACATGTATTTTTTTATACGCTTTTCTACAATAGTCTTGTAGGCGTTTTTTTTCAATTTCAGCTTGTTCTTCCAGAGAAAGCTCATGAAAAGGTCGATAACCAGTGCCAGGCTTGGCAACAGGAAATCTCTCATTTTCTAGTTGTTGCTGAATACGCTGAAATTCGTTCTTACTCGCAGGCATGTACTCACTTCTCCATATCCATTTCATTTTACGCTGACATATTTCACCAGGCTTGTTAAAGTCACATGCCGAACAGTCACTTTCATCAACGATAGCACTAGGCTGTAACCTGTTTGTTAAAATTATGTTTGGATACATGGCACCTACGTCCAAATGGTAAATTGTTGGATTTTCCAATCGATTCGGACAGTCTCTCAATTTGGACAATTTTTCAATGATTTCATTGCACACATCATCAAAATTTACCACCATTGAAAGTGGTACTTTTTCTTCAATCTCAATTGCACGCTGCATCGTCCTTCGTACATCGTCAATTAAAGACTGCAGTGTTTCTGAAGAGAGCTTGAATTTAGCTGGAATATCCGCTCGAAAAATACCTGATTCTAGTGCTTCTACACTAGCACCGACATAAGTTTCTGAATCAATAACAAAACCGTCCGATGTAAGCTTATTCAAAACAGTTTCTTGTTTGTTTGGATATACAATGTTGGCTTGATAGGCCTGAACCATCAGAAGCATTTCGCACAGAGTTCCTGAGCCTTTTCTCAAAACAGAGTCTGGTTCCATTGGAATAATAGTGCAAAGTGCAAAGATAAAAGGATGTACGTATTTCATGTAAAGATAATAGGTCGCTACTGCATCCGAAACTGAATAGTTCGACAAAACCTAGAAAAATAATTTAAATAGTCAAGAATTACTCAAGAATACTTTTTTTGTATTTTTTCAGGATAATTTTTTTCAAAATATGTACTTAAAAATTTTCAATCGTTAAATGAAAAAATATAAATAGTAAAATGGATCATTGAGAATTCTAGAAATACAAAACATAACAAAAGATGAACATATTTAATAACTTTTTCTAGAAGAGCCTAAAATTCTAAATCTGTAAAATGAAACCAATGTCACATGAAACCAAAAACAACTAGAATTAATCTAAAGTTTTGTGATCAAGAGATCGAAATTGAAATTTTCTGCATTCAGTTTTTGTATTAATAAACTTTAAAAAATTTATGGATTTTTTTTAAAAAGGAAGTAGCAATAAAAAAAATGCTTATCAAAAATATTTCAAGTTTTTTCGGAAAAAAAAGGAAAGAATTTAAAAAAAAGTTATTATTTACAGTCAGATACGTCTTTGAAACAATCGAATTTACTCTCTAAAAAATTTTTGAAAGGATTTATTTTTAAAAAAAAATGATTTTTTTACAAAGAGTTAATTTACAAATGATAATAAAAAGTAATTCATCTAATTTCGAAAATTTTTTTTTAAGTTTATCAATAGTTCATTCATTTTCACTCGAAAAAACTGATGATTACTGATGAAAAGTGATAAATTGTCCTATTTGTCAGCTTTAGCAATTTTTAATTTATTTAAAACATCTTTAAAAAATTTATCATTCTGTGTCTGATACATTTATTTCACTTAACTTTTCGTTACCTTTTGTTTAATCTCATTTTACTTGATTTTTTTTTACACAAAACATTTTTTTTTATTTAGATTAAGAAAAGAGTTTTTATTAGAAAAATTAAGTAAATTTCTTAAAACAAATATAACTAAGATAAATATTTTTCAAAATTTTTTTAAAACTTTTATCTTTTTTAAAAATATTAGCTGTATTTTTGATGCATTTTTTAGAAATTAAATTTTCCTCAAATTTATTAATAACATTTAATATTTTAAATATACTTGTGGTTGTTCCACAGCTAGTTTGCACATTTCTTCCGGATCTAGTTCTATAGGATTGTAATTGAGCTTTGCTTTGGCCACAGCTTTCAAACCTTGGCTGCCAATTGGCAAATATGAGTCTCTTTTAACCCATCTTAACAAAAAATTTCATTCTTTTATTCCTAAATTTTCTAGATAACTTTTTACTTGTAACAATCCATATGAATACAGGCCCTTGATTGATACTCGTCTTGGCCATCTTTGTAAAAACCTATTTCCCTGAACATATTTATTTCATGAAATTTAGCTCTAGCATCAACAAAAGGCCTAAATAATATTACTAAGTTTAATTCTTTATTATTTATATTTGAACTACCAGTCGAATGAATCACCATTGTACGTCGAAATAACTTGAGGTTGAACCTCAATAATGTGCTCAAAGAATCTACGAATAACAGCCTTTTCATCGGGCTCATTAAAAATAATAAAGTGTCCAGGAAACTCCGGCTTTGGTGTAAAATCAAAATCTTCGACATCTTCGGATACAATTTCACGGTTAGTAATTAAAAAACCTTTTCCGTCTATCATGTATGAAATCATCATAATTTGATCGATAGTAGAGTCCGGGAATTTTAAAGGAAGCTTGGTAGTTTCAATATCATAAGCTAAAATCACTGGATCCTTATAAAAAACATTAAAAAAAGCAAATTTAGATAGAAACTATATTCTTACAGGTCGATCAACTAAGTCTGGACGCGGCTGAATTATCGGTGTATCATTTCCTTGACCTTTCACCGAATACCATAAGCCAACATTCATTTTTAAATCTATTGAAACTCTTACATGGTATGGTACATCATATTCTCTTTTTTTAATTTTACTTAAGAACCAAATCAAAAGAAAAAAATTACCTAATTTCTATTATATTTTCGAGTTGATCAGCTTTTTTTATTAAGCTATCATCTACAAAATTAGTTTCATATGAATTTTTCATGTTCAATTCTTTATTTCTTTTTACAAAATTGAGAATTTCACGTCGGACTTTAATCAATTCATCCACATTTAAAAAAATTAATTTGATATATTGCTGCTTAAGACCAATTAAGTGATTTTTCTGAAAAAATTAAAGTTTTTTATGTTTTTTTTTGTTTTTAATTTTTGCCTACCAAATCAAGATCTTCTTTTTCCATTATCTCAAGTTTGGCCACCTTGCCAAAATATTTTCGACTCAAAAATGCTAAAACATCCCGTTCAGTTCCTTCTTTTGTCCCTACGTAAAAATACGGGTTGTACGGCACAGTTGCCTAATAATTCAAATAAAATTTTTTTTTTTTTTCAAAATTATTAATTTACTTTAAATTTTTGGTTGTCTTCTCCGATAAAATAATAGTCTACGGCACTCACAAATCGTTTCAAATCATCAATCATTTCACTCTTTGATAAAAGATTAAGATAGATTAAATAAATTTGATCTTATTTACTGGCTGAAAGTTGACGAGCCATCCGATTTTTTCTGCCGGAGATTTGTGCTTGACAAATCCATATTTTGAATCAAGTTCTTCATTTTGGTTAATTCTCTCTAATCTTTTATCGGCGTTATTCTGGACTACTTCATCAATTTCCATTTTTTTTGAATAAAATAAAATTTATTCAAATTTAAAAGAAATTAAAATTGAATAAAATTTCAAAAGGCACGCATTTAATTTTAATATTCATATTCTGTAATTGATTTTTCAACGTATAAAAAAAATTCTTTTATTAATTTGATCTTCTTTTTTAAGAGAAATTTTATTAAATATTTAATGATAAGATTTTCATAATGATGTATATTTTTAAATTCAGGAGTATTTTTTTATTTAAAAATTCCATCATTTAGGTAAAAGAAAAATTAAAGCCAAAATTTGAATCATTTATTTTTTCGAATAGATTTATTAATTTAAATTTCAATAATCAGATATTTCTGAATAATCACCTACAGAATTTTCTTCATTAAAATAGAATCCATTGATATTCTATGTATTTATTTATTTATTTATTTGTTTTTCTGTACTGAGCTTGAGCTCCCTCAGGATTTAAAAAAAAATAATAATAAATTAAAATAAATATATTTAAAAAAAAGGTTAAATAAAAGAAATTAAATAAAAGATAAATAGATAAGTAATAAATGATATTTTTTTTTAACGTAGGCTAGTATAGACATGCTTAAATATTTAATAAGTAATAAGGAATAAGGAAAAGGAAAAAAATTACTAGTAGTAATTACACAATGGAGTTGGATATTCGATATATCTTGATTGGTATTATTTATTTTTATTTCTTTGTTTCTTACCAAGCTAGGGCTCCTTCAGAATAAATTAAAAAAAATCAAAATCAAAATAAAATTGGATCGGAAACCATTTTATAGAACTAGTTTTTTATTTAATTGAATCATATCTGCAAAGTAATATTTTAGCCTAATTTTTAATTTTTGCTTTATTTCTCAAATATTTCAATTGAATGATTGAGTACCTTAATGCTCACAGGATGATCATTAATGCCGAAATTTTTTTAATAAATTTCTTTAAAATAAATCAAAATTTATTTTGCAATAACACCAAAAAAAGCTTCATTTGATAAACTTTCAAAAACTAAATTTAATTCAACATCTTTTTTAATTTCACTTGATAATTTAAGAGAATTTTTTTGGGACTACCCGGTAGTAATATCATATCATAACGTAATATTTTTTATAAATTATTGACCAATCGATTATGTAATCGGAGTGATAACAAATTTTTTTTATCAGTAATTAATATTATTAAATATTTAAAAGAGTGTTATCAATAGAGTAATATTGTCATAAAAAAGTTTTTTAAAGTGTTAGTTTTTTAATTATGAAAAAATTTTCTAGTACAAATCATCAAATTATTAAATTAATATTATGACCAAAAAAATATTTTAAGTTTTTCAGTTTTCTATCTACAGAAATTCCTCTTTCACATTTTTTTTTATGACATCTTATATTATCAGCTGATAACACTACCGTGGGAGGCCCAATTTTTTCCAATTTAAGTGATTGTCTTTAATTTAACGAATTAATTTTCTAAAAATCCGATCACAAACCGGTTTCCCATCCAAAATTCTAAGATTCATTTTCATCATCTGCTTAATCACATGGCGTTTAAAGTAAATATTATTTTTGATCATTTTATTTGGAAAAGTCAAGTGATTAAAATTAAATTAAATTCGAAAAATCAGGTTTTTAGAAGTGCGTTTAAAGCAAATTATTAGACTTATTTTATTTGAGTATTTAACAATTCAAGCAAAAATAAATTATTCTCATGTCTTATTCTCAAGATTGTATCTGTTATGTTTTTTTTTTAACTGGCCAGTATGTGAAGAAGTATGTGGATCGGCATTTAAGTCACCTAAAACAAAAATCGGAATTTCTTTACTCTTGAATATATTAAAATGAGCTATTATAATGAATTGAATTGTTTCGTATAATAAAGTCGATTCTTTTTTTATTTTTGGAGTTAGAAAATGGCATATAAACATCAAAGAAAATAATTTATTGACCCGAGAGCCTTATATAAAAATAACAACAGTATCGATCAAAAAATTCAATTAAAAAAATAAATAACTTTCTGTCATTGAATGTAAATTTTTTGTCACTCCATTAAATGATGGTCATATTTAAGACTTAGTTTTCGGGTAGAGAGATTTTTTCTTTGGCTATTCTTATAAATCACAAAATTAGTTTTTACTGTCTATAATATGATACTTTTAAAAAAATTTTTTACTTTTATTTATTAGGATAATTTTAAATTTTAAATTTTTAAAACTAATTTCAAGGTGACTGAATTGTGAAATTTTATTTCAAGTAAACAAAATCTTGAGTTTATTTTCTGAAAATAGTCTATTTTTTAAATTAATGTGTCATTTTATTTCAAATTTTTGAATTATTTTCAGACTAAAATTAAGTTTTTTCGAAGATTCATTTATTTAACAAGCTTGATTCTTTTAATTTGAGAAAACATTTAAGAAATCGCTTCAAAAAGAAATCAAGATTTGAATTTAATCTGCCTAAAAGCTTATTTTCGTCATTTTATTTACGTAGAAAAACTTGATCTTTTTTACTAAACTATGATGTAAATTCAAATAATTTGTACTATAGATGATTTTTTCTAAAAATTCAGGATTTTGTCTTCAAATCAACAAAAATTATTTCAAAACGCTGTCAACACAATGCATCAATAAATATTGCCACAATTTTTCCAAAAGTTGTACAATTTTTTTATTTTTTCATTTGAATTTTTTTAATGGAGCCTGAAAAAAGCAGTATCGGGAAACCAGCATCGAATTCTTTCGATCTTTCTAGTAAGCTTTAAAAAAATAAAATTTAATTCAATTTTTATTTTTTTTAATTAGAATCAAGTGTTTCTATTTCTAAAAAAAATGACTTCCAGAAACAAACATCGGTAGTTTCGGATATCCGCAAATTAAAAAGAAATTTATCCAAGGAAGAAATAAATGATCTTAAAAAAGAAATTGACATAGATGAGCATAAAATTTCTTTAGTAAGCCTATGTGCTCGATATGATACCGATATAGAGACTGGTTTGAGTGAATCCAAAGCATTAGAACTTTTGCGAAAAAATGGACCAAATGCTCTAACGCCTCCAAAAGAAGCCTCAGAGATTATTAAATTTTTAAAACAGATGACGAGTGGCTTTGCATTGTTGCTTTGGACTGGATCCATTTTTAGTTTTATCGCCTTTTTGATACAGTGGTCCCAAGACAAAGAAACTCCATATGGTAAAAAGCATAAAAAAAAAAAAATTTTGACACTACTATTTTTTTTAATTTTTAAGACAGCATTTGGCTTGGAGTAGCTCTGGCAGTTGTTGTTATTTTAACTGGCTGTTTTCAATATTACCAAGAGTCCAAGAGCGGAAAGATAATGGAATCATTCAAAAAAATGATTCCATTATCTGGTAAAAAAATTTTAAATACTTTTTTTTTTATTAATTGAATTTTTTAAAGCATTTGTTAAGCGTGAAGGCCAAGAAAAAACAATATCTGCTGAAGAATTGGTAGTAGGCGATTATGTGTATGTTAAAATTGGCGATAGACTACCAGCTGATATACGTATTGTACAATCCGAATCTTTCAAAGTTGACAATTCGTCTCTTACCGGTGAAGCTGAACCTCAAGTTCGATCTCCTGAATTTTCGCATGAAAACCCTCTGGAGACAAAAAATCTGGCGTTTTTCAGCACTTTTGCGGTAGAGGGCTCATGTCAAGGCATTGTTATTCGAACTGGCGACAACACTGCCATGGGCAGAATAGCAACATTGGCCTCTGGAATTGACCAAAACGAAACTCATTTGGCCAGTGAGATAAATCATTTTGTTCACATAGTAACATTTGTTGCTATCGGATTTGGTATTACATTTTTGATTATAATGCTAGCTCTAGGATATCCTATTATAAATGCAATCGTATTCTTAATAGGTGTAGTTGTAAGCAATGTACCTGAAGGTCTTATCGCTTGTGTTACTATAAGCTTGGCTTTGACTGCAAAGCGAATGGCTAAAAAGAACTGTTTGGTAAAGCATTTGGAGGCGGTAGAATCTCTAGGCTCAGTTGGTATAATATGCTCGGATAAGACTGGAACTCTGACCATGAACAGAATGACTGTTGCTCATATGTGGCTTGGAAACAAAATTGTAGAAGTGCATCCAGATGACATTCAAAATTCTCATGTACTTTTCAACAAGGCTTATTTGGAGGACTTTGATACACCGTATATAAGAAGATTTTCTGTTCAGCCATTCGATTTTGTTGATTCCAAAGATTGGCGAAAATTGGTAAGATGTGCAATTCTGTGCAATAAGGCTGAATTTAAAGAAGATGCGGAAAATATGGCCAAAGATGTCTGGAAACGAGAGTGTAATGGTGATGCATCAGAAACAGCCCTGCTACAGTATACTGAAGCCGTGCATGGAAATGTTTTTAACTATAGAAATGAAAACAAAAAGATAGTCGAAATTCCTTTTAATTCAACGAATAAATTTCAGCTGTCAATTCATGAGACTTCGGATAAAAAAAACCTCCTATTGGTAATGAAAGGTGCACCAGAAAAAATATTGGAAAAATGTGATAAAATTTTGGTTGACGGTGAAACATTGGAAATGAATGACCACTGGAAAAAAGAGTTTAACAGTGCCTATGAGTATTTAGGGGGATTAGGCGAACGAGTTTTGGGTTTTTGTGACCTGAGATTGGATGAATCTTTTACTTCAGACTATGAGTTTGATACGGAAAAATTTAATTTTCCCACAACTGGACTAAGATTTTTGGGTTTTTATAGTTTAATTGATCCACCAAAACCAAGCGTACCAGAGGCCATTTCCAGATGTAGGACAGCAGGTATTCAAGTGTTTATGGTTACCGGTGATCACCCAATTACTGCCAAAGCAATTGCTCAATCTGTTGGAATTATCACTTATGAAACAAAAGAAGATATAGCCAAGCGATTAAAAATACCGATGGAGAGAGTAAACAAAAAGGATGTTAAAGCTTGTGTTGTTCATGGGTCCCAACTTACTGATATGACCAGTGACGACTTGGACAAATTGATCCGAGAACATAAAGAAATAGTTTTTGCTAGAACTTCGCCACAACAAAAATTAATTATCGTCGAAGCTTGTCAGAGGACTAAGATGCTGGTCGGTGTCACTGGTGACGGTGTAAACGATTCACCAGCTATGAAAAAAGCTGATATTGGTATTTCAATGGGAATTACTGGAAGTGATGTTAGCAAGCAAGTAGCTGACATGATTTTGTTAGATGACAATTTTGCCTCTATTGTTACCGGCATAGAAGAAGGCAGATTGATTTTTGATAACATAAGCAAAATAGTTTCTTATACTTTTGCCAAAAATATGTCCCAATTGACACCATTTATAGTTTATGTGCTGTGTGATGTTCCTCTTGCTCTAGGCACAATTAGTATTCTTTGTGTTGACTTAGGAACTGACATTATCCCATCGCTAAGTTTGGCTTATGAGAAACCCGAGAAAGGAATCATGACTCGGAAGCCAAGAGATCCAAAAAAGGATAAAATGACTAATGCAAGAGTAAAAAATTAAAAAAAAATTATTTTTGTTTCTTAATTAAACTTTTATTTAAGATGGTTTCTTTTTGTTATGGTCAGATTGGTTTGTGTGAAGCATCGGCGGGCTTTTTTGGCTTTTTTGTTTGTCTAGCTGAATGTGGTTTTTGGCCCAGTCGTGTTTTAGGTGTACGCAGCTTTTGGGATTCCAAAGATATACCGGATTTTAGAGATTCATATGGACAAGAGTGGACTTACGAACAGCGAAAACGATTGGAGAGATCTGCTCAAACCTGTTTCTTTGTCGGAATAGTAGTTAGCCAAATAGCTAATGTTTTGATTAGTAAAACTAAAAGAGAATCGATTTTCAAACATGGTATCAGGAATATGCACATGAATTTTGCTATTTTGGCAACAATAGGAATTGCATGCTTTTTAGCATATGTTCCTAAGTTAAATGAAGCTTTAGGTTTTTATCCGATTTATTTTCTCTGGTGGTTACCGGGAATACCATTTGCTTTATTTTTGTTTTTTCATGTGGAAATTAAAAAAATTGTTTGTAAAATTTTGCCAGGCTCATGGTATGATCACGAACTTAACTGGTGATTCCTTTTTTCCCTAAATTTTTCTGTTTATTTTTTAATAAATGAACTAGTTAATAAACAAATTTTTATTTTATTTAATCGTTATTTAATTTAATTTTAATTATTAATTAGGACATTTAATAAATAGAGCTAGAATTTTAAAAAGTTAAATTCACAGTGTCTATTTTTAATTTGTTTTCTAATGTAAGCCATCACTAAAAGCACCAAAGACTCAAAAAGACTCTTTTTAGATTTTGAATCTCATAAATTTAAAATATTTTAAGCAATATGAAGTTGAATTTTTACTCGTTTGACTCGTTTTAAATGTATTTTAATATTTCGTTTAATGTTCATAAAAAAAGTTGGATGAATTCACCTTTATTCGACAAAAGGTTGCAAATTGTAAAAATTTAACTTTTCTTCTTCTAGCTTCAAATTCTTGTGGATTTTTGTGCTGGGTTTTGTCTACTCTACGGTCAATGGTCCGTTTATTGACGGCCGGTTAATTTTCAATTATTTTTTAGGCCATCATTTTTCACTAAATAGCCGTAAAATAATATTAATGGACGTGAAATATTTTTTTTTTGGATAAATATTATTTTAGAAAAAAAAATCTTGTTTGTTCATCAGGATTAAATTAAACGTCATTTAGCACACACTTTGGCTGTATTTTGTGGTTTACGTCATCAGACATCATTAATATCTAAGATAAATTATTTGGCTGAAGCAAGTTCAAGTCGGTCTAAAATCAGCAGTGAATTAACTTAAGAGACAAATGAAGCTGTAGTTAAGCATGAAAACGTTGATAAGCAAACCATCTCCTAAAAAACGGCGTAGAAAGGCAAAGAATCACACTCAAGAAGCAAAGTCGGCTCAAAAGAAATATAATTTAAGAGAAAGAAAAAAAATAAAGTTTTTTATTTGTTTAATGACACTAATAATTTATTAAGCTAATTGAAAAAAATTATTATGAAAATTTCTAATTTCTAGTATCATGTCCGTCAAACTTATTTACCTGTCCATTAATTTTTTTAATTGACCGTGCTTTTTTCTAAAAAAAAATATAATTTACCTAGCCATCAATTAACGGACTATTTGCCGTACTAGTTGTCTTCCTGCATTTCTCTTCCCTTTTGATATCCAGAATAAAGATTCTATAGGAATTCAGTATATTGGTATGTCTAAGTCATTTAAGTTGTCTTCTGCACATCTTGCTGATCTGCCCGGTTCTTGTTTTCATGTATAGCTCTTTATTTTTGATTAACTCCGGGTAGAAGGCTACTATAAAGGTTTTTATTTGGTCACCGGCTAATTAGTAACAAATTTTTTCGAATTTAAAAATTTTCTTTATTTAATCAAAATAAGTTTATGTTTAGAAAATGACCGTTCTAGACCAAAATTAAATTAGTTTAAAGTTAAGCAAGAAGTTCAAAAGTTTGGCAAAGAAGGCTTACTGTTTAAATTAATCAATGATTTGCTTGAGATTTTTTTTCTAAGCTTAAAATCAACTCAAGATTACTGTAGATCTCGCAAAAATGTAACGTTACCGTAAGCGTAAGAGTTAGATGACTCATAATTTTTCTTTTTTAAATTCCTATAAAAGGGGAAATTAATAAAATTTTAAAAAATTTTAAGAAAATTTTAAATTTAATTTTTATTCAAAAAATTTATTCTTAATAAATTTGATGATAATCAGTATCAATAATTAATTTGAAAATAAAAAATCATTTAAAAATTTTAATTTGAGATTTTATTTAAAAAAATTTTAGAAGGCAAAGCTTTCGGTAGCTGCTTAGACTTATATTAAAATGAACGCCAACAAAATTACGCTTACGGTAACCGTTACCTAAGGTAACGTTACATTTTTGCGAGATCAACAGTAATCTTGAGTTGATTTTAAGCTTAGAAAAAAAAATCTCAAGCAAATCATTGATTAATTTAAAATCTTTTTCTTTTTAATTTCCTCTTTTTTTATTTAAAAGTATAAGTATATCAAGGTTTAGCAGATTTAGTTCTCTTTTTTTCTGATGACACTACAGCCATGATGTGAAGCAGCAAATTGATGCCCTGTTGAGATCCTCCGTTTTTCCAAATAGCGCTTCTCAGATTTGTAAAGCTATCGACGCTTTTTTAGATTTTGGTCCCCTACAGAAATCGGTGTATCAAATTCGTTATTGATGCAGTTTTATTAAAAAATGATTTATTTTGAAAATTCATTTAATGAAAAAGATAAAATGAGCAAGAAGCTTCAAATCATATAATATGTTTCACTCACTTGGAATAATTAGTTAAAAGAAATAGTTTGAAAAAATGACTAAATGTTAAAGGTTTGTAGTGGTGGACGCACCACAACAACAACACAAAGAGAAGATGCGCTGCAAATTTTAAATAAAAGAAAAAAAAAATTAATTGAAATTGTTTTAAAATTTATTTTGAATCTTGTTAATCATGCAAATTTATGTTTAACACTAGAAGCACCAAAAAAAAATACTAGAAGCACCAAACGGAGTCAATGACTCTTTTTAAAATTAAAGATTTTTTAAGGCTTTTTTCGAAAAAAAATATATTAAATTAATCATATATCAATTTTAAATCATGTAATAAAAAAAAGGTTGCTATAAAAATTATTTCTCACATTTTTTACAAATAATCACACGTTCCGTTGTACATTGTCCGCATACTGATTTATTACAGTTTGTACAGATTAAATTAGTTTCATTATTGCTGCAAAGGCGAATTTGACACTTAACACGCTTTGGAGAACTGTTTTCTTGATCATCTTAACTTTGGGCTCTTTTACGTACACTTTTAGGTGCTTGGGGTGCAGAATGGGTAGAACTTTTGGAATAATTTTCACGGATTTTTCAATAAGTTTTATTAAAAAATCGAGCCTGGAGATTCGACTTTTATTAATTTCTTTGAATAAAATCCAGCCATTTATGCATGCCATGTAAGAATTATAAAATACTTGCATAGTTTATCCATCAGTCAAGTCAAGTTTATCCATTTCGCACTCACTGCTGAAGTCTTCATCCTCATCACAGTCAAAATCATCATTTTCGTATTCTGAACCAGCGTCCGAGTCATCAGTTTCAAAGTCAGCTAATCTTTTAATAATTTCTTTAGCACTTAGAGCAGAAATTCTAGTTTTATTCATTTTATTTTAAAGAAAAAACTAAATCAAAGCCTTAGGAGTCATTTGGCCCTTTTTGGTGCTTCTAGTAGTTTATAGTCAATTAAAAAAATATGAAGCATCATGTTAATATAAAATTTTTAAAATTTAACTCTATTTAATGCTAACTTTACAATTTCAAGTTTTAACTTTTTCAGACTATTGAATTATTACTTAGTAAAAAATCAAAAAGAGTCATTTTGACACCTTGGTGCTTCTGGTGTTAATGCATAACGAGTCTTAAATGTTGATTATAACAACTTTGCATTATTCTTAACATTTCAAGATTAAATACTTGTTAAATTTTAAAAAATTTTAATCTTTAATTTTTAATTTTTTTTTTAGAGGAGAAGCGTTTTAATCTCCGTTACCTAAATTCCCATTAGAGGATTCACTGGAAGAGTTGCTGTTTTTCGCGAGCGGCAATAGGTGTCTCCCCACGAAATTCCTCGAAAATTTTAATTACACGCCATGCCATACTCTAGGCCAGTTTGAACCCTTGAAGGTCAAGCATTACAGGTTTTTTTTAAAAAAATCATAAAAATTATAACAAAAAAACTTTTATAAGTCTAAGTCTAATGTGACTTTGCCAAAATCTGATTTTAAAATAGCGTGTCCAAGTTTTACTTTATTTTTTAAAATTTTATTAGTTAATTAATAATGTTATTAATTTTTTATTGTAATTTTATTTTATTCCCGAAAACATGTTCCGAAACGAGATTGTTTCGAACCGAAAAGTTTGAATAAACGCGATTTGACTATATATCAAATTAATCAAGCAAGATCATGTACCAAAGAAAACTTGAATGAAAATGGTAATCATGAATTCAAATTGATAAAATTAGACTGAAATATAATTAAAGTTATAGTAAATTTTAGGCATTCCAGTAAAACTATTTTTACTCAATTTATTTTATTTTACTGATTACCATAATTTAGATAAAAAAATATGCAATTAAATTTTGGTACTTGTGACTCACATATTGCAAGTGTTATTTGGTATTTTGGCTCAGAGCAGTATGAGAGCAAATTAGAAAAAATAAATTTTATCAAAATAGACTTGTTATGTTTAGATGCTGCAAGAGTTAGACTTTATATTTTGCCTAATTTATGTAATTTATATTATAAAATGAAATAAATTTAATTTAATTCGAATTCATTTTATTAATTAATGATTCTCTTTTGCTTTTTTTTACAGATTGTCAATGTGACTCAAGAATTTCAAAAAATAAAAATAATAATTAAAATTGATTTTATTTGAAAGAAATTTTTTTAATTTTAATTTTTCATTCAAATTTAATAACTTTTGAACCGACTAAAAGAGACAACTGAAAATTTACTATTTTCTGGATTTTTAAACAGGTTTTCGAATCTTGGTCGATCTCTATTGAAAAGTTATTGGAAGGCGTCAAAAAATTAATTTGGAAGCCTAAAAGAGGCAATTTTCAGACTTTTGCTCTTGGAGAAAGCATTGAATTAGCTCCTTTGTTTTGTAGATTAAGGTCTTAATTTTTTATAGAGATGAGCTTTGAAAGGTACACAACTTTTTTTGGATAGGAAACTTTTAGAATGTGGAAACAAAAGAAAATGAAATTCAAAATTTTTTTATTTTATCATGTGTCAAATGCATTTTATCATTAAAATTAATAAACTTCGTTTTTTAGGACTTAAATATCCTTTGAAATTAAAGAAAAATTAGACATTAAAATGCGCATATCTAACTTGTATTCTTATTAAAAAACTTAATTATTTTTAGTAATAATTTTTGATCATAAACTTCAATTTGTCACAAATATTTCCTATCGCTTGAACAAGATTATTTAGCTTATGAAATTATTCAAACATGCAATGTTTATAATGGTATTTTTCAATGCTGATTTTTTTAAAAAATTGAGCTATCTAATTAAGAAAATATAGATTAAAAAAACACGAGCTAAAGTTTTATAATTTATTCTTATGAGCTCTTTTGTGATTATCTTTTGCATGATAGAGCTTTATTAAAAAACCCGTAATAACAAAAAAAGTGTAGTTTAAATTTAGTTTGCTATAATTTATTTAAATCATGACTTAAAATAAAAAATAAAAAAATACAATTAAACATAATTAATAAAGGTTAAAGAAATCTAACAGGATTATATGTAGATAGACTAAAATAATTGCAACTGAATGTTTATGTATACGTATCAGATTTAAAAAAAGCGCACTTTTCACGTATCTGTCACCGAGTTAAACAATTGATCTTAAAACGTCTCTTTTGAATCAAAATATTCATACTTTTATTTGCTGCCAAATTAAGCAATAATCAATTGTTAAAGCCTTTAGTCTTGGTCGAGAACCGTTGTCATTCTTCTTCTGTCATTAACACTAGTCACCAATTCGTATTTTTGATCATTTTTATTTGACTTTTTCACAAAAATATTGTTAATTAATTTGAACAATTCGTTACGGTATTTTTGACATGTAATGCCATAGAAAATAAAATTTAGTCTAAAAAAAAAAATTAATTAAAAATTTGAAAATTGTTTTAATAAATTACCCATGATTAGAATAATTCAAGAGATAAACAACCGTAGTTCTAATTGTATTCTCTTCAATCATGGACATCGTGTTAAGAACTAACAAAGGTGAAACGAGTAAGAAAAAAACCAAGTTCGTGGTCAAAAGAAGATAGGATATTTGTCTATTTTTTATTGTTCTTTTTCGCGATATTGAGTTGCTGAAGGCACTCAATCGGTTGTTGGTACTAAATATTTTTGAGATAATTATTATTGAACATATCAGCATAACAGTTGATGGAAATATAACATAAAAAAACAAATCAACCCTTAAATTTATTTAAAATTAGAAGTTTAAATATGCATAAATTTTAGGTCATGTCGAAACTTTTTTTTTAATATAATGTCAATTTTTTCAAAAACTATAGCCAAATAATTTCCAAAAAACCATTCGAAATACAAATTTTTGTTATCATTGGAAAAAAATCGATAGACAGAAAAAAAAACAAATTTTAGATAAACAACTTTATATCGAATTTGAATCAAAAAACTCTGCCCTAAAATTAATTTTAGATCTAATTTATTTTTATCATATGGAGTCTGATTTCTTTTCGCTTTTTATAAGATTTTTGCATTTTCAACAAAGAATCTACAAAATATTTTAGTACTGGAAAGGCCAAACTAAAAAAAGCATTTTTTCAAAAGACTAATTTACGAAATTTCTCTTGCCAAATTTTATACATCTTACTTAAATAAACAAAATAGAATAAATTTTGTATAAGTTTAGTAGAATTTTCCTAAAATGATCACAATTAATGATTCGTTCTAGTGTTGAAGAAAAAACAGAGTAAAACTTAATTTCATCTTCGGACTCCATAAAATTCAATTTCAATAGGAATCTCAAATCTTTTTTCGTAATTCTAATGATAATTCCTTTGTTTCGGATATTTTGACATTTTAGAAACTGTAACTTCTTATGATCTTGGAAATTTTGTTATCAGAAAAAAAAATTCTCTAATCGTAGATTTTGTGATAAATTTCTTAGTAAAAGAAAAAAAAATCTCATCTGATCACAATTAAAATGAACGCCTGATTGTGTTTGGACATGATCTAATTTTTGAAATAAAATTTACCATGGAAAAATTTCTGTTAAATAGCCATAATAAAAAGAATCTGCAGCATAGCAGAACTTAAGAGGGGTGGTGGTGTAATTTGGCGTTTTTTCTTCATTGACCATATTGAAAACTATCTCATCTGACAATTCACTAGCAAAATTTTTATTCAAATCAGTCAAAATATTTCGATTGATAGATTTGTTTTTTGAGTTGATGAGTACGCTTGAATGCACCAGATCCTCAGAGGTTTCGTTAATTTGCGTTTGTAAGACTCTGCTGATAAGTACTTCTCCATCGATTCTATGCTCATTAGTTATTAAATGATTGAATAACAAAAAATGAATGTTAAGTACAGCAATGATCAAAAGTAAAAACCAAAAAACTTTTGATGCTACCTTTGGATTTGAGATTTTGGAACCCTTTTTCATCTTAATCACCAAAACTCGATCAACGCTCATGCACACGAGGAGCATACTCGATGAATGTGTAAAAAAGATCACCATGAAAGAGTGTATTTTACAAGTGTAATCATTTATCAGTCGAATATTGAAGCCAAAGAAGACCTCCAAAAAAATGGAACCACATCCTGTGATCAAAACACATAAATCGAGAACAGATAGAAGTAACAAATATTTGAATGTTGTGTGCTTGATAAGAGAAGCTTTCGAGAAAATAATTATGGATATAAGGTTGCCGATTAGGCCCAGAGTGAGTAGTGTTGGGGTAAATAGTTTTTTCAATAAATCCGATACTTCCTTTTCACTCATGTCCATCATAATTTCAATGTATCGAATACTTTTTTAAATATTTAACGTGCAAATCATTTATTTAACTATCTAAATAAAAAATTATTTTAAATGCTTTTCATGAACTAAATTTCTAATGAAAAATATATTTTTATTAATTTTAATTAAAAAGTTAACAAAAAACAGTATAAATTTGATTAAATTGGAATAAATTAATTTTTTTTATTTTGGTTTTGAAATCGGAATTATCGTGTTCTAATGCGACAAAAAATTTTGTTATCGTCACTAATGATTAAAAAAATATGCATAAATATTTGTTGAGCCTTTATGTTAGCTAATATTATCAGTAATGATTGATGTAAAAGTGTAACTTGATTAATTTAAAATCATCCAAAATATTTTTTCTTGTTATTTTTTAAATTTTTCAGATCCTTTATTCAAAAGAGACCAGACCATATAAAAATTGTTAAGTCATTAATCCTTTATCTATTTTTTAATAGTTAAGAAAAAAATACTCATTTTTTGCTTATAACCAAATGATTTTATTAAATATTTTTATTTTAATAAAAATTTTTATCAAATATTTGAATAACGCTAATTAATTTTGATAAATCAAACGAAAAAATTATCAGTCTAGTTATAAAAAACCAAACTATTGAAAATTGAGCACTTAATTCAAGACTTGACTTATCGTTAAAATTAGGAAAAATTCTTGCTAGAATGTCCTTCATTTATTTCGTAGGATGCATAGTACTTGAACATGAGTGAAAACTTAATCTTATTTTTAATTAGTTATTTAAGAACGTTTGAGAGACAATAAATAAAAAAAGTCAATAAAAGATTTCCGCGAATTTTTTTTTATTCATTCCACCCAAAAACCAGTCGAAGACTTTCATTCTTAATTTAAATTAATTTTCTCCTGTCGAACTAAATTTTTTTCCTAATATAATTGAGTTCTTTCATGTAAGGTAATTTTAAAAATAGGCAACAGATTTTTTTAGCAAATGTTTAATTTAAAATTTTTGTTAATAAGTAAGTTCAAATTGAGAATTTTTGAAGAAAAAAAATTCTGAAAAATGCCTTACGTTTATCGAAAAAAAAACATTTTTATTAAATTTTCGATAAAAATTAAAATAAAAAGAGATGCAATCGATTTTTAAAAATGTCAGCTGATTCCAATAGGAAACCCTAAATAGACTTTACTTTTTTGATGATAAATGTTGACGTGATTTATTTCATAAGCCGAAGTCTATTAATGTATTGATTTTTGTTGCGAAATTTATCTTTTACTAAAAACTTTAGCAAATTTATTCAAAAACCTTTAGTTAATTCAATTAATTTTTTTTTCAGATCTATTCTCTTTTCTACAAAGAAATTTTATGCTTAGAATTTTTTTTTAAAACAAAAATAGCAGAAAGTTACCAAAGGAAAACTCATAAATCGATGGATTCAAATAATAAGTTTCGACTGAATAAACATTTTTAGAGCAAATATTTAAAATAAATACGAACCATAAAGTCATAAAAATTTTGGTAAAATCAATATTTTCCAAAATAATTATCTAAAATTCCTTCGAATTACGAGCGTCTTGCTAGAGAAATCGACGAGCTAAATCAAAATAAATTTACTCCTAATAAACTTTTACCTATTTTGCTGAGCTTTTATTATCTCAACAAAACGCCTAATTTAACATAAATGGCAAAAATAAAATTTGGCTTAAAAATAATGATTAACCAAGAAACATTCATTTAAATAGTAAGATATCTTATATTTTTGTATTGATAAAACTTAACCTAGCATTCAATTTGAACAAGTATTTAATTTTTAAAAGATATTTAGATTAGTTCAAGGCATTACCCAAGGCTAAAAAGCCTTGAAAAAAGCTGTTTTAACAGCATTTAAATCAACTCAAGTCAAAAAAATTTAAATAGACTAATAAATCCAATTTTCTGTTAAATTAATAGCTTGATATGCTTGAAATAATACATTAAATTTGTATCCTAAATTTGACTTGGTTTTTGAATTGATCTCATTTATCATTTTTTTAAAATTAAAAATGAAAACTTCTCAAATAAAGCAAGATCGTGATCAATATTGATTTATAAAAAATTGAGTTTCTTATAATACTAAAGTTGCTTATCAAATGCCTTAATCATCTGGATTAAACTTAAATTTAAACTTAAATTTGATTTCTTAAGACAATTTTCAGATTTATCGAAAACTTTCATCTGAATATAACTCCGCATCCTGTTTCTAGTTAATTCTATTAGGTATAAACTGTATATTCTCAAGAAGAAGATCATATTTACAAATATAATATACTCATAATTGTATATTTAGTTTAATAGCTATTATGCTTAAATTAAATATGAGTTGTTTGATCGCGTAGGTTTTGAGCATGTTTCTAAACATTAAATCCAGATAGTCTCTGTCACGTTAATTTACCATTACCAATTTATTTGACATCATATCTTAACTTTGAACTTAAAAACTTAAAATTTGCTGAAAATTTTTAAACTTCCACTTATTTGATAGGGTTTTGGTACAAAATGACAACAAATATCCTTTGTTTTCATATCGCGATGTTGTTAATTTTAATTTTGAAAGTTTAAAGAACTGATTTGATTTTTTCTCATCCATAATTAATAAACCTTGTCTTAAAAAAACTAATTTCACTGAATTTGCAGAAACTTGTGGTTCTTTTGAGGATTAAAGAAAAAATTTGTTTTAAATTTCAGAAAAATAGCTGCATATGAATTTATTCTAATATAAATAATTTAATTTAGGAAAAAAATATTGAGTTGAATTTCAAAAAAAAACATAATTTCAATAAAAAAATAAAATAATGTTTATTCGAAAAATTGTTTTTAAAATAAAGAAAAATTTTGATTTTAAAAGATATGTAAAATTCCATTAAATGATATCTATAACAATTAAATCATTAAAATCATTATAGATTTCAATTTTGCCTCAATCGGCTTTATTGTTTTGTTTACCCACAGAGAGCTAATTACCACCTGTGGAATTCGGATCAACAATTCATTTGAGTTGTTTATTCGAACTACAATCCTCCTAAATTAGAAATAGTGTTAAGCATGTACCCATTTTACTTTTGGCACAATTTGATTGAATTTTACCAGTACCAGTTTGACGCTCGAAGAAAAAAGTTCAGATATATGTTAATAATTCAATGAGGATTAAATTCTTATGCTATCTTAAATCTGTATTTAATATATAAATAGAGAAAATGTATGAGGTTTTTTTTATATAACGTAATCAAACTGATTAACTATAGATTGTTAAATATAGTTTTTTTCTTGAAAGATGCTCTAAAATTAAATTAACCAAAAAATGAAAATGACATATAATTTTTAATTTTCTTAAATTGAATTCTAAAATTTAAAATTATTTTAAAAAAAATTTAAAATTTAAAATTTTATATTTCTTATATTCTATTTTATTAGAACATATTTACATGTTTGTGACGTTAATGATGAACGCTAATGATTATGTTTGATGCTTTTCCGGTATTTAATTCAAAATTAACATTGTAAATTTAAAAATAAATTGATAATGTACTATTTGAAAAAATATACAGAATAATTAAACTAATGTGGACCTAAATTTTTTTAATGAAAAAGTAAACTAGATTTTTTTTAAAGAGGGAGAAAATTGATCACTTAAAAATTTTGTTTTTTTATCAGTTTATTTAATCAAGTGCTAAATAAACGCCTTTTAAAATCAATCGTTTAAAATGATTGCTTTAAATTCTCAACAAGTCGAGAAGAGTTTACAAGTTAACAAAAAAATTATTTTCAAAGACACATTAATAAATAGTTTGTTTAAAAACAAAAGAAAATCACTAAAAGAAAACAAACCGAATAATTCCGACGCAATTTTGAATTTATTCTTTTGTCAAGCATTTCTTACTACTTCATGATTTTCGAAGAATAAAAATTTAATTCTATCTTTTGCTTACAATTCACAATTTTATAACTTAATTATATTAATCAATATGGCAAATCCATTTCTCAGTTTAGCCCTTTTATTGATTTTTGATTATGGTTGATATACTTTTTATTTAGTTACCTTGAAAATTTGATACACGCTGTGCCTTGTGGAAAATGATATAATAGGAATTAATGGCTTAATTTGAAATCGCGTGCTCAGATTAAAGGAAACCGGAATTCAGTTAGATATTTTCAAATATTTGAAATAAAGCCAAGCGATTATTTGAGATTAACACGATTTAGGAAGGATAATTTGTGATACAAAATTTAGGGATACATTTGCGTAAATAACTTTCAAAAAATCGTCATCACAAAAATCTAAAATTAAATTTTCCCTCGGTCCATAATTTCTTTTCCCCATGAATATTTTTAGATTTTGTTGAAGTAAATTTTTAAACATGTTTTCCTTAAATCCTTTTCCTGTGCTGGATTCAATCAATTGAAAATGATTGATAGAACTTAAACTGGGTATAAATACATGTGGTGACTCAAAATTTACCATTTGCACAAAATTTCCTAAGAAATCAATATTTAATAATTAAATATCCAAATTATTATTTTAATTAAATGATTTTAACTGAAGATTAGACTTAAAAAAATATTAATTGTGTTATTTAAATCCGAAAAGAATCTAATCCAGCTTAAAATTATTTTATCTCAAAATCAATTAAATTCTGATTTCAAATCAGAAATCTTTTAAATCTAAAAAAAAACTTCTCCTCAAGTTTCCTAACTCAGATTAACTTGGTTAAAATCCGAAATTAATCTAATCCTGCTTTGAAGTAATTTTATCTTGAAATCAATTGAATCTTAAGTTAAAATCGAAAATTAAAAACTAAAAAAAAAGTCATCTAGAAGTTTAAGCATTAATAGAAGCTGTGTTGGCAAAAAAGCTATTAAGTTTTTTAAGAGTACTAATCAAACCAAAGTCACCTAACTCAGATTTACTTGGTTCTAATCCGAAATAAATCTAGTCGTGCTAAGAAATAATTTTATATTCAAATTAATTCTAATCAATCAAATCCTTATTTAAAATCTAAAATCATTGAATTAAAAAAAGTCATCTACTCAAGTTTTCCTACTTAATTTGACTTGGTGCCTCATAAAGTAATTAGTTTTTTTTTATGTCACCAAAGTCTTTTCTAGATAAAAAGTTTCATTTTTAGAATAAAATACTAATTTACCTTATAAGTTCTAAACTCATAATTTAGCAACTTTCGAAAATCAAAGCTTCATTTGCTTTTTTTTTAATTCGGAAATTAATTTGATTACTTAAGTCGAAGTGAAAAAAAGCATATTCCGGACTTGATGAAAAAGCTTAAGAAAAAAAACCGGAGAGCAAATTCCAATTCGTTTACTGCTATTAACTCACTTTTTTCTCTCTAGTTAATTTCTGGTATGTTTGGCAGATTTTATTAACAATATTGGTTAATATTTGTAATAAAAATATAGTTTATCAATTTTTATTTTTGATTTATTACAAAAGTTATACCAACAAATATAAGCTCTTAATTAAAAGAATGTTTTGGCAACACAATTCCAAATAAAAATTTTGTTTTAGTAAAACCAGCTATTTTTATTAAGTTTATAACTTTAATTAAAATTTAATATCAATCGATTAGATAATAAAAGCAAATTCTAATTTTTATAATTCATAAAATAAAATTAGATAATAAAAGTTATCCTATTGTTATTTTTTGAAAAATAAGTTAGATTAAAATTCAATTGTCATTATCAATAAAAAATAAAGGCTCAATTTTTTGAATTGGTTTAATTGAAATATGAAATTTTATCTTTGTGTAAGTAATTATTATTTTGAAATAAAATGCACGTCTAGAGAAAAAAAAGTTGAAAGAAAATCTAAGAATAACATTTTGGCAAGGGAAGCAAAGTTATTTTATTAACAAGACTTGTATTACTTAATTATTTGAAAACGTCTGAAAAACTTATACTTTTCTTGCGTCATAGATAGCTTTATTTCATACATTTGTAAATCAGTTTCTCGTTTTAATCCATTACATTTATTCAATATCAGGAAAAAAATAGTAAAAAAAATTCAAGCTAAAGTTTCTTTCGATATTCTCTAAATACTGACTTTAACATTTTTAAAAAAAATTCTCAAGATATCAAACAGAATGTACTTTGCTCTTTACTCATTCGTGAAACAATCATTTGTTTGTAATCCATGTTTTTTTACCAAAATTTATTTAAACCAAGTCTCTTTTTAAAACTAATTTTCAAACATTTAAAATTTTTTTTAGCTGATCATTTGGCATAATCTGCAAATATTTATTAATATTTGATGTCATAGCTTAATGAAATTTCATCCTTTTCATAAGATTCTCGATACAAATATATTTAAAGCTTTTAAGTGCAAATTGAGCTTTTGATTCAACACTTTCAAGTCAATATGTCTAATTGCTTATAATAAAGCTTAAATACTCATAATGACATTTAATATTTAAAAAATACAGCATTAATCATATTATGCTATCTAATTTCTTAAATTATACTCCGAATGATTTAACGCAGAAAAGCAAGCAGAATTATACACCATTTGAGACGAGTGAATGATTTCAAAGTTATTGTTTTATATTTTAATGGGCCTAATATTCAACAAATAAATACATGATTATATGTACTGTTAGAATAAATACATTTTTAAGTAGACATTTAAAATTTTTATTTCATTTGAAAAAATCAATCTTTGATGATTAAAAAGCCTTTTCGTTAAAAGCTAAAACTTTAGATAATAAATTAATGGCTTTTTTTGACTTGAATACATTTTTAAAAGAACAATAGATAATAAACAAAATAACTTGATTTAAATTTTTTAAAGATTTACTCATTAATTGACATTCAAAAAAATTTCTATGAATGAATGACAATTTGGCTTTTTAGCACTTTCGAAAATTTCAATATTTAAATTAAAATCGATTCAAAAAGCAGGAATTAATTTATATATTTTAATATAAGCTAATTTGAAAAAAAAGAGAATCTAATTATTAATCATTTAAATTAATAAATAAAATTGTCAAGGGAAAAAAATATAAATTCGGAATTTATTTTTAACCTTTTGGGTTTTAATAACGAAACAAATTCTTTAAATTATTTAATGTAAGCTGGTATCTTGAAATGAGCATTGGTTATGAAAAAAATAAAGATCTCAGAATCCTTAATAAAAGAATAAAATTTAAAAAAATCTGCATAATATAATTTTATGAAAGAATTGTCCAAATAGAATGGAATTGTTATTGAAATGTTTCGTACAATCGATTCTAGTTTTAAAATATTAAGATTTTCGATGAATAATTTGAACAATTGCATAATATGAAAAAAAATCGAATGCATCCTCGTTTTTTAAAATTTTTCTTGAATACAATAAATAAGTAAAAAATACCAGAAATCCTAAAGAATGCCTCAATTTTTTGGAACTATCATTGACCAAATTAAAATAATTACGTTAATTCCTTTTCTACTTTTCTAAATTCAATTTTTAATAGCAAAAATAAAGTTTACACCTAGATTAAGCTTTCGATCTATCTATCTACTTTTTCTTAGTTTTCAAAAATTTTTGGTTTACTTCAGGATCTTAATTAAAAAAATGTATTATCATCGAATGGTTTGTGTGTTAGCCATGCAAGCAGAGGATCGGGCGTTCAAAACCCGCTGAGGGTGGAAAAAATCTTCAAAATATCTCTGCAATACGGGGCGAATGTTAAAACCCCTTTCATCATAAGAATAGAGGGACCGGTTTCAACTGGGTATTAATCCCAGTGTAGATGATCAATTCGATTAAGTAACCTCTGTGTAAGATTAGAGCCGTTGCTCAAAAAGGTAGTAGAAAAGGATATAAGCGCTTCCCCATAATCCACTGGGATAGAAAAGGGAGAATTATTTAAAAAAATTATTGTGCATAATCATATCTTTTTTATTGTTTTATATAGCGGATTTCAAAATCTATCATTTGAAATTTGAAAAAGAATTATCAATAATAAATCGCCTTAATAAATCATGCGCGAAAAATTTATTTAAAGAAAATTTTCGGTCAGCTAAGGTCTTAAAATCTTCAATAAATACACAACTTTGGTGAGACTTATTTGCTAATGATTTGAAAAATTTAAATAGTTGAACAGCTTTATAACATGTAATTTTGTATTAAAATTATTTATTTTTTGCTAGCTAATTTCTTTTTTCTCTGAAAAAAATTTTAAAATTAAACTGAATTGATTAAATTGACAGAAAAACCCAAAATTCAAATTACCTAAATTTTTTGAATTAAAAAAATATAAATTAAATAATTAAAATTGAATTGACATCAGAGGTTTGAATTTAAGACTGTTTGTGAAAGAAAGAAGATATAGTAAGGAAGCAATTACAAAATAGAATTCGATAAGATTTGAAACCGACTCGGTAAAAAAAATTGTTTTGATCATTTATTAAAGATACTGTTTTTGATATTTATTTCTTGGGAAAGAATACCATATTGAGTTTTAACTGATTTCGAACCGCTTATAATATTTTTAAATAACTATAATATGCAATTAAAATACTTAAGTACTGGATTAGGAAAAAAATAAATTATTTTTTTTTGCCTTTAATCGCAACTACCTTTTATTTTATCACTTTTCTAATCTATTAATTCATACCTTAATAACTAGCTTTCATAAGTTCTAGCTTTTATATAAATTTTCGTAATTTTTGGTAATATTACGTAAATTTACCAGAGTGAAAAATCGTGGCTGTACCAGAACTTATGCAATTTTATATCATTATTATTAAAAATTCTTAAAAATAAAAAGTGTATTATTTTTCTAATAAAAAAATGATTTCTCTTTACATTTTTTTAAATATAATTTTTTATAATTTCTTAAACTTAAATGTTTTACAAAATGAAATTGTACTTTATTAAAATTTATATTTAAAAAATTCAGAGTAGTCAGATTAATTAGGAAATTTTCCCCCTTTTTTTTATTTAAAGCAAATTTTACAAATAATGATTCAATAAATCAGTAAATTCTGGCTAATATGTGGAAGTTTGGTAAATTTTCGATTTTTCGATATGATAATTTTACGTAAACAAAGATCTTATACAAGACAGAAATTATATCTAATAATCAAAGTTTCGAGACGGAAAATAATAAAGTTGAACAAGTATTTGTTAAAATCAGAAATTAAGCAAGCGAAAAACCGAAAATAATCGACTAATTTTAAAATTATTCAATCCTTAAGAATAAAATTTAATTGATCAATCCTAACTTCATATTCAATCTGATTTTCCGATATTTTAATCTAGTGAAGCTGTTTTTAAACTAATATAAAATTGATTTTCCTAAAAATTTCTTCTTTTTTTTTCAAAATTTTTAATTTCTTTAAAATTCCTATAAAAATTAAATTAAAATCACCAAATAATATCTCAAATTAAGTTTCCTATAAATTTATTTAATAATTATTATTTCTAAGCTCGAAAACGTTCGTTTTAAAATCCTTCAAAAAAAGTATTGTATCGAGACAAAATCTGAATAGCCTAAGATAACTTTAACAATCTACTAGAATTATGAATTTAAAAGTAATCGACACTGTTAAAATTTAACTTTATCAAATTTTTTTGATTTTTTTTAACAAGAATTCAATAATGACTAGTAATTTTCAAGTCATATTTTTTTGTCATTGATATTAATATATATTTTTACCAAGGAGAAATATCATAAATAAAATTAATTAAAATTTTTAATTTTCATAAAGATTTTTATGATTAGGAAAAATTTTGTTCCATTTCCAGCTGACAGTTTTGTAACCAGTTAAATGAATTTAAATTTGTTTTTATTATTTTTAGAATTAAAAAGCAATTTACAAACTACTAAGATAAATACTAAATTTTTTAGGCCAAAATTAATTCATTATTTATAAATTATCCAAATTAACAGCTATTATAAAAGCCTTGGTAAAAATTAAATCGCTTACTTAACGAATAAAAATAATTAAAGTTATATATTTAATTGATCAAATAGTAATTTAATAAAATTGTTTCTTTTTTCAATATTCACCTTATCTCCAGATACCAAAAAGTTGCATTTTAGCATCAAAAATTTTTAAACTCACTTGGTTTAAGAAATAATTTTTTTTCTTCCATTTAAGCTAATAAAACATTCAATTTTTTTATTTAAACTAAATTGTACAGACCGTTTAATGAGATATTTGCATTTTAGTTAATATTAATTATTTAGAATCACGTAGAATTTTTATATTTTGTGGAAAGTGGTCGATTTTAACCAGAATAACTTAAAAAGCTGTATTTTTTTTTCCTGATCGTGCCTTTTTAATAAAAGAAATGAATATTGCTTATTCAATATTTAATAAGAAAAATTCGTGATCGAGCAAATTTTTAATTTTATTTTCATTGTTTTCCGAAGTCACCGCCAACTTTTAGGAAAATTAACTAGAGAAATTAAAAACCAACTTAGTAATATGTATTAATGTAAAATTTAAATTGACATCAGATTTCAAATTTTATCTCTTTAATTTAAATATTTCTGATGTAATCAACAAAAAAGTCTTTGAAAATAAAAAAACCTCAGCTTCTAATCACAAAATTTGTTCGAGTCAAATTACCAATTCCGATAATGTTTTTTTTCTAATATTAGAACAGAATATAATCAACTTATATCATTTCTCACCATGAATTACTATTTTTCTAATTTTGATTACATTTTTAATTAAACATTAAGACAATAAAGAAAAGAATAAAATTCAAATCTAATTTATTTATTTTTCTAGATCTTCGATCGTAATTTTGAATTATTAAACAGAAATTTTAATTTTCTAAGTCACTTTAATTCCTAATGACTGCCATTTTTTGGATAGTGGAATTCTACTTATCCAGCCAATTTTATTCACCATTCATTTAAAGCTACACAAAGCATTCATTAGCCAAAAAAATAGAAAAATTGCTTCCCATTGTGGCCAAAAAGTTTTAAAACTGTCTCAAAATGTAAGCTAATACCACAGCTCACTAAATCTTGATTATTTGATCAAAAATCTTCAATAGAAAATCAATTTTTTAGAATTATTGACCGATTTTGTAAATCATTTTGCTTCCAGAATAAACTTAAATCAAACTGGCACCAAAAAAAAAACCAAGTCAACATCAAAGATCTAATTACTAGAAAATTAGGACTTGAAATATTTGATTTTTAAATAAAAATCCAAAAATAGAGAATGCCATTTCAAATTAGATTAAAACAAAGGCGTTCTATTTTTAATTTGAAAAGTATTTATCAATAAATGTGGATCCAACAAAAACGATAATGATCTCTAATTTTTAAATCAAAAGGATGCAAATTTATCGAAATAAACTTTTACACAAAATCAGTGGCATTTAAAAAATTTTCATACAGACAATTTAAAAAAAATCAAAAATATGACTTTTAATGAAAATTAAATAATTTTTGACAAAAAAATATCCCTTTTTAATTTGAAGACCAGAGTTTGTTTTGAAACGGTCGATTTGTTTGACCCAAATTTCAAGGCTCTGTTTAAAGCCAATTTTAAGTGTGTTGACAGCCTTCAGGTATGTAGCTAATTTATTTTTCTATTTTAAAAAAGAAATAATTTTAAAAAAATATTTTTTTCAATTATCTTGTCACACACACATACGAAATGTATAAAAGCTTTGACTTATGGATTGTTAAATACTTCATCCGAATCTCAAAATATACAAATTATTTTGGAAAATGAGAGAATTTTCTATTCATTAATAAATTAGCCATAATATAATCATTTTTCGCTTGAGTAAATTTCATCTTAAAATTTTCACATATAAAAAAGCTTGAGCACGCGTTTGTAAAATTAAAAAAAAATTGTCATTAAGCATCAATTAGTTTGAAATTAAATTTTAGACCTTCAAGAAAATGGAAATTAATGACTTTTGGAAAAAGAAAATCCATTTCTATTTTACTGAGATTCTTGACTTTGACAATGATGGCCGAGTAAGCTCAAAAGACGTGACCGGATTCAAGGAAATGTACAAGTATATGAAAAAATTGAAGCATGATTCCCCTGAATTGGACAAGTTTTCCAAATTTCTAAACGTCTGGATCAGTAACATTTTGACTGTAACAAATAAAAAATCAGGCGGCCACGAAACCTCTATTACTCAAGAAGATTTTAGAAAATATTGTGAAAAAATTAGAGTTGATTTGATCGGCCGAAAGACATGGCCCAGTTCTTTAAGCTACATGAGCGATTACATCGATGCTCTTTTTAACATATTGGACACTGACAATGATAAGTATATCAGCAAAAAAGACTTTTTGAGCAATTCGGCGAATGCAGACGACCTTAAAAGCAGAGAAATTAGCTGGAGCTTCATTTGTGACAAAGATGACCACAAAAAAATAGATAAGAAATTTTTTAATGAATTGTGCATCGAATTTTTAGTAAGCACAAATCCGAAAGATCGTGGAAATTGGATATTTGGAACATTTAGATACTAAAAAATTAAGTATTGTTGACACATAGAAATTTTTAATAAATTTTTTTCTAAAAATACAAATATTTCAATTATTTTACCAAAATTCATGTTCGAAAATAAATTATTCTCTTAGCTATTTAAGGTGAACATAAAATAAAAATCTTTTTAAAAAAATTAAATTAAAAATTTTGAAAATTCATCAAATTTTTTTACATTAATGAGAATAATCTAAAAAAATGCAATAAAGTTGTCAAATAATTTGCTTTAAATGTATTAAAGCTTCATTGAATATTAGATAAATTTTATGATAATTTTGTTAAATCAAAACAAAGCTAAAATTTTTGAGTGTCATTTTTGATTTTTTTTTGCCAAAAGAACGATTTGTCCATTTTAACTCAAATCATTTAATGTGAAATTATTTTCAAATTCTGAAAAAGTGAAAATATAATGACCAGAAATTGCTTTTTTATCATTAAAATAAATTTACTCTTTAAACATTTACGCTACAGGCATTTAAAAAAATTTTTTTTAAATAAACAAATTTTTGGTTTAAAAAAACTCTTTTCATATAAAAACCTTTTTTGATAAAAGAATTATTTTCAAAATTGTAATTGAATTTACATGTCTTTATGGGACCAGCTAAAAATCCTTAATACTATAAAAATTCAAAAATAAATAAATTAAAATGTAATAAAAATTAAAATTAAAATTTAAATTAAAATAAGTCGATTTGAGGCTGTTAGTAGCTCAAGTTTATTGAAGACTTCTAGGTGCAAAATATTGGAGGGTATTTTTTAGATTTGAGACAGATTTAAGAATGAGTTGTAAATTTTTATCTCAAGTTTCTGAGAATAAATTAAAACAAGAAAAGAACAATTTAAAATTGATCCTTTTAAGAACTTGTAAAGATTTCCTAGTGTATTTCTTCTTTTTTTAATTATATTTAGGCTTGAGTTACAAAAAAAATACCTTTTGTCAATTCAAATGACTTTGAAAAAAAAATTTAAATGATTTAAAAATGACTTAAATTTTTTAAAAGTCAGGACTAAATTAAAAAAATGTTGTATTCTTTAAGCGAATCTCGATACAGAGAAGTTCTGTACAAAATTTATCAAAAAAATGATTTTGCTTTTACTCAAATAATAAAAATTATTGCTTAATTAGTAATAAAAAAATTATATTTCAACAATAGTTCTGTAATTGAGTTGAACAGCCCAATACTTGAAATTTGGAACTCAATTGCATGATAACAGTCTTTATAAAATCATGAATAAAATGCGAAAAGTTGTTTCTTTGGTATTAATATTTAAGGTGTTCGGAACGAAGAAACAAAATTAGTTAAGATCTTACATACTTGAATCGTCACATACTGACTCAAATGATCGAAATGCGCTACATTTAAACAATATGTGAACAAAAAGGTCCCATATTACGTAAAAAAGAAATGGGGAAAATCCTAAAATTCTCAAAAAAAGGTAGCAAAATGAAAATGGATAAACTGATTAATGTTTGTGAGCTAGTGGCCAATATCTGAGACTATACGTGATGGCATAAGGAAGTGAAAAAATAGAAAAAACAGATTTCTTGCGCAAAATTAAATAAGTTTTCATGGATTTATTTTGACGAAAGACTTTGCTATGCAATTTAGACCATGTAAATCCTTTCAATACTTTACTCAACCATTTTATTTTTCATGAGAGCTTTAATTAGATTTATTTTTATCTTTCTTTTTATTCTGTTTTAATTTTATAATTCGTTATATTCTCTCTAAATAATTAAATTTTCAAATAAAATTATTTAATTTTCAATAATAAATATTTTAATAGTTAATTTTCTCTAAATAATTTAAATTGAATTTAATTCTAAAGAAATTAAAAAAGTTTGGAAAGCTATAAGCGTGCTATTTTTGATAATTTTAAAAACTAGTTAAAAAAGATTTAAAAACTTTTTGATTTTAAAATAATGATCCTTGTTTTTTCTTTTTTTTCGATGCCATCAGAAAATAAAAAATAAAAATTGGAAAAGATAAAAATTGGTTTTCTTAAGAATTATACTGAAAAAAATAACTTTTGTAATTCTTCGTGATTAAATACAAATGAATAAAATAAAAATGAAATCGAAAAATATTCTTTAAAATTTGCAAAGATTATATTCTAAGTAAAATCTTCTCTAATTAATAATTTGATCAGTAAATGGTCGACTTAAAATATGATAGGATTAATAATTACCAACTTTAAAGAAAATAATTAAAATGCAAGTATCCAACAATTTTCTAGGGACAGTAGGAGAATCATCTAAGGACAGTAAAAACATCAATTGAATAAACTTAGTTGATGATTTTAAAATTTAATGAAAATTTGACTTTTATTAGCTTTGATAACATTTTTGAAATATCGGATCGAATAATTCGCCAAATATGAAGAAAATAAACTAAGTAATGAATTTGAATAAAGTTTCAGTTTTAAACTAATTCTTTTTTGTTTTATTAATTTAATCGGAAAATTTTAGCAAAGTGGGTCCTTGGGGAAACTAGACCTTGAATTTTTTCTTAATAACTAGAACAAGAGGAAACTTTTCATTAATCATTCTAAATCTATTTTCATCAAAATTATTATTCTTATTTTCTCATTTATCATAAATTTTTTATGGCCACAGATTTTTCACCTTAAATGTATTTTTTGATAATTCGATAATTAAAAATTAACCTTTGGAAGAACTTATATTTCTTTGATATTACTTATTCAAGTATTTTTAAAATCATATAATTTTAAACAATTGTTACTTTAAATAAATTTATTTTGGTTCTAACTTCTTAAAGAAGTTTGTTCATTATTTTTCTTTTTTTCAGTTAAAAAAGGCATTTTACAGCGTACTAGTAAGTAGTCATGTAGGGCCTTTAGATTATATTTTTTTTTAGATTTTAAGACACTTTAGAGAAAAATCAAAAAATATTATTTGTTTATTTTTAGAAATAGATGTCATAAAATTCTATTCGATTTTTTGTCATATCTAATAAAATTTTAATTTTTATTAATTGTTAAAATAATTTTATAGAAAAAAAATATTGTATTTGACGGATTAAGAATCCTTTTGTTAAATGTTAATGATTATAAAGTGCTTTAAACAAAAAATTAAAATATGATTTTCTAACTTGGTTTTAAAACAATAAAACTAAAGATTCGTCATGATAATCCTGATAAATTTACAAAATAAAATAAAATAGAGTATGATTTTAATAAAAAAAAATTTGTCTTTTTTTATTGTTTAGCTTTAGCTTTAGCTTAACAATGCATGTTATAATGCTCTCTTTATTTCATTATATTGTGTTCACATTTTCATGAGAAATATTTTTGTAATTGATTTTTGTAAAACGATTTCCTAAGTTTATCAGATTTTTAATTTTAGGAAAATTTCAAAATTGGAAAAAGATAATAGGATGAAATTTTTAAATTGTTAAAGAAGATCTGCGTAAGGATGTTTTAATAGTGAAAGTAAAGTTGGGATTTAAAATTTAAATTTCGTAAATAGATTCAGCTTAAATTTTCGAGTTAATCATATTAATTTATTATTCCAATTTGTGAAAATTAAAAAGCAAAAATTTTTTTTAATTAAATTTATTTAGAAAAAAATGACCATTTTCATCGTCATTGACTGAATGCTCCATCAAGTCATTAATTATTCATTTTTTTGAATATTCAAGTAAAAAACGTCTTATATACAAATTATGATCACAACTTTAATTAATTTGATAACAATCATTAAGTTCAATTTTAATATTAAAAATATAAATTATAAAAGAATAAATAAAAAATCACATTTCGAATAAAATTATCGCAAATGAAAAAAAACCGGCTAGGATTATAAGTTTGGCACATGTATTTAAAATTAATTAATGGGTTATTAAAATTGAAAAATTTTACATTCTGAACCGTCTTAATCTGAATACTAAATAATTAAATCGCTTGCAATAAGATTGATCGAACCTGTAAACAAAAATTTATTTTAAAAATTACATTTGCCAAGTAAAAATCAAATATTTACTTCTGCGATATGTAATTCTGTCAAAATTACCAAAATTATTAGCACAATCCATCCTACTATTTGAGATTTTACAACAAACTCCTTAAAATTGTTTAATTTTATTTTAATTTTTTCCTAAAATAAAATTACCCATGTTTTGTCGAGAAATATGGCTGTTAAAATCATATCTTGTAGACTAAGTGCACACATTATTCGCCACATTATCATTATTAATATTGTAAAAGTCGAGCTGAGTATTTTCACTTGAAGTCTCTTGAAAAAAAAATCAAATAGATATTATTAAAATTTTTATTTTATAAAAAAAAAATTGATAAAATTAAAATTACTTGATGAAGTTCGCTAACAGCCGGCGAATCAAGCAAGTCTTGATAAACACGTACACTCTTGTCCCAAAAAAAAGCACTTACAGCGATTCTGATTCCGAGAAGAGCCACAGAAGTCAAAATTGTTATCTTGGTGGCATGAATTCCTTCCTTTGGCACTTTATTCCTCAAATTAGAGTTAATTGTTGAATTATTATACAAATCATCTGACGAAGTGCTTCTTGTCAGGGCAGACTTTTCAATGTTCGAACCGCTTTCGACTAAATCATCAGCTAGCCTAAAACAACGAGTCAGGCTTTTTTTTGGAGGCCTATTTTTAAGCAAGTGCAAAGCTATTGAGCCAACAAGACAAATGCCTCCAAAAACATCACTAAAGGCGTCTACATAGTATCCAAGCGAGCCATAATGGGACGTGTAGGCTGTTTTATTAGCATGTGCTCGGAATATGACCCCATCAAAACTGTCTAAAAAATTTCTAAATTGAAATATGCCAACACCAATTTGTCTCCAAAACAACGAATCGTGCATCAAAAATTTGATAGTGACCAAGCTCAGAATACAGTGGGTTATGCTTATAAAATTAGCGCTGATAAACGGAAATAAATAGCTAAAGCCTAGTCTGTGTTCGACAAATTCGGCAAGTGGTGAACGAATATAGTGGGTTGCTTCAGCCATCATTATTTTTTTGACAGGCAATGGCCAAAATAAAGAATACTTTTTAGGTTTTGTTTCTTCTAGGCTTAATTTAGACGAGTTCTTTGTTGATTTTATGGTTGAGAAGGGACCGCGGTTTTTGACGGAATGAAACAATTTTATGTCCATTGCAATAAAATAAACAGATAAAACGATAGCTAGTGACAATATTACTTTGCTGGACAGTAAGTAGCATGTCGGTAGGCGTCTCTTCAAATTGAATGTTTTAATTTTTAGCATTATAAGATTTTATTTTGAACCAAATGAGAAAACAACATTAATAAAATAACAAGTTTTTTTTTTCAAAGAAATCTAAAATTTAAATTTTCAGTTTTAGTCTGATTTGAAAAAAAGTGTATTCTCTTAGTATACGAACAAAATTAAAGTGGCATATTTTATCAAATTTCTTTAAACATAAATGAAAATAATGATAAAAAATTATTTTTCTGGTTTTTAAATTTTCTCAATTTATTAACAAATCTGACTTGTTTTTTTATTATCTATCTAAAAAATATGACTAGTACAACAACTTAGATTAATTTTTTTATCATGTTATTTTTATTAATACCAACAGTTTTTATTAATTTTTTATTTCTTTAAAATAGAAAAAAAAACATAGCTATATGGCTTGATTCTAAGATTTTTGAAATAAGCTTGAATTTTTGTTAATTCTTTTTAAAACGTAAAAAAATTATTAAAAAATTCGAAGATAAAAGTAAAGATTTTGTATTATCTAATTCTTATTATAAATTCTTTAGAAAGACCTTTAATATATAATCCTTTGCTAGAATGTAATTATTTAGTTAAATACTTTGCATCAATTTTGAAATTATGAAAAAAAAAATTAAATTAATTTTGGTGCGAATCATTAACAAATATAATATTAAACTTATTTAATATCGATCAAAACAATTCGTTTTAGTCATCAAAATAAAAATAAAATATTACACTCTCCATTTAAATATTACACTATTACACACTCGCAAAATTGTTCAAACAAATAGGCCTAGCTTATGTTTAATTTTTTTAAGCACAAATGATTTTATTTAACATTTTCAAAAAATGTAACTCGATAATGTTTATTTTTTTTCTATCAATTTGGAATTTATTATGTTATCTAAATTATTTTATCATTATTTATAACATTTTGCTAGTCGTAAAAATAGACTTAATCAATGATAATTCTCTCTATCTTTAACAACGATTAGAGTAAAATTTTTCCAATAATATTTAGCTGATAAAAAAAGAATTTAAACAAGAGCATGAAGCCTTTAGATTAAATTTTTATAACCAAAAAAATTAAAAAATATTTTTTTAATTATTTAATTTCAAAGCATCTGGATTAAGGCTAATGTTTTGTTTCAAACTATTATGAAATTCTCAATGATATCTAGATACCACTACTAGATACTCACTTTTGAAAATAAACGCAAAGGTTAGACTAGCATCTTTTTTTAATATCTAGATTGAAATCAGTAAAAAATTTTATAATTAGCAATTTCATAAAATTTATCCCAATCATAATTCAAAAATCAATTTTTTTTTCTTAGTTTAGCTTAAAATTTTTGTTTTATTAATTGTTTAAAGCTTTCATAATTTCATACAAACTAAACACTTCGAAAAAAGAAAAAACAAAAATCTTAACTAATCTCTTATAATTGAAAAAAATATTAAGTCGTTTGCTAATTATTAAGGTTTTTTTTCCAATAAGCCCATACCAAGTATATATTTTTTACCTAAAAACTTCCAGAATATTTAAGACTACTCTGCTTCTAGCTTTCCACAAAAATTGGTTTTCTAAAGACTCAAAAATTATCTAAATTGTAAAATAAAATTTTTGGTGAATCGGTTTAATGTATTCAATGGTACATAGTAATTAATATAAGTATAAAAAAAACTTTATGCAAATCTTTGATTTTAGAAATCCAATGAGTTTGAGATGAAAAAGATCCTTTATAAATCCATAATTAAATTATGACTTTGAATGACGCTTATTTAATTGTTTTAATGGAAAAAAAACATTTGGTTTTCTTAAAAAATATTATTTGACGAATATTTGATATAAAAAATAGACTCTAATTGCATTTTAGATCAAAGACGAGAGAAAAATCGAATTAAAGATTCGTGATGAGGCAAATCGCTTTTCCAGTTCAACTAGAATGATGGAATTAGAACCAAAGTAGAGATACGGATTGAAATTAGCTTATATAATAAAAAAATTATAAACAAGATGTGTTTGCTAAAAATATTTTTAAGATTATGTTTTATCTAAAAAACTTTAAAAACAAATAATTGAAATAAAAACGAAGAGCAAAAACATAAAGCTAATCATTGCAAATTAATTATGCACAAAAAGAAAATTGTAATCAATAATTCTTAATTTGAATTTTTTAAATTCAGTAATTAAGTTTTATCAGAGCTAAATTGATTTGAAGAAGCTTCTTTTTTAACGATTTGCCTTGACTTTTGTGGCCACTTAGACTATCAATCTTTATAAACTTAAAGGATTATGTTTAAGAAAAAGATAATTTTTTTTTAGCCGATACACTTTTTTAAAATAATTAAATCGGTCTTTTTATTACTTTTAATAAAAAACAAAATCATTTCTTTATATTTTAAGCGAAAAAAAAAACTCCTAAATGAAAATACTGTAGTTCGATTTTTCAATCTAAATAAATTCTAAAAAGTCTTTATTTTATTCTTTGTATTGAAAATCTCTACCTGTCATAGGGGGTGATAATTTTTAATTTATTTGTTTTTATTCTCTTAGACAATAAATAAATAATTAGAAAAAAAAATTGATTTTAAAAAATTAATCAGTCAAATATTTAAAAATTAATCATTAGTAGAGAGGAAACTATCAAAAATTGTCAGTAGTAAATTTCATGACATGAGGCTTTAATTGGGACTCAAATTCTAGCAGAAACTGTACTCGTTAGAGAAGAAAGAACAGCTGTTGATACATTTAATTAGGTTCGAAACCAGTTTAAAGGAAAATCGGTTCATTCTTGGAACCAGTTTGTGGAACCGGTTCGTTTTTGAAACCGGTTTGTCGAAGTTTTAGAATTAATACTATCTACGACATTTTGAATACAAAATTTTATTTTTTCTTCAAACAAAAAAAATTCTAAGACATTCTCTTTCCTTTGAAATAGTAGTAGTAGTAGTAGTAGTAAATAAAGTTGTGACAAAGAGGTATCTGTGTGGATGTAGGTTATAAGGCTACATCATATCAGCTCTTATCTTTAATTAAATAATTTTTCTCATGTTCTTAATATTAGAAGAAAATTTAGTTGAACTGTTACGTTCAAAGTTTTGAAAGGAAAATATTGAATCACAAAAAAATTTCTAAGAACCACGGAGATAGCTCCTGTCATTGTAATTTTTAAGCTTTTTTTTTTTTTTATTTGTTTCAAAGACTTGGTCGTTTTCTTTTTCTCATAGAAAATTTTCTGTTTCTTATTTTTTAAAATTTTTTCAACTAATTTAAAATTAGGTCTTAGAAAAAGAAGTATAAAAAAAGTAAACTAGAATTCCTACCATTTTCCATAGTAACATCCTTTTGAAAAAGCTTATAAAACTTTATAAAAATAAAGGAAGGCTGATTTTCAAAAACAAAAAAAGTGGTTTCTTTCGTTTTAATATTCATAATTTTTATATTTAAAATTTACCTTATTGTTTATTCTATTGCCTTTTTTCTAGTAAATAATTTTCGAGCAGAAAAATATTTTTTTTATTTATACAACGCTATATACTTTTAATTTTTAGCGTCAAAATTAAAAACTCTTTATTGTTTCTTTTCCAATAATTTATTTGAAAAAGAAAAAATCTTAGATTAACAAAAAAATTCAATCTTCTACTTTAAAATGTTGTATTAGGGTAAAAAAAAAACTTATCTTACCATTTTTTTTTAAACATGAATTTTATTACTTTTTACACAGTTAATTAACCTAAGAAAATTTAAAATTTAAAAAAAAATTCAAATTTAAATTTTAAATCCACCACAATAATCTTTAAATTTACCTTCCTTAACTAAATAATTTAAAAACCATAATTATAAAATTATTTAAAAAAATTCCTTTTCTTCGGATTGTAATTATTTTGAGTTTTGCTATTTAAAATAATAAATTTAAATTAATTAAATTCATTAATGCTCCTAATGAATTATGAAAAAGAAATTATTTATATATTATTTAATGTTTTAATCCTTTTATTTTAAAAAGGAACTAATTTAATAAAATTTAAATAATTAAAAACAAATAAAAATATTGTTAAGCTAAAAAAATTTTCTACCTTAGCTAATTTAAAAAAAAATTCAATTAAAGCTATTAATGGTTTGGATGATTTTTTATGTAAGCTTAAATAATAGATTTCTTATAAGTTCCTTAACTAAAACAGAGTAAAGTTGTAAGATTGATAATTAAATCATTGATGATTTTTTTATAAAACAAATCAATTTTTAAAATTTTAAAATCCAAAGTCAACTGACTCAGATTTTAAAACTCGATAACAAATTTATATTTCTTAATTAAAGTTTAAAGTTAGAAAAATTTTCAATACTGTTTTTTAATAAAGACTAAACTCATTCTATTTCACTAAAAAGCTTTATTTCAAATATGAAGATGCTTTCAATATTCACTTAAAATTATTTTTTATTTGAAACTGATCAAAAAATTTGAAACATTGAATTGAAACTTTTTATGGCATTTCAACATACATTTTGTAGATACATTTTGTAATTCAAGCACAAAAAATTTAACCATTTCTCTTGGAAACGATGTGAAAATGCAGAAAAATTATTAATAGAATTACATGTTTAGTCCTTAAACAACTTGAATGACTTTATTCTGTTATTATTGCTGTCTTTTTCGATTTTTCTGTGAATAAATATATCTCTTAAAAAAGCTAATTAAAATTCTTGAAGGAATTAAATTTTTTATTGAAAATTTACCGATTTTTTTGAATTTTTGAATTTTTTTGAAGTTTTTGCCAGAGATATTTAAAATAAATAAAAAACTTAACTATTTGATAAAAAAAAATTTGGTTGATTTAAAAAAAAGATTATTAAGACTTTTCATTTTTATGAAAATTTTTTAAACTACGCAATTTTTAATCAAAAAACGAAATGTGTAATTTTTATACTAACAAAAAATTATGATATTTAATTATTTTGGAAAATAAAATTTCTTTCCCATTGGAATAAAATCGATTTAACATTTATCATTTAATTTTATAATTTCAATTAATTTTTTTTCTTTTAAATGATATCTAATAGAACTTGTTATTTTTTATTCTCAAAATTCATAGAATTTTCCTTTTGAAAAGTTAAATCATTGAATTATTTCAACATCTACATAATAATCAGTCTTTAATTATCAAATTAAGAAACGCTTAAGCTAATTCAACATGAAGTACCTTTAGCTTCTAATTCGCTAATATAAAAAATACATGTTTTTTTACCTTCTTGTAAAGAAAGGTAGTGTCATAATTTATTAAATATTACTTAACCGGTGTTTTAAAATTGTTCAAAAAAAAACGAATTTTTTTGCTTATATAATGAAACTAGCTCTAATGATTACTAAGCTCTTTTATAGAAAGAACAACCCTTTTTCAAAAAGAATTTATAGCTAAGAACGATTTTAAATTTTATTAAACGAAAATAATAAACAATATTTGATTAACTTATTTTATTCCAAAACATTTTAAATAGTCGTTTTCAAAGGACACTTAAATCATCGCTAAAGTTCTATGACCCAATTTTAAGTTAATTTAAAATATTTAGAAAAGATACAATAGTTTTATTTTCTAATCCTTCATTCTGATAATTTTAGAAACGAAATTAGATTAATATTCCAAATATTTTTTTTAGGAATAATGGAACAATCGCTTCGATAGTTGACCGAAACTATCTTTAGAAACTATTCTATACCTTTTTTACTCCAAATTTTGAGTTTTGATTACACAACGACTTTGTAGAAATATTTCTTTTTTTGTTTTAAAATCAACACAAATACTCAAATGAGATAAATTTTTCTCCTCACGTTTTTGTATTAAATGTCCAAAACTCGCTCAAATCTCACCAAACCTAAGATAGGATACCTTTTGAATACTAAGACAAACAAAAATGATTTATAATTTAATGCTGAATCAGATTACCTTATTGATTTTTGAAAATAATCTGACGTTGATTTCAGACAATTTAATTATCAAGTTGCAACCACCCTTTTCTTAAACATTCCAATTTGAATTTAAAATTTTTAAAATCAACTATTTAAGAGAAAAAAATTTGAAAAAAAAATTTAATTCTTTAATCTAAATCTAATAAAATATTGACTTTGAAAATTATATTTATATCATTTGAGTAATAGGATTATATACCAAGAGCTAGAATTTTCATAAAAAAATTCAGAATTTTTAATTTTTTGGAAGATAAAAATAGTGGAAAAATCTTAGTAAAGACTAAAAATGTGCACTTTCAGAAATTTTTAGATAAAAATATATTTATTAAATTTTTTTTTGAATAATTTAGTCGTTTTCATAACAAAATTTTGACATGGATATGGCTCGTTTCAACTCTAGTTTTGTTCTAGTATCTGGACCACCTGGAATAGGAAAAACAACTTTTTGCCAAGCCCTCAAAGCTTATTTTGTCAAAAATGCTGAAAAATGTGTATCGCATTCTGTTTATATAGGTTCAATTTTAATTAGTTATGATGAAGTTATTGACAAAACTATTGAATTAGAGCTGATTAACCAAAATCTAGGCAATTGGAAAAAAAGTCGGAATCTTATTCAAATCCTAACCACGCATTTGGCAAATTATTTGAATCAAGCGTGCTCAAAAAATCAATTGAGCTTTGCTGAATTTTTAGCAAATCAAGATTTTTTAAATGAAAATGAAAACCTAAATGAAAAAATAATTAAAAATTTTATTAAAACTATTGAGAAACAATTAAGCGAATGCATGCCCAAAAATCGACAAAATGAGAATTTTTTCATATTTTTTATTCTAGACGACATATTCTACTATGAAAATATGAGACACATATTCTTCAAAACAGCGCTTGAAAGCAATTTTTCATCATACTATTGTCTAAGTTTCAAAGCGAAAAGCATTGATTTCCTTCTTTTTCGGAACAATGACAGGGATCCTAACGCTAAATTGTCTGAATTAATAATAAGAAATATTTTTGACAAGTTCGAGTATCCGAATCAAGTCGATTGGGAGAAAAAATTTTCAAAATGTGAGCTCGTTGACAAAAATTTAGATTTCGATGAAACCCTGTTTGAACAACTGATAAAAAATTTGTTTCAAAATCATGAATCATTTTTGGCAATGAAGAAAGAAAAAATTTTTGAGAAACAGATTGAGGACATAAAAAGGCAAAATGGAGAGACTTCGTGCCGAAATTTAGTTCATCAATGTGACCTTATTTTAAGAAGATTAGTCAAAGAAAAAATTGTTAGTGCCAAAAAATCTGAATTAAATTTAATCTCTCAAAAAGTGAATGCACAAAAGACCCAAATATTAGAAATGATAAAAAATCCAGAATCTGAGATACATGAAAAAATTTTCAAAATGAATGATTTGTGTCAAATTGAGACCGAATTAAAAAAAATATTTACACACCAAATTTAATTTCATTTTAATAATTTATCACTTTTTTTTATAAGAATTCAGACGCTTTGCTTTAAAATTAGAAATCCGGACTTAAAGTGTGATTATTTTTTATTTAGTAGTTTGTTTGTTTGATTCTAAAAATCTACTTTAATTTAAATTTGATTTTAAAAATATCTGAAGGATAAAAGGCAAATTTTAGTTTATTTTTTATTTTGACAAAGCATAAAAAATTCAGATTGTGATAATAAAGCTTGTTCTAAATTAGTATGCTTTTTTTCTATTAATTTATTAAAATTCACAAACTAAAAACTCTACTAACCAAATAAAAATTTTTTCAACGCAAATTCTGAAAAACACATTTATCGACATTTTAATTACCACCTTGAGTTTTGTTTCATTGGAGATTTGCTAAAGTGTCATTTTCCATTCCTAAAAGAGAAACGGAATGGAGACGCATTCCTAAAAAAAGCATTCCAATTCCATTCCATAATCATTTCATCCATCCCATTCCCTTCCAACCATTCTATCTATTCTATTATTCGAATTCAGTCTGTTCTATTCCTTTCGATTTCAATCAAGGAATGAAATTGATTCGCATTTTTGGAGAAACATATCCTAAAATTTAAGTGAAAAGATGAAAATTTGATTCTTAATAGCTTTGAAATTTTTTTATCATATAGATAAATCTTAATAACTGACAATTTTCGGTTGAGAAAATTTTTTTTCTTAGAATTTTCACTTAAAAGAAAAGAAAAGACCACCCACGCACTCAACACCCGTTAACCATGAGAAAAACTATTTTAATTTAAGGATACATCATACTCAAAAAAATTCAAAAATAATTAAAGTAAATTGTAATAAAAAATTAAAATTAAAATAAGTCGATTTGATACTGTTAGTAGTTTAAGTTTATTGAAAACTTCTTGGTGCAAAATATTGGAGGGTGTATCATATTCATAGACAGAGTCATGCCAGACCCTGTCAAAAGCTCTGTCAAAAAACAAAGCGTTGAATTTTTTCTTGCTATTAAAAGATTCAAAAATTTTTTGGATGAGAAAAAAAATCAAAAAATTTTTGACATTTTAATTACCACCTTAGAATTTAACAATGTCATTATTGGCGACTATTTTTGAATCAGTAAAGACTTATTCTCTAAAAAACTATTCAATCAAAAATAGATTGTGCGTTAAAGCACTTTTCCAATACAGCTTGGAAAACTGATTAGTCGGTAATTAGAAGGATCTTGTAATTCCAATACTTTTCCAGGTATCATAGTTATATTTGCATTTTTCCAAGTTCTCTGAATCGTGCCATATTGAAGACTAAGATTAAAGAATAATTCATTTAAATAATTTTCAGGTATATTTTTTAATATAAAATTATGAATATCATCTGGTCCTGATGCTGCATTATCCCTCAGTTTTAGAATCAATTTTTTTTGACCATCAATTAATGGACTGACAAAAAAAATTAAATTTTACTTACAAAAACGACTAAATCTATATATGATGACAAATAAATTAATTCATTGATAAATTAATAATTTTGAGGTGACAATAAAAATCAAAATCTTAAACTATCGAACTCGGAAGGAAGCTCCAGACGATTATGACAAACTTTTTTGTCCAAATCTCATCATCAAGCTAGATTCAACTATGAGAAAACGTCACAATTTAAGTTCATTTCTTACAATTTTAGAGAATTACATTATTAAATTGCTTAATTAGAACTAAAATAAAATAAAATCAGTGCAAAATTATTAAATAGTCATCTCAATAAATATATATTTGTCAGTCGTTTAGTTTTTTTGTCAAAATAATTACTTTTTTATAGTCAGCTAAAATAGATTAAATTAGTCACCACTTTTAGTTATTTTTGTCATCTTAAAAAAATTAAATTTGTCACCCCCAAAAATTTAAGCCATATTTTTCGAGTTAATTTTTTGTATAGATCGTCTATTGATAGTTGCTTTTTATTTTTATTTTGGTTTTCGGGAATCTCCTTAAATATTAAAAAATTAGCTTTTTTAAAATCTAATTTTTAGATGATTTTTTTTGTTAATAAGTACTAATATTGTAGAAATAGCTAAATTTTATTTCAATAATTCTTTTTTTAACTTATATAGTATGTTGCAAAAATTTAGAAATCAATTATTTTATTTATCTAAAATTGTTTATTTATTGAATTTGACGAAAAATCGAGTTAATAAGAAAAAAGTTAAAAACATTAATTTGTGTTTTTTTTCTATAATTTGATGTACCACACTCGGCATAAAAATATAACTCCTAAATATTTATAATCAAAAACTTCCTATAAAAATTAAAAATAAAAGTCGGTTCAAAAGTTTAGAATTTCGGATAATTCAAAAGACTAAATAATTATATCAATCTTTTCTTACACTTTTTTGATTAATTCATACTAAATATCTCTTAATTTTGAATAAATTGTGCTCCTAAACTGTTAAATTTAAATACTCTCCAACTCCGTGTCATTACTTACAATTTGTCTATTTTAATTGTCTTTTATGTTATATTTTAATTATCTTTTATATTATATTTTAATTTACTTTACCCCAAACATATTTTTTCTTTAAATTTTTATTTTTGTATTCTGAAGGAGATTTAGCTCGGCACAGATAAAACAAACAAATAAATAATAATTTAACTTTTATAACATTTTTTTATCTAATATACTTTATTTTTATTTTTATTTTTTTTATAATTTATTCTGAAGGAGCTCTAGCTCGGCACAGAAAACAAACATATAAATAAATTTATCCTTTCAAAATAACATCACCAAACAAACTTTATTTTGCCAAAAAATGGGTAAAAAAAATGTGTCAAGCCCAATAAAAAAAACTTTAAAGTAGAGACAAGAAGCAAAATTAGATAGTCAAACTGTTAGGTGTATCTCCAAAATGTGTCTTTCCAACTAAAAAACGATATGAAGAGACTGGTACTGTGTCTGATCTAAGTCGTTCTGGTAGACCTCGGAAGCTAACTTTTAGGGATGAAAGTTGCATTTTTAGAGAGAATAGAAAATACCCTATATCTAGCTATTTAAAACTCGCCAATGATTAGAATTAATAATAAGACTTAAAGGGTTAGGTTGTTTCAATTGGGAAATGATCACTTGTCATATTCTGGCAATCTAATACTTAAAATCCACGCAGAAACTAGAAAGAGGTCTAGAATTTTAAAATATTTCCAATAAAAATATCAAAAGTTGGACTCTTGTCACTTCTAATTGAGAAGTCTAGTTCATTGATCATCAAAAAGGCCGCTTTCATTTCCACCTATACAACCTTTATATTATTTCTATTTCAATGCCCATTATTTTTAACTTTGTCGATAATTTAGTAGAAGAAATATTCTTATTAGAATTTACTGACAAAAATGGGTTAAATTATTAAAGTTTTAAAACTCATTTAAATTAATGGTGCTAATAATAGGTGTAAATTGAATTTAATAAATATTTAATTCATAGTTCTTAATAGAGCAGTACATTGAAAACATATTATTTGATTTAATTTAAATTAATGTTAGCTATTTCATTAAATTCCGCATTTTCTGCAAGTATTTCGATTTTTAGACACTAAAAAACTGAACTGAACTAATTATTAGCTCTTAATATAATCTAAAAATGTTGTATTTATTTAATTTTATTTTAGAAATAATACGTAAATATATTAATTAAATAAAATAAAAAATACGTGATATTTTAAAATAATTCTAAAATTTCATAGCTAAAATAAAACTCAAATTGAAATCACATATTGACATCTCCACAAAATATTCTTGTCTTTTTCTTATTTTAAAAATTAAATATTTACGTTCATTCCGAAACCTAAATTGCCATAAAAGATAAAATAAATTTTAGATGCAAAAAAATTATGCTAGAGCAAAATAGTGTAAGCATTAAATTTAATTTACTAAACAAAATATATTATTTTGAATTATTTAAAGCTAAAATTTTAAAATATCAATTAGAAAGCATGCTCAAAAATTATTTGACCAGTCTCCGAGAAAGCGTGAACGGCTGTTCTTCCATATTGGTCTACGATACCAACAAGGAGTCGAATCCAATTTTTCGCGTTGGCGATCTCACAGAAAATGAGTCAAATGCAATAAAGCAAAATATCGGAGTTTTTAATTCATCAATTGATCGAGCTGAAAAATTAAGCAAAACCGGCAGTGCCAAGACCATTCTAGCAAATTACAATAATCATCAACTGTTCATTTTTAGCAAGGGAACCATTGTATTCATCATAGTTGCGACCTCGGAAGCCAACACTGGTAGCATTCTAAATCTAAAGACTTATTTGGAACCTCTGGTATCAGAGTTGATGGCTTCTAATTCGCTCAACGACGCGACAAGTCTTGCCGGATCGTTGCAGAGCACTTCCAATTTGGCTTCGAACTTTTATTCTAGTCAGCAAACATTTTCGCAGCCTAACATCAGAAAATGAAACGATTGAAAGCGCACACTCAGAGATTATACTTACAAATTGTTGAGTTTGTCAAGCTTGGCTAAATTAAATCAATTTTTTAATTAGTTAAAACAGTATTTTTTTTTATTTTCATTATTATTCTATTTATTCAAGATTCCATTAATTAAAAAAAAGTCAGAAATAAAAGTTTTAGCTTCTTGTTTTTTTAAAATATGTCGTGATTTTAAAAAATGGTGATAACTTTCCATTTTGAAATATTTATTTTGTTATTATTAATTTATTTTCTTAAGATAATGAATAATTCTTATAAGAATTCGTCTTCGAAAAATTTTTATCAATCTCAACCATACGCACAGCCTGCAGCTCCAGCGTATCCCTACAATTACTTGCCCAATCAGCAAAATAATCCTCAAACAAATTACACGGCTTATCAATATTGGAATTGTTATCAGCCAACTGCTTATGGTTATCAAAATCCTCAGGGAAGAGGCAATAATTTTGACATTTCTCAACCGCATCAGTACAACCAGGGAAAAAAAAATTCTTATCATCAAAACAATAATTATAGAGTAATTTTTTTACAATTTAAAACATCATGATTTTATGATATTTTATTTATTTATTTATTTTAAAAATTTGAGGGTTAGCCTCTGGCTTCACTAAATTCAACAAAGCTCTTCTTTTTTTGGCCTAGCGATTAGATAAATGACAAATTGAAAAGTAAAAAAAGAACAAATCTTGAATAATTCTTTAATGGTCAAATTGTATCAGCATTCAATCTATTTAGACATCTTATTGAACGTTATTTTTATTATTAAAATAAATAATTTGTATGTGAAATCCAGGGCAGTTCCGAGCGGCTCTAGTCCTCTTTTCAGCCCTCCTGTTAGGAAAATTTAGATTATATTTTAAAATAAAGTATCTATAGGAGTTTGGAATCTAATCTCTTATTAAACATCTTTTCAATGTTTTAATACAACTTTTTATAGTATCTTGATAATAGGTGCTAATTCATAATAATAGGTAATAGGTAATAATGAAAATTGAAATATAGAAAGAAAAGAGATCATATAATTAATTTAAACAATTTATCATGATTATAAAGCTTTTATTTTATTTACAATTTAGAATTATCTTAATTATTTTTAATAAATTTTTACATCAACATGTCGCAATTGAAATTAATAAAAAAAAAGTGAAAAAAAATTTAAAGTTGGTACGGTACTGCGAACGCTACCATTTGGACTGTGTTGTTTATAAAAAAAAACGACTTAAGATGTTTAGTGTTAAGAAAAATAAAAATTAATAAATATACCACAAAAATAGAAAAAAAATTAAAAGAAATTTAAATATCCATAAATACAAATAAAAACCAAAAAAAAAGAAGAAATTCAGCAAATTATGCTGTATTTTGAAAAAAAAGTAGTTATTAAGACTGGGTTTTGGGTAGAGTCTCATTTATTACTGAAAAACAAATTTACTTAAAAGGTTGTTATTTTATAATATTCTTATTATCTTTACCTCGTTAGAAATTTAAAGATGAAAATAAATGAAAATAAAATTATTTCAATTTTAAATTTAGAAGATTTAATTTCGAACTCAAAAAATGAGTCATAAAGAACCTAATGTCTATTTTTTTACTGAAAAACTTGAGTTTGTTTCATCCTCTTACACAAAATCAAAATTTGGATTAAAATGAATTTTTTTTGATTTAAATTTTGAATAAAAGGTTAACAAAACTAAATTTCTTTTCTTTCAGTTTTTTAGTTATTTGACTTAAAATTTTAAAAATATTATAAATTGATTTGTTTTATAAAAAAATCATCAATCAATCGAAAAATTTCGTAAATTTACGTAATTTTACGTAAATTCCACATGACGAATCAGCACTGTATATGAAAATACTTGCAATATTTTCTTAAAAATTTAGATAAAGTTTTTTTGCACAATATTGACTAATTAAATATATTTTTTTAAAGAATCAGAGAAATTTCAATTCAAATGAACCTGGAGAGTTTAATAACAGAAATTTTAGAAATAATCAAAATAAAAAATCAAAAAATAAAATAGATAAACGAGACTTGCCTGAGAACAATAAATTTTATTGTGAAGTATGTGATAGAGGTTTTAAAACAGATGAGAAGTATCAAGAACACATTGGCACTCATACTACTGTATAACAATGGAAACAAAAAAAGTTGAAAAATTTTATAATTTCTCTTTTAGTGTGGAATAAATGGATGCAAATTTACTGCAGCTGCCAAACTAGTTGAAATACATTTTAGAAATGTAAAGTTTATTTTTTTTCTATTAAAATTTTATTTTTTATTTTCAAGTTTCACGCCTCAGGTTTGGATAAAAAAATATCAAATATTCAAACTGCTGAAGATGTACAAAAATACATCAACGAAAGAAAAAAGTAATTGGATTTTTTGGCTTTTTTTTTGCATATTTAAAAAAAATTTATAAAGAAATTTTCCGACAAAAGAAAATCTTGAAAAAAAAAACCATTTTGAAAAAGAAAAGTCCGACAGAGGTGTCGTGTTAAACACTCGTGAATATGGGTAGCTATTTTTATTAAATGGAATTTTAATAAAACTTAAATTTTTTTAGGAAAATAAAAAATCGAAATAAAAAAAATTATAACCGATCTGAAGTATTTTATTGAATTTAAAAAATAAATTTTTTAAATTATTTTAATATAGAATAAAAATGTAAATTCAAGTGAAAACAAAGATGCAGATAAAATACCGCGAGTAAACGAACGCAATAATTTAAAAAGAAATAAAAAAGGAAGTTTATTTGCTCGAAAGATGGAGGTTCTAAAAAATCGATACAAAAAACCTACTCTTTTGCAAAAAGTAATTTCTTATCGAACATTATTTTTTATTTTAAATTTTTATTTAAGTTATTAGCCGAGGAAATTAGACATGAACGCAATATTCTATTACAATGCGTTCGATTTGTTGTTCAGAAAAGCTTTTTTGACAGACAAGCTCCTACATCAGCATGAAAATGAGAGTAAAATAGCCATTTCAAAATTTTGCGAAAAAGCAAAATTTTCAATTGACTTTAAGAGCTTAATAAATGTAAAATAAAATATCTTAAAATATCTTTGCAAAATTTTATTTATTATTTAATATGGGAAACTAAATTAAATTATCTTTCAATTTCAGAAAAAGAAAGCATTATAATATAAAATCTTGACTAAAATCAATTGAGCCGATCAGAAAAAAAGATCTGCTCGATTTTGACCAACACACCATATCCAGAATTCACCTAAAACTGGAAATCTAAATTTTAGAACAAGCAACAAAATAAAATCTCAAATTGAAATTACTTTTTATTAGCAAAATTTATCAGCTGATACATTATGCCAAGTTTTAGACCTAATCAAAATTTGTTTATTCAATTTTTTTTAAAATTACCTTTATCTTTTAGCTTCCATTTATAATAAATTTTAAATATTATAAACATATTGGGTCTAGTCGATAATGTTATCAGGTGGTAACATCATATGTTATCATTGGGTACCATTTTTATTTTTTGCTATCATAAATGATAATAAAAATTAACTTTTGATAACTAAAAACATTCTATGATAAAATTGTTAGTGTAAAGGTAGCATAACAGTAAATAATTATTTTAAATTTCAATTATTTTGTTAAAATAGTTATGGTAAATTATAAAAAAATTACAATCAAAACAATTTTTTTAATTTTTAGTGCTCAATCAAAAATTTAAAAAAAAAAATATTAAAATTTTCTTATATTTTTATTTTATAATTTAATTTTCTTATCTTATAAATATAAATATTTTAATTTTAAAATTTTTTTTATTAAATGACACCATATTTACATGTTCTTTTTTAAACATGACTCGAATAATTTTTTTAATTTTGAAAAAGTCTTTTTTTTATTTTGTTTGATAATATAATATTGAGATTGACTGAGCACAAAACCGGTTCAAGATGGTACCCGATGATACCATATAATGTTCACCTAATAACACTATCAACTAAATCCAATACCTTTTCATACATGTAGCTATGATAATTCTTGTAAAATTGAATATTGTGGCATCTTGGTCCGAATTTAGAAAATGGTGAATTTTTTTCCATAAAATTTAGGACAGAGTTTAATATCTTAAACTAGAATTTTTTTTTAAATAGTTATTTTTGAAGTTTTGAAAATTTTCCAAATGATTTTCTGTTTTCATGTGATTTTATTTTTTTAATTTTTAATCCGTTTAAATCAAAATAGAATTGAATAAAAACTTTTGAAAAAAGTCTAATAGTTATTTTTGAGCTACCAACAAAAACACACTAATCAAGAAAATATGGTCCATGTTGCACATGTGTCCTTTTAATTTAAGGAAATTTTTATTATTATTAATTTTTTTTTTAAATTTAAAAAATGATCATAAAAAATAATTTATTTTATCGATTAAATTAAAAAATTTCTAAAAAATTAAACAAAAAAATCTTAAAAAATTTTGAGTCTAATCTTCGTCGCTCCAATTATCTCTGATGGTATAACTACTTGTTTGGCCCATATTTGCCAGCATCGAGTTTAAATTGCTCCCAGGATTAGCTGCGATGCTCATGTTTTTCATATCATCACTTTCTGAGTTCCACACTAGAATATTTTTATCTTTAGATCCGGAATAGATTTCTCTCGATGCCGCATTATATAAGCAGCAATTTATGGAATCGAAGTGAGCCTTGAGCTTATGCGTTTCTTCTCCACTTAGAATATCATAAACCATTAAATTAGCTTCACTCGGAACAATAACACAATTAGAAGAACACATTTCAGTACAAGAAATTTGAACACACGATTCGGCTGCTGCTGAATTTACATTAACCCTTCCATAATTTACCAAAGTATTAAGTCCATTATGTGAATTCCATAGTCTAAGTGCGTTATCTTTGCCCAGAGAAATCAAATAATTTCCATCATTAGTGTAAGTTAGGCCTATGATCGGACCTGTGTGAGCTAACGATTTCAAAGAATATGACTTGCTTTGCTTTTTGGACGGTTTTACTTTGTAGTTGATCGACTTTTCTAAATCAAAACAATTCAGGCATGATTTAGAGGAGCGAATGTCCCAAACAAAAATGCGTCCGTCGGAACTAAATTAGCAAAATTAAATTGAATAAAAAATTAAAATTAAACTATAGCTTGTAATAACCCAGCACTGGCTAAAATATGCGGTTCTATTGGCGACCACTGAGCAGATACACAATGACCATTTGTATGAGCCTTCAATGTGTGGGTAAATGAACCCGAATCTATGTCTATAAGACGTACTTGTCCATCATCTAGAGCCAGGGCTATGACATTTTTTTTCAAACTGGACGACAATGCTGAAGCATGATGATTGTAAATTTTTTGATCAAGATTGTATTCATCAACTACGACCATGTTGGCCGTATCCCATACCTTAAATCTTTTATCCATACTACTTGTAAAAAACATCCCTTAATTAAATTTTTAAAGAATATAATTAATAAAAAACTAAAAAATTATACCCGTGTCTATCGGGTACCATTGGATGCAATTAATTGAATATGAATGAGACATTCGATTTCCTGATGAGTTGAATATGCTTCTTAAAGCTTGATTTGGTAAATGTTGCTGAAAGGTGTCATAGCATACAAAATTGCCATCACTCCTCGCCGCTAATAAACTGTAAACTCAGATTTAAAATAAAATTTTATTTCTATAAATGTTTTACTATCTAGACTCAACACTGTCTAAATTTAGCCATGTAATTGAATGCGGTTGTGTTTCAAATGATCGTTTTCTGCTCAGGTTTATTTCTTTGATTGCCATTGTATTTGAGTTTAGAATAAATTTTTTAGGGTTAATCAGACCCAAATCTCGAGCAATTAGATTTTTGAGTAAATTTCTACTCCCATCTCCAAAAAAATGGTTTCGTTTGTTCTTTTTGTCTATTGGGTTTTGATTAAATGACACTTTAAAGCAAAATATTTAGTGTTCTATTAAATAAAATAATGGTTTTGCCATTTACCATTTTAGTTAAATTAAAAAAAAATCTAATTTAATTAAAATTTATTTTATAAAAACACACTTAAAAAAATTAAAGCCTTTAACTTTTAATTTTTTACTTTATTTTACATTGAACATTTTTATTCTAAATTCATTAAAATTTAAGAAAAAAAAAGATAAACATTTAGCTTTAACATGCACAATTTCTGAAAGTAACAGATCATTCCGACTTGTCATTATCTTTTGGAGAATCATAAAATTCATTTGATGCTTCGATTCTTCAATAGAAGAATTAAAAACTTTAAATTACAAAACAGAATTTTTAATAATTACCGCTCGTTAGATATAACAACATTATCTTGGGTTACATCTGGTAAAGACTCTTCTTGGCTGATAAAATCATTTTGAAAAAAATCACTAGGAACACTTTGCATTTGAACTGATGGAGCATGTGCAATGTTCTTTAAGTTGTCGTGAGTGCTTTGGCGAATAAAATCTAAATACTAAATTGGAAATATTAATTTTCTTTAAAAAAAATTAAGTTATTTTACTTGACGTGTATTGAGATTTTCAATTTTAGGATTGAATAGATCCGGGTGAAGACAAAAATCTGGTGAAAAATATTCAAAATATTCTAAATAAAATTTTTCTTAAAAAAAGTAATGATAAATTTTTAATCAAATTAACCATTGTCTGGTAATTCTGGATTTAGAGCTTCATCAACAACTATAGATGTCTCATAGGTCCAGCATCGAGCAACATTTCGAACTGTGTACCCACCTCCACCTAGCACTATTGTTGGAATTCCCAGCTCTTTTACATATTTTACACATTCTCTAATAAATTTTTTTTATTTGAAAGCGTAATTAACACTAAAAGGTCGCAAATCAAGACCAAATGATCCTCATGTTTTTAAGTGAATTATTCAATCACCTGGCATTATTTTATTCGAATAAAATTTTGCAAACATTTAATTTTATTTCCATTTTAGTGTCGTTTTAAATGTAAAACTATCCTCGAAAAATTTTATTCAAAAAATTGAAAATTGAAATTTAAGCTAAAATTCAACCAATTTAAAGAATGATGAAAAAAAATTTTCAACAAAATTAATTAGTCTAGATTTTCGAATAAAGTTTGTCTAAAAAGTGGACTTCTCAAGTAATTTTTTATTTTCTTTTAAGAAGAGCATTTCAATAAAAGATCCAAAACATCTTTGGAAACTTGTTGATAATTTTGATTCATCAGTCCATAATTTAGCACTAGAATTTATTTTTTATTTTTCTCAATGTCACATTGTTTTTACACACAAATTCTAATTTTAAAGATTTTGTCATTTTTCCTTGTAGTTTTAAGGTTAAAATGGACCTAAAAATTCTCCTGACCTTTTCGTATAGACTTTTTTTAACATTCGATTTCAAATTCCTAAATTTTTAATCATTAATTGCGCAAAAAAGTGCTAAAAAAACCCACTGACAATCTGGTGTTTTAAAATAAAGAAAATTAAAGAATATAAATAATTGAAGTAATATTTCTTGAATATTGAAGGACTAGAGTTTTAGTATTTATAAAAGAGTTAATTGAGTATTAAAAGTTAAAAAATTTTCGCGACTCTCAAGTATAAAATAATAATTAAGAATTACCCATGGCCTTTGATACTTAGATTAAAACAGCCTAATCTATCTCCTCCTAGACTATCGGCTCCACACTGCAAAACAATAGCCGTTGGTCTATAAAATTCGATCACGTCAGTTACAACCAATTTAAATATATATGAGTAATCTGTGTCTGTTATTCCCTCTTTTAATGGCACATTCACAGAGTAGTATCGGCCATAATCAGCTCCTATTTCGTACATGTCACCAGTTCCAGGAAAAAATGTATTCCCATATTTATGAAAGGAAACAGTCATCACTCTATCTGTTAAATAAAAGGCCTCTTGAACACCGTCTCCGTGATGAATATCAATATCAATATACAATACCCTCGGATGATATCTTTTACAAATAAAAGAAGTTTTTTTTAATTTTTTTTCTTAAATCTTTAATTTACTTTAAAAGTTCCAGTATTGCTATATTAATGTCATTTACATAGCAAAAACCCGATGCCTCGAATTTTCTTGCATGATGCAAACCACCTGACCAGTTGATGGCGATATCACATTGCTAAAATTTAATATTTATCTTTCAAATTTTTTTTAGCTGAACAAAAAAACATTATTGTTTATCATCGAGGCTGCTCTCAAACTTCCTCCTGTATATTTTGAGCAAAATTCAAACAAACCGTCAAATATTGGACTTGATGTTAATTAAAATCTTACAATTTCGATATTTTTTTGTTAAGGAAAAACTTACCAGTCTTCCATAACGTTGTATTGTTGAAAAAACTGCTGGAATTCACTTGAATTGCTGGGAGTAACTCTTTCTAAAAAATTAATGTAATCAGCAGAGTGAAAACGGCACATGTCTTTTGAGGTAGCTGGTGCTGGTATATACATCTTGTAATTTAAAAAAATTAATGATAAAGTTTTTTAAAAATATCTATACTTCTTTATTTTGTTGAAAAATAAAATGAAAAAAAAGACTTTGGACAATATTTTTATTTAAGTTATGAAAATTAGTTACTTTCATTTTTTTATAAAGACCATAGTTCATCACAAGGGAATTAGTCAATGTAAGTCTATGAGGTTTCATTGGGTGACGATGGCCTAAAAGAAAAAAAAAAAGTTTATCATCATTATCGTAAATTAAATACCTACCATAATAATACTTTCCAATGTTTGGGTCCAATAGATAACTAATATCTTTAGACATTTTTTAATTATTTTAAAGAATTGCTTTTTATTTCCTTCAATAATCTGATCCTGAAATAATTTTATCAAATTTTTTTGGTTTTTAAATTACTTATGCTAAAATTTTTTAAAATGATTATTTTTTTAATTTCTTATGCGTATATATTTTAATCTAGACAATTTTTTTGACCAAATAAGTAAAAAATAATCAAAATCAAGTGTAAATTTCTAAATTTACTGTACATTTATTTATCCATTATTTTTGAAATTTAAAAATTAAAATGCTAAGCGCTTTTTTCTTGAATAAATAATTTTTTTTTAATTTTTTTTATTCTCTAAAAGATTAGATTTTACGAAGTCTAGCTTCGAAATATATCGATGAGCTTTTATCTCAAAAATTCAATTCTGCTGTACCAATTATATCAAAAGTAATTAAATGAAAAATTAAAAAAGATATGGTATTTTTAAACAAAAATTTTCAAAATTATTTTTGAAATTTTAAAAAATTCATTTTCCGAAAAGGTAACCAAATTTATCATTTGATAATTTTTTTTCATTTAAAGTTATTCATTATATCATTTTTTTACATTTATTAAAAATTTCGAAAATAACAAAACTAATCTATTTGGTAGTAGAAGCAGTAGCAATTTTGAGTGTAGCTGGCTAGCCAACGATTGCGCTGACAAGGTACACTATGACAGCTGATTTGATTGATTGCTGCTCATCCAGCAATCAACGCCTGCTTTAAAGCTGTTAACATTGGGGACTTCAACTAATTGATTCGGCAGCGAGTTCCATATGCTAGCGGTTCTGTTCAAAAAAAAGTTATCTCCATGCTGGAGCCTCGAAATTTCTAAGTGATATTTGAAGTAGTGACCTCTTTTTTGGTATTTTGTGACAGTAAAATTGTTGCTTTATTCAACTAATTTTATTCCATGCATGAACTAGAATAATTGAATGAGATAACCTCTTTTTCTTCTTTCTACCTGAATCGGAATGTTCAAAGCCTTCAATCAATCTGGTTTCAAAAAGTATGTTTCTAATTGAAGAAAAAAATTTCGTAGCTTTGCTTTGAATTCTTTCAACATTTCCACAGCCAGACTTAAGAATTTGAGACTATACAGGCACAGCAAACTCCTAAATAACTTAGAATCAAAACGAGCTAATTGTTTCTTTATGCTATCTAGCATTTGATTTGCTTTGTTTGTAGCCTATATCAGTTACATATTCTTTAGTTTGTTTGAAAACTAAATCAAGATGGTTCAAATCAACAAAATCGCTTGGCCCACAAAGACAGTTAACTAGGTACTTTTTAGAGTAAAAGTTAAATTCTGTCCTTTCTGTACAAATAGGATCCTTTAACGCTTGTAATTGAGATACTCTTGAGCACAATTTATGGGCTATATTTTTCATAGACAAAACTGAATTGATCAAGTTTATTTTCCAAAGATATAGCATTTAAAAATATTCATTTTTACTATTCGAGATATTCTAAACGTGATGACGCTTCTGATGAACAATTATTGTTTCCTGAATTTGACGATTTGATTTCCACGGATGCCATATCGAAAGAGCGAGTTCTGTGAAAGACTTACTTCGTTTTTTAGTTTTCTCAATTCAAAGTCTAAAGCTCATAGAGTTTCAGTCAAATCTGGACTTATATAAACAGATTTGAGACTATTTGAATCTCTTATATTTTTGGCTTCTTTGAGTTCTATTTGAATTACTTTGGTCTTTTGATCTCACGCGTCTCGAATACACTGGCTTGACATCACTTTTTCCAATGGTAGTCAAATTTACTTTGATTTTTCCATCATCTTCAGCTCTCTTGTCTTGTTGCTACAGCTATCTGATCAGCTGGTTTTTTAGGCATTTTTGATCCTTGTTTTTTTGATCCACTTGAACCCATTGATTACTGGTGTTCGATTATTTTGCTGTTTTATTTTCTGCTGCCAATTTCATTCATTAGTTTATTTCTATATTTTTCTCCATTTCTCTTTGATCTAAATTTTGCAAATGATTTGAAGGCTCCAAGACGAGTTTCTAAATATTACCAGACCATTCATTTAGAGTGCCTAGATGCGACACTCTGTCTAAAAGTTGGCCAGTTTGTTTCTACCAAAAAATTTGAATCCATTTGACCAAACTGCGTATTTTACTGCGTTTTTTTTTATTTTACTAAACACTTTTCTTTTGGCTTTGGTGTGCTTTTCTTTTTATTTTTTGACTTTTGGCTAACGTGTGCTTATTTTAAGTTTTGCTTGAAAAATTCTCGAATAATGTATTAAAGTTATTTTCTTTATATAGTTTGAAAGAAATAGATACTGCGATAAAGGCTCTTAAGGACACAAAAGCACTGGATATTGACGTAGCCACAGCAGAAATGTTGAAAGCTGACGGTAGAATCACAGTAGAATTATTGCAAGATCTCTTCAGCAAGATATTGCGGCAAGAAATCATACAAGAGGACTAGTCAGAAGGTCTAATAGTCAAGCTTCCTAAAAAAGGTAACAAAATTAATCGTGACAATTGGCGAAGAATAACACTGCTATCAATAGCAAGCAAGGTGTTGTGTAGCATAATTCTGGAAAGGATCAGGAACTCTTTAGATGTCAAACTAAGAGGAGAAGAAGCAGGATTTAGACGAGGTAGAGGAAGCATTAATTAGATTTTTGCACTCAGGAATATTATAGAACAAAATCTGGGATGGAATGGCCCCCTGTATCTTATTTTTATTGACTTCAAGAAAGCCTTTGATAGCATTCACAGAGAAACCTTGTGGGCAATATTAAGATATTATAGGGTACCACAGAAGATAGTGAATTTTATAAAACTCTTCTACGCGAAATCCGAACCGAGCGTGATTCTGGTATAAGTACAATCTTTTGAGAGCTTCACAGTTTGTACAGGTGACAGACAGGTGCGTTCTCTCTCCGACACTATTCCTAATACTAATACTGATTGAAATAAATAGGTTAGGGGATGTGTGAATTTGACAGGAAAAGCCTTAAATCTTCCACACGGGAAGCCTGCGGAGGATTCTCGGGATACACTGGTCTGAGACATACACTTTAAAGATACTGGAATATTATTGAAAAAATATAAAATTTTAGAAGTTGGCGGAAAAACAGAAAAATTCTAAATCCTTTAAGAAAATGAAAATTTTCCAAGAACCATGGGGTTGTGAAGTTCATTTCAATTCGATCGTTTCAATTCAAAAAAACTTGAATAACTTTTTTACTAAAAGAGATAATTCAGTTCTGTAAAATGCTTAATGGTTAAGCAACTTTAATTTATTTCTCCATTTTGTTATAAATATATTTAATGAATCAAGTTATTTTTTTAATTTTCTTTTTCCAGCTGACATATAATCTCATTATTAGCATCCAAACTAGTTTATGATTAAATCTTGAAGTTTTTGTCTAATTTATTTCTAAAATTTCTTTTAAGCATAAATATATTTGATTTTTTGATTGATTCATTCTCTGAAAAAGAATATAACTATTAAATGAATTGTTGCAAAATTCATGTTTCAATTTATACATTGAAAAAGAAATAATGATAAAAATTTTATTTTTTATTAAATAAAAAAATTATGAGTAATAGAGTAAATATTTTTTAAATTTTTGAAACAAGTCGAGACTTGTCATTTTCAAAAAAAATTGTTTTCAAGTTCAAGTCATACTTTGACTTGTTTTTGCCTTTTTAAGACTTTTTTTTCTGACTTTAATACAAGTCTGAACATATCCCTGTGATTTTATTGAAATCATTACGTTGTATAACTAATTGAACAATTATATGTCGTGAATAATCTAAAATAATGTACACAAATTTTTCTGATTCTGATAAATAAAAAAACAGGGATGTTCACTATAAGGTGTAAAGAGCTATTAGAGTCTGGTATTAGATAATTACATGAGTTTGGTTTGTGGGTTTAATATAAAGATTAAAAACTAAATTTTCAAATAATTGTTACATAAAATACTCGATTCATAAATTTGGTAAGATAATAGATTTATTTTTAATTCATTCAGAAATATTTCCACAATATTTCTTCAATTTTTCTTTTTTTTAAAATTAGAATAAGCCTTGTGTTTAATTCAAAAAAAGTAAAACTAGTAACTTCGTGCATCAATAACGATTAATAAATTTTAAACTTCATAAAACTCTATTTTCTCAATCTAATGATGGAATAAAATTCGTTTCAATCCAGTTTTTTCCTTAAAAAATTTATTAAAATTAACTTTTTTGAATTTATTTTCAAAAATCAACGAAATGTAAGGCAAGTTAAAGTGATTAAATTGAAACCAATCTAACTCACCCTAATTTTTTAAACTTATTAAATAAAGTTCTCAACCGACTGTTTATGCTAACTTTGCCTATTTAAATAAAAAATACGAACTCAAAAAATATTTCAATATCTTTGATATAAAAGATTTTTTTTAATTTTTTTAAACATATTTTTAATAAATATGGTAGATTATTTTACCTAAAAAGCATATTTAGTTAAAGTGCAATTTTAAACATCTTAAGTTCATAACGTTTATCAAAGTTTAAAGGAAAAAAGATCTAATTTATTCAATTAAATATTGTAAAAATTTAAATCAGAAAAATTGACAAATAATTTAGTTGAAATAAACAAAAATATTGAAAAAAAAGCAAAAATTAATATATTGGTGATGTTTGAATTGCATTTATTTTGGCTATATCTATACCTGAAAAGAAATACAAAAAATAAGGTGATGCTATGGAATATACAGTGCTGCAACGATACGATGAATTCACCATTTTTTTCTTAAATATCATCATTTAAAAACCGGTATTTATCGTAAAATATCTGCAAAACAGAAAAAAATAGTAAATCTCGAAAAAAAAAACTCTTCAGAAATCAAATTAGAGAAAAATTTTCAACAAAAAAAAAAGATTTTCAAAATTTATTATGATCTAAATTTTGAGCATTGGGTTTTTATTTTTTCACAATTTTGTTGCTTTTAATTTATTAAGTAATATTAGAAAATAAGTAAAAAATTAAATTTTCTTTTAAATTTAATTTAAATCTTGGCTCTTAAAACCATACTTGAGTTTAGCAAATTTTTTAGTTTTTTTAACTTGGAACCGCACTTGAAACTTATTTTAAATATTAAATGCTTGGGTTAAAGTCAAATTTTGACGATAAACGTCGCGCCCGGGATTTAAATAACGCAAAATTTCACGCAAAAAAACGCATCTACAAATAAACGCCTGTTTTTATGCAAAAACGCCTAATAATCTTTAACTAAACAGCGTTTTTAACGTGTTTTTAAGATTTTATAAAATTAATGGCAAAAGTTCAAAATATAAATAAATAATCAAAAAAGTTGTTTTCATACGAAATTTAAAATATCTTATTATTTTTGAAAGCATTAAAAAAATTTTTAAAAATTATATTATTAGATTTAAAAATAATTTGTGTATTAACGCATCGTCCTCTTCTTTGTTTTTGAGAGAAAAGTGGAGTTATGTGTATTTACGCACTAAATTGAGAGCTCAATATTTTTCAGTAAAAAATAATGACAGATTGATTTTTTGATTGATATTTTGACGTGATTGTTTTTTCAAAAAAAAACAATCGTGTTCATGAATGGTTTTTGGTGATTTAAATAATATTTTAAGAATTATTGAAATGATGCTTTTTTTTATTCATAGTAAATTAACAAAAATTAAAACAAAATAAGAAAGAAGCGTAATTAAAGATTTCTCTAATTTATTATTATTTGATAAAAGATTCATAAAAGAAAATTCAGTTTTAATCTGACAATTTTTTAATAGACTGGCGAATATGGTATTTTACTGGCAAAAAAATACATAGTGGAGGTATCCGGTTAGAGTTGATCTCTTTAAGCGTTTTTAATTTATTATAATTTTATGTAGGATGTTAAAAGTTCTTCATGAATAGAAAAATAATTGGATTAAAGTTTTCATTGAGCATGCTGATACATCCAATTAAAAAGACAATCCCTGATAGTTGATATAAGTTAAATCGTAATTGATTTATTGATTAAAACTTCTCATGTATTGATATGTTAAGCTACCAATTAAAACTTACATTCCCTTTTTATAACATTAATTGTACAAAAATTCGGTTAAAACCAAACTACGATTAGCCAGCTGACTCAGAAACAAATAAACAAGAATATTCAACAAAATCACTAACAAAAGCATTACAATGGAAGTCAGTATGATATCAAGAATCGTTCAATTTGTTAATAGTTTTGTGAATTTTTTTGTTAATCAGACTTTAATCTTCTAGGGCAACCAATTTATAATCACCATTTTTTTATTTTTGTTTGACTTTACCTTAATTAATTAATTCAACTTTTAATTTAAAAAAAATATCTCTTGCTGTATTTTGTTTTTATAATCTATTTCTTTATTTAATTTTTATTTTTTTGTATTTATTATTTTATTTTTTATAATAAATTCGCCAACATAGTTACATTCATACCTTTTTTATTAATTTTTTATTAATATGCAAAATAAAATTTTTTTATAATCTCGATATAACGGGTATTTATTAGTTTATTTTAAGTAAAAAATGAGACGTTTTTATGCATTTTGATGCAGTGTGCTTAAACGCGTCTAAATGAAAGATCTTATGACACCGAAAGTTAGTTAATAAACGCGTTTTTATGCTTTGATTTACTCAATTCTACACTTGTTTTTACGCGTAATATTTTGCGTAATTTTAATATCAGGCGTTCTCTTAAAATGTTACAAAGACGATAACCTAACCTATTGATTTGACAATTTTTTCCCTTATCAGGTCGATGAAGAAGTTATTTAAGTATTGAGTTGAGTTGAGGTAATTCTATTCAAAAAAAACTTAGCAGTTAAATAGAAAAAGAAAGACTGACTAGTATTGCTTTAAAAAATATTCAACCAGAAGAAGAAGATAGATAAATCTATTGAAGTGTCTGCCTCATTTTAAAACAAAAATCTTAAAATTTTCTAAAACCTATTTTTCTATTATGGAAAAAAAATACCAAAAAAAAATTAAATATACTTTAGTCTCAGACTAGATCTATTTTTGTGTTTGATATCATATTTATGTACCTAAATTTATTTTATCTAATTTAAAGTAGTGATAGAATCGAATATGCTTGAACCGATATTTGAATGAGTAGCTTTTCGAACGGAAATCATCGAATATAAAATTTGAGAAAAAAAAATTTTTAAAATTCAAATATCATTTCATTTAAATTTAAAAATTGAATCTCTAAAAAATTCGAATTAAAATTTGAAAAAAGAAATATTTGAATATAAATCCGAATATACATATTATTATATTGACTTTGTAATTGAAAAAATCAATTAATTAAAAAAATTATTGAAAAAAAAAAAAATTTTAAGAAAATTTTGAATAGAAAAATTTTCAAAAAGTAAAGTTTTGATGCTATTTGGATACCAAAATCTATGTCAGATTTTGAGCAGTCAGCAAAACTCTTCTAAAATTTTTAAAAATTTTCTTGACTCATTTGATTAAGATTATAATTGTCCCTATTCTATCTTAGTGGATAATGGGGAGGCGCTCATCTCCTTCTCAAGTACCTTTTTGAGCAACGGCTCCGATCTGACACAGAGGCTACTGCATCGAGTTGATCATCTACACCGCAATTATTACCCAGTCGAAACTGGTCCCCCTATTTTTATGATGAAAGAGGTTTAAACATTCGCCCAGTATTGCAAAGATATTTTGAAGATTTTTTCACCCTCAGCGGGTTTTGAACCCTCGATCCTCTGCTTGCATGACTAACACGCAAACCATTCGGCTATACGGGCTCTATTTGATTAAGATTGCCCTTTATATATTTATATATACACAATTCTCGGCATAAAAAAAAAATTCTCCTAGTGGAAATGACGGTTTAGGAGTACAAAAAACTCAAATTAATTTATTTGATCCATTTAATTTAAGCAGAATAGAATTTATAAAAAATAGAGAATAAAATATAAAAATACAATAATTTTTTTGAAAAATCTTTTTTTAGGTGGTCATTTAATATAGTAAAAAATTTGAGGAGTCAAATAAAATATAATAAAAATGAGAGGGTTGTGAAGTTCGCTTCAATTCGATCATTTCAATTCAGAAAAACTTGAGTAACTTTTTTACTAAAAGAGATAATTCAGTTCTGTAAAATGCTTAATTATAAGCAAATTTGCTTAATGCAGTAAAATAAGTCTGCAAAATACTCTGCAATTTTCTGCATTTTGCACCCCATTCAAAAGTATTCCAATCAAGTGTGCAATTACATTGCAGAGTTTTTGCAGACATATATTTTTGAATTAAGCAAAGTTGCTTAACCATTGAGCATTTTACAAAACTAAATTATCTCTTTTAGTAATAAAGTTATTCAAGTTTTTCTGAATTGAAATGATCGAATTGAAATGAACTTCACAACCCAAAAAATGAGTTTGCGTGCGTGTAAAACAAGTTCTATACTATAGAGTGCCTGTTAACTCTTCATCTGAGCTTTTTAGACTTATGATCTGTCTTTAATAACAAATAATAAACTGTACACTTATAAAACATAACAAATGATGAATAGTCATAAAAAATATTAAAATTATAAATTTTTCAAATATTTTATATAGTTCCAATTTTAATTAAAAAACAGACACTTTTCGAATTTAATTTCAAAACTAAAAATGAATCAAATTTAAATTCAAATCTAATTTGTTTTCAAAATTTCAATGACTAAATTGCACATTCAATTGTATGTTCAAATTTTTTATTTATTCAGGTTTCAATTCGTGTACAAAAAAATTATTCTATTTCATCACTAATTTAAGGTTAAGATTGAAAAATTTTAATCTTTTAATTTCACATAACAAATTTTTTTCAAAATTTCATTGAAAATTGATTTTTTTCGCTTTGTATCAAAAATTTTACTCATTAAGACAAAGAAAACATTACAGTCGAACCTCCGTATAACGAAATACTCAATATTAGGAACAAGAATCCAGGAACGGAAAATGATTGCTAATTTCCTTGAAATAATAAAAAAACGAGTAATACTATTAAGAAAAAAACCCTTTTAAATAAATTAGTAAATAACATCCGTTAATAACACCTTGATAATAAGAAAACTGTGCATTAATACTAGCTGCTCTCCGTTCTACCAGCAGCTTTTGAACTTTATTTTCTTTTTATTAAAAAAAAAAAGAATGACTCGTGGTCAAGCCACCGGTCAGCCAACTTTTTTCATCCTTATAAATCTTTGAAAATTAATAATTATTGTTTATCTAAAAATTCAATTGATAAAAATGAATAAAAAGCAAATCTGCAAATTGATTGATTCAATTAACTTGGTTTTTGTGTGTTCAAAAATTGGAAATTTTCAAAAAAACTTATTAAACTTATTAAAATATTAAATATTAAAATAGTTATTAATTTTTTTTATTTAATTATTCTTATTTTCAATTGTAAATATTTTTGATCTTAATTTTTTTTACAATTAATGCCTATGAGGCCATCATTTGGATAAATTAATATATAACAATTAGTGGTGTTGAAAATCAACTACAAGCTTTGAAATTTTCAGCAACGTTAGGTCATAGCGACTTCTACACAAGTAGATCAATAAAGATAAGGCAAAAAGATGATAATTCTATTGTAATTAATTTATTTTTTAATATTGAAAATTTTATAATTCAAAGTTGGTTTGCCAAACAACCATCTATTACCGATTTTTTTGAAAAAAATAACTTCATTTTATATAAATAAATTGTATTACAACTTTAATTTTTTTTAATTTAATCGGTGGTCAAAAGCAGATCATTTTTTTTTGTAAAAAAATTAAAAGTAAACAAATTTATCTCTGGCCGGGGGCAAAACAGTTCAATTCTTCTCTCAAAGTTTATCCCTTTTGAAAAATTTAATCAGCATTACAAATGTAAAAAATTCAAATAAAACATTGGCAATAGATAAAATTTGGTCATAACGGTTTAGTTTTTATTTAATTAAAATAGATAGGTTAGCCGGTGGATTATGGATTAGAGATTAGGATCACGTGCATGATTCTTTATTGAGTAATGGATCAATACCGGCGTTTATTTAATGTGACAGAGCATAGACACCGATGCGTTGACCAAGATTACATTATGTCTCAGCCGAAATTCTAAACATTTCTTATCTTTTGTTTCTAGAACACCGGCTTTAAAATCAAAAATTTAATTATAAATTATTATCTAAATTAAACAAGATTAACTTTTTATCGGTAGTTATCATTCATTGGGAATCTTTGGGACATATGCTAAATTTGGCATTTAATGTTAGTCCAGAGGGTGCCATTAAATTTCTTGGCAAATGGCTGTGAAATTGAAAAATTAGTTCTAAGGTATGTTTTGATTGTTTTCTAATGAAATTCTGAAGTGGCTCGTAAATAAATCACGAGTAATTTAAATTAGCAAGTAAAAAAAGTCATTAATATTTTTTATTAGTTTTAAAATTAAGCTCGTAAAAAAAGATAAATGCACCCGTCTTCGAAATTGTCCCGTTCATCGTTCTATTTGATCAAGCCGATCCGCTACTCACAAAAATATTTGTTATTATATTTATTTATTTTTATTATAATTGGACGCAAATAAATTATATTTTTTTGTACATGGCTTTTATTGGACAAAAATTGTCAACAATTTCTATGACAAATTAAATTTTTTTATTACTTTATCAACAAAAAAAAACTAAATAAAAATAAAAATAAAAAAAGTTTATTTTTAATTTTTATTTTTTATTACCCTTGCAACATTAAAATCATCAAAAAAAACTAAAGATCTATAATAAAATTAAAAGCTACTTCTAAATTGTATTCGAGTTTATATTACCTAATAAATCAATTGGTAATAGATTACCTTATTAGATAGGATCTTACCACAATTTCGAAAAACTACTCAGTGTAATAAAAAAATTAATTTTATGGCGGATAAGGCTTTTAATGAGTGTAATAAAGATCACATTTTATTATCCACCACCACCATCACGACTAGCAATATCAATACGAATCGCTCGGGCTATAAAATTAATGATGATAATAATACTAAAAATGATAATATCAAATTGAATTTCACTTTTGGTGAAACTAAAAAAGATGATTTTGATGCAACAAGCCAATTTGCAGCCCATGGCCCCAAGTACGGATTTTTAAACACCTATGCCAAAAGCGACAATTCAGCCTCTCAATCAAATTTTCCCAAATCGAACAGTTTCTGGGACAATCAGTACGACTGGAATGCTAATCAAAAATATGCTTACCAGCCGGGCTATGGCGACTCCTTCTACCCCAATTACCCAGCAGCGAACAATTCCTACAATACTCAGTCGAAGCCTTACTCAAACTCGCCCAACTTCAGTCCATACTACGAAAATACCAGTTATTTCATGGACCAGACAAACTACAATTACTCATTCCAGACGAGCTTAAACAAAGATTATACAAATAAAAATTTAAACAATTGCATGTACCAGAACCAGAATTATGGCACTTTTAATTTTGCCCAAAATCAACATTATGGAAATCTTAACCAAATGAACTCTGGATGGGAAATTCCGAAGGAGCAAATTTCAAACACATTCACCAATTCAGACATTTTGATGGGGACAAGCTACGAGTTGGAAACGAGCAAAAAATTGGATCCGGTGGCTGGTAATTTTTTGCCCGAGCCCAACCGCGACTTGGACGCCAAAGGAAAGAGCTCCAATGGTCTTGGAGTTATTTCACCGTCATCTAGTTCGTCAACTGGTCAATCTTATTTGTCAAATAGCTTGGAGAGTGAGCAGACAGATAGTGACAATTCAGAAGACGACGAAAACGATTTGGATGAATCAAGCTCTAATCAAAATAATCTATCAGCTCCTTGGATTCAGCCAGGTAGTTTAAAATAATTAGCTATTAAAAGTTAACTGAGGATTTAATCCTAAAGGAGAACGATCTCTGTACAAAAGAAAGCATAGACAGGTCTACTCACGGCATCAGACTTTTGAGCTGGAAAAAGAGTATTGTTATAGTAAATATTTGACTAGAAAGAGGCGAGTTGAAATAGCCGGAAGCATAAAATTGACTGAAAGACAGGTTAAAATTTGGTTCCAGAACAGAAGAATGAAAGAGAAGAGAGAAGTTGGAAAGCAAAGTCACATGATTGGAAGTATTGGAGTGCCAAATGGTTATGCCAGTCCGCAATTCAGTAATTCCTACATGAAAAAATCAAATAAATCATATTGTTCGGTTTCGTCTAATTCACCATCTTCGTCGCTTTGTTCCACTTCTGTAGGCACTTCATCTTCGGCCACTTCTTCTCTTTTAGTTCTTTCCAATCAAAACAATAATTTATCTTCAAATTTAGCTATAAATTAACTTTATTGTCAAAATTTAATTGGTTTGCCTTTTTTTTTTATAATTTTTAAAAACTTCATGAGCCTTTTAAGTTTTTTTTTGCTTTTAAATTTTTTTTTTTAAAATAATTCTAATTTGTCAATTTATTTTTATTTTAATAAATTTGAGGAAAAAAAGTCTATTCAAAGTTTTATAAAAAAAATTTGCTATTTCCTTTCCGATTTAGATCACTTTACCTTCTATTTAGAATTATATTTACAAAAATAATGGGTGAAGTAGAAAAAATATAAAAAGGGAAAAAAACAGGTAATTGATTTAACTCATTTTAAGATGAAAAAAACATTAATTAAAAAAATTTAAATAATTAAAATGAGGCGAAAATTAATTCAAGAACTTAGCAATCAAATAAACCTTAGGAAATTTATTTCTTCTTCATTTGACGAAGCCTCCGATCATTCAAATCAAAATAATTGTCCTTTGTGCCATACTAATAGTACTCATCTGATGAAAGTACGATATATGAAATGCAAATGTTTAATATTAGCTATACCTATAAAATTGTTAAATTTGGGTATCCAATTTGGTACAGTTAACTTAAACGACAAATTTCACTCGAAAACATTTATGTTTACTAGCGACTAGCTTAAAAGCTGATCCTTGCTTACAGTATTAAATAAAGAATTAATAAAGAAACTAAAAATATTTCTGATTTTTTTTAAATTAAAAAATTGGGATTTTGAATATATGTTTTATTCAAATGCTAATATCTTTTTTTCTCTTTAATTAAATTAAAATTTTGCTCTATGTTTTTTAATCTTTTTAAATGTTTCGTTCTATTTTTCTCTAAAATAAAAAAATAATTTAAAAATTGAAAACATCGATGAAGAGTCAATAAAAAGGTTTGAGTTTGATTTGCCAGGCGACATTGCTGAAAATCGATTAAGGAAAAAAAAAACATTTCAGTCTCTTAATTAAACTCGGACACAAATATTAAGTTTTTTTAATTTTTTGAAAAAAAATCTAAAACAATGACTAAAGCAATAACTAAGAAAAAAAGATAAATTTTTAATTTTATTAATCTAAATATAGAAGAAAAAAATTTAAATTTTAGAGTTAAAAAATATTAGTTAGTTTTGTAAAATATCAATATTTTTAAAATAAACATGCCACTAAAAAAGAAAAGAAAAGTATCAAGGTAAATCATCAGGCTTTTCTATGGAAGACCGATTAACACTCCATTTATTCAAAATAAGTTGAAATTTCAAAATAAATCTCTAAATAATAAGAAAAATTTAGCATTGAAATGTTTAAATTTAAATATTAAATTGTTTTTTCTTCAAAATATTTAAAAAACTAAGTTGACGTTATTGAAACTTGAAAGCTCAAATGTAGAAAACTTCAAGATTGATTTTTTATTCACAAAACTTTTAGTTAATCTGGAATAAAAATATCACAATGCTTCTAAATTGGTTCAATTAGATTCCCACTATTCTTTAAAATTATAAATTAAATTTCTTGAAGCATTTTTAGCAACTGAATTTTAAGATTTTAGTCGAATTACGATAAAAAAATAGAAATCTTTTTGAATTTAAAAAAAAATTCTTTTGAAGTGTTTTGAAAAGGTGCTTTCAAATATTTAAATGGTGATTCATTATTCATTGATAATGATGTTAATTATTTCTAGATAGAGATAATGGTTTATAAAGCTCATCAAAATTAAGAATTTTTAAGGTTTTGAGAATTCTAGAGATCTTAAAACTTGGCTTTAGTTTAAAAATTTGTTTTAATAAGGCTAATTTGTTTCAAAATTATAAGTAATTTCAGACTGAAAACAAGTTTATAATTCGAGGCACCGATTGCTCATATTGTACATATGATATTAAAGTTCAAAAAAGATTTTTTGTTATTTTGAATACCATGTGTAACTTTTAGAAATTTTTATTTTTTGGCAATTTTGATTTTCTATTTTTTTAGTTTCACTCTTTATATTTGTTTGTAATCTTCGACTCTTGTTAATATTCAAGATAAACTCACTTAGAAAAGTTATCTTAGAAAGCATCTAACATTTTTTTGAATTGACAAGGAATCAATGTTCTTCTCATAAAACTCGTGTTTATTCATTTTTTACGATTAAAATAAAGCATTGTAAAAAAACCTATTGAATAATTTGATAACTGAATTGTAACAAAATAAATTTATTTAAATACATTCTATTCCATTTAATAGTTTTAATCATTTATAAAAATCAACAAAATGGTCATTTTTTATTCTTATTCTTATTGTTACTTTTTAATTTTATTTTTATGTATTTTTTATTCCCAAAATACGCTTACAAAGAAATAAAATTAAATAAATGAATCATGTTGCATCCATACTTGCGGATTTCTCATCTTCAATTTTTTTCTCATTTAAAAAAATATTACAATTTTTTCAAGTCTTTAATAATGAAAAAAATATCAGTAGAAGTGACTCAATCAAATTTAAAAATTATTAAAAAAAATCTTCGAAAATCTCCAAATATTGTCTCAGAGGAATCATTTTCCCGTTGTTCTATCGAAATACGTGATTATATCGTATTTTATAAATGTTTATTAAAGAATTTTGAAAAAACTTTCTCATATTAATATTTTAACAGGGAAAATGAAAAAAAAAACTGCCATTTCACAAACTTAATAAATAAAGTAGAAGTTAAGTGATCACTTAAAATAATTAAAATAAAGAATAGATTGAAAACAAAACAATAAAACTGAACTTTAAATTTTGATTGTTTGGTGAAGATTGTGATTGGTATCACCCGAGCTCTTCTATCAACTTCTGGTGTTTTGTTTTTTTCTGCATTTAACTTTTTTAATCAGGTTTCCGTCATATCAGATTTAATGGGTTTAAGTGGTGGCACAATCTGTAAAACAATGAACATTTTCTGAGTCTTTATGCAGATCTAAAAAGGTGTGCGATTTCTTTTCTGATATCTCTAAGGCATTTGGTAAGATTTGGCATGAAGGTCTCTTCTATAAACTTATTAAAGCTCAAATACTTGACTATCTTATCCCTTGGACTCGCTCATTCTTGTCTCACAGATCTTTCAAGGTAAAAATTAATGACTTCACATAAATTTTTGTTCAATTAGAGCAGGCGTTCCAAAAGGCTCAGTAATAATCCCCTTACTCTTCAGCATTTATATAATATGATGTTCCCAAATCTTACCTTTCGAACAAAAATACTCACTCTTTTTTGCTGATTTATTTTTTATATTCAAAAGATAGTTTATGAAAAGGAAATGTTCCAGGACAGCTCCGAATGTCATAGCCTTCTTTTCAGCCCTCTTGTTAGCAATTTTAATTTTAAAAAATTTAGATTAATTTAAAAAAAAGAAAAGGAATCAGGAATGTTTTTTGTATATAATTTGTGTTTACATTTTTAAGCAAATTTAGCTATGTTCTTGGCAGGTAAGGTCCTTTTTGCTGATGATTCGATTACTTTCTTCATATTCATAAAGACAGGAGGAATTGAAAGAGAGCTAATAGGATTGTTTCGGAGTATCAAAGAGGCTTCGATATTCCAAATTTATCTAAATTATTTAAGTAAAAGTTTCTAAAAAGTAAAAGTAAAAGGATTAAATAAAAATCTTCCTCTCTCGATTGTTGTAATTATAATCAAATATTGAGAATTTTGGCTGTCCCTAAAAAACGGAATTCGGAAACCGGAAATTTTTTTTGAATTTTAAATACAGTTTAAAATTATCTTTATAGTAAATGAATTAAAATTTTAAGTTTCAATTTTCTTCACAACTAAAGCCATATTTATAGCAGAACCACGACTTCTGGGAACCATTTCCACTTTTTGAGGGACAGCCAAGAATTTTAGTTTAGCAAACTTTTTTAGACCTTCTACTGGTTTTTATTTAACTAATCAATTAATTATCACTATAAAACAATTTCGTTCACATTTTTGAACATCTTTGAGTAGCAGGAACATCTGAGCAAAAGTAAAATAATCATCAAAGATGAAGTAAAATGAGCTGAATAATTATTTTTTATTTATCATTATTTAATTTATAGTTTTAAATTCTGAATTTTTTAAGAAATAATTTTCAAATCTTATGTAAAAATTTTATTTTTTATAAGTTATTCAATCAAACTCATCCATGTTTTAGTGCATGTTTCAAATTTTATCTAACAAGAAAAAGAAATTTTTTTTGATAATTTCATTAGAAAATTTAATATTAAATTTAATACACAATATAAGAAAATCAAATTATTTTGGGATTTTTATTTGAATTTAGGCTTAAATAGTAAGATATTTAATTTTTGTAAATAATTGAAATCTTTTACTTTTTATGAGAATAAACAAAAAAAACTATAAAAATTAAGAAAATATGATTTTCCTGATTTATGGTATTGCGATCGACTCGTTTTTTTTTATTTCCGTAAAGGGAAATTAAGTACAGAATGAGTAAAGTTCAAAATTTTTTAAAAAATATTTCCAGACACTTTTTTTTATAAATAGGGTTAATTTATTTTTAGAAATTGTCATCAATATTTAATTGACTAATTAAAAGCGAACCGTTTTCTTATTCAAAAATATATTTTTTAGTGATTGATTTTGGAAAATGTTTTGAGTCTTAATGATTTACAAATTTGTCCATAAAATCGCATCTAAGCGATAAATTTTTCAAGCTCAATAAATCATTTAAGCCGATTTGCATTAAAAAGAAATAGAAATCGCTTAATTTCTCTTCTTAATGTACCTGTAGAGATCATTAGTTCTCTGAATTTTATTTTAAAATCAGAACAGCAAAATTCAAAGCAAATATTTATTTAGCAAATCGAGAGAATAAAACTAATGAGTTACTAATAATTTTTGATTATTTTTCAATAATAAAAAATAGGATAAAATGTATGAGCATTGAATAGAAAATTTTAACAGCAAATTATTCTAAAAAAAGATAAAGAGATATGAAAAAAATCAATTCTTATTGTCTAAAAAAAAATATTAACAAGAATAATTAATCAAATAGAAAATCCATTGAGTAAAATTTAGTTTTTATTAATTTTTAACACAAATAAATAAATTTAAATTTGGTTTAATTTTTTGTGTTTGAATTACAAAATGTATCCAATGTTGAAATAACATTGAAAAAGTGCTATGTTTCAAATATTTTTTTCAGTTTCAAATAAAAAAATAATTTTTAAGTTAATGTTGCAAGCATGAAAAACTTGGTGTTTTTTTTATGAATTTTGACTTTAGATTTGTGATATGATGATCCTTAAGATAATATTTGTAGTTTAAAAAACTATCTAAGCTCTGTTTTCAATTCTTTATCAATTGAGTATTTGTTAAAAAGCACCAATCGAAAGTAAATTATCACTCATGTCAAAACTATGGTTCACCTGCTACTGGAACGATTCCTGTTCTCAGGTTTTATGAAATATTAGTTCACCTAATTTAAAACAGCTAATGTAATCATAAAAAATAAGATAGAAAAGATAATTACATAGAAAATTTAAAGTTGGGCGTAGTATGAAAATTTTGCGAAATAGATGAATCTATGTTCTCCAAAGTCAAACTCTTAAAGGATGAACAATTTATTTTGATTTTCTTTAATTTTTATTATTTATGCTGAAAAACAAAGATTTAAGAAGAGAGCGCATTTAGGTATTTGGGATTATGGAAAGAGTAATACCAAGTGAACCAGACCATAGCTAATGCTATTTCTAAAGCTCCTCAAAAAAAAACCTAAAAATCCATTTAACTAATTTTTATATCAGTTTTGAGAATAAGGCATTCTATTAAATTTTGAGCTTTATTCTAATTCTATTTTGAACAAAAAAATTGGGTGAACCAATTGTTCACAAAACCTGAGAACAAAATATTTCGGATATTAAGTTTAATTTCAAATATGAAAATGCTTGCAATATCAACTTAAGATTATTTTTTTATTTGAGACTGAAAAAATAATTTGAAACATCGCACTTTTTCAATGTTATTTCAACATTGGATACATTTTGTAATTCAAACCCAAAAAATTAAACCAATTTTTCTTTGATTTAAAATAAAATTAAATGTGAATAAAAAATTTATTCAAAAAATTTCTTATTTTCCAAAATAGAAACGTAGAAGTAGATATTTTGAAAAATATTTAGAAAAATATGCATACAGATTTTTGCTATCTTCAATTGTAAGTGATATTGGTTCTTTTGCAGCTAAAGCCAGAATGTAAAATCACAAGGATCTATCTTTCTAATTGATTACTGCTGCTCGAGAAGGAAAAAACCTTTAAAATTACCGTAAATAAATTTGTTAAATGTACCTCAAACAGAAGAAAGTATTAATTGAGTCGAAAATTTTTTTTAAATTTCAGTTAATTTAAACTTAAAAAAAAAAATTATTTTGATGTAAGATTAGAGTAAATGAATAAATGAAATCAAATAAAAATATTTTTTTTTTTACATTGCGTAATTTTTTTTTTTAATAATTTTTATAATAAGTAATATAAATTTTATCTCTTTATTGAATTTTTGTAAAATATATTTATTATACTTTTTAAAAATGTACTTAGATCATCTTAAAATTAAATCAAATTGAAAGTGCTTACGTATTTTGAATTTGAAAATTACACACAAAAGTTTTTGCGTTCTTATTTGAAACTATCCTCGAAATTGAAATTAAAAAAAATTTAAAATTTCACGCAATTCTTACTGATAAAAAATTACGAATCAGCCTTAGACTTGAAATTTTTAATTAAATTAAATTTTAACTCTATGCACTAATTAAAAATTTGCCTATCTTTCTGGTTCTTTTAGAGTTCTTTCTTGAAATTAAATTAACATTATTTGATAACAACTATTAGATTCTAAGATAAAAAGATAAAGAGTTCACCAAATCGATTGATTTTTTTGATAAAAATTTACAAATTGATGAGAAATTGTTTTTCAATATTTGGTTAAAGGCAAGAGTTAATCAAAAAAGCAAGACGATTTTTCGATACTGCTGAGCGCATCATTGATTCACACTATCTTATGACGAAATCCTTAAAATAAAATGGATAGAAGAAAGAAAACTTTGGAGCTCGAACTATTTGCAGAAGCATCATGGAATTCGTTTCTGGAAACCAAGGATATAAGTAAATCTAACAAAAAAGCTATTTTTAAAGTCAAAATCGTTTGATTCAAAACCAATTTCTGAATCCTCAATTTAAGTAATTGAAAAATCCTTTTTTTAATCCATGTCTTTATTTGATACCTTTGACTTTTATTAGTTAATGATTAGAGTAATTATTTTAGAGAATTTTCGATTTGTTTTTATAAATAAGTGCTGATGATCTCTGGGAATTATTATTAATTTTATTACTTCTTAAAATAAATTTAATAGATGAACAAAGAAAAATTAGAAAAACGATTTTATTTTATTTTTAATATTTGGAAGAAATTTCGAAAAAGAAAAAAAAATTAAGTTTAAAGGTTTAAAAAAGATTTGTTGTCTGTTTCTTAAATTAATCACTAGATAAAATAATATTTCAATGAAAATCGCTTATTCTCGAAAATTTTTTAAAAAATTGGTTCTGTAAATTTTACCAGCTTAAGCATGCTTCGTTTGGATAGGTTAAATTTCTACTAATACTCTTTAGCTATGCTTTTATGCCTGCTTAAGCTGGATGTAGGTGAAAAATTTAATAAATCATTTGCCAAAAGAGTTTTACTCAACATCATTTAAATTTTATTAAATAAACAATTAAAGTCCTCTTTTTATATTCTTATTATGAGCAGATCTTAAATATCAATCCAAAATAATCACAGTGAGAACAAATAATCCAAAAGATAAAATTAAGAAATTTGAAAAGATCAAGAATAAAAATAGGGAGAATACACTTATTTTTTTGACCCAGGTAAAAAATAATAGATTTCTATTAATTTTTGAAATAAAGCTAGCTGAAAGAATTAAATTAAATTATAGTAAAGAACACTTTTGCTAAAACATGACATTTTGACATATTCGAAAGAGTAAATTTAATTAAATTAAATCAATTTCTAGAACTAATTAAAGTAGATTTGAGCAATTTTAATTTTAGTAGTAGTAGTTTTTACTGTAGCTGGCTAGCAAGCGAGTGTGCTGATAAGGCACACTATGACAGCTGATGTGATTGATTGCTGCTCATCCGGCAATCAATGCCTGCTTTAAAGCTGTTAACATTGAGGGCTTCAACTAATTGATTTGGCAGTGAGTTCCATATGTTAGCGGCTCTGTTGAAAAAAAATTTATCTCTATGTTGGAGCCTTGAAATTTCTTTGTGATATTTGAAGCAGTGACCTCTTCCTTGGATTTTGGTGATTGTTGCTTTTTTCAACCAATTATATTCCAAGCATGAACTTGTATAATTGAATTAGATCACCTCTTTTTCTTCTTTCCATCAGTCAGGAATGTTCAAAGCCTTCAATATGCTTTCATTTTTCAATTTGATTTCTTCAATTTGATTTCTTGACAAATCCATGCTGTTCTTAAGATATAATATTGTGCTTATAAAGATAGTCTTCCATTTTGGTTCTTATTATGCTTTCCATAATTTTGCACGGAATTGAAGTTAAAGACACAGGACCATAATTGCTGGCCGTTGATTTATCACCTTTTTTAAACAATGAGTAATATTTGCTGATCTGAATTGTATTGGAAGCCGACTATTAGATAAAGACTTTCTGAAAATTAAATTTAAAGGAACAGTAAAGGCTTTTGCACAGTTTTTAGCAATAGCGGATGAAGCTTGTCTACACCACATGATTTATTCTGATTTAGGTCTTGTAATTTATTATAAACCACTTCATAACTAATATCATTTGGTTCAATGTCAATATGTTCTGAACAGTTTTCATTTAGTTCAGCTACAAAAGGTGGAAACTCCCCATCTTGTTCAAAAACGAAAACATCTTGAAAATATTTATTTAGTAGATTTGATGTCTTTTTCGGTTCTTGCGTTAATTCATTATTTGACTTCTTTAATGCTTTGTTCAGCGTCGTGCCACTAAAGTCCCAAGTCAACTCCGCGACATGACATACGAAGACAGGTGCCTAAAACTGAACTTAACAACTCTGGAGGAGAGGAGAGCCAGGGGTGATTTGATAGAAATGTTCAAAATTCAGAAAGGACTTGACACTGTCGAATGGCACTCCTCTCTACAAGTTGGACCGCCCAGAAGCGGGCATCGAGGCCACATCAGACCAGAGCTAGTGAAGGACTGTTTAATAAGACGTAACGCTTTCCGCAACAGGGTAGCACGAATGTGGAACAAGCTACCCGATTTAGTCATTGATGCACCAAGTGTCAACTCTTTCAAGAAGAGGATTGACGACCAAAGAACAGGCTGCTCATACTACTTTGATTGATTCTCTGATTACTTGTTGATCATTTAGATATTTGTATAATAATTTTGGATTCTTCTTAGCTTTTTCCACTAATTTTTGTTCATAAGTTAGTCTGGCTCTTTTTATTTCCGAAGAAACTAATTAACAGATACGTTTGTAATCATTATAAAGATTCAGATCCTTCCAGTTACATGAACAGTTCCTGTATCTAAGATTTTTTTTATTCCTAATTAAGATCTTAAGATCATCTTTTATCCAAGGTTTTGAGATTCTTCTCTTTTTAGAGCCATCCGTGACTGGAATGAATCGATTACTAGCTTCGCTTACATAGAAAATAAACTCATTGTACATTTCCTGAATTTTTAAAACCTCAAATAAGTGAACCCAATCAATATTTGATAAAAATTAGAAATTTTTTCAAAGTCAGCTTTACTATAAATAAATTTTTTAATAGTATTGGATTCCTTACTAACATTGTTTTTGAAAACAAAATTGAAAAAGATCACCTTTTATTAATATAAAAAATAAAAATTTTGAATGGTAAATAATAAAGTAGATGTCTTAATAGAAAATAAATTTGATTAAAAGTAGCAGAAATTAAAATAAAGATTTTTGTATGAACGAATTTTTAAAATTAAAATAAATTATATTTTAATTTAAATAAATTATAATTTTAAGTACTGCTCTGTTTGCTTTAAATTCAAAGTAAATTATTGCTCTATAAATTAAATTAAAAACTTACTAATAATAAACTCAGATATTTATATTTAGAGTATCAAGAGAAATATAATGCTGACTATCAAGTCTGATGATTTCCTTTTAGATAGTTTTCTGATTACATAAGCATTTTTATTAAAAGGATTTGTCTAATATTAAGTTCTGTAAATTTTTTTTGAGAATAATCTAAAAAGAATTAAAGATTTATAGAAATCAGGTTTTTTTTATCGCAGGAATTTTTATTTAAAAAGGATAAAACTTTTTACTTTTCTATTTTATTGCAACTAAACAGCTTATTTTCTTATTTGTCTCAGATCTGTTGTCGTGTTTAATTTGAATTAAATTTAAAATTAAGTAAAGTAGTTAGATTATTATCTATTGGAAAGGCCAACAATTTCAATTGTTTTCAACAGTTTTAAATATCTGCGATTAGTTAATAACCAAAAATTTTAAACATCTGACTATGGTAATTTTTTCTATATTTTATTTTTTCATTTTTAAATAATTTTTAAATAATTCAATTTCTTTGAAAATCTTAATAAATTAAATCGTATTAACTTTATTTTCAATATTTACAAAATGAACAAATTAAATAAAAATCGTAGTCTTTATTTAAAAAAAAAACAAAATGTTCATTTTACTCAATTTTTAAGTTTGTAAATAACGGATGAAAACAAAGTTTCCGATATATTTTGGAAAGGTGTATTGATGTATTGATGTTTGACTGATTTCACGCATACATTTTAGTATCCTCAGCCTCAATTTGTAGCCTCCATCTTCGTAGGCTTTCCCTTTCAATATTGATCAAAAATCTCCAATAGGTCTAGCTTCAGGAAAATTATCGGTAGGGTTATTCATCTTGTCGACATGATCGATTAAATTTTCGATCATAAAGTCCAATGACGCTTCTGCGTATTTGGAGCTCGCCAAGTTGGACCAGAATATAAATTTTTTGTGAATCATACTTTAAAAAAATAGATTGTGAATTAAGTTTTGTATGAAAAAACAACTTAAGTCTGATTTTTTCTAGTTTCAGTTTGATCGTTTGCTTCGAAAAAGTGTACAGCATTATTCTGCTATGTCTATTTACCATTCTTTAATATTATAAATTGAATTCTCGTTTTCCAGGTTTCAGATACTTTTTGACTTGTTGCTACGTCATTTTGTGAATACATCTCTGTGATTACTGTTTTTAAAATCCTTCCATTCCTAATATTGGCTATAACTCATTGAATAATTATTAATTAAATTTTATAATGATGTCATCTTGAAGTTAAGACTATTATACAAGCTATTATTATAAAGGATATTTGAAAGCTGAAAGTGACAAGAAAATTGTTATAGTTTATGTTTTCTTCCTTAAAAAAAAGGTATTTGAATTTGAAGTCATTAAATTAAAGTCTTAAAAGGCTTTATTGTGATGATTTAACTTTAACCAAGTTTGAGTTGATAAAATTACATCAAAAATGAAATTATTTTAAAAATGAAAAAATTTTGAAGAGCCTGGAGTAATTTTGATAAAAACATTTGAAAAACTATAAACTTGGAAAAAATTCAACAATTAATTAGATAAAGTTGGGTAAATGGTCAAAGATTTTCTACAACCTCTATTTAAATTATATTATTGAACAATGAATATTACATCTAAATAGTTTTTTTTTTAAAAAAGATAAATTTAAATTATTTTTAACAAAAAATCGAACAAACCTTCAATATGGATAAAATTCTAATTTTTTATTTTTTTGATTTAGCATTAGCTAGTGATATTAAATACCGTTTTCAATCAGAAAAATATTATCGTTGTACTTGATTCAAAAAAAATTTTAAATTTTAAATTTTTTAAATTTTTTTAAAAAATTTATTTGTTAATTATTAATAATAAAAAATTAAATGATTAAAAAAATAATTCCAATTATAATTAATTCTACCATTTCAACTGACGCTTGACTAGAGATTTTAAATTAGAGTCTAGTACACATGGACCATCCCATACAAAAAAGTCCAAAATAATAAATATGTTTGGATGCCTGACCACAAGTTTGCAGTAATAATTGATTGTTTTGAAGTAAAATATGATTTAATGTTATCGTTTAAATATAACAGTATTATTAGGGATAACAAAATCGAACAAATTAAATAGAATACAAATCCGTTTAGTCCAGTAAGACCAATAATTCCTGCAGCACTTCCTGATAATGCCGATACAGATGTTTGACAATAATCTAGCAGAAAACTGTTGTATCGAACCGCTGCTTCATTTAAAGCATCTGGAAATACCAAATCTGTGTCGATGCTTGCTTTGGTTTTTTTTGTAGAAGGCATCTTGTAGCGAAAAATAATTATGTTGCAAAATTGCTGCAAACTTCAGGCTACTAATCAAACTCAAATTGATTTTATTTTGAGCATAATTTGCTGGTTAAAAATCGATTTTATGATAATGGTATATTATCAATAGGGAAGTGAGATACGGAATTTTGTCTGAGAAAAAAAAGCGAAAATTTTTGTTCACAGCATTTTTGTTTCTCTACCAGAGTAGCCAAATAAATTTCCCAACTCGAACTTCTGTAAACCTTACTCTTAGAAATATTACGAGCTTTAAGTATGTTACTTTTGGAGGTATTTTCCATCGAAGCCCTGCTTTAATAGTTTTTTAATTTTGAAATTAACTTAAATTTAGCTTATCTTTCATTAACAATATCCATTGTTCGACCATGTTCTTGCCCAAATACTAAATTCTAAGAAATAATTGATTGCATTTTAAGAACTACTTTAAAAATTTAATTAGTCGTTATTCTGCAACTATTATTATTAATTTTTCTACTAGTATCTAAGACGCAATTTAAAAAATTACTTAAAAATCTTTAAAATAAAACAAAAAAATTATTTGACTAGTTTCTGAGAGATATAATAAATTTTTTTTGGTAAGACATAAATCGAACATTGGGCATTATTAATGGAAAATTAGCAGAATTCAAGTCAAAAAATTGAGGTCTCTCTCAATAATTAGTTTTACATGGTTTCGATGGTAATAACTTGAAAAATTTAACTAAATTTGAATTTCACCTTTTTTCTAATAGTAGCGGGATTTAAGTTACTTTTTTCAAGCAATTAAAAATTTTTTTTAATTTTTCAATTATAGATTAAATAATCTAAAGAGAATCTCAGCAGTGCAGCTAGACAATAAATTTGAAATAATTTTCCAAAAATTGAGCTAGTCTTAGAAAAAAAAAGAATATTGAAAATTTTTTAATTACAGTCTGTGTCTAACTTATAATTAGTTTTTTTTTATATAATTTTTGAAAGTTATTGATAAATGAAAAATGTAATCAAAAAATAATGCAAATCAAATTTTGCTTTATTTTAATTTCATTTCTTGAAATCTACTAAACTTGATGAAAAAAAATCTAGGTCTAATTGAGTTAGATCTGCAGTTTATTCAAAATGTTGCCTTGAGATAAATAAAGTACCTTTCTTTTAAATTAAATTAGTTCAAAAAATATTTATCATACCAAATGACTTGATGCAATTGAAACGCTCAAGCTAAAAGCGTTTTTCCAAAAATATGACCTCATAAATTAAACCAAAATCAGGTGTAAGTGTTATCTATTCTATAGCTTTTTGCTAAATATTCTCAATTTCTTTGAATACCAAATTGAGATAATACTTAACTTTTATTCCAAGTCGAAATTTTTATTTTCATTTTTTTCAAATTCATATTACTTACGATAAACAAAACTACCATCTTATTATTAACTTATTTTGATAACTGTGTTAACAGAGGTTTTTGTTTGCTAATCCAATTTTTTTAAGAGGAGCTTGCTACATGATTTTGTGCAATTTCGCACTAAAATTCAATTTTTTTAAATCTGCTCAAGTACTAAATTGGTTGCAAAATGTTGAAAAATAAAATAAAACTAGCATGAATCGACAATGTCAAGCAGAAATTAAAATTCTGTAAAATTTAGTCTTAAAAAATATTTTTAAGCATTTAATAATTGAATTACAAAAAATAATGAAAATTAACAAGTTTTTTTTAATTGGAATTCAGTTTTTATGTTTGAAAGAGTGGCTAGAGCAAAAGGTTATGTTTATAAAAATGGTTGAGCAAACGATTTTTTTATTCAGAATCTGTAAAATTAATATATAAAAATAACTAATTCGAAAGTAAATAAGCAGCACTCAGCAAGATTTACTCCTGATTTAAACCATTTTGAAATAAAGCGTGAATTTATCATTTTTTTCTACAAATCTCAACAAATTCATATTTTAGAATAATTCCTAGGTTTGATTATATACTTTAAGTCTTGATTTTCATAAAATAAATTTTTATTTTCTTATTTATTATTTAGTATTTACACTATTATGCGTCGAGTTAAGACAAGAGTTAGATTATAAAAAGATTAGGCAAACGGAGGCTGTGTGTTAAATAGCTTGTCTTTAAAGCGTTTGTTTAAATCGTTCAAGATTTTTGAATTATTTTTATAAATATAAAAAAAACGAGGTCAAATTTAGCATTTAAATTATGGAATAGCTTCTTTTCAATAGATAAATCAGATACAATCTTAGCCAGTTTTGCTAATATCGTACAATGAAAATAAACAGACCTTATGTAAGCCTAAAGATTACTCAATTTAAGTTTTCATAAGCCATATATTTGGATCTTTAAAGAAAAGATAATTTAAAATTTTGTTGAATTTTCCCAATTAGACAATGCCATGTTGAATATTTCCATAAACAATTTCAGACAAAATTAAGCGGTCTAGATTAGGATCGAATGCAAATAATTATTTGATATAGAATAAATGTGATCATTTAACTGATGTCTGATATAAAGGTACATAATTTTTAAGATGACATCATCAGATAAAACAATGAAATATCTAAAACTCATTTGAGGAATGATTTATACTGTATTTTGTCTAAATTATTTTATAAAACTATTTGAACTGTTAAAAATTTTAGAAATGAGACTTGGTATTACGATTCTGTTTAAATATTTGCTAAATTTTAGGATCTATTTAAAGATACAGATCTTTATTTTATATTCAAACACTAGAGTTTAAGTCAGGTAATCTTTTGAATATTTCTTACCTAAAATAAACTGTCTTGTAGTTTTAAAATTACAAATTTACATTTTTTTGTCAAGAGCTATTTATGTGAAAAGAGAGTACTGTTGTCGAAATTTTACTTTGGCAAATAATTTTGTATTCTTTTATTAACTCCCGAATTAAAATTCCTCGTCAAAAACATATGAATTTTAATTAAGTAATTGATTTATTTGAATTTTTTGTAATAAACATAAATAAGAAGCGTCCTTCAATTATTTCAATCTAGTTTAAGGTATGCAAAGACGCCAAAGTAAATGTATACTAAAAAGAATTGTTGGAACTCAAAATTTAATTATTAGCTCAAATTTCCTAGTTTTTCAATTAATATTATTTATTTTAAAATTTAGCCGAAAATTTAATTGTGTAAACAAACAAGTTCTAGAATTCATTTACGCTAAAAATATTATCTTAATTTCTTAGCTAAACATGTGTCATTTTAGCTTCATCAGATTTTTGGCTAAAATAAGATCTGGCAGCAAAAAAATTCATATTTTTTTTGAATTTTAGAAAATTTTAGATGTTATATGATTAGTTAAAAGAATTATTTTACGAAATATAATTTACTTTACAACAAAAAAAGAATTTTTATTAAAAATAATTGATCTCTAAAATTTCAAGGAAACATGATTCATTATTTTTTTCGAAAAATGGCTGTTTATCAGATTTTATTTTTAATTAATTAGAAATAAATTTATCAGAGAGAATTTTTCATAAAGACTTCCTTGAAAACTGACAGGAGACGAAAATATGTATTATGATTAATTTTTAAATTCGATGCTTAATAAAATGGAAATAAATCAGCTCTTACTTAACGTGTCTCATAATTCATTTCCCTTGTTTCCCAGTCATTTGGTTTAAAATCGTTTTTTTTGTTGAAAAAAAAATTGGTCATATTTTGTCTAAGTCTAAATAGGCAATTCAATTCAGAGATGCTTAGATTGCAATTTAAATTATCAAAACTTGTTTTGTCACCTAGTTCAATCACACTTTGCTTAAGATTAAAATTGAAATTTTTCAACAAAAAATTTTAAATTGGAAAAAAATCAATTTTGGATTTTTTTTCTTTTTGGATGGGAAATGCATTCAAACATTTCGTGAAATCTATAAAAATCATTTTTTGGCACAAAAAACGAGTTAATGATTTTTGGCACCTTATTTCCTTTAAAAATTCGAAGAGCAAATTTAAATTTAGATTTTATTTAATCAGCAGATTTTGCTTCATTCTATCTTGTTATCTAAAAAGTTAATTCAAAAATTCATTTTTCTGATCCAAAGTCATCGATTATTAAGTTTAGAATAAAAGTTTTTGCGTAATTGATGACGCATATATTTCTATAGTTCTAAGCCGCCTTTGCAGCTATTTTTTTTGTATTTCGAAAATTTAATCCAAATGCAGATTTTTGTTATCAGTTTACAGAGATAAATTTTGATCTCTATAGATTTATTGCATGTTTTTTTTTCATTTATTTTGAAGTCTTTTTTTAAATAATAAGCATATTTTAAAAAGATTGGAATCCAGCAAAATTTTCGGAAATACACAAATATTTTCAGAAAACCATTCAAATTTAATTATTAATTGATTTTATTTATTTCTACATTCTATTTTATTTTTCATTTTACTTTAATTTTTAAATGGAAAAAATTATGCATTAAAAATACTATTTAAAATTCAGACACAAAAAATTTATCAATTACGTTGCTGTCTAATGAATCTGCTAAATTTTTCAAATCATTGAACCATTCCTAAAATTTTGCACACTTAAAACGCTTTGCGTAAAAATTTTTTTTTTTCAAATTTCAAATTAACTCTGATTCAATTATTAATTCAATCTAGGCTTAATTTTATCCCGGAAACAGCAATCAATAAGACTGTTATACATTTAATAAAAATAACTCTATTTTTAGACCTAGTCAAAGAATTCTTGTAATCTTCAATTTTTATAAGATCGATAATTTATTTTTTAAATAAAAAAAGTCAAGTTTTTTTTAAACGATAAATTAAAGTATAATATTTATTTAAGGCTGAAAAAAATTCAAATGCGCATTTTTTTGCCATTGACTTTCTGGAAAAGCTCAGACATGAAACTATTTTTTCTTAATCAGAGCATAATTTATCGAAAAAGCTTTGATAACTTTTTTCAGTTAACCAGCATTCATTGTTTTATTTTTAGAAAAATTTTGCAGTGATAATACAAAATTGTTTTACTTCCGGCTTTTAAAAATTAGCTAATCTCAAATTTTGCAATTGGTGTTCAATTTAAATTGTTAAGTTGAAAATTTTTATCAATTGTGAGCATAAGTTTAGATTGAAAACACTGAGCTATTGATTAAGCTAGTTACAGTTTTTTTTAAGTTTGACACTCTTTAGTCAAATAAATAATTAAGCAGGAAAGGCGTCTAAGATTTGTGTTTTATTATTTTTTCTCCTAAATTATCCGAAAATAAATTTTTTTATTAAAATGCGATTTTTTCTGGATTTTATCTATAAATAAAAATTTAATAAAATTCACATTCGACAAAAGTTTTATTACGATAACTCAATGCAAGGCTCATTTTAAATTTTGGTTTCAAGATTTTAGCTTTACAAAACTTATCATTAAATCATGAATGTTTTAGTTTAAAAAATGTTCACCAACTTAACACAACCAGGTATGTTTGATTTATTTTTATCGAGAAAAAATTTATATGGGTGCTGACTTTTAATCTTAGAAATACAGCTTGTAAAAACCTGGTCGAGTAGATCGATAAAACAAGGTAACTTTGGCTTATTTAATTTTCTAAGGCAAAATTTTTGTTGTGAGGGACGCTAAAACTGCTCGTGAATTTTGATAATTTCAAAACATCTGCGCTTAAAATAATCTTATAAAATGATTGAAATTATTAAAAATACTCTTCTAAGTCTTTTCAAAAAATTCGATTAGTTCTTAAATAAATAATTGAATTTCCAAGACGGCTTTCTGTCGAGCCGAGATTTTCAAATGTGTTTTTTTATTTTCAGTTTGCCTTTTCCAAGTTAAAAATAAATTTGTTTCCATGCTGGAAATATTCAAACACTTGTAAAGCTTTTATTAATGTTAATAAACTTTTAATTAGATGCAATAAAGCCTTCAAATTAAATTAATGTTTAAAATCTTAACGAGTGTCTAAATGCATTGAAAAAAAAATTATTCAGAGTTCACTTGAATTTCATTTAAATCGATTCGGCTGTCGTCAATGAAATTCTCTACAGCTTTTTTTATACAGACAAACACAAAATGTTAAATTTAAATAATTTAATTTAATTTTAAAGATATTGATTGTGCCAATTTTAAAAATAAATTCATTTTTTTCTTTAATTTCAAATGAGTTACTCAAAATCATAAGTGTAACAAAAGAAATGTTATTTTAAGCTTTTAAGTTCTAAATGTAAAACAAATTCATTTTTTGCTATAAGTTATAAAAATAAAAGCATGTTAAGGTGTACTTTTTTTGAGTCCAAGTTAAATCAGCAAAGTATTTCCTGAAAATTTAATTAGAAGATTAAAGCGGATCTGTCATTAGTCGAAAAGAGTGCTGCGGGATTTCGTGGCTGTTAAAATAATGTGACTAACATGCAAAAGCTATACTAAATTTAGTTACACGATAAAATAATCACAATGTAAAAATTTCATAATTTTTATTCTAATTCAATGTTTATTATTGAAAATTTTTTATTTAATTTTATTTCTTCAGACAAAAAATTTAATAGCAATTAAAAGTTTCATAATTTTCAAGAGCCTGAAGCGAAATCAAAATAATTCTATTTTATATCATTTGAATGTTTAAATATTTAATTTTCTCTAAAAAAGATAAATGTCTCGAAGCCAATTTATAATCGGATTTTAGATTTATTCAAGTAAAAAAAAATTGTTTCAGTTATTTCGAACCTACTCTAATTTTTTGGTCTTGACTTGCAGCTCTAGGACAATTAGATTGCATATAAATTAGAGTTTGTTTTTTTTTTTAAATTACCAAAATCTTAATCAAGATTAACTATTAATTTTAGAAAATAAATTTTGATTTAATTAAAAATAGACCCAAAATAACTTAAGACAACATTTTGCTACAATCACAAGACAAATGAGTATAATTTTTTAGGTATAAACTTCGATGAATTAAGAAGTGACTAAATGTCGTCCTAGATTAAAAATCCGAAAAAATGTCACATTAATTAAAATAATGGAATCTTGTACCGTGTGGAAACGAGCAAAGCTTAGTATTAAAATTGGTATCTTTATTTTAAAAAAGGATTTTGTATGTTATCTTAACTAAATTTAATAGAAATAAAGGTTTTTAAATATTTAGAAAACATTTTCATTATGTACGTAACTTGTTGTAATCACAGCTCTAAATAGTATTTTGCTAGTTTAATTTAATTCACTTTGTGAAAAATAAATATAAAATTATGAATATGAATTTTTTATAAAAAATTTAAATTTACAATTAATTTCAGAATTAATCAAAAAAAGAGCATTTTTTGTGTGACGAATATTTCGGGAGATAATTTTTTTAATTATTTCTAAATTTATTGATCATTTTGATCCCCTGAAATTTAACTTAAAAGCTTATTAACAAATTTCGAGTCATTTTATTTTTAGCTGAAACGAAATTTAAGGTTTCTTTTGTTTTCTAAGGCATAACATTAATAAATTATAGAAGCAAACAAACATTAAGCATTCAATTTCATTTTTATAATTTTAATCTTTGAATAAAAAGCAATACTAGTAAAGACTGATCAAGTTAAGAAGCCATTTACTCAGCAATTTTTTTGAAGATTTTAACAAAATTTAATTTAAAATAAAAAATTCTTTATTTCTTTTCAATGTAATTTGATTTTTTTGACATAATACGGCTTAATCAATCATCTAAGGCATCATATTTCAATTTTATCTTCTTTTTTTGAATAAAATTTAATTATTCTATTAATTGTTTAAAATTTTGATAAAACAAATAGGTAGATATTTCGTGTCAATTTTTTTATTTCATGATATTAATAGATATATATTTTTTTACATTAATTATAGCTTCACGAAATTACATTTTTTTGATATAGTGAATTTTTAAGGAAACAATTTGTGACATATTCGCTTAAAAATTTAATTTTAATAATTTAAAAAAAAATTAATTTTAGAAGGTTTAGTGAATAAGAACCATTGTTTAGCTTACCTTATTTTTATGATTAAAAAGACTTTCTTGAGGCAAATTAATACGAAAAAGAACTATTTTCACAGCAACAAAAAACTTTAAGATATTTTTGGAAAAGAAAACAGGTACAGGCACTATAAAAAAAAAAGCTTAATCAAGACGATAAAGTACTTAAATTTTACTTGGTTCATATTTTTCACCACCGAACTATATTTATTAATTAGATAAATTACCTAATTAATTTAATTTTTTTAGATTTAGATTTTTTTGATTCGGAAAATGAATTTTTAATTAATTATTTTGAAAAAATATTAAAAAAAAATTTAGTATTTTATTTGATATCATAAACCTAAGCCAAAATGTCGAAAACAGTCTCTATCAAAGATCCATCACCGCTAAAGTATACCAAAAAACCAATCTTAAAATCAACAATGAGTTCTCAATCTAATCTGTCCAATTACGATAATAGCCAGTTATTCTCCTACAATCTTGGTGATTCAATGAAGAGTTCATCTTCAAGCAAATTGGTTCCGAACACGGTAGTTTCCCAAACTCAATTAAATAATGGAACACCTTTTTATGCAAACTCTTCAGCTAACAACTCAACTGGTGCTGCTCTAGCAGTCTTAAATTGTGCTTCATCACTGACAAATTTTACCATATCAGACTCACCTCCACCTGTTGATTACGAAGACAAGAATGATCCAAATATGCTTGAAAAATTTGAATTTAAGACCACTGTTGGAACGGGCACCTTTGGAAGAGTTATTTGTGGTATGAATTTCTAATTATTTAATAAAGAAAAAATTGATTAAAAATTAATTATTTTCAAGTAAAACACAAAGAAAAAAAGGACTATTTTGCTTTGAAGATAATGTCGATTGCCGAGGTTTTACGCCTCAAGCAAACTGATCATGTGAAAAATGAAAAAGAAATTCTTAATCTAGTTAATCACCCGTTTATTATTAAGCTGTAAATATTTGCCCGACAAAATAAATAATTATCTTATATAATTTAAAATTTAAGATATTGGACTCATCATAGCGAGAAATTTTTGTATATGCTGTGCGAATTTGTGTGTGGAGGAGAATTGTTTACCTATTTACGCAATTGTGTCAAATTTTCAAATGACACGGCCAATTTTTACTCAGCTGAAATTGTCTGTGCTCTCGAGTATTTGCATTCTTTATCGATTATATATAGGTAAAAACTAAAAAATAACTTTTTTTTTGATCAAAATTAATTAGAATCTATTAGAGATCTAAAACCTGAAAATTTGCTTTTGGACCGAGATGGACACATCAGGATCTGTGACTTTGGATTTGCCAAAAAAGTCTATGACAGGTATTTTTAATGGAAACAAAAATAAGATATTTCTTTGAAAAGATATTTCTTTAATATAGAACATGGACTTTGTGCGGAACACCTGAATACTTGGCACCGGAAATAATTCAAGGTAAAGGTCATCACAAAGCAGTGGACTGGTGGGCGCTGGGAATTCTAGTTTTTGAAATGTTAGCCGGATATCCGCCGTTTTATGACGAAATGCCATTTCAAATTTACCAGAAAATTTTGTCTGGTAAAATCGAATGGCCCAAATTCTTTGATCTAACAGCCAAAGATTTGATCAAAAAATTGCTAGTGAGTGACAGAACAAAACGTTTGGGAACCATGAAAAATGGTGTGGAAGATATCAAAAACCATAAATGGTTTCGTAACGTTGACTGGGAAGCCGTTCCATATAAAAAACTCGCACCGCCTATTATTCCGAGAGTAAGCCACGATGGTGACACAAGCCGATTTGATCGATATGATGAAGAAAACTGGAAAGATGTGCAAAGTGTGTCTGCTAAAAATCTCGAACCCTTTCAAGATTTTTAAAAGCAAATTTTTCAATTGTGTAAATAGTTTTATTTTTTAAAAGAAAAAATGGTGATTTTTAAAAGACATAGCTAATAGTATCTTAGTCCATTATATTGTTTAATTCTAAGGAGAATTTTTTTAATTTTAATACTTTGATTAATGTGATTTTTATTTGAATTTTTCTATTTTTTCAATAAATATTTATTTTTTCGAATAAAATAAAATAGACAAGGATAATTTAAAAAATTTATTTTAAATTCAAAATTTTAATAAAGCGGATTTTTGAGCTAAAATAATTATCTTCTATCGTACAAATAAGTGGTGTCGAAATAGTCACCCTCAGGAGGCTCATAGTTGGTTTTTGGCGGGGTTTGCACAGGTCCATCTCTCATGTAAGGTATTAACTTGGTATCAAGCTTGAAAAATTATCAATTATGTTCTTAAAACTAAGATTAATTTCTTCTGAATAAATACTTGAATTGCTGAATTATATAAGATGGTATCGTCTTTTTTGAGTTCTTTTAAGGCTTCCTGTTGCGATTTTAAGGCTCGCTCTAATTGTTCCATCTGGTGTCTATGCTGTTCATTTATATAACTAGCCCATTCTTTTTTCAAAAAGTATTCTTCGTCAAGTTCAAATTTCGATTTCTCAGGAAGAACGCGTTTCCTAACACTGATAAAAAACTTTAATTAACAACAAAACCTAGACTTTTTTAACTACTTAAAAATCTCAAAATGTTAAAAATCATCTTGCAAAAAATTTAGGATTTATTTTTTAATTATTGTCGTCTCTGTAAAAAAGCAAACGCCTCTGGTTAAAAAAAAAAAACGAACAATTCTCAAGGAGATTTGGTGTCCCAAAACAATTTTAAAATTTCAAAAATTATTAGTTTGCAAGGCATTAATAATACAATAAAAGGTAGAATTAACAACTCTTATCCGGAACAATTAGTTTTATTTTGAGATTTAAAAAATGACGAATTCAAAAAATTTAATAAAAATTTTAATTATTTTTTTAATTATTATAAATTATCTCATTTGTTTAGCTTTAATAAATGAATAAAAATGAATAATTACTCTGCTTCTTTGAGAATGGCTCTGTCTGGTTCGAGTTCATCAATAGGTTTAAATTTTCGGCCAAACCGTTCAAGTCTTCTAATTTCTCTTTCAAGTCTTTTTTTCTTGCGATTTTCTCTAAAAAGAAAAAGAAGATCAATAAACTCGATTTTTTGTAACATTTCAAGTTTACCTTAATGCGAGTACAGCTGGATCAATTCTCTTTTTGGCTTTTGTTGGTTCGGCGTCTAAACTTAGAGAGAGTTTTATCGAGCTGACTGTAGTGGTATGAATCGCGTTGTTTAAAGTCAAGTTATAACAGGATTTTGCAAAGGCTAAGGGACGTACTATCACTTTTCGCAGAAAGCTGCTCATTTTTAGGTAGACAACAAAATTTCTATTCTCTTAATGGAATTGAAAAATTTATTTGACCTGGTCTTTATTCTCTGAGAAAGGTTGTTTTTTTATTTCTGATTTTACTCTTGGTGTTATTTAATTGTATTGATGGCAAAATGTTATGAAAATTTATTTAGTTTAGAATGAAAAATTAATATTGTAAATAAAAACTTCAGTAAAATTTTAGAAATTTTTAAATTTTTCTACTAGTATTGCATGTTTATTTGTCTTAAAATTAACATAAAAAATAAGACAAAAAAATTTTTTTAAAAATGGTAAAATATAGATTTCATTGAATTGTTGTTGTTTTTTGTAATCATCCAAAAGAATCAATTCAACCAGTTCGTTTGGCATATTTAGATATTTTATCACAGGAATCAATGTGTAGAAAAATGTGTAACAATTTTGAGTTTTTTCTTTAATTACTAAAATTTAAAAATAAAGCAATAAAAGATTAAGCTTACACAAATATTATTTTGAAAAAAAAAGCAGTGATATTTTTTTGAAAAAACAAAAATTCGACAATACTGATTTAAACAAATAGTTTTTTTATATAAGGGAGAGATTTTTTTACTGTAAAATTTTTTAAAGCTTTATTTTTATTTATTTATAAAATTTTCCAAGGAAAATAATTGATGAAATATGATCTTTTTAAATTTTTTGAAATAATTCAAATTATAAAAAATTTACAAGTAAAAATTTGATTGAAATGTTTAAAGCTTAATAATTGAAGCCAAATAGTTAAAAATTTCAAAAACGACATTTTTTAGCAATTCGTTTTTTAATACCAGATTTTAGGGTGGAATTGATAGAAAATAAAAAAACAAAATGAAGCCATATTTATTTGTTTACTTTTATTTAATCAAATAAGGCAGTATCCAAAATTTACCTACTTCAATTAATTAATTAATTAATTAGAAAAATATTTGATAATTCTGAATTAACTATTAATAAAATGATCAAATTACTTAAAGCTTTAGAAAGCTTTTTTTGAAATTCCTCAAGCCAATACAAGTAAATCGATTTGGATAAATTTAGAAAAAATCAAAGTCATTTAAGAATAGAAATATAATTATGAAAATTAACAAGAAACCTTTGATTTTTTCTTTTTCAATAAAATTATTTTTAAATTAAATTTTGGCTTTTTAAAAATAAAATAAAAATATATTCTAAAACCAAATATTTGATCCGTAAATTAATTAACCAGTCTTTCTGTTAATCTTGTCGTATGAAGGTACTGATAGCTTAAGTCAACATAAAATTTAAATAAGTAAAAAAAATAGCCGTAATTAAGCAAGTTTAATTTAAGAAATTTTCATTTTCATCTCCTAAAAGTGTTTTCATGGTAGTTTAAAATGTTAATAATTTATTATCTAAATACAAAAAGTATCAAGCCAAAAATTAAATTTTTCAACAAAATTAATTATAACTTTTTAACAGATTGGAAGCTAAAAATAAAGTTGTTCTAGGGGTTATTTCAAATTATTTTTTCATATAATTGAATTTCCAAAACTTGACTTTAAGCACCAAGTTAAAAATACAATAAATTGTTTCGTAAAATTAATTATTACAAAATACTTTTTAAATCTATATCAAAGTCTTAACGATTACCATTAATGCATACCTTGCACTGACATAAATTTAAATTAATTGTTTAAATTGGCTTCAAAATAAAACAAATATTTTTTGTCAAAAAGATATCCTGGTACGGTTTTGTAAAATTCAGTACAAAAAGACTAGGAAAAAACTATAAAAATCTAATAATTTATATTGCCCAAGTCCGTTAATCACCTGCAAAATCTATGAAAAATTTACTTGACTATTAAAATCTTAATTTCGATACTCCAAATTATTAAATTTTTACCCTAACTTTATCAGAAAATTAATTTTATTCACAATATTAAAGAAAAATTCTATTTTAAACATATAAGCACCAAATTAATAAAAAAACACGTTTAATTTAACAATGTCCAATATCGACTCGTTAGTTTTTGCTAAACTTATTAAGACACGTCGAGTACTGTCTTTTAAAAATTGATACGAAGATCATTCAGTCCTGCCATTTGATGATTTATATTGTCTTTTATTTAATACTAGTTAAATATGAATAAAATGATATGGATATTCCAGTTCAATCAAATAGAAAAAGAGGTCGACCGAAAAAAAAATAAGAGTACTCAAAATTACAAGCAAAAGTTACTCAAGCTTCTAATACAATACCAAAAGGTATAGATTTGAATGATGATGAAAGTAACGAGAAAGGAAAAGCATTGGCTTCAAAAAGACGTCAAAAGTGATAAATTTTGCGAAAAATGTAGTGTTAAAAAGGTTAAAAGACGATACTGGGTCTGTCATAAATTTGGCAAAAACTAAATATTTTGATGTAGTTTAAATAAATTTGGTATTTTTTAGTTAAGTTTAGTTTATTTATTTATTAATTTGGTGCTAAAATGCTTAAAATAGTATTTTTTAAAATTGTTAATAAAATTGATTGTTGGTATGTGCCAAATAAATTTGTGGTAAAAACTTAATAATTCGGGCTACCACAAATATATTTGTCAAAAAAAATTAATCAAGAGCAAGCATACAGTTTAGAATTTATTAAAATTAAAAATATATTTTTATTTCTAGTCAAAAACATCAAATTATTTTTGCCAAAAATTTTTATTATAAATAATATTTGTATTATAATCGAATAATAAGTTAAAACTGCAAAACACATTTATTTACAAACTCAAAATTGAGTCAACATTCGCACCATCATTCACCTTGCCATTTTCAAGTCTTATTCACTGAGTCCTCCGAATATACGGAATCAACTTTGCATCCAACTAAAATTTATTTTATTTAAATTGATCAAATTAGAAATTATTTTTTTCCAAAAAAATAACTAAACCTGAATTGCTGCATTGTACAAAATTAAATTGTCTTTTTTAAGCTCTTCTAATGCTTCATGCTGAGATCGGAGAGCACGTTCTAATTGTTCCATTTGATCTTGCTGCTTGGACTTGAGAAAATTCATCCATTCATTTTTTAAAAACTGTTCTTCATTTAAATACGATGGATTTTGTTCTGAAACAGCTAATCTCTCATGATTGTGCAGGGCTTTTTTGTTCAAAGTCTTAAAATTTTTGTTCAAAATATCCAATTCTTTAAGTTCCATTTCTGCAAATTTTCTGATTTTAATCAAGTACAAAAGGCAATTAGATTTAACTGTGCATTCAATCAACTTTTAGAGCTTTTAAACAAATTGTTTTAATTCTGAATTAAATTTAAAAGCTCGTCTAATTTGCACAAAAAAGATACCTAATTGTCGTAAGCTCGGTTTGGAGTTTTTTTCTCTGTCTACAGTCAACATTTGGCTTGGACAAGCACTTGGTCAAATTTGGTCGATTGTAATGTATCGAATAGATTTGGTTGGAATTGAAGAAATTTTTAGTCGCAAATTGATACCGGACTCTTTTCAGCAAATTTCTCATTTTTTTTTCTTCTAATTAAAATTTATGTTTGAACATTTATGAATTATTTAAATTTCAAAATTCAATATGTTTTTTTCACACTGTATTTGTGTAATTTGGCACAGTACGGCCAAATTCATTGATCATACATTTAACAATAAATAAAAAAAAGAGCAATTTCACAAAGTTTATTTAAATTATCTAGAAATAAGAGCATACCTCAAGCACTCTATTTACACGAAGCTCTAACCTACAAATACAATCATTTGTTCATCATTCTATCTCAAAAATCATAAAAATCATTGAAAGAAAAATATTTTTTCCTCTATCTATATTAAAACACTCAGATCTACTTTTCAGCCAAAGGAAAATCTTCCAAAAAAAAAAAAAAAGGAAAAAAAATTCAAAAGGAATGCTTTGAGTTGAATATACAACAACAACGAGAAAAAAATAAAATTTCAAAAATTTTCTTTTTTTAAAATTTACAAAAACCACTCTTTTTTTTCGGCAATATTTGGATGTCTGTGGTCTCCTTTGGTAATGGCCTCATCAGCGTCCAAAGCATGAACAGCTCCCTTGTCCTCTTTGGTGACATACGAGCCTTTGTAGGCGTACTTGTGGTAGAAAAATATGACAAAACCAAACGCTGTTGCCAGCAAGACGGCCAGACCAACGCCTAGTAGAGTAGCATACCTCCAGTCTTGGAGAGGAGGCGAGTGCATGTTGGGCAGCTGAATGATTTTGATGTCACGATCAGGAGGAATTTCAATGGCCTCTGGCGCATATGTCACAGGGTCAATGGCGCACTGCCACTCTCTAATCACAGGCCCGAACACCTCTATGTCAGGATCAGCCACTTCCAAAAACGCATACTTGAGCGGGAATATTCTGTTAAACTGGAGCCTGCTAACGCAGCCGATAAACCCGGTGTCGGGCCGCATAGTGTCGTTTCTGCCCACGTACAAATATCGCGGCGAATCGAACACCATGTCGATGAATGAGCCGCGCGTAAAGTTGAACGAGTAGGCCAAGTGTTCATCCACTTTAATGGAAATCGACTGGCCACGGTTGGTTCTGACCACAATTACCTCATGGTTTTGTCCATTTGAGAGATCATAGGGCGGATTGAACTCAAAATTGTCAAAACCATAGTTGAATCGAACCCTGACGCCACCGTTGTTGTTCATTTCCAAGGTAAAATAGTCGACTAGGCCCTTTTCGTCTTTTTTGTCCGACAAAATTTGCATTATGATGCCCTGTTTGTTGTAGGTGGCAAACTGAGCTCTGATCGTCTCTTCCTCGGTGGCAGTGACGCCCTGAGTGGGAAAAGTGTACTTGACCATGTTGCTCGCCTCCAAAATGGTTCCGATTTCTGTTCCACAAATGGGACCCCTGAACGGAGTAAACGTGCAGTCGCATTCAAACGACGAGTACTGTTCGACACAAGTGCCATTGTTTAGACACGGATTGCTGGCACACTTGCCCACACATCCCTGCGAAACACCGTACACAGCTCGTCTGGCCAAATAGACCAAGTCAATTATTTTGCCATTGACCTGGAGGCCTCTTAAACAGCCGACAAAGCCGTCCCGGTAGCTGACCGAAGCGCCAATCGTCAAATTGGACGTGAACATAAATGGTCTGTACGCGTACAAGTCTTCGGGATTTCCGGCCGATATTGAGTCTATGTTCATTCGGGCCTCTTTTCTGTTGCGTTCCAACTGAACCGTGTGCCATTCATTGTCATTTAGATCGAATGGCGTCGAGATCGAAATGAGCTCGACGCCGGAGCCCGCCGAATAGCGGAACGCGATCTCTCTGGGCGTCAAAAGTTTAACTTCTATCAAATCGCCGCTAAAATTTCCCACCTTTTGCAGCAAAATTCCCGACTTGGCACTGGTTCTGAACTGAAATCGAATGTCCACTGCCATTCTCGCACTCTCCATCTCGGCCGTCTGCAACAACGCGTCCTGCTTACGAAATGTGACCGTGTTGTCGTACAGTCGGTCGCCTTCACAAACCAGGCTGCCAATCGAGTACTTGATGTATCTGTCTTCGTTGACGTCGCCAGTGTCGCCCAGAAAAATCTTGTACACCGGCAGGTAGAGTTTGTTCTTGAGCAAGCCGTCGTCGTGTCTCTCGTTTTCGGTGTCGCCACTGTCGCAATTGCAGTAGACATCGGGCACATCGCACTCCTGGTTCACACCGCACCTGCACTTGGCAATGCCCACCTCGCTGCCGCCCCAGTAGTACATGGGCTGGTTGGTGCGGCCCACCCACCAGCCGTACGCTTGGCCCGGAAAATTCAAAAACCTGGCTCCCTTGCACTTGATCTTGACATATTGGGAGCACGAGTAGGCGCGCTCGACCAGCTCGTTTATCTGCGCCTTGGACGCCGTGTACACAATGTCCTGTGAATAGGAGCCGGGCGCTTTGTAGCCCTTGACAACTATTTCTCCTTGGCTGTAGTGTTCCACTTGGGTCACGTTCATGTTTTCCATTTGAGAGCCGAATTTGCACATGACCATGAAGGGTGCGATGGGGCCCGAGCCGTCCACGTCTATGGTCAAGTGCAAATCAGTGTCGTAGGCGTATCGTTGCTGCATGCGCGTCATTTTGTAGTCAAGACAAGACAACGGGTGCTCGCTGGTGTGGCAAACAGCTCCGCCGTATCCGGTGTGCGAACAATCGCACCTGAAATTGTCCCACGTTTGAAGACAGGTGCCGCCGTGTTGACACGGATTGGGCGTGCACTTGTCCAGTATTTCACACGAGTTGATTAGAACGCCCACGCTCATCACGTAGCTGCCGGTGTTGGCCAAAGGCCCGTCCTGCAGTGAGCGCACATTTTCTGGCGTCACTTGTCGGCCGTCGTTCAGTGTCAAGCGTCTAAAGCAGCCGACAAAGTTAGGCACCGACAAATCGTCGCCAACGCCGCCACCGATGTAAAACATCTCGCCAGTCTGAATTCTGAACGTGCCGCGCACTATTTCGGGCTCGAAGTCAACAGTCACGTTCATCATGTCAATGGTGATGGACAAGCTGATGTCGTGCCAAAGGCCGTCGTTCAGTTTGGACCGCCTGTGGATCATCATTTGGTCGGGCTTTTCCTTTGAGCCCAAGCGGAATTTGATCACCAGTGCGCCCTCGTTTAAGTACACTTTGATGTAGCCTGTGTCGCGATTGGCAGTGTCTTTGGCAAAGCGGTGATAGTAGAGCAAGCCCTCGAGCTCGAATGTCCGCATTCCGAAGCTCACGTCCAGTCTCTGCGAGCCAGGATTGCGCTGGGCGTACAAGTAGGAGCTTCTGTCCTTGAATGTCATGGGCATTTGGTTGAGGTCAATGCAGCTGTAGGACAAGTAGCCGCCTTCGACTTGGTAGTAGGGCCATTGGTACCGGGCACCCTTCAGAATGTCGACGACTCTATTTTCTGTGAATGAGCGGTAGATCACGTTCTCCAGGCATCCCATGAAGTTGGAGCGGATCGAGATGCCGCGGTCGATGTGCGAAGGCGCTCCGCCCGCGTACATCTTGCCGTCAAAGTTAAACGACGTGAACAAGCTCGTGGACTCATTGCGCACCACTAGTTGGTCCACTACCACTGTTATTGAGCGTCCAGTGCGTCTTACTTTGACATCGTGCCACTGAAAGTCGTCCAACAAACTTCCACATCGTATCAACAGTTCGCCTTGCTTTTCCACTGTTGAGCCCAGATCGACTCCCACATACAGGCTGCCATTGCGCAGCTCAATTGACATGTAGTCGTTGTTTTGTGTTCCTTTGGTGTAGAAAATCAGAGCACTCGGATCGTTGGTGCGAAATCGAAGCATCAGCTCGTCCTGATAGCTGTTCAATGGCTGGAACATGGCATCGTAGGAGGCCAGTGCCGCACGGTTAAAAGTTACTGTGGTGGGGTCTGTTGGAAAAAAAATTTTATTTATTTTTAAAAAAAAATTTTTTGACTTTTTTATATTTTGGAATAAAAAAAAATTCTTATTTTTTACCATATGGACAGCCATAGAACTCGACTCGCAAAGCAATAAAGTTGTTCCATTGTCTTGGATTAATTCTCACATATTTGGCTATAATGGGCTCGTGGAATCGGTTCTCTCTAATTGTGTTGTCATCAGTATTGCCAGGAAAGTTCTACGATTGAAATTGAAAATTGTTTATTAGGATTTTTTATATAATCTAGTGGGGCGTGTTGAGTAAGTTTATTTTGTAACAACAAAAAAGGGTGTGTTTTCAGTATTTTATTTTATTTTTGTAATATAATAAAATTTTCTTTACCTTTTTTTTTGAATAGAAAAATAAAATTATCTAGTTCAAAATTTATTTAATTGACACTTGGCAAAGCCATTTTGATATTAAACAAAAAAGTTTAAGAAATTAAAATGTGATGAATTTTACTGAATTTAAAAGAAAAAAAAAGATTTGCATAATCAAAATTTATGAACATGTGGCATTCTAAATACACCCATTTATTAAATCATTTATGGTTAAGCTTATCTACTCGTACCAGCATCTAAAAATTCACATGAATACTTTTTGAATAGATTAAAAAAAATTTAAATATCAATATGAAAATTTTCATAGTCATGCTGAACAAATAATCTTTACATCAATTTCATTTTTTATTTTTTGTTGGGGAAAGAGCAAATTTTTTAAAAATCTTTTGTTTTATTTTTAAAAAATTAGCTTCTTTTTTTTGAAATTTTTTTCAAATTTTTTCTTGCCTCTAAAATTTTGATTATTATCAATAAAAGATTAACTCTAGAAAGTCTGTCAAAAAAATTAAAATTTTCCTCGACTAATTTCTGGCATATTTCCTCTAAAATATTTTGTGAACAAATTTTCAAATTTTACCATTATTATTTTGTTCTCGTCTGTATAATAGAACCAATTCATTCCATTGTCACTGTATTGCAAAGCATACAGAGTGACGAACTCTCTGGCTGCACGTCGACCTTGAGTAGCCACTGAAGTGATGATTACTCTCGACTGAAAATTCACTATCAGATATTCATTAGAATCCATTTTACGAGGTCGCCATGCTTTGAATAAATCACAATTAGTTTAAGACAAAATTTTTGAAAAATTTAGTTTGACAAATTTACCAAATTGTCCATTTAGACGGGCGCGGTGCGGCTCGCGTGACGAACTGAAGCTTGTTGCTGTAAAGCTAGAATCTGGTAGAATGCCATTTTCAGAACCTAGGGGTATTGGCTGAGTGCACTCAAATGAAGCGTTCACCCAGTCTAAAAATTTAATCAGCTAGATAATCAAGTTACTTAGAAAATGCTTTTTAATGTTTACCTTTTTGAATTAGAAAAATTAGAAAAAAGGCCTTTAAAATGCGCAGCAAATAGACCATAGTTTAGTCGGTATTCTGGCGTCAATGCTTTATTCTTGTGGCTGTAATTCAATAAAGTCCAATTTGAAAAAGTAATTTCTATTCATTAAATTTTTATGTTGGTGAATGGTTTATTCACTTGGCCTATTTTATAATTTGGATCACAAAGTTCATGTCAATTGTAATGTTTTTGGAAAGTAAAGGTAAGTTTAAAAACAAAGACTTTATTTCATGTATCGATTGAACGGGTATTATTAACACAGCAGTTATTTTTGTCCTTAGTTTTGTTTTTTTTTCTATTCTAGATTCATTAATAGTTTTTTTTTTGAATTTAGAAGACTCTCGATTTGAGATTAATTTATTAGTTTTGAATCTTTTGTTTTTATTCAAATAAATATTTTTCAAAAAATTTTTTTTTAGTTATATTAATTTGAAATTTTCAATATTCGGTAAGATAATTTAATTATTTCATAAAAAATAGGGATTTTTTTTTATTTTAATTTCTATCTAGTGATTTAATTTAATTTTTTTTTGTATAATACTCTATATGAACCAAAATTTTCTTTACTGCTACTTTAAATTTAAATTTGATGCCATAAGCGCTTTTTAAGAGAATTGGTTTTTCATATTTTTTGTTGGTATTTCGATATTATGAAAATAATTATGGATATTTTTTTAATTCAATTTGTAATAATTGTATTTTGGAATTTTTTTAAGATTATCAATTTTACAAAAAAAAAAAATTTATTTCGAAAATGATCACTTGGAAAGCTAGAAGCTTGGAATTTTAATTAAACTCTTTTTTCATTATAAACACTGATGATAAGTCAATTGATTGTTCTAAAATCCTAATAATAAATTATGTAAAAATTAGTAATGAACTAAAAATAAAAATTTAAATAAAAAATGCGAATGTTTAATCTTTTGTCTTTTTTTTTTCTAAGGTAATATGTAAAATCAATTCGATTTATTAAAAACTGTGATAAATAAATATTTAAAATGGTATCCAGATCACTAATGCTACTTTTTTAAAATATTTTTCGAACCATAAATTGCTGGTTCTCTATTGATTAGCTTTTTATTCAAACAATATTGCCAGTTAATTTTTAGACATATCTAAGTCAATTTACTAGTGGGACTAAAAGAACTAACTGGCTTGAAAGGGTCATTACTGCCTCAAATTATTTATATATTTTTTTAAATTTAATAAGAATTATTAAATTGCATTAAAAATACTTTTTATTCACATTTTTGCTTTTTTCAATTATTACTTTTCTTCTTAATTTATCAACTGGAGAAAAGGCGCATTCCATTGGGGTTTGCATGGAGCTACAGTTTATCTTTTTGATGTACTTAAGCCTATTAGCAAGTTTATCTATTTTTTACGAACACCAATTCTTCTTCCTCACTTCTGCTTTCAAAATTGCCCAAATTTCCTCAATTTGTCTACTTGCTGGTAAGTTAGGACTCCTAACTTAGGAGGGCTCTTATATTTAGCTACATTATCAATGTTTTGCTCATCCAGGTAGACTTTTAAACTCTGAAACGAATCAATTGGTTTTTGATGTATTCATTTAATGGTTAATTGCGATCCCACTTATTCTGGAGAAGATTTTTGAGAAGCCTTTAGGAAATGCTGCTATCCACACTCGGATTTTTTTTATCATATAAAATTTTTCTTTTTTTCTAGTATTTAAGATTTTGAAGACATTGAGACACGTCACTTGAATAAAATGAACCATTTATTCCTATATTGCTAAGCCAAAAGTTGATTTGGGGCTCATCATCAATGACCAAGTCCGAATTCTTTGCAGAGCTGATCTTTTAGGTATCGTTTTATTTAAGCATACCTCGATTTTTATATAAATGATTCACTGCAATAAAAGCGTCTAGAGTCCTGAATTTGAGAAACCTTATTACTGTTCTCCAACATAAGCTTAAGATGAGTGATATTCTTTTTAGTGATTTTTTTGGCTAAACGACAACTTCCAGCAATCCGTTCAAAACATCTTTTTTTTCTAATTTCTTAATAGTATTATAAGCCATAGTCTTCTTAAACCCGTCTTTTTGAGTTGTAGCCACGTATTAAGTCTTACTTTTTCATGATTTTCTTTGTAGAACTCATACACAGACTCTCCATTGAGTTTTTATTTAGATTTTTGTTTTTAGCTATTTTTCATGGATAGACAATGAGACTAAACTTTTAAAAAACCATTTTCCTTTTTAAATATAGAGAAATATTAGTTAAAAATTAAAATTAAAATTTAAAAAAAATATTTATTAATTAAAAACTCTTAATCATCAAAAAGTACAAAAAAGAACAGGCCAAATATATTTTAATTTAGAAAAAGTTTAAAAAGTAAAGAAAGGATTTTAACTTCATATGACCTTGATAAAGTTATATAATTGTTATTTTAATTTCAAGACAGTTTTTTTTTATTCATATCCCGTTAATTACAAGCAATAACTTGAAAGAATCTATCACTTAAACAGATCATGGGTCTAAAGAAATGTGTGCAAATGTGCACGCTTTATGAGCTTATTAGCTTTGAGTCGATTAGTGAAATCCATTGCCAACTCAAAATAATTTTTCTGGAAATAATTTCTTAAATATTTAAATATTTAAATATTTAAAAAGTAAAGAAAGGATTTTAACTTTTTAATTTCTCATTGTCAATATATTTCTCAAAATAATTTCTCACTTATTTTAACAATTAAGAACCCTTATAGTCCAGTGGTTTGTCTTTTAGTCATGCAAGCAGAGGATCCATGGTTCGAACCTCGCTGAGGAAGAAAAAATCTTGAAAATATCTCTGTATTTCGAGATGCATGTTAAACATTAGAAAGTTAGATTTTTTTTATACCATTAAAGCCCGATGTCAGTTTCGGGTCAATTTGGCCTGGCAATCATTTATTGATTGTTGACCAGAAATAATCAGATTTTTTTTTAATTTTATTAAGTCAAATCTTTAAATTCAAAAGTTTATTGTTTTAAAAAGAAACAAAGTCTCTCAGAAAGTTTTAATTGACAGAGTTACCCAAGCAGTATTTCGTTTTTGCATTTGAAAAAAAATTTCATTTAAAAACAATAAATAATTCTGAATTTTTTTTAAATTTAATTTAAGTCAACAAATAAGTAGGGTCAAATTGATCTCTGGGTCTTAATGTATTTTTTTTGGATATTAGCAAAAATTAAAAAAAAATAAAATTATAAAATTTAATAATAAATGAAATTTGAATAATGTTTTTTTGAAAAACGAATTTAAGTGAAAAAAGAGTAAAATTCAATTTATATCGAAGTTTAAATCCTGATATCGATTACCATATGAAAAAATTTGTTATCATATGGACCAATATATCATCCTTTATGTAATAAAGAATTATTGTATAAACGAAATGAGATAATGAACAAAAGAAACCTTTCATTCGGGACTTACTGTCTCGTAAAATATTGCTAATATTTTTTTATCCATAGAATTTCCTACAAATTAGAAATTACCAATAAATTATATTATCTGTATAAAATTTTATATTATATCAATCATCTTTTAATGGTCGATTTTTCTTTTAGGTGAAATACCAATTTTTATATTATTTTTTCATTTAATTTTAGTTTTTAATTTGTTTAAGAAGCTTGAATCAATAATACTAAAAAAATATGGTTCAGTAAGAGACCATCGACTAAGCATCGACGAATAATAATTATAATAGTATTTAAGGAAAAAAAAAATCGAAATTCTCCAAGTAATTCTTTTTAATATAAAAGAGAAATTTTAAAATAAATTTTTAGTAGCAATTGGTTTCGTCTCTTATGTGATGACTAATTACGTTACTGAAATAATAAATATCGAGTTGGTGACTTATTTTTTTTGCTGGTTGCCTAACCTCCGGTCACATAAAATGTCATCTTCAACTAAAAAAATTTACTCGCATAAATCTTTTTGATTTTTTTGTCTTTAAAAATTTTAAATAAAAGTTTTATTCAATTTACTCATAAATAAACAATGTTGATTTAGAACATCGTTAAATATAAACTAGACAAATTTACTTAAATAACTTCGAAGTAGTTTCAGATGAAAAGCATCTTGTAATTAAAAAAGCTTTGAACATCAAAATTGTCCGGTTAATGATCAACTGATGAAAAATAAACAGAGATTACAAGAGTATATAAAAATAAGTATATTTTATTTTCATAATAGTTTGATTTTTTATTTTCGGTATTGTAAAATTTCATGTAAATTTTCAATAAAAAAGAAAAAAGTGAGAAATCTATGCTCTAATTATTTAAAACTTATTTTGCAAGTAAAAAAACTTTTGTTTCACCAAATGTTTTCTAAAACTGATTACGAATTTATTTTTAATAATTTTAAACAATGTGCAATTTCGAAAATTTTTTAAATTGGTCTATATTACAGTCTTATCAAATTTAATCATTCAAATAAATCCTATCCTTTTTATTCCCAAAATATGATTATATAAAATTTTAATTTTTTTTAAATTGTAAGCTCGAAATCTAAAATTACATTATGAAATACACAATTACATGATGTTAAAATAGTCAAAGGAAGTTTTTTTAAAATAGTTAAATTAAATAATTAAAAAAGAATACAATTTTTTTTAAATTTTCTTAAGAAGATCAAAAATAATAAATCAATAAAAAAATCAGACAATCTAAAAATAAGAAGCAAGTTACATTTTTTTAAGGAACAATGGACTTAAAATTTATCTAAAATAAAAAATGGTTTAATTTTTTATGTTTGAATTACAAAATGTATTCAAAAAAATATTTGAAACATCGCACTTTTTCAATGTTATTTCAACATTGGATACATTTTGTAATTCAAACACAAAAAATCAAACCAAATATTTTTTAATTTATTTTTTTTTATTCATGTTTGTTTTGATGTTTGTTGAGAATCTTATTTAAATCTCCCTAAAAGTTTTTCTTTCTATTTCTTATCTGTATTGATCCAATGATGATTTTATTTGGATTTTGATAAGGATTTTTTTACACAACCTACACTAATAAAATGTTTATTTAATACTCAGAATTTCGTAATAATTTTCTGTCATTTTTGCATCCATATTAATCAATAAATAACTGTAGTTTTGTCAAAAATCTAGCATTTTTTTAAATTTTAAAGAATTTAAAAATTTGTAAATTCTCTGCTTCAGCCCATTATGTTTACAATTAAAACAAAAACTAAGCAATCTAAAAACTTAATTATTTTAATCTTTAAAAAAAATTTTAAAATCAAGATTGTTGTTTTTTTTTTAAATATCAAAATAAAAAAAAAGCTCCTAAGTGATAAAAATAGGAATTAAATTAATTTTTTCGTAATTTATTATGTAATATTTCAACTTTTCCCAGTCGATTTAAGGATTAATAATTTATTCGTCTATAAAAAAAAAAAGATCTATTAGAAAGTCGGAGATAGTTTAAAGAAAAACCTAAAATTTAATATATTATTTTTAATTTGATAATTTATTTCCTTCAATGATAAAAATTAAATCAAAATCTTAGTTTTTGTTTAAAAAAATTTCAAAACCCCACACGTTGCAACGCATAGTATTTAGGCAACAATTTTAAAGCTGTATTAGCATTTTGGCTTTTTATTTTCTTGTAAAAAATAAAATGAATAAACTTTACTAAATATATTGAGATAATCAGCCTTATTTTTCTTCTCAACTCAATTCTATAAATTAGAAAATTTAGAAAAAACTAAATAAATTAATTTTTAATATTAAAATAAAGAAAACTTAAATATTTTATAAGAATTTTTTCAATCAAATTAGTCAATATTTGCCAAAAATAAATGTATTGTTAATTTCATCAAGCCGACAAATTGTCAATAGCATTTTTTTCATTTTTGACTAAGCGATTTTTTGGTTCTTGCTCGAATTTATGAAATTTCCGTTCAATTAAGAAATCAAAATTCTTATTATTTATATTTATGTCCATTTATGAAAATCTAATCAAGTTTTATTTTACGGAAATCAACAATCAACTTATTTTAAACATACAAAAATTAGGGTATATCTTAATTTGTGATGAATAATCATTGAGGAAGCAGTCCTAACTAAATTGAGTAAAGATTGGACAGAATCTAATTATATTAGTCTATCATTCATGAAAATAAAAAAAAATATACAAAATCCAGATTCTAAAGAGCCTAGTACTTTATTACATTTCATGTAGTACTGGATATAAATTTAGCTTGTAAACTCTTGAAAATTGCGTTTCTGTTTTCTTAATTAATTTCCATTTTCATCTGCTAATGTCTGCTTTAAACCAGAAATCGATTAATTTTTATTTTCGTGCCCAAATCAAATGGTTTAATTTTTTCTCTCATTTGAAATAGTGATATGCAGCAGACTGATTCAAATTTCAAATGGTAAAATTTGTTGAAATTTCTCAAGACTTGTTTCAAGTAGTCATTGATTTCGTGTTATAGAAAATTTGATTTTTGAAATTGTGATGGTTTTGAGAGTAAATCTATTTTATTTTTTCTACTTTTTAGTAAGGCCATATAAATCCATGGGCAAATATTTTGCTCATTTTTTAAATAAACCAAATTTGTGATACTGCAATTAAGAATTTATAAGAACACTTTTACTAAAATTTTCTTATACTATTTTATATTTTAATTGTAGTTTGCAGTGGTTTTGTTTCAATGAGGCTACAATCAATCAAATGGAATATCTTAAATAGAGTTGTTTTTATTTCTAGAGTGGGAATCTAGTTCTTATTAATTGATTTCAATTTTGACTCTAATTCATTTATTTAGAATTGAAAATTTAACTTAAGGGCTTAGAGACTTTAGTGTGAAAAATATTTAAAAAAATCGTACCTTAATTTTAATATTTAAGAAGCACTCTGCCCGTCAGGTTATCTTTGTAACTCAATAGCTACAAGTGCACAATTAAGCTAAAACCATCTGCTTTGGTTACATACTTTAATTTTTAGTATACAAAAAATGAAATCTATATACTAGCTAGTTCTAATTAGTAACACAAAAAGCTAATTTATAAAGAGATGGTCAGCATTTTCATAGACAATTATGATAAATTTTCTACCAAAATTCACCGATAACATTTTTATCTTATATTTTTTCGGGGTTTTTAAATATTAACCTTGAAGTTAAATGTACCGAGTAGATTTTTTTATTATTAAATAATATTAATTTATAGCATTTATTAAAAATACTTATGAAATAGAATATTCATTTGCAAATAATTAAAATTTTGTAGAAAAAAATATATTAGTTTCTGCTTGTAAAAAATTTAAAGCTTTTTTTTCCATTGTATTTCCAAGGTTAGTATTTATTTTGTGTTTCCTTATTTTTTAATTTTTGTAATATTTTTTTGAATTATGGTAATTGAGTTTAGGGTCAAGAAACCATGGATCAATGGCAGCTAAATTTATTTTCTAAAAGTAAATCGAAAATTCCGATAAACTGAGCGAGAAAAAAAAATTAAAAAATTTTGACCTTAAAAATAAATATGATAAGGACAATCAAATAACATTAACTCACTTAAAATTATTTTGACAAGAAAATTCTATTAACTTTTGAAGCTTAATTTTATTAGATTAAAGTTGAAATTGAAGATAACTAATTTTTGCTAAAAGTAAATTAAGCATTTCTAAATAAATTATTTTTTAAATTAAATTTTATTGATTTATTTTGATGTGAATTTCGTCAGTAAAAGTTTTTTGCTATCTTTTTTTTTCCAATTTGAAAAATTGGTCTATTGTTTGATAATTGGGATTAAAACGCGACATTTTGTGTCGGAAATCAGTAGGTATCAATCGAATTTAGAAAAGACATGAGACTGACAGACTAAAACAAAACTGAGGTTCAATTAGTAATAATTTGCATGAAGCCAAAATCAAACAAAAATCAGTCTAAACAATTGAAAATTTAATTATTTTCAGAATTTTTCAAACTAATTAGGTTTTCTGTTACACTTGGTCTATACACAAAAAATGTTTACATATTTCAACTTGTTTATTTGGTACCATTTAACTGCTAGTTCCTAAAAATCAACACCATAAACATACACAGTATGAATCAAATTTATAAAACCAAAATCCGAATTGATTGCTAATTGTCATTGAAAAGATGCAACTATTTTACACTACAAGATAAGATAAAAAAAATTCAAGTCAAATCGAACCATATGAGATTGAGAGACAAGAACAGTTTTTGTTTACATAAAGTTTATAAATAAATAATGCATGTGTAGGATATAAATGCAGGGCTAATTAGAAAATATATTGTTAGTTTCAATTTTTTTGATTAATTAAAAATTCCTTTAAAAATTTAACCAAAAGATTTAGAATAAAGAACTCGGTATGTGCGTATGTTTTTGATATACCTTAAAGGTTAGGAATAAATAATTTAGGATATTTAAAATATTTTCGAATCTTAATAGGATTAAATCAATGATCTGAATCTCTTTAGTTTTAAGTTTCTTTTATTAGCCTTTCAAAAATTCAAATTTAATTAATTAATTAATTTTATATTTGTCATTTCTTTTTTAGATTTTCTTTGGATAGTATCTTAATCCATCAAGTCAAAATTCACTCGCTTGACAAATTATTTTCGTGTAACAGTTTATTATGATAGGTCCTGATCGATTAAAAATTAATGACCAGTCTAAACAATAAAATTTATACCAAACAAAAATTCATCCATTATTTTTTCCAATAAATAATTATACAACAAAATGCATAGGCTCACCATCTGCATTAGACCAGATTAAATTAATTTAAATACCAGAGGGATAAGATTCTAAGAATTATAGCCCATAAATTCTGTTTTACTACAAGAATTTCAGTCTATATATTAAAAAGGCTATAACTTGTTTAAAATTAAAAAAAAAAAACAAATTAAAACAAAAAATGTTCTACATTTACTTAATTTCGGTTTCGATTTCTTTTTACTTTTTTTGTTTTTTTTTATGCAGTCTAAGTAAATTTAGTGTTTTCTTTTAAGGGATTCACAAAAGAGGGTTCAATAAAAGGCTATAAATCAATTTTTTTTTAAACTAGGCATTGTCAGATTGAGTACAAAATTGAAAAAAATATTTCCTTTTTTGAAAAAATTAAAGATTCTCAAAACAGAATTACGCCAAAATTTAATATGCCAAAAAAACAAAAATAAAACATTCATAAGATCAGATTTTATTGAAATAAAAATTAACAAAATATCTTACTCAAGGTAAAATCAAAAACACTATTTAGCAACTTTTTGAATTTTTGATTTTAATTTAAAAAAAGGAGACTTTTTTGTTCAATTTGTACTAAATTTGTACCCTTTTTAAAATAGTTTTTTTTGTTTAAAAAAATTCGAAATAAAAATTAAATTAAATTTTTTTAGATTGTACATTAAATAAAAACGGAATCTTAATTTAAATTTTATCATTTTTTTAAAAGAAATATCATTTTATTTATTAATTTGAAATTTTTTTTTTTTGAAAATCAAAATTAAAAAAAAGAATTTCCTCAGATTTTTTTTTAATTCCTTCACATCAACGAATTTCGTTTTTAAGTAAAGTGAAATAAAAAAATAAGTTTAAAACAGATTGTGTTATATGTGTATTGCTATTCTGCAATTCACAGTTGGATATGGCACTGTGGTAAGCTTAGCCAACAAGTCAAACTGCTTTGGACATATCAAAACAATTGAATCAATTTTCTAAGTTTAGCTCGAGAAAGTGTAAGAAATAGTTTTGTTGATTACTTGAATTCCAAATTTTTTCTATCCAAAAAAGCATGAAATTTTGTCACATTGGAGGATTATCCAAGTCGGATTGTTGATTTTTATCATATCCAGATATGTCTCGGTATGCTACCACTAAGGAGATAAATATTGTTCGATTGATTTTATCTTCATAGTTCATTAACTCTAGGTATGTACATATTAATGAAGTCACAGTCGAAAGATATTTAGAATATTTTATCTACACGTTATTGTAGATGAAATCCTACACTTGTAATTTATATTCATTTATTTTGAAATTAATTTAAATGACATAAAGATTAATGGAATTAATATTCTTGTCAGGAAATAAATTGTGAAGTTTTGATTTTAGCTCGTTTGTAAGAGATAAATTAGTATTAATGAAAAATCATGAGGAAAAATTTGATATATTTGAACAAATTGATTTTAGTGAACTCAATACTAGGAACAAGTGGAAGCGGATTTAATAAACCATTTAGAAAATAAAAAGGTGTATAGAAAATTTTGTAATCGATTTTTTTGTAAAACATGAAATCAAGCAAGCATAGATTAATATCATTGCAAAATTTATTTTCATTTTTGTTCATGCTTAATTATCTTTTTTCATTTTTCTGCCTTAATAATGATTGTTATTAATCACTTTGCACTAACAACCAAAAGTTAGCCTTAAGAAACGAATCGAAGATCTATAAGCTTATTAAAATAATTCAAATTATTTAATTCAAATTAATAACAAGATCTTGATGTCCTTGGGGCCTATGAATTATTAAACACATCGATTATTCGGTTAAGATTGACTTTTTCTTTTGTTTGAACAGACTCATCTATTTCGTCAAGTAATTCACTTAAACAAGTACTCAATTAATTAAGGGTTTGAGGAAATCTATACTTGAGAGGATTATCAAAAAGAACCAGCTTGAAAAAAATGACTTTTCTTGAGGAAAATGCTTTCAGGTTGTCCGTAAATGGCCTTAATTAATGTTTACCCCTTAAAAAAATCACTCAAGGCTTTATATAATTCAGTTTTATTTTTGATTTAAATAATTTAATGAGGCAAAATGTATATAATTTAACATTTCCGTATCTTTAGTTTTTTTTTATAATATTTTTTGTGTAATATTTTAGAAATCAAAAAAACTTACTTGATTTTCTGAAAAATTGAACAAAAGATATTCGAAAATTTGATGACTTAGTAGGCTAATATTTTAAGTTAAAATTAAAATCCTAATTTGATTTTCTTTTTTATTGAATTTCTTTTTTTCTTTTGTTGAGTTATTGAATTAAAATTTTAAAATGTACCGAAAAAAATTGGGAAAAAATTTTGGCTATTCTAAAAGTCTTTGTTCATGAATTAAAAAACCAAAATTAAAAGTTAAATAAAAGACTTAAAGGTCCAAGATTGAGGATTAAAAATAAGTTTTAAAAAAAATTCATTTTAATTTTATTTTAATATTTTTATGCCGAGAAAAGTTAGATTTTTCGGATTTTAGAATTTTTGAATTTTAAAAACTACTAATAAACACGAAAGATTTTAGGACATGTACAAAAAGGGTGACGATTTTTACATGGTTGTTAATGCATGAGCCAAAGTCAAGAAATTAAAGAGTAATCAACACTTAATCTTCCAAAGGCTTAGACTTATTCCATCGAGTAGTGCATTCGAAAAGAAAATTTATTTTATGAAATTTTATTTTATTTTAATTAATTAAAATCTATGTTGCATTAATTGTTTTTTTGAAAACAGGACTTGGCTTAGGTTACTTCATTATTTTCACTAGCAAAATTAGACAAAAAATAATTTAATAAATTTTTAAAACTGGTAACTAAAAATCAATTTTTTACGAACGAATATTTTGATGAAAAGTAGCCAACAAAAAATATTTAATATATTATTTTAGGAAACTTTAAAAATAAAATTTATAAGGTCTTTTTTTAAAGCCAGAAAGTGTCAATTCAAAACTAGTCTGACTGGAATAGCAACGAAGAGTCAAACTTTTCGAATTAAATTAAATGAAATAAAAATTCAAAATTTTATTTTAAGACTTTTTTCTAATTGAATTTTAATAAATTTTTTGTTTACAATTGACTTAAACTGTCTAGGCAAAGCACACAAACTGTGTAAGTAATAAATATATATATGAATTGAGAACAAAATTTTTATTTTTAATTATAGACAAAATTATTTAAATAATTATCAGTCTAAATTTAAAATGATGTCCAAAGCAAATAGCACGTTTATAAAACAGTGTAATTTTCTTTTAGATTGATGTGTCCACTAGAGGATAAATAAAAATATTCAAAGGTAATATTTACAAACGATGGTTTAATATTTATTTAACTAGATTTAAATCATAAATAAGAATTTGTGATTATTTGTAATTAATACTTTAGCGTTGCGATTTGACTTGTAATTTAAGACATTTTTTAAACCGGGTCCATTTGTTTTTATTTAAATGCCTTGTCAAAAAATGACTAGTCACAGAAAACCGGTCGAAACGAGCAACAGACGGTAATCGGAGAAACAGTTTTTAATACTAACAAAAGAATAAAACAATAGCACGAAAATGAATATTAAAATTCAATTTAAACACCTTTTATTTTTGAGGCCAATTCCCAGAAAGGAAAATTATTAATCATGAAAGCTAGATTTAAGTGGACACACAACTGTCTTTGGGGAATCGAATATCGATTAAATTCCGATTCAATTATCTTCATGAATTGAGTTATCAGTTTTTTAAATAGTCCTTTGGGAAAAAGTCTTGGCTAAAATTTCAATATAGCACTTTGTGTGCACGAATTTCTAGCTAGATTAGATTGTCGCCTCTTGGCTAGAGTCGCGCTGCTTGCTGCCAAATTCCACAGCTACAACTGTTCAATTAATCAAATAGATCAATAGTTTTTCTCTCTCTTGTTTTAGCTTTTTTTGTACAATTTTGCTGCCGTATCTATAAATATTTTTTTTCATCGTGAACACTTTGTTAAATGTTTATCATCTAGAAAAATTATTTTGTTTTATTTGTATATCAAATTGAAAGCAGCAAAAAATAAAAATTAATTGAAATTCTTTTTTCAATTAGGAAAAGTTAAAAGTACAGGCATTGAGTTTTATTTGTTTATTGTAAATATTTCCAACAATGCTCTTGAACAGTTTTTAGCAAAGTTGTTTCACTCTTCTGCGTTTTTAATTAATTTGAATATTTCGTAGATTATTGATTTCTAAGTTTTTGATAAGCAATTGATTGAGTTGAAACTTTTCTGCATAGTTTTTTTTTTTTTTAAATATTTTTGAACTTAAGGTTAATTATTGACCGCTCGATTTAATTGTATCTCATTAGGATTTCTTTCATAACACTGTTACTTATTAGCAAAATTGTTTCATTTAAAAGATTATAAATTTTTTTAGCATTTAACCAAGCAATAATACTTAATTAGTAAATTTGATGAATAGCTTAACTAAATGGAACTATTTAGAAACTATGATTTTACCGAAGATATTCTATAGTTATTTTCGAATTTCTTTCAAATTGTTTTTAATTTTATTTAGAATTTTTTTTTTCTAGAGCATTCATATTCAACATTTTTGTATAAAGATAAAATTAAGAATCTCTCTTCTTAAAGAATAGAATTTCTGTGGATAGTGGTTCCTAGACCCTAGGAGTGGAAAACCGGTTATATCAATTGAATAAAAAAATTTTTTATTTTTTTTATTTTTCATTTCTTTAATTAAATGATAAGCAAAATTTCAATTTTGATTTGAAAAATTGAATTTTTTTTTAGGTTCATTAAATTAATTATGAACGGGGTCTCATTCCTAGTGGTGCCAAATGTTGCTGGGTAGTTCGATCCGGCAAGTATTTTATTATTTCACTAAAAAACTAAAAAGCATATGGATCTAGGTTTAAGAAATTTGATAGAATTATGATTATATGTTTTGGTTTATGGAATTTAATGCACGATTCTCTTATCTATTAGGACCCGATTTTGGTTTTTAACGTAAGTTTTGATCCAAAATATTTTTAGAAAAAGTCAAAATAATTTCACAGAGTAGTATTACAGATAAAATCTATATAAATTCATAAAAAAATTATTTATTTGAAAAATCTTTTCAAACGAAGGATTTGAAAATATTTTTATCTCAGTTTTAATCATTTGTATGAATAACAGAACCCAAAGACACTAAGTGTGCTTGGTGATCTGTCCATTAGGAACTGCAGCAATACAGAATCTGTTGCTTCCATGAATACGAAAATCGTCCAAATTGATTAAACTTTTTTAAAGCTTAGGATTTTAAAACCATCTAGTTGCTTTGCTCGCAATTTTTTGGTGGTATTACCATGACATGATCTACTACAACACATTTTTTCCCTTCTCAATTAATTTCAGAAAAAAGACTCACTTCTTTTCTTTTTGTTTGTCTTGTAACGTGGTACTGATTGTTCCTGTTTGAAAATTTTGTGTTTATTTTTTTGAAAAATAGATTATACGATTTACTCCGGGGCAATTTAGAGCAGTTTTAGTCCCCTTGTTTGCAGTAAAAAAGCATTAAAAAATTTTGAAGTGTTTTTTTAGTATTTAATTTATTTAATTTTAATTTTTAATTTATTTATATTGTAGGTATTTTAAACTTATCTGAGAGAATGGTATCATAGTTTATTTCTTCTGCAACCAATTTAAGAATTGATCTTGACGAGATTTTTAGAGCTTTGTGGAAAGCTTGTTTTAATCGAAACTCTGAGAATTACGTTTTAAAATATTTGAAAATTTTTCAAGTCTCAAACTTTAAATTAAAGAATTAGTGTTATTGTGTGACATTATGCCTAGTTCGGAGATACATTCAAGTCTTTTGTTTTCTTTTAAATGATGCTTTAATGGCAAAATGTTTTAAGCTTTAATTTTAATGTATTTTGTTTAAAGTCTTGATGAAGCTTATTCTGATTCTGAAAACATTCTATTCATCTTTCGACTATGAACTTTGAAGGGGCTAAGTATCTCAATTTATAAAATTACATTATATTCAAAAAAAATTATTTTGTGAAAAATCAAAGTATCATAGAATTTGTAGAAATTTAAAATTCTTTCAAAATTAAAATCAACTTCGTAGCTTTTCGTTGTATTTTTTCTAATTCCTTCTTATTCTCTTTCAAATAAGGATTCCAAATACCAACTATTTATTCAATAAATGGTGAACAGCAGTTTAACTTCACTAGCGTCAAGAAATTTTAGGTTTTTCCAAATCATTCCCAAAATCTTATTCGCTCTGCAAGAACAGCAGCTAACTTTTGGACCCTATTTTTAAAAAATTTGAAAAAACACACCCAAAAATCCTTTTCCAAATTTTTTTTGTCAAATGACTTTGTTCCATGCTTATCAAAAATTGTGTAGGCACACTGAGGATTTTTTTCTCCAATATGCATAACTTCACAGTTCTCTATCTTTAAATAAGTCGCCCAAGCCATCTCCAGCTGGAAACAGTTTTTATTTGGCTTTGAAAAGATGAGTTATTCTCAAAATAGAAAACCGCTGCTATGGTTTTTATAACATCAGCATAGACTTTTGCTCCACTTCTTAAAGATTCTGAAGCTTTAATTTTAATTTAATTTGTAGAACCTCTTGAAGAAACTTGTTCTAATTCTTAAAACCATCTTTGGACTATGGGTTTTTAAGAAGCTTAGTATCCCAATATAAAATGTCATAGGTTATTGCAAATTTTATTATATTCAAAAAAAATTATCTTTCTTTTTTGCAGAATCAGAGTCCCAAAGAGTTTGTTTAAACTTCCATATTTGGGGTATTTTTTTATTTTTATTTCTAAATTATAGCATTTAAAAGATGTCTAGAAATTAATTTTAATTTTTTTAATTTTAAATTGCAATGGCCATTTCAAGAAACTACTTTTTCAGTCGAATCTATTAAATTATCAAAATTTAAGGTTATTTCAAAATACTTGTATATTTATTCATTTTTTTTGCAAAATTTTGTTAAAAATAGCTAATCAATAAGAAAATTGAATATATTTTCTTAGATTTGAATAGAATCCGGATTAATTGAAAATGTTTATACATTAAAGCTTTTATTTGTTAATTAAAAAATTTGAAAAAAATCTGATCAATTATTTGAACAAAAGATTAGAAAATAAATGTTGTTTAAATAAACTTCAAGTTAAACAGTAAGAAATAGAAATGTACAAAAAGTTCTAGATGCAAATTTTTGTTTTTATGTCGTGAATTAAAATCTTTTAATGGAAGATCGTAATCTGTTAGTAGAAACTTTGTTTTCTTTTGCATAGATTTTGTAATAAAATTTTTTTCTACTAATGTAATTAATTCTCTAGATGAGTGCACATTTACAATTAGCTAAACAAAAAAAAAGAAAAGAGGTTTAAGAGTTGTTACACAATTTGATTTAATGCTTGACTAGTGCTAATTTTTTTAAATAATTAAAGTCGGATTAGAAAGTGATTTGTAAACAAAAATATTTTAAGATTATTTCAAATTATCCATTGTTTGTGTTCAATGACAAGTATTGTTCAATCGTTGTTCTATAAATATCCTGTTCTTCTATTATTTGAATCAATTAATCGGAACATTGACTCCAACAATACAACTTGTTCTCTACAACAACAAAAAACTCTGATTGCCATTATCTGATTTGAATCGATTCATTAAACCTAATAATTAACTTTTCCTTTATTCTCAGTTGTTTTTCAATTTGTAAGAATTTTTTATCTATTCATTGAATAGAACCGATGCCAGAGCTTTTCTTTCTACTTTGTTCTCATGTTCGATTGAATCGGATGAATGACAATAAGTCAAATTAATTTGGTTTGTTAAAATCTTTTTGATATAAGTACACCAAGGCCGACAGAGAAAGGCAAAAATCAATCAGATTTTAACTTTTAAAGTAAAATCTGATAGCAATCTCATTGTTGTTGCCTAAACCCCAAATATAGGTATTCTCTCATTGATCGTATTCTAATCAAGATAAAATCTTATTAGTTTTTTTTTAGTATTTAATGATCATATCGCAGGCAATCTCTATCCGATCATAGTTTTTTCTAAATGTCAAATTCACTACCTGTCTTAAGAAATGGAGGAAATAATAGTGGGTCAGTCAAATAGTCTTGGGCGGCGAGTCATTTTATTTATTCATTTCCTTCAAGTTGAGATGCGTGACTAAAATATGGTGATATATGCTTTCAGAGTGAACCTTGAATTTTTCTGAAATACAGTTTTGATATTTTGATTCCACTGGCCATCTAATGAACCAAATAGCCACAGTCTATTAGTAAATTATCAACTAGAAATTTAATTACTTGGTTTAATTTCGATTAAAATTTCTAATCACTGATCAATTCATGCCTAATATACTATGCTAAGTTATTTAGATAAAATATCAAATCGCTATAAAATTAAAAAAAAAAGCTCTATTTATTTGTCTATTTAGCATTAATTTGAGAGAAAAAAAAACTTTATTTTGTGTACAGATTTTTTTAGTAAACCATTGCTAAAAGTGAATTTTATTGATAAGTTTAATATTGGATATTAGCTGTTAACTATTAATGGAATTGATCGCTTTTAGCCTCGAGATTGACTAGAATGATTAGATAATTCTATGGGTAAAGGGGATTTAATAAACAGAAACAAAAAGGACAAGTAATGCAATCATTAATAATGTTTTTATCAATTGATATTATAGTATTTAATCATAAAATAAATGCCATTTTTCATCCTATCTTTCTTTATTTTATAATTTATTTGTTCCGAAGAAGATATTTTTAATTAAAACACCATGAGCGAATTTAGTTGTTTTTTTATTTGCGTTGTGTTGGCTACCATTTTGAATCGATAGCATTTTAAGCATGAGATAGTAGCCCTACAAGGTAAATATTAATCAACAATGAAAAAAATTAAGTGTTAGTTTAATGATAATATTCAATCCATAGAAGTATGCTTGATACCCTATTTTTTAAAGAGATAAATATTTGTTTTAGTTCACAAATTGAGTTTTATTCAAAAAGAAAATTAAGTTTATCAATAAAATTTTAAACTTTTTATTAAATAATTGTTTTTGTTTTTTTTCTATTTTTCAAAAATTTGGTAACAATAGAACAGAACGCTAAAAAGTCTTAATTTATTTTTCTAGATTTAACTTCAAAAAATTTTAAATGACTTTGAGTTACAAAACTCCCTACATCATTAGCCTTTAATTACAAAAAGTTTTTAGAGTTTTTGTTTACAAGCTTAAAAGGAAATAAAATACGTTTGAAAAATAAAAATATCTTTAAACCATCAATTCATTTATTGTTCTCCATTACCACAGAGGTGCGTTCTATTTCTGTATTTCTAAAACTGTTATCAACATTTAATTCAAAAAGTTTACTCAACTTTTTTTCTAGAGGTTAAAAGCTGATTTTTTTTATATAGTGCATAACTGAATAATTAATATTTAATTTATGGTAAAATTTTTCAAATTAAACAGAAACTAAATCCCTTAAATAACCATTTTAATTTTCGCTAAAGTCACATTTAAATTTATTTAAAAAAAATCTTTTAGTAAATAAAAAACCAAATGAAGATTTTTTAAAGAATTGAGATAAACATTAATAAAATAGGACAATATGGTCATATTTTTGTATTTTAAAACAAATCCCGATGAAAAGGGTAATTTTTCAATAAAAAATATTTTAGAGTGGTAAATTTTGCCGAGATTATGCACATCACTAGCAGACTTTTTTTCATTTAAATTTTATTCTCTTCTATCTTCTATATTCTAAATTTGGTAATTTTAATAATTCGAGAACATGATAGCAGACTTTGCATTTTTAATAAAAACAAAATTTATCAAATTTTCTTTTTCCTATCATGAACTTTTTATTTAAACGTGGTAATTCAAGCAAGTGGTCGAAAGGAAGGACTAAATTCCATTCCATACAACCTGGGATTCAATCCCAAACTATATTTTTAATAGTAAAAAAATACTAGCAGACTTTGACATGCAACTGTGATGCAACTGTGTTTGTTGCACCATGATACATTTTAAAGAACCGGTTTTTAAGCTATAATTTTTTCGTCACATTGTTCTGTTTTTTTTTTACACAAATTTTTTCTTTAAAACATTTTATTTAATAAAATTAAAGGTTGTTATTTTTTTTTATATTTTGGCATATTTTTTTGCCAAGATGATTCGCATATTACAAGGTAATCTCGTTATGCAAATCTTTAGATCAAACATGTGGCAACAGATCGTATCTAGTTATTAATGGTCGAACAAGTATCTCAAATTTGATAAAAATCACTAGTGAGAAATCAACAAATTGTTCTACTTAGGGAAAATCAATTGTTTGGGAATAGGCCGACGTCGGCTTTTGCATTTTATAATTTGATTTGAACACGTCTTAATTACAAAGAAATAGGTAATAGAAATCAAAGTTTGCTTTTTATATTATCACTGTGATTAATTACAATTTGGCAAATATATCGCATTGTAATCAATATCCGATGCAACTATGCACACAAAAATTTAGTTTAAATAATAATGATACTTTATGTGATTAAATCAAGCGGTCAACTTAAAGCAAAACGTAAATACTTGCTGAAAACATGCTGAGCAAATAAGAAATATTTATACGCTTGATGTTAAATATTTCCAGTTTCCTCCTTTAAATCTACATTAACTAACTTGTTCGAACAGGTTCATGAAGCTATCAAGTTACATTTCCTCTTACACTAGATCTATAAATAAACTACTTTCTTAATGTTTTAGTTTATTCACTTGTAACAGATGTATGAATAAATCGAACGTTCGATGCCACTAGGTGTCTAATTTATACCATGAATAATTGCTGTTTTGATAACTCATCCGATCTCGATCCAAGTCTGTTACGCTAAAGCGATGAGTAATGATGATAAGAATGGAACACCAGGGGAGATGAAAGACAATTAATTTACGCAATTCTTGGACCGTGAAGTCCACCACTATATATTTCTAGGCACTTTATCTCAAGATATCTCAAGGACTTTAAGAAAAAAATTCTCTTTTTAAATTCAATTTTCTTTAAAATAAATTAATCAAAAATTTTCGGATTTTTTTTCTCGAAAGAAATAAGTCTAATAAATATTTGAAGTATTGTAAGTAAATTTTTTCTTTAAAATTAAAATTTTTTAAAAAATTTTCACTTTTTTTTCAAAAAAAAATAATAATAAACAAAAGTGTTAGTTGATGAAACTCCAATTTTTTTCCTCAAGAGAAAAAAAATATTTGCAGGATTGTAAAAAATTTTTTTTTTTTTAAATTAAAATTCATTAAAAAATTGCCAGATTTTTTTATTCATAAGTTTTCAGTTGTGGCCATTTAATTAAGGAAATTAGTATTTGATGTGTCTGTCAAAAAATTTCATTTTTATTCTGAGAAAGACGCTTTTAATGAATGGGACACATCCTGTCTTTTCGAAAAATAAAATAAATGCTCTTTAAAAAAAAAGGTCAATAAACTCTGATTACAGGAAAATTATTTTTTAAATTGTTGCCCATTTTCCACTTGATCTAAATCACCAAGCAAATTTATAAACAAATGGTTATCATGTTACAAAAAATTTAAATTTTCTTGTTTTTTTTATTTAGAGTTTGTTTTGTCTTAAATGTTCGATTCGGAATATTAATTAGAAGTAAATCTGGGATTTTAAACTGTTGGATCTTCAAATCATTTTGAACAAGGTTAAAAATGAACTGGACAAATTTATTAATTCTGTGCTGGATAATGGTCACCGGGAGTGAGGGATTGGAGATGCTCAGAAAACGACTTCCGGATGCAATTTTGATCGGAGCCAAAAAAAGTGGGACTCGAGCTTTGCTCACATTTATTTCAATTCATCCAAATGTGAGTACTGCTAATCCAGAGATTCATTTCTTTGACAAGTACTACCATTTGGGTATTGACTGGTATCGGTCCCAAATGCCCTTTGCCAGTCAGAATCAAATTGTGATCGAAAAAACCCCTAAGTATTTGGTGGACCCAAAAGTTGCCCAGCGAGTATACAAAATGAATAAGAATGTTAAATTAATAGTAATTTTGCGGAATCCGATTTCGCGCGCAATTTCCGAATTCGTGCAAACCCAATGGAAACAAAAGAGAAACATTTTTGATGTAGATGAACAAGCCAGGCGGTTCACTCGTATGCTCTACCAAAACCGTAGAGGCAATTTGACAATAAGAAAAAATTGGAGCGTTATCAGAAATGGAATTTATGTCAAGCATGTTAAAAATTGGCTGAGATATTTTCCTCTAGAAAGTTTTATATTTATTAATGGAGACAATTTGGTAAGAAATCCTCATCAAGAAATGGAAAAGCTTCAGGAGTTTTTGGCCATTAAGCCGATCATCACCGAGCGCAATTTTGTCATTACCAAGCAAAAGAGAGGCTTTCCATGCATCCGCTTGAAGCCTGACTCGGATCGAGTTAAGTGTCTGAATGAACAAAAGGGTCGTCAGCATCCTAAAATTAATCCGAGTGTATTTCAAGATTTGGATGAGTTTTACAAGCCATTCAATAAAGAATTTTTCGAATTAATCGACCAAGAGCCTTTTTGGTAACAACACTTGTGCATAAATTATTTTTTCTTAATTTGATCCGGTTTAATTTTTTATTTTTTCATGTAAATTTCGAACAAAAATTATAAATATTCTGTATTATATTGTTAATATCCAGCTGAATAATTATTTGAACAATTTTTAACTGATAATCTCAAAATTTTTAATAAATTTGTTTCAAAAGTTTTTCTTTGTTTTGATTTAAATCTACGTATAAAAAACTTAAATTTTCAGCACAAAATGAAATTATTCCAAATATATATTTTTATTATATAAAATTCAGTTGACTAGCTTTAATCCATACTATTTAGCTTTAGGACCAAAATTTATACTGCCTCAGTCCTTTCTAAAAACTGATTTAAATATTAATACTATTTTTCTAATAAAAACCAAAATCCAAAAAAATCGTCTTGAAAAAAAGTTAAAAAAATGTTTAATGCAGCTGAATGTAATAGTGCTGGGGAATAATTAAATGGTCAGAAATCCATTCGTAAATGATCTGTTACCTAAACTTGATAGTTGACCATGGACTGTTCAATTCCAGAGGCAAATTGAAGTTCATGATTAAATACAAATTTCAAATCAAATTTTTAGTTTTTAATTTAAAAAAAAAAGAATTTTATCAATTTTTTAATAATAAATGACCAAACTTTATTAAATATGATTTTTTTAATCTTTAGTTAAAAAGAAAATTAAATTAAATTTTATCTGAATTTATCTGCAATTCTTAATCAATATTTTAAATACAAAATTTAACTTTGTTTCGTTGTAATATATTTTAATTAATAAAATATCATATAAAACCATAATTTGTAGGCTTATATTATACTCAGTACCTAATTATTTTTTATCAAGTACCAAAAAATAATTTAGAAGTAACAACTATGTTCTTGCCATGCCTAATAAGTTTTAGTCTTACCTATTTAAATGTAAATTTTCTAGAACCAAAAAAATATTTAGTTTTATTAAAAAAAAAATGTAATTTTTGACGTTTTATAAAATTTTATTAAATATTAAAAAAGAAATAGTAAGATTATTAACGAAAATATAAGAAAAAAATTAAATATTTTTAGTCAATCGAGTTGATCTTTTAACAATAAAATTTTTATTTTCACCTTTTTTGCTCTTTGTCTTTGGTTGTGATACTTCTTGTGGTGGTGGTGGTTATTCTAATGAATCTAATAGTTGTTTTGATGATGTAAATGGTTGTATAGACAATGTTAATGGTTTTACTATCACTTGAAGCATAGGACAGTGCACCGTTGTCTATTATTAACTTAATAATTTTTGGATAATAGTATTTGAATGCTCCTTTAATTCCCATTTATTAATTAGGCATTTTTCTATTCATTAATTTTATCATGAGGTACTTCATAAATTATTTCTAATTGAATTAATTTTTGGTACTAACTAAAATAGTTGTCCCTAATTAGGTACAAAAAAAGTAGTATTATTAAATTATTTTTGTTACTCGTAAAACATATTAGGAACTAATTTTTTTTTGCTTTTGAATTAAATTTTATTTGGTGCTACAAAAAATATAATTAAGTACTTTATAGAATATTTTAGGTACTGAGTAAAATATAAGCCTTAATGTAGATTTTTAATTTGTCTTTAAAGTATTCAAATGAAATTTCTAAAAGAATCAATTAAAAATCATTTGATCATGATCATGAAATTCAAGTTGCCGTTCTCAATCCGAGTTTCATGATGATCTGTAATGAGCTTTACAAATCTAATAATTGTCCCTATTCTATCCTAGTGGATAATGGAAAATTACTATAAAAATTTTTGAAATTAAAACTAATATAAAAATTGATTTGAATTTAAAAAAAAATAAATATTAACAATTGAGACGAAATTTTTTTTGGAGGAAATAAGTCTATTTGATACGAGCACTTTAAAGATGTTCTAAATAGACCAGAATCTAAGAAGAACATGCATTCTGAACCCGCTAGTATTAATATCGAAGTACCAGGCAAAAAGAAAGAATAGGCTGAGGAGAGAACTTGAAGAACAGAAAAAGCCTCGGGTACTGATGAGAGAAATTTTAAAGCTGACTTATAGTAGAAATATCGCATAGTCTTTAAAGGAAAATATGGTGTCAAGAAGTCATATCAAAAGCTTATCGGATTAGCTTCTGAAGAAAGGAGACAATATGATCTGTGAAAATTGGAATGCTACCATTATCAAGAAATGTGTATTGTTGTATAAATCTGAATAAAATCAGAGTAGCATTGGATGGGTTCCTTAGAGAAGAGCAAATAGGGTTTAGCAGATGATGCATAGACCAGATATTTGCTCTTCAAAGCATCAAAGAACAAAGTCTGGAATGGAATAGTCTGTTATTTGTAAACTTCATTAACTTTTAGATAGCCTTTGATAGCATACAACCTTGTGAGCCATATTAAGATCTTATCGTCTACTACAGGACAGCGAAATCGGTGGCACACAAATCGAGTGTGATATAAGCTAATATATCGCATATATATCTTTTTTGTCTATCTTTTATGTTTAGAAGGTGTTTTCTGGTCGAGTTTTTAAATAGCTAGATGTAGAGTCTTTTCTAATCTATCTAAAAATGTAATTTTTATGCCTAAAAGTTAGATTCCGAGATCTACCAGAACGGCTTCGATCAGACACAGAACCAGTATCTGAATATCGTTTTTCAGTTGAAGAGACATTTAAACCTAACAGCTTGGGTATCTCATTTTGCTTTTTATCTACACTTTTTAGCAGACCCACGATCTAACATTACACATTAGTGGGCTAGACACATTTTTTTACCAATTTTTTGGCAAAATAAAGACTTTTTGGTAATGTTATTTTGAAAGGACATGATGATCTGGAGAGTATTTAAAAAAAGCAGTTTAAGAGCACAATTTACTCAAAATTAGAAGATATGTAAGAACTAATCTTAAAGGCATAAAAAAAATTTTTTAAAAATTTTAATCTTGGGTTATTCGAATTTTTAAACTTTTAAACCGACTTTTGTTTTTTTATTTTTATAGGAAGTTCTTATGCACTCAATTTTTGGTCAAATTCAATAAATAAACAGTTTTAGATAAATAAAATAATTAATTTCTAAATTTTTGCAACATACTGTATAATCATCGATTAAAAAACAATATTCATTTATTTTATTTTTTTAAAAAAATTTTTTGGTCAACGACTAAAGACCTACGATTTAGCTCACGGACTAAAGTTGATTTTAAATTATTAAATAAAATAAAATAACTCCATTTACATATAATTTATTCAAAGTTTTTTTATTTAATAAAAGCTTTAATAATTGCTTAACGATAACTGAAATCTACCATAAATTAGCACTAGCACCACAGTTAAAATTTAAAGGAGTATTGGTCCAATTGTTCCAAGTGAGTGGAGAACTAACTAATGAAGCAGAATTCAATTGATTGGTATTTAGATGATTCCAGTTAAGTGGAGCACCGGAAAGTGGAGAGCTATTCCAATGATTCCATGTAAGTGGAGAAGAAGAATATGGAGCGGTATTCCAATGGTTCCAGCTTAGCGGAGCAGAAGCTAAAGGAGCAGTATATGGTAATCCACAAGACATTTTTTTAAATTGTAATAATAAAATTAAAAATTTACTTTTGATTATTTAGTGATATTTATTAGAAAAAATCTAGTAATATTTATAACCATTTTATTGATTATTCGAACGATATTTTAATATTGTGTATATAATGCATGATTGAATGAAAATAATTAATATTGATTAAGTTCAAATAGATCAAATTGTCTTCTCGGATGAATTTTAATTAAAATTTTTTAAAAGCATTTTTTACTTAAACAAAAATGACTTTTAAAATATTCTAATGGAACGAAGTGGTTATAAATATTACTAGATTTTTTCTAATAAATATCACTAAATAATCAAAAGTAAATTTTTAATTTTATTATTACAATTTAAAAAAATGACTTGTGGATTACCATATACTGCTCCTTTAGCTTCTGCTCCGCTAAGCTGGAACCATTGGAATACCGCTCCATATTCCTCTTCTCCACTTACATGGAATCATTGGAATAGCTCTCCACTTTCCGGTGCTCCACTTAACTGGAATCATCTAAATAACAACCAATTGACTGCTGCTCCACTAAACTGGAACCATTTGAGTGCTTCTCCATTAGCTAACTCTCCACTGCCTTGGAACAATTGGAATAATGTTTCCTCAAATTTGGGCTGTGCTGGTAGTTCTGCTTTATGGTAGATTGCTTTCAAAAGCAGGATTTTTTCCCGTACTTTTTTATTATTTTAAATAAAAGGCCTTTTATTATTTGAAATTTTAGTTGAAATTTATTGTATCTTATTTATTCGAAAAAAAATAAGAATAAAAAATGTTTAATTTATTTTGATCCTAAGTTTAATTCATTTTAAACATCAAAATTTAAAGAATTAAAAATATAAATAATATATTTAAAGATAGCCAATTCATTTAGTCTTTGATCTATGATCATGTTTTTTCTTCAATTTTTTGATAAATTTTTTTAATCGTTTAAAAATTTTTGCTTATTCAATCGATCAGTTTAGCAGATGGATTTTAAATTTATTTTAAAACTTTAAGATAGTCTTAGAAAGTATTAGAATCCTTTAAAGTTTTTTCAAAATTAATATAATTGACGAATGCTTTCGAAACTGATTTACTGTTTAAAAAAAACATACAAAACCTTAGTAAAATTTATCAAGATTCAATCAAAAAATAAAATTTTAAAAGCTAGTCATTTTGATTATTTTAACTAGCAATTACTAATTAAAAATCAAAAATGATATAGAAATTTTATTTTTAATGATATATCCGAATTTTAAAAAAACTTTATTAAAAAGAATATATTTTAGTTAGGCTATAAATTCATCATGGTAGTTTGAAACGTCAACAGATCCTTGATTTTTTAAAGCTAATTTCATTTGATCCCAAACCCACGAGTCAAATTTAGAATTTTCAGCTTTTTGCTTTTTTTTTCTTAGCAAATTTTGCTTTCTATAAGATTTCCAAATTTTAATAGTCTTATCCCATGAAACACTTACGATATGATTTCTTTCTGGAATAAAACAAACGTCTCTTTAATAAAAAAGATAAATAAAAAATAATTTTTTTACTAAATAAAACCTTATTGAGTCAAAGTGCCCTGTATTTGTTTGCACTAAATGATATTCGGACATCTCGTATATTTTTATTAAATCATGAACAGCAACAATCAAAACTTCTTCAACAAAATCGACACAAATGCTGTTCACAGTACCGCCACAATTTATTATATGAATTTGTTCACAATTATCGGACTAAAAATAAAAATAAATTAAATAAAGCCAATTAGTAAGAACCTCAGATTGATACTGTCCTTCATTTAAAATGGACAGATAAGGATTTGAATTCAGACATTTTTAAAGCAACGAAGAAGAGAAAAGAGAATATGGAGTATTGAATGTCTATTTGAAAAATTAATCATTTTATAGAAAAGTTTAATGAAGAAAAGATTTTGGTTTTTTAAAGTGAACAAACCAAAAAAGTAAATAAAGAATGATTTTGGAAATGGAGTGAAACACCATTTAATAATAATAATAATAATAATGATAATTGCTACGCTTATGCGTGAAGTCTGGATTAATCAGACTGTAAGCAATATTAGTCACTCAATATGTTATCTAGTTTGTTTTTGAATAAGTCAATTGTTTTCGATTCGATTACCACATTTGTCAGTTTGTTCCAATCGCTAACAACTCTGTTAGCAAAAAAAATATACCTCGGTAAACAATTTTTTGTGAGTTCTCTTCTTAGTTTGTATCGATTACCTCTTGTATTATATGTACTTACACTTACCAAATGTTCGCTATACCAACTTATCTCGTCAAGTCCATTCATGATTTTGTACATTTGTATTAGATCTCCGCGCCTCCTTCTTGTCGAAAGTGTTGTAAGATTCAGTTTTTTGAGTCTTTCTGAATAACTTAGCTCACTAAATCCATTTATTTTTCGTGTAGCTCTTCTCTGTACTCTCTCAAGTGTATCAATATCTTTTTTCAGGTATGGATTCCAAACTGATACTGCATATTCGAGATGAGGCCGCACTAGACTTGTGTACATTTTTTTTATAATATTTGAATCATGGTTACTGAAACCATTTAATACTTGCCCGAGAATTCTGTTTGCTCTTGCTGATGAAGCACATATTTGCTTACAAAGTTTAATGAAGAAAAGATTTTGGTTTTTTAAAGTGAACAAACCAAAAAAGTAAATATAGAATGATTTTGGAAATGGAGTGAAACACCATTTCTAGCATATTCACTTCTACAATGAATTTTTGGCAACTATAAAAGACAGATAATACAATCTAGAAAAAGTTCAGATTCTACCAGCTTAAAGAAATGTTAAAAAACTTGATTTAAAGAGAATTTATGTCTAAAGAGAGATATTAAATAGATAAAAAAAACACAATGAACCTAAGAAGATCACATCATAAGTGACTTGTCCGTGAAATAAATCATAGAGATTCGTCAAGATATAATTTTTTTAACAAACTATTTGACAATGAATCGGAACAGTTTTACAGACACAAAATGCATTGAATGTAAAAGCAATCAGCAGTTTTAAAGCAATTGACAAAACTTGAGGTCTTAAGAATTTTAACAAGCAAAAAATATCAAAGCTATGTTTAATGCAAAGCTTTGTCATTCTGTGTGCTGATAAAGATAGAAAAATCTTTTAATTTACCCATATTCTGACTGTTCCATCTTCCCCTCCAGTTACCCATAACAATTTGCTTTCAATCCATTTAATGCAATTCACTTCGCTAAAATGTCCCTGTAAAGTGTTCAGCAAGACCATTTCGGATCCGTATGTGGCAAATTTTCTAACATAGCACATAGAGTCGGTGCTAGCATAAGCAAAGCAATTCATTTTAGGACAATAGCACATATCCAAAATATTTCCATCACTAGCAAGTTCAACTTCCTCGAAATTATTTACACTTTTGTTTCGGAAAAGATCAAATAGGCGTAACTTGTCCAAGTCCCATATGCACACTCTTCTGTCCCAGCCTGCACTCAGCAAAAATCTATTTGGGTATAAATCAGGGCGGTCTACGACTACCAAAGATGTGACACAACTTGTGTGTTCGCTCAAAATTTTTTTCAACACATAACCCGCAACACGATTGGTGACAGAATCACCATCTTCTGTCTTTGCTTCCTCAGTGAAATCAAAATTAGTTGCATCAAATTCTTCATTGTTTATGCTATCCACACTCTTCAAATATTCTTTATAATATTTAAAATTTTTTTCCTCAGTTTTGGCACTTTCGTCCGTAAATTTCATATTTTTTAAAATTTTCACTGCTTCCTCGTCAAAACAATAGACATAGATGGACGCGTCCTCACAAGCCGTCAAAATATAGTCAAGAGTCTCTACATAAAGAAGCTTCAAAACTACATTTGTTTTTTTTATATTTGCATATAAATCTGTTTGTTGTTTATTTGAATAAAAACTTAAATTTGATTCATTATTATTATCACTTTTTGGAGTATTTTGCTTAGCTTGGCCTTGAATCCGGGATGATTCTTTGGCAACCATTTCACTTTTTAGCAAATTTTCACTCAAATAAACCAATTGATTTGATTGCTTTTGTTCCCATTTGGAAACTTGACCATTCGTGTCACCAGTAAATATTAAAATTGGCACTTTAGATGTAAAACACAAGCTGTCCAGAGTTTGCTTGCATTTGAGTGATGTTAGACACCCACTTGGGTTATATCGATACACTATCAATTGTCGTCTGCTGGTACTGGCCAACATTATGTTGTAGTCATTTAAATACTTTAAAAGCTGTAAATTGTGGTGGCCTTTGGTCTCTTTGACAAATGTGTCAATAAAGTCCGTGACATCTTCGCCTGATTTAGGATCAAATATAAAAGCGTTGCTGGTCCCTGCAACACAGCAGAGAGTCTTGTTTTTGGGAACATAACAAAGACCAGTGATACCGGTGACAAAACCCTCAAATTTGTGCACAATTTTTCCTAATAAAATAGATTTAATTTTTTTTTTTTTTTAATTCTAAAATATACCATCTCCTGTCCACACTTTTATTGTCTTATCAAAACTTCCAGTGAATACCCATACGGTGTTTTCTATCGAGTCCTTTTCGACAGAAAGACACGAAATACCAGCGTCATGTGCTTTTGGATTTTTGAAAATTTTCACTGCACTTTCTCTGCCTGTAAAATGGCAATCGTAAATAACCAGAGCCCCATCGTACCCAGTTGAATAAATGCGGGAATCTAGAACCACTATGCACCTGACTATATCACTGTGTTCTTTTAGAATTGAACTTGGTTTCGGGTCAATATAGTGGGAAAAACCTTCTTTGGTATCTTTTATTTTATGAAATTGAATGCCATTCGAAATGCCAAGAATAATTTCTTCCCGCTTGGTATTCAAATACATCGAATAGATCGGACTTCCGATAAATACCCGGTCCATTATATTTCCACCAGCTCCAATCATGGAAATTAGAGAATCGTTTGATGAACACAATAAAAGTTTTGTCTTGGGCCAAAATAGGAATTGGGTAATCCAGCCTCTATGCTCGGTGTAGGTTTGAACCAAACTGCCAGTATCAACCTCAATTGATTTGACTGTGCCATCCTCAAAGCCTATGAATATTTCTCGCCTTGCCGGACTGCATCCCAGAGCGGTAATTGAGCGTGGATGAGTATCATGCGTAATATAATCTCTTTCCATTGACATTTTGAATTATTTAAAGTTTAAGTGTCATACTTAATAAAATTAAAATAAGCAAATAACAATTGTTTACAATATGTAAATTAGTATTTCTTTTTAAATTTTTAACTTTTTTATTTTTAAATAAGGATAAGTGCGAAATTTTTTTTTCAAATCAAGCACACTATTTTCATTCGTCACATAGGTGATTGTAGTAATTTGAATTTCGTTTGAGAAAAAAATTGGATTTGTTTTTAATAGATTTTTATTTATTAGTAAAGCAATGCTATGGTTATGTAGGCTGCAGAATTTTTGTGTTCAGCCAACGTTTGGCATAATTTATTACCGAACCAGCGTAAAAATCAAAATTTTGAAATTTCAACTTTTAAAGCTATTTCCTTGGTACCGGTTTTCATCACCATTTAACATTATTGTTTATGTATTTTATTTTTCAATTGAATAAAAAAAACTTTACAATTTAGAAAGCAAATAGGCGAAAATTCCAAATTGTTAATATTAATTTAGTTTATCAATAATTAATTTTTATGATAGAAACTTATGAAAATTTGTTTTAATCAGTTTATTTTGTATAAAAAGTATATTTCTAACAAATCTAATTGAAAAAAAAACTAAACACTCAAAAAAATTTGTTTTACTTTAATCAAAAAAAAATTTAAAATTCTATAAATTAAAAATTGTCAAATTTTGTGTCTTTGAGTAAACAATTAATATTGTAAGTTAAGTAACTGAGTTGAAAGCGTTTTTATATACAATTTGGTTGAAAATTTAGTTCAAGTACTTGTTCTAAATTTAAATGTTGCTTTCTAGGTAAAAGTCGCTCAATCATTAAAGCTCTATCGAAAATCTTTTATGAATTTATTACAAAAATTCAAAAAATTTGAAATATAATTAATTCAAAAGTTATAATCACTGTTCTTTAGATAAAAAATATATTTCCTTACAGCTTAAAATAAAATTAATTGAAATGAGTTTAAATAAAAATTGATTCAAAAGATGAATTAATTCAATTAATTTCTTTTTCGGAGTAATTGAAAACATAAATACTGAAAAATGAGTAATTGATGAAAATTTTACTAGATAAATCTCTTGAGAATCGGATAATTTAAAAAAAAAAATATTCTCAGTAAATTATTAAAAAAAACTTTTATTCTTTTAAAAATAAATTTTATCTACATCAACAACAATACATTAATATATTACTGCATTGCAGGGGAATTTTTTTTCGAAGTTAAGCTAACACCAGAAGCTGCAAATCCAGTCCCACCCTTAATTATTAATTCATGTATAATTAAAAAAATTTAAAAATATTTAAATACCCTTTGGATATAAATAAAGTCTTTATCGGTCATTTTTTTACCATTTATTGGATCAACCATTTCTTTTCTTATTATTTTCTCGGCCACTTCAGCCGTAACTACCGATCCTCTTAAAAATCAAAATTATCAAAATTATTTCTATGCGAATAAAAGATGATTACGATGTTCTTAAAACTACACATTGAGCTGAATTGCCCAGAATGTCATTAGATACTGGACAAACATATCTTTCACTTTTGGCGACTAATTTAGACTTGTCAACATTTTCATTTAAAAGCTTGAATTTTACATCAAGTAAATCCTTCATACTAATCGGTTTACCACTCATCGGACAATAAATTGTGGTATCCTTTTATTAAAAAAGAATATTTAATAAAATTTTTCAAAAATAAGCTTTTTCATACAGGTTTTTTTAACTCTCCTTTTGTGTTTGACGCAGGAGATAAGCTTGGTATCCAAAAACTTGGCAATTTTTTTCTTAATTCGCCCTCCATATTAGATACTGATTCTTGGATAAAAATTCTGTTTAAAATTTTTTTACCAAAATCTTATTTTCTTACTTGTGTTTTCGGTGTTCTTCGAACTTGTTGATGCTTCTTTATCTGACGAACTTACCAATTTACCTTCGGTCTTCAAAAATTTATCCAGTTTTTCTTTTGATTCTATATCAGCCAAATCCTTCATTTCTTTATCATGTTCTTCTTTTTGTTTCTGATACCTCTTTAATACCTTGGCATTTTCTAATTTTTTATGAAGAATATACTCTAGAATAGCTTCCTTTTCATAGATCCAACCTTCAGATCTTCAAAAACTCAAATTTAAAAATAAACATCATTTTTTCTAAAAAATTACGTTATAACTGGATTGATGCATGGTTGAAGACTTAAGGAACAACAATCGAAATCCTTAAAGAAAAATTTTTTGTTTTAAATTTACGGAAAAAAAATTAGAGAATACCTTAATGGCGTCTTTGCTTAAGCGAACATCTTTTGTTCCATAGCCTGAAGCTTTGCTGTCTTTGGTCTTTTCGTGATAAGTATAAGTGGGTCCTGCGGTAGCATTTTTAGAGTGTCTGGTCATTATTAAAAATATGAAAAATTTTGGAATCAATAATAAACTTGAATTTGATATTTTTATAGATAAAAAATAATTCTAACTCAACAATTGTACCAAGGTTTTAAAATTTTCTCCGAGTGAACCAAATGTAACTTTAGAATTGAAAGTCTAATTTAAACTGACACGAATTTAGATTTGAAAATTATTCAAAATTTTTGCCAACTTAATCATAAATCCAACTTAAAATTTGCTAAAAATGGAAAACCAGCTTCCGATTGATATCCACTTAACAAAACTGCTGGGTACTAAAAATCTTAATTTCTAAATTATTTACAAATTTTTAATATTTTTAGATTGGATAATTGATAGAAGGCAATGTCCAAGAGATTGGCAAAAAAGTGTTCTTCCTATACGCAACAAAATAAACCATGCCATTCAGGATATGCCTGAGCATCATGAAATAACTTCTCTTTTGTCTGGATCATGTAATTTACAAAACTAAAATATCATTTTTTTTTAAAACTTCTGAAGCCATCCATTATTTCAACTGTCTTAAAATTGTTGAAATCCTAAAAGAGACCGAAAAAGAGTCTAAGAACATATTCGGTATGTATTCATCACAGCGGATGAAAGAATGGAATAATATAGTCAGTTTATATCAGAAAAACAACATATATTTGGGAGAAGCGGCGAGTATTTTGCAGAGAAATGTGGCTTATGAGATACCTGCTCTAAAGAAGCAAATCAACAAGTGCCAGCAACAGCAGAGAGAATGTGATGATAAATTTACTTCATTGGAAAAAAGTATCAATGAAGTTAATTATCAAATCAAACAAAATTGTGCCGAGCTTGGAATCAAAGTATGAGCTAAAAAATTAAAAAAATTTTTTTAAAATGATTAATTCAAGGGTGTGGATATTGCCAAAGAACTAAAACAACTGCCTGAAGAATTAGGAAGTATATTCAGCGAAATTGTTAACAAGTGTTCAGCTTTAAGAAACACTTTTGAATTCTATAATGACTATATTGAGTATTTTTTTCAAAGGTAAAATTTAAAATAAAAGACAAATTTATTTATTTTTTCAAATTAGTTATTTTTTTTTTTACAAGAAAAGCAATTGATTCGATGCCAATATTAGCTCATATAATCAATAAAGGCAATACTAGTGTATATGAATGGAGAACTGGTACTCAACCAAAAATTATTGAAAGACCAGATTCGTTTACGTTCAGTTTTGGCGATGAGGTAGAAAAAGTCCAAGAAGATACCATTGATTTTGGAGACTTTAGCATTGATGCATCAAATGTTCAACTTGATACCCCTACAGCTGATGTAAATTCAATACAAAAATCATTATTTTGGTATAACTGTAAACCTTTTTTTTTTGAATAGTATTTGAGGATGATAATGAATTTGGATTTATGAACAAAATCTATACTTTAAGTAGTTTTTTTTTATTCTCTTATACTCTTTTTACTCACGTATTGTTTAAATCATCTTTTAAGATTTTTCTCAATATTTTTTGTTGAGGATTTGAGGGCGAAAAATTATCATCTAGTTAAGAATCTCTTGAATTCTTTAAGAATTAGCTTAGTTAATAGTTTTGAATGAATTGGAAAAACACAACCAAATAAGTTGAAAAGATTCGATTTATAAAATTTCCTAAGAATAATTTTATTAAGTTCAAAAATTTTTTTCACAAATATATCTCTCTTATTTATGAAATATATGTTTTTTTATTTTAACAAAAAATTTAATTTTTGGGCCTAAATTTTATGAAAAATTGTGAAGATGAAAATATTTCAAATTTTTTAAAATCAACACGGAAAACTGCCCGATCTTCTATTTTCACAAAAAACAACAAATTTCTAATTTCAAAATAAAAAACCAAAGAAACTTTTTTATTCAAGAAATTATTCAAAATTAAAAAGAATTTTTAATTTTTTCGATTTTTCGATTCAGCATGTCGATACATTTATGCCAAAAATTTGATTATTTTGATTTTTTACTAAATCTCGAGTAGGTTCAAGAAATTGATTGGGGAGATTTGGAATTAAATAGTGAGACATTTGAAGAAAATTTGGAAATAATCGATTATGACATAGATGCTTTGAAAAATGAGATAGTTATAGAAAATTCAGGAGTATACATTCCAACTGATGGAATTGCTAAAGAAACAGATGCATTTCTGGTACTTGAATGGACAGACACCAGGAACATGCTTTTAAATGATCTGACCAAAGTAAATAATTAATTATTTTTATTCATTTATTTATTTTTTGTCAATAAAGCTGGTTACTTTCATTAAACAAAAATTGAATGAGATGAAATCGGACTCAGATAATTTAGTAATTTCAACAATAATGCAAGACGCACCGAAGAGCGTTCAGTCATTTACTGAAAAAGATCTTTCCAAATCAATTGAAATAATTAAAGATATTTTAAATTTTTTCAAAGGAAAAAAAGTTGAGCAATTATTGCGAATTAATGATTCACCACATTACCTGAAACGCATATATGATAAATTTTGCATCAAGCGAAAGTCTATTGAGCGTTGTGGCAAAAATCAAGAACTTATGAAGCAAAAACAAAAAGAGCTAGTGTCAGAAGAAAACGGATTGAAGCAAAAATTAGATCTAATAATCATGAAAACAAAAGAATTACAAAGTTTTGTGTGTTTAGACCTGTCAAAAAAGTATAATGGTGTGAGGATAAATCTTATGGGTGAAATAAATTTACTTTAAAAAGTTTTAGTTTAAATTATCTTATAAAATATATTAGAGAAAAATTTTAAATTAATAAAAAATTTATTATATTTTAAAAATTAATGCTTTGAGTTAAAAAAGATAATTTTTCAAAATAAAAAATAAAAAAAAAGGAAATTCAATATTCAATCAAATTTTTAAAAAAAAGTTATTAAATATTTTTAATTCTAATGTAAATATGAAAAAAAATTCATATAAAAATATGATTAATTTTTTAAAAAGAAAAAATGAAATATCTGGCATATTCTATGTTAAAAATTATACTTGTAGGGTGCGCAATTCAGGTTCCAATTACACACACAGCAAGACCATTTTTTACAAATGGATCACAATTATTAAATTCAATATTAAAAACACCATTAAGTAGTCTGTATAGAAATGCACCACCATTGACAACTACAGCATCATTTTCATCATCAGTTACCAGTGATACAAATGCACCACCTTTGACAACTACAGCATCATTTTCATCATCAGTTACCAGTGATACAAATGCACCACCTTTGACAACTACAGCATCATTTTCATCATCAGTTACCAGTGATACAAATGCACCACCTTTGACAACTACAGCATCATTTTCATCATCAGTTACCAGTGATACAAATGCACCACCTTTGACAACTACAGCATCATTATCATCATCAGTTACCAGTGATACAAATGCACCACCTTTGACAACTACAGCATCATTTTCATCATCAGTTACCAGTGATACAAATGCACCACCTTTGACAACTACAGCATCATTTTCATCATCAGTTACCAGTGATACAAATGCACCACCTTTGACAACTACAGCATCATCATCATCATCAGTTACCAGTGAAACAAATGCACCACCATTGACAACTACTGCATCATCATCATCATCAGTTACCAGTGATACAAATGCACCACCATTGACAACTACTGCATCATCATCATCATCAGTTACCAGTGATACAAATGCACCACCTTTGACAACTACAGCATCATTTTCATCATCAGTTACCAGTGATACAAATGCACCACCATTGACAACTACTGCATCATCATCATCATCAGTTACCAGTGATACAAATGCACCACCATTGACAACTACTGCATCATTTTCATCATCAGTTACCAGTGATACAAATGCACCACCTTTGACAACTACAGCATCATTTTCATCATCAGTTACCAGTGATACAAATGCACCACCTTTGACAACTAGCCCATTGTTAACAATTTTTAATATTTTAAAATTTTTATTTAATAAATTTTTTTATTATTTCACAATCTAAATTAATAAAATTATCAGATTTATTTCTTCTATTTTTTTATTTAAAAAGCAATTAAAATTTTAGATGATTTTTTTTGTCAAAAGACTTTCTTAAATAAATAATTGTTTAAATATATTAAAATTTAATTTTACATAAATTTTATTTTATAAAAATCTTTTATTTTTGAAAAATTTGAATCTTCTGGAATGATTTCGAAAAATAAATTAAAATTTTTTTATTTTATCTTTTTAATATCGTTAAAATTGTAAAAATTAAAAATGAATGAGAGAATTTTGATGAGTCCAACTTAATGCCGTTATTGCATCCGTCTCTTTCATCACAGAAACAATATAAAGTCTTGTCCGTTGGAACGAATACATTTCGTCCCCATCCCACATATTCACCATCAACTGTCCAGCATCCGTTTTCTCTCACTGTTGGAATATCTTCACGAGCAACTTCGATTTCTCTTAAACATCCACGGACGTAAAATGTTTGACCACCAATTCTTTCTATAATTTTAACACACTTTGCCATAGGCATATCACAGCGTTTCCATCTCATCAATATCCAATCTAGATCAGGTCCACATCCTGGCCTATTGCTGTGGCATTCATAACACTCTAATCCAAAGCCCTTTCCGATGTAATCGAATGGCTGCGGTATTTCACTTTTCACTAATTCAATTAAATTAAATAATCACACTTTATTAATTTTAAATTACCTTTTTTAATTTTCAATATCGAATAAATGACCAATATCTTAAAAAAAGTTGGTGAATTCATTGTCAAATATAATAGACTTAGAAATTCTCAAAACTATTCAAAGCGATTTAGAAAACAGAAAGCTCAAGCGGTCAGTATTCTTTATGATAATAATAAAAACTTAACCTAAATTTAATCAATTCATATTTTTTAAAAATTAACTTGATTATTCTGAACTAAAAAATGTAAATCTTGACCACATGAACCAGTCATGTAAATAAATTTGTCTTAGTCAAAAAAAATTGAATCAGAAAAAAGACAACGCACTCACGGAATCCTCATCGAAGATGATCATTAAATGAATTTTAAATCCAATCTTTCTCATGAATTATTAATTAAAAATTTTTGAATAATAGAAAATTTCTCATTATTTGAGCGTTATTCAAAATTATTAAATCGTATTTGAAAATGACATCGAATAAAATATCATTTATCATTTTTTTGACTCGTTAAAGTTATTAATAAGTATAAATTTTAGTCTAAAAATATTTTATTAAATTTTGTCACAATAGATTCGCATAATAAAAAAAGAAAATATACTAATATAAGATTTATTTTAACTTGATTGTATAGACTTTGTTAAAAATATTTTCAAAGTATTTCTTTTTAAATTAAAACGTTTTTTCAATCATTCAGAGTTTATCAAGAATTCGTTAAACAAACGTTGCAGCTATTAATTTTAATTGAAAACATTAATTTTTAAAATATTAAATTTGAAATTTTTAGTTAGCTATCATTATTTCGAAATTCTTTTTTTTATATTTTAATATTTTCATAACAAAAATGAATAAAATTTACATGAAATTACATTTTTTGATTAAACTAATCAATAATCTATACAAGAAATAATAGTTTCTGATGATGAACTCGAACATTTTTTTTAATTTTCTTTAAAATTTTTCACGATAATGAGCACCACTAAGATAAAACAAATTGAACCTGTTGAACGAAATTTATCAGTGTTTGCTATTAAATTTTTACGATCTTTACAAAAATTGATTAACTAATTTTACCTTAGTTTTTTAATATAAATAAATATTTTATTTTTTAATTCATTTAGAAGAATTTTATCACAATTTTTTCTACATTCTATATTATCAGCAAAAGAATAAATCTCTAAAGATTAACATTTTTAATTTTTATGGCAAAAAATCTAAATGCTTTTCAAAAGTGTTTTATTATTTACGACAAAAAAGTAATTCTCAAATGCATTAGCTAGATCTTATTGAATCTAAGAGCATCATTTTTTGGGTAATTTGTCTGTCTAATTAAATTTTCCATAGGAAATAAATATTATTGTGTGCATGAATAATTTTGAACAAGGTAATTTTTTAAAAGCTATTATTATATAACTAAAAAATAGAAGATAATTTTTATCTCAGTATTTTGTGATTAATATTTTTTTTGTTTTTAATTAGCTTGAAAATTTCCAATCTTCATGCAAGAGCTGATACAATTTTTCTCTTTCAATGAATATCATCATTTAATACTGTTAATTTCAAGTCATTTTGTTATAAAAACAATGATGTGAAAATTTTATTTCTTTTAAATATGCCGGAAGAGAAATTTTTCTTTTTAAAAATGCGGAAGCCATTTAAAAGCAACTCTTAATTTTTAGGCTCATAAATAATATATATTTTTCAGTTTTTTACCCCTTTTAGTTTTAAAAAGTTTTTAATTTCAGAATACGAAACAATTGGTAATAAGATGATTTTCGGTTGATTTGAATTTTTTTAAAGTTGTTGTTATCTTATTAAAAAAACATAAGCACGGAATGGAAGGATTCTCTTTAAAAAATAAGTAAACATTAGATACACAATTTTATATTTTGGATAGAATTAAATATTTTCAAATGAAATCAGAATATTCAACGATTAAGGGTAGAAAATTTATGTAAAATATGAAATAAACCTAGTTGTCTAAAAATATATTTTTGCTTTTGTTTATGTAAAGCATACACCAGGACATTATACAGAAATTTAAATTATTCTGCACATTTTATTAAGCCATTTTTAAATACAAAAACAAATAAATTGAAATTTAAAACCTTATCTTAAAACTTGCTGAGTAATTAACATTATCTTTGGATTAATGATATAATACAGAATCTTGAGAAATTCTATTGCAAAAAAAATTGAATTTAAAGATAAAAGTGTTTTTTAATTTAAAGTCGCAATTTCTGTCTTACCTATTTTACATAAAATTTTAAAGTGTTTTTCGATTTTTTTTGCTAGACGATGAGTAACTGTCTTTTATAATTGTAAACAGTAATGAATAATTGCTTGAAACAAATAAATGCTAAGTTATTATCATAAAATTTAAATTTCTTTTAAAGATGAATTAAATTTTATTACAAATTATTTTAAGGCTATTCATTTATTCAAATTTAGAAAGAAAAATCAAGGATTTTGGTTCTTGTGTCAAAAAAATAAACTTCTTTGAATTTACAGAAGACTAGAATCTTTATTTAAATTGTTTTTTATAAATTCATTTTCTAGCCAAAATTATTAAAACAAAGTCAGTACTTGAAAAGAATTTAAAAAAGACTTTTCCAACCTAAGCTCAGTAGTGTGTAATTGGCTTGATTTTTTTCGAACAATTCAAAAAAGTGTTTGTCAATCTTGAAAATAAGATTTTATTTTTGATTGTTAAAGGTAAAATTTTTCGTCTAAAAAAAAAGAAAATTTAAATACGAATATATAATTTAAATGATAAATAAACTATTTTTTCCTAAATTTGTTCTCTAGTTGGCAAAGTTGCGAATTATCAATCTCTAATTTTTTAATTTGGAAGAATTTAATTTTAAGATCCTCAAATGTCTAAAAACAAGGGATCTGAATAAACACATTCAAGTAATCTTTTTAATCAAATTTTTTTATCTATTACGAAACAGAATCACGAGGGATTTTTTCTAAATTTTTTTCATAAAGTTTTTTTTTCTATTACGAAACAATTGGACATTTATTTAGTTTAATAAGCTTATTAAATGTATGCGATTTTTATTTAAAAGCTAAAATCAACAATCATTCGCAATGTTTTTCTCGATTATGATCACCTAGTAATTAGAGTTGATTAAAATTTAGAAAATTTTAAAAAGAAAATATCTCACATTTTTATTTTCAAATAAAACAATCAAATTTATTTTTCTTTATTTCTTTGTTGGGTTTCAGTTCTCATTCTATTAAAATCAATCATTGTTTTACCAATTCAGCTGCCATCAAAACGCGAGGAACGTAAAAGGAATGATATGTCAGACATTCGGATTTTTATTTTATTTTTGATTTAAAATAAAATTTAAGAAATACATTTAATTTCTAGTGAGTTATTAAGAAAAATCATGATCCAAAAAATATACAGAAAAAAATAAATGAAAGTTTAAATTTGTTTTCAAGATAAATTTATTAGATAAACTTATAAAATTGTTCTTAATTCAATAATTTATTATCTTTGTTTGAGTCTAATCAAACTAGTTGCTGTAAATTCTATTTTAGAACAATAGTTTTATTATTAGTCTAAAATGTTGGTTATGCTGAATTATGAGAAGAGAGAACAAACAATAAACATTTTTTTGAAGATAAAAAGCAAATAAATCAACCAAATAAAGTGTTCGAAATTATTAAACCAAGAACAAAATGTATCAAATTAATTCGGAAGGTTGCAAGAGGCTTTTTTAAGTTATTACTCGAATTTAAAATAATAAAATTAATTTCTATATTTATTAATAATGAGCAAAATTTTCTAGGTTTGGTTAAAAGAAGTAAACAGTTTTTCCTATAATTGCTTCAACAAAATGTTAATACTTCAAAAATTTTCAAAATTATAATTTAAAATCACTCCTCAATTTGCAAGCAAAATTAAAATATTTTTTATGCTAATAAAAAAATTCATCATTTTATTCGATGATTATAATTTATTTAAGTTAAATGATAATTTCGTACCTAATTCGATATTCATCATGAAACAAAACTAAAAAAAACAACCCAAAACGCACACACACATCTATATTTGTTATAGAATTGAAAAAAAATAATTATAGGTGAGCATTTATATTTATTTTTTATTTTTATTTGGCTATAATTTTAATTAATTATTATAGAAGTAAATTAGAATTTTGAAATATTGGTTGCAAGCCAATTTATGCTCACTTTTTCATTCGCATTAATTGGCGCAAGGCCCTACCAATCTAGCCATGACAACCGTTCATCGTGTTCACTCAAATAAATTTTAATTAATTTTTTTCAACAAATTTGGTCACTTATCTATCATCGAACGAAAAAAATCTATAATTTGAATTCAACATATACTTCACTTTTGTATATGTCTTGCAATAAGACCACCAACAACAACAACTCTGAACACAACTAGTAAAGAAAAAAAAGAGAAAAGATTCTTATTTTATTTTATTTTGATATTTGGAATATCTCTAAGAAATATCTTTCTTTATGCATTCACTTTTCAAATTTTGGCCATCTATTAGCTAGTTTTTAAAATTTTTCAAAATTTTTTTTTAGATTATTTAAAGAATGGTTTAGAACCCAAAATACTGTAATAAGATTTAAATTGTTAAAATTCAATATGGAAGTTAGCCAAAATTTGCAGCTAACTCAAGGCGATATAAATAATAACACGACTCTACCGAAATCATCGAGCAAATTGCACGCGTCCTCCACTTCTTCTGCAATCCTAAAACCAAGCGATATTGAATATAGTCTAATAAAGAAATCGAATACCACTAATCAGCTTAATGCTGCTGCTGCTGAATCCAAGAGCAATGAAGTTCTGCTGCCCAATGCTACTAATGATAACAGCGATTTGGATAGTGAAAATGAATTTTCTAGCTCATTTAAAAATAGTGTAAATAAAAGCATGCCAAATGATAAGACCAGTAAGTTATACGTACTTTTTTGACTATTAACTATTTCTGATAGCTTTTTGATTTTTTTTTATTTAAAAAAAATTTCTTTGCATTCTTTTGTTCAATTTGATCAATTTTTTTATCTACTAAATGAAGAATTTGTTTTTGATCACGTCCTAAATTTATTTCTCACTTTAGAAAATTGATATTAACTAAATTGAAATTTTACAACTTTTCATTTTAGTAAATAAGCCTAAAATTCAAGTTAATTAATTTTGAATTTAAGTGCCGACTAAGTCAAAAATCTTTTTGATTTTTTTCAAAATTAAAATAACTTAACTTGGTCTTTACGATATTGTCAACACTAAATATTTTGATTTGAATCGTTAATATAGATAATTAAAAAATTGATAAAAGTCGTTTAATTTAAAGGCTCCAAGCAAAAATTTGAAGAACATATACCACAAAATTCAGGTTACAAATTGGCTTATTTTTATTATCAAAAAATAAAACATACACACTACCTTTTTTTATTATCAAAGCCCTGCAAGGCTTCTCCGGGAATCAAATATTGATTATTTATTTTGAGAATAAGATTAATGAGAACCCTTAAGTTATCATGAAAGAATTACAAAACCCTTTTTTAAATAAATCTTTCAGCCTGTTTTTTAAGTTTAATCTAAAAATGAAGTTAAACTGGTAAAATTTTTTTAAATTTTTTTTTTAAATTAAAAAAAATTTAAATCATAAATTAGAATAAAGCTGATTTTTGATTTCTTTTTAGAATTTAGTTTAAATTTTGGAACTAACTTAGACAAACATTTGACATTATGGATGGAAGATTAGCTAATTTAAGTTGATTTCTAAAAAAATAAAGTCTATTCGTAAAAAGATTGTCTTTTATCTTAAAGAAATTTAAGATAAAAGAAAATCTTTAAACCTGGTATTCGGGTTTAAGTGCATCGTTTATAACCAAAAATCAAAAATATACCCAGGGTTTATACCCAAAAATCAGATTCAAAAGCAGCGTTAAAAAATAAAATCTACGAGAACGCTAAATTTAGGTTTTGGTTTTAAGAGCTGGGGTAAAAATTAAAACAATTTTAAAATAAATAAATAATTTTAATTATTTTTTTAATTACAAAAATATGAGTTTCGTATTTAGGTGCGGGTACAAAAATTAAGAAATAGTATAAAAAATCGAAATTCAAAGGTTAAAATGGTGAAAAATTTTAAAGAATCAATTCTAATCTAATCTAAAATACACTTAATCCAGCGGATAACTATGCTTCTTTTAATTTCAAAATTAATTTTTTAACGCTGCTTTTGAATCTGATTTTTGGGTATAAACCCTGGGTCTATTTTTGATTTTTGGTTATAAACGATGCACTTAAACCCGAATACCAGGTTTAAAGACATGGTCTTCTTATTAATAACACTATAACATGGGTTAGATGGTAGTCGGCGCATGGTTTAAAACCTGATATTCGGGTTTAAGGGCACGCATTTCACTGCAAGGGTATACGGTAAGTGGTTTTGTATCTAGTGAAAAATTTCAATTTTGGAACTGATGAGTTTTTTAATTGAAAGAATTTAAAATACTGTAAAAATAAATTTTGACACTTCTAAAAAAGAAGTTTCTTTCAATTTGCAGTCTGGTATTTTTGTTTTATATAACAAAGTAAAGCATTTTACCCGATTGTTAGTAATAGCTTTAAAGGTTTCATCGAATTCAACTGAGCAAATTGAAAACAGCTTCATTTAATCACGAAACAAATAAAAAAATATAATTTTGAAAAAAATTTGCTAAAGGTTTATTTTTCAGATTTATTTTTGAAAAAGTTGTAAAATTTTTATTTATAAATTAATTAATTTAAATACTTTTTAACACATTTTTATTCTAGTTCAAATGTCAGTATGTTTTAAGCTAGCTAAGTATTATCTGATATCCATATTTTATGAGCCGATTCTGTTTTTTCCAGAACCTTAATTTTTCATTTGTCTCTCAACTTTTAACACTTTTATAAATTTGAATTTAAAGTTCGAAAATCCCGCGGTAAAAATTTGTTCAAAACATTGTTCTGTTGTTTTTCTTCGTCACAACGAAGCCAATTAAAAAATAACAAAAACGGCTTAATAAACCAAACTAATGGTAAACAAAATGCTCAAGGGATCTTCAACTCGAAGAATTTGAATCCGATTAATTCGAATAACAACAACAGTATAACAAACAATAATTTCAATTCAATAGATGTAAAAGATAGTTTGGAAATCGATAGTGGTGGAAATTTACCGAATTCAGAAACGAATCTAAATTGTGATAATAAGCAAAGCAACAGGCTTTCGAATGAGACTAATAACTCATCTGTAAGTGTCAAATTTTTATCTTTTCCAAAGCGTTTAATTACCAGGAAGTCAGGGAAAAAAGGTTTTAAGAATTTAAGAGGTTTTGACATGAAAAATTTCTGTTCTAATTTTTTAAATCATTTGACTCAAGATACAACTCATTGAGGAATCATTCATTGAACTTGAGGTAGTGTATTTAAGCCTCGATATTTAATAAACACTAACAATTTAATTCTATTAAAAAGTTGATTAAAAAGCGACACAAAATTTAAAATTTTTTTAATCTTTTAGGAAAAAAACCTTTTACCTCCACTTCATCCGAGTGATGGCCATAAAAAGTGTCTAATAATCGATTTAGACGAAACCTTGGTTCACAGTTCGTTTAAGGTAAAATTTTATGATAAATTTTAGCTTTTTTTTTTGAAAATAAAAATTTATTTTATAGCAAGTTTATAACGCCGATTTTGTTGTTCCCGTTGAAATAGAGGGAACCGTGCATCAAGTTTATGTCTTGAAGCGACCATTTGTTGACGAATTTTTAAAAAAAATGGGAGAATTATTCGAATGTGTACTTTTTACCGCTAGTTTAGCCAAAGTAAATTTTTAATTTTTTTTAAATTATTTTAAAACGATGAAATCGAAGTCACTTAGACTTCTCAACCATTTTTAAATATTTAAAATGAATTTCTGTTTGAATACAAAGAATATATTAAAGTTAAATTCGAAAAAGAAATTTGATTCTTTTTACACTTCAATTTTATTTCTAAATTTTTAATCAAAATCTAATATGAGATATTCGAGTATAATTCAAATAAAATTTATTTAATAAATTTTTTTAATTTAAAAATGAAGTTTTTGAATATTCGAATACACATTTATTTTAATTCTTTTAAATTTCACTTATTTGATTTTAAAAAAATATTTGTTTATATTATTTCAATAATCTAAATCTAAAAAGTATGCCGACCCAGTGGCTGATCTGTTGGACCAGTGGGGAGTGTTCAAAGCGCGCTTATTCCGCGAAGCATGCGTTTATCACCGCGGAAATTACGTAAAAGACTTGAGTCGTCTTGGTCGGGACTTAAGCTCGGTAATTATTTTGGACAACTCGCCAGCATCGTACATGTTTCATCCGGAAAACGCTGTATCATGCACCTCGTGGTTTGACGACATACATGACCATGAGCTTTACGAACTAATACCGCTATTCGAGAGCCTTGCCAAAGAGGAAAGCGTTTATCCTTTACTCAGGCAGTTCAATCAAAGCCTACAAAATCAATTTATCATGAGTCAGCCTTGTCAATCACCGCAGCAAAACGACAACAATCAGCAAGTTCCGACAGGACTTCAGTCAATTATCTATCAGCAACCGCAAGACACCTGTGCCGGGAATACTGCTCAAACGAACAGTCTCAACTACAGTCTCAACGAGAATAAAATATTCTTATCTATAGACATGATGATGGCTAATAGACAGCAACAGTATCAACAACAGTTGAATAACAGTAATAAATGATGAATCCTTGGTTTTGTTTTAATTTAGAATTTTTTTATATATTTTTTTGCAAAATTTTAAGTTTTTTTTGTTTCGAAATTTATTTTGTTTTCGAATCACAAATTTGGTGCTAGATATTTGAAAATGTGCCTTTGATCAAGCTTTATAATTTAGAATCACTTTTAAATATGTAAAGAAACTCTCGCTTCGAAGCAAAATGAACTTTTCTTTAGTTTTATTTTCGCAAATCTTTAGGAATATTACGTTAACCGAAAAGAATCGTTCATTTTAGATTTTTTTTTAATTTGTATCGAGATCAATTTTTTTTAGAATTTTTTTTCGAAAACGGTTCCCAATAATTCAACCAAATTGTTTTTTCTTGGTTTTTTGTCGGAACAAAGCTTGTTAAAAAACTATATCATAAACATTTAATAAAAATAGTTTATTTTTTGTTCGCATTTTGTTTATTACATTCAAAAACTTTTAATTATATTCATTTTGTTATTAAAAAATAAGTCAAAATTAATTTAAATAATTTAAAATATTGATTTGTTAAAAATAAAATTCAACTTAAATCTACCGTTCAGTTTTAATATTTGAAAATATTTGATCCTAAATAATGAATTACATTTTTCTTCAAAACTCTAGTGTCACCAATAAATACGTGAGATCGAGTCTCATTATTATTTTGCTCAAATAATTTCGTTTAAAAGCGATTTTCTGCCTTAATGGTTTAGATTTTTAAATTTTATTCAAATATAATTAATTGAAGTTTTATATGCTTGCAGAAGCCGAAAATTTTTATGCATTTAAGGCCTTTGGCCAATTAAACTGAAAAATGTCATTAATTAAAGTCCACTTGACTTACGCTGTTAAATATAGAGTTTCTAATGAAATTAATTTTCTTATTTAAAAGTATTCTAATTTTTTGAAAAATTCAAAATTTTTTTTTACAACGCAAAGAACCAAAAATATGAGTTAAGTAGAAGAGATAGAGAGAATCTAACATGAGAAAAAGTGAAAAATTGCCTAAATAATCAACTTGAAGAATAGAAACAACTTTTAAAGCGAGTAATTAATAAAGATTCGAAATAGAATTAAAAATAATTATTAAAATTCTCAATAATTATTTATCAAAATTTTCAACTTTGTCAACGATATTAATTTCTAGTTTTTAGAAAATAATTTTAAAATTAAAAATACCAATCTAAGGATTAAATTTAATTTAACTTAATTTTCCTTTACAAATTATTTAATTAAATACTGAGAAGATGCTTTTTATTTACTGAAATAAAAATTTGATTTTCAGAATAATTTTTGTAATTGTTTTACTACCGAAAAAATGAAAATTTTAATTTTATATTTTAGTTAAATTCGTCATTAAAATTTAAAAGAAGTATCGGATTTGCAGTCAAATATAAATTTTGGGAAGAGTAAAGATTTGAAGTCATTTTTGAAAAAAAAGTTTGCCAAGCTTGGGAAAAGTTTTCTGAAGAAATTGATTTTTAAAACATAAACCTAAAATTGTTAGAATATAAAAAATTTTCTATCGCATTGAAAATTATGAGTATTCATTTTTTTTTCTTTTGCTAAAAAGAAGTTATAATGCACAAAAATTTTTGTTGTTGTGCCAAAAGACCCCCTAACCCCTTGCTTCTAAAAATTTTGACTAAATTCAAATCTTAAAAAAATTGAGCCTGTAGAATTCGTTTCTATTGTTTTTGGTTCTAAGAAATCTCTAAAAATTAACTTATCTTTAAAGAACTTTTTTTAAAGCTGTGTGACGTAAAACTCTAAAATAAAATAAAAATATAACTATTCAATTTTTTAATAAAATTCCATAAAAAGAAATGAACTTTGATAATCCTCTAAAATTTTGAACAATTCATTAGTTAAAAAATATATTTTAAAATAAAAAAATTATATAATGTTTATTTTAAGTAATCGTTTGAAAAAAAATTAACAAAATATTTCTATTTTTAAAATAATTTTAACTAAAAACCATTTAAAAAATCGCTGCTGCAAATTTATACACTCTCACTCTTTGTAAACATAAAAATCAATTGATCATAAGAAAAAAACATTTGTAAATTGCTTTTGGTTTTTTTTTTATCAATTAAAATTTTTGTCAAAAAAAAGTCCAGCAAATTCAACCAACTTTAATTTATTCTAAAGTTATCACTGTTTTGTTGAATGAAATAGTAGGGTAGCTCATTTAGATGATTTGCTAGGAATCAAATATCTATTAATGAAATCAACTATTGCGATTGCTGGCTGTTCAGGATCCAATTCTACAAACAAATGACATTCGTTATGTCCGGAATCAATTTTCGGTCTACACAAAACCCCAAATATCCTAAGAAAATAAAAAGAAAAAAGAAAAACTTAAAAATGATAAATTTTTTTTTTCAAAATTTACTTAGGTTTTTGAATTCGGTCGAGAGATTTAGGCCAACAAAATTTTTCATCAACTGCACAATAAATGACCGTGTTTATCGGAAAATGTTGTCGAATAAATTTTTTCTTATTAATATCCGTGATAGTGATTCCTAAAGATGTCACTTTAAATTGAACAAGCAACAATTGAGTCGAATCTTTGTTAAGATAGGCTTTGGTATGATTTAGGCTATAAGTAATAGCTTCAAAACCTTTTTTATTACTGACATTTACAGTATTCAAATAATATACATTGCAAGCTTAATCAAATTAAAATTTATTAATTATTTGTCAAAAAAAGGGAACCCATTATGCCCACGGTGAAAAATTCGACACATTCAAGCAAAAATATTCTCATTTTTCTATCAAAAACTCCATTGTGAATTTTGGAACCAAGAGCAAAAATAAAAATTGAAATAACTTTTTAGCTTTAAAATTCTTTTTGTAACCTGTTTCAGTTGATACAAACTTTGTATCAACCAAATTCAGTCTCTACAAAAACCCTAAAATTTTAAAAAGCTTAATGCACTAGCAAGTCATAAGTAATATAAAAATGCAGAATTGTCTTATTCGGGTGATTTAAAGTTTTTTTTAGCTGGTACATTTTGTAGAACGTATTTTAGATCTATCAAAAAAAATATTAATATTTTCAAATATGGAACTTTTTCCGTATAATTAATTATTTTAAAAAAAATAAGGCACGCAAATCAATTCTGAATTTGAAAGAAAATCAGCTTTTTAGTATTTAGTAAGTATTATTAAAAATTTGAATTTTTAGTTTAATTATTTAAATGTTTCCAAAAAAATTTAATTAAAATTATTATTTGGAATAAAGCTCTAAATAAAAATGAAAACTTTCATCTGAAAATGATAAAATAGATAATTTTTTTCTCATATTTTAAAATAGTGCCATCTGTGGGTATTTTGAAGTTTATGATCAATTTTTGATGCTCAAAATGATCAAACCAAGTATTAATTATGAAATAAATTGTAGTTTCTTAATAGAATTAGTGCAGAGATACATTTTTGGGTTTAAAATTTTATGCTTTGTTAAATCTAAAGGTAAACTCTGCAAAAGTCTGCAAAAAATTACTCACTTAAAATTGTATAATTTAGATAGTGTGCACTCTGCAATGTTCATTTTGATATTGCAGAGTTTACCATTTGTGCATTAAAAGCTTTATACTAATTTAATTTTAATTCAAAAAAATTTTAATATAAGAAAAGAATAATTATTTTGGCTTAAAATTCAAATGTAAAATTTTTCAATTTTATCATGTTATGTTTTTATCGTAAAAATTAGATGTGAAAATTTTAAATTTTATCTTTTTTGAAAATTTTGCATTGAAAAGTTTTTGGCTTGAGTGTGTGGGATTTTTCATTGTGGGGACAAAAAATTGCTAAAAAAAGTCCTACCTGCTCCTTTTTCTAGTAAAATTTTCGGATCATATCCATTAGTTTTAGACCTAGACTCAGTAGCTGTTAAGCCAAGATCCTGATTTGGTATGATCAATTTGGTTGGTAAAGCCAAGGGCATTAAAGAATGTTGGTAAACCAAAGCCGCCAGACTCCCAAATATGGGCTCATTGCAGCATCCTTTTATGCGGACTCCTTTGTTTGTTGGTTCTATTAGAAAGTGACGCACCAACTCATTAGAAGGATCAGTGCCAGGCTTTATTTGAACATTTTGTGGCGGTTTTTCGACTTTAAGAGCTAGACCATAAGCACCAGGAAAATTATTGCTATCTCTAATCAGAAAAGTTCCGGTAGGTTTATCTTTAAGTAAATTAATTGCCTCGTCACGAGAAATCTTCGGTTTATACCAATATGACTGAACTGCTTTCACCGATTTCGGGTGATCTCGCACTACTTCATCTGAATCTTTAAATAAATAATTTAATTCAAATTTAAATTTAAATTTTTTAGATAAATTTTTTTATTTTTTTAATAAACGACTTACTTGTAAGTGAAGTAGATGATGCTCGTCTATAATCTTCAGCCTTTTTTTTAATAGCACTATTCGAAGTTGATTTTGTCAAAGTTGAATTTTCTGTCTGGCTGTTTATGTTTAGATTAAAAGCCGATTGACTTTGGTTGTATTGAGCTGATGGTGCCACAGTTTGTTGTATGATGACAGATTTTGGATCCGGCGTGTTACTATGTGGATTATTGAGAACTATTTGTCTTCCATCTGAAGTCAAGTAGCCTCTCATTGTCGAATCCATGCTATCTATTTTTTGATCCATTCTGTCAACATACTGATTTGTGAATTGTGTCTGACTTGAGTACCGGGGCTCGCCCATGGCACTAACAGAACGAACCTCTGGTCTCGTGAAAACATTCTGCTGCTGAGGACTTAGTTGATTGTAATGGTAGTTAAACGAAGGCGTAGCGCTTCTGTTTGTAAATGCTGTTTGAATTGGTATGGTATTTTGTACACGCCTGTTGTCCATTGCTTGTCTAAGCCTAATCAAGCCTGTATCAGTGTCGTATCCGGCCTGGTCGTTGACCACTTGGTACCGCGTATTAGGTCCAAGTGTTCGATAGGTCTTATTGATGGCACCGGTGTTTCCGTAGCGATAATTAGAAGTTTCGCCACTTCTGTATGTGTTGTAGCCTTCGTTAGATTGAATCCCGTTTCGGTAGATGTATCCGTTGTTGCTAATAAGACCTGAGTCTGTCTCGTAGCCATTTGTGTACGCCACTCTTGGTGTTTCTGAGTAAGCGCGATTTAAAAACACACTACGAGCAGGAACTTGCTGGCTCGAGCTAAGTTGGCCATTAGCTGTAGTTCGACCATTTAATGTGTTATAGTTAATCGGGGTCTGAACTCTCTGTTGGACTGCTGGCTCATTTGAAAAGACTGGCTTTTGTTGTTCAAATGGCACCACTGATTGTTGTCGCACGGTCAGCGGAGATTTTAGTTCCATTCTTTGGAGAACTACTTTACCAATTTCAGCTGGTGGTGCAGATAATGCTCGCTTGTTGGCTAATTCAAAAGACATTTTTGAATTTGATTTATATTTTTATATTTTTAATTTTCTTACGATAATTTCTATTCAAAGTCGAAACTGGAGTCGGTGCTGGCTGTCTTGTAACATCTGTAAAGTCATTCGATACAAGATGATATTTAGATCGCTGAAGAGTAGAACTAAGATTTGATTTATGGCTTTTCATACTGTATCGATCAACTTCCGAATCAATTAGGTTCAACTCATCATCTGTCTCGTTTGTATTTTTCTTGAATTAAAATTAGATTTTTTTCACAATTAAAAAAATTCTGTATTAAGTTAAATTATTTAATTTCAACGTTTGAAGCTTATTTAATTTGTTTTTATTTTTTTGAACAGAAAATAACCGTTTTGCAATGATTTTTATCCGAAAATATTTAAAGAAATGCATCTGACAATTAGTGTTTTTTTAAAACAAGAATGAAAGATCAATATTTTTTCAATATTATTATCTAATTTTTTTACTATTCTGTTTGAAAATCAAGCATAATTTTCTCCTTAAAAATATTTAATTTTCGTTTTTTTTTTAACCAAAAATAGAACAAATTTCCAAAATTATCCAAATATTTTACAATATCTGGTCAAAATCCGCTATTCTAAAAAAAATTGATTCCTACATTAAATAACGCCATAAAAAACATCACGTTCTCATTAAAGAATATTAATTAAGTAAAATCAAAAAAAGTAATTATTGATTTTTTCAATTTTTTTGAATAAATTAGAAAAAATAAAGCTTTCTAATTTTTAAAATTCCAATTTGAAAAACTATATTACACAACCCAAATAAAAATCATGTTTTTTTTCGACTAAATTTTGCAGATAAATAAAACTAAAATAGAATTTGATTTTTTTATTTTCTTTAGTGAATTTTATTCTCAATTCCGTAGAAAAAACAAAAAAACATTTAAATTTACTTGCTTAAAAGGTACTTACCATTGAGACAGGATTTGTTGATAGGGATCGAAAAGAAGAGGTTATTTGTGGTGTTTGAGAGGGCTGAGGTGTCATGGTGTAAAAAGCTCGATTATTCGGAGATACCGGTGGTTTGTTATTTATTGACGTGTTGTTAGTTAGGCTAAAACTTTGTTCATTATTTGATCTATTTGAAAGGTTAGTGTAAAAGTTTAATTTAGCTCGGTTGTTTAGTTCTTTTCGACTTCTTAGTATTTCTTTTTGTTCATTGAGCCAATCGACAGATCGTTCGATATCGTCTGTGTTTGCTCGGCTATTTGGCTGAGATTTGGGAATAGATCTGGCTGGGTCCTTGCTTAGCAAAAGCGGCTGATCGACCTCTGCCAGCAAGTCATGAAGTAATGCATCCAATTTAGCAAACTCTTCGGTGTTGATGAGCGGCTTGGGTGCCGGCGGATTGGTCTTGTCAACCATGACACTACTCTTCAGCGCGTTTTCTGCGTACATTTTGCCTTGATTGGATTCGTATCGTGATCTGTTTATTGGCAATGATTTATACATTACGTTTTCTCGGTTAAAACTCATTATATCACACAGCAAAGTCTAGAAATTTTCTATCGAATACGTGAGCTGGTTGTGTATTGAAAAATTCTATTATTTTTTGGCTAATTAATTATAAAATTTACATTTTAATTTGGCAAACATCTAAAAGTAAAAATTAAGAAAAAATTTGAATAATTTTTTCAAAAATAGCTTGGTTTGAAGATAATTTTAGATTTATTTTCAAACAGGTAACTCTTGAAAATTTAATCTTGGGACTTACATGGCAGTTCATATTTTTTACCTGTCTTATTGAAATCAATTTAAAAAAAAATAAATTAATAAAATAATTCTTGTGTTTTCTTTGATTTTGAAAATAAGATTTCTCATGCATTTTAATTTTATTTTAAAAGCTAATTTAAATTTTTTTTTGTAGTGAGCTTACGAATCTATAATAAATATACATTTGATTGCTACTTTAAAGCTCATTAACCAAAATAGATTAATGTTTTCTATGATTGAAAAAATAAAATAAGTTTTTGATTTAGTGAAGCTTTTTAAATGTGTTTGAGAACTTAAATTCGCTTTAGTTAACAGACCTAGAGCGTTTTGGAAAAGCTCATTTATTAGTCATTTTTCTTAGCATTAATTATTTTTCTCAGCTTAAAATAAGAGTATTTTTGGCACACTCAATCTAAGAAAACGTTTTAATTTTAACATTTAAACCAAAGGTTATTCCAATCTTAATAAAAAATTTATACTCACTTTATTCAAAAGCAATTTTTAGAAATAATTCCCAAAAAAAAGACTAAAGAACTAAAAAAACTTTTATTAATTTCTTTAATAAAAATTTTGTAAAATATTTATCTAAAAGCTATATTTTTTTATTTATCTTTAAAATATTTGTCCTCGAAAGACTCAAGAAAATTAAAAGCTACTAATTCTACACCAAGTTAATCAATTTGATAAAAAAAATTTTATTACTATTATTTGTAATTAAATTTGAATCCAGCAGGGGGTAACACCAAGTCTTCTGAAAGAATGCAATTAAATTGTTAGATTTCGTAATCTATTTTAAATAACCCAATTACCTTATAATAAAATTTTATTAATTTACTCATTGACCACCAAAACAAAGGCTTTTAATGAACCTCAAATGCAACCAAAAAATCTTAATTAAACGATTCTTGTTTGATTGTTTAGACTGGAGATTTTTTTTGAAGCGAATTTTAGCTTTTATTATCATAAATTCTCAGATTTAAAATAAACAACCTCCAAACATTGAACCTGTTTAGTTAAAAAGACTGGTCAGAATTCGAAAAGATAATCAACGGTTGATTGGATATGTTTGCTCAAAGTATTTCAAATGTTAAAAAAATAAAACTAGGGTCCAATTTTTCAAATAAAGTTTTAATAAGGTGAATACAAAAAAATTCAATTAAACTATGAGCAGTCCCTGCATTGGATGTGCATGGACATTGATTAGAAAAATGATTTTGACCGAGGACAGAATTAAAGTCTGTACAATGTCAGCGCCAAGGTATACCTAGACCAAGGCCTACATATCCTAGAACTATTTGCATTCCCATAACAAAAAGCCAAATCGCTACAATCAAATTTTCTAAATTAATAATTCAACAACAACTTGGAGTTTTCTTAACCTAATTTTTTTTTGGTTTTTTTTCTATAAAGAAATACAAATTCTCGTAAAAAATATTTACTTTTTTTGTTTCAAGACTCAAATACAATGCTAGTAAATCGTAAAAAATTAAACCATCTGTTTCAAGACCCAACGACTACTATTCACTACTCAAAGGCCAATTCAGAATACAAATATGCTCTAACTGTGCATTTTAAGAGATTCCATCTCTTTTTTCAAAAAATAAAATAAAATTATAAATTGTTTTATGTAATAACATGAATCAGAACATATGCCCATATTCATTAAGTCTTTAAGTTGAGGTATTTTCAGGCTTCGTATCTTCGAGGCTTCTTGTAGCCAACTTATCGACTCTTAACTATTTTAGATTAGGCTATAAACAATCAATTCGATAATAAACAGTTCCGAAGAGCAACAATGGTTTGTTCGGTAATGGCATTTGAGAAATTGTGCAGAACCTTTGCTTCAAATCCATTTCAACTTAATTTTGATAAATTACCAGTTGAACAAATCCAATTTTTGATTAAGTACTTTGAGGCTATTTTTCGGTTCCTTTCCGTCCATTCAACAGCAAAAAATTTGCAATCATTCACGGAAAAGTATGGGCAAATCAAACAAAAAATTAATCATTCATTTTGGATTCAAGTCGAGCGCATTCAGCAAGAAACTCGACTTCAAGGGTCTTAAACTAAAAATGATTACTAACCCACAAACAATGTTAGGCTACCCTAGTCGAGAACTAATTCACATTTTTCGCTCAAGTTATTAGTAAGATCTGATAAAGAAATCCAAATAACTGCTGATAGCGATAATCTAGTTTGAGTGCTTCGACTGCTCATATGAAGATAGGGTCTTTTTTGGTTCTTAATATCATCGGATCATACTGTTTTCAAATCCGTTCTATTCCAAATAGATTATATCTCTCAGTGCTCTTGCGTCAAATACTTTTAATGGACAATAGTTGAATTATCTAGATCCTTGGAGCCAAATTGATGAGAATTTTTTGATTAAATCTCTTTGTTTTAATTTTTCTGCTTTTTTTTTTTTAATTACTAAAACTACATGGGTGTATGGAGATCGATTTGAAAATCGAGCACCACTTTTTTTCACATTGATTCTTAAATTTAAAAAATAAATATTTTATAAAAACGGATTGTATCGTTTTCCTACATGATACAGCAAATTTGACTCTTTAATTCGACAAAAATTTTTATAGTAATTAAAAAAATTTTAATTAAAAATTTTATAAAATATTTATCCAAAAGCAATATTTTTTATTTATCTTAAAAAAATTTACTCATTGCTAATTTGCTACATGGGTCTATGGAGACCGAGGATTTTTGGAAATCGGGCGCCGCTTTTCTTCACTTTGTTTCTTAAATTTGTGGCTAGCAAAAAATTAAAAAAAGATCAAGCTCGATAAATATTTTGAAACGATTAAAAAAATTTTAGACTCAATCCAAAAATGATATGAAAATATTTCAACAAGTTAATTAAAGATTTTTTAATACTCAAGTATAATACAAAATTTGAAATAAAATACTAAACTAATTCAATTGTTATTAAAGCTATTTAATTAAGTTTTTGATTTGGATTTTTTCTCTAAAATTACATTAGATGTAAAAATAGCTCAACAAAAAAAATAAAATAAAAATCACTACAAGTTTATTAACTAGAAAATTTGCATCTAAATTTTATTTTAGTCAGATATGCCAGAATAATTTCCTTCAAGTGAATTAAACGATCTATTTGAGAAAAAAGATTGATATATTTTCAACTTACCAAGTATTCCCGTTCGAATTGATCCTATTTTTTTGTACCACTAGTTAAGGATGATTTATTGCTTTGAGAGTAATCAATGGTGAAATATATGAACGAGAACACCATTTAGTAGCAATGATAAATTTACTAAACTCTGTAAATTTTGATATACACATCAACTGTCAAATTGAAGATACAGTTGTTTTCAAGTCTGGTTGAATGGTATTTATTAAAAATGAATGATTGATTCGATCAAATTTCAATCAAAAATTTTAAAATGTAAATTTAGACATTAAATGCGAGAGAAAAGTTGGCCTACAAAAAAATGACCATAAATTATCGTCAATGTAATTCAAACAAAAATGGTCGCATACTTAAAAGTGTTTAAATGTTTTTTGAAAAATTTATTACCTCCAAGTCTAGGTTTAAAGTGTCAATCTCTCTATTTATTAACAACTTATTATTAAATTAAAGGATTAAAGCAACAACAACAAAAATTGGGTGTTTATTAAGCAAATTCTTGTCTATTATAAGCCTAGAACAAAATTATATGTATATATCACCTATAATTAGACATACTCTATGAAAAACTCTAACCCGAAAATTGGATACATGGTACTACAGTATTAATTGATGTGTCTAAAAAAAATCTGCTTCTCTGCTCAGAAGGCAATTCGAAAAATCTAAATCTAATTTAAAAAAATTCAAAAAATAAAGTGTCACAATCTTTTACTTTTTTTTATTTTTGAACAAATTGCGTATGGAATAGAATGATGAAAAAATATTTTTTGCAAGTTGACCAAAGTTTTTTGTTAGAAAAAACAATTCATCCAAATGATAGGACCTAAATGCCAAACAACAAGACCAAATTTGATAATCTAATACAAATAGCATTCGATTAAGGCTTAAATCACACATTCAAATAGACGTCAAAGTGGTGATTTCAAGTGTGCCAAGATGCTTTTCGAAGTGTTTATCTGTCAATAAGCTAGCCCTGTCTGTCTACAAGTACAAGTGATAGGTTTAATTTTTTTTAAAAATAAAAAAACATATCTGCACTTTAATATCAAATATAAATACCACAATAAACAAACTTGAGTTCAGCTTACAAAATCTCTATTTTAAATGATAACAAAAAAGCCAACTTTACGAAGAGATTTTCTCTTATTTTGCCTATTTACTTACCTATCTTTTTTAAATAGCATTGCCTTATTTTAATAAAATCACGTTTATTAAATTATCTGAATAGATTTTTTAATCTAAAATTGGATTAAGACTTAAGACTTAAACTAGTCGAGGCAAATATTTAACTAATCTATCTAGCTTATAAATCGATGAATTTACCTATCTGTTAAATTTTGCTTCAAGTAATTAGAACACTGTGTGGGGGTCGTAAAAAGTATTGCCATGAGCGAATAAAACACGGCTTTGCTGGCCCGAACGCCTAGTGTTTTGTTTCTATCGTCAATATTTTATTTTTTTTTGAATTTAAAATACACTTGGGCATATTTTAAATTAAAATCAAAATACTAAATTTTATTTGATTCAGTCAATTAAGGGTCTAAATTACAAAATTAATTAGGGCTTGCATTATGCTTTTGTTTAGCAAGTCTAGCTGAGCAGGAATTTTGAAAAAATTAAATACTTTTTTTTATTTTGGGTGACTTGTCATTAAAGTTGGGTTAAGTGCTAATTTAAATTCAGCTCAAGATCAGCGACGGTTGTTCGCGGTGTTTTGTTGAATACTTTCAAAAATTTGAAGATGAAATTTTCTCTCTAAAAAGATAAAATTTTATTTGAAAAATTACAAAAAGAGCGAAAATTTACAAATTAATTCTATGTTGCATAATAGATTGAACTTCTTGATTTTTATGATGATAGAACAACAAGAATATTAGAGTTACAGTAACTCAATAAGTTGCTTGTTGTTTAGACTGAGTAGTAAACAGCATCCGAAAATTCCTCTAGTTTATTTATTTGCGTAGTTTTTGCCATACTTTTCTTCTGTTTGAATTTAATTAAAAATTAAGCATTCATTTATCAAACATAAATCTCAGCAACAAAAAAAATAAAATCTTAAAAATAATACATTCAATCACATGAATATTTTAAGCCAAAAGATTTAGTTGGAACTTTACAACAACAACAACATAACAGCAGCAATTTTCGTGAGTAAAAGAATTAAGAAAAAAAATGTTATTTTTTTTCAATTCAAAAATTTATTTTTTAACCTTTATTAAACTTCTAAAAAATCTCTAAGATGATTTAAAATTAAAATTAAAATCAGTATCATGCAATCAATGAATTCATTTTCTAATTATCGCTTCTTGTTTGCATTTGATCTGAACATTGTTTGCATTTTAGGCAGTAAACATCTAGATCTATGAGCGCCAAATGAAAATTCTATTAAATAAAAAGCTTTATCCTCATCTAGATAAATTCCTATAAACAAAGCCAGAATTCATTTAATCTCAAAGTTTTGTTGTTTATACAAACATTATCTAATAGTCGGTTCGAGCAAAATATGAGAGATTAAGGACATAATTTTTGATTATAAATTATGAAATAAACAATATTTTAAGAATTATAAATTCCAAACAAAATTTTTAAAATAAAGTTTGCAATCTTGCTCTAATAAAAATCAACTTTAGTATACCAATTTGCATATTTAACAAGATAAAATGATTAGGAAAATATTTTATCAGCATTGAAAAATTAAAATATTATTGACGATGATTGCTGTTTAGCTGTGTTTGAGTTGAGCATAGAAAAAATGTTTAATTTCAATCTAAATTTATGATTTTATTAAATGTATTGAAATAAAAATGTAATAAAAATTTGCTCGAATTTATAAAAGCTTTAATCACTTGTTGGAATAGAACAAACAAAAAAGACGACGCAAGAGCCTGATAAAAACACTAGGCTTTATTTATAAAGCTATAAACATTATTTTGCCTAGTGATTGAGAGAAAAATGAACGATCAGGGCCAAATAAACGAAAACAAAATAAATTTGTTGATTTTAGCGCAATATTTTAGTAAAAGAATTAAAATTATCTTTGTAAAGTTTGTTTCAGTGATTACATAATAAAAATCCTAAAAAAATTCTTGATTAAATCTAATTTGAATACGAGTTATCTGATACCGGGCTCGAGTACATTTTAGTCAAAGACTAAAATAAAACTCACGATTACATAAGAATAAATTTTTAAATGATCCAATAATTGATATTATCTCATACCATTCTTGATAATTAAATTTTTTTATCATCCATTTTTATTTTTTTTTCTAAAAAATCACATCTAGCTCTTTATCTATGCCTTTTAAAAAAACCTTTATTTGAAAATTAGATGTTTTGTTTTCTATATGGAAAAACAACTTAATTTTTGAAACATAGCGTCAATATTTGATATTTTTATTGACATAAAACTAAAATTATTTCTAAAAGTCTTTTAGAATTATTTTACTTTCAAAATATTAACTCTAAGAAAGACTTTAGTTTGTAAGATTTGAATTTGAGCTGGCAACAAAACGAAAGCCTAATAAATTGAATCTAGGCTGAATAGAAAACAATAGTCAATTTTTTTATAACCTTCATTTTTTTTTGCAAAAAAACTTAAAAATAAGCTCTAAATCATTTTTAAATAGAGAAAAATAGAGATGAAAACTTTTTGAATTCTTTTGAAATCTTGGATGCTCGATACTATTTTAAAAAAAAATAAACAAGCTGTTATAACTGTTAATCAAAACTCTTTAAAAAAATTTTCAAACAGTGACGTAATTCATTCAAAATTTAGACGCAATTTATTTATGTTTTTCAGGATAATTTTAAAAAGAATTTTCTTATATTCTTCCAATATTTATAAATATTCAGGATGCAATGTACTTATAAAATTGAACAATTGTAAGCCATCACGTTTCAATAAAAAAATTTTGCCTATTTTTATCAGAACAGATCGGGCTCACCTTAAAATCAAAGTTAACATATTTATTTATTGATATTTAATGCTATTTTATGTAAAAAAAATATCTTCTTAAAATAGATATAATTCTTGGTTTTGTACGAGTGAGCCATTATGACCAATTTTTTTGAATTAGTACTCGTAAATCACGATTTGTCGGCCAGGATGTTTATAAATTAATGCCTAATTGTACTATTTTTGTAAGTTAAATCTCAATTTTATTTTTTATTTCAATTAATTGTGATTTATTACATTTATTAGAAATATATTGACCGCTAAAGAAAGATTTATGATACTTGAAGATTAATTTTTCTAAAAAAACTAAAATTTAACTAATAGCTCAAATTAACTAAATAAAAAATCAATATAACTGAAACCGATACGAGAATTCTCGTGGTAACAAATCCTGCAACTAGAATTACAAAATCTGATTCCGATAATTAAATATTTGCCACTGAATTTCTCAAATTGTTAGCTTTTCATTTTGATGAGATTTGTAATCAATTAAAGAAAAAGAAATATCGAGCATATGCCCAGAGTTTTTAGAAGGTAAACTTAAAATTCTACGGTTTAAAGATCCTGGGCAAATAATGATCCATAAAATAGAAAGATAAAAAATATTCCAAAAAAGCATCAGTCTAATCTTGATAAGCTTTATTTTTTAGTTTCTCTAAATCTTAAATTAGTTTCATAATTCGGACAAAGATAAGAATCAACTGAAAAAAGTGTCCAAATCTTGACTTTGCGCAGAAAGAAAGTAAATATTTGATTTGATTGATTCAATTGCTTGTTTGATTGATTGGTCAGCTTGAGGGCACGGGTTGTCCAAGAAAAAGGTCTCTACATCGTTCAAGCTGGCCTCTGAGCTAAAGCATTCAATAATCGGCTTAAGTAGCCTGCCCAAAATGACCGAGTCGGCGTATCTCTCCACAAATAGATGCCAGTTATTTTTTACAAATTTCCATGTAAGATCGAGTGAAATTTTGTTTGTTGAATTTTTTCCCAATGATACCAAAATAAATACGGTTTCTTCCAGTGTGACTAAAGTCTAAAATAATTTATCGAAAATAATAATTTTTACTTAATCTAAAAAAAAATATCTTACTGAAATTGAAAATTGCAAAACTAAATCAATCGATTCAGCTGGTATTACTTCGCCCAGAAGTATTGCTATTTTTTCTTTTTCCTCTGGAATTCTAGATTCCTGATTTAAAAAAATTAGATCGTTAACTATATCAGTATTTCCATTTCTGAGCAAACTGGTAAATATCTTTGTATTAATTTGATTAAGCTGACAAATTAAAAGTATTTTAAGAAAATTACTGGTTTTTGCAAATCAGCAGGTATCGGCACATTATTCCGTTCATTGAATGCATTGATAGCAAATTGTTTAAAGTCTGGATCATCAATTTTAGCAAGCATATACAAAATATTTTCTTTAAGAAGCTTTTGCAGATCATCTAAATATCAAATTTATAAGTTTAATTAACAGTATTTGTATTTTCGTTGAACAGATCTTATCTTCAGCCTTTGGATAAGCAACTGACTAATTCTTATTTTTCAAATTTTACAAATTTGTTAAAACTGTTTCAAGTTTTTTAAATTAAATAAATTTTAACAAATATTCAAAAAGCTTTAAAAAAGCTTATAAAGTATAAATTAAAAAAAAACGACTTAAAAACATCTTTTTTTAACTCTTTCTAAAAAATATTTTCAGACATAATTTATAATTAATCTCAAGTTTTTAAGAGAATATAATACAAAATTAGCAAACAAAAAAAAAAAAAATCTATTATATATCTCGTTGTTAAGATTTATAATTTTTAATTGTTTAAATTTTTTTTGAGAATTTTTCTTTAAATACTATATTTTCTTAGGTTAAATTGACTTTAATTTACAATAATTAATTTTTTTATTTTTTTGATTTTCCAGAAGTTTTAAAATATCATATTTGTACTAAAAAAGCATATTAAAGACAAAAGAAGACTTTCAATGAATAAAGGCTTAAAATAATTAAAATTTTTTTTTCATAAATTTAATTAAGAGAAATTAATTTCGCTTTAATAAAATTTTTTTTTTGATTTTTATTTTTATTTAGGTTAAGTATGAAGATTTATTGGGGCCTAAAATTAGTACTATATTTGACATAAAAAATTTAAGCATTCATTTAAGAGGAACAGCTGTAATGATTAAAAAATCTAAAAAATTAATCATGCCCAAAATAATCACTAAATAAAATTAATAATCAAAAATTATTTAATTTAAACAGTAAAGTTTATGCTCCGCTAAAATGAAAAATCTTAAATATATTTTCTTTAGTAAAAGTAAAATCGATTCATCGCTTTGTATTTTTTTTAATTTATTTCTACAATTATAAATTTTAATACTAAATATTATATTAATTAAATTGAGTCTACAAATATAAATAAAAAAAGATAAAATCTTAGGTAATGTCTTTTAAATTAATTTTCTAAAAAAAAATTCTATATACTAAATTTTGAATTAATTTTTTTTTATTATATAATTATCTATAATTTAACTATCTTGGCTCGAAAAAAACAAAAATTTTGGCAATTATCTTACAGCATTTATGTCATTTTCGGAATAAAACTTTATTTATTTCAGCATGGTTTAATTTTTTTATACCAATAATATTATTTGGCAACAATTTAAAGGTTTTTTCTCTTAATTTTTATTGATGAAGGTTAAGTCAAAAAATAAATTAAGAATTAAAAATTTATTTATTTGACATCTGGTCACTTAGAATGGAGTAAAATCCTTTTTTTTCTGCGAAAAAATAGAAAAAAAATAGAAGAAAACAAAATATAAGAAAAAAAGCTAGCTGTAGAAGACGTTAAGATAATTATTTCGATTTTAAAATAGTACATATTATTTTAAGCCGTATTTAGTTAAACAATTAAAAATTAAATTATTAGAATTGGTTAACTTTTTTTAAATTTCGCGATTTCGACTAGAAGACTTAATGATTTTAAGTCTGATGACTTTTATTCAAATTTTAAAAATACAGATACGATAAAGTTGGTAGCAATTTTCAAAAAAAATAAATTTTTAGATTAAAAAAATTTTTGATTCATTTAAAAAAAAACAATTTTTCATGATTTCAAAGTTTCAAAAATGCTCTCCATTTAAATAAAATAGCCTCTAACTTAACCGCCTTAAAAAATATTTTTGATTTTTTGTCTATTAATTTTGAAATTTGAAATTTTTTTTATTATTTTTAACTTTTTTACCTTTATCTAAATTATGATTATTTTCGTCAATGAATATGGTTAATTAGATTAAAAAAATCCACACATCTGATTTTTTGATATAATAATTGTTTAATCTCAATTGAATTAAGAGTTGAAGGATTGAAATCTACGCGTTTTGTATTCAGAAGTATTTTTTTAATTGAAATTGTAAGTTAACAAAAATTCTCATCAATTTTTTCAAGCTTTTATAATTTTTGACTCCAAGCCTAATTTCTACCTAATTTATTGGAAAAATATAGGTAATCAAACCTTCATCTTCATTTATTTCAAAGCTAATTTTCTTTTTTAAGCTTGCGAGCAAATCTTCAATATAATTTTTGAATTTATCCCAGTACGGCTGATCGAGAATGCATTTGATCATGAAATTTAAATTTTTAAAAATTGTTATCCAAACATGCACATCACTTTCAAAGCGAAAATGTTTAAGCATTTTCAACAACTCTGAAGCTTTCAATTCACCAGAAAAAACCTTTTCAAACAAAATTTATCTAAAAAAGTGAAGGTAAAATCAAAATTACGAAAGAAAATGCATCATTTATTATTCCATATCGATCTAAAACTGAACCCAATGATGATATATCTTTCGAATGACCAAAGAATCTCTGTAGCATATCATGCGAATAGAAAACTTTGAAAAATCCGATATTATCTGCATTCAATTTGATCCAATCTTGCTCCGGAATCTCACCCAAAACAACTTCACACTCTTTTTTATCCAACACAAGTGTTGTATAAATTCTAGGATAACTTGATCCTGTTACAATTGATATTGGAATATTCCAGATCTGATCATCACTTGATTCTTCATGATTAGCAGAAAATTGTTTCTGACTGAGAGAAAGAATTGTTTTTTTATTCGAATCCAGCTTCACGGACACATACACAACCGGATATCCTTGGTCTTTGGTCCAAGCCTGCATCATTTTTTTCACTGATCTTTTCGAAGCCAGATCAATTTCGTCCCATAAATCATCACTGGTTGCATTACTGAACTTGAATTTTTCCAAGTAATTATTAAGACCTCTGATGAAGCAATCTTTTCCAACATAGTCATTAAGCATGCGTAGAATAGCCGATCCTTTACAATAAGAAATCGAGTCGAAAATCTGATTTATTTCAGATGGTGGTCCTACATGAACTTCAATAGGATGACTACTTTTCAAAGCGTCCAAGTTGAATGCGCGGTATAAATGGTCTGTAGCGTACAAACTCCAAATGTTCCAATTGGGAAAGCAATAGTCAATGCACAAATATTCAATCCATGTGGCGAATCCTTCATTTAGCCATAAATCAGTCCACCATTCCATTGTTACCAAATTTCCGAACCATTGATGAGCGATTTCGTGAGCCACGACCAAAGCCACTTCTGATCTAGTTTGAACTGAAAATTTTTTTGGATCAATCAATAACAGAGACTCTTTAAATGTCAACAGTCCAAAATTTTCCATCGCCTTTTAGTTGAGCTTTAATTTTTTAGTTGTTGTTAAAAAATAAAAAAAAAACCTCTTAAATTAAGTTGTTTTAAAACAAAATTTTAAAAAATTTTATTCTAAATTACCTATTTCAGTATCATTTAGGCCAATTAGATCCAATTTTGGAAGCGGGTATTGAATGCCGAAAAATTTTGTAAAAAAAGGAACTGCTTTCACCGCTATCTTTAATCAAAAAAATTCCTGTAAGATAAATTAAATTCAAATTAATCAATGAACTTCTAGTGAAAATTTTCCCATTTCAGTTTTTGTTTTAGGTGTATAGACGCGTATTTTAGTTCCCAGTTCATCCATAGCTTCTACAAAGTCATAATTTCCAACAATAAAGGCAACCAAATAAGTGGACATTTTTACAGTCCTGTCAAAAACGAATATGCTATATCTAGGATCAATTTCGTATGGTAGTATCTCTCTGAGAGGCTAAGGAAAAAATTTTTTGAAAATAATTAAATGTTATATTTAATTATAATTTTACCATGTTGGATAGTACAGTTTTTGTTCTATCAGCTATAATGCAAATATCAAAAGTAGCCTTCATTGAAGGTTCATCAAAGCATGGAAAAGCTTTTCTTGCATATGCAGCCTTAAAATTTGATATTTTATTCTAAAATTCTTAAAATTAAAGAAAAAAAAACTTCGAATTGGGTCACTGCTGCGAAGCTTTCACGGCCATTGTTGTCCAGACACTTTGTTTTATAAAATCCGGTCAAATTTTCATTTAGAATTCCTTCAAAATTTATTTTCAAAAAGCTTATTCCTTTTGAAATTTTTCTGGCAAAGCAAATGTCGATCGATTCACAATTTGTAGCTTCAATTAACTTTGAACATGTTAATTCTAAAAAAATACATATTTCAGTTTTAAAAATTTGAAAAATAATCTCAAGTGCACCTTCATTTTGTGTTTGAATTTTGACTGAAGTAAATTTGAGCTCCAGTGAATGAATTTCGATTACATCAGTTTCTTCAATTATCTTGAAAATTATAATTTATTGAGTTTTTTTTTATTAAATTTAGCTTACGTTTATTTCAATTTTGACTGTTCCTGTAAATTTAAAATTTTCAAAATTTGGAAATATACTGAGATCATAGTTAATGGGTACAATGTTCTTTTTTAAACGACCAAATTGTCTCAAGTCAGTCTCAATTATAGACATTTTAAATTCAAACAAAAAAGTTAAGTTTACACAAATTAATTACAAAAAAAAAATTGATTCAAAAATTTTAAAAGCATATGTAAGATTTTAATTTTAGCCGTGAGTGGGAGAATCTTTAGCATAAAACTTTAAGCCATTAGTTTAAAACTTAAGCTAAATTTTAAAATTCAATTTAAAAAAGAAACTATTAAAAGATGGATCGAGTTGTAAGTGGCAAGAGAAAACGCGTAAAACGTCTCTCATCTACATCCCAAATTCAATACTACCCCAGTGCGTTCATCACCAAACCATGTGAACAACTTTTTGGTCCAACACCTTTTGACTACTCTTTGCTTAGCTTTGAGTCCGACCTGAAAGACAAATCTTTTAATAGTGTTTCAAATGAGTCTCATTCAGATGATTTAAATCCTATTGAGAACTCATTCAATTGTGTGTGTGCACCGATTGACCATGAAAAAGTAAAAGCAGAAGTAATTAGCAGTGAAAAATTTGAGTACATTCCGGCACCAAAGTGGAACAAAATTCAGAACGCTATTTTAGAAGAGCTGTTCAAAAAAAGTAGATATCCTAAGCCAACGGAACTTAAGACATTGGCTCAACGATTTCATGTAATGGACAGTGATATAGAGGTTTTTTGTTTATTAAAGTTTTGCTTGTATAATTTTAAACTAAATTTTTCAGGAGTGGTTCCGTAAACGAAGAGGCAGGGACAGAAAGACAAAGAGAAAGAATGAAGTTTTAAAAAGCTTAATCGACAACTATTTAGACAAATAGATTGATTTTTTTTTGTTTCTAAACAAGTCTTTATTATCTGTTTAGGGCCGAGAACATCATCTTTCCAACATGTAAAGTAAATCTCAATTTTACCCATTTTAATTTTATTTTTGACAAAAATCTTAATAATAAAAAGGAATCGATTAGTGTAGTTTTGGAATTTTGAATATTTTTCCTCCTTTTTGCTGTTTTTATTCCTTGTTAAGTTTTTTGATTTTTTTGTCAGCCTTGTTAAAAGTTTAAAGATCCCGTTATCTTTAAAATTTGTTTCAAGTTTTTTTATGTAAAATTTCCATTGAAATTTGATTAAAATGCCCGATTTTGGTTTTGAAGTTTTTTTTTTACCGTCGGGCTCTAAAAAGTAACTTCACGCGAAATAGAGTTCAAATCTTCTCTATGTAAGTAATTATGTAATTTTTTATTTTTCATTAAATTTTTTGGCAATTTTTTTTCAATGTGACTTTTTACTTGTACACATTTTCTATATGGAATTTTGATGGAATTTTTATTCTCTTTGTTAAGTATTAATATTTTTTGTAATAAATTAATTTCATTTTTTATGAAAAAAAGACAAAAACAAATAAAGCGGTTCCTTGAATTTAATTCTTATTTAAATGGATAATAAACTGTCCAAGTAATTAACGATTGACAATTATTTTTCCAAATAAAATCATGTTGTGAAAAAAAAACATTTCCAAATTCATTTTACTTAAAAAATCATTTTTGAACTTATTTGCCATTTTACAATTTACAATTCAAAGTTGTCTAATGGACTTCAAACAGGACGGAATAATAACTATTTGTTTAGCATTATTAAGATGATTTATTACAGAATCCTGCAGTTATTGAATAGATGTATTCCAGTTTAGAAAAAAAAATAGCGTGAGATTTATTTCATTCTAGTTTTATCCTAAATTATGGCTTTTTTTTTAAATAGCGTCTAATAAGTAAACTTGGTTAACACAGTTTTTCCTAAGTCATAAAGTCAAAGTCAAGTCATAAAACTGGATAGCTTTAAAACTGTGATTTTTAAAACAAATAAAATTTTTTTTGAATTTATGTTGATCCACAATTTTTAGTCTTGATTATTTTTGCCTTTTTTCACTCGAAAAGACTGGAAATGTTTAACTTAACTAATCTCAAAATAAGACGGATGAGAGGCGACTTGATCCAACTGTTTAAAATTATTAACAGATATGAAACTATCAATTTTGAAAATAGTATTTAATATTAATTCTTCTCGAAATCAGTCTTTTAGACATAACAAATGATAACAAATGTATAGTTAGAGAAGATGTGAATATCAATGTATGCAACGATATCAATTCTTAAAAAACCGAGTTGTTAATGCTTGCAATAGTCTTCCTCTATACATCGTCAATTCTGAATCAATTAATTACTTCAAAATTAACTTGGACAAATGGCTAAAGAAACAGTCTAAGTTACTGCCATAGCTACGAAGAATAGAAAAGGGACAATTATTATTATCTTGTATTTTTGAAAATGAGCTTTCAGAATATGTGCATATATCATTATGATCAAATAGCTTAGATAAACGATGATAAATTAACTCATGTTTTGTAAAACTAGAATAGAGAGATAATCAATTTTTTTTTCAAAAATATAAAATTTAATTTACTGGGGTTTCTTTAGAACATAAATTCTGAATTTGACATTGAAATTGAAAAATTTTGATAGTGTGGAAGTTTTGAAATTCCGTAACCTTAAATAATCTAAAAAATATGATGCAACAATCTCGAGTAAATAAATTTGGATAGATTACACTTAAATATAAATAAATAGTTAGTAACTTGTAACTCAAATAATATGAAAAAGTGGTTTGTAAAGTATTTTATTTTATTTTAATTTACAAAAAATTCTACAAACAAAATTTAATTAAAAATCGATTAGAATTTTTCAGATCAAAACATCAAATCATTTGATCCTTTTTAAAAAATAAGATTTAAACAAGAAGGTTTTACTTCCGTTGAAAAAAGTCCTCTTAAATAGTCCTGTCGCCTGTCTCAGTTTCTGTCATAATCATAGAGAACAGGCCCGAAGAAAAGCCCGGTCCCTTGTTAGTTTCAAAATTTCGAAGGTAGTCCCAGTTTAGGTGATGGTCTGAGTCAGTTCAATGGTGAGTCTGGGACTGGTTGAGAGTTGAAATGTATATGTATTTGTAAATGGAAATACATTTCAACGATATTTGGTCTTTTCTATTAAATTTTCTAATTTTTAATTATTTAATTTAATAGCTTTCCCATTAATTAATTTTCTAATAAAATAAAATAAAAATTTAGATTTTCGATAATTTACTGAGTATATTTTTAATCAAAAAAATTTAAAATTAAAGAACAATTACATTAAAATAAGTTTAAAAAAAACAATAACTTCTAATTACTTAACCAAATTAGTTTCTTCCTGTACAATAAAATAAAGCAAAACTAGTTAAATTTTTTAGCTTATAGAAATCCAAAGCAATTTTCCAACAAAGTTATTAAGGTTTATAAAAAATTCCGATAAGCTGAAAAATTTCTTCAGGAATCTTTGTAATTTAATATTTTTAAATTTTAATCCAAAATAATGTCACATTTTTTTTGTAAATAAAAGATTTTTTTTTAATAAAATTAGAATTTTAAAATGATTTATTATTTTCTAAAGAAAAAAAAATAAAATAAAAAGTAAGAAAAAGAATAGAACAAAATCATATAGAACACAGAGAAAACCATCGAAAGAAAAATTTCAAAAAAGAATTTTCTTTTTTTATTTTTTAATTGTTTACTTATGTACAAAATTCGGAATCAGAGTTGTTTTGAGCGCTACTTTGGTAACCACTATCAGGTTTGTCCCCATTGATTGAATTGGAGACATTGGAAGAAACCGAAGGCGAAAAGTTAACTGGTGAATCGCTCGAAAAATTGGATTGATGCTGCAAAATTTGTGTCTTTTTTTGATTTGATGGTTGAGTCAAACCTGGAGAAGAAGATGGTGGTGGTAGCTGTATTGGAATAAACGTGTATTTATTTGAATCTTCATCAAATTTTTGATTTCTTAGATTATTTTTATCATTTTGCATCTGAGTACTAGTGCTTGGAGAATGAGGGTTTTGATTGAATAGAGATGGTGAAGGCGAAGATGCAGCAGATCTGTTCAATGCTCGCGATGCATTGGAATTGTTATTCGTAAAAATAAGTAATGGTTGTACAAATTCTTGGTCAACAAGCGATCTTTTCGGAGAATTGAAAGTAACCGGACTATTTGAATCAGTTTGATCAACATCAGAAATTTTTCGCTTGTTATTTACCAGTCCTGGCTGATTAAACGAGCTTGGTCGTAAACTGCACGGAACAGGACTCATACTACGTCGGGTAACAAATAGTTTGCGGGTTGGACTTGGACTTTGGGAAAAATAGTTTTGATTTATCAATGTAGTAGAGGGTGAAAAACATCGCTTTGAAAAAATTTGAAAAAAAAATAATTTTCAAAATTTAATTTACCAAAAGTCCCGGGTTTGAATTGCTCTGTTGGTTATTGTTGTTCATTATAAAACCAGTCGGAGAAGAGGAATTTGAAAAGGACTGAAAGGACGAAATTGATGGAGACGGCATACTTCCTTGATTGTTTGCTTGGCCGTTTTGATTATTTTGTGATTCACTAAAAGTACGGTATCTTTTGAATGTTGATGAGGAGCCGGAGGATCCAAAGAAATTGGGAGAATTGGTTCGATTTTGTTCCCGTTCAAACCCAAAACCCTCTAAACCTTGATCGTCACTATTCTATTTAAAATAAAAAAGATGTTAAAAAAAAAAATTTCACTTTTAAAAGAATTCAAATTTTTTACTATCACTAATTCATCGCAGGAAGATTTAAGCTTCAAAGTATTTTGCGTCTCCCTTTAAATAAAAAGATAAGCTTTTTTAATTAAAAAAAAATGCATCAAGATTGAATGTTTTAAAATAGAAATCAGGTTCAAGAACTTTAACATTTTAGTGTCATTTGCATTTGAGTTTTTTTACTTGAAATTTGGATTCTACCCTTTCAAATGGTTTTACTTTTTGAATTTATTTAAAAAAGCCTATTTATTTTTTTAAATTTTAAGAGATTTAAAAAAAATGGAATTTTTAGCATCTAAAAACTGTATTCTTTTTAAAATTTAAAATTATTTTAGAATACTGAGAATTTAATTCTCATTTGGAAATTATGTAGATTTTTTAAAAATTTTAAAGTGTGTAATGTTGAAATATCAAATTAAAAATCTGAAAATCAGATAAATCTTATCAATTTTTTAAATATTTAGAATAAATAATTTTGAAAAAATATTGTAATTTCAATGCTTTATAATAATCAGGGTCAATTGTAGTAAATGCATCTTTGATCTCATATACAATAAGAGATGAAAAAGAGGTGACAAACCACAATTTAAAAAAAGGAGATGCAAAAAAAAACTTCTTAGTCGGAATTGCTTAATAAACAAGTATCAAGACTTGATTTTAAAAACTTCTAGAACTGTTTCTTTGATCTAAATAATCTTCAAATTATTAACAAAAAAAAAAGAATAAAATTTTGGAAAATTTTAATCAAGAATAGTGTTTGGCATTTACCACATGGATGATTTAAATCTACTTTATTCCAATCTCCAGATCTTATGATTGAAACTCTAAAAATTTAACGTGAATGCTGACCAACAAGTATTGATAAAATTTTTTATTTAAGAACAGAAAAATAATTGCTTATGTTGCAATTTTTATTTTTTAATTTGCTCAATAAAGAATTTTCAGTGGAAAGGCATTTTTAATGAATCTAATTCTCTATTGCAAATCATAACATGTAGTTAACCTCAAGGTTCAGTTCTGGGACCAATAATTTCCCCAATATAAGTGGAAATTTTCTCCTTTTGAAAAGGAGAAAATCAAGCGAAATAGATAAAGAAAAAGAAAAATGAATCTCTAGAGATTTTAGGAATTTTAAACATGTATACTTGCAACTCAATTAGGTTAGTAAATGAAGTGGTTTCCAAATTTAAGCTGAATTGGCTCTTAAACTACTGTTTCAAACAATCGAAAAAAAAAAAGCGGCAAACAAAGAAGTGTAAAATGGATCAGTGAAACGAGGTGATGAAAATGCCAAATTAATAATAAATGAACTATTATCTGACTGAATCGCTTAGGCAAATACTATTTTTAATATTCTCAAAAAAATGCCTTTGTTTTTAAAAAGAGTATATATGCAAACATGAAGTTAGTATGAATATTAGATTACAAAAAGTCAATCCTCCATTTAAAGCTTAACCGGTTCCCATCGCACAAAAAAAGAAAAAGACCTGTTGATTAGCAAAGACAGCATTCATTAGGGAATAATTTTAATTACTTTTTAGAACTTAAATCTTAAATTTATACTTAATAATAATTTTAATGATGCTCTAAACTAATTTTTGTAATGCTCATTAATAATTTTTATGTTCTCATTTTAAAATTTCTTTTTTGATTATTTTTACAATAAATAAATACCCAAAAAGTAATTTTTTGATATCTAAATAATTTTATATAAATACCCATTTAATGATAATCCGAAAAAAATTATTAAAAAATTTTGAAAATTTTGTTTTGATTTTGTTATCTGTATTCTATTTGTTCGAGTATTATCTGATGTTAGATCACTAAGCTAAATCATCGCAAAATTTTAACATTTTTAGAGCTATTTTATAAGAAATCTTTTAAATTCAAGAGAACATATATATCAGACTTGTTTTTAAGTCACAGTTTTAAGTCTAAGTCACAAAAATTTAAGTCAAAGTTATGACTTAAATTTTAAGTCATTGACTTGACTTAAGACTTGTGACTTAAACACAAGTCTGATATATATAAAAATATACAAATAACAAGTTGATTTTAGGTATGCACCAACTCTATGAAAATTTAAATTGAATTTTAAAAAGTCTGAAACTAGCTTTTAAGTAATCTTACAGAAATTGATCAACCTTCCAAACAATATTTGTATTGCTAAGAACAGCTGTAAGGCGCTGTTCGATTAATAAATCAATGGAAACTACTAGAACTCATTTATGAGCTAAGTACCATTTTAACTGAATTTTGAACAATACCTCAACTATTAATTTTTGGACTTGTTAAAATGATTAAAATGGAGGGTTTCATCAAACCACGTTTGTCTTTGAGATTTTAAAAATACTTGTTTTATGGAATTGAGTTTTTTTTAATTCAAAATTTTAACTTGAATTTAAAAAATTTTAAAAAATCAAATTTTTTTGTAAAAATACAAGTCAAGTCTAAAAATATGAAAAAAAATTTTGCTTGAAATTTTTTTACTAGAGGCCAAAATTTAAACTAAAAATTTCTTTTAATTTTTCCAAATAAATCTAATAGTGTCCAAAATGTATTTTTGAACAAAATTTGAAAAATTACCTTTCAGATTTTATTTCGCGGCTTAGGTGAGGCTCAATGCCTTCATCGATTTTAATTTGACAAACTCTTGATGACATTTTCAAGCTACTTATTGGAGACTAGATTAAAATTAGACTTTATTCATTAGAATTTTATAAATTTAATAAAAATAATTTACCGAACAAACTCGCTCTGGATTCGAAGAACTGCTCAAATTTGAAAAAGAACCAGTCAATGTCAGAGGCGATACTAAATTTGTTGCGGACGAGTTTGTATTGTTTATTTGTAAATTAAGAGGTAAATTTAGAGACGACTGAGAACTATGGCGCCTGAACCTAAAGTTAGGGTTATCAAACGCTTGTGACAGCTTATTTACTTGTAACGAAGCTTGAGAGCTTGAGTTTGACTCTTGGTTATTGGTATCCGAATTGTCGTCCACCGACAAAGGAGTTGTCACAGGGGTATTTGTGTCGAATTGATCGTTGAAAGAGCCAGCAGGTGACGGTGCCGTAAACGATTCGATGCTGTTCGGATTTCGAAATACCGAATCAGTCTGACAGTTGGCGTCTTGTGGATCATTTTTTCTTATTTTACCACCATTCAGATAAAAATAATTTGACGAAGATTCCGCCGATTCTTGCTTATCAGTTTCTATATGCTCAAGGGTAACTGTTTCGTTCAGAGACATTCTCGTCATTTATAAAATCAACTACAAAAAACTACTAAAAAAAAAGATTCGATAGACAACAAATAGCCTTTTTTACTATTTATTTTAGTTCCATTTTGCAGCTTGAGCTCAAGCTAAAAACACTGGTAAAAAAATAAAAAAATTAATTATTTTTTAAAGTTTGAATAAAAAAATAGGAGAAAAAATTTGTTTTTTTTCTAATTTAAAAATCATAGTTTCGTGCCACCAAGTCAAGACTCGACAAGAAACTAGAAACGCCTTCAAATACGACTGGAAATTTTCTTTTTCTTTCAATTTTATTCAATGGAAAGAGTAATATTATTTTACATTATGTATATAAGAATATATTTTAAAACTGTATTAAAATTTTTGGTATCTATTTTTGCATTTGATCGCCTAATTTAACTAGATGCATTGAATATTAAGATGCTAGAAAAAGACAAAAAACTGTTAGTGATTTTTATTTATAGAAAAATTAAATTTATTTTGCCTTTGTTTTTCCATTCTAATCAAGATTAATTGAACATTTGTGACAGGTAAACAAATTTAAGAGTGTACAATTGTTTAATTTATTTAAATTGTTCGGCTCACGGTAATCAGAATTTAAAATGTTTATGTTTTCTCAGGAATATCGCTGAAAGAAAATAACAATTGAATGCAATTAAGTTCTAAAATAACTAAAAATTACTCAAATGCTCAAATTTTTTGCTTAATTTATAAGCTGAAAAAAATTAAAAAAAGCAATTAAAGATTATGTTTAAAAAATCTCATTTTCAGATTAAATTAACCCGATTCTTAAATGGTTCATTATTTGAAAGCATGTAATTAAACAACCTAGATTGATTTGAAAGCTTTAGGGAAATGAAATGTTTGATATTACTTTGTTATATGGTAAAAAAATTATTCAACTTGATTCCAATACCAAATAGTTAGCATATTGATTTGATGCATTTTTAAAAGCGTTTGCTGAATAAAAAATTTTTTTTTCTCATCTAACTTTTTGAGATTTATACAATTAAAGGCCAGATTAGAATCTAAAACTAGACGTTGAAAGAAGAGAATCTTTAATTAAAATAATAATTTGATCTTTTTAATGGAGAAAATAATGAATTTCCTGCACACAAAAAGTTTTAAGAAATATTGAATTAAAATAATTAAAAGAAAATTACTATTTTTGTTTATGATAAAATATTTTGAAAGGGTCCTTAGACTTAAAATTGACTATTTCGATAAGCATCACTTATTGATATATTCTTTTATTTAATTAATAATCATTTTAAAAATTAATTGATAAAATGGTAATTTAACAAAGCATGTTTCGAAAATTCATTTCTTTTCTCATTTAGTTCCACAATAAAAATAAAAATCTCTAATTATTAGAAAATGAATTATTTCATGGATTAAATTTTAATATTTAGCAAAGCCTAAAGACATATAAATATTAATCTTTTATTAATCTTATTATTAAGAACATAATTTTTTTTAAATTATATTGTATTTAATAATTATGATGACAAAATTTCAATAAAATCTTAGTCTTTTTATTTGAGAGTACATGCAATTGTGCCATTTAGAATGATTTCATTAATCACTGTGTAAATGCTCAATATTGGGTTAATAGAAATATTATATTTGTATTTATAATATATTTATGAAATCGTTTCATCAACTGATTTGGTTAATTAAGACCATATTTTCTAATTATCGTAAGAATTTAAAATTTTTTCACACTATTTAATCAAAAAAGCTCAAACAAAAGAGTAATCATTCCAAAAATTAACTAAATTCAAATAAAAATTTTACAATTAAAGTTAATTAAAATTTTTTTTTGTTTTCTACAAATCAAATTTAAAATTTTTTTCTTTGGCTTTAGTTTCTTCTTTAGGAGATAAGTAATAAAAATTGTGAAAATAAGAAGTTTCGCCTGTGTGCTGATTATTTTTATTTTTGTTCAATTCATTTCGGAAATAATTCACTGTCTTTTGGATCCCTTGTTTTAGAGATACTCTCGGCTCCCAGTTAAGAATGCTTTTGGCCAAAGAAATGTCTGGTTTTCTTTTCTGCGGATCGTCTTCCATTTTTGGTCTCATTACAATCTCGTTTCGATTTCCTATCATATCCCGGATAATTTCTGCCAGCTGACCCATGGAGTATTCGTCTGGATTTCCCAAATTTACTGGTCTTGTATAATTACCATCCATCAATGCCACTAGACCATTAACCAAATCGTCAATGTACTGAAACGATCTTGTTTGACTGCCGTCGCCATACAGAGTCAAATTGTGATTCTGCAAAGATTGTAGAATAAAATTGCTTACCACTCTACCATCATTTAAATTCATTCTTGGACCATAAGTATTGAAAATTCTGGCTATTCTAATTTGAACCTTTTCTTGTTTGGCATATGCAAAACACATAGCTTCAGCGACTCTTTTTGATTCATCATAGCAAGCTCTTGGTCCGATTGGGTTCACATTTCCCCAATAATGTTCTGGTTGAGGGTGTATTTCTGGATCGCCGTAGACTTCGGATGTAGAAGCAAACAATAGTTTAGCTTTGACCCGTCTGGCTAGTCCTAGCATGTTGATTGTGCCAACCGTGTTGGTTTTAATGGTTTTGATAGGGTTGTACATGTAGTGGGGAGGGCTGGCTGGGGATGCTAGATGATATATCTCATCTACTTCAAGATAAAGCGGATTTACTATGTCATGGTTTAAGAGTTCAAAATTTGGATGTCCTATCCAATGTTCTATGTTGCTCTTGGTGCCGGTGAAAAAATTGTCCGCAACTGTAATTCTATGTCCTTCTCGCATTAACCTGTCTACTAAGTGAGAACCTACAAATCCAGCACCACCTGTAACCAAAATTCTTTTTTGATCATTTAGAGGAAAAAATTTTACTTTCGGATAAACTTTTTGAGAATTTTCCAGCTTTTCGAGACGATTTTTTAAATTTTGAATCTCAACTTTTAAATTTTCGATGGTCTCTTCAGGTCTCAATAAAAATACTGGAATAAATTGATGGTGTAAAATCGTAATTAAAAATATCAAAAATTTAAACATTTTGTTTAGTTTAATTCAAAATTGATATAATCTGTATGATCAATTAGATTTAATGTTAAGTAGGAAAAAAATTAAAATTTATTTGAATTGCTTTTGAGAAATTTAGGCTAAACAAACTTTTATTTAAGTTCAAACAAATATTTCTTTCAGATAAAGCCCAAATAAAGATTACAATCATGACATGACACTTATTATTTATTTGTTTTATCTGTGCCGAGCTAAAGCTCCTTCAGTTAAAAAAAAAAAAATAAAATAAAAATATAAATTAAGACAAAATAAAAATAAAATATGTAGACAATTAAAAATTGATAAATTGTAAGAGGTGACATGTGCAAAGAATTTAAGTATTGAACAGTTCAGGAAAGAAAGAAGAAATAGTAAGATAGCAATTACAATAATTAATTTTTTTAATGTTTGTCTCTGAAAATGAATTTATACACGGAAAAGAGTTATATCAATTATAGATCCGATTAAAGATTTATATAGGTTTCCTAGTGTGCAATAATTAAGACCCCACTTTTTGTTTGACAATATTTTTATTAAGTTCAACCGTGAACTACAACGCTGTTTTATTTCATCAACTATTGGGGTAAAGGTTAATTTTGAATCAAATTTCATACCTAAAAACTTGATTTCCTTTTGACTCTCAATTTAATTTTAAATATTTTAAATTTTAAGTCAATATTTTCCTTATTATATTTAGTGAAGACAATGAAGCAAGACTTTTCAACAGATATTTTCACCTTCCACTTGAAGAGCCATTTTTCTAGTTCGTCTAAGTATTTGTTCATCTTATTTTCTAGATTTCCTTTTTTCTTAAAAATATAAAATATAACCAAGTCATCAGCAAAAAGTATTTATTTCTTTTAGGAATATCATTGATAAAGATACTAAAAAGTAATGGATTAATTACGGAGCCTTGAGGAGCACCTGCAGTAATTTGGTATTCATCACTTATGTGACCATTTACATTTACTTTAAATGATCTTTAGTCTAAAAATGAATTAATTTGGTAAGTAGGAAGGTTCATTTTTATTAGTTTATAAATAAGACCATCATGCCAAACCTTATCGAATGCTTTGGAGATATCAAAAAATAGGGAACAAACTTTCTTCTTTCTATTAAATGATTCTACAATTTTTTGAATAAGGAAGAAGAGATTATCAGCGGTTCGTCGATTTTTTCTAAAACCTGATTGCTCCTGAATTAGTAATGAGTTTTGTTCCAAATAACTATATAATATAATAGAGTAGACGATACGTTCTAAAAATTTTCCTATACAACTTGTCATACTGATTGGTCGGTAGTTAGCTGGGTCTTGTGTTAAAATTGACTTTTTAGGTATCATAGTAATGTTAGCAGATTTCCATGCATTCGGTATTTTACCTAATCTTAGACTTAAACTAAAAAGATACATTATGTCTTTTAGAATAATTTGCGGTAAATTTTTTAAAAATAGTTATGAATTTGGTCTGGTCCCGAAGCTGATTTCTCTTTTAACCTATTTATCGCTGATATAATCTATTTAGTGCTAACAGGCTCGTCAAATTTAAATTTATTTTCCTTATTAAAAAACTCAAGATTATAATCAATTATTTCTCTATCTTTTTGGGGATTAATTAGATCATTATTCGGCCTAAAAGTATTTTAAAGAAATTCACCAAAAAAGGTAGCCTTTTCTTCATCAGTTCTAAGTTCATTATTATTAGAGATTAAAGAAGGTATTAATCCAGATCCTTTCTTAGATCGAAACTTATTAATTTTTTTCCAGAATGGTCTACTTAAAAGCGGATTTTTCCCAATTTTTTTTAATAAAATCAGACCAGTTTTGATTCCAAAAATTTTTCTAACTGTTTCTTAACTCTGAAGTCATTTGGTTGAATATTTCTTTAGTATTTTGACAACGAGTTTTTTGAAATATTCTTCTTATTTTCCTACGTTCCTTAATTAAACTGACAATGTTCGGTGGAAGACTTGTTTTGAAAATTCTATTTGTCTGGTATGGAATGCTTTTTTGAGCTGCAGAAATTAATTATTTGGTAATTTCTTAATTTAGTTCGTCAATTGATTTTGAATTTAATCCTGAGTTTTGACCATTTAGGATCTCACGGAATAAAAACCAATTTGCTTTTTTATAGTTAGGCTTCTTTGGTTGTGGTTATTATTAATTAATGTGAAATTAAGCTCGTTAATAATGCTTTCTAAAATGATTCCATTTTCGTTTTCTCCTTTGCATCCTATTTGTTTTCTTTTGGCATTTAAGTCACCCCCGAGAACATAATTTTTACAATTCCTATTTATCTTTTCGAATTTACTAAAATTTAGAAGTATATTAGGTGGATTATATAAGCTGAAAATGTATAATTGATCTTTTCCTGGATTTATTTTGATACAAAGGATCAAAGAACGTTTAGAAATTAGAAGAAACTTTCAAAGAACTCGTTGTCCATTACTTAAGAAAAGATTTAATCACTTAATCTCAGAGTTAAAAATCTCAGTAAGAAAATTCTGGAATCAAAATTGGTTTGATTTCATTCAGAAAATGGGGAAAAATCCACTTTCAAGCAGGCCTTTTTGGAAAAAAATAAACAAATTTAGAACACAAAAAGGATCAAAATTAATTCCAAATTTGATCTCAAATAACAAGGAATTAAAAACTGATAAGGAAAAAGGAAAATGCTTCGGAGATTTATTATTAGTGTTGGACGCGGACAGAGCTAACCGGTCCAGAAACGGGCGGTTCATCGCGGTTGTTGGCCCGTTTATTTTGGCGGGCTAAATTTTGACCCGTTTAATAAACGTTTAAAAATAAACGGGCGGTCCAAGAAACCGTTCCAATTTTGGCGGGCGGACTCTGGCCCGTTTATTTTGGCGGGCTAATTTTTGGCCCGTTTAATAAACGTTTAAAAATAAACGGGCGGTCCAAGAAACCGTTCCAATTTTGGCGGGCGGACTCTGGCCCGTTTATTTTGACGGGCTAAATTTTGACCCGTTTAATAAACGTTTAAAAATAAACGGGCGGTCCATGAAACCGTTCCAATTTTGGCGGGCGGACTCTGGCCCGTTTATTTTGACGGGCTAAATTTTGACCCGTTTAATAAACGTTTAAAAATAAACGGGCGGTCCAAGAAACCGTTCCAATTTTGGCGGGCGGACTCTGGCCCGTTTATTTTGGCGGGCTAAATTTTGGCCCGTTTAATAACCGTTTAAAAATAAACGGGCGGTCCATGAAACCGTTCCAATTTTGGCGGGCGGACTCTGGCCCGTTTATTTTGACGGGCTAAATTTTGACCCGTTTAATAAACGTTTAAAAATAAACGGGCGGTCCAAGAAACCGTTCCAATTTTGGCGGGCGGACTCTGGCCCGTTTATTTTGGCGGGCTAATTTTTGGCCCGTTTAATAACCGTTTAAAAATAAACGGGCGGTCAAATAACCGGCCAGATTTTTGGCGAGAATTAATTTTGCCGGTCAACTTGGCGGTCTTAATTTTGACAAAAAACAGGAAATAAATAAAAAATTAAGCTATCTTAATATATTTATTTTTTAAAAAAAAAGTTATTTTTTAATTAGAAAAAAAAATAAAAAAAATCTACGAAAAAAATTTTATTTAAAAATTATTAAAAAATAAAAATCTTAAAAAAAAAAAAAAAAAAAATAAAAATTTTATTTAAAAAATAAAAAATATTTTTAAACGGTTATTAAACGGGCCAAAATTTAGCCCGCCAAAATAAACGGGCCAGAGTCCGTCCGCCAAAATTGGAACGGTTTCATGGACCGCCCGTTTATTTTTAAACGGTTATTAAACGGGCCAAAATTTAGCCCGCCAAAATAAACGGGCCAGAGTCCGTCCGCCAAAATTGGAACGGTTTCATGGACCGCCCGTTTATTTTTAAACGGTTATTAAACGGGCCAAAATTTAGCCCGCCAAAATAAACGGGCCAGAGTCCGTCCGCCAAAATTGGAACGGTTTCATGGACCGCCCGTTTATTTTTAAACGGTTATTAAACGGGCCATAATTTAGCCCGCCAAAATAAACGGGCCAGAGTCCGCCCGCCAAAATTGGAACGGTTTCTTGGACCGCCCGTTTATTTTTAAACGTTTATTAAACGGGTCAAAATTTAGCCCGTCAAAATAAACGGGCCAGAGTCCGCCCGCCAAAATTGGAACGGTTTCTTGGACCGCCCGTTTATTTTTAAACGTTTATTAAACGGGTCAAAATTTAGCCCGTCAAAATAAACGGGCCAGAGTCCGCCCGCCAAAATTGGAACGGTTTCTTGGACCGCCCGTTTATTTTTAAACGTTTATTAAACGGGTCAAAAATTAGCCCGCCAAAATAAACGGGCCAGAGTCCGCCCGCCAAAATTGGAACGGTTAATACGGTCACGGTCACGGTTTTTAAAATTTTTGGCCCGTTTACTGTCCGCTTGCACGGACACCAACACTATTTATTATCTTCAACATTTAGTCCTAACTCTGATCTAATAGATACTGAAAAAGATAATGAAATAATTAGCTTATATTTTGAATACCTCAAAAATTACAATCAGTGTAATTTCAATGATCTTATTTGCCCAAACGAACTTATACTGGCTTTAAAAAGACTGAAGACTGAAGCGGCTTCAGGACCTGACCAAACACATAATCTAATGCTTAAAAATTAACCAGGAAATTCCTTAATAGAAATCTCAAAACTTTTTAACCTATCTCTGCGACGTGGTATTATTCCAAAATCATGGAAAACTGCGAACATAACTATGATTCTAAAAAACGCATCTTCTCCACAAGATCCTTCAAACGGGTCTCCCCCAATAGGTGACCAAGCGGTCACGAAATATGTGACCAATTCAATTTCTCTCATTTGGTGACCAACAGTGGTCACGTATATTTGACCATGGAAATAGGTGACCAATATTTGAAGACAACGGTCACGTAATGAGTACATAGGTCACCAAATGAATATCAATGGTCACCAAATGAATGACAATGGTCACATGAATTTAATAAAATATTATTACAAAATTTAAGTTAATTTTATAAAATGAATTTTATTTACTTATTATTATTAATTTCAAATTTTTATTATAATCATTTTTTTGATTAAACAGCAAATTTTATAAAAAATATTGTTAGATTTTATATTAAATCCAAAAACAATTTTAAAACTATTCTAAAAATTAAAAATCAAAAATGAATGAACAATTTAAAGATTCCGAAGAATATAATATTTTTAATATGTTACACGAAATTGGTGCAGTGCATGTTTCACAAGTCTGTTCTAAATCCAATTGTCCTAAGTATCAAAGAGAAATGGAACTTCGATTTAGAACAAGGGGAAAAGACTCCAAAGAAAAAATTTTGACTTGGCGTAGTACTGGTTATAAATGTGGCACGTACAAGTCAGTTTGGGAAGGTTCCTTTTTTTCATTAATTAGAAAAAAAATAAATGTTATCATGTTATTGATTAAATGTTGGGCGGCTCAATTAAAAATTGCTAAAACGCGCATAATTGCAGGTGATAACGTTAGTGAAAATATGATAGCTGGTTTATTTGAAAAGTTAAGACAGCTTTGTTCATTAAGTTTAGATAAGAAAAATATTACATTAGGTGGTTTTGGCAAAATTGTTGAAATAGATGAGTCCCTCTACGCAAAGGTTAAGCATTGGAAGGGTGAGATTTAAAATTTGAAATTAACGATAATTTTTGAAAATAAATAAATTTTTTCCAAAGGGAAAGATCTTAGACGTGGTCAAGTTTGGGTTTTTGGGCTAGTGGAAAGAAAATTAGCAGATGAAAATCCAAAATGTTATTTACAAGTGGTAAAAGACAGAGAGGCCGAAACTCTTTTGATGATGCTACAATAGAAGCTTCTTGTAGTTCAAGTTCAGCTACTAACAATTGCTCCAGATAATGATTTATTTGATCGTACTGACGACGAAGTTGAAGACGTAGTCGAAGACGAAATTGAAGACGAAGATATTAATTTAGTTCAAGAAAAAATGGATGATTTAAATTTTGTTTGTGTTAAAAGCAAATCACAAATTTATGAAAAATTGTCAAACACTCTACCAACATGTTCAAAAGAAACAGAGGATTTAGTTAAAAGGAACTTAAGCGGTAAAAAAAATCCTATAAAATGTGACTTATGTGGTGAATTCATGAATGGAGAGTTAGGTCTAAAGATTCATAAAAGTAGAAAACATAAAAATGTATTTTTAAACATTGAAAATACATTTTTATAAACGTTGATTTGCTTCGATTTTCATAATAAACTTAATTAAAAAAATTTTTTTTCTTTTTTTTTTAAATTTAAGTGGTCACGAAATGACGTCGATGGTCACATAATGAGTTTAAGTGGTCACATAAACTACATGTTGGTCACCTAAATAATTTAATTTTAAAATTTATTTACATATTGGTCACCTATTGCCATCGTCAAATATACGTGACCACTGTTGGTCACCAAATGAGAGAAATTGAATTGGTCACATATTTCGTGACCGCTTGGTCACCTATTGGGGGAGACCCCTTCAAACTAAAGACCAATCAGTATAACAAGTTGCCTTGGAAAGTTACTTGAGAGTAATCTACACAAGACTCTACAATTTTTTAGAAAAATTTTTTTTACTTATCCAGGAACAATCAGGATTTAGGAAACATCGGCGAACTTCCGATAATCTTTACTTTTTGATTCAAAAAATTGTAGAGTCATTTAATAGAAAGAGAAGAGTTTGTTCCCTTTTCTTTGATATTTCTAAAGCCTTTGATAGGGTTTGGCACGAAGGTTTAATTTATAAATTAATAAAAATAAATCCACCACAATACTTAATTAACTGGATTAGATCCTTCTTAGACTCAAGGACATTTAGGGTGAATGTGAATGACCACTTGAGCGACGAATATCAAATAACTGCAGGTGTTCCTCAAGGCTCAGTTATTAGTCCTCTTTTATTTAGCATTTATATTAATGATATCCCTAAAAGAAACAAAACAAATAATGAATGCTCTCTTCTTTTTGCAGATGATCTAGTTACTTTTTTTATTTACAACAAAAAGGGTAATCTTGAAAATAAGATAAATAAATACACCAACGAGCTAGAACAATGCCTAATTAAGTGGAAAATGAAGATGTCAGTTGAAAAGTCGTGTTCAGTAGTATTCTCTAAGTACAAGAAAGAAAGTGATGATCTTAACTTAAAAATTTATGGAAATAGAATAAAAAGCCAAAAAGAAATTAAGTTTCTAGGTATTAAATTTGATTCTAAATTATATTTTAATACACTGGTTGACGAAATAAAAGAACGTTGCAATACAAGGCTAAATCTAATTAAGATTCTGTCAAACAAAAAATGGGGTCTTAATCAAAAAACGTTGGGAAATCTTTATAAATCTTTAGTTGGTTCAATTCTAGACTATTCGTTTCCTTGCTTGAATTCATTTTCAGAAAATAATATCAAAAAGTTACAAGCAATTCAGAATACAGCAGTCAGATCTATCCTCAGATTAAAATATCATACTCCCTCCAGCATCATGCATCAGGAGACTTTTAATAAACTTAAATTACTTACAGTCTCGAATCGACTTCTTGAGTTGAGTGAGAGATATGTTGGGACAGGACTGAGTAATTCCATTCCATTGGTTGTCAGACTGATGGATGAATACAAAGCGGGTTTCGAATCAAGTAATATCGAATACCCGACTCCATTGTGTAATTGCTACTTTACAATTTCCTCTTTTTTTCCTGAAACCTAAACTATATAAACCTGAATGACCTAAAACTCTCATTATCATATATCTATTTTTTATTCCAGGTTATTAACTCTTACAAACTTTATTCATATTTTTATTTTTATTTTTAAATTTTTTTTTTACATCGCCTTCTAGGCGCTAACTGAGATAAATAATAATAAAAAGTAATAAGTAATCAATTTTTTTAGATAAAAAAATTAAAAAACCGTGAGTGTATTAAAAAAATTTTGAAATTAATTTTTTTTTTAATTCAATCGACTAAATTTAGTACTGTTTTCTTGTTTAGTATTTAGTAATTTTTTTCAAAAATTCATTATGTTAAACAATCGTTTGTTTTTTTTTAATAGTAGATATGTTTTTCAGCAAAAAGTGTGGTAATAAGCATGGTATATTGGGATGATAAAAATATGCAAATTCACAAAAAATTAAATTTTCAGAGATTTTACGCATAATTAGCGAACTTCGACTTTTGATACAACTATGTATGTTGCATTATGGTGCATATACAGAGCTGAATTTTAACTTATTGAAAATAATTAATCAAATTCAACCATTTTATTTTTTTTGAGATATTTTTTAGGGGTCTACTTGTAACTAATTCAAAACTTAAGGCTTAAAAGTATATAAATTTAATATTAAAGAAATAATTTAAGTCCAATTTTATTTTAAAAAATTTTAACTTCCAAACAATAAGAAAGATTCCAATCGCCAGTTAATGAGAAAGAGAAGAAACCAAAAGAAGAAACTAATAGTTATTGAATCAACGTTAGAGGATTTGAGACAAAAAAATTTAATAATTACAGCGATAAGGAAACAATTTAAATTTTTTTTTTTAAATTTAATTCTTATTGTTTTAATTCTTTATATACAAATATATTTTATTTCTATTCTAGCGGATAATGGAGAGGCGCTCATCTCCTTTTCCAGTACTTTTTTGAGCAACGACTCCTATCTGATACAGAGATTACTGCATCGAGTATAAATAAAAATTTATTAATTTTAGGCGTAAAATTATGTTAAATTAGCCATTTTACATACTTTAGTCTCGATTCGCTATCGGATCGCTTATTTATGCCATAATTTCAACACTAATACGTCTAAATAACCTATTTTAAACGAATTAATGCGAAATTTTATCAAAGCCGAAAAGCTTAAAATTTGGTCAAAGTCAAAAATATGTATCTAAAATAGTATCAGTGAATGTTAGGTTCTATTATTAAAAAAAATTTATTCAGTGCATTATGGTGAGTTTAATTAAATGTCTATTGAATGCGCATATTTAAATTTTTGAGATAATAAATTAAAATTAACCTTTTTTTATTCAAATATTTTAAAACTAATTAAAGATTTTTACAAAAACAATCAAATTTTAATTTCAAATCAAAATTATAAAATTTGAATTAAAAAAATTCCATAATAATCTATCAGATTTGATATAATCTATTTTTTTTTATGAGAAGCATAATATTGATTTATCAATCTGGTTGATGGATAGCCCAACATAAGTGTTTGAAAGAACCATCGACTTCTGCACTTCACATTAATGTTTAATGAGTTGGCAGTTTTGACAACATAAATGGCCTCAAAAAGGTGAGTTGCCAACGCCATCCATAATCTGTTTACAAACAAATAAATTCAAAACATAAATATATTTTTAATTGCTTTAAGCCGTGAATTTTACATGACTATTGGCACTATTCTATGATTTAAAAACAGATATTTTGAGAGCGTACCCAATGGCCCAAGATAGTCGAAAGGAATCACATCTGGCATGTAAGCCAAAATCTAGAAAAAAAAAATCATTTGCACTCTTTAGTCATGAGTTTTTTACTAATTTATTTTAAGTCACAAAATGAATGGGAATACTTACACCTAAATAGGTCATTGAGGGAATGATTAACCCGTACCAAATAGGATGTGGCCTTTTAAAATATTCAACATTTTGACTATTATCGGACTCCATCAGAGTTTCTAAATAAAATTTATAATTTTGATCTAGCAAAAAAAACTTTAAAATCTTTTTTTTTCCAACTAAAATTTTCAATTTCTAATAAATAATTCAAATTAAAAATCTAAAATTTAAATTCAAATGTATGCATTTAAAATATTTATTTAGAAATTTCAGGATAAAATTTTCAACATAATTAACTAATTTTGGAAAAAAGCATGTGACACCTTTTGGAGGGGCTCTAGTTTTGAATTTTAAATTTCAAATCAAATTAAAATAGTGAAACTAGACTAAATTTAACTTTTTATTTATCAGTATTTTGTAGACAAAACATGTCATTAAAAAAAAGATGATTTGATAAGACTTGAACAAGTGACCAAAAATAGCTAGATTTTGCTACTTTGGCAAATTTTAATCTTGTTTATTTAAAAAATATTAAATGAAAGTCTAAAAATTGAGTTAAGGCTTATTTGTTCTTTGCTATTTTGATGACAATTTGAATTTTAAAAACCAAGTCTTGATTTAGATTGCGTTGTGTCGCCTCTAAGAACTTTGCCAATTTTCGATCTATCTTCAAACAAACTTCTAATCATGTAGACTTGAACTGCGCCCACTAAGATCATTATTAAGATATTGATTATTGACCAAAAATTTACTCTTTCGAACAAATCTTCTAAATGACTTCGATCAGCCAACTCATAAACCTGGAATAGCTTTTGAACATGCTGGGCCCGTTCAAGATTTGTATTAACTCGGTTAAATAAGTCCTGAAAGTTGCTCAATTTATCAGCTAAATCTCCAAGATCGTCTTTTGCCAGATGGTTTAAGGTATCGACGGCTGATTGCGGAAAATTAGGATCAATAAAATCGTCATTTGATGACAAATAGAAAAATACTTGCTTTTTGGCAAAATGTGAAAATGAGTTGTCAAAGCAAAATCGATATTCGCCAGTCTCTTCAGATTTAAATTGAAATTGGCCGCCTTGCTTTTTGGCCTCGGTGAACAAGATACGATTAGAAGGGGTAGTAATCCAATATGATATGTCCAGCTCACCTCCATTTATTACTTGATAATCGGTTTCCATATTTAGACCCGATATTAAATACTGATGAAAACACTCTCTTTGACCTGGTTCGATCACCACAGCTATCTCAGCTTGAAGACAATGAGTGTAGCTAAAACAAAGGGACACTAACAAAACTAAAAACAACATTTGTTTTAACTTTTCTAAATTTATTTAAAAGAATTATTTTTTTTTAAAAATTATAATTTAAAATAAAAATTATATTAAGTTAATTTCAATTTGTGCACTCCATTTTTTAAACAGCAAGTACAAGTGTTTTTTTAAATCGGCTAATTGAAATTTAAGCTTTTTTTTTGAGAATAAAATCCAATTTGTGTTTAAATGGACTATCGATTTCAATAATTGTTTGAGATAAAAATTTTTCCTGTTCATTCATTAAATTTTTCTAGCTTGATTTTTTTTATATAAATCAAAATCTTATTCACAACAAAAATACCATTACTTTTTAATCAAAGATGAACTAGAAGAAAAAATCAGAAAGAGATTGAAGAGATGAAACTAACATGAGGAAAGGCAAATTTTTGACCCAGACAAGAACTTTTTGGAATAGTCTTGCGAACGCCTCATGTTCCACAAAAACTCATTTCAAAACTTCATATCTTATAGTCAGTGATCGATTATCTAAGAAAATTTATCTTTTTATTTTAATACTGAAGTTAATTAATTCTTCTTATCGATTTTATGATGGAAAATTCTTGAAAAAAATTTTTTTAGGACTAAGATTTAAAAAAATAATTAAGAAAAAATTTTAATTTTTAAAATGTGATGCCTTTTATCTATACTCGATCAAAAAATCTGACATTATCTTTAAATAAAAGATCATTTGTTTATGACCACTATATATATTTATGAATGTCTTAATTTTTGAAAAAATTTATTAAATAACTCTTATTTTTAAAAAAAGTGAGATTTTTATCAAATCTATTGGTATATTTTATCTAAAAAAATCATAAATTTAATCAATAAATAAAATTACTAAAAAAATTTAATTCTTTAAAAAAAGGAAATAAACTAATGAGTTTTATAGACCTGTAACAGCCATTATAGTTTTTCAATTAAAAAAACTAATTAAATTGACACGTAATGGATTTTTTATTTTAAATGAAATATTTTATGCTAAGAGTCTTACTTTTTCAAGCATAGAAATTCAAAATTTCAATATAATATTTTATTTACAATTATATAAATTTATAAAAAAAATAATAAAAAAAAATTAACTTCAGCGTGCAAATTATAATTTAATTCATTTTTAACAAAAAATTCTGAAAAAATAATATAAAATTTTTGTCTTTTAAAGTAACAATCACAATTGTTAGAAATAACAAAAAATTTATTTAACAAAAAGCATAGCTTAGCATTCCGAGTTTTTCACATGGCGCCTCTCAATAGTCTTGGACAAAGTGCCCCTCGAATTAATCAACTTGATTTCGTCGTCAATAGATGTAGGACTTTTTTTTCGATTTTCGTAATTAGGCGAAAAAGTTTTTAAGCTTGGTGTCACATTGGTCGAATACTCACAATTTAGCTTAATTGTCGAATAGATGGCATTTGGATTGACTTTTTTTGGCAAGGTATTTTTCAAAACAGAATTTACTTGACCAATTTCCTCGATCAAATTTACATTGTAATGTTGTGGAGTGCAATTAGTAGAGGACACATCGGTCACACTAGTATTAGGACTATCCGACTTTCCATTGATCAAAGGCTCGACGGATTGGTTATGGGCCGAGTTGGTTCTCGGCTTTGGCCTCAAGATAGGAGGCTTGGCTTTGGCAGGTGTTGAATTTTCGCTATTTCCTAGGCTGATTGTAGTCTTTAGTAGTGAATAATTTTTGGTCTCAATAGGTGTCGAAGGAAGTGGTCTTTTTAAAATGTTGCTTTTTAAAATCAAGTCGCTGTTCGAGGCGCACGAACTCGCCGACGAGGACACTGAAGTGGTCGCCGTCGAGTTCGTCAACTGCTCCGACTGATTAAAACTGTTAGCCGATGGCAAGTTTTTAACTTTCAAATTTTTGCTATAGATTTCGTCATTCTTGTTAATGGACTTTAATTTTTGACTGAGTTCAGCTTGGAAATTAGAGTTTACCAATTGTTTATTGTGAACTGAATTGGTACGCTTTATGCTCGAGTACTTGATGTCTCTATACCTGGCGTCATCGCAGTTGTCATACTCAATTTCGTCTTCTTTTCCATCCAAGGGCGTGTAGACCAGTCCATTGTCAGTCTTGATTAAATTTTTCCTATCGACAGTACTAGTTCCATCCGAACTGAGTTTTATTTTTCTTCCGTAAATCTCACTACCCAGATTGCTGGTATGCTTTTTGATCGACTCGACCCCACTGCCTATGCTCACACTCACATTGTTGTTAAACATTTCACTGGCATTTTTGCTCTTAGTTATCTTGGCAGCATACTCTTCTTTTTCCTCTTTGGAAGTGTCTGACTCATTTTTTTCGTTCATGTACTCGTTTTCTTCATACTCGTGCTCATAAGAGTCCGACTGGTTGGTATCGTAAGAAGATGAGTTGACGATTGGCATTTTTTTTGACTTGACAGTGCCGAAGCGTTCGTAGTTGGTCGGCTCACCAAGCAGCCCAGTGGTAGTGTTGTCATAGTAGTCGTAGGTAGAATGATGGTTGTAGCCGTATTTGAGACTGTCACTTGAGTAGGGTTGGTAGTTTCGCGGCGCCAATATATCCGAGTCTATGGGCGCCTTTTTGTACGTGACTCCATCATCTTCGCGCTCATTTGCCGAGCAGCATTTACAAAAAGCGTTGTCGCTCTTTCCGCATACATCAGAACAGCAGCAGCAGCCACAAATACAGAATATCAAGAATGCGGCGGCTATGCCACCGCCAATAATGTAGAAATTTTTAAAATTCAAAGAAGTCATTTTTTTAGAGTCTCGGGGCGTTCCTAGAGTGAGAAGAATAGAGGTGGAATTACCGTAGTTATTCTCTTGCATTATCAAAAATTCGTAGTACTTGTCCTCGTCAGCAGGGGATATGTACGGAACTTCTTTGTCCATTTTACTTTCGTCAATATTTACTCTTCCACTGAGCTTTAATTTTTGATCTATGATCTCATAAATGCTTAGAAATGACGTTGTTCCGCCTTGGTTGTGTCCGGGCTTGCAACTGAATTGAGCAAAAGTTTTGTTATTTACTTTTGCGAATTGTACATTGCACATTTCAGGCGGATTTGGCGTAGAACCCAGTTCTACAATAATGTCACATTTGGCCATGCCAGCAAGACTCCTTGGGATGCACTCGTATAGTCCGAAGTCAGCGCGCGAAATCGGGTTTATTCTGTAGCGACCGATTCGCTTCAAAGTCTCAATATTGTTGTCAATTAATTCGAATTTAGTTCGTGTAGATGGAGGAATCATCTTATAGTAGGTCACATCCGGATTAGAGTTATTTATTGGACATTCAATCACAATAGAACGATTAATACCAGTTCTATACACTCTTTGTTTAAAAACACAACTTGGAGGATCTTTAAAAAAAAAAATTTTTATTTCTTTGGCTTAATAAGTCTTTGATTAGTAAGAGATATTTTAAAATCTACTAAAAAATATTCAAAATTATGAAAATACAATCAGATAATTGACAAATTTCACATTTTTTAGAAAAAATGCTAGACTCGGTTTTTAATTAATTTTATTTTATTAAGTAGAACCTTTTTGAATAAAATGATAAATCGATTCATTTACGATAATTTTGCTTTATTATAAAATCAAGTTTTTTAATAAAATTTCTTTGGTTTTGATCTTGTATCAATTCATCAACATTAGATATATTTTAAATTTAAACAAAAAATTTTTAAATTATATATTTTTTTTTTATTTATTTTGTGTTATTTATTTTTATTTTTAATTTAATTTTTTGTTTTTTAGCTTGTTCTGCAAAATGTAACTTGGAATCCCAAATTTAGTCTATGCAAAAACTCTACAAGTCTACAAAGGACTTTTTGATCTATTATCGAAGTACTTTTTTGCAGAACAAGTTTTAGATAAAAAAATATTATTTCAACTATATTTTTTGTTCCAAGGATCTTAAAGTATAATTTTTATTATACTCGGATTGAAAATAACTAAAATGGAGCTATCCAAAAAATACACATTAAAAGTGTAAGAATTCTTAAATAATTTACCATTTTCTCTTAAATAAAAAAATGCTATTAGGTCAAGTTTTTTTTAAATAAATTGTTTGTAGTTATTTTATGTGACCGTATATTTTTTTGCTAAAATGATAATTTTATTACTAGCGGATTTGCTTCCTCAGTTAAAAGATATTTCTGCTTGTTACTTTAAAATTGTATTTTACTCTGAACTGTATCTAAGATAATTCCTCGATACTTATTAATTCCTAATTAGTTTTAAATTTAAAAAATTAAGAGGAAAATTAAAAAAAAAACTAAATTGGATAAAAATTTAGTTCTTGAAAAAGAATCGAACTAAGATCAAGTTTAAACAAGTTCAATAATGTATAAATTTAAAATTATAATTACAATAGACAGAGATGGTGTAGTCCTTGAAAAGATGCGATCTGAGATCAATTGAATTGGCCAATTCTGATGGTATATCTTTCATTTGAGCGTCACATTTAACCTTTTTGCCATTCATTTTTCTCGTAGCGTTCACTTGGAACGAATAGGTGTTTATGGTCATTCGGTTTTCTACAGTCTTTTTATCAAGTCCGGTCAACTTGAGCTCTTTATCATCAATATAAGCTTTTACAATCGAGACTGGATTCGATTCAGGCACTTCACATTTTACCGTGAATGGTTGATTTTCATGAACTTGCACTTCTTTTTGGTAATCGAATTTTACCGAATCGCCAGTAAAATACAATAGGACATGGGTCAATTGAACTTGAAAAATAAACAAAGTTAACAGTTAGTAAAAGCAAAAATTGCCAAATCAAAACAGGTGAAATTATGTCATTCCAAAAAAAAATTAGTAAAAGGCACTCGGTTAAATAATGTTAAAAAATCACTCTATTGTTTTTAGTTTTTTTTTTTTTAATCAACCACGCATTCAAATGCATTAAAAAAAGCCATTCGGGAAAAAGAAATTAAATTACTGAAACTTTGGTGAAAAAATGAATCATCTCGTTTTTTCCTAGTCTTAGAATTATTTTTTTCTAAAATAAAAGTAAAAAAATTAAAGAAATGTGGAAAGAATTCAACTTGAATAAAACAAAATAAAAGTCTGAATTATACAATGACTTTGGCGAGCAGTAGAAAACCATGTTCGTCAAAGTCATTTTAAAATTCTGAAAAAACCAAGCCACTTACCAATTACATCTAGCTTTACATCCAAAGCGTATGATTTGATCAAACACTGGTAGTTGCTTGGATAGGAATTTTTTACATTGTGCAAACAGAGACGGTTGTTTTCGCAAGAAAAATCGATTTGGGTTGAGATGCCAGCTTCGTCGCTGTTCAACCCATTGCTTGACAGCTGCAATGGATTGGGGACTTTGCGAGTATTGTTGCTACAAAAAGGAATAACTCTATTTCCATTGAGCTGGGCTATCCAAGAAATGGTGACCTTGGGAGGCAACTGGTGTTCTTGATTGGCCAAAGGGCTGGCCGACTCTTGGTACAAATTCGAAAAAGTGTTTCGATCTATTGGACAGGTAAAGCACACTTTTTCCCCATTTAACACATTGAACTTGTTTCTGGTGTTGAGTAGCGAATTCTGGTACAGATTTTCCCAGAAGTCTTTGTCCGATTCCACCAAAGACATCTGGTCATAAGACAAACATGATTTTGCTTTCAAAATAGAAAGCGCGACTAGGGTACAGAGTACTAGGCTTGTTCTCATTTTTTGACGATGTGTGATTACTTTTATTTATGAGGTATTATTGGATATCGCTAGTCTATTTGAATTATTATCTATCAAACCCATTCAATTCATAATTTTTATCTAAAAATTAAAAAAGTGTTTCATTCAACATGGATTTGTTGGGATCTTTTTCAAGAGTGCTAAAAGCAAGCACTTGAAATTTGGTTTCAAGTGTTTGAACAATAGGATGATGGCAATTATGTACCATCAGTGGGCATCTGACTGACTAAACAGCTAATTTTTTTATGCACTAAACTCAATTGAGCTTGATAGAAAAAAAAGAACATTTAAATTTAATCAAAGCTTTGGGGAGAACATAATTTTTTTTAAATCTCATTTTACGTTTTTCCACAGAATACGATCCATGTGTTTATTTTGTAATACTCATCATTACTAAAAGCCATTTTGTAATTAAAGCTCTATTATTCGCGTTCCGGCTTAAATTTCCTAAATATCATACAAAAAAAATTCACCGGCATCCTTAGGTGCCAATTTAATTAGATTTATTTTGAATGAATTTTAATTTCAGCTAACTATATTTAGATTTAGGCATGCTTTATATTCACCTAACAATTGTCAGGTAATTGGTTTTGTTTAGTTGTTGAATAGATGACGGAAAACTCATAGTGACTTGGTTTATTTTACCTGATAAGATACTAAGGATCCAGTTGAGATATTCATTTATTCCGAACATTTTCTTAACATAGAAAAAAACATGTTTTTGTTCATCCATTCATTCATATTTTTGATATTTAACTGTTAGGTCAAGCAAGGTTTATATTTTTGTTCAAAACGCATTATTTTTTTTCTTAATCGCTGCATTTGTGCATTTTGCACAAATGAATTCACAAACCTTCAACCTAGACTCGAATACTACATTATTTTTTTTGGTAAAAAAAAATTTAAATTTTATTAATAAATCGTCCAAAATCAAAATTTTTTTATTAGCGAAGCTAGAATTTTTTCAAGATAGATGTAACAAAAATTTAAGTCGGTTGATTAGAAAATATTTTATTTTTAGTTGAATGCAAGAATCTTTTTTAATTGCCTTAAGTATTTGTTGCTGAAGGTTATGAAAATAATTGAGTGATTAGTTTGATTGAAATTGAAAAATTTAATCAATTTTAAAAATTGAAGCAAAAATAAAGACACTGTGAAAATAATTCTATCAGCAACAAATGCACGATTTAAGTTTTATATTTGTTAAACAACAAAGCTCGTATTAAAAGAGATTAAAATCTATTTTGAATAAAAAAAAAATTTAAAAATTGAATATTTAATCCTGATTTAACAAAATTTCTAAAATTTTGAAAACAAAATTTAATTAAAAAATGAAATACGAGTTTTGAGCTAAAGTTAAATTTGAATTTAATTCAATCAAATCCTGAAATATCTTGAAGCATTACTCTGAGATAATAACTAGTAAAGCAGTTGAGTAATCACTTTCTTTTCTTGCTACCTTCCAAAGCCTTACTATTTTGCTTCAAATAACAAAAGTGATTATAAAAAATAAAATATCAACTTTAAAAATATTTAAATTTGTTGATATTTTACGTAATCATCGCTGATAAACAATCTTGGCAAAATTTCACAATTATTTTTTAGCCAAACATCTCGACAACACATCATCTAAAAGATGGTCCCACATTTTGCCAGCAACCGAACAAGAATCCAATTTTTAAAATAAAATTAATAAAAGCCCTAGCTGAACAAAAAAATTCTTCTTTATTTTAAATAATTCTATGAGAGAGTAATTTGAGCATAAGTTGAATCCCATCGGGGAAAAAGATTACTATCTTTTCAATTCTTAGACTTAATTGCGTAACAAAAAAAAATTTAATCAATTTAAAAAATAAATTTTGTTGGCAAACTTTTAGTTGAATTGTGCCAGAATAACTAGGCTCATTGAACTAATTAATCAAACGACTTGGTTCTTTAAACGCTCAATAAGTTGGTTTATTTAAAACATATGAGCTAGATCCCGATTCGGATATCTCAATTCAGCATATGTTCTCGATCAACTCTGATACAATCTGATAATATTATTAAGCCTTAATTAGTTGTTTACATTCATAAACAAAGCAATTTTTTGGGCGCAAACCTCAGCCCGAGTCAACTGGGTAGTTAACCTAGAAATCAAGTGATTTAGAAACATTGATTGGACTGGACAGAATTTTAATTAGAGTCTAGTCATTAAGAAACAAAAAATCTACTTGGTAGTCCAGCTCCTCTTGGTGTATCGGGATTGCACTTGACAAAATTGGTAACCGGTGCTCAATTAAAATCGACTGCTCTGGACGTCTCGGCAAATAAAACAAATTTAAATAACACTTAAGGTTTAGATTATCTACAAATAGAGAAAAATCTGAGTTTATTATTTGACCTCTATTTTCAAATGATTATGAAGAATAATAATTTGAAATTTTAGATTGAAAGCAAGCAAAACATAAAATACAAAACGAGCACAACAAGAGAAAAAAAACAACAAAGCAGTTTTATGAAACGAATTTAACTTAATTTAAATTAAATAGTTGCATTTAAAAATAAAAGAGAATATAATATTTTTTTTATCATGATCTAGCTAGTTCTCATTATTTCTCTTTTCCATTGAAGCAACTTCGCTGAAGCCTAATAGCGGTCCCGAAATTGATAAACAAATTTTAATTAAAATTTTAAAATAAACTTTAAATTGGGTGCAAAAATTTGAATAATTGATAGCACTTGAAGCTAAAGGTAAAATTAACTATCACGTATATTTTTTTTATTTTTTTTTCTTGTTATAACAACATCTTATTTTAACAATAATCTAATAGCAAATATTTGAATTTTTGATCAAAATTTTTTTTAAATTCACCTTTTTTTTGCTAATATCCCAAATTGTAGTACAGCAAATTTAATCTTTGAGTCGAGTGCTAAATGAACGAATTTCGCCACGGCCAAATTCACGATTTAGCTCGCTTTAACGACAAATAATGAATTCTTAAATTTAGCTTAATCTTAATCTATTCTAAATTATCTGAAATCTCGAATTGTTTACTTAGTCTAAAAACAAGTATGCTCTTTGTTAAGATAAATGTTGGCCTTACCTTAAAGGTTCGAGCAAATGTGCCTATTGGAATCTTTTAATTTAAAATGCCTAAGGATGTTTTAATTTCACATTTGACTTATCAAATATTATCATAACCTTTTGACAGCATTTGTTTAGTTCATTTAGATCAACACATTGCTCAATAGAAGCTTGCCGAGGCAAATACTAAATATTTGATTTAATAATGTAAAAAATTAAAATTAAAAAAAAATTTTTGTTAATTTTTATTGACATTCAATTTGATTAAAAAATTTGACATAAAATTTTTGCCGAAAACATAATTAAATTGGAAATATTCACCCTAGCACTAGTTGAATGACCCACTACTTGGGCTCATATATCAATTTGAGCTGAAAAATTGCCAGCTACTCTTTTTTATCATTTATTACCCCTTGTCATAAACCTAAATTTATTGATGTAGATAAAATTCAAACTTTATTCTTCTTCATGTCCAATTTATTCTTAGACTAAAACAATGAGTGAAATTAAAATCAAATTGTTTTAGAACATGAAAATAAATTCAAAGAAATCTATGATAATCAATTTGAAAAATTATTATTTTTCATCAACTAGTAAAGTGTCAACATAAAATTAATTTAAGTTATGAATATACAACTTAATCTAATGGCTTTAAGCGAGTTGAATGGAAAAAAAGCTGCTTTCAAAACCCAATAATTGAACTCAATAAATAGTGTCCATTCGAATTGTTATACTCTATTTAAGACATAATTATTTAATTTGTATAAAAATTCAATAAATTTATTCAAAATTTTTGACAGTTAGATATAAATTTAATTTTTTTCAAATAGTCTAAACGTGGCTTTAACAAAAAAAATTCTTTCTTTTAATACAATGTTCTTGATCTAAATTTTTTAATAAAATACTTCTAATTTTGTTTGTTGGTATAAACAAGAAGCCAAAATATGAGAATACATTCTGGCTCGAGACTTAATATTTTTTAGAGAGAAAAGCGAATTGAAGAAAAATATTTGATCTTTTAATATTTGTAGGCACTTGTGTTAGGTTCGCTTTATTAGCCTAAAATCTAGAGAACTAAAATAAAAAATTTTAATAAATAAAATCAACTAAAATTTTTTTATTAAAATTAAAAAAAGTAATGCCTAGAGTTATTTGCTTTTGACGCTTGACACTTTAACTACTAACCTTTCGAAAATCGATTTTAAATTAAATTCTAATTTTTCTTGGCTCGTGTTTTCCACAAAAATAGAACCATGTTAATCAATCATTTATCTGTAATTAAGAAAATCCACTCGAAAAAAATTTGAATTATAAGCACTTGGACAAAATTTTGGTCGCAGAAAAAAAAAATTTCTTTTTAGACAATATTCTCAGATAACTATTGACTCAACTTGACTAAGTATAAGTACAAACAAATCAAAATGTTTAAGTATTTATTTGCGAGATTTGACCAAATTTGAATAGAAATTTTTCGAAGATTAATATATCTTAATAATTCAGCGTTTATTTATTTTTACTAGCCAAATAATCTTTGGTCTCAAAAAATATTCACCATAACGTTGAATACCTTAGCTTAGACCGATTAATCCAGATTAACCTTTTTGGTTTTATTGAGCAAATTTGTGCTCATAATCACATATTTGACTAAGCGTAAACTTCATGATCAAACTAAATTTTCATTCAAACATGCCGAGAAATTAGTTCCGTAGGCATTTTTTTTGCATTTAAATCGAAAAAAAATAAACCCCAAAAAGTTTAACTTGAATTATGAACAAAAAATAATGAAAACGTAGAATGCTTATACGGAAATTTTAAAAAAAAATTTGTTTGTATAAGCGTGGAATATATGGCGTTTAATAAAGATAACAATAGCCCCAGGGTCCTAATTTATCCTGTCCGAATATTAAAAAGAACCGGAATCGAAAACTCTCAATAATTAAACTTTGATTAGCTTTTTTCATTGATTTTGCATTTATAAGCTACGGCAAACACTGTTCAGACTTAGATTATCTATAAACAATTTTTTATGATTCATTTCAAATTTTTTTCTTCTATAAACACGCACATGCTTTAATTAGACTGATTTTATCAAAAAATCCACGGATGAAAAAGCCTTAGCAAGGCTAGATTTGATCATGAGAATATTCTCCAAGTGCCGGTATGTTAATTAAATCAAGCGTAAAGCTCTAATTTAAATAGAATTCCGTATTTATTAAAATAAAAATTTTCTGATAAAAATAACACTTTTTTATTTATTTAAAAATCAGCTCTGACCAAAATCTTGATTAAAAACAGTTCTTTACTAAAAAAAATATTAGCTAAATATTTAATGGAATTTAGCGACTTATAAAAATTTATAGAGCACTACCAAGCGTAATTAAAATACTTAAGGTGTATTAAATTGAATGAATCGGCATTAGAGAATTTTAAATTTTTTAAAACAAAGAGCAATCAAAAATTAAAGTTTTGAAAAATGTAGCTTCTAAAGATATCTTGAAAAGCAAGCAATTATCTGTGGCTCCAGAGCAATAAAACTTAAACTGTAGATTAGTTTAATTTTTAACTATTTAGAACTAGATTTGTAGCTATTTGGCCTAGAAAACCTAATTTCCTTCAAAAGCTTTATCTCTAAAATATTTTATGTTTCTATTTTGTTTCGACAAGAATGGCTGCGATATTTTATCATTATGAAAATACTTATTTTAATTATGAATTGTACTAAAATTTAAAAAAAATTTCGATAGATAAAACGACCGAGTGCTGAAAAAGAACAATTGAATTGAATGGTTTTAGTGAATAGAAAATATTTGAGAAGAATATTCAAAATGTGACACTAAAGCTATTGGATTTTTTATCTTGGCCACGTTTTATTATCTTTTCTTATATCGTATTACAATTTAAATAACTAGAAAAGGAAACGAGTGAGAAATTCTCACTTGTTTTCTTTGTTTTCAAGTGATCGATCTATGGGATCCTTAGAACAAGTGATAAATTAGATTAGGATTTATTATTTTAGAAACAATAAGAGTGAATTTAAGCGCCTTTTGTTCTGCTGAAATTGGTTCACATAAATTAAAAAAATTGATTTATTAGTTTTTTATTTCTTTTAAATGTTTAAATTAGTTATTAAATTTTAAGTCCGTGACAGTATAAATTTTCCGCGCTGAAAAACTTTGATAAACGCGTTTTTCCTCTTTTTTTTATTCAAGCCAAGATTTAATTTAATTAAAAATCAATTTTGATATAAATATTGAACAAATATTGAATTAATGACCTTAAATAGAAGGGTTTTTTTCTTTTCATTAATTTTACCGAAATGTCACTTTAGAAATAATTTTTTTATTAATACTCGGCTAGATTTTCAAATTAGCCAAACGAAAAAACAAATGACCTTAATCGAATTTATCATTCCGTAAGTAATTATGTCTTTAGGTCAAACATAAACCATCTAGAATATTAAGCCTCAGGCAAATCTTGAAAAAAATTTCTTCCTCAATCAACTAAAACCAAAAAATTTTGATCTACAAATTTAAATTTATTAAAATTTAGAAAAAAATCTGATTAATCTCTATATTAATATGGGAGTGATTGTAAATTAACTTGTCTATCAATAAAAACATGTAATGTGATAACTTGGTACAAATTTAAAAAACTGAAATAAACTTCTTTACAAATTCTAATTGAATTTTTTTTATATTTCGATGGATAAATTTAAAAGAATTAAAAAATGTAAAATGATAATTATTTTAATAATTTTTCAATTTAAATTTTTTATCTTTTTAAATATTTTACATATTACCTAAATAGATAGAAAAAAGTATAAAAAATTTACAGTCTAAGTAATTTACTCCATGTCGATAAAGCTCGTACTGAGGCTTTGAAATTTATTTGTATAATTGTTGACATTGACTTTAATAATAATTGTTTGAATTATTTTTTGAAGCTGAAGTGCTTAATACTGTTAAGCCGAGCAAATTTGACAATTATCTAAAAGTGTTTTTTATTCAAAACTTTTTTTTATTCCATTTCGTTACATACGAGCCCCATAAGAGGCAATTTGCTTCAAAGAGCTTTGAATTGGTAAACGATTGTCCAATTGAGCTAAAATTATAACAAAGCAAAGCCTTAAGTTTGGCGTTCATCAATGCATGGTAAAATACAAATATGCTGGTCAAAGTATCGAAAAAAATTAATATACTCTTTTTACTTTGTTTCATTTATTTTAGGAGATAATTAAAGTTTAAGGAGCCTTTTTTTTTGAGATTAAAAAAAAAATTTTTTTATTTTTTTTTTTAAAAATACTACAGAAATAAATATAAAATCAGTAAATTTCTAAAAGTTATTCATTTTTTTATTTTTTAATGATAGGCCACTAAATTTGGCAATTTTTGGTAACATGGATCAAGTATCTAATTTGTTTAGTCAAAGTAATGAAGATACATAAATAATTGAAAAATTACGCAAGCTTTCGGATAAAATGAAAAAAACTAGCTATATTTTAAGATATCTAGATTTTGATAAAATAATGCACACAAATCCCGATTTATTTCGGATTTAACAATGCATAGCTTTTGGGTTGTTTTAATTATTTTATAATTGTTTGCCTTGGCCCTGAAAAAAAAACTAATAAAACTCTAGAGCAAAAACATTGATTTCCATAATTATAACCTCTCGTTTCGTTAAACTAAACTAATTATTTTTATATGTTTTTAAAATTTATAACAACTTTTTTAGTTTATCATTATACAACAAAAAAATTTCGAGCCCTAATATAGATGAACTAATTGTCTAGGTTTTTCAATAAATCGATTTGTTTAAAAGAGCGGAAAAATAAAGCTTTTTTGACTTGATTTCTGTTATTTTTTACACTACAATTCGTTAAATGGACCATAAGTCCATTGACCATTCAACTTAGTTAAAAATCACATTCGGTAATCAATTCCGATCGAAAGCAATCTTCATTTATTGTCCTAAATTATTGCGATTAAATTAGTATTTTAAATTTTATTTTAAATTTTTGATCCTAAATATAGGATCGTTTATTGCTTCTTCCTTCCAGGAATTAAATTAAAATTAAAGCTTAAAATTGAATTAAAGGAATTGCCTAATAGCTTTTTAGACCTAGTATTTTAACATATCTAATCCTTTAGTTATTGGAAAATTTTAGCACCAAAAAGTTTGATCACGATTTTAAATTTTGAGTACTTAATTAAACCAAACAAAAATTCTAACATTTTTTGTTTTAATTTTTTTAAATCAAGTCCAGTGAAAAAAAAATCCAAAATTTTTAGGTAATTTCAAAGAAAAAATTTTTGTGCCAGGGATCTTAAGACAAAAATACTCCATACACCCCCATTAATAGTCATATAATCTGAAAGAGCGAGAAATTTTACGTCATTATCTCAAGTTTTTTGTAACAAACAATTATTGTTGGACTGGGATTTTGGAAAAAAGCTTAAATTTTGGCCTCTTTTTCAGTTTTTTTGTTACTAATCCTATTTATTCAAATTAAAAAAAAAACATTCTTTTCTAATTTATTAATTGTAACAGTCTCAGTTAAATTTATATCGATGAAATAATATCATTAAGTGTAATTTGAAATTAATTAAAAGAATTTAAGCTACTAAGCTGTTCGACATCCTCAAATGCTCTTTGAGTTCTTGGTATATCCCGAAAAATAAGTAGGTTCATAGTTGGCATAGTGGAGACATCTTGCATTTTTGGACCCTTAAATAAATAAATTTGAACCAAATTTAAATAATAAATGTTTGAGACAAAAAAATCCTAAACTTGGATAATTCTGATCTGAACTTGTGACTAAGAAGGCTAGATTGTTTTCGTCGCAATTTTAACTACAATTAATGCCTCTTGAGTACAAAATTAGCTTCAAATTGGCTTGATATTTCAGAATATTTTATAAAATTCTCTTATTAGTTTAAGATAAATCAAATATTATTCGAAAATTCAAATTACAATAGAATAAATATCAAATTTTTTTGATAATTTTTTTAGACTATAGAGAAAACAACAAATCCCTAACAAAACAAGTAAAAGCTATGAAAAATTTAACTCAAATTAAAAAACATTCTCTACAAGTTTCTTAAATATAATGTCTCAAAAAAAATCCTCTACTAATTCCAATCTAAACATGATAAACAAATAGCCCACAAATTTCCTAACGAAACCACGGGAGCTTGTTTGAACGGTTTGAAATTGATTTAATTACAAATCAGTTGGACAAAATGTTTATTATTTAAATTTTTGCGTTTTTTATAAATAAACACCTCAATTTTGTTCTACACTTAAAACATCTTTAATTAAAATTGTAATTAACCTAGGCGAAATTTATTTTTTTTACCAACTTAGAAAATTTATTTTGGTTTGATCTGATAATAAACATGAATCTTAACTAAAAAATCCCGCTAATCTGAAAACAAACAAATTGAAATTTAATTTTACTTTAATTTTTCCTTCATCTCATTCGAGTGTTTCGAGCCAAACCGAATTCCGCATTATTTCTAATACTATGTTTTTCAGTAGAATAAGATAGCCTAATTTGGTTCAAAATGAATCGATTTTGTTTTATGTCATTAAATTAAATACACATTGTCATAATCTAATTTATTTCATTTTTTTTAAATTGTTTCATGATTTTAAATATCCCAACATCCGTATAATAATTAAATCGGAAGATATCCTAAAATTATATTTATCTGAAAAAGATCAAAAATTAAGACAAAGGTACACAAATATATTAAAAATTAAATTATTCTCAGACTTGCTTTAGGAAAATTTTTTGTCTAAAAATTCAGTAAATTAAACAATATTAAAGCTCTAGTTTTAGAGCGTTTTTCTATCAGAAAAGTTGCAGACAAACGCGAACTAAAAACTAAGAGATAGATATCTGATCGGTTTGTATCATTTATCTACAAACTAAAAATCGTAACAAAAACAATTAATCTAAAAATTTCACTTGGCTTATTCGATAATTTATTATTTTGAAAGACAGATTGAATTTTATATTTGATTTTGTTCTAACTGAATCAACTAAATATCCCAAAAAAGACTTAAAATTAATTGACCAAAATGATAGATGGTGATTTGAATGTATTCGAGTTTTATTAAGATAACGAGTTCATTTAGAATTTCTTTAATTGTACTCACAAAAATCAGAGTTTTTTTTTTTAATTTTATGCTAAATATCACTAAATTTATACTAAATAAAAAGTTTATTTTAGAATTTAATGGAAAATTTAAGCCATTGAAAACCTTATTTAATCAGTTTAATTAAAATTTTCGAGGTTTTCTTAAAAAATAACAAGCTCTCAATCGATGGTCAAAAATTGGTCTTAGAACAAAATTTCTTAAAGATTTTTTAATCGCTTCTTTCAAAAGTGTAAACAACTAAATAAATCAGAGCTAATTATTTTTTGATTAAGGATTAAAGATCATTAATAATATTGAAGTCGGCTTTCAGCTGAAAAAATTCTCTTATTAAAAATAGTTCATATTTATTTATATATTTAGGATGAGAAAAGTACAGAGGCTGTTTAAAATGTTAGATTATTTTACGAGTAGCATAATTCTTGGAAATTTTTATTGCTAATAACAAAAAATGAAAAAATAACGATATTTAATATAATAATATTTGTATAACTTTTATTCAAAAATTGAATCTAAATTTATAATCTAAGATGAATAAAGCCACAAATTTCGACTTTGAAAGTTCAAATTGAATATCTATCTAGAATTGAAAGAAATCAAATAAAAAAGGAATCAAAATTCAAAAACCAATCTTCCTACTCTTATTTTGTATCGGAAAACAAAATTAAACAAATTTTATTACATAACATTTTTCGATAAAATCTTTGAAAAAAATTTTGTTTGATCTCCAACAGGAATTTGGTAAACAAAAATTCCTGAACATATGGGATTTAGTTAATTAACAAAGTTCTAAAATATTAAAAAAAAATCACTTCCGATTCTATTATTTAAATAATTTGTACAAAAAATTAAATTTAATTGAACAGGTATGCTATGAAACGGAATGACTCTTTCCTGTGGTTATCAAAGGCTACTCGAATATTACCACTATCCACCCGCAAAATAAAAATGGAATTTTAAACTCTCATCGGGGCATAAAATTGCGTAATTAAAAATTCTGATTAAAAAGAGACTTTTCGATCGAAATCTTTCAATCTAAACTTCTTGGCGTGCTTTAAATTTATAATTTTTGATTTCTTTAGAATAATTTTCTTATTTATTAATAGAATTTGTGTCACGATAAAGTGGCCCTGTATGATAATTATCTATTCTATTATTTCCAGCTCAAATGCTAGAATATAAAGTTAAGCAATAGAAAATCGGTAGTGACATTGATACTAATATTTTGTGACATGTTGATTTAAAATCAGCACTGGGTAGTGCACCAAGCTTTCTAAATTTAAATCTAAAATTAGTGGTGTATCTAGAAAAATCATATTTTTAATTATTATTAGGCTTTTTATTTATGAGTTGGCTGAAAATTCGATTTGTATTCATTAGATGCAATCATTGTTGTTTTTCTTGTATTTAATTAATTCGTTATAGATTGGATTAGATAAACTATGAACAAATATTAGGATGCGCCACGAGCATTATGAATAAACACTGAACAAAATTTGTTTACCTATTTTAAATATTTAAGAATCGGTTTCAAAAGTGCTATTATTTATTTCAATAGACACCTTAAAGGCAAATTAAAGTTAGACAAAAAAATGTTTTAATAGCTTTAAATGAATCCTAAAATTTAATTTTTTTACAAATTTTTTATTTAAATATATTTTAAAGACCTATTTCCACGAATTCACTCTAGCACTATAATAAAAACCAAATATTGTATTTAAATTTCTATATCTAGCTTTATTAAGTATTTGGATTTTGTATATAAATTCATTTTTGTTAAATTAAGATCTCTTTGAAGCGATCAACAGCCACGATAGGTCTAGCTTTTGATGCCAAGATCTGATGTTTCTTTCTCTAAATTATCAGTCAAAAAAGTTTGCCCCAATTTTATCATTAAGTTGAATTTGGCGTTGAACATCATATAATTAAAAAATCAATCAAAATCGCAGACCTGATTAAATCAAAAGGAAAAAATTCCGAAAATATTTCGTTTATTTTAAGAGTTTATTTAAAAAATATAAAAACTAAATTATAGCCAAGCACAAAAGAGGTTAATAGAATAAAACTAATTAAAAAAAAATTGGTCTAGAATAATTATAATATTCAAAATGACGAGATAAATTTAGACAAATATTTTTTTTGCTTTTATTGTTTGTTTGACTAGTTGATAAAATGTAATTTAAATAACAATTATAAGTATTACATTTTTTGAATACTTTAAAATGTGTAAAAGTGACTAGAAAAATACTAAAGCCTCTTATTTGTTCAAAATAATCTTATTTCAAAGTCACCACATGCCATCAAATGTTAAATATTTGAAAGTTAAATACTTTTTTTGCTATAAATGCTTTTAGGCAGATTTTCTCCAAATAGGATTTAGAAATTATTATGCAACTTTTAAGAAACAAATTTAGATTTGTTAAAGATACCCTAAAATAGAAATTGAAAAAAAAATCTGAAGAGTTCCGCAAAAATGATTGAAATATTTCAAAAATGTAATTGCGTGTTTTATAAAATAAAATTAAAAATAAAAATCAATCTTATTGATTTAAGATTTAGGGACAGATTAAATAAAAATTGATTGAATGCACCTTGGAATTTAACTTACTTAAATAATTCCATTAGTAATTTTTCTTACAGAGAGTAAAAAAATAGAAAATTTGACAAATCATTAACAAAAATAAAGGTAAGTCTAAGTAAACAACATTAAACAAATATTGCTCTTTAGTCAAATATTGAAAATCAATTTTTAGTAATATTATTAAAAAGTCATTACTACTTAAATCACAAATTTACTTCCTAAATATAAAAAAATGGACATAAATTAATTTTCGCCTTCCTAAATCAAAAGTAATCTCACTCAAGAGACTCCCAAACCTCCCAACTTAAAATTAACTTAAACTGCAATCAATTTTCGTATCAGCCAAAATCAAGGCACTTAAATCATTTTAGAGACAAATTAAGGCTGCATTTTTATTCAATCACATTTATCTATGTTTGAATTGAAATTTGATAGTTAAAATATTTAAATTGCACTCAAATTGCAATCAGCAAACATATGAAGTTATAAAAACCCGACTTAATCATGAGTTTTTTATTGAATTATAATACTTGCCTATTTGATCAAATTCTAATGATTTTAAAATTTTTATCGATGCCTTTAGTTAGGCTCACTGGAGCCGACCAAGTGAGCCTAAACAGAAAATAAATTAAATATCCTAATGATTGAATGTGTTTTTAAGAGAGACTTAAAAGTTGTTAATTTGTTGTTTAGCCAAAAAAATGGATAGCAGAATCATTAAAAACAAATTGGCCTTTTGAATTTAAAACAATTGATTTTCTCTAAATAGGTCCATGATCACGTACTGCACTCAATTTGCCCAAGTCTTTTAAGAAAGCAATTATTTACAAGAGGCGTCGTCGTGTTTTTATGTGAATTTTTTCTTCCGCTTAAATCCTGAGTGAGAAATAGGCCTAGTGATTTGACAAGCTTTGTAGGGTTTTGTTTAAACGGGAACCTTGTTTTTTAAATCGAGTCACCGCTTTTTGTTATGGTTTTAGTTGCCTGGAAATAGTTTTGTAATTTCTTTACAATAAATCAACACAAGACGAATTTTTTCTTCAAAAAGAAAAAATAAAATTTTTTATTATTAGCTCATTTAAAATACTAACTTGAACAAATAAATCATCAAAAAGAGGTTATTTATTTGAATCGAAAAGAGTGAAGAAATATTCAGCCTCGTCAAGTCAGGTGATTCTTAACTCAATTTTTTTTGAATTAAAATAAAAAATTAATTTCTTTTTGTTGGCACTTTTTTTATGGAGTTTCTTGACAAAAAGCAAACAAAGCGTTCTCAAAGACTGTTGAAGATTGAAGACAAAACAAAGATTGAGTAAATTTATTTTGGTCAATTTGCTGCAAATTGAATTAAGATTTTTAAGTCTGCCTATTTAGCGCTGAAACTTTGTCCAAACCTGTCAAAATTTTGAAGCCTTTCATATCTATTTAAAATATTCTTTTGCACTCAAAAATAAAATACAATAAAGCCAAATAAAAATAAATTTTTAAAGATTGGATTGACTTCAGAACCGGCTTTTTTTTAAATGCATAATTTTTTAATTAAATAAATTGATGTTTATTCTTTCAATTAAACCAAAAATAAAAAATAGATTATCCTTTTTATATGAAAAGTATTAAATTATGGAGTATTGTAAATGATCAGTGAGTTGCTATTGTCCAACTTTAGTTTTAAATTGATAAATAGTTTATTGATAAATAGTTTTTAATTTTTTTCAAATATTTACTCTTTTTTGTATAATTATTAGTCAAATTTTTAATTTTTGAGAAAAAATTCGACTAAGATTTTTTAGTATTTATCTTTATTAGAAACAAAATTTAACTTTACAAATTCATTAAGTCAATTTTAATTAAGTCAACTTTAGAAGAAAATCTTCATGAAGCATAATTTAAGACTTTAGTATTGATTAGGAAAATAAATGACTCTGTATTATTTAATGTTCAGAAAAAAAATTTGGTTTTTATTTTTAAAGGAAAAATTTTACAAATTAAATTCGAAATAAACTGCAAAACATACATTTAATTCTGAAGGAAATAAAAATCACAAAATTAGTTTCCGAAAAAAGAGCAGGTTAAAAAAAAATATTGATTTCCAGACTTCCTGATTTTTTATTATTTTAGCAAAATGAAGCTTAGAAAAAAGGACAAAGTGATTGTATTGAGAAATGATGGCGCCGAATTTCCTTAAGAAATTGTTCTTAAAATTTAATGGATTAAACTTATTTATTTTCTTACAATTAATGCTTATTTTTTTCAATCATAAACTAAAACATTTTCCCTATTATTTAAATTCTCTTTGTACTTTCTACAATCAAAATAAAAATTTAGCGACTTGCCTTATCTAAATTTAATAATAAATAATAAACTTTAAAATTTTATGCATCAAGCCGTCAATGTCTAAGAAAAATATTAAAACTATGAAAGTTTACAGATTTGATAAGCATGTACTTAATTTATTTAAAGTGGACAATAGATGCATGAAAATAAGGTCGATTTTTCATACAGTTGTGCATTACAGCCTAGCAGTGGTAATTTGTTCATAACAGCAAACATTATTATACCGATGACCCTTCTCTCCAAAGCATATTTTGCTCATTTAATTTTTTGAAATAAATTAAATTTAATAAAAATTGTAATTTAAATAATCAGTTTATTCAAATTGAGAAACGGCTTCAACTATCTAAAATCTTGCGCTGCAGATATTAAAGCTGAAATTTTTTTGACTAAAAAAATTGACTTGATTTACCCTTGATTTATTTTATTAATATTATTTTTTATTTAAAAAAGTTATTTTAGAAAATCAAGTTTTGAAGTCAATAAAATAAATCTTAAACTTTATTTGTTTTTTGTGTCAAAACTTAATAATGACTTAATAAGTTGGAAAATTTTTTATTTAAATAAAAATCAAAATTTTTAATTTGGCTAGATATTAATTATTTTGACTAAAAAGATATGCTATTAATTTTGAATTAAATGATTATTTAATTATTTAGTTACCATTTAGATAAAAAAGAGTTATGTGTAGACGAAGGACAAACCAATTATTATTAAAGCCACATTTTAAATTTTAAATTATATTAAATATTTTCGACCAGAAAATTTTGAACATTTAACGAGTCATTTTTGAAAAAAAACTTTAAATTTTCATCTAATATAGAAATTTAGTGTGTAATACTGTGTGTTTAAAAAATCCTTTATATCCATAATTTAATCTTTAAAAATCTAAAGTTTTATCTTTTTTAACTAAAAGAGAAACTATCTTTTGTGAAAGCTTGCAAAATACTTTTCATTAAAGAACTTAAAATAATTGTCCAACGATTAATTAAATTTTTACACTAAAATATACAATTTTATTCAGAAAAAAAACGTCAATTTACTTTTATTTGAAATAATCTAAGACCATTTTTTTTGCTAGTAAAGTCTTTGTTCTATTGATTATGAAGTAAACAAAAAATAAAATAAGAAGTTGGTTTGTTTCCAAAATACAGAATATTGAAAAATGAAATCAAGAAAAAAGGAGCTTTTTTAAAATGATGACTGTTTAAGTATCAGAAGAGCCCTGAGGCAAATTTTTATGGTGCTTATTAAAATAAAATTAATTTTTATTATTGAAATATAAAATAAGAAATTTTTGTAGGAAAAAACTAAATATCTAAATTGATTGTTTTTCAGGTTGTTAATTTTCAGCATAACAGTACAGAGCACTTATTGAGATATTCTTTTCCTAGGTAGCCAAAATTTTATTGTTGTGAAGTAAAACATAATTTAATTCAAATGGATATACTAAACATTATTAAGATTTTACATTATTAAATTGAATATTCTTTTTAGTAAATCATTAAAAATTTTCGTTTTTAAATTCTAAAAAATTGCTTTTTTTTTTACTTTTTATTAATCATTTTTCAGACATAAAAGTACAACATAATATGAATGAATTTTTTATGTTGGCTCTCCACTAAAGTAAAAGTTTTGTTTAGAAGTAAAAATTTTATTCTACAATCAACTTTATTTATGGAAATAAATGGAATTTATGTGTCACAAACTGACCTCGCTAAATTTGCATTAATTTATTCCAAATAACTTAAAGAAAAACTTTAACAGAATTAAATAAGTCGTTTAAAATTTGAAGATAGATCAATTTTGTTGAAATGATTACAAAATTTAGAAACAAATTTTCAAAATTTCTAATTCAAGATGCTTTCATCAACAGAACATATATTTGCTAATAATAAATACGATTTTATTTTAAGATTAAGATTAGATAGAAACAAAATTCAAATCAAATTTACAATTTGAAAAATTCTAAGATTATAAAATTATTAAAAAATTTATTCAAAATTTACTAACAAAAACCGATGATTGATTTAAGAATTCAATAAAAAAAACATGGCTAAATAGGTTTACTGGTAGATTATAAAAAATGAAAAATTGATTTAAAAAAATTATCGAACAAATTTTTTAAAGGTGTACGAATTAAATTTACTCATCATCTGGCGGTTCGTATCGATTCAATCTTCTTCTCAAATCTTTAATTTGTTCATTCTTTCTATCCAACATTTGCTTCATATTTTTGTAAGCATTTGTTTGATTAAATTTTTTTTCCAGTTCCTATTTTTGAAAATTTATTTAATTAAATTTGCTTAAATTTCGTACACAATTTAATACTTTTTCCGCCATTCTCAATTGTTCCTGGATTTCAAGATACCTGTGCTTGATCGAAATCATCTCATTCTCAATCGATTTTTGAGTGGCCTTGCTAGAATCGCTTGACTGAACACAAATCATAATTTTATTAAAAAAATCAAAATTCAAGCTCAATTACCCGCTGCAATTCATTTCTCAATTGATTCATTTTTTCCTCTAAATCTCTATTTTCATCATCATCTTTCTTAACAATGTTCCAATTTAGTTTAGGTATTACAAATTTTTGCCAACAAATCTTACATATCTATTTGAACTTTTTTTCGCATTATCTCGCGATGAAGACCTAGCTTCGCTATACTCGATCAACTTTTCCTCCAAATACTTGATTTTATCTTTTAAAGCATGATTTTCTGTCTGTAATGAACTAATTTTCTTAATAGGAATGTAATTATTTTTGCCAAATTTAATTAATTCAAACTACCTCTTTCAATAGCATTGTACCTCCGGTTTCATTCACTGGTTCCAATTTAGGGGGTTGATAGTTGGTTTTTTTATTTGAAAATGTTTCCTCTTCAAACATTCTTACTTTGTCCAACAGCTCTTTATTTTCAAGTTCGGAAATATCTGCTTGAAGCTTTAGATGCCAATTTTCGGCCTGGATAAATAATTGCCGCAGCAAGAGAATGTAAGTGTGAGATTGATGACTGAGCTCTCGGTCGATTTCTTCGTGGGCAATATCCCATAGCTCTTCGAGAATGTCTTGAACTTCATCAACTGTCAGAGTTGTTTCATTTTTTAGCCGATGATTTTCAACATCTTTGTAAGCAGCTCGGACTGAACGCAAACTTAGAGCTCTTTGAGCGCGGGAAAATCTCATAAAATTAACTATGCTCGCTTCATGATAGTCTTTTAAATCCATCTTAAATTATAAGAAAAAATATTTTTAACTCGTCAAAAATTTAATTCGAATTTAAAAAAAAAAAAATTAAATGGATTCCAAGCCATTTTTTCACTTCTAAATTAAAGTTTTAAAACAATATTTTTTATTAATCGATTTAAAAAATTTTTTGGATTATTTAAAAAAAGTAAATATAAAATTAGTTAATCTAAAGTGAATATTCTTGATGCTATGTCATTGACTAGCCAATCTATGCCCTCAACTAGATTTTCACCGGTAACAGCACTGCAACCTTGGATTTGCCAATGATGAGTGCTTATATTGTCCAAATCTAGAAGCTTTAAATGAATGAATTAGAGACTTTCTCTACAATTTTGTTTAAAATTACTTTTCGAATTTCCTCTGAAGTTAAAGATCCTGGAATATCTTGTTTGTTTGCAAAAACTAAAAGTGTTGCACCAGCTAACCTCTGAATTAAATGAATAATTAAGTAAGCTTCATTAATTAATTTAATTCTGGTTTGAATCAAATTTTAAAAGTATTTTTGTTTAAAAAAAATGAATACTAGTTACCTCTTCCTGTAATAGTGAATGAAGTTCTTGTTTGCAATCAGCCATTCTTAATTTATCAGCACTGTCCACAACCCAAACTAAACCATCCGTAGACTCAAAATAATTTCTCCAATATGACCTTAAAGATTTTTGTCCACCTACATCCCAAACATTTAGCTTAAAACTAAAAAAAATTGTTATATAGAAGTTTATAAATTATCCTTAAATACTTTTTGTGTTCCAAAGTTTTGATATTAAAACCTAATGTTGGAGATATAGTGTTTATGTCTTCCCCGTTGAATTTTTTTAGTATTGTCGTTTTTCCAGCATTGTCTAAGCCTCTTAAAAAAATAATCGAAAAATGATTTTGGTAAAATGGTTTTTTCGAAATTTTTTCTAAAATCAAAAATTATAATAATCGTTTCCATTGACTACTTAATTTTTATTTATATAAAAAAATTAAAATAGATTTCCAAGTTTCTTACAGCATCAAAATTCTCATTTCTTTTTCTTCCTGTTTCATTTTTTTCAAAATTGTCAGTAGACCCATGGTGATTGATTAAACAGTCGAATGTATTTTCAAATTCAAAAATTTAAACAAAAATTGACTCGAAAAATAAAACTTAAAATTCAGAACGTTAAAATGTTTGTATGTAAATTTTTGATTAAATTTTTGTGACAAAATCTTCTCAACATTTTCTGTATTTTTTAACAATTGTTCAGTTGTTTTTAATTGAAATTCTGCTTGCTTATGCAATTTAAATTGACAGTTTAATTATTGATGTTTTATTTTATTTATCACTGTTAATTTTTAAAATAAACTTATTTTACTGTTTTCATTTTAAGCTCTAAAGAATTAAGTTTTGATGCTGAAAATAATTTTATTAGAATAAATTTTTGAAAAATTTTACTCGTAAAAATAATTAAAATTTAAATAAAATTTATGTTTGTCACGATATGCTGGTATATTTTAGAAAAATTTCATTCTCTTGGCAATCGATCTTAATATAAATTAATTTTTTCAATAAAATATTAATAAAATACCCAGAAATTTTGATTCAATGAATAAAAAAAATATTTCAATTTAAATTTTTGATTTTCATGAGAAAAATTTCTCAAATTTAAACATTACAGGAAATTTGTCTTCTTTGAGAAACTCAATGCAATTGGAATTTTCTATTTTTGAAAATTTCTTAAAGCGTTCTGCCAACCATCTATTTTTGATTACAGCTGACTTTAAGCTATCGCAATTAAACCGTGCATCAAAATTTGTGTGAACAGCTCTGCCCATTCCTTCCAATATAATCAAATCAACTCGATGAAAATTAATAGCCTTGGCCAAGTCTATGTTTATCCTTGACAAATCCAAGCAAGGACTTGCTGATCCATTTTCAAACAAAATCAAGTTTTCAGTCTTATAAAAGGCATCGTTTAAAACATGATTTATTTTGCAAGCTTTCTTGATAACCAAGACAAGCTCTTGAAAAGTAATATCATTAATGGCAGCTTTTGAATTAGCACATAAGATGACTCTTTGTTCACTATTTTTAAGTAGTTCTACGACCAGTGGAAGAACGCCCAAAATCAGATCAAAACCACTGTTATCTGCAAAAATACACACACACTTGTACTGATTTGACTTTATTCTGTGTACAAGCTCCGAATAAGAATCAGTTTTATTAAAATTTTCATCTATTGAATCCAATGCTTGAGCGAACTTTTCTAAGTGGCCTTTTTTTTGTTTTTCAATGAAAGACTGAGCACCGTAGTCATAAACATTACCAGCCAGAAATCCACGGAATATTTCCAGCCATCTCTGATCGATGCTTTGAATATTTTCTAAATAAGTTAGTCTATCATCGAGCAGTTCTAAGCCTTGTTTATTTTCTTCACGTTTTTCTCTTGAATAAACATCAAAAAACTGAAATTCAGCCATGCAATGCTCCCTCAGATCCAACAAACTTCGTACTGTTAATCTTCCAAAAGCGAATGGTGATTTTTTAAGCTCATTTAACTTGTTCAAATAAGACTTTTTAAATTCTCCAGCTCGTTTTAATGTCGCCTCATCTTTTTCATCCGTATGACTTTTAATACACTGTTTCTCATACTTCATAATATTTATCATTAAATAAAATTTTTTACTAAAAATTTTTAAATTACTGTTTCGATTGTTTTCTCAAAACAGTTGAGCCAATATTGTCGAGCTTCTTCATCTTTGGTTAAATCGATTAAATCCGGAACATAGTTTTCATGGTCCAATAAAGGACAATTAACCAATTTGAACTCTTCTTGGTTTAATTCAAATCGATCGAACTTAATTTTTCGAGAAATATTTTAATTTTTTTAATAAATAATACTAATTTTATTCGTATTAATCCCTGCTACTTTTCGAGTCCTGCTAGGAATGTTCTGTGTGAACAACTTTTTGCCAAATAAAATGACCAGTTATAGTCCAAGAGAAATCAACTGAGTACTTCGAATTTAGAAAAAATAATTTACCACAAAGAAAAGTTAAATTAAAAATTTAGATTTTTTTTATTTTTAAAAAATGATTTTATTTCATTTTTGACTTTTTTTTGGAAATTCAAATTCCGTTCTAATCAAATGAATAAAAATTAAGTCAAGTTTAATTGAGTTTTACTATTTTAATGCTTAAATCGAAGATAATGAGTAATTAAATCCAAAGTGAAAAATCTCTCACAATGTTAGAATCGTGAACGATTTTCGCTACCTATCTTTCAAAAGAAAGTAAATGTATTGTCGTTATTAAATCTGTGGATATCATCAGATATAATTTAAAAATTTTAATTTATACCAAATTGAGGTGGCATAAAAATAAAAGTAAATGCCTCGAAAAATTTTTGAAAATAAAATTAAAAAAAATGATATTTTTTATTATCAACTGAGGGCTGTTATAAATTTAATATCGACACTGTAAGTTTACAGTTAGCTTTAAATGTAATTACGTTTCTAAAATGTTATTTGTGGCTCTGAATTAAAAATCGACTTGATAAATTTAACGTTTTTTAACCCAAAATATTTTGAACTTATTTTTAAATTTTTTTTATCTGTCTTTAATTTAAAAAGGCGGTTTTTTCTATGCACTTATTTTAAAAACTTAAGATGTCAGCAAATCTTCAAATATAAAAACTATTAATATCAATTATGATTAAATAAATCTTGGTTTTTTGAAATTCATCTCAAAAAACGACAGGACAAAATTCTAAAAACCTTTATCCTAGAATCACAAAATTTTTCATCAAAAATTTTAAAGTTTAAAAAAAAATTTAAAATTGAAAAATTTTATTTACCTACATTTGATTAATCATATGGCACAAATGACATATTGTTATACTTAATTATATAATTTAAGAAAAATGATAGTAAAGAAAGGTAAGAAAATATGAAGATTTTTTCAACACAATTTTACTTAAACAAACATCATTTACTTAAAGCTTTACTTAATCAATAAAAAAAATATAATAAAAAATTAGTTTTATATCTCTATGAGTTCTAAAAAAACCGAGAAATTAAAAGATATTATATTATTAATTATTTATGTCTTAAAGGACACCAATTTTAGAATTTCAGCAGTTTGTCTTTTTTTTACAAAATTTACTTATTTTCAACTAATTTAAGGATAAATGCTCAAACGACGTAGGAATTTTCTTTTGATATTGATTAATTTGAATGAAAATTCTAATCATCACATTGTGATTTACAAGATCCTTTTAAAATTCACTGAAAATAGAAAAGTTTCTAAATCAATACTTTTTCGATTAAAATTATACTAATTATTCCTATTTAACTTTTATTTATGATTTAGTGACCTTAAATCAAATTCTAATGCTCTAATAAATAAAAAATTACCGGATTGGTATCGCTTTTTCCTCTGGATATTGTATGAGTCGAACTATGAGCGAAGTTTTCAAACCATGAAAAATTTGCGTGATCAAGGTCTTGAGAAGTTTTCAAAAAAGCTCCAATTGCTCCAATGTAGCCTTCGTGACGCAAAAAAAGACAGTCCATTTTGGCCTAAAAAAGTTAATTCTACTATTTAAACTAGCTAGTTTCATTTAATTGTTTACCTGACTCCAATATGATATTCCATGCTTGAGAAACTTCATGCTGAGTCGACAATTATGGATAAAATAGCCACCAAAATACAGTTTATCAATTCCATGTATCTGAGCATACAAAGTAGCTATTTGACTAACATCATAGCAAATCATAATTAAAATAGATTTAACCAAGTCTTCTTGTTTGAATTTTTTGGCAAATTCTTCTCTAGTAGGACCATCATATAGCGATCTAGTTGCTTTACCTAAAGAGCTAGCGATTAGATCTTCCTCAAGACCAAATAAATCATAGCTCTTGCCATAAATATCTCTCACAAGCATGTCAACATTTCTGTTGTCACCTTTTTCCGCAAGATCAATTATTTCCTCAAAATTCTTTAATAGATTTCGTTGTTAATTTTTTTATAGACATGTTTGAATATACTTTTGCCTCAGTGAGCAAAGAACCAAGTCCCCATAACGTGGCTCCTCCGATTGTGCTTCCACCAATTCGTTGATATTTTTGGTCAGATTCTACTTTTAGAATACTCACACCGGAGCCTATATTTACCAAGAGATAAGGAAAAATATTTCCAGTCTGGACTGGTTTAAACTCATACTCCAAAGTATCATAATTAATTGTGAATACTTCATTAGGCACATGTCGCAGGAGAAAATTGCATCCTATAATTAAGCATGAAATTTCATCTTCTTTATTTACTCTTGAAAAATGTTCAATTTTTTAATTAAAAAATTTTAATTTCTGTCAACTCACTCGATGCCTAATTTTTCAAAGAGTAACTCTTTGTATTTGTACGAACCTCCACCGGTGGCACGAACACTTTTCACATTTTCTGTTGCCTAATCAATTAAATTTTAAGAATTTAAATAATTTCCTTTTTCTGGTGAATACTTGTAGAGGATTTAGGTTTTTTTTCATATAATCAATGGCTGTGTCGATATATTTAGTTTCGAATTTTATGAAATTTAAAGTTGGTACTGTCTTTTTAACCTCGTTAACGGAATAAATTGAATTTGAGTTTGTCTCTGTGTCCGAAAAAAAAGCAGTTCTGCATTCAAAGCTTGATGAGTAGGCAATCTTGACCAAAGATCCACCAATATCAATTCCAACTCTGTTGGCATTCTCAAAATTTTTAAATGCTTCTTGTGTTAACTCTATAGATTCGGTGAAGCTCTCTTGATTTTGGCAAATTTGAGTCAAATCAATAGACATATTTAAAATGTTTTGTTTTCTTTACTTAATTTATTTTTGAATATTTTAGCTTGTTAATTTATATCAAAAGTAACACGAATTGTTTAGTTCATTGTTTTTCTTAAGTGTAAGCTGATTTAAGTTTTTCTAGAGATAATTTTAACTAAGACTAAGTTAAACGCAGAATTAAAAAGAGGTAAATTTAAGAAGAATTGGATAAATTAGAAACGATTTGTTTCAAAAAAGACAAAAAAGATTTTCTTCAAAATTGTTATTTTGCTAAATAAAATTAACTAATTAAATTTTTTAAAGATTTAATACATGCAGTTAATTTTAGTTTTCATTTCAAGAATAAACTATTGAACCCCTATTCGCCTTTACCCTAACCCTCTAACTAACCCTTCACCTGAATTTTTTATACGGTTAAAAATAAAACACTGGATCGTGCGATTTCGCAGTCTTTATTCTCAATAGAGTGACTAAATGTCTCTGATTTTGTTCTTGTGTATAAGTCAGCATTCGAAAATGTTTCAGGCCAGTGTATCCCGAGGATCCTCCACAGGCTTCCAGTGTGAAATGTGTTCAGGCTTTTCTTGTCAGCGATGGCTTGGGCATGTACTTAGAATGAAAGAAACACGAATACCAAAAGGAGCCTTTCAATGGACACCTCAAGGACGACGTAAGGGAGGATGATCAACATGGAGGTCAACAATTACGAAAGAGCTTATCGAAATGAGAATGACATGGGGAGAAGCAATGTTAAACCAAAAGATCGACTTGAGTGGAAATCAAATGACCCTATGATCCACAAGAAGTGAATAAGGAAAAAAAAATTATGAGATTTAGTCTAAATTTTATTTTACAAAATTAAAACTTTTGAAAATAAAAGTTTTAAATAAAAAAATGATCGTAAATTTCTAGTTCTCAAAATAATTTTACGAAAAGCGATGAGTTTCTTAAATATCTAGAATCTAGAATCTATTACTGGTTAATTATTTTACTTAGTTATTCCAAAACTTCTTATTGTTAATAAAAAAGATGACTAAAATTTTCGATCACTTTTTTATTTCTAATTATTTTTTCAAAAGTGTTGAATTAATAAAAAAATTCAGAGTAAGTCTCCCGATCCAGTTAGTTGAAAAATGTTTTTTAATTAATTTGACAAATTTTTGGAAATTACAAGAATTTCGGCAAAGTAAAATTTATGTTCAATTTACAATTTGCACTTTTTGCTCAAAAATTTTAAATGCGCAATTTAATTGCATTGCATTTCTGCAATAATTTTAAATTGAAATTTGAAAGCTTTAAAAGTTAAAAACTGTGTAAACTGCAATACAATTAAATTGTGCATTTAAAATTTTTGAGCAAAAAGAGCAAATTGAAAATTGAACAAAAATTTAACTTTGCCAGAATTTCTTGGGGGTGATACAAATAGAAGCAAAAATTGCTCTTATTTGGATTTTTCTTAAGAAAAGCTTTTGTTCTTCAAAATTGCTTTCGTAATGAAAACAGCAAATAAATGGAGAGTGTATAGCTCGAGATTGCTGCAAAATTTAATTAGTTGATCCTTATTCATAAAAAATAAGAATTTTTAAATGTAAATAAAATTAATTTAATACTTTATTAATTAATGTTTATTATGATAAAATTTTTAAGTTCAAAAATTAAATTTTACAAAAAAAATTTAAGATAATTATGAAAAAATTTATAAAAATCAAGTTAATAAGGAAAAAAAGAAAAGTAAAAAAATTACAATTAATTCATAGATGAACCTAAAATTTAAATACACTTTTTAAAATTTTCAATGATCGTTTTCTTGAACAAAATATTCTCAAGAAAATTTCCACCTATGACCACAATCTTGACAAAATGCAAACACAGTCATGGGCTCATCAGCACTTCTTGTTTGCATTTCACTGTAAACTATATTTTTCTTTTTGCATCTACGACAAGTAAGAAGACTTGTTTTGGCGCCTTCTCTGCGCGCCATCTGATGATCATCAATGGCTTCCTTTGTAAATTTGGCTCTCAATTCTTTCAAATCATCACTTGCCATTTCTTCGGTAGTCATTACAGCTAGTTTGTCTGGGCTGATCAAGCCAAGTCGAACATTTTCTCTCAATTTGGGATTTTTGGCATCCTTTAGATTCAAAACTCGACTCCTGATGCGATTCTTGTACTTCATGTCCGTGGCTCTGAACTCATTGAAAATCACCTCTTCGCACCGAGCAGCTATCAAATTAACATCACACAAGGCAGCACCATTCTCAATAGCCTCTGTTATTTCAAGAGCCTGGGAGAGCATTTCTCGGCACTTTTGCCGAACAGGGTCTCTTGTTTCGCTGAATTTAATGCTCGAGTTTATTTCTCTTATTCTCTGCTGATCTGCCGAGTTTAATGGATGCGATGAGCTTTTGTGAATTGCTGGTTGCTTACCATTTTCTGTTTTCATATTTTTGTGGTCGTTTTTGACCTCGGGCGAATCACTCATTGCTCGCTTGAGACCGTTTCCATTGGTGGTGTTTGGTGTAGATGGTGACCTTGAAGACTGGGTTGGTGAATCGTTTGAATTGGAGTTGGGTGAATTGTCTGCTGGCGCTGTTTCAACTGCGACCAATTTTTTCCAGTTCTTTAGTAAATTCTTTGCCAAACTTCCAAGTTCTTCTGAATTGCAGCTCTTTCGCAAATTGTTCAGCACCACGCCTATTCCCGTTGCTTTCAGAATCTGAAAATCGATCTGAAGTTTTTTCAATGTGTTCAACATGTCCATTGATACTTTGACATCGATATCGTTCGATTTCATCATTTTCTCCAGGCGTTTTTTAATACGCATTACGTCTTCTTCGGTTGACACGGACATATTTTTTTAAACAAGTAAATTGATCAACTAATTACTAAACGGGTGTTTTTTTTTAATTATCTAAATTTTAAATTAAAATATTCAAGTTAATTTTCAAATTTTTCTAGACAGTGATCATTTATGTTCATTTTTCTTTAAAGTAATTTAATATGTAAAATCCAAAAAAATTAAAAATGTAAATTTTTATTTAAAAAATTATTTAAAAAAATAAAATCAAAACCTATTTTATAAAAATCAATTTTTAGACTTGGAATAAATTGTTTAATTAAAAAAGATAGCGAAACATTCTTAGTCTTATGCTCTTAAAATTTTTAATCGTTCTTTTATCAATTCAAAATTTTATTCTATTTTTTTAATTAATCTTTTAAAAATCTAAATCTGTGAAATTTTTTTAGTGCTAAAATTCTGAAAATAAATTTTTTTAAGCTTGAATTTGCAAATAAAATTATTTTTAGAAATAATTCTATTTGTGTTACCGTAAATTTCTTAAACACGTAAAATTGTAAAAATTGTAATTTTTACTGAAATAAATTCCTGAAATGAAACGAATATTTTATAAAGATAAAAAATAAATTTTTTTCTCTTTAAGATTTTGTTTTGGAACTGGTAGGATTTCTGCTGATTCTACTCTGAAATTCATCTAAAATTTTATGTTTTAATTTTCTCTAATTCCGACTGCTGTAAAAACCGTATAATTTGTTTTAGATTCATTGATGACAAATTTGTTTTTTTTTGCAAAAAGTACAACATAATTAATTGCATTTTGCAGAATATTTTTGAGTTTTTTTTTTTGCTTTTAGTTGAAGTCAAAAAACATAAATCGTCTGCAAATAAACCTACTTTGACATTACTTGGAATGCTCTTTATTACATCGCTAAAATAAATGATGAATTGAGTTGGTGGTAAGCAACTTCTTTGGGGTACCCCACATGAGATATTTCTTATTTGGGAGGATTAAGATCTGTATTTGACCAAAAATGATCTGTTGTTGAGGAAATCAATGATCCAGTTTGTTAAATTATTTCCCATGTTTAGAGATTTAATTTTTTTTTATTCCTTGATGCGGTGTTTTATCAAATGCTTTTTCAAGATCGAAAAATACTGCGCCGGTTATTTGTTTGTTGTTGAAGCCTTGGACTACTGTCTGTGTAAGTCTTGGAAAACGATCTTGATTTGATTTTGATCTTCTGAATCCGGATTGTTCGTCTGGAATAATATTTTTGGACTTAATCAAATTTTGTAGCTTAGTATTTACAATCATTTCGAGTAGCTACATCAATTAGTTAAGAAGAGAGATAGATCTATACGACGCATATTCGTCTGGTGGTTCACCTTTCTTTGCTATCATCATTATCTTAAAGATTTATTATTATTTGTGGTATGTGTCCAATTTCAAATGAGTGGTTATATAAATACAGCAAGGGTTTTTGAAAATTGATTGAAGTTTTTAATTGTTTTGTTAATGATGCAGTCTAGACCCAGGGATGCGTTTTAAAGAAACTGATTTACGTGAAGAGACCGTAATTGTGCCCAAAACTTTTTATTGACATATTCAATATCATATATATCCGAAATTTAACCAGTAAAGCATATAAAGCAGAAGCCTTATTTGACATACAGATGTCTACAATTCATGATATTTAATTAATATATAATATTAATATATAATATAATTAATATAATATAGTTTATTAATTATTATAATATTAATATATAATAATAAATAATAATTAATTAATAATTATTAATAATTTTAATTATTATTAAAAGTCTGAAATCATTTTTTTTTAAATCTAAATAAATTAAATTTTATTAAAAAACGATAGCTTCTACTTCTATTTTCTATTTTTCTGGATATAATCACCATTCACTGGGTTGTGAAGTTCATTTCAATTTGATCGTTTCAATTAAAAAAAACTTGAATAACTTTTTTACTAAAAAAGATAATTTAGTTTTGTAAAATGCTTAATGGTTGAGCTACTTTTCTTAATCCGAAAATATATGTCTGCAAAAACTATGCAATGAAATTACACATTTGATTGTAATACTTTTCTTTTCACAACCCCATCATGCAACACTTTTATTTGTATGCTATATTTTGGACAAATAATTTGCCCTTAATTATTTAATTAGTTTATTTTATTGTTTTTGATATAAAATCAAAATTGGCAGCAATTACATCATTTGTGTGTTAGCAATTTCGCTAACCAATCCTAACCTAAATAGACGCTGGACTTTAAAAATTCGGTCAAACTAAACCTTAAAAAGTAAGATAAACCAGTCACCCACAAAATTATATTTGACTCTCTTGATGTCGCCCTTAATCAAGTCGAGAATGACGCAATCACGTCTATTTACAACTTTTCGTCGAATAAAATATGGATTATCGAATTCAAAGACTCGTCTTATGTCGAAGAAATTTTTGGTCGAGAAATTGACATTAATGGCACAGTTTTTAAGCTTGAAGATGCGAATAAAATCCCGGATCTTAGAAGATATTGTACCTTTAGATTTCATTTTTTGCCAACAGATTTCGATAACAATCTTCTGAAAAACTTTTTCAACGCGGTTCGTATTGATGGACTGAAAATAGAACAAATTTCAGAGGAAAAGTACAAAGACAGACCTGAGAGAAAAAATGGTGTAAGAAGAATTAGAATTTCTTATCCAAAGGAAGTAGACAACATTATTAGAAGCTTGTCTGACCCAACAATCATATATGGTCTAAAATGTGTTGTTAGAATCGTTGAACAAAAACAAAAATGCTACTTTTGTGATGAAGAAGGACATAATATAGCGAAATGCCCAGTCAAAGATTCAACATGTGAAAGGTGTAAGCAAAAAGGCCACATGACTCAAAAATGCTCGATTGCCGAAAAACTTAAATCTCTTTAGAGAAAAAAAGTTGATTATAGTGAACTTTTTGTGGAACAAGAAGAAATCCAATCAATCCATGAACAAAAACAAATCGATTCTGAAGAAATTAGTAAGCCAAACACACGAGTATATCAGCTAGATTCCAACAATAGCAATGATTCAAATCTAATCCATCTTACAGGATCTCAAATCCTTAAAACGCCTGTTTTAGAGGATCATCTTCTTGATGTGCAAAAGTCTTACACTCAAGACATTTTAACACCAGTTCAAGCAAATAAAACTGACAAAACAAAACATTTTATTCAAACGAAAATCCAAACCAAGAGACCATCTGAATCCGAGCCCAACAAAAATGATTCAAACGAAGAGAAATCAGACATAGAAAATGATGACCATAATCCTTTCGAGTCAGAAGCAATGAGTTCAACGAGAAGTTTTCTACAAGGAACTGAACAATCTAAAAAGTTTAGAGCGAACAAAGTAATTGAACAACCAACTGGTTCAAACAATAAACAAGAAAATTTAGAATGATCGTTTCAAAAAACAACTCTCTTATGAAAAAAAGGTTAGTAGTTACACACTGGAATTGTTTTCATCTTCCTAGTAAGACTAAACTTTTGGAAAATTTTTTGGTTCAGAACTGTCCCGACATTGTTTTGCTCAATGAAATAAAAATTGATTTGAGTGAATCAAATATTTATTTAGACTTTAAAAACTATCACTCAATAACTAAACCACGCAATAGATATGGAGGAGGAGTAGCTATTTTGATTAAAGAAGGAATTGAATTTTTACAAGACTTTTCTTTTGAGCACTTAAATTGTTAACTGCTTTGTATTAAACTAAATCTAGGAAAGAGTAATGAAATATCTGTGTTTAGTCTATACAATCCACCCAACAAATTACTTAATATTGAGCTATTTAAAACAATAAAAAGGAGCTGTAGAAAATACATTTTGTGTGGGGACCTTAACGCCAGGACGAAGCAAATAGGCTGTTTAGGAGAAAATGAAAACGGCTCATTGCTAGAAAAAATAATCAATGAATTAGATTTTTCAGTGATTAACGACCCATGTCCTACATTTAATATTTTTAATAAGAATTACTTTGAAATTCTTGACATTTTTTTAGTTTCTTCTTCATTAATAGATAAAGTTACTGATTTTTGTGTTCTCAATAGTCAAGATATGACTAGTGATCATTTTCCAATTGAAGCATCTATTTCCATTGACTACTTAATTAAAAGCAAATCTACAATTAGGAAATTCAACAATAAGAAAGCAAACTGGCAACTTTGTCGAGACACCTTAAATGAAGATAGAGATTACCTTAGTGAAAACACACTTTCAATAGATGAGCTGAATAACAAAATTACAAAAAAAATCATTTCTGTTTCACATAAATGCATACCATATCAATCAGAGAAAATATACAAAACGAGTCTACCACCAGATATAGTAATGCTGATTAAAGAACGTAGGAAAATTAGAAGAAACTTTCAAAGAACTCGTTGTCCATTACTTAAGAAAAGATTTAATCACTTAATCTCAGAGTTAAAAATCTCAGTAAGAAAATTCTGGAATCAAAATTGGTTTGATTTCATTCAGAAAATGGGGAAAAATCCACTTTCAAGCAGGCCTTTTAGGAAAAAAATAAACAAATTTAGAACACAGAAAGGATCAAAATTGATTCCAAATTTGATCTCAAATAACAAGGAATTAAAAACTGATAAGGAAAAAGGAAAATGCTTCGGAGATATATTATCTTCAACATTTAGTCCTAACTCTGATCTAATAGATACTGAAAAAGATAATGAAATAATTAGCTTTAATTTTGAATATCTCAAAAATTACAATCAGTGTAATTTCAATGATCCTATTTGCCCAAACGAACTTATATTGGCTTTAAAAAGACTGAAGACTGAAGCGGCCTCAGGACCTGACCAAACACATAATCTAATGCTTAAAAATTTACCAAGAAATTTCTTAGTAGAAATCTCAAAACTTTTTAACTTATCTCTGCGACATGGTATTATTCCAAAATCATGGAAAACTGTGAACATAACTATGATTCAAAAAAATGCATCTTCTCAACAAGATCCTTCAAACTATAGACCAATCAGTATAACAAGTTGCCTAGGAAAGTTACTTGAGCGTATAATCTACACAAGACTCTACAATTTTTTAGAAAAATTTTTTTTACTTATCCAGGAACAATCAGGATTTAGGAAACATCGGCGAACTTTCGATAATCTTTACTTTTTGATTCAAAAAATTGTAGAGTCATTTAATAGAAAGAAAAGAGTTTGTTCCCTTTTCTTTAATATTTCTAAAGCCTTTGATAGGGTTTGGCACGAAGGTTTAATTTATAAATTAATAAAAATAAATCCACCACAATACTTAATTAACTGGATTAGATCCTTCTTAGACTCAAGGACATTTAGGGTAAATGTGAATGACCACTTGAGCGACGAATATCAAATAACTGCAGGTGTTCCTCAAGGCTCAGTTATTAGTCCTCTTTTATTTAGCATTTATATTAATGATATCCCTAAAAGAAACAAAACAAATAATGAATGCTCTCTTCTTTTTGTAGATGATCTAGTTACTTTTTTTATTTACAACAAAAAGGGTAATCTTGAAAATAAGATAAATAAATACACCAACCAAAGAACAATGCCTAATTAAGTGGAAAATGAAGATGTCAGTTGAAAAGTCGTGTTCAGTAGTATTCTCTAAGTACAAGAAAGAAGGTGATGATCTTAACTTAAAAATTTATGGAAATAGAATAAAAAGCCAAAAAGAAATTAAGTTTCTAGGTATTAAATTTGATTCTAAATTATATTTTAATACACTGGTTGACGAAATAAAAGAACGTTGCAATACAAGGCTAAATCTAATTAAGATTCTGTCAAACAAAAAATGGGGTCTTAATCAAAAAACGTTGGGAAATCTTTATAAATCTTTAGTTGGTTCAAAACTCTCTTTATCATATATCTATTTTTTATTCCAGGTTATCTATTTTTTTTATTAACTCTTACAAATTTTTTTTTTTTTTTCCTTATTTTTTGATTTTATTTTACTTAACTTTTTTTAATTTTTAATTTTACTTAACTTAATTTTTTTTTTTTTTTTTTTATTCTGAAGGAGCTTTAGCTCGGTACAGTTAACAAATAAATAAATAATTTGTATCCAGGCAAACTTTACCTGAGTTTATTTAGAGTTGGTTAATTAGTGCTAGAAGTTTTACTAAACTTAGAGAACAGTTTTCAAAAATGTTATCTATAAAAATGTTAATTTGCTAAAACATGAGTTTCAATTTTTATCATCAACAATTAAATTAATGGTTAAAAGAATAATATTTTTGTTAAATATATTTTGAAAAGATAATAGAAAATTTAAAAATTATGAAAAGCCACTTTTCACAACGAAGTTAAGATTCTGGGGGCTATTCCATTCCAGGCTTTGTTTAATGGTGTTTCCAAGTACAAATATTTGGTCTATGCATCCTCTGCCGCGTCTAAATCCTGTTTGTTCTTCGTTAATGATCCTTACCTTTTTTACATTTAAGAAATGATACTAGATCGTTTGCGTAAAGCATACGGTATTTATTGTTTGTTTATCCTTTTTGGATGAATCATTGATAAATATTCAAAACAACAAAAAAATTATTACCCAGTCTTGGAGAACTTCTGAATTTATTAAAAATTCACTTCTTCGATGTGACCATTTGCTCTTATTGAATCTTTGCGAAATATTTTAAATTTTGCAAGTCGACTACAACTTTTAACAGTCGAATCTAATCAAAAGTCAACTTTGAGGCAAAATGAAGTTGTAGTACAAAAAAGAAACTGGTTCTGCAGACAGGACAATATTGGACAAATTTGTACATAAGAATTATAAGTTCTACAAAAACCTTACATTTTTCTGTAATGAAATACACACCATGAAAAAACATTTGATGAAAAAATGCAATAAATTGCAGCACAATGCATTTAACAAATAAATTATTGACAATTATATTTAAAATTTAATTCATTTGACAACAATTTACTACATACCGTTTTTATGACTTTCAAATTTTATTTTTTTAGTAGTTTAATTTAGAAATGAAAAAATCTCATCTTGAAAAAACTATAAACTTGTTCAATTAATTTTAATTTGCGACCTTTAAAATGGTCAGAAAACCTTTTGAAGCGCTTGATAACTTTGCAAATGACTCAATATAATTCATTTATTTGTTTTCTGTAAAAAATTAAATTTAGTCAATAAATTGCTTCGTCCATGAATTTAATCATTTTTCATTGTTTTTCTCTTTTAATTGTTTTCTATTTTAATTGATTTTTTGATACTTTTTCAAAAGTATAGTCAATTCTTTGTTTTGAAATTTGTGTTTTTTTTCTACTCAAACTATTGAATAGTGCCAATTAAATTATATATGAAATAATTTGCATAAATGATCGATTAGGAAAAAATCAAAGGAGTTTTTACTATAAGTGTCCATTTTTTTCTTGCTCGAATTTTGTCAAAAGGTTAACGGACAAATTAAAGCTCATTTTGAAGCTCTTGGGACAAAAATTTATAAAGTGTACACCTCTTTGATTTTTAAAGTTGGCCTTAAAAATTCCCCTAAGGTTGCCAAAAATAAAGTTTTACCATATTTACCAAGTCTTTACTTTATATAAAGGCTTTTTTAATCTATTGATATATCCAATGTATTTTTCTGTTGTAAGAGATCGTTGAAACTTTCCAACATCTTCGTTATTCCGGATAACTATTATTTTTAAATAAAATTAGATAAAAATGGAGTATTATCCGTTCTGCGGTTTAAAGTAAATCCCTTTATAAAGTTCTCCACAATTTTTTCTGAGAAATATTGTTTTATGAAGGCTTGTTTATGTTTTGGTTTTTTGATTTGGTCAATAAGTGTTTATTTTTATTTTTTTTACCCTTTTTCTTTAAAAAAAATATATGATTGCAATAATAATTTTTTTTTTTTATACTCATGAAAAAATCTGACATGAACAAATTGGATGATTATTTTGAATCATTCAAGGGTTTTTTTTTGTAGTGATAAAGATAACTTAAATTTAAGTTTTATTTATTCATTGTTGGAAAAAAGATTGATCTACGGATTAAAAAAAAAAAGATTGAGAAAATTTTTGAATATCGGGTATTTTAATAGAAAACACAAATATACAAAAATATCTTTATTTTATTTATTTTTTTTTTAATTCAGAATTAATTTTTAAATTTATTTTTAAGACATCGTCTGAATTGGCGTTTATATGAATTCAATAAAATTAATAAATTAAATCAATAGTTTTACCATCCACCTTCTCTAGCATTTTAAATTTTTTTAGTTATTTTTTGGAAAATTGTTAGTTTCAATTTAATTTTTTTTAATGATATTGCTATTATCTGATAATTGGTAATATTTTGACAACTAACTGAAGTCAATAAATCATAATTCAAAGATTCAAGTGAAACTCATGAAATTCTGAAACGGATTTTTCAATAATTCTTAATTCTTTATTCCAAATAAAAAATATTCTTTTATAATAAACCAAACAACTATTTTACACAAATTTAATTTACTGAAAAAAAAATTAACAAATTTTTAATTATTTAAACATAATTTTTTTAAAGAATATTTATCAATTTATTTTAAAAAAATATTTATTAAGTTATTTTTGTGCTAAAAACTTTTTCATTGTGGAGACTAAGTTGACACATAAACTATATCCCTTTACTTCGATCCAAAAAGAAAATTTGTTTTCTATGATTTTCTTTTAAATAATAATCAGATTAATTGAAAATTCTATTCTATTTTTATTTTTTTACAGTTTGTTCACCAAAATTTGACATTAAGAAAGTAAAACTCAGTTAAAAAAATTTAAAACCATTTTTCTATTAAAGTTGCTAAAATAGTTTTTTTTGGGGAGCTTTAAATTTTTACCAAAAATTGCCTAAAAAATGTTACATTCCAATGATAAAATCAATACTGTTTGCTTCTCAATCGATAGACAACATTTTATAAATTTTAAAATATATCTTAAAAAATCTTGATAATGGATCATTAAAACTAGAAAAAAATCTTGATTTGTACCCTAAATTTGTAGCAAATTGAAATTTATAATCATGTACAAAAATTGCTCTAAAAAAAGGTTAATTACATAGCAAATTTTTTGAGTAAATTTACAAGTTTTTATATCTGCAAATTTCTGCGAATGATTAATGAATGCAGAATTATTAATTTTTAAATTAAAAATATTTTTTAAGATAAGTTTTTAGCATGATCATGAGAATTTGATCATCATTAATCATCAAATTTGAGATTAAATTTGCGAAATTTGGGATAAATGGTAAAGCAAAAAATTGATTTTAAAATTTTATTAGGTTTCTGTTTAGGAAAATAATATACAACTGACAAAACAAATTTTAATTATGGTTAATTATCAATTGCTTAAAGAAAAATGTAGAATGAAAATTTTTTAATGAATTAACGATAAAGGCCAGCACATAAAATCATACATTAAGAATAGGTAGTCTTGAATATGTAGGAAAACAAATGAAACTTTTTATTATCAATTGAAAAAAAAAAACCAAAGGCAAAAAAAAATAAATACTTTTTATTTAAATTTACAAAACAAAATTTTGTCTCATCTTGGCAAATGGAACCATAGATGAGAAAAATTGGGCGAATAAGTCATGAAAACTTCCATCTATGACCACATTCTTGACAAAATGCAAACACAGTCATGGGCTCATCAGCGCTTCTTGTTTGCATTTCACTATAGACAATGTTGTTCTTCTTGCATTTGCCGCAAGTAAGAAGACTTGTTTTGGCGCCTTCTCTGCGCGCCATCTGATGATCATCAATGGCTTCCTTTGTAAATTTGGCTCTCAATTCTTTCAAATCATCACTTGCCATTTCTTCGGTAGTCATTACAGCTAGTTTGTCTGGGCTGATCAAGCCTAGTCGAACATTTTCTCTCAATTTGGGATTTTTGGCATCCTTTAGATTCAAAACTCGACTCCTGATGCGATTCTTGTACTTCATGTCCGTGGCTCTGAACTCATTGAAAATCACCTCTTCGCACCGAGCAGCTATCAAATTAACATCACACAAGGCAGCACCATTCTCAATAGCCTCTGTTATTTCAAGAGCCTGGGAGAGCATTTCTCGGCACTTTTGCCGAACAGGGTCTCTTGTTTCGCTGAATTTAATGCTCGAGTTTATTTCTCTTATTCTCTGCTGATCTGCCGAGTTTAATGGATGCGATGAGCTTTTGTGAATTGCTGGTTGCTTACCATTTTCTGTTTTCATATTTTTGTGGTCGTTTTTGACCTCGGGCGAATCACTCATTGCTCGCTTGAGACCGTTTCCATTGGTGGTGTTTGGTGTGGATGGTGACCTTGAAGACTGGGTTGGTGAATCGTTTGAATTGGAGTTTGGTGAATTGTCTGCTGGCGCTGTTTCAACTGCGACCAATTTTTTCCAGTTCTTTAGTAAATTCTTTGCCAAACTTCCAAGTTCTTCTGAATTGCAGCTCTTTCGCAAATTGTTCAGCACCACGCCTATTCCCGTTGCTTTCAGAATCTGAAAATCGATCTGAAGTTTTTTCAATGTGTTCAACATGTCCATTGATACTTTGACATCGATATCGTTCGATTTCATCATTTTCTCCAGGCGTTTTTTAATACGCATTACGTCTTCTTCGGTTGACACGGACATTTTTTTTTAAAGAAGTAAATTGATCAACTAATTACTAAACGGGTGTTTTTTTTTAATTATCTAAATTTAAATTTCAAATAATTAGCTTATTTTAACAAAAATCATTGACGGTGCGTTTTAATTTAGTTTTGTATATTTAAGGACATCAATAAGATAGTTTTAAAAAATTTTGAAATTTATTTTTGATCAACAATTGAAAAAAAAATAGAAAATTTTGATTAAAATATTTATTCAAAATAGATTTTGGCCAAAGTAAATTTGTAAAACCACTAAAAGATTCTTTGGTTCTTTTCGCGGCGTTTTCGGAACGCGTAAAGCCCGCTCTAGTAATCAAATTTCATTTTAATTTTTTTTGATTCCAAAAACTTTAAAAAATTGAATGAAAATGGTAGTTTAAAAAAGAAGTTACTAATTCAAAATGGTGGATGTCGATATGTCTAAAAATTTTTGTTAAAATTCTACGTCGTTCTAATTTATTTTATAGAATTTATAAAAATTCTTCCATAAGATTTATAACAACTCCAAATAATACTGCATTTTCCTCTTCAAATTTAGCAAAACTTTATTCAAATGAACTTGACTACTCAATTTTTGTTTATTGTTTTATATTTTTTGTCTTTTTTATTTTTATAAACAATCTTAACATTCGTTGTTGCCTCTAAATATTTACAAATCATTTTCATTTTAAAATGCTTCCATTCATTTCATCAATCTTTAGACTTAGGTTTCTTATTTTTTTAACTTATTTAATTTAAATTCACAAAATTTTATTCTTTTTAATTTATTTAAAAAAATTTATAATTTTTTGATCAAAATATCAAAAAAAAAGATTTTTATTTTCACACATTATGTTAAAATTTTTATAATTGATTTAAAAAAGATTAAATTAATAAAAAAAAATGATAAACTTATTTTTTCGTGACCATTTTCTTCCCAGTTTATTTTGATCTTGTATTTGAATTTTTCTTCATTTTGAGCATTTTCACAATAATGGGTTGCTGCTCGGACTTATTGTTTTGGTCTTTTTCTATTCTATAAAAATTAATGTCTTCATTTTCGGAATCAATTATTTGGATTTTTTTGGGGTCTCAATTGATTAGTTGGTCGACCTTTTTTCGATTCTCAGCAAGCAGGAAATCCCATGCATTTTCTTTCCATTCGATTTCTCTATCACGACAAGCAATAAGAATATGTTTACACATCGAATTTTTCTTTAAAATCGGAAAGTACATGTTCTTTGTTTCCAATCATCCTCATTTAACTTTATCGCTTACATCTTTGAGGTTTTCATATAAACATTTTGAAAATCCCTGGTATTTTACCTAATAAATTAAAAAGATTTACAGCTTTTTGTTGTCGTGTTGAAATTAAATTATTCTGTAACATAAAAAAAATTGTCACTTAAAAAAATATTTAGAAATTATTTATATTTTTCAATCAAGGTGTTTAATTTGATATCATTTTTTTATTTTGGAGTAGAAAAATAATTTTTAAATCAACAAAAAATAAATTTCATAAAAAACTGTTATTTTTTTAATAATTTGAAATTTAATCCTGTAACTAAAATAAATTATTCGATACTTTTTGTCATTCAAAAATTAACTATTTTTGGTTTTCACATATTATCTAATGAATGGTATCAACTACACTAAAAATAGCACAATAAACCTAAGGAGACCACACGACAAACTACTTGTCCGTGAAATAAATCGTAGAGGTTCATCAAGATATAATTTTTTAACAAACCGTTTGGCAAAGGATTGGAACAGTTTGACAAAAAATGCGATTGATGCGAAAACAATCAACAGTTTCAAAGCAACTGTTGACAAAGAAGTGTTTGGATTAGTGAGAAGCATAGACTGCCAAAGCCTTACACTAGATAAGGCTAAACGCCTCAGTGCGTTGGTATAGATAGAAATATCTATACTGCAGTTTAACTACTACTACTACTATTACTAATTTGAGTTTGAAAATCACTTTAAATCATACTTCATTTTTAAATTGAAACTTGAGATCATTGTAAAAGATGCCTTAGCACTAATCAATTTAGTCCTTTGTATTTATATTTATTAAATAAATTTTATTATAGTTTTTTTAATATTAATCGTTAAAGCTATTTTAATCTAAGTTATTAGCTTACCATCTTTTTTAAAAGTGTATGTCTGATCTTCTTTTAATAGTAATCTTATGGTGTTAATTTATATCATCAGCTATTTTATTCTTTCCAGAAAGAATAATTTTCTTAAGTTGTCGAATTTTACGATAATGGAATAACAAAGCCAAAAGCAATAATGAATCAGCTAACTAAAATAGGTAAAAAAAAATTAATAATTATGTCTTAATATAATCCTGATGTTTTAAACAGAGCAATAGAATTTATTTGCCTTTTTTTATCAGGAACAAATTTATTTCAGAGTTGTTTGTTTTAAAGTCCCAAATTAAAGTCCAAATAATTAATAAATAAAAGTATTTGGTTCGAACTTTTAAAAAAAAGTCTGGACTTAGACTTGAACTTAAATTTTAAGAAAAAAACTTAAACACACTTAAAAATAGGCTTCTAGAGATCCGATAGTCGAATTTTTATTTGATTTAATAAGAAAAAAAATATTATATACATATAACTTTATATCTTCAAACTAGAACAAAATAATAAACAGCTCTAAAATTGTTAAAATCTTTTTAATCGTTAAAATTAGATTTTTTGCAATTTTTTTTTAATTTTTAAATAGAGACCTTTACAGTTATCAAAGTTAAATTTTTTTCAATTAAAATTAACATTTTTTTACTATTTTCTCAAATTTAGGGTTTTTTCTATAAATTAGTAATTTTTAAAATAAAAAACTTAAATCTAATAATTAGATAAAACCTTTGGTTTCAAAATATAATTGTTTTTATTCAAAAAAAAAATGGAATCTTAACAAAAAAACCTAGAAAATGACAAATTTTTGAATAATTTTTTTAAATGTTTTTTTCATCGTTACACAAATAATCTCCGAAAAATTAGTATGGCTGAAGAAAAATTTTTTCTAAATTTAAATCGCAATGTTTGATTCAAGTTGACAGTAGCTTTGAATCGCCCAATGGTCTGAACAAAATCTACCACAACATTTTAATTTTTCCAGGCCTTCTAACTCGAAATAAACTGGCATCAAAGTCAACTCTGGTTTTTTGCCATTACTTTTTTTGGATTTAGATTCGATCAGTGGTCTATAATAGAGCCTGTCAAACCGACATCTAGGCTTGGATTTTCCATTCATTTTTAAATTTGTATTCCTCAAACAGTCCCAAGTAAACAAGCATTCTTTGCGCGAACCAGTCGACTCCCACATATCATAAATTTTCTCTGGTAATCCACCTATTGCTTTCAGCTTACATAAAATAAAATTCAGTAGGTTTTGTTTTTAAAAACTAAACAAAAAAATACTTCTGAGTCTCTTAAATTTAAATCTCCGCCAAAAAAGACAACCGAATCATTATCTTGCTCAATCATCTCTTCCATGCATCGTTTTAGCTGATCTATTCGCTGCTTGGAAAATTCGGCCGTACTCTCTAAATGACTTGTCATGGCACATATTTTAATTTTGTTCAAAAAATTCAAATCAACTTTCAACAAATTTCTTCCCATTACAGAATTATCAAACCAAATAACATTTTTGTTTTTCACACTACATGTTTTGTTTTTGGTCAAAATCAAAGTATAGTAGCCGAATGGCGATGGCTTGTTTAAGTTGTCATTATAATTGCTAGATGTGAATGTGTATTTTAAAGCTAAATGCTCAGAAAGCATTTTTTCAGAATGTTCGATAACCTCTTGTAAAAAAATTACATCAGGATTTTCACTACAACAAAATTTAATAAGTCTGCAACAATTCTTATCAAATTAATTTACTTTTCGATTTTTTTTACAACCCCTAAAGTTCGACTTTCTAAATCTGATTTATGTAAGCCATCAATGTTCCATGATAGTATTTTGAAGAGATTTTTTTCAATAAATACCTTTTTATTAGTACTATTGACTGAAAAATTTGGCTCTTCTTGATTTTCGGAGCAATCTGATGACTCATCGCTAGTCATTTGTTTTTTTTTACATTTTCTAAAATAGAATTTTAATAAAATTTAATTATTAACAAAAGGTATTTTTATAAAAACTCTGCATCTTTATCCAAAATTCCAGTATCGAAATAAGTAGCAACTTTAGCTTTTGTGATTTTATTTTTTGTAGCCCTTAAACCTTCGTCTTTTTCTTTATGAATAATCCATTTTGTATCTTGAGAATAATATTTTGCAAAAGTAGTACCATTTCCTGTAATTTCTGCATAAATTCTCAATTTAGAATCATTTTGTAACAATCGTTTACTTTACTTTTACTATTTGGTATTCTGATCGATTTTTTTAGACGATTTAGCGTCATAAAATAAACAAATTTTCTTGAAATCATTTCATAATCTTTAATAAAGACAATTGAATTATTTTTATTTTTGATATTTTTTGTTAAATTTTTCCAATTTTTTAGAGCATAGCAAAAATTAATTTTTTTTTTACAAAATTTGTTCACATTTGTTTAATTCTTTTTTTTCTAAAGCTAAAAATTTTTAACAAATTTCATGTATTGACACATAGAATTTTAAAAAATTATGCTTTAGTACTTTATTAATTTAATATTTTTATTTATTTAAGTGTTGAAGGTAGGGATTTCAAGCCATTTAAATTTAAAAAAATTACATTAAGTAATAAAAGTACAATAAGGTTTATTATTATTTTTCTTTTATTATTCAACGTTAATCATCAGTATAGTGCCTTTTTCTACAGTTCAATAATGCCCTGAAGTAATTGCAGTGTAATATTCACTCATTCTTTTTTAAATATTTTTTGCAAAAGTAATAAAAAGAAAAATTCATTTTATTATTTTTTAGCTTTATTTCTAAGACAGCGTCACCATATTTAGCATGACGACGAGCAAGTGGCCGACAATCGGCCTCTGGCTAAGTAAAAAAATAATTGTAAAAAATTTTGAAATTTATAATCTTTTGTTACAACTAAAACATAAATCTTTTCTTATAAATACTTGTAAATAAAGCTTTTGCTTACAAACATTAAAATATTGTAACTCCAAGTTACCAATTAAATCAATTAATAAAATATAAATCATATCTAGGGAACAATAACTAAGAAATTTAATGTTAACTAAGAACCAACCAGTTATTTAAAAAGCAAATAATTTATCTTAAATTTAGATCTATTTTGTTTATTTTTTGTTAATACACAAGGACTGAAAAGATTGTCACAGAGTTCTAATCCAAAATTATTTTTCTTAAAGTTTAAAAGAAAAGCTTAAATTAATTGAATGAAATTTATCGTTGATTTGTACTGTAAATTTCACAGAAAAATTGTAAAGTTTATAAAAATAATAATATAAAAAATAAGGGATCCTTGATCGGACTCCTGAAAAAGCACACCCCCTTTTTTGACTAAAATGCACACCTGGATGTATTTTAAAAAAGTAACATTTTGGTCACGGCAGATTATATGTCAAAAAAATTCTCTTTTTCTTCTCATTAATTTAGTGGTAATTTAAAACAATTTTATTTTATCAAATGAATAAATCTTCTACAAATTTATTTGTTATGAATATTGTTGACGTGCGGTCAACGACTTGTTAGTGCTCATAATAAAAGAGTGAAAAGTGCTGTTTTGAAGAATTTATTAAAATTTCTTATCAAAATTCAAGTTTAAGAACACACACACATTTATCCAAAAATCTTGGTCCATTTATACGAAGAGTATTTCTTATCAGTTATAAATTAGGCTTAGCAACATTTTGTATTTATTCTATTTTATTTTATTAATGAAGTAACAACTACTAGCAACAATTAAGTTACTAACACTTAAACTAAGGACTTTTAATTATTATTTTCTCCAGAGAGACTGTGTAGCATTCCAGCTTCTCATTACTGTGATAAGCCGCTAACACTAACTTCTACAAATTTATTTGTTATGAATATTTTATAAATAAACGGGAGTTAATTTTGCAACTCCCATTTATATTTTCTTTGTCATTGCATTGAAATTAAATAGATAAAAGCAAATATGGGATATTTAATTTTTAATGTTTTAAAGCAAAAATCTTTAAATTTTTTTCATTTATTTATACAAATAGGAAAATAACTTTCTTTAAAAAGATAAATTTTATATAAAATCTTAAATAATGAAGATTATAGTAAATAATAATGTTTTTAACTTAAAAATGTTAAACGGTCTATTAAAAAACTCCTATTTTTTTTAAAAAAAGATTTGAAACATCGCTTTTTTCATGTTTTTTCAAACTTGTATGAAAATTTTCATTAAAAGACGAAAAAATACACCATTTTAATTTTTATTTTTTTCTTTGCTTACAACTTTTTCTTTTTGGTTGAGTAAACTTAGTTTTTGAGCTGTTTTTTAGAAGAAATATCCATTTAATAAAATTTTATATAAGAATTTATAAAATCACGACTCAATTAAAAGAGCAAAAAAATAGAAATTTTTTGACTTATATTTTGTCGTGACCAGAATATTAATTTTTTAAATGCACTCAGGTGTGCATTTTAGTCAAAAATGAAAATGGGTGCATTTTTCCAGTATACCTTTCATCCTCATCTGTTTCAAGTAAGGGACTAGATTTTGATGCGCCATGTCTCGCGATTCTTCGATTCATGTACTCATTTTGTCCAGACGATTCCATCTCTTTTACAATCCTCTTTTAAACAGTTCGTCCACTCTCTCTTCTACACTTTCCAGCTTAAATATCACCGAAAAGCACTATTTTTGAGTAATGTGTGGCCATCATTCGCCGAATACGTCCCGTCCATCTGAAGCTTATTGTTTTGTCGATGTTACCAAGCGAAACAGTTTTTGTTCTTTAAAGCCAATTTTTCGATGACCGATTATCTACATCAAACGTTTCATATCAAAACTATTTATTTTTTGATCAGAAATGCTGCATGTCCCTGGATTGCTGTCTTTACTATGGCTAAATAAATCGTACTATTTGTCTTGATGCTTATTTCCGGTTTGTCCCATATCGATTTCAAGCAATGAAATTTGTAAGCCCCGAGCCCTTTTCTTCTCTGGATCTCGGCAATTTGTCACACGACTTATCAAGTAGATAAAACTATCTACTTGTTCATCCTCTTCACCCCTGATTGCCAAGCTCTCGTGTACTACATCTTCAAAATTAATTGACATCTTTTGATGCTTTCTTTAACTTGATTTTAACTCCCCACTTCATCATAGTCTCATCGAGGCGTTTCATTCATTCTAACAGAGCCTGTTCATTCTCGGATAGGAGTACTAAGTCTTCCAGCCACTTTCGTAGCCAGCAGGATTTTACAATTTGGCATTGAGTACTCAACTTCCACTCCAAGATGCTTAAAACCACTAATAGCCTCTTTTGCTATGAAGTCTATGTAGAAAATTTAAGAACAGTAGTGACAATAAGCGGCATTGTCTGAAACGACTGTTGACCCTGAGCCGGTCTGTCATCTTACAGCCTCCGTATTATTTAAAAAAAGGACTTATTAGGCTTTGTATTTTGGTCGACATCCCATACTGTTCCAGTACAATCATAAGCGCCCTTTTGTCTACTGAGTCATTTGGGGCTTTAAGATCGACAAAACACATATGTACCGTTTGTCAGTGCGACATTTCATGATCCTTCTCAGCGTAAATATTTGGTCGCAACTTGGTTCAGTCGGAATCCACCTTGTATCTCTGGGAGTTGATTTTCTAAATTCTTAACTAATCTTCTCAGGATCACTTGTGTGAAAACTTTGCCTATTTTACACTGCGTAAGCTTATTCCTTTGCAATAATTAATAATTAATAATTAATTCTCGTACTCTAATTGATCATCTCTCTTATGAAGGTGTACAAAATCTGTCCTGATCTATTATAGCCCGTATAGCTGAAAGGTTTTCGTGTTATTCATTCAAACAGAGGATCGATGGTTCAAAACCCGCTGAGGGTGAAAAAATCTTTAAAATGCCTCTGCAACACGGGGCGGATGCTTTCATAAAAATAGGGGGCCGGTTTGGACTGGGTAAAAATTGCGGGCTAGATGATAAACTCCATGCAGGAACCTCTGTGTCAGATCGGAGCCGTTGTCCAAAAAGGTACTAGAAAAGGAGATGAGCGCCTCCCATTATCCACTTAGGTCTCCCACACTATCTCAAAGATATTTTAGAGACCCTTGTCATTTTTCAGTTAAATTATCTCCACACAGACTATTTGCTGGCATCTGAGATAGTCTTTGTTCCTAGTGTCAAGCATCTTTACTAGCTCTTCATTTAATCACTCGGTCTTTTTCCTCGCCTTTTTTCCACACAATTCCGAAGCAGTTTTGGTCAGCACATTTTGCATTATGATCTTCTGTGTTTCTATCCCGGCGGTCCTTTGATAAAGTCAAAGCTGTTTGTAAATTGAATCTCAAACTAATATTAATTCATTCAACCTGCCTACTTCTATGTTGATTTTTCCGCATCTTTGACTCTTTTTAAGCTTTGAATTAAACTTTTCCACTCCCAGTTTATGGTCAGTACCCCGGTAGATCCGAGGGTCCAACACCGACAATCTCCATCTTTGACTAAGTGTACATTCTTATGTTCGCAAAAGTACTATCACACCTCGCCAGTTTTGTACTCATCCTTTCAAGGTAGATGGCTTAAATGATCATTTTTTTACTTGATAAAACTTGTAATACTTGGATTTGATGCGGATTAAAATTTTTGATAGTTTTTCAATAAATTTGAAAATTTTAAAAAACCATTGAAATTTTACTAAAAAAATAATTTATCAAATTTTATTTTGTTTACGTAAATTTACATAAAAACCTTTTTCTGAAATGGTAAAAAATTGGTAAAAAATAGTAAAAAATAGTAAAAAATAGTAAAAAATTTTTATTTGATAAAATTTAAATTAAAAAAATTAATCATTTGACAAATCTCCGTATTTTTCGATCACTATAGGTAATACCTTTATCAAAAAATTAGCTTTTATGAAATTATTTATCAATTAGGTTTCTTTTTTGTACCTTTTTTGTTAAGGTGCTTGATGTAACTCATGCATTTCTCCTCATCTAAGATATTATTAAATTTGAAAATTGCTTTAATTACATCTTCTTCATCTTTTGGATCTCGAGAGAAAATAAATTTCTTCCATTCTAAACCATTTCAATCGGATTCAAATCAGGAGAATTCGGTGGGGACTTTAACAAAAAAAATACTATATTATTAGTTATTTTTTTGAAACCTTTTCCTACCCATTTTATTCCATTTCTTTCTAAGTAATTATGGCAAATCGCAGACGTATGTTTTGGGTCATTATCTCGGTGCAACTTAAAATTGAAATCAAATTTTTCTATTTTGTAAAAAATCTCATTAATTTTATGACACTTTTTTTTTTACGTAAATTTACGTAAAAAAACAAGTGTCAAATCACTACTGTATTATTAATATTTGAAGTGTGAAATGATTTAACTCTTGGATAAAAAGCTCTGATACTGAAGTTTTTCAAAATAGACATTAATTAATGCAGAATTAAGTCAAACAATATTCTTAAATATTACACTAATTCGAAATTAAACACCAAATATTAAGAAATATATTTGTATTAATATCTATTTAATAAAAGAGATCAATTTTTGGATTTTTGGATGATGTCGAATTTTAATCTCAAATTGAGATTTTTTACAAAATTCAAAAAATTCTTTAAACAAAATATTTTATAAGATTAAAAAAAAATTAAAAAATTTTTTGTTACACTGATATTTTATTTTTCTTGGGAATAAACTTGTTAAGATCTTGAATTTAATCAAGTAATGGAATCTCATAACAAAATTAATTAAAAAGTCATTCATTCTTTAATAACAAAAGAAATAAGAAAATTTAAACTAAAGTTATTGGAATTTTCAAAAAAGATAGTGTCAAGTGTTTGCGCCAATTATGAATCAGTCGAAAAAAAATATTTATAAATCGGTCAATAAATAGGGAATTATCTTTTTCAGTAGAATTGCTTTGAAACCTTTTGTAAATTTACGTCTAATTTAAAGTATTGAATCAAATTTTTACTGATCAATAAAAAAAAATAAAAAAAGAATTTTTAAAAAATAAATAAATTTGACTTTAAATATTGTCAAATAATATAAAATATAAGACCCCAGGTGTCGTTCTCATTAGGATCTCATATGAGATCTAATTGAGATTCAATGTGGATTACATGTAGAAAATTGGAGATTCATATGAGAACTCATTAGAAAAATGTATGAAGATTTGCGTGAAAATCTCAAGAGCTTCTCGTTTATTTTCTCATTACTTTTCTCACGTATTCAATCTGGTGTCGTAAATCATTTAAACATTTTTGATAAAAGAAAAAAAACTTCCTAATAGAAATAAACGAATTTCATTCTTAGAACTTCAGAACATTCGATAAAGCTTTTTTAACAATGTATAAAGTATCTTTTATAAACCGCTTACAATTATATTATATCTGTATTTTGATTATTATAAATATAACTTGAGGAGTATCCAGCCAGGTTGGAATGGAATTCGATCCTTTTTTTTCAACCAAATACTTATAATATTTTAAATTAAAAAAAATCTGATTAATGATTTTGATTAACAAAATTTTTGATTTTTACCAAATCAATGTTATTATAAAAATTCAAGATATTTTCAAAATTACTTTGCTTAACCATTCCCAAATTTTGAATATGTTTAAATTAACTACCAAGCTAATTATTTCATCTAAAAATTCGAAGACAAAAACGGCATCATTCTTCAAAATTAATTTCAAACCAAAATAAAAATTTTCAATATTTAATAATCAAATAAATTTTTCTTACAAATTTGAAATTTTTTTAATTGAATTACAATGACCTCAAGTGATGATGACATTCAAATAATTGGTGATGAGAATTCATGCAATAATTCAAATATTTTTCCTGATGATGAAAATCAACCATCAGGAGCTGAATGCCTTAGTAGATGCAAAGAATTTGCAGAAATAACGGGAACCGATACCGCTTTAGCAATGTTCTATCTTCAAGACACAAAATGGAATCTTCAGAAAGGACTAGATAAATACTTCAAGGCTACAAATAATAAGAAAGCAAAAATTGTTGCTTGCTTCGATGTTGAAACTTTGGATAACGATGAAAGGTGCATATCTAAAAGAAAATAATTTTTCATTTGTAGCTTTTATTTTAGAAAAAGCAAAAAAAAACAAAAAACTAGCGATGAGTCATCAGATTGCTCCGTAAATCTAGTAGAGTCAGATCAATCAATTGAAAAGATGAGTCAAGAGGAAGAAATTGAAAACAATCACTTCAAAATACTATCATGGAACATAGATGGTTTAGATAAGTCCAATTTGGAAAGTCGAACTTTAGGGGTTGTAAAAAAAATCGAAAAGTAAATTAATTTGATAAGAATTGTTGCAGACTTATTAAATCTTGTTGTAGTGAAAATCCTGATGTAATTTTTTTACAAGAGGTTATCGAACATTCTGAAAAAATGCTTTCTGAGCATTTAGCTTTAAAATACACATTCACATCTAGCAATTATAATGACAACTTAAACAAGCCATCGCCATTCGGCTACTATACTTTGATTTTGACCAAAAACAAAACATGTAGTGTGAAAAACAAAAATGTTATTTGGTTTGATAATTCTGTAATGGGAAGAAATTTGTTGAAAGTTGATTTGAATTTTTTGAACAAAATTAAAATATGTGCCATGACAAGTCATTTAGAGAGTACGGCCGAATTTTCCAAGCAGCGAATAGATCAGCTAAAACGATGCATGGAAGAGATGATTGAGCAAGATAATGATTCGGTTGTCTTTTTTGGCGGAGATTTAAATTTAAGAGACTCAGAAGTATTTTTTTGTTTAGTTTTTAAAAACAAAACCTACTGAATTTTATTTTATGTAAGCTGAAAGCAATAGGTGGATTACCAGAGAAAATTTATGATATGTGGGAGTCGACTGGTTCGCGCAAAGAATGCTTGTTTACTTGGGACTGTTTGAGGAATACAAATTTAAAAATGAATGGAAAATTCAAGCCTAGATGTCGGTTTGACAGGCTCTATTATAGACCGCTGATCGAATCTAAATCCAGAAAAAGTAATTGCAAAAAACCAGAGTTGACTTTGATGCCAGTTTATTTCGAGTTAGAAGGCCTGGAAAAGTTGAAATGTTGTGGAAGATTTTGTTCAGACCATTGGGCGATTCAAAGCTACTGTCAACTTGAATCAAACATTGCGATTTAAATTTAGAAAAATTTTTTTTTCGCCATCATCAATATTTAAATGAACCTTTTTTACTTTATTAATTTTTTTCTCAATAAATTAAATTAAAATTCGACAATTGAATTTCTAGAAACACACTGTTATTGCGTTTAATCACTTGGAAACCTTTTTTTTTTCCTTCAGTATGCTTTTTTTAGATATTTGAATATAAAAATGTATTTTTTACTTCATTTATTTCTTAGATTATATTTTAACATTCCAAACTTAAGTCTGAAAAATTATTGATAGTTTTCAGATGAACGATTTTGTGCGTTTAAATTTTCTCATTATGATTCTTCAATGGTTTCTTCCAATTTAGATTTGATTTATTTGAATGAAATATTTAATTTTTTGATTTTATGTTTTTTTAATGGAAATTTTTAAAAAGAGTTTTCAGTTAGCTATGAATATTTTTAAATATAATTATAGGAAATCTATCCAAAATCCTGAATTTATTCAATATTTATACTAGTTTTTTTTTCCAATTTTTTAGAGCCCCATTAAATTATCTCATTCATCCTCCATAGGTTCATCCCTTTTTTTTAAAAATTATTTATTAAGTAATTTTGAACGCTTGTTTTTTAAGTTAGATTTTAAGAAATAATGATCTAAAAGGCTGCAAATTTTATTTTTTTTTAGAAATTAAATTAGATGAAGAAATTTTTCGGCTGAATTAAATTGTCAATTCAGTCGAAAATAAATTTTATGCTTGGCCAAAATTTACTAATCGATCATTTCAGAGTTTGTAAAATATAATTGGCATTTGTGTACCTAACCTTATTGCATTAAACCTAGCTAAAATAAAACCAAGCGACTAACTCAAATTAAACTGAGATATTTGCGTTACCTAATCAATCAGCACCCAAACAAAAAATCTTAATTTGTAACTATTGATGTAACTAAATGTAGTTAACTAAGACTTTGCTCTTGTTTGTTTTAATAATTCTTCGAACGAAATCATTATTTTCCCAGTGAGTGATAAATAATTAATAACCATAAAAGCATTAACTAACTATCGAGCTCATTTTTCAATCATTTTTTAATATTACATTGAACAGCTTATATATAACTTAGCTCGATTTAAAATTTAGACAATCGATTTTAGAATTCTTAAAATTAAAATCTGCAAAATGAATAAACGAGGTAATGAATTTCATTAATTTTTTCTAGATTTATTTTTCATGTGTTTTGTTTTTTTTTCAAATTTATCAGAAAATTAATTAATTGATTTATCTTAGATTTCTTGAGTTCAATGCTGAATTTCACTTTGAGTTTTTTTCAATTATTACATAAATCAGAATTAGTCTAAATAAAATTAAAAAAATTAAAGTTGTTCTAAATTACATATTTCCAAACTTAGAGAATAGGAACAAAATCAATGAAAAAATCAAAAAGGTTTTAGAAAAAATGTGCCGGAAAGATCAAGTCTAGCAAAAAGATTTCCAATTTTTTATTTAAACGAATTTATAATTTTTTGAATTCAAAAAGTTGTTAAAAATCGTTTAAGACTAGAATTTTTAATTATATTAAAATTTTATCAATAATTGATGATTTCTTGAAATTTCCCAAGTCAAAATTTTAAATTTTATTCCCTATATATTAAGTAAGTTTATGAAAATGTATTATTCATTGCTAAATTAATTTAATTTAAACTGAAAAAGAATTCTAAAATATCTTGGATGTTATAATCTATTTAGAAATAATTTTTTTTCTTCAAGCTAATTTCCATTTTTTTTCAAACGGCTAAAGGAATTTTTAGTATTTATATTTTCTATTAAATTTGCTTTTTCCTATAAAAATATCCTATTCTATTTCAATTTTTTTGCAATTTTTTCGCAATAAATAAAAAAAAATCATTAATTCTAATTAATGATTTGAATTATTCTCAAGTTTTTGAATCAAAACTCTCAAGCTATTTTAAAATTATCGGTCTAGTCATTAGTGAATTTTTACATCAAATACTAGCTAGTCTTTAATAAAAAAATTATAAATTCTTAGATACAAATTAACTTTGCACTAAAGAAGACTCTTTTCGTCAAGTATAAATTTAATAAAATTTTTATCAATTGAATAATTAATTTTAAAATATTAAAAAAAGGCAGTAAAAATAAAATTGTTACAAAAAGTTTATTGATAAATTCGAAAATTTATTTTTAAGAGCATTAATCTTTTATTATTTTATTGTAATCAGAATTCGGTTTGTTTGTGAATGGCACTGATTGAATCGTGGAGAAAATAATTTTTCCTCTTATGTAAAATTTATGTTTCTTTCTCGAAAAGTCTTCGCTTGAGACCGGAAAGACAAATGCTTGTAATTGCTTCAAGTTCTTTGACAAAATTATTTTTTCATGGTTTTTTGTTGAAGAGACGTTCGAGGAAAGAAATTAGTTAAACAGAATCCAATTTTGGATAAGGCTAAACTAGAGAGCACTCAGAGCCCAATTACCTAATCATTGGTTCTGATTTGGCGCATAATTAGTCACCAAAATTAGACAATGTATCATTAAGAGAATAAGAAAATTGAAAAAGTTTTAACCATTCAATAGAATTTAATTCTAATTTTTCCTTTGAATAGAGATCTTTTTAATATATATATTTCCAAAAATATATTCCAATATTTGAAAAAGGAAAAAAGCTCTTGAAATCGATAACACTTTTGAAACCGTTCTTGTGTGTTGATTTCTATGCCATTGTGAGAAATTTTAATTCAAAAACTCATTGCTGGCTGCAGAAATAAATTTTGTTCCTTCAAATAATTTTAATCAAAATGATAAATAAATAATTATTTGAGAAATGAGACCGAAAAATAAAATTAAGAAAAGCAACTTAGCTTATACAATTCAAAAGAAAGACTTTGTTATTAAGATAAAAATATTTAAGGAAAACTAATCAATTCCAATCAGAATATTTGATATGTTCTCTTGAATGCTTTCAAGTCAATATTTCTTTCCGTATATTAGCTCCTTGATCTAATTCTTTCAAAGTGAGACACTGCCTCTTTCAATTTTTCTATTTTGATCTCCTTTTTAATTTGTCTAATTATTATTTGAATTCAAAACAGACACATAAACTCTGATTAGGTACAATTATTTAAATTGATATTTTTGATTAAAAATTGTTCAATAAGCATAAATCTGTTTCTTTTTCAATTTTGATAGATTTTAAATTCAAAATTCATAATTAATTTAGATGAAAGCTGAGCCAAATTTTCTCTTCTCTAGTTCAACAGTTGAAAACTAAGTGGAAATGTAATTTTCATTTTTTGTTTAAGTCGATAATATATTTTTATCCCCGAAAATCACATTTTTCAAATTTTTAAGTAAAATTTAAATTTTTAATTTTGACCAAGGTGTTGTTTAGATTAAAAACACATTAAATGGCAAGGCATTAGAACAATAATTGTAAAAATATATTTAAGTGAGTATTAAATCGTTTTTTCTCTATTAAATTTTTGAAAATTCTTATTGTAAAAACCTAAAATTGAAAATCAAAAAATTTCCATATTCGATGATTATATTTTTATACGATTTTAGTGAGATCTATTTCAGATGAAAGAGTCAGCAAATTAGGAAATTAAATTCCAAAGTAGAATAACTCGACATTACTCAAATGTGAACTGGAATTTATTTGAAAAAATTATCGGCAAACTTTCAGCTTAACTTAATATCAATTAGAAATTCCTTTAAGATAAAATGGTCAATGATTTAGAAAAAAAGATATTAAATGTATCGGAAATAGCAAAAAAATGTTGAATGAATCAATAATGTTCTTGAGATCAATTGTTTTTTTTATTTTAAAATTTTTAATTTTAAACTACTTTAGAGTATAATTTTTGAAAGAAAATGCTATTAATTTTAGATAGTTTTTAATCAAAAAGATATAGAAATGAAAAAAGTTAAATGAACTATAATGAACAGTTTATTGTTATTTTTTCTTCTATTTTTATCAAATAACTTTTGCTTTAATCGTCAAATACCGGAGTTCGATTTGAATACGGCAAGACAAAGTGGAACAGAATTTAATGTAAATAGTATAAATAATAATTTTGTAAATGAGAATCATTTTTCGGCTCATAAGCACCGTAATCCGAATCGTGTTCATCACACACACAAAACACCTAATGATGATGAAGGTGATGATTTGCTGGTGGAGACCCAAAACGGAAAGGTAAAAGGCAAAGCATTTTATTTAGATTACCATTTGCCAAAAAGCGGCAGGAGCAGACACTATCCATTTGGCAAAAAAAAATACCAAGTCAATGCTTGGCTCGGAATACCATATGCTGAAAAGCCTGTCGGAGACTTGAGATTTAAAAGACCGGTCCCAATCAAAAACTGGGATAATGTAATAGATGCCAGTGAACTGCCTAACAGTTGCTATCAACTGCACGACACGGTCATCACTGGTTTCGATGGAGTTGAAATGTGGAACCCGAATACAAATGTGAGTGAAGATTGTCTTTACTTGAATATTTGGAGCCCTCATCCAAAGCCGAAAAATTCGGCAGTAATGGTCTGGATTTACGGCGGTGGTTTCACATCGGGCACTGCAACCCTCAAAATTTACGACCCCAAAATAATGGTCGCCGAAACGCAGACTATCATTGTGAGTATTCAATACAGGCTGTCAATTTTTGGTTTTTTGTACATGGACGATGAAAAAGCGCCCGGAAACCAAGGGTTAATAGATCAATATGTGGCTCTTAAATGGATACAAAACAATATTCAATACTTTGGTGGAGACAGTAGCAAGATAACTTTGTTTGGCGAGAGTGCGGGCTCGGTTAGCGTTAGTTTTCATTTATTGTCTCCCCTATCATCGAACCTGTTTCATAATGCAATAATGGAGAGTGGCACAGCTCTGGCTGACTGGGCACTGCTGAACCACGAAGATGCTATTAAGCGAAGCACTGGAATACTAAAAAAAATTGGATGCAAAGGAACCACGCCAGAAATGATTGAATGTGCCAAAAAAGTCAATGCTCGAACAGCATTGGAACAATCCGATGAGTATTTTTATTCACGAGCAACTCATGGTGTGGCCCAGTTTATTTTCGTACCAGTTGTGGACAAATATTTTTTGGAAGAAGAACCAATTAGTTTGTTAAATAGGGGTAAATTTAAAAAGTGTCCCATTTTGCTCGGCGGCAATAGGGATGAGGGCAATTGGCTATTTGTGTACGCGTTTCCCGAGTACAGAAATTTAACCACCAGACCAGCCATCGACTATGGAACATTCAAGGACTTTATGACCAGTTTGTTCTATTTTTACCCACAATATCCCGAGGTGAGCTCATTAGCCATCCGAAATGCTATTCTTTACAGATATTCTAATTGGAATAATGTTCATAATGAGGGAAAAAACTTCGAAAATTTAGATGATGCTGCTGGTGACTTTCATTTTCTGTGTCCTACTATAGATTTTGCCAACATTTATGCAATTAGCCAACTAGATGTTTACTTTTACTACTATACACACCGGAGTTCTAATCATTATTGGCCCGAATGGCTAGGGGTTATGCATGGCGATGAAATTTCATTTGTGTTTGGAGAACCTTTGAGTCCGGAAAAAAATTACACTTTTGAGGAAAAAATTTTGACCAGAAAAATGCTAAAATATTGGTCAAATTTTGCCAAGTATTCTAATCCGAACGGTCCGGTCACTAAAAACGAAAGAGGCTTAAATGCACAACAAAATTTGACCATTCAAGTTGAGATACCGAGAGCAAGAAGCTTAGAGCCTGTGGCCACTCAAACTCTTTTGCAGCCTATTGAATATTGGCCAAAGTACCAAGTCCATTTCGATCCGAACAACAATAATCAACGAGCTCATTTGACTCTAAATTCTGAAAAAGTTGAAATTGGATATAATTTAAGAGCAGAGTATTGTGCATTCTGGGGCTCGTTTTTGCCAAAGCTGATTCTTGGTGAAGGTAAGATTTGAATTAAATATTTAAATGAATTTTTTATTTTTTTTTTCTATCAGCCCGTTGTAATTGTGGTGCTTGCTTATATAACTATGAAAAGTACAAGGAGTTAAATTCAAACACAGGAGCTAAAGCGCTTTATCAAAATACTGCTTTGATAATTTTTTTTGTTTTTCGAGTGATTTTAGCTTAAGTTTGTTGAAAAATTTTATAAAATAATTTTTTTTAAAATTTATTAACTGATGAAAGAATAGAAGATTTTTTTTAAGAAACACATATCAATTTTAATTCTGTGATAATTTTTCAAAACAAAGAGTTAATGATTCAATAAAAAAAAATATTTTATTTCAAGATTAAATTATTTTATTAAATAAAATTTCAATCTATGTTTTTAGCTTGATTAGTTTTACAATTACATACTTAAAAGATGACAATAAGATGACAAAAATAAAAAATCTTTCTTGAAGTTAATTATTTTTTGTAATTTAAAATGAATAAACAATTTTGTTTCTAGAAATTTTATTTTAAAAAAAAATCTGAATTAATAAACTTAATTATCATTAATAACTATTTAAATTTTTTTTTTTTGAAAAGCTCTCATCTGATTATAATTAAATTTAAAGTAAAACTTCACACCGGTAATTTTAAAGTAAAATTACGCAATTTTTTAAATCAATACTTCATTAAAAAATTGCATAAAAGATTAAAGGATTAATTTTTTATTAAAATTAAATATAAAATAAGTTTTTTTTTTATATTCTCATTTGATTTCTCTGATATTTAATTAAATCGCACATGATTATCAATTTCTTAAATATCAAAATGAAATAAGTAGTGCTTCTGTGAATTTTTAATTGTAAAATTACGTAAGTAGAATTATCTCATACAACCCATTCGACTTAAACTTAACTTTTTCTATTATTATTTTTATATATTTCGATCTAAAGATCCTTCAAAAAAATTAATTTACACTTAAAAAAGCACTCAAAAAATTCAAAACAATTGAGAGAAATAATAATTTATAAAAAGGAAACAAGAAAGCAGTAGTAGTAGTAGTAGTAGCAGCAGTAGCCTCTGTGTCAGATCGGAACCGTTGCTCAAAAAGGTACTTGAAAAGGAGATGAGCGCCTCCCCATTATCCAAAAGGATAGAATAGGGACAATTATTATTATTATTATTAAACAACGAAGCGACAAAAATATGATCAGCTAATTATTTTTAAATATTCTTTTGTGTTCTTTATCAAGGAATTCTTTATTTTACCTAGAATAAAAAGTGTTTTTTTCTGTCCTCTTGTGTAATTTCCTTAATAATCCTTTACATTGTTTCTGACTAATAATACAAATAAAAAAAAACTCTCTCTTTTTTAAATTAACCAGATTCTCTAAACCAAAGATCAACCCCAAGTCTCGTTTTTTTATGCCACACGTCAAATAAATAAAGGAAAAAAGAACATAAAAAAAAAAAGGACAGGACAGAATATTATGCTTACCAATAAAAGGACACAAAAGAATTTTTGGTATTAAAAATTAATTCATTCTCAATTCATGCAAAAAATAAACAGAATAATGGCATTTTGAAGTTTATGAACAATTTTTGATGCTCAAAATCAAGTAAGTTTCAATTATGAAATAAATTGCTATTTCTAAATAGAATTAATGCAGAGGTAAATTTTTGTATAAAAATTACATTGATAAACCTAAAGGTAAAATCTGCAATATTTTTATATTTTTATTTATTTCAATAATCTGAAAAAAAAATAACTCACTTAAAATAGTGTGCACTCAGCAACGTGAATTTTGATATTGCAAACTTTATCTTTAGATTTAACAAAGTATGTTAAATCCAAAAATGTTCCGATACAAAGGCAGCCATTTTTGCAGTTGGTATCGTCAGTTACCGATTTATCAAGTGCATTAATGTTACTTGTGTTATCAAGATTCATCATTTTGTTCACTTCAGCAAATGATTTCTTTTTTCCCTCCTTAGAGAAGGGACCAGCTTGAAGATTTTCGTGTTTTACTTCTGCTCCTTCACGATCAAGGTCATCTTCAATATCCATTTTGTAAAAATTACCATCACGGATCATATTTGCTGTAGTTTGTTCTTCGGTTGAGTGGCCTTTTTTGACAAATTCGGCATAAGAGTGAATAGCGTTCTCTGTGGGACAATCAGCCTTAACATGACCAAAATGATTTTAGCATTTACAGAGAATTGGATCACCGGATTCGAAGACAAATGCCTCTTACCAATCGATTGTTTTGATGCCAATTATTTTTTGTTTCATTTCATTTGAAATGACAGATTTTTAAACAATGACATGGATAATACCAGAATAAATATGACTCATTTCAGGTTCTTTACTAGGGTTTTTATGAATAATATCGTCTAATTTTAGACCAGATTTTAAGAAATATGATTAAATTTGAAAATATTGATCATTTATATTTGATGAAAGATGAAGAACTTTGAAGAAACAAGTATCGGCTACAAGATTTGGGTTTTTAAATTTTTTTTATTCATTGCAAAATTGGTGTGATGATAATTTTTTTTATTATGAAAAAGGATGTACAGTTAATTTCAGGTTCTTAGAAACTAATATATCCAAAAAATTGACTTTTTGTACTAAATTTTGTGGTTTACACCTAGTGTTATTTTTTAACAGTTAAAGCCTAAAATCATTTTTCATTTTTTTAAGTTGAAAAATGATTTTAGGCTTCAATCATTTCCTCATTTTTTTCAAGAGAAAAAATTCTTAGCTTTTACATAATATTGTAAAAACAATATTTCTAATATTAAATTTTATGCTTATATATAAGCTAGACTTGATGGAACAAAACACTAGAAAAAATATCATGTAAAAATAGATCCAGTATTAAATCGGTAAGTGACTTGTACAGTTTAGATAAAGTACTGGGGTAGAGTTTCTAATTTTTAATTCATAAAATTTGTACTGTGTAAAAGCATTAAAACATTTATTTTTTTTTCATTTCAGTCAAATTATTTTGATTGTAGCATCAATGCTCATCGATGACTGTTTTTTTTGTATTTCTCAAAGCACAGACCTAAGATTTTATTTATTTTGAATTTCAATCATTCGAAGTCCTTTTATATTAGAGAAGAAATCTTTTTGTATTTCATCTTTTTTTTCTTTCGAGAGTATTTCTTTTAATGCATATTCTTTATATAATTTGAATCTGAACCATACATCACGATCATTTAGATTAGAAAAATATTAAAACTATCTGAATTCGAGACAATCAAATTTATTTAATTGCTTCAATACATCAAGGTGTCCGTCTTTAAAAAATAATACAAGGATTTTTTCTGATAGTAAAAAGATTTAAGATTCAAAGTATAGATAATCAAAAATAAATTTTTTTTAAGTAAAATTTATTTAAAAAATGTTTACAAAAATAATATTTACTAAAACTTTTGAGTCAATCAAATAATTTAATTCTAAAATCTAAACATTTATTTTAAAAAAATTCTCTTTTTTCAAAATTTGAAACGGGGTAGAATTTGAATTTTTTTTGCTGTCATTTCTATCACTAGACATTTGACTTTTACTATCTACTCTATCAATGGATGGACGGTATTTACACTTTGTACAATCCTTCATATTAAGCTTATAATAACTAAGTTCACATTCAATAGAATATTCGTATCCGGAAAAGTCATTCAAAAGGTTTATATTAAAAGTAGTCCTTATATCTACAATTTCATTAAAATTATACTGACCGTGAAAATCTTTATTGGGTTTAGAACTTGTGCTTGACTTTCTTAGTCCCAATACTCTAAAACTTCGGTACAAATGTCTGTCCAAACTCTTGCCACCATGATTCAAAATCGAATTTTGTTTCGAATTTAATGACATGGTCACTTTCTTTGTATTTTGATTATGAATTTTTACCATTTGGGTTAAATAGTTAGCCACAAAATCTTCATCGTGGAGTTTTTTATCCACTGATGGATCACTTTTAGAATTTAAAATTCGAAAATTTGTCGAACTACGCTGACTGGCACTCAGCGAATAGGCATTCCACCAAAAATCCGATGCTTCCAAGAGCTTTAAATAGCAGGAAAGGGCTGAATTATTGAAATTTTTGATGAATAATTGATTATTGACTTTGGGTTCAATATTTTTGGTAGACATAGACATTTTTGATCTTTTGCTGGACATTTTTCTTTTAGACAAGATCAAGTGATCTGTTCTCGATAAATCATTCAACATTCTAAGGGCATCGGCTTCATTTTCTCCATAATTTTGGCCAGAATAAACAAAAATTTTGTCCATACGTGCCCTGTTAGTCAAATTATATCCACTTTCTTTAGCTTTATCCATAAGTAGTATCTTTGTAATAAGGTTTTTATTGTTAGTAAAATTCTAACTTTAAATCATTGATTTTTAAGCTTAAAGTCTTCTCAAATCACACTTGTAATTGAAAAATGAACAAATCTATCAAAATTTGCGAGCAATATTTTAAATCTAGAAAAATAGTTTTAAAAGCTTAAAATGCGAGTAAAATAGAATAATCCTATAGATTTAAAAAATATATGATTCTTTGAAAATGAATGATTATGGAAAAATTGCTAGAGAGTCGAATCTAATTCATTAGGTTGTACGGCTACGGTTTGAGCATGTCTTGTAGATTAATCAAATAGCATTTAACAAAGATCTTTTTGCTTGACTTGTGTTAGATACAAAATAAATTATATTCTGATTTTTAAGACTTCATTTATTCGACTTGTAAATTAGAGTAGATTTTTTTAGATTAACAAATTTGGAAAACTTGAAAAATACTTAAGCCCTTTTGGTTTTGTAATTCGCTACGTAAACAAATAATAAAGCTATTTTAAATAATATAAGCCTTTTTATTCCCGAAAATTTAATTCTTACCTATTTAAACAAAAGAACTTTTTTTAAGTGAAAAAATAATCATAAGACGTGTGAACAATGGCAACTTCTTCGATTAAAAAATCACAGTAGTAGCTTTTTTTTGACTCTTAAGTTTTCTTGAAAAATTCTGAGAAAAATAAAAAAATTTAAAGCTTTTACTTCAAACGACCATTAAGTATTTAATGAGTCGATTCAAATAATATATTCCCTTGAAAAATTTGTCACTTAAAACACTTTAACTTAAATCCAACAAAATGTATCTTAAATTGAGTTTCTGTGATTTTTTTTAAATTAGGTTCATCCAAAATTTTTGACCAAATGCATTTAAAAGTTGAACTTTAAAAAGATGCCTTAATTTCTCAGTTAACTCTGAGAGTCAAAAAGTTTTTAATTTAATTAAAGCAAAACCAATTTTTAGTAAAGAAAAAAAGGGAGCTGATTAAAATTTTGAACCATTTCCAGGGCGAAACTAATAGTTTTCAAAAGAAAAAAAATTAATTGAATTGTGTTGTTATTTAACTTTTAATGTTTCATTAGATTGAATTTAAATTAATACTTGCCATCAACAGATTATTTGGCTTCTTAGCTCTAAGCTTAAATTAAATTTAACTATTAAGGTAAACAGGCCTAAAAAAATTTATAAAATTAAAATTCGTAATGACAAAATATAGAATTAATATCGATGTCCAGCAATACAATATTTAATAATCGAGTACTAGCTTTTCAATAAAAAAATTTTAAATATTTTAAACTTTTTGATTTTCAGAAACCTGAAGCTATTTGCTTCCAATTTTTGTTTAAAAGAGACACCAAAAATACCAAATTTTAAAATAAATATGGTCTAATAAAGAATGAAAATAAAAAGCAACAAAATTGAATAAATGACCCAACATTTTATTTTATTAACACAAGCAATTTTAATAGGGCATTCATTTGAAAAAAAAATAAAACTATTTTCTCAAGATTTCATAAATTTTGACGAAATTAAATTTAACTTTAGCAAAAAATATTTTGAACGGACATTGCACAATAAATCAAATTTTGGCCAAAGATCTTGTATCAACTGAGCAAATTTCACATATTTCTAATTAACTAGCTATCCATCTTTGGACATGGGTGATAAAATTAATTTAAATTTTGAAATCAAAAAAGCATTTTTAAAAACAGCTAAATAAAAATTTTTAAATATAAGACTAATTTTTTTCTATTTGATTGTCATTTTCAAAAAAAAAAAAGCAATTTTAACTTTAAATTTACAAATAGACTGTTGAAAATTGCATTAAACCAAAACCATATGAAATACGATAATAGTTGAATAAATCTCATCCAAAGTGCTTATAGCTAAAAAAGATTAGTATTCAAAAAACATGAAGCTTTATGATATAAGTGGAATATTTTGAACAAAATTTTGATGTGCACGACCTTCACGGATTGTTATTCTATGACGCTTTTTTTTTTAATTTAGAAAATTAAATTAGAAAATTAAATTAAAGAAAATATGATGACCACTAATGAATTGATGGACACAGACCAAAATGAATCCATAATAGATAATAAAAGTCATCAGAGCCTAAAGCTATCCAAATTCATGAACTCCACACCGGCCTTGAACACACCACCGCCCGAGTCCATCGACTTCTACCATGAGATTTCTTTGTCCGATATTTCGCTCAACCGACTAGAGCACATAGTCGAGGACACCGGTTTTCAGGAGGACACCGCGCTCACCCCTCTCATTCACAGTCCGCCCCAGTCGGCCGCCTCCGTAGAGCGCAAAAATTTTCACAAATTAAACTCCGAATTTATCTCCAAACATTCTTTATTCAAGCTTAATTTGAAACGATCTTTCAGTCGATTCAATCGCTTGAGACTAAATTACCTTAGAGTAAAACCGATCGTTAATAGTGAACACGAATCTAACAATGAGCTTACTGATGCCGAAGCTGAAATTTACGATGACTCATTTTTGCCCTCGAGCAAACAGGACCTAAGTGAATCACCCAAGCTTGTCCACATTAAAAATCAATTGAAACACCTATCGAATGAAAAGACAAAAGAAATTAAATATTTTGGAACTAATGTGATCAAATCGAACTGTGAATGCGATTCAATGACAAGTGGTCGAGAGATATGTGGGATTTGTGGTCTGTCCAAATCAAATAAAGAACCTAAACGAACACTCAAAAGTATCTATTTTGATCATCCTTATATAAAATTTCCAATGCTGCACTCATCCAATGATCCAGTTGATGATTTACACTTTTTGAATTGTGTTTATGATGACGCTTTTAATAAAATGGTTAATGAACGCTTGGACAAGCTATTTAACTCTGTGGACCATTTTCCAAAAGAAAGTGACTCTCTACCCGACCTAACAACAGAAGAGTAAGTTTTTTTTTATTTATCATTAATAAATTTGAGAATAATAAAAATGAGAGAATTTTTGGGCAAAATTATTCATTATTTTTCAATTTTTATTAGAATTTGAAAGTTAAATTAAATAATTAATTTTGAAAAAAATTAAATGAATGGAAATAATTTAAAATTAAAAGCTTGTTAAAGATATTTCTAATTTTTATTTAAAAATTTTTAGTTTATTTTAGTGCACTTAATTTTTTTTAATGTGACCGTTTTTGTTTTAAAACAGACAAAGTTAAAGACATTTAAAGTCAAAATTTTTAAAAATTTATAAATGACAATTTTTTCACAAATATTTTCAGTGGTTAATCGATACAAGGATAATGCTATTTTACGTAATTCACGCCACATTTGGTAAGATTATATATAATGTTATTTCAATAAATTACATTAAATGTTGTTTGTAAAAAAATGTAAAGTTACCAAATTTGACGTACCTAAATGTAATTTTTTTAGATTATTTTTATAAAAGAAATATTGAAAATAATAAGCTGGAAAGTATTTGACAAGTGCTTTTCTGATTGAATTAAAAAAGAATAAAATATTAACTTTAAACATTTACTAATTTTTATGTATTCCTTTTAAGATTCAAATTAAAAAGAGTTTCAGCATCATTTACTGAAACTCTTTGGTATTCAGTATAAAATTTTTTAATTTGACCATTTACATATTCGACATAATTTTTAAAATTTGAAAAGCTTAATTTTAGGAAAACTTCAACATTAGGAAAAAAATTAAAGGATGAAATATCACCTAAAATCATACCTTTTAGATACTTAATATTTTAACATTCTTAATTACATGAAATTAACACATCTTTATTTTTTATTGTCTAACTTTTAAATCTTCGTAAAAATTTTGGCTCATTTTCGAACTTCATTTGGGGACGAAAATTATTAATTTAAAAAAGCGCGCATTTTTTTTAGAAATAAATCAATTGGTATTTTGAAACAATGAATTTTAATTAAAAGATAAAAATATTAATTTGAGTACATTAATTTATATTCGCATTGACTAAAATATTGTTTAGATAAATTTTTTTATTATTTAGGATGATATGATTTTAGTTTAATGTAAATTTGGTTTTAATTCAAATAAACAATCACGCTATTTCATACTTAGGAACAAAAGTGACACATTATTTTTATCTCTTCTGTCTTTAAATCAGTGTTTTATTATAATTTAAATTCTCAAAAGCAAACAAGAGCAATTCAATCTACAAACCCAACTATAGGTTTAAAGTTAAAACTTTTTTGGGATCAGAATTATATTAGATATTTTAAATATTAAAATGGAGTTTAAATCTTCATAATTTAAGTCTTTGTTAAATAGTTTTTAAAAAATCAAACTTAGAACTTAAAATCAATTATTTTCTGATATTCATTTAAAAAATTGTTTCAATAATTTTTTACTTGACAATCTATAAATTTTTAATTGAATATTTCCAAACAAAAAAATTTAGATAAAACAAATATGTCAAAAGATGAACTGAAATAATCTATATTTTATTGAAAACAATAGAGGCCTTGTCATAAATTGTAAATTAAAAAAATTAATAACAATCTCTAGCACTTTCACCCTTTTTACGTCTACAGTAAAGAAAAAGTTGTGCATAGAAGAAAGCTCCACATAATTTTAAAAATGAAATTAATATATTTTTAATTCTTTTTAAATGAAAAAGTTAAAATATAATTTTAATGGTAAGCAAATTAAAAATAAAACATTTTGATTAAACGAAAATAAAATTAAAAAAAACTTTTCTATTAATTTCTATTCCAAATATTTTATTTTTGATTGTTTTTAAAAACTCAATATATTTTAATAAATCTAATGAATAATAATCAGTTCGTATAATCTGTATTTAGAGATAAATTCTAAAAAAATATAATTTCGAAAAAACTTATTCCAAATTAGCAATCGACTGAATCAAAATTTAAGCCTCTTTTAAATGGATAATTTTTACCATCAATTATTTTTGGATCTAAATTTTTGTAGGAATAAAGTCTTATTTAAAATTAATTTTAAGATTGATGGAGTTTTTTGAGGAGAAGTTTGAGCCTGTTTTGTTGGACGCTGAAAACTTTAGTCCGCGAAGGCCGAGCAAAAAGGCCAAGACTTACAATCAAGCCAAACTTAAAGAATTTCGTTTGCGTGCCAAAAAAGCTGCTCTTTGTCAAAGACAGCAAAGGAGTGCAAGAGAGAGTGCCAAGATCAAGAGAATGGTTAATTCGCGCAGCTCAAGTACATCTATGATGAACGACGATGCCCAGTACATTTCATCGAACACAGACAAATACAACATAAACAACATCCTAATACCTAACGAACTGATCAGCAATCAAAAAATATCTTCTATTCCCGCTCACAAAATCACTACTCCTGGCTGGCGAATCATCGAAATTGAGCCCCTTTGTGACGGTCCAAAGCCTGATGAAGAACTGGACGACACCTCTATTTTAGTCAGACATAAAATTATTGAAATGAAAGAAAAAATAAACTTTTCAAATATAAAAAATTCACTTGATACCCCTCTTAAAGATAGTGAATCCACTTTGCCTAGCAATGGATCAAATAGAAATTTAGAATGGCCTGTGCGAAATTTTCCTCTGAGTGACCAAGACTATAAGGCAATGGTTGATGAAAGATAAAACCGCGAATCAACTAGTGTTGTTTCTCTTGAGCTTCCTGGTACTTAGACAAATCTCGAGCTAAAAGTTTGAATTTGTTCACAGATTACTCGTTGTCTATTTAATGGTTATTCGGATGACTTTATTAATAGAGAAAAAAAACAGTCATTAAAAAAGTGTTTAGATGTTTTTTTGAATTTTAAATAATTGTTTTTTGAATTTTAATAATCTAATTTGTATCAAGTCCATATATTAAATACTTGTTTTTTTTTGGAATATTATTTTTTCACTTTAGACCGGTTAACTAAAAGTCATGAACATTTTTTCCATTTTTTTGTTGTATTTTCGATTAAAAATAAAACCGGTACTCGGGTCTGATTTAGGCTGGTGCGTGAACTAGTATAAAAAAAAACTCGTTATTTTTTCAAAGAATGATTGATACCTTTTATATTTCACTGAAATATAAAGCCATAAATATTTTTTATTTAAAAATACTAAATTACCAGTAAAATTTTACCAAACAACCGTTTTTAAGAAACATTTTTAAAAAAGACCCAGCAGTGTTAGAGCAATTGGTTTCAGGTTCGCCACCTTATTTGTTATTAGTATTGTAGTTATTATTCTTGAGCCATATTTTAGATTTTAATGAAACAAAAATTAATACTTTAGGTTTTCTATTGTAAACCATATAAACTCATTTCTCTAAACCTCCATAAAATAAATTTAATTAATAATTAATAAATTTTCATCTTCAATTTTAAAATAAAATATTTTCTTTATATTATCTTTTAAATGAAAAATAGATTTTCTAAAGAAATTGAAATATTTAAGTCGTTGATTGCCCGAGCAAAAATGTTAAAATAAAAAATTATTGAAGATTTGATTTTTAATTAGTTAAACTTTAATAAATTTATTTTACTAGTTATAGCAGAGACATTTTTACCTTAAAAAATTTAAAGATTATAAAAATTTAATTTTTTGCATAAATTTTTTTGTATATTCAAAAAGATAGTTTTTACTTAATATAATCTTTAATTTAAGTATAAATTGTTTTTGTTAAAATGAAAAATTAACCAAGAAAACGTGTATTTAGCATTTGTTTCTTTTTTCGTATCATTTAATTAATCAATGTTGTTAGAAGCTTTTTGATTTAGCTAAATACGCCTTATTTATGGCATGCATTTGATGCGCATAAAAATAGCTTCTTCAAATTTGGATTCTTCTTTCTTATTCTCAATACTAATTTATTAATTATAATCATTATTATTAACCCGGTAACAAAATTTGAAGATTAAAAAAATTTTTTTTTTTAATTTAGTAATTTTTAATCAAAACGGAACCAAATCGAAATTTTTTACAATATAGATTTGAATATAGAATCTCTCTTTGATAACCTTAATGAAAAATAATAAAATAATGGAGTAAAAATAAAGAAAACATTTTATGCTTAAGAAACATTCCTAAGGCTTTCTTTACACTTTTGATTTCTCCAGCAATAAAATTTTTATGAAACCCAACAAAAATTATAAAATCTAATAAAATTCTTCCTGATGATTGAAAAATTTCTTTGTAAGTATTCAATCTCAATCACAGAAATGATTTACAGTTGAAAATTGATGAATGAATCATTAATGAGCTAGGAACCATTTCATTTAAATTCGACTATCAAAACTAGTTTATTACATCAAAATATAAAATGGTATTTTTTAATTTTTCAAATAATTTAAAGGACAAAAAAGAACGAACAATCTAAAAATAAAATATTTAAAATTAAAATTGTTTAGTTTTTGACCATTATATTGCTTCATTTTATCAATGTTTTACTTATTTTCATTTGTATGTTATTATTATAATTTTTTATTCTGAAGGAATTAATTTTCCTTTTTGTAGCTAATTATTTATTGCTGTTTTAAATAGATTTTATTTTTTTAAAATTCTTGATTTAGAGTATTTAAATAAAGCCAAAAAAATATTTACATCGAAAGCTTTTTAATCTAATTTCAGATAAATGTAAAATTTTTTGATATATAATAAAAAATACAAAATGTTTCAGGAGCCTGATTGCTATTCTATGTAACTACGTTTTATTCCAATTATTTATGAGATAAATTTTTTATTTTTTTTAGTTTTTTTTTAGGTTTTTTTTTAATTAACTATTAAATAAACTATAAGGTTCAGTAAATTAAATAATTAATTGAATCAAATAAAATTAATTTTATTTTCAAAATAAAAATTAACTAAAAAATATTCAATTATTAATAATGCCAACTAATAATAAAGTCCTAATTCTTAGATTTAAATTTTTAAATTTTTTTTCATATGTAATGCTGTAGTTCTAATTAATTTTAAAATATTAGATGCATCATTAATTTCGTTTATTTTTACTTCATTTAATCAATTTTGTAAAATCATTTGAATCTTAAAGGGTTAGCATTAAAAGATTAAGATTAATTTAGTTCAATAAAACGTGAAATATCTAATTTTAAATATCCTAGAATCCTTAATTATTCTTGACTTTACTTTTTCTACTATTAAGTTTCTGAACGCTAAATTTACATTTTAAATCAAGTTTGGTTTTTTCTATCGTCTTTGATTTCATGGTATCAATTTTTCAAAAAATACATGACCCCTCATTTTGTTTCTTTTTTGAATGAATGTTATTTGGTTTTAATAATAAAAAAAATTAACTTTAAGTTTAATGGTCTTTTTATTCTAGCCAAAGCTTTTTTAGACATACTGATCGGTATTTAGTGAAGCAGTTAAAGATTTTGGACAAAATAAAACATTATTTTTTCGTTGCAAAAACAAAAAATAAATATTGATTGATTTTAGATTATTTTTTAGTATTTATTTTAAGCCTGCAGTTTTTGTTAAAAAATGATGTCTCAGAAGACATGGATTAAGTGAAATGGACCAGTATTATAGATTGATGGTCACGAAAAAAGTTATTTTTTTAATGAATCAAAAAAACTTAAGTATTCATTTGAAATTTAAACTTGTCCTGAAGCAGTTTTCTATCCAATTTTAATCCTATTTGTTTTTTTTTGTTAATCTAGATTTATATTTACTATATTGTTACAATGAATCGATATTGAAAGAAATAAGTTAGTTTTTTTTTCAATAAATTTTTCAATTCATTAAAAATAATTTTTAAAATTAATAAAGTATTTATTTCTCGGCCGAAATAATTATTTTAATTTATAATTTAAATTCAGAAGTTTTTAGAGAAAAAAGTCTTTTGATTTAAAAATTTGATATTTAATTTGATATTAATCATTTACTAATAAATCTTTTAGCTCCTATAAACTGTAAGTAAAAATAGTAAGAGGAATTTTAAATTAATTAGCCTTTATTTTTCTTTCAAAATCTGCTTCAATATGTTTTTAAATTAAGCTATCCAGGGTGTTTAAAATCGAAATTGTTAAATTAATTTTTTGGCTATTCCAGTAAAATATATGGATGGATTAGAGTGCGTAAACTTTTTTTTATGATTACTCGAGAATTTTTAATTTATTCATTTTTTTAAAGGTAAATATAATATTTCAGATAACTAAATTAAATTTAACCGTCTAACAATACTATTAGATAAAGATAATATAATTTTAAAAAATTTTGGAGCAATTTTTAGAATCCTTAAAAACTCCGAATTTTGATTTGAACTAAAAAGTATATTTAAAAAGTAATTTTGAAATTAAAAATTAACCCAATTCGTAAAACCTAGTTTTTTCATTAGTAATGATATTTTCAGTTAAAAAGAGAATATTTATATTATAGAATATCTAATTCCCTTGTTCTATTGCAGCATTATAAATTGAAACACAGCTTTGGTGCATGCGATGGTAGTTTTAACATGCTTCATCGATAATTATCAAAAATTTTATATGATAATTAGCAATAATTAATTTTTTCAACTAAGAATTAATGTTAATAATAAAATTAGATTTTAATACTTAAATTTTTAATTGAAAATTTTTTAAATATTTTTAAAAATCAAAGTAAATAAATAAAGAAATTATGCTCTTACTTAATTGAATTAATTATCGATTGCTTTTTGCCGGTTTAAAACTTGAATTTCAAAATATAAAAACAGGAAATTATTTAGAAAAATAACATAACTAATTTTGAATTTTCTAAAACGATTTTTGTTTTCAAACTCACCTAGAAATCATAAGTCTCATATTTAAATTATTTAAATATTAAAGTTATAGAGAGATATTATTTTATTGAATTTTTAAGTGAATATATTTTTCTTTTAGTAGATCGAATAATCTTAAACTCTTTAGATTTATGAAAATAATCACATAATATTATATTTTAAAAGGAAGAACATTTCAGGAAATATCAACATTTATTGAATTGAGAATTTAATTTTTTGTTGATAGATCTGTTAACTGGAACTAAAATATTTTCAGGTTCAACCAATATAATAATTTTTTACTTCGTTTTATTTATTTAAAAGAAAAGAGAGGAAAATTTTTGAAAAACAATACTAATTTAAGCGTTTATTTAAAAATTTATTCTACACGTCATATTTAAATATAAAATCTCAAATATGGCAATTAATATTTTATTTTAAAACACGTTTACATTTTATTCTTAATTATTCAAATAGTAATAATAATAATAATAATATTTTATTTTCAAGAATTTCTTTTTTACTGTTTTTGTGTTCTATTGAATGTTATTTTTATTATCTCTTAAAAAAAGCAAGTTTCATCTTGCATGAAGTTTCAACACTTAAAAATACTTAATAAGTTTTTATTTAAGAGTAATAGTAAGTGTATAATTATGAAATTAGTTTTATTCTGTGAAATAAATTAGCATTCACTTCAAATGGCGAATATTTTACTGACAAGAAACCGGAATGCTATCTAGACTTATAAGCAGTATCTTGAACCAAAGTAGTTTTATTTTGTGTGGTTTGAAATAATAAAATAATTTTTAAGAATTTAAGATGAATTAACAATCTAAGAAAAATTCGTATCTAAATATTATAAATGAAAAAATGTCTTTTATAAAGATTGAGATATTCTTATTGATAAAATAATCAAATTTCATTAAAGTTTTTTCTTGGCAATAAATATCTAATCTTAATTTTAAGAGATATTTTCCATAATTAGTTTCAACTTTTTATTAAATTTAAAATATTCAATTTTCTGATTTAGGATAAAAATGATGCTGGATTTATTTAAAAAATAGAAAGGCAAAAGCCTTCGTTTGAAAAATTGTTTGAATAATTAATAATAAAAACATTTAAAAAATCAAGACTTTATTATTTAGCTAAAATTAGATTAAGATTCTCAATTTTTTAATAAAATCAACGATAATTTTATAAACAATAAAATTGAATTAAGATTCTCTATTTTTTTTGAATAAAAGAAATCACATGAAAATCTTTAAAATTTCGAACGAAATTTTAAAATAATGTTTTAAGCTAAAAAATCGGCTCGATATTTACAAAAATAAATATTTAAGTCGTTATTTGAAAGAGAAAATCGATATAATTCCATGATTATTTCAAAATTTCACAATTCGTGGATTTAATGACCATTTTTAATCAGAAAGATTTCTTTGAAAAATAGTTTTTAAGTTTGTTGTTGTAAAATGTAAACTTATTGATGTGGCGAAAACTGGCTCGGCAAACAAGCAAGCTAAACACAAGCTATTTTCTAGGCCAGTCTTTGGTTAGCTTCCAATTTAAAAATCTCTAATTATTATTTATTTTGAACAAAAAAAACTCTATTTCAAAAATAAAAGGCCAGGTAGGTTCAAAAATAAATTTTATTCAACCAAAAAGCAAATATGTTAGATAACAAGTAAATATTAGGCAATTTTATTTTTTCAAGATAAGCTTCGATCTAAATATACTATTTATTTGGAATAAACAAAAAAAATCGAAAAAATTATGAGTCATTTATTGATTTATTGAATTCAGCCTTTGAATATGGAGTCTCTTAAGAAAATAATTAAATTCAAAATTTTTTGATGTTGTTATTCCGAAGAATAGATTCACGATTTCGGGCATGCGCTGCCACGTTAGCAAACAGCACCTTGATTTAACTTAGTCACTAAGACCAATTAGCATAATTATTACTCACTTGAAAAATTAGCATAAATAATTCAAATCTTATCTTGGTTATGAAATTTGATTGCATTCGTTTTTAGCCATTTTAGCCTTTGAAATAATGTAAAAAAACAAGCGCATAATAAATTCTCTTTTCTTCTTCTAAAGCAAAAAAAAAGCTTTTAAATTATGTTTTTGCTTTTTACTGTATTTTTCCTCTCTGAATCGATCAACTCTACTAAATCAAGAATTGCTCTCTCTCTTAGCTCTCTTGTTCATTGCGTTTCTCGTAGTTTCCAACACAAACCCGCTTGCAATATTTCAGCGCAGTTTCATTGCGATTTGAAGTTTTTTTTTTTCAACTTCAATTCATAAACCCCCATCTTTTTCAAAGCTCACATGGTCCTTAGGACCAAACAAAATAAGTTAAAAAACTGACAAGCGCTCTTATTCTATTTAGAATATTAATTTAACAGCAACAAAAAGTAATGACCGCTTTTGAATTAATGGACACTAATCAAAATGAGGCCATAAAAGAGAACAAGAGTCATCCGAGCCTGAAGCTATCCAAATTCATGAACTCCACACCGGCCTTGAACACACCACCGCCCGAGTCCATCGACTTCTACCATGAGATTTCTTTGTCCGATATTTCGCTCAACCGACTAGAGCACATAGTCGAGGACACCGGTTTTCAAGAGGACACCGCGCTCACCCCTCTCATTCACAGTCCGCCCCAGTCGGCCGCCTCCGTAGAGCGCAAAAATTTTCACAAGCTAAACACCGACTTCATCTCCAAGCACTCTTTGTTCAAGCTTAATTTGCAGCGCTCTCTCAGTCGATTCAATCGCTTGAGACTAAATTACCTGAGAGAAAGGCCGAGCGAGAAAAGTGGACTGGCCTACGAACTCGACAGAATTGACGGCTCTGACAACGAGCTGACTGATGACGAAGTCGAGATCGATGATGACTCATTTTGGTGCTCGAGACGCCTCAGACTCGGCTCCGAGTGGAGCAGATGCAGACAAAAATTAAGTCTGATCGAGTGCAAACAGAACTCGCTGAGCCAAAGTGAATCAGCCAAGCTTGTTCACATTAAAAATCAATTGAAACACCTGTCGAACAAAAACGCCAGAGCCATCGAGTATTTTAGAGCGAATGTGGTCAAATCGAACTGTGTGTGTGACTCGATGACAAGTGGCCAAGAGATGTGTGTGTTTTGTGGTCTGGAACGATTGTCCACGCCGAACAAAGGGCCTAAACGAACGCTCCAAAATGTCTATTTTGATCATTCCTACACTAAATTGCCCAAGCTGAACTCATCCAATGAACCAGTTGATGATTTGGACTTTTTGAGTTGTGTCGACGATGACGCTCTTAATAAAATGGTCAATGAGCGCTTGGACAAGCTATTTAGCTCTGTGGATCGTTTTCCAAAACAAAGCGACCCTCTACCCAACCTGACCACAGAAGAGTAAGTAGTATTTTTTTTTTTTTGAAAAATTTTCAAAATGAGCGAATTTAAAAAATTTAAAATTTATTTTTTTTGAAACTTTTTTTAATTATAATCCAGCTTAACCATAAAATTTATTAAATTGGTTTGAAATTGAAAGTCAAGAAAAAAAAATCAATTATTTTACTTTGGAAATATAATTTGAAATTTTTTTAACTTTTCAATTTAGGATATTTTTTTTTTTTCAATTTTAAAATTTCATTAATTTGTTTGTTAAATTTAAAATTTGAAATTTTTTTCACCAAAGTTATGTATCATCTTTTCTAAGATATTTAAAATATTGAGAATCTTACGCCTACCAAACTTTAAAAGCCCTCACTTAATGAAAATCATTTATTAAATTTTTTTATATATTTTCTGATAGATAATAAATTAATCTTGAAATGATAGTAAAATAAATGAAAAACTTATAAAATGTAAATAAAACAAAGTAAAAGTGAATCGAACATAAACACAATCTTATTTTTTTAAACTGTCACCGAACACATAAATTTGTTGTTTCATGAATGTTAATTAAACATTGCCTTTTTCTATAAATTAAAAAGAAAATCAATTAAAACATTAGAAAAATGTAATTTTGATTTAAAAAAGGGAACAAAGCATTCAAGGTCGATTTTAGAATTAACCTTGATAATTAAAATTCATTTGAGTTTTTGTCTCATTTTTGGTTCTTATGATTTGTTTTCTTTTATTTAATTTTATGTTTTATTTCACTTTTTTAAATATTCAAAATTAAAAATTTTAGTTTGTGTTGTTGTTTTTTAGATTCACATTTTATGTGTTTTCTTAATTTCCATTTTTGATTTAATTTCTGGACTTATCTCGAATAGAAAATTTTGAATTTATTTTTTACATAAAACAATCAATTATTATTTTATATATTTGCGGACTTTAAAGTGTTCATTTTTTGAACATTCGTCACAATTTTTTAATCATCAAAATTTTACCTTTTGAACAAATGATATCTAATTAATGATGCAATTAATCTAGCTTCAAATTAAATTTAACAAGTTAGAAATTAATTAAAAATTGCCAATAAATGAGCACATGATGCTTATGAGAGAACTTACCAAAAGTTTAATCTTAAATAAATAATTAAAGAAAAAAAGATAATTTTTTGTTTTTTTTTAATATATTTCTTAATTAATTATGAGAAAATTTTGCTTCCAACCTGAAAAAAATTGCTTTTCTAACATTTAAAATTAAAATGTTTTTTTTAAAAAACAGTGATGACTAAAGTGGCATCTAAATTAAAACAAAATGAATATCATCTAAAATTTAATTAAAAATGAAAAGTGTAAATAAATGTTCAACTTAATAATTTAAAAAAAATAAATTTTAAATTTTTACCATCAATTATTTTTGGATCTAAATTTTTGTAGGAATAAAGTCATATTTAAAATTAATTTTAAGATTGATGGAGTTTTTTGAGGAGAAGTTTGAGCCTGTTTTGTTGGACGCTGAAAACTTTAGTCCGCGAAGGCCGAGCAAAAAGGCCAAGACTTACAATCAAGCCAAACTTAAAGAATTTCGTTTGCGTGCCAAAAAAGCTGCTCTTTGTCAAAGACAGCAAAGGAGTGCAAGAGAGAGTGCCAAGATCAAGAGAATGGTTTATTCGCGCAGCTCAAGTACATCTATGATGAACGACGATGCCCAGTACATTTCATCGAACACAGACAAATACAACATAAACAACATCCTAATACCTAACGAACTGATCAGCAATCAAAAAATATCTTCTATTCCCGCTCACAAAATCACTACTCCTGGCTGGCGAATCATCGAAATTGAGCCCCTTTGTGACGGTCCAAAGCCTGATGAAGAACTGGACGACACCTCTATTTTAGTCAGACATAAAATTATTGAAATGAAAGAAAAAATAAACTTTTCAAATATAAAAAATTCACTTGATACCCCTCTTAAAGATAGTGAATCCACTTTGCCTAGCAATGGATCAAATAGAAATTTAGAATGGCCTGTACGAAATTTTCCTCTGAGTGACCAAGACTATAAGGCAATGATTGATGAAAGATAAAACCGCGAATCAACTAGTGTTGTTTCTCTTGAGCTTCCTGGTACTTAGACAAATCTCGAGCTAAAAGTTTGAATTTGTTCACAGATTACTCGTTGTCTATTTAATGGTTATTCGGATGACTTTATTAATAGAGAAAAAAAACAGTCATTAAAAAAGTGTTTAGATGTTTTTTTGAATTGTAAATAATTTTAAATCTAATTTGTATCAAGTCCGTATATTAAACTTTTGTTTTTTTTGGAATATTATTTTTTCACTTTAGACCGGTTAACTAAAAGTCATGATAATTTTCCCATTTTTTTGCTGTATTTTCGATTAAGAATAAAACCGGTACTCGGGTCTTTTTGCGTCGAGTAAAGACTCGAGTAAAATTAAATCTTTTCTTTCTCTTTCCAAAGAATGATTTTCTTTTTTTTTAGATGTTTAGTTAATTTGTTTTTTTAGACCTTTATTCTTTAATTTTAAAGCTAATATTGCTGGTTTTGAATTATTAATTATATTTTAAAAAATAAAAAAAAATTTAAAAATAAAAACTTAAAAGCTTAAAAATTTTTTTTTTCAATTTTGAAATCCGAAATCGTGACTAAAATTTGCAAAGCTTACTTTTTTAAGAAACATTCTGAAAGAACGACTCTGTAATGTTCGTTTTATGATCGGCCGGATTAGGTTTAGCCTCGTAATTAGTGATTACTACTTGTTGTCGTAATCCCTGAACCATAATTTAAATCTTTTAATTAATTAAAATATTAGAACATAACTTACCGCCAGGAATTCTCCCTTGAGGCCGATATAATAGACCGTAGTTTGAACATCATTATCATTTGCGTAATTTCTAGGCACATAAACAGATAAATGACTGACAGAAGAAAATTTCACCATCCTTGACATTTATTTTATTCTTAATGCTTTTTTATCTTTATCAAGGAATACTTTAGCGGATAAGCAACAATTCCTTCGGGATCCTTTACCAATTCAATCTCTTGATCACACTCAATTCCTACATCGTCAAAAGTCATAAATGGCTTGTTTTTAAATCTTAATTTAGACTATCATTAAAATGTTGAATAAAATAATTCGTGAAACTAAAAAATTTCGAATCATTTAAAAATGATTTTAGAAAAAAAAATATTTTGAACATATGTCGATGAATAGCTTCACCAGCAAGATATGAATGAGTATTAAATAAAAATAGAAAGAGTTTATAATACATCAAAAATTTGATTCACACTTACAAAAGAAAAGTTTGATTTTAAAATGATGAAAAACGCATAAAGTAAATTATTTTATTTTTTTTTCATAAATCTTTAAAAATTTGATATCAGATTTTTCTTCTAATAAAATTACTAAAAATTTTTTTTTCCTGAAGTACTTGGTGTTTTCTTGATTATTACCAAAGTTAACAAAACTTCTATATAATTTTTGTAGTTTTCTCGTTGAATAAGCTTTAAAAATTTAATGAAGAACTTTCCTTTAAAAATACATGAACTATGGTTTATCTAACAAAATGAAAGAAAAAACGGGGTCCTAGGCGCAGCCCTTGTTTAGGAGTAGAGATTAATTATGAGTGAGGAGGTGTCTCAATCAATTTTATTTAAATTTGCATATAAGATTACATAGTGGGAATAGTAATACATGGATATATATGATATGACTTGCATTAAGTACATAAAAGTGAGAAGGAAATGAATATTTTAAAAAGCTAAGGGATGCATAAAGTTTATCCTTTATCTTGGAGTCAAAATTTTTTAAAATTTTTTAACATTTGAACGGATTCAATATTTTTTAAATTTTTGCCCCAAGTGGTTTTTACAGAGCTCATTGACAATAAATCGAAATATTTAATTAAAAAATGAAAAAATTGTATTCTTGAATAATCTTTTTAGCCGTTTAAATCGAAAGAAACTAAAGAATTTTATTTTAAAAATATAATTTTAATTAACCACCTTTATAACGCTATACTGCGCATATGTCAGGCTTCACTTGGACCACAGGTCCACATTTAGGTACCACAGGTCCAAGTACCTACCAATTGCGCCCAGCGTGAAAATTTCTTCACAAATCGTGTAATTAGAGGGTGGAACAGTCTACCTGAGACAGTAATCGGTGCTTCGACTGTAAACCGATTCAAGAACAGGCTCGATGCATGGAAATATTCCGGACTTGGGGGAATTTGAGTGAGGTTGTGAAGTTTAAGGGTACTAAACTTTTTAGGAAGATTGTGTAACGGATTGTTTGTAGTGAAAACGATGATTTTTTTTGTTTTTTTTTATAATTTACAGATTGTGCTTATAATGAAAAAGAAAACTATTGAAAACTTTGTATATGTAACTAGATTTCAATGTATCCAGCTACCATAGATGTCTTCCTTGTAAGACATCTCCGCAAGCATGCTTGCCGTAGCTTATTTTATTATTATTATTATTATTTCATAAAATAGTATCTTATAATGCAATTATTCAAAGGGATTTAAAGTTTTATTATGGTTAGGTTTGGGGTAAAATGGATAATTTTTTGTCAAAATAGAGTGAGTTCCTATTTACCGCCTAAAATAATCCTTTTAGATGTATCGACTAAAAAACTATTGTATTAAATATCTTTTTTTAATTAAAATTTAAAATTGCTAATTTAATCGAATTTCAGAAAATTAGCCAAAATAATATACTAAATCTTCAAAATTTGTCACCCCTTTAACACACTTAAGCTTTATCATATCTTACTGCATATTTCTTTTCATTTGATATTTTTTTTTAATAAAAATATTAATTCGTTGTTAAACTTACAGTTTTATGTTGTAAGGATGAGATTCATTATTTTCGCCGATTAGAACTATGCTCTTTATTTTCACAGTTCCAGAAAATCTAATTTAAAAAAAATAAAATATTTTCATTTATTGATCTGATTAAATACTAATTTATAGGATATATAAATATATCCTATAGGATTTAGTTTTAATCTGATAGAATGCGATAAAAATATCAAGAGGTTTAGAACATTTTAAATTTTAAAAAGTTTGAAAATAAACTTTACGGTATGTTAAATAAAAGTTCTTGGTCAACATCACTTTTGACGTTCTAAATATTTTAAAATTTGCTATAAAAATGCATATTTTTTTGAAATAAAATTACATGCTCTCTTATAAGTCGATCTTCCCAAGATCTGAAAACTTTTTTACACGAACCATCTGTTTCTTCGTTTAAACACTGCACATTATCCAAATCAATCTTGCTAAATAAGTTCCACTCTTCACTCTGGTCATTAGCTGATTGATGATCACAATTTTCTTTATTACAATTATGACGGAAAGCCATTCTGATTTTAACCAACAAAAAAGTTTATAAAAAAATAATAATAATCTCTTGAAACTAACTGGGCTTTATTACAGTTAGTATTTTAATTAAATTATTTTTTTAACGTTTTTGACTTTATTTACATTTATTAATTTATTTCTTCGGGCGATCGATTACTATTAATTTAAGCTTGACTTCACAATGAAATGTGTTCGCTATCTCTTGTCTTGCTTGCTCACGAACAGTTCTTAATTTGCTTCCATTATTTTGAAACAAAACACCCTTTCAGAAAAAATTCAAAATTTAATTTTCTAATTAAAACTTTTTTAAACTATACCATGTGCCTTCGAAGATTGAATTTTTTTTCACCTGGTACCAAATTAATTATTATATTTAGACAATCATTTTCATCGACTTCCCAATAGGCTGTTTCAATTCCAATTTCATATGGAACCTCATTGTCATAGTTTTCTAGCAGTTTTTCTCTCACACACATCTCAGCTATATCCTGTGGCATTTGATCTGTTACCAAGCTACGGCTAAATACCCACTCGCCTGGCCTAGCCCGAGAATACAAATAGCGCTTTAGTTCGTCAATTCCTTCATCATTTTTGGCTGATACCATGAATACTTGGTTGAAGTAGGGCCAATGTGATTTTTCGCGGACCAAAACTGCCAGAGCTGATAATTTTTTGTAATAAAGATGCCAATCCGTAGTTTTCAAAAGGTCTTTTTTGAATTCAATTGGCGATATGTCTTCAATGCGTCTCAAAACTGGAGAGCTTTCGTCGACTGGACTCGACTGTACGATTGAGTTTATCAATGCTAAGTCAGGATTCTGAGTTGATAAATTTTTTGGATTCAAATTTTCTGGTAAAATTTCTCCCTTTAATTTTTCAATAGAGATTCTATTGCCTTCCGGTACCAATTCCTGCTCCTTCTGGTCATTGTCGACCACAATTTTGTCTTTGTTTTTTATTAAAAAATCCTCACATTGCCTCAATTCTTCTAATAGATCAAGAATTTTTTTGTTTTGTTTGGTATCCTTGAGCTGGATGTTCATCTTTTCAGCTGTCTTCAAGAACAAATTCTCATAATCAATGTCTCTTAACAATTTACCAGACATTTTGGACTTTTTAGACTTATCTTTGCTCAAAAATTCTTTTCCATTAAGTCGTCCTCCGGTCAAATCAGCTACCAAGTCAAGTAGAATGCTTTTGTTTTTAAGTTTATCAATTTTGTTCAAGACTAAAATTGACTCTTTTTCTGGATTTGCAAACAAACACTTGAGAATTTCTTTATCAATTCGATTGCGTGAATACTCATCGGATACATCGTGCACAATACACACTAGATCTGCTTCCCATAAACTCGAGTGTGGGTCGACAATAAATTGACGATCTAGATTAAATCTAAATTTGCGGTTAATTTCATGTTCCAAAATAAATTTTTTTTCAAAAACTATTGCCTACAATGACTGATGATTCAGATCAACTAAAATAAAATAAATTCTTACTTTTTTTGCTTTTTATAAGACAGAAGTCCCGGCGTATCAAGGATAAGCTTAAATTAAAAAAATATTTTAAATTTTTAAAATTAAATCTTAATTTAAAAAAAAATAAAAAAATTATTATAATTTTTTCTCTTAACTTTGCAACAGATAGCAAATAAAATAAATAAAACTAGAAAACTTATTGTAATTGATTAAAAATTATTTAATTTTAAATAATAAGATATTTTCAAAAAATATTGATCAACCGCGTTAAAAAACACTCCAAATTTTAAAATAAGATTTATCTAAAAAAAATTTTTAATCCGCGTCAATCAATTTTTGTTTTAATTCTTAAAATTCTAATTCAATCTTTTTTTTATTTGATCTTTGACAATTATACAAAAAAGTTTAGTTACCAATTGAGTTTCATCATCAGTTATTACACCTGTAACTCTATTTTTTGTCGTATTGATTCGACTTGAAACAGAACTTATCTAAACAAGAAATTAATTTACAAAAAAAAACCTGGACAAAAAATTACTCTTCTGCGCATTATTCTATTGACTATCGTGCTTTTTCCAGAATTTGGTACTCCAAGAATACTTATTTTCAATATTTTTGAATTTTCTGGCATTTCAGGCTGCCTAACATACAATAGTTCTTGCTCAGCTATTAAACAAAAACTAAATAATATTTTATCATCCAAAAAAAAATTGGTGATATCTGACCTGTGGTACGTCCTATGGTAGGTTTAGAGGTGTCAATTGTTGGGTGAACTATCTTGTCTAATTGATTATTAAATGTTGATGATGAATAACTTTTTGACATTTTGCTCCATATTTTTTTTACTGAGTAAATTTTGAAAAAATCTAAAGATTTCATATCTTTTCGGGGGTAGCTAAAATTAATTAATCTTAATTTAATTTTGAAATTTTTAAAATTAAGTATTTAATTTATTCTTAATTACAAAATAAAAAAAAACTTTGTAGATCGAGTTTTTTAATTCTGTTGGGTTATTTATTTCAGAGAATTGGTGTTTATGTTTGCTATTCAATACATGTTAAGAATTTTTTTTTTGCAAGCTTAAGTCAATGTGAAGTTAATTGTGAAAATGGCAATAAAAATGAAAAGATTTATTTTTTTTAAATTTATTTTGGTAAATTTTGTTTTATATATTTTATATAATAAAAGATAATTCAGCATTTTTTTAAAATTTTATTCTGAATAAAAATAAAATAAAATTTAATCAAAAAAATTTTTAATCTAAATTAATCTAAAGCAATCTGGCTATTGATTAATAAATAGTAGTGCGTGGATTTATCCACAGTCGGTAATCTAGTAACTTCCAGTTATGAAAGCAAAAATTAACTGGAAGTTACTTAGTAATTCCTGAATGAGTAAGAATTTATCAATAATTAAAAATAAGCTATTATAAAAAGGGAAAGCTTTAAAAATAAAAAATGTTTGTTAAATAGAGAGATAGGTACTATAAACCGATTGGTACCATTTTCAGCAATCATTTGTCGAATTGCGCTTTTAACTTATCTTTTCTATTCCTTTTTCAACAATAAAATTTGGTAATAAATTCAACTCGATTTGAGAAAAATGAATTCTTGCTAAATGTGAAACTCACTGATCTAACTTTTCAAATGTCGAAGCCGCAGGTCCATCTATTTCAGCGTTTGGCTTGAAGCTTGGTCTATAATATATTCCAGATGAACAATTTGAAAGCTTAAATTTTGGTTTCTTTAAATAATAATAAAATAGAACTCAAATTAATTGTAAATTTTTAGCAAAAGTTTAATTAAAAATGACAAAAGTATAGTTCATTTTGAAGTTTAACTTGACCGATGAAATTTTAAAATATCATGTGTTTGGGCGCGTTCAATATCTAACTATTAAAATTCAAACAAGCCAATTTTTAAATTTTTAATTTTAAGCTTGATTTATGAACTAATTCGGTGTTTACACTCCTTTCTTTACGCTTGACCAAAATCCGAATTAAAAAATTACAAAGTTTCTCTGATTATATTAAAATAAAATTCAACTATCATTTAATACCATAGTTGAGTCTAATTCAAATGAAGTCAGAACATTATTTTAAAATAATTTCTATTTTAGAGGAATTTTTTTAAAATAATTTTTTTAATTAAGTTTCGAAAATCAAACCTCATCTGACTAAAGAAAAATATCAAATAAATTTTGGTCCTGAGGCCATTTTTGGACTTAAAAACTTTTTGTTAATTTCTGCTTAGAAAAAATTAAAATTTTCCGAATTAAATCTTTTTCAGAATGAATTTCAATAGATCTTTTTTAAATCAAGCTTTCATAAGTCACAAGTTAAAGCCGAAATTGAAAATTTAAGTAATTTCTTGACTGGGCTTAAAATGTCACTTAAAAGCAATTCTTTAAAAATGAAAACGATAATTGAATTTTTTTATGCAAAAAAAAAATTATTTTATTTTTGAATATTTTTGAGTTTACATAAATTTTACTAAAACCCAAATTTTACGCACTATACTTAAGTTATACACGTAAAATTAATAAAATTTAAATATATTTTTGAATTTTCTAAACACATCATCATCATTTACTCAAACTTCAAAATGATCGATGCTACTCAATTAGCTTTTACAATAGCATTAGCTACTGTTATTCTCCTTGTTTATATATTTTTTAAAATTATTGCAAAACCAGAACCTGATATTCAAGCCAAACCTGAAAAAGAAGGTAATAATCTTAAAACTTAAAGTTGAGAAAAATTTCTTGAAAAATATTAAGATGAAGAAGAAGAAGCAGTAAAACAATCTAAAAAAACCAAAGAGAAAAAAATTAATCTGAAAAGTGTCCCCAAAAATAAAGAGACCACATTCAGGCATGACTGGTTGTCAACATGCTTGAAAGCTCATAGCGATACAATTACCGGTATTGATTTTAGTTCGAACGGAAAATATCTTTTATCTTGCGGGAATGGTATTTTATAATAAAATAAAATTTATATAGTTCTTTTTTGAATTAAATTGAATATAAAGATCGAGCTGTATTTTTATGGTCAACTAAAGAATTCGAAATGCACCAGCATAGGTAATATACTTTAAGAATATTTTTTGTTATTTCGGTGAATTTTTAAAGAAATTTTCGATGCAATGTTGAATTTGACCATGCAGTTAAGATTAGATTTAGTCCCGATTCCAAGTAGCTTTTCAATTGATTTTAAGCTTCATTTTAAAAAAAATAACTAGATCATTTATTGCCGGACTTGGAAATGCAAACACCGTCAAAGCATTCAAAATCTTGAAAAAAGAAGATTCAACTATTCAAATAGTTTCGGCTAATATGGAAGATTTTCCCCAAGTAATTGAGACTTTTTTTCATTTAAGTAATTTTTATTTATTTATTTTGTAAATTAGAAACATAAAACAAATCTAATTAATATTGGAATTTCATGTAATGCAAAGTACATTATGACTTGTAGTAAAGACACAACTTTCAATGTGTGGAACTTGAAGGGTAAATTTAAAAAAAAATAATCTTGTGCCTAAATTTTATTTCTAAGGCGATTTGCTTGCAAATATTGATACAGTCCTCGGAAATAATAACTATGCTTGTATTTCACCATGTGGGAGATTTATTGGAGTCTGCGGTATATCAAAATTTATATCAATTTTCTAGTTTAATTATTATTTGACAAGGCTTCACCCCTGATGTTAAAATATGGGAAGTGGTTTTTGATAAAACCGATAATTTCAAGGAAGTTCGAAGGGCTTTTGAACTTAAAGGTCATTCAGCGGGTATCTATTGTTTTGCTTTCAATTCAGACTCATCCCGGTAATTGAAAAAAAATTTGTAAAATTTAAAAATTCAAAATTAAATTAAAAGTATGGTGAGTGTGTCAAAAGACAAAACTTGGCGTCTATGGGACACGAAAAGTATTCAATTTGTTTGCTTATAAAGTTTATTTTGGTTTAACTTTGAACTAAGTTGATTATGAAAGAGGACAAGATGCTAGTTTACTTTTGACTGTTCCACTAGAACAAAAAGGACCAAGTCTTATTGCTATATCTCCCGATTCGTACAGTGTCGCTGTGACAGTAAATACAAGTCTTTTTTTTTTCAATGGTCTCACAGGCCAATGTGATGAAGCTATTGACAATGTTTTCAATAGTATATAAATTCTAGAAGTTATCAACACTTTGAATTAAAATTTTTTTACAAGATTCTATTTGCGAGATTTCATTCAGTAATGATAATAACTATCTAGCAGTTGCAGGTGACCGTCACGTTAAAATATTCAGGAATATCACTGGACACAAGACAGCCATCCAAGACTTGGAATCACAGCTAAAGACAGTAAAGACCCAAAGTGGAAAGGAAAGAATCGAACAACTCATAGAGCTACACAGGTAAAAGCTTTTAAATAAAAATTTAAATTATTAATACTAAAGATATTTTGTTGATGCAGAAAATTCATCTAAATTGAAAGCCGAAATTAGTGTATTTGGCGAAAAGCTTCTATCTAATCATTATTTATTTGGTTTAAATGATTTTAAAAATAAATTAATTTGAAAAAATATTTTTTTATTATTCATCGATGTCTGGATAAAAATTTTAAATTGATTTAAATTGTAGGATGAGAGATCATAAAAATCGCTCTAGTAATTACTTTAGTAGATTAAACTTTTGCTATAAATTCATTTGAAAAATTCCATTAATGGACCTGCATTTGAGTGGTTGTCCAGCTGAAATTTTTTTTCTAATTAATTAATATTACACAACGCACAAAAATAATTAAGAACTTGTTTTTATTTGTAATTATATTTCTGCTCTATCTTACTCAGGCTAAGCTCGACTATTTTTCAAATTGTTCTCAATTTTTTTATTTAATTATTTTGAAAAAAGCTTTTGTCAAGCTTGGATGCTTTTTCATTATGATGAGAATTAAAACTAAAACCACCACACATAGTCTTAATTTTGTTATTTTTTCATTTGGTGACTTTTTTAAAATAATTATTTTTCGTTCATACTAAAATTTAAAATTGCAGTCTAATAAGCTTTTTTCCACAAATTGGTTTATTAAAATTCCGGCCATGATGAAAACAACTTTTATGTTGGATGCTATTTTTCCAGAAAAAAAAACAACTTTCCAATATAAATAACATTTGACTTTTAATTTTTTAATAGAGAAAAAATGGCTACCGAGGAAAACCTCAAAAATCAGGGAATAATAGGATCGAATGAGCAGTGCGAAACCCTTTATTTAGCTGAAGATGAAATTGAAAAATTCATGGAAAAGTATCTCAAAGAGAATCCGGGCGCCGAAATCGAGACTAGGTACATAAGCCAGCCACCAGTGGAAATGACTCAGAACATACAAGTTCGCTGGCTGAGGCCCGAAACGCCAGAAATACCGCCCATTATCATAAAAGAAGTTGACACTTCCGAGCCAGAACTTCCTCCTTTGAGAATTGTAGAAAAGCCTAGACAAAAAGAGGAAACTAGCGAGCCTCTGATCATAAGGGAAAAACCACCATTTATAATCATTCCAGAGCCAAAGATTGCTTATGTACAAAACTTGACCAAAAAAGAGAGCAAAAAAGAGCTCAGCAGTGACGGAAGGCAAATTAAAATTGAGCATGTTCGCTCAGAAAGCCAGAATAGCTTTGATAACCACTCGGCCCAAGTAGAAACTCGGTACGAAATGGACGAACAATTCAAACGGGACAAATTGTACTCGTTTGAAGAGCACGCGTCCTATGTCGACTATGAAGAGTATGACGAGCAACCAAGTCAAAGCTACCGGTCCAAGATTCGAGAAGAAGATGAAAAAGAATTGAAATTGTACGAGGAAAAGCTCAAGCAAACCTTATATGAAGAGTACTTGCTTAGACTTGAGCGAGAGCGCCTGGAGCGGAAATTGTCAAGATCAGGTTTGTTGGAAGAGCGCATTAGAGAAAGAAGTGTGTCCCAAGAGCGAATGTCACTACTTTCCAATAAATTCAGCAACGCTCGCTATCATGACGATGAGCAGCGCTTGAGGAAAGTAAGAGAACAAGAAATGAGTCATCATTATGCTAAAGGACACCAGACAAAAAGTTTAAACTCACAAATAACAGAGAATAGTTCTTTTGAGAATATAAAATTTTCTAAAATTACTGACCCCATAGAGCTCAAACGTTATAATGATATTTTGTATAATCCGACTACATATAGTCACGAGTACGCCACTGACATGAATCTGATCGAATCCACTAACATTAACCAAAAACTTAACCAAAACGAGCTGCATAGAGAATTTGATAACACTAGCAAAATTAATAAAGCCGATGGCAGTTTAGATGTAAGATTTAGTTAAATTTAAGCGCTCAATTTGTAATCATAGGGCCCATTAAAATTTTAACCTAAACCATTTTGGATATATACTAACCTATTTTTTTTAATTATGTCTTTTTTTTTCAAAACCAAATGTCAAAATACTTTTTTTTCTATATTTTATTAAGATTAATGAAATTGGTGTAGATAGTAGGACTCAATACAAAAAAGACTACCAGACATCAAGTTCAGCTAATGTGCCAAGAGTAATTTATTATTTATTTAATAAAATTTGGTTTGTATTTTTTTTCTAAAGCAAAATCTCCTTGATTACTCATCGAGTAATGATTTGGGAAAGATACCGCGAACCGATTCTCAGAAACGCTACATGGACGATTTGAAAGCTTATGAGATGTATAATGAAGGCAAGAGTGTAATGAATAGAGCGTCTGATAACTCGTTGTATAAAAGTAATGACATGATATCTAAAAGTGGTAGCAACAATGGCATTAGAAGACACCGAATTACAACTATTAAGAAGTTTTATTCAAATGTTCCTAATCAAAATGATAAACTTATTTATGTAAACAGTTCTAATTAAAATTAGAAATTGTCTATTTAATTAATAGAATGTAAAAAATAAACTTTATTTGTCTTGATATTTTTAAATTCAAATTTTATTTATAAATTGACTTCCTCAAGGAAAAAATATTATTTCCCTTCAATCGATTTAGATCTGGACTAAGATGAAATTAAGGTAATCAATTTTTTTATTTAATAGCGTAACGCAAAATTCCCATGGGTTTACCAGAAAGTAAATTTGATTTGTTCCGCAATTTCCAAGAGAAGTTCATTTAAATTTGATGAAGATAGAAAAACTTTTTTATGTAAATTGATAAATCAGTATTGAAAAATTTTTTATTGTGTTACAGTTTGTACCACTTTAAAAAAACTGCAATAAGTATGCAAAGGGACTATGATGCACACTTTTTGTTGATAAATTAAACGGTATCTGTACATTTTAAAGTATTGATTTAGGAAAAATAATTTTGCTTACATAGATCTTATAATAATAAAAGTTACGGTAAGAAAGCTTGTAGAGACGGCCTACTTGGAGGTCGCCTATGCTAGCACGTTACGCTATACAAGGCAAAATACAGAAATAGAAGAACTTATAAGTTTTTAGAGTCAATAGACATTATTTTTAAAACTAAGAATGAAATTTTTTATTAAATTAAAATCGTTATGTGGTTAATTATTCTAAAATAATAATAAAAAAGAGCTAAAGCAAGCGAGCTTGCGGAGATGGCTTTCTCGGAAGCCATCTATGGTAGCTAATTGCGCAAAAATCGAGAGATAAATTAAGGAACTACAATAAAAGTTACAGAGACGAAACTGAGTTACAAGACGAATACGAGAGATTATACAGATTGATGAGTTAAGTAGATTTAAAGTAATTCAAAAAATTTGTCTTTATTAAGAAATAAATAAAAATAAATTAAATAATGGTACAAAAGTATAAAAAACTAATAAGAGATGAGTAATTACATATATAGGTACAATTGATTAAGAAAAAAGAATTTATAGAGACATAACAGATATTAAATAAGATTATAAAGAACATTACAGGTAAAGAAAAAGATAAATTGAAAAAAAAAATTTACAGAAAATATAGTAACAAATTTAAATGTAGATAGGAAATTTCGGATAAAATGCGCAAGGCGTTCCACTCGTTGATGACTCTGTTGGTGAAGAAGTTAGCTCGCTGCTGACATCTGACATTATATGATTAAAAATTAAAAAATTGTGTGACTATTAGTCTTAATAAAAAACAATTTAAACTAATAAATTTTATTCTAATTTTTATATTTTTTATGCTACATGTAGTTTGACACTTCAATTATTTTTTATTTATTAATCACAAATATAACAAAACGTCTCATTTGTATACTTTTTTACCTCAATTTTAGCCATTTTTTATTTTTTATTCTACATCTGTTATCTAGTTTTGTTCTAAAAGACTCAATCGAGTAAGCTCTCGGTGAAAACTTTAAAATCACATAATTTTCATTATCATTCAAATCAAAACATTTATCATTAAAAATGACCGAAGTACACTGTTTTTGTTTTGAACAACTGCTTCTTCATTTAAATCATTGACACAAAAATTGAATTAAATCGATGTTTTGAGTGCATGGTTCTGAAAGACCAAATGAAAAATATGGTACAAAATTATAATTCATTTTTGTGATTGGACTTGTTAGTAGCGTGATCATTGAATGAATTCATGTGTGATAAGTATTGAACATATTTTCCTCAAAACCCTTCGCTTAATTTATTTTTAAAGCAAGTTCATAATTCTGAATTACATCGATGTTCTGCTTTATGTATTTTAAAAAAGTTTACGTTAAATATTGTGATTTTGCGTAAATTTACGAAAGTAAAAAATCGTGAATTTACCAGACTTTAAGTTAAATTAGGTAAATTTTAAACATTTTACGTAAATTGTCGTAAAAAAAATCTGCAAAAAATTTTAAGAGCTTTGGCGTCTTTTTTTCTAAAGTGGTTAAGGATCTTGATGCTTTATTTTTTAATATTTTTTTTTTATTATTTTTTAAAATCTAAATTACAAATAAATCAAAACGAATAAATTAAATTTACATTTTAAAATCAATTAACTCAAAACTCAAATTTTTGTTTTACGACAATTTACGTAAACTGTTTTAAAATACAAAAAGCGAAACCTCACTGTATGTTTCAATTCTGTGCCAAGTTAAAGATTAATCTACAAAAAAGTATGTATTTTCTCAAATATTTGTTCACGAATTTTAAAGTCCCTTTGCCTACTTATTGCATACCAGTTAAAATAAATGGTACAAATTATAATACAATACATCATTCTTGCAATGATAATATAAATGGGTGAACTTTTAACTAGCTATCAGCGTAATTAACTTTAGCATTTATTCTTTGGACATGGAACTCATTCTTCTTATTATTTCTTATTAATTTTGAATATTCTGCTTCATAAGTTGGATCATTCAAATAGATATCATTCTACTAGTGATGAAATCGTCTACGATACATTACGTTACTTTTCTCCAGATTCTTTTTTATTTTGTATTTTAGTATAAAGAATGATCGTAAAGATGCATAAGCGACCATCTTTACCATAATACAGAAATTTTAAATTTTAGAACACAATGAAAAAACTTGAAAACTTTTTTCCAAAGCAAAACATCAAAGTTGTCAAAATTTTTGTTCTTAATCTTCAATTAAGTTTCTGTTAATTGTATCTGATGATAGATTTCTTCATATAGTCAAATTAAATAGTTTTCTGTTAAATTCGATTTATTTTCTATTTTTAATTTTTAGCTTTTATATTATAAACAAATTTTTTTATTTATTTAAATTATTGAATTATTCAGAATTTTTCCATACAAAATAAATAAAAAAATAAATAATAATATAATAAATGTTTTTTAAATAATTACATTTTAATTAAGTATTTTTTTACTCGTCACAATTGTGATTATGGTCACAAAACAGACGGATGCATATAGTTACATGGTTCCAGAAGATAGTTGCATCAATATATATCCTGTTCATAATGCCACAAGACAATTAAGTAACCCCCCGATAGAAATCATAGTCAACAAAAATATCTATCATCCAAATGAGATAATTAAAGGTACGATAAAATTTAATTAAAATCAAATTATTATATTTTAAAAAAAGTTTCATTGATTGGCATTGATAACTTCAAGTTTATGGGATTTGTGCTACAAGCTCGTATTTATCAAACTAAAACAATCGTCGGATCGTGGAATTTGGACAGACCTGGTCATGAATTTATCGGTATTCTGAAATGCTTTGGTGAAAATGTAATTTTAAATAAAATAAGGAAAAAAAAATAAAGCAATTTTATTAAGAACTCTTTGGTTCATGCTTGGCCAGAATTTTATAAGCAGAATAATTTTTTTACTAATGTCACTGCTTTATGGGTTGCTCCAAAAATAGATAATTTTCATATTGAGTTTGTGTAAAAAATATTTTCTTTATTATTGAAAGGTTTTCATTCATGATTAAAAATCTTTGAATTTAATTTAAGGGCTACGGTTGTGCACAAATACGATCGATTTTGGACAGGTATAAAATCAAAGAGACTATCTCCAAACAAAGTCTTGGTGCCAAATCGCAGTAATATTAACAATTTTGGAAGAATTTATGCAATTTTAAAATTTTATTTTGTGGTCAAAGCGCTTTTAAATAAATTAATAGAATATTGTTGAAAAATTTTAAAAACAATTTTAAATTTATTTGGACATTTAATATAGAAAATAATTTTATTTTTAAATAAAAAATGTAATATACTATTAAAATAATTTCGACAATTGATGTGACAAAAAAATGATCATTTTAATGCTCATTTTGAAGATGAAGCTCGTTTTGATTGACTTTCTTGGTAGTCTCCTGAAGAATTCTGCTTCGTAGATTTAAAATCAGACTTCAACGAAAATCTATTTTTAATCAACACTGTTCTTGGACCGAAAAAAAAATTAAAAATCAGATTGATCAGCTCGAACAGCTGATGTCTAAATTCACTAGCCATAAAACTATAGATAAATATGTTCACCGTACAATTCGAATTCATCAAAATAATACAAATGATTTTTATTAATTTTGCTTTAGATTTGTCATACTCGCACATCAACTGATCAATAGGTTTCTGAACTGAAAGATACACAACTATTGGCAATGTTAGACTTATGAACACAATGTTATTTGCCGCTAGCATATAAGATACATTTCTGGCCTTGGATGACACGCTTGAGGTGAATGCAGTTGATGCTCGCTTAATTAAGTTGATGCTTTTCCGCGTTATGACTAGAGGGTCCGATTGACTGGCTGTAGAATTCGAAGATTTTGGTCTCACTTGGGGAAAGCTTAGCCGTCTGTCATCACTAAATCTAGTAGACTCTTGTGCTAAGGTTTGAGCTAAATTCTTGGTTGACCTCAAAATTCCATGGACTATAATCACGCTTGAAATTAGCATGATCGCGAATGGTATGAGTACATTGACGTACAGGTCCACTAGTACCCATATGCGATATTTGGCCGCATAGTCTGGAAAATGTTCAAGAGAACAATAGATTAGATTTACATCTTTATTTTTTATTTCTTTATCAATATTGTCATAGCCACTTGGGTAGAAAAAAAAATGCATATTTAATAAAAATAAAGATGAAAATATGACAAGCATGACATGGAAAGCTTTACGCGGTGTGTTCCATTTTCGAGCTGTGCTGGCGTATTTTCCACGCACACTGAATATGACACCGACAACACGGTCCAGACTCACAGCGACACATGTCCAAGCGGAGAAGTGCGGCAAAAAATAAATCAGAAATGAGTACACTTTACAAAAAAGTATACTTTGAAGTTGTAAATCAATTCCTAAGTTGTGCACTAGGACAAAATTAACGCAAAATGTATACAATGAGGCTAAGTCTATGATTGACAAACATGACAGGTAAAAAAAAGTAGATGATTTTCGAAGCTTTGGTCGAGTTAGAACTATGAATGTTATTGAATTTGAGATTGAACCAAATATAATCATAATCCAGGGATATATCAACAAAATTGTATCTGTCAACCTAGATATTAACTCTGCTTCTCTTATTGATGAACACTGGGAATTGTTTAAGCTTTTATTTGATTCCATTGTGCCAAAACCGATTGCTAGCAGTTTTTTAACATTTTAGTCTAAATTAGATGATTTTTTTCTATCTATGAGATTTATAAAAAAATATTCAAAATTATATACTAAATTAGTATACTAAAGGCTTAACTGATTTTTATAAGTTAATTTTTGAAATCAGCCCGCTAGTCAAAATTGATGTTAAATGTTGCGTAAAAATATTCGATTATCATCCCCAAAGACCAAATAGACCTAATTCCTGCTTGTTTTTTTTCATAATCTGATTAGGAAAATTTCAATCAACAATTATTTAAATTTTGGGACAAATTAGCGAAGTCATTATTAGACCCTAAAGCTAATGAGTTAAATATTTAAAGCTAAAATTAACTTTTAATAAATGAAACTTTTTTTATTTCATGCTCAGTTAAATTTTCTGACTAATTAAAATCCAAAATTCATCGAAAATTTTAGTTTTTGATAAACTTATAAGGACTAAATTTGCCTTCATTTGATTTATTTATGTCATTTATTATAAGATTAAAATGTTAAACTAAAAGATTGATTAATTGCTATTGTAACTATGTAGGCTAGAGTGAAATTCAAAGTCAAATCAATGGCTCTAAAATTAACCATTAAAACCGGAAAATTTATTTTACAAAATTTTTTTTCGTTCGGCTTAGAACTAAGTTTAAAGATTAAAAAAGTATTGAAAATGAAAAAAAAATTATTAAGCTTTTTTATTATTGCCTGTATTTATTTAATGCAAAATGGAAACTTGGTTATCTAGTTTTGTAAGGAAGATAAAATTAGAAAAATATGCAAGACATATTCTTAATATTATTTTAATTATAAAGTTCATTAATAAATTACAAAAATTTACCTTAAAAACAAAAATTTTGGTTTATTTGATAGACTTAATTAGCCTAAATAGAGGCATTTCTAATTAGGGAAATAGACTTTAGATTTTTAATCTCACCAAAGATCGAAAGAATTTATAAGAGGTAAAAATAAAGAGGAAATATTATTGATAAATTGTGTTTTTCTTGAAAAATGTTTCAAAGACTCTTAATGAATTAAAACTTAGAAAAAAATAGATCTCATCCGGATAATTTATTATTATTTTCATATCTTTAATATTTATGCCTAAAAATTGACAGCTTTTGAAAGCAATAAATCACAAGACATTTCGGTAAGATTGTGTTATTTTTTTGAAATGAGAGTTTTTTTTTATTGGAATTTCAGAGCGTTTAAATTTTAAAATAAACCCGATAAAGAGTTTATATTTTGAATATAGTTTAAATAAATTATTTTTAGAAATATAAAAATTATAAACACCAAAGCCTACTTATTCATTTGCTTTATATTCCAAGAACAAAAATAAAATCATTACTGACTTTTTAAGAAAATACATAAATACCTAATTAAGAATATAGATCAAAGACATAAGACGGACTACAAAAAACTTTGAAATGTACCAAAGTGACCTGGCATTTCCTTATAATTCTTCTAGTTTTAAGCTAATTGCCTCAAATCAGCCTCTTAAAACTCAATTCAAGAGTAAAAATTTGAAAATTTAATTTTCAGCAAATTCATCAAAAGATTTTGATCTTAATTAGTTGAATAAATTTTTGAAAAATATGGGAAAAAACAAATCTAGAACTAACAGCATTCTAAAAATAAAATATATTTGAAGAAATTTGTTCAAAATAGGCCCCCCGTAATTGGTATATAAATTTTTAATTTATCTTCATTAAATCGGTTAAATTTGAGCAAATAAATTATTAAAAATATTTGATTATAAAATAAAAGAGACTGAATATGGCCAATTTTTAAATAGAACAGTCTAATATTATTTTAGATAATAGAAAGTTTTTAATTTTCAATTGTTCGGTTCAGAAACTGTTTAGTAAGCTTTATTTAGCATCATGTTCTTTTCAAAAAATTTTCAATTATTTGAATACCACTTTTTCAAAATTTTCTATCGAACTATTTGATATTGAGCAGACAGACTGTTTGATTCTATAGACTTAATGAATTGTTCTTTTGAGTCTGATAGATTCTTTCCTGAAGTTATTTTTGATAAATTGGAACAAAATTCTATAAACATTTATTTCATGAATTTATAAAAAAATACTAAAAAAATAATTTGTACCTTTAATTTTTTACAAGAGATGATTTTTAAATAAGCACCCATTTTTATTACTTATAAAAATAAAATTTAAAAAAAGAAGCGCACTTGACTTTGGTCCTTTCTGAATAATTTTAAATCTTAACTATAAATATTGACTATAAGTTCTTTTATGTTTTAAGAAATTGAACGCCTTTTGACTATTCCGCTTTAACAATTAACTCAACTTAATGTTTACTCAAAAAATATTTAGAGTTAATTCTTAGATTCAAAGCTTATTTTCTCAGTTCCGATTCGAATTAAATCAATTCAATGCTTTTTTTTAAAGCTATTTATATTAAAATAAAAAAAAATGCGTAGTTAAAATTAAAAGATAAATTTTATTAAAAATAATGTCAGAAACTTTTCTAAAAAAAAATTAATATTCTCAATTTTTAATTAATTTATATTGAGATTTTTTGAATAAAAATGTACATGTAAATGTAGACCAATTTTTGACGCGAAAATCTAAATAAATTGATCAAAAATGATTTACACATGTATGTTTATATATATTTATCTAAAAATTTTTTTAAAATCTAAACTGTCAAATAAATGATTTGATAAAATCCAACACAAACGATTTTAATATTTTATTTCAAAAACGTTTGTTAAATTGAAATTAAAAGAATTAAAAGATATTTTTTCTCTTTTTTTCAAATCTAAAATTTTAATATTTGATAATGAAAATTTGTTAAAAATAAAGTACAATAATTTATTTTGTACAAAATTAAATTAAAAAAGTTGTCGAATTTCTTTTCTTTAGAAATCCAAATACAAAGTTTTCAATGAGCGCGTCAAAACAGATGATCTTTAATAATTGATAGCCTTTTTTTTCTTTCCTTCAAACTTGTTCGTTTAATATTCATTTTGATTTTGTACCTTTTTTCGATATTTCCAATGACTAATCTCTAATCATCCACTCACCTAAATATAAATTTAGATAAACTTTTGAAAAATTTATTCCTTTTGTAAAGCAAAATTTTCAAAAACTTTGATACTCTTTAGATAATTTCTCCGATCAATCTTCTTTCCTCTAAACATTACTTTCATTCAATAGGTATTTAGTCTGTCTTTCTATGATTGATTTGTAACTTAACAATATTAGGCTAATATTTGTTGCCCCTTTTAAGAACTTTCATATGCTAATTGATATATTTACTAATGATTTTTACTAAGAAAAAATAATCTCTTATCCAGAAATGAAAATAAACTTTCAATTTGGTTTATCATAAACCAAATTGAAAGTTTATTTACGGAATAGTATTCCGTCCGCTATTGCAAAAGATGAATGACACTCTTCTTTCATTCTAATTTATTAGATGTTATAACTTCTATATTATTCCCATCGAATGTAGAATTTATGTCTAATGAAGTTAGCTGCATAAAATCTTGCTTTACATTTTTTAAGCTTTTAAATAAAGATTCAAAATTTTAGACTCTTATTTTTTTAATAACTTCACGCATTCAAAATATATTTGATGTACAGTAATCATCACTATTAAGTTTCATCATGCGTTCTCAACTATCTCTCAGTTTCTTCCTCTGAAAAATTCACAAAATGAAAAAAAATTGAAATGTTACCTAATAACTTGAAGTCAATCAAGAAACAGGGCATAAAAGTTATTGAATATATCAAACGAAAAGAGGAAAAATCGAAACAAACAAAAACTAAAAAATCTAATATTCTGAAATATCAAGATTTATTTTTAGACGATTATTTCGAAAAAAATTTCTCAAAATTTAATAAAAAATAGTAATAATACAAAACAAGCTTTCATATTTAAAAATTAAATCAATTGTAAAAAAATTATGCCTTTAATTTTATATTTAAAAAAATTAAAAATGATTTTATGAATTTTTTCAACAATTTTTTTTTATTAAACAACGTTCACTTCTTTTAAGTTTTTGTGAAATTCGTTACAAAAGAACAGAATATAACGTAAAGTTGCAGTGTTAACCATTATTCTGGCAAAACTCTGCAAATTTATCAGATATTAAATTTCAATATATTCAAGTATTGTGTATTTTGCAGTAATTTTAGATATCATTAGCAGACTTTAAGATTTGATGCAATTTTGTATGTAGCATCATGTTGCATTCACAGAACTAGTTTTGAACATATAGGAAAAAAAGTAATAAAATTTTTAACACATTGTTTGATTCTTTTGGTACTGAATTTCACAAACAATCTTTACTGTATCCTTCGAATATTTTGACTCCTGGCTGAAATTTCTAAAATTAAAAAAAAAACGTTAAATCAAAGGAAACTTGATGCTTTAGTGAGTCTTTATTATTATCATTTTTTTCATTTAATTAGTACCGTATTCCCTCGTTAGATTATGCTGCATCAAAAGTTAAGACACGTCTTTGAACCATGCACCAAAGTACATCTCGCCTATGCTATAATATTGTTAACTTTGAGGGCATGCTCTAATAGCGTAATCACTCGTTTAGGTTCGCATCAAACACTGAAAGCCTTAGGTTTAATGCGTCATCAAGAAACGTTTTTAAAGCAAAAATTAAAAATAAAAAAAAGAAATTTTGAAATTCAATACAAAAATATTTACTAATTTTGTTATCTTTTATATTATATGAGCATTACCGAATGTGACAAAATTTTTAAATTAATCAATTTTTAGTATTCCTTTAAAATTTAACCTAAAAAATTACCTTTGGGTTATAAAAGATATTGATAGGTAAAAAAACTATTTTTAAGATTAATCTAATGTTTAATGACTTATCTAATCAATATTCTTAATGTATTTAAAGTCTGTTAAACATATTTATAAAAAAATTAATTTGACTTTAAGGATAAATTTAAAAAAAAATCTGGATCACCATGATATAAACTAATCACAAAATTTTCAACTATATATACTTTAACAAAAAATGAAATGAACTGAAAATAAAAACAAATTTTACAAATAAAAAAAACTAATCCATTTTAGCTTAAAAAATTCTAAAATTTTAATTATTGAGCATTTCCCTAATTACATTAATTCATAAATTACTAAAATAAGGTAAAAATAATTTTCTAAAATAAGACTTTACTCTTAATCCTAATTTTTTAATTAGTTTTTTTTAATAAATGAATTAGGCTTATACATTATTTATTAAAGAGTTTAATTGCTCTTAAAAGATAAAATTTATCTTAATTTCTAATTCCTTGATGCAAAATAAACCTCGCCTGTTCGTTTTAAATTGGGCTAGATAGCATTGGTAATGTTAGCTTAAGATTATTTTTAAATATTTCGAATTTTGTTATCAAAAATCGTTCATTTTGATTATTACTTAGAGTTGATCTACTTTATGTCGAAATTTATGTTCCCTGTCAACTTTTTGTATTTTATAGAATATACTATTATAAGAAGTATTTCAGTGAATGGGTTAGGTAAAAAAAACATGAATTATGAAAACATTAAATAAATAGCATGAACCTTTATACCGTAGTAATTAAGAATGAAGATTTTTAGAGTACACAGAAAATTAGAAACTGTGTTTGTAAATAAAGTTACTTTCTTTATCACTAAAAAAATTACTTAATTAAAATGTAAAATGAAATTAAAAAAATTATTATTATTTATTTCAAAAATTACGCTAGATTTGGCGATGATAACAAAAATTAATATAAAAAAAATCTCCTATATCGGCGACCTGGGTCTGTATTTCATAATAATGTTGGTGTCCTTGCAAGCGAACAGTAAACGAGCCAAAATTTTCCAAAACCGTGACTGTATTAACCGTACAGTTTTTTACGGACGGGCTTTGGCCCGTATATTTTAGAGGGCTACTTTATGGCCCGTTTAGCATCCGTTTAAATTTAAACAAGCAGTCCAAGAAACCGTCCCAATTTTGGCCGACGGGTTAAGAAATTAATAAAATTTTTTTAAAAAAAATTTTTTAAAAACAAATTTATAAATATCTAATAAAAGAGGACTTTTATTTATTCTTATAGTCAGGACTTGGAATTTAATTTTATTGACTTTGAATTTAATAATGCCGCTACCATAATTACCTGAACGGCAAAAAGGCCATTTGACCGCCATTAACTACCTGGAATGGCAATTATATATGTGGCCGTGGTCATCACTGTATGGAACTTTATTAATTTAAATATCAATAAAAAATTTAGAGTAAGGACTTGCACTCAAATTTTACTCACTTTGACTTTAATATGGAACTTTAAAACAACTGTCGTTAAACCGAAATAATAATCAAAAAAATATTAAATATGTAAATAAAATAAGATTATACTAACATATAAACAAGATTTAACTAACAAACAAACACAAAAAATTGAAAATGAAAATATTTTTAATTGCCAAAATAGAAAGTGTGAAAATCATTTTTTTTATTTTCAATTAAAATTAAAAAAAAAAATTTATTTTTTTATTTAATTTTTTTGTCTTCTCCGAATCTAGTGTAATTTCTGAAATAAATAGTAATTATTTTTCTTTTAAAATATTTTTACTGAATCTCATCATTTTTGAAAGCTAAATTAGAAAATCTCTCTACACCTATTAGCGACTTAATGAATCCATAGCAAGTCAATTTAATAATAATAATAATAAACAAAGCCACGACAAGCTAGCTTGCGGAGGCAACCTACTATGAGATAGCCTATGGTAGCACATTGCGCTATACAAGGAAAATTATAAAAATAACAAGAACTTATAAGTTTTTAGAGTCAACAGACATTAATAGCCGAATGAGGTAAGAAAGAAATTTTAAGGAACTAAAAGGGGTTTATAAAAGAAACTGTTAGACCAAATTAAATTAGAATTAAAATTTTTATGTGGTAAAAACTTGGTTATCGGTCACGAAGGCATCGTAGCGATTCTTGAATTGATCATATGTTAGTCATATGTTGATAAAAACTAATTTAACAAAAAAAGCGTTTAAATAAATAGAACATTAAAAATGATTTTTAATATAAAATTTTATTAATCAATATTTTAAAAGTGTATAATGAACAATTTTATAATAGTTTAGAATAGCTGTTTTTATTTGTGAAAATGTACGGAGAATTCTTTAAAATTCAAAATTAATAGAATATTTTCTAAAGAGATTAAGAAAAAACATTACTTCAGATGGACAAGGTATTGGCTGATTTAGATTGACCCATTTTTCAGGCTTTTGACCGACTGGAGTCAACTTTTAATTTAAAATTAATTACTTAAATATTTGTTTCATTTTTAAAAATTACCATGCTTCTCCAAATTTCAACAGCAGAAGCTTCATGCCCTTTTGTGCTAAAATGAAAGCAATCTGGTGAAAAATAGCTATAATCAGGTGATCCATCATCCTTTAAAAAAAAATTGAACCATTCTTGAATTTTATTTGATACATACTTTTTGAGGTGCTTTCATTTTTTTCATGAATTGTTGTGCTACAACTGTGAAGTCATCAGTTGTATCATATATACCACTGTTAATTAACTCCTCTGTACCTATCTGAATGTTTCTTGTTATATTTAAAAGTGTATTTCGGAATTCTGGTGATAAGCCACATTTGCAAAAAAGACTTTAAAAAAATAAAAATATTTTCATTAACAAAATCAACAAAAAAAGTTAGTCACTTTTGCATATTTCTACATGTGTTACCATTAAGGTCGTCGATGACCGAAACATCCAAAGAAACTACCAAATTAATTAATGTCCTAGGCAAGCTTGATTTAAAATAGTCCAAAACTTCTCTTATATTGTTCAAATAATTAACATCGTTGTATTTTGACTTTATTTTAAAAGAAAAATCAAAAATTTTGAATTTTATTTAGTCAAAAAAAAAAATTACGTTTTTGCAGGCATGACACAAATCGTTTCCGCCAACAAAAAAAGTAACAAGTTTCCAGCCTTCATTAAAATTAATTTGAGGCGATGCTTTCATTTTTGCGACTAAATCTCTTGCTTGAGCCATCATATCACTGAAAAAAACTTCAAAATTTGTTTTGTTCATCTAATAGAATTTTACTGAGATGTTTCTCCAGGTTTTGCCATATTAAAACCAGCTTTGTCTGATGTATAAGAACCAGATCCAGTCGAAGCACCGTACAAATTTGGATTGAATTTTTTCAAAATATCTGAACCATTTGATTAATTATTTTCGAGAATAAAAATTTTATTAATTACTTGGCAAAGTGATAGATTGGCTAAGATCTGGATTTTCACTGCCCATGGACCACGATACTCCTCTGCACTCTTCAATCAAACCTAGAATAGTTGTTGCCTTAGCTCCGTTTGCAGCCTAACAATTTGAATAAAATAACATTTTAATTTTTTTTGTTTTACAGAAATACTGTTAAAGAGTCTCCAATCGCTCCTATGATTTCAATATCTTGGGGTCTTAGAGTGTGTACACTTGTAGGCCTGTGTTTGCTCTTTGGCAAAACATTACAATTAAATAGATTTATTGGTCTAAAAGAAGGCTGGCTAATCATTTTTTCATTAACTTTCCATGGATTTTTAAATATGTAATCAACGTATTCCTTGTCAAATCCATAGCCAAATATATAGGCTAGTTATCAATAAATAAGAATAAAAGTTTCAATAATATTAAAATCATTTTACCGAAATTTAGAATTAAATAAAATGGGATGGTTAAGACATGCATTGTTAAAAATTTTGAATTTTTTTTCTTTGAAATATTAATCAAGTAAAATTTATATAAGATTTTAAACAAATTTTAAATTAAAGTTTTATCAATTATTCAATATTTTAAATTCACATAATTTTAACTAAATAACAGCTAAAATATAGAAAAAAAATCGTCAGTTTTTATTTATAGCTTAAATGTGGTTCGACGAAGGCGTTTTCAATTTTCAATTAAAAATTTCAATAAGTGTCTCACAAGTTATATTCTTTTTATTTTTTTTCTTTTATCAAGACTAAAAAATTTCGATTGTCACAAGTCGCCTTAAACAAACCCAAACTGATACTCGCTTGAACCAGACATGCTGGCGTTTGAGCCTATTTCTGAATTTTAACATTTCAATTTTTAGAATCAGGCTAATGTACTACCAGTAGTCTCTTCTGGTGGTAGTTTTGGGGAAGGTTTTAATTAAAGATCCACCTTTTTCGCAAATCCTAAATAATAATTCGGGTATCCTCTCACTCTCATGAGGATCCTCTCCTTTTGGTCAGAGAACAGAAATGATTCGAAAATTTGTTTTAAAAATGTTGTAGCCCCCCCTAGTCCTAGTTATTTCTATTCCATCGCAGTGGGCTCCAAGAAAAGTTAGAGATCTTACCGATTTTAGTGTCTTAAGCACCCACCCTGCATTTCGCAATTTTCCCCCTAAAACATCCAGAAAGACTTGGAGCTTTCTATCATCTCGATGTTCAATTATGAGGTCGTCCAGATGCCCGTATATTAACTTCGTGTACTGTCTGATAAATGTATGATAAATTTAATTACCTAGTTTAGCAGAATTGCCTGGGTATAGGGTGCAAGACTCAAACCGAAGGGCATCCTGGTAAAGTTAAACTCGATACGAGTTTGGAGTTGTGAAAATCACTTATTGTTGTGAGCTAATATTTTTTGATCAGAATCAACATTGGATTTAACAACAAAGTGAGACCTGTGTACACATTGTTGATTCAGATTGATTTCAAGAAAAACAAATAGCAATTTAACCTTGGTGTCGAGGATCACTTGATCTTTATTCAATAAGACCATATACTGACCACAAAATGATAAATACAACGCTTATGTCAGCATTTAAAAAGCGTTTTGTTCGATGAATGGTTGAAAGTTCCAAGTTAAATTGTGAAAAATTTGATTGAATCTATGCCAAAACACATCGCATATAAAATTTGTAAAAATTGTTTTTGGGATTTAATAAAAATATCTCACTTTTCATTAAAATTAAAAAATAAAACTCATATAATTTTTTTTTAATACGGTTTCTATAATATATTCAGCTTTTTGTATTTTTGCGATAAGAAATCTTTTTTCAAAATAAAATTCAAAATGAAATCTTTAGTTTTTTACTAAATCTGTAGTTTTTTACTTTTTGAAAAACTTTATTAAGTTTTTCAAAAACAAATCTCACAATTTAAAGAAAAGCTAATTTTTAAAAATTTTCTATACATATTGTATTACTAAATTACTGACTTTACTAAAACAATAGGATTGAAAAATAGGTGTACAAACACATTCTGCCACATTAATACCGGAACGCTTTACCAAGCTTATTTTTAGATTGCATAGTCTTGAATCCTATTAAATTCAATAAAATTTTTAATCAAGTTTTTTTTATAATCTTGGTCATTTTCTTCATCGCCATATTTTACAAAAAGGGTGCAACGAAACCTTAATCATCATTATTAGGAACTATTATGCTCGATGTACTATTTTTCAAATATTTCAAGTCAAGTTTTTATTGATTGAGAACTTAACTTTTGCAGGTAGTTAAAAAATGGCTTGATCTCTATTTTTACTTTGTCGGGTATTTCTATTAAAATTATTTTTGTGATTTAGTGTTTTATTTGAGTATGAAAAAACAAGAATGTCAAATTTAAAAAAATTTAATTTTTTAATTTAATTTAAAGATTTCTTGATTAAAACCGGCTTAAAAACTTTTTAAATTTAGATCCCTATCTTTTCAGATCAAAGTTAAAATTAATATCAATTTTTTTTTTCTAAATATATTTATTTTTTCCAGAAAGGTAAATTATCCATTATTTAAGGAGCTATTTAATAAAATTTTTTCAAAAAATTAATAAAATTAAACAATCATTTTCTTTAATTAATTAACTACTATTAATCGATCGACTAGTTTTGAATAACTCACTCAACTTCATATACAAATCTTTTAGCATGACGAAGATTTTTTCTCCAATACAACCTTTGTATTATTTAATACACTGAGTATCAAATCGACATCTGTAATTTTGATACAAATATTATTTTATTAGATATTTTTTTGATTTTTTTTGATATTGATTAAAATAAATTTGATACTAAAATAATTGTTAGCCTTTGTAGACATCTCGAAACATTGTTATTTTATTCGATCATTAATATGTCCTGTGTGAATTAAAATTAATTTTTATTTTGTCAATTTAATGAAACATATTTTGATTCATGTTGTTTCATCATCAAAGTTTATCAAGCTTGATTTTGTCAATTTTAATTAATGAAAAAAAAAAATTATTTTAGTAATTTGAAGGTTTTTATGAACCGATAGATTTTACGGCTTTAGAACCGGCCTACCAGCCCTGATAATTTCCCTTACTAAATTACAATTTAATCAGTTCTATTTTTACAAATAAAAAATAATTTTAAAATTAAAGAATTTTTAAAGAATTGTAAAAATCGAAACTTGGTTTTCGAAATTTCATTATATGAAATAAATGCAAAATAGGAACCCGGGTGTAGAAAAGGATAAAATGATTCAGGAAAAAGCTCAAATAAAGGCACATAAAAATCATCCATTAATTTTTAGTCAATGATGTATGAGAGACCAGTAGTGGCCATAAACGCAAGAAAATTTGGTTTCAACCAAAGTTTTTTTAAATGAACATTAGGAATTTCAAAGAAAATTTTAGCTTTCATCGAGACTTGGTTCAAAAAGTTATTATTTATAATAGGAATTATTGAAATGTAGTAGAGTTTAGAATTAAAAGCATAATTAGCCATGTCTTTACTTCATTTTACCAAAAATAATACAACATATTTGGAGGGTCCAAAAAATCCCTCTTCCGGTTTAACATATTCTTTTTTTTGAATGAAAATAAAAATATTTTGTAATCAAAATTTATTAATTATTACATTTTTTTTATTTTAACTTTGATGGAAAAAATATCGTCAAAAAATGATTAAATTTATTAAGAAATAAGCAAAATAAGTACCAAAAAGTGTCGAAAAAAACCCTCCGGGTTTTGAGTGTTAAAAATATCAGAATCATAATTTCATGACTACGGTGGGTTCGACATTAACAGAGTGCTTCAATGGACACCTCGAGGGTGAGAATTACCTTGAAAGTCAAAAATCACGGAAATGGGAATGACATGGGGAGAAGCATGGGTAAAGAAAAATGATCGACTTGAGTGAAAATCGAAATTAATGATCCTTTGCTCCACAAAGAGCGAATAAGGAAAAAAAATTGAACGATATTGATTTCATTTTTAACAAGTTTATTAAACGCAACAAAATGACAGAATTTAAAATTTTAAAATAAATTTAGACAAATTTTATAAAATAATCTTAGTTTTTGCTTTCATCCAAAAAAAAAGGTTTTTTTTATTCCTTTTTCCTAAAAATGATCGTTTGATCAGATTCGATTTATGAACCGCTTGAAAAAAATGGTAATAAAAAAATTTTAAATTGCTTTTCTAAATAAAACTTACACAATGATGTTGTTGATTGGGATGTGGATTAATTTAACAAAAAAACCAATGAAGCCCATGATGGCGAAACCAATGGCAGTTGCAAAAGCAATTTTTTTAAACTCTTTGCGATCTGGTTTGGTGCATTTTTTGACCAGACGATATGAGTCTTTGAAAAATTGACGGCCTGGTTCTACAAATTTGTTTACTTGGTCCATTATTGTATTTAATGAAAATTATCTTTAAAACAAAAATAATATTTTTTTAAAATTCTCTCAAATTTAAATCAAAATCTAACACAAAAAGTGTTTACGTATGTAGAAAATAAACGAATCTAGAGGGTATCCGAAAAGAAATTTTTAACATTTAGATGACGTTTAAGTTGTTTTAAAATGAAAAATTGAATACGTTGTAAGTTTTTTAAAATTTTCATAATTTATCTACACAAGTTCAAATTTATCTTTATTTTTAATCAGATGTATACTTAAAATTAAGCTTTAAATTTGCCAAATATCGGATTCCCTCTTATAGTTAAATAGACAGTCTCTTTTTTAAAAAACTGATTCGAAGCATGAGAAATAAAATTAGTCTTTTTACTCGAAATCTATGGAAAATAAAACTAATTTAACAAAAATAAAAAAAATGCCTAAATTTTTGAGTTTCATTTATTTCTGTGAAATAAATTTATTGATAAAATAATGAAAATTAGAAAAATCAAATTAAATACAAAAATTTATTGATCCAGCTGTGACATTACAGAGGGTCGAAGAAACTTCGCCAGTCTAAAATTCTTAGCAATCTCTTTTAAATTCGTGTTTTTATTTTTTTATTTAATATACAGTGCTGATTTGATACTAGGGTTTTTGGTAATTTTACGTATTTTTTCGAAAAATTACATGTGCAAGAAAAGGTTAAATTACTAAAAATTACGTAAAAACAAAAATGTCCAAAAAATGCCATTTTTAGGCCATTTTAAACTTTTTTCAGTAAATTAAACAAATTAAAAATATTATACTTCTCCTTCTTTAAGGTTAATTTTTGAATAATAAGCAAATAAATTTATATTAATTAATTAAGTTTATATCAAACTAATGGATAAAGGATTGAAAATCACCTTGAAATTATTTAATTTCAAAGTTTGCATAAGGAGTCAACACTATTGCTGCGATTTCTTTTTAAAATAAATTATACACAAATTTTACAAAAGTAAAATAACTGACCTAAAATTTTTTATTTACCTGATTTTACCAAAATTAATCTAAATTATGATAAAAAAGTTGAAAATTTGAAAAATTTGATGATTTTCGATTTTTTTAGCTTTAGTTTATTTTGATTTTTAATTGTTGATTTTCGGTTTGAAGATTTTTAATTTATAAAATTTACTTTGTTTTTAATTTGATGATTTTCGGTTTTTTAAACTGTATTTTACGAAATTATAAGTGATTTTTCTTCCTGACTGTCAATAAATTACCTGATAAATTTAATAAATTTTTGACAAAAAATTTAAACACACGGCTATTTACAATTGCTTAATAATTTTCGAAAAAATTATTAATTAAATTGAGTAATCGATAGTTCAAAAATATAAATAATGAACTTATTAATTTATTACTTACTTAACTCATAACTTTTTATACTAAGAATACCTTTTAATGGCGTGTAAAATGCAGAAAATTCCAGTGATTTTTGCAGATTTATTTTACTATATTAAGCAAATTTGTCAAAAATTAACAATGTTTTAGAACCAAATTAACAGTCTTTCAGAACTTTTAATTCAAATTTTTTTCTGAATTGAAACGATCGAACTTCGCAACCCTTTAATTTTAATAACACTGTCACATTAAATTTTTTTGGCTGCCGATTGTTGCATTCCTTTGTTTTATTTTTAATAATTTTTTAAATATTAATCATTTTAATTAAGACCTAATAAGTAATTATTAAAAACGTTTAATAATAAATTAATCGATACATAACATTTTTATAAAAAATTGTTCTAAACTTAAAAATATATTAATTCGCCTTTTTTAAAAAAAATAAGTCACGCATTTTATGATGATATTTTATGTTCTAAAAATTAAATAAAAGTTTTATCGATTAATAGTAGACTTTATTTTTTGATTTATTTATCACATTTTAGTGATTTAAGTAACTAGAGTAATTTGAATATTTCTGGGGTATTATAAAAAAATTCAAAAAATTTTGATTTTGCTAGAGATTCTAATAATTTAGGATTATGATGAATATGCATTAGGTTCAAACAATTTAAGAATTCGATTTTTAACATTGATTTTTTTTTTTTAAATAAAATTTTAAAAATAAAATTTAAAAATAGTGATTTAAAAGAAAAAAATTAATTAATTTTAATTCTAAAAAATATTTCGATTTTTTTGATTCAATTTTTTTTTTTAACTTAGCAAAAGTTTATGACATAATTATTTTGTTATTACTTATTTAAAAAATTTTTTAATCTATTAATATTAATGTATTATAATCAATTAATTCTAGGCATAATTGTATCAAGAAACAAGTTTTTCGATGATTATAACTTAATTCAACTAATTGATCAATATTGAGTGAATTTTTTGTATTCAAAATTCGAGACTGTCGGTTAAAAATTTCTAAGAGACCAAAAATTAAAATGATCTTTATTTTAAAACTCAACGATTCAGTTGTCTGAAAATAAATTTTAGCTTTTATTATCATTAATTTAAGATTTAAACTTTTCATAAATAATTATTTCTTTGAATTTTCATCAAAATTTAATGAATTTATTATCTAGTTATATAATATAATTAAGAATAGCCATTTACATTTTTATTTCCTTTAACAAGATTAAAAATAAAACAATTAACCTTTTTAAAACTACTAAAAAAAAGATCTAGTTAATTTTTACGAATTTGATTATATGTCAAAACGTTTAGTCTGAATCTTTTTTTAGAAATTATTAAAAAAAATTATTATACTTAAGGATTCTGATAAATTCGGCAAAACACATTTATGTCATGATTATTCTCTTTTTTAACTATGTAATAAATAATAGATTTTAAATAAAACCAATTAAAGAAATAATTGAAAGATATGTTAGTTGTCTTGTTAAGGTTTGTTTGTAGTTGAGTTTATTTTAAACTAATAGTGAAAAAAATAAAGGGGAATACAAGTTAACAATCTGGAGTGGAATTTCACCGAGTAAATATTTATCTTGTATTTTATTATGATTCGAATTCACTAAGTATTAGAAGGAGTAAACATTTTGGTTATATATCTTCTTCTTAGTTTATAAAGGTATCATGTAGTTGACAAAAACATTCCATTCAAATTATTTTTTCAATTGTGTGCATAAACTCTGTTTTATTGATTGACTAAGTATTTAAAGTTTTCCAAGTCAAAAATGTTGAACGTGATAAAAATAGTAAAAGAGCAAAAAGAATTATTCTAATTTTTCTTCAGATCAATTCAGTCAGGAAAATAATGAAAAGTTGTAAAAAGAAAAATTAAAAATATATAACGAATCTTTTTGTAATTTCTTTTTCAAGGAATTAAATTGATTTAAAGGAGATTAATTAATTTAAGCGATCATATCATGAAATTTGATATATTTCAATTAAAATAAAAGTATTTATCATAAAATAAAATCGATTTTAAAATAGTGTTAGTTTTTATATTTTTTTATTTACTTTCTCAGCGTTGAGGGCTTTCAAATACTATACTTATTTTTATAAAATGATTCCTCAGCTCAAAATTTACTAGAACCAAAACGATCAATATTTTTTCAACTAACCTAAATTTAGTAAAAAATGCAAGTTAAATTTTTTTGAGTAGTCTTTGACAAAAAAATTTATTATAATCCTTGTATTTGTTTAAGAGGAATTTTTGAGTTTTATTCCTTAATTTAAAAATGATTTTGTCAAGAGTAAAATATTTAGAAAATCAAGTAAAAGAAATAATTTTTTTTCTAAAACAGATCAATAATATTTATTTTTTATGGTTCTAAAAACAGATCGAAGCATCATGTTTCATAAATTTTGATAAGTCATCAATTCGAATTAATAAAAAAACAACTTTAACTGACTCAAAAGTTAATTAATATTTTAAGTGAAATAGTAGTCTAGTATGTTTTGAAAATCAAATGAAGACCATCAAATATTTCGTTCCTCAAATCATTTTCAGTCAAGTCAAAAATTTACAGAATCCCCCAGTTTTTGTTGCCCAAATACCTTTGATAAGCCTTTCTTTTGTAATAAAGTTGATTTTATTTTGATTTAATTTTTTGATTTTTAAATTTTTACCATTAAATTAATAAGTTAACTTATAATAATTTTCTAACAAACAGACTAGAAATTCTGCTAATAATCAATTATTTTGGTCAATTTAATTTTTTTTCCTTAAATGATTTTGGTATTTAGAACAGCTAGTGTAATTTTTTCCTACTCATCCGACAATCGATGTTTGCTTTAAAACAGCTAACTTTTTTCATTTCGTTCTTTTCTTTATCTTGATAAATCGGTACCCATTTATGTAGGAAGAAATACATTTTATTTAATTTTTTAGTAATGAATTTATTTTTTATTTTCTTTATTCGTTTAGTGTGGAGCATAGAGTCTTTAATTTCCAACTTTATGGTTAAAATATGAAAAAATTAAAAGAAGCAAAATCAGCAAAGACAATAAATAGTTTCAAGACTCAAATCGAAATAGAAATATTAAAATTGAATTTAGAAAGACTGCAATAGCCTAAATGGCTAAGTGTAAAATTTGCGCTGGTAGAGAGCACTATACCGTTGTAACTACTACTACTAAAAAATTATATTTTTTGAAGATTTTTTTAAATAAAAACTGATTTTTTCAAAAAAATAATCGTTTTCATTTTCTTTATTACTTAAATTATAAAAATTAGCTATTTAAATTAAGCTATTGAACTAAATTTAAAAAACTCTAATTTTTTGATCAAGTGATACTTAAACATGTCCTTGGGTAATCAGAATTTATCATTTTTAAAGCTAATATTATTTAAAAACTAGAGGAAAAGTCATTTTTGGGTCAACGAGTATTTGCCAAACGAAAGGTGAATAGTTTATAAAAGCAATTCTTTTCTTATTTTTGGTGATAATTAGGAGCATATTTTTATTCGATTTCTAGAAGTGTAGGCAAACAAATAAAATTAGAAAAATCGCATTAATTTTTTTAGTATTTAATCTTGGAAATTAGGTTGGATATTTTGTTGATAGAATATTAAAAGCAATATTAATTCAAGGAAAACGATGACGATCAAGATAATTTTTGTAATAAAATAATAAATTTTTAAGTTTTTGAAAACGTTTTTAGATTCGAGCCAAAATTGTTTACTAAAAATGCTCCAAGTCTATTGAAATTTTCTAAATTATTTGGTTTGGTCTAGAATAAAGCGAAATATGTTTTAAAACCACTAAATTTCGAGACTCAACTCTTAAAATATCTGTTTTATTTATTCGTAGAAATATGGGCTTTATTGCGTAACTTAATTTAAGAGCTCAGCCTGATTTATCAAACAATTTAATCGATTCAAATATCCTGTGCTCAGCCTCAAATGTTTTTTAATTTATATTTTGAATAAATTAATTTTGAATGAATATTAGAAAATATTTTTATTTTGGGTAAAATTCTGTGCCGAGCATTGCCGATTATTTGCTGAGTAATCTGATTTAGTCATTCGTTTGGAAACAAATTACCTAAGCTATTTTAACATGGAAAACCAATTTAATACTAAGAATATTTCATTTTTTTATAATTTAAATATTTTATTAGCAAATTCTGATTCAAGATTTTGGCAAAATTATTCATGAGATAGAAACACAGAACTCAAATATTTAATTCAGGTAACACTTGATGTAATACTGCATCGAAAAGTAATCATTGCATTATTTTTTTTAGTTTTTTTTTGCAGATAAATTAAAAAAGAATTTTGAAAGAGAATTTTTTTCTAAATTTTAACAAAAAAATAACAAAATTTTTAAAATTTTCAAAATGAAATAAATTCTGTAAAGTAATAAAATTGAAAAGTTTTTTTGTGAATTTTGATTTTTAATTCAGATTTAAACAAAAGATCTAGTTTTAGACAGAATTTTCAAATTATTTAAATCACAATAAGAATTTTTTTAAATAAAAAAAAAGTTCCATATGAAAAAATAAATAAACACATTGAAATATCCTCAAATCTTTGTTTAGATGTGTTTGTTGTAATGATTGATAAAATGTTAAAATAGCAAATTTGATTCGGAACCTGTCTAATGTGTTCTTATCTAAAGATCATTGTACCGATGCTTATTTTGAGTGCCGTATTTGAAATTTTTATTTATTTATGTATTACTTTAATTTAAAATTTTGATTACATAAGAACGAGTGTAATTAGTTTTTAAATCTTTTAGGTCTAAATAGTTTGATTATCAAATGCTTAAATTAAAACAAGTGATCCCAATCTGAGCTCATTATTTACAAAATAACTCAATTGATAAATTGCATTTCAACTAATTAGGCAAACTAGGACATACGTCTTTAACCTAATGTAAATGAATAGCAAAATTTATCTTTTTTTATATTTAAACATTAAATTCCTATTTTAATGAGGGCCAAAAATAAATTCCAAATTGAAATTTCTTACACCAATTAGTTAGTTGTGAAGCGATTCTGTAAAATAGAAAATTCAGACTTAATTTTGGATTATAGGCAAGTTTCTTCTCTAAATCTACAATTTTGTCCGAAATATAGGCTTTTGTAGTTAGAATTTTCAAAACTTCGGATCAAAAATTAAATATTTTTTGTAGAAAAAGGCTTAAGAGGATTTTTTTTTGTTGATTTTAATTAATTTAAAAAAATTGTTCAAGATTTAGAGTTTCAAAAACTCTATTCAAAACCAAGAGTTGTAATTTAAAATAGCTATTTCATTTTCTAGGCCAGAGCGATATTGATCTACTCAATTATTATTTTTTGTTCGATTCAGGCGTTCAAGTTTGCTGAACATTACTTTTGAGTTTTTTTTTAGATCAAAATCCAATTGATTCATGCCCAAAAAGTTTATAATTGTTAATAAAAATTTTCATTAAAATGTTAAAAAAATAAGGCCTTTGTTCAAGTAGACACACTTTTTTTCTCAAGGTGTTTACTTTGGGCAATTTGTTTCGAGTCATTATAGTCTAGTAAGAACTAATTCAAGCTATCTAGTTACAGTCTAGCCACTTCTTTTATTTTATTGTTACAGCGATATCTATATCGACTTTGTATGAAATGAAATGTTTGTGTCTTGAAATCAAGTTTTAATGGTCTAGTTAAATCACGACTCAACAAAATTTAAATTCAAACTCTATTTTTTAATGCAAAAGGAAATAGATCATTTTTTCAAATCATTTTTGTTAAATCTTAGTAGTATTTGCTCAAGAGGAATGTGGAAGCATCATGGGACTTGAGTTTTTTTCTACACGCAGACTTGCTTGATAAGAGTTTATCATTGCTTTGATAAACAACTTAGCTGTGTATATGCTTCAAATGCAAATGAGTTTGTTTTTGTATAAAAGTTGTAAATAAATCAATAATTTACTTAATGTAGGCTCTTTCAAATATTTGGATCAAATTATCTCTAGATATAAAGATAATTTGAAAGCAACATTAACCTTTCTGTACAAGAATAGCAAAAATATCGAAGAAAATGTGGAAAAATATCAATATTTATCCTAAAAATTATTTTAATTTTGAATCAACTACAAAATGGAAATAATTAAAAATTTCAATATGTTTATTTAAGAGTTAAATTTTAGAGGAAAAAATGCTCAGCATCAAATTTCTGTGTAGTATTTTTGTTTCGGATTTGTGAATTAATTTGACAGTATATTTAGTGCCATTTGTTATGGAGATAATCCTCTGTATTTGTTATGTCCATACGAATATATTTAAACTCAGATAAATTTAGAATTTTCTGTATTTTTGTTAATTTATTTATTTATTTATTGAATTGAATTAACCTCCTTTAAGGAGAAGTAAAAGAAAATAAAGATAAAATTTTTTTTTTGTGTTTTTGTGTTTTTTTAAAAAATGAAAAATTATTATCTAAAAATAAAATTACAAAAATAAAAAAGGAACATTAGTTCGAAAATAGAAAAAGGGATGAAAGTTAGAAAGCAAGATAATTCGGACCAAAATTCATGAATTTCTTTTATTTTGAATTAGCTCATTAATGATATTTTCTTAAACAGAAGATTTAATTTCGAATTTGTAAATTAAATTTCAAAGAGTGCCATTAATTTTCTAAATTAAAGTAATCAAGCCATAAAATTGATGCATTACTTCTAGCTAAAAATGAAAATTTCTCAAACGTCAAGCGATTAGGATGAAAAGTTTTATTAATCTTTTCTTATGCTTAAGAAATCAATAAGTTTGGACTATTTTTTTCAAAAGTCAAATAGTGATTATACCATACTGGCTAATTAGATACATAGGTATGAGCAAAAAGACAAGAATCAAATCACTCTTCTCCTAGTCTAATCTTAAGACTAAAATAAACTTTTTCTTCTCTAATTCAAATATAATCTATTTTCAAAATAATTATGGATTAGTTGAAAAGATTACTTATTCGGTTATAAAATAAAAATTTTGCTCATAGTGGTCTTGTTATTTGGCGTAAATTAAGACCAACAATATTGATTCTATGCTCATGAATTTGAATGAATTCGCACTCTTTATTTAGGGCTTAAATTCAACTTAATCCCAGAATTCTTGTTTAAAATGAAGCCCGAATATGCCAATGAAGTTGTAATGAACTTGTATTAAGAGAGAATCAGATGATAAGTCAATTTAATAGCTAAAGCCTTAAAACATAGTTGTATAACTGGGCTAATTAAATGGCAACACAAATACTTCTATATTTTTAAAATGCCACTTTTTTAAGGAACTATTTTTCTGGCCTAACAATTAAGTAAGAATTTAAATTAATTTTATTAACAAATACCGCAATAAAGCCTTTGTATAAATAGGTCTCTTTTAAAAAATGCTAAAGACCCGTTCATTTTAAGAAATAAATGTTCATTTAATCAGTATTTTAACTATTAATCACTTCTAATTTTTAAATTTATTATTCCATCTTTGATTTTTAGCCTTTACTGGAATTCAAGAACGCTTGGAGTTAAGCTTTTGTCGAAGCAAAAGCACTCAATTATAAAGATGGATTTTCAATTGTTAATTTAAAAGCTCAAAAACACTATTAAGTCAAGATTTTTCAAAATGAATACTTTTTTGCACCGAATTTTTACTAGAAAAAATAATAAGTTAACTAATTGTTTTGAGAATTGTAGCCCCATTTCCAGATTTTAACTATTAAATTTGAGTCCTTTTTAACTAACATGATTTAAAGAGAAATTATTTTAATCGAACTGTAAAAGACTTTGGTTTGACAAAACAAGTGATTTTGAAGATTTACTTATTTCGACACTTATTTTCAAACTAACTAGGAAATATCCAAATTGCACCATTAATGAATATTTGTTCTGCACTCGTCTTGATTAGTCTAAGTAAAATAACTAAAAAATACAATTATTCGGTTCGACTACCCAGCATTAACAAATATTTTTTACTTTAGAATTTTTATGAAATCTATTGCTCAATTTTTTTGCTCACGGCTTTTTAACCATCTGTTAATGATTTATTCTCGAGTAAGAATAGAATATTTTTGTTAATCGTTTGATTTAGCCTAAGCTTAAAACATCAATTCTGTAAAATTAAAATTTAACTATTGCAAATTGATAGCGTTTTAAATTAAAATTAAAAGAATAAAAAAAAAATATTTAATGCCAAACTTTACTTGAACATCGAGTACCTTTCTGGCCTATTTCAATTTAGCTTTATTTAAACTTTCTTTTACATTTTATTTAAGCTCATTTTTTTTAATTTTTAGTTAAAAGTTTTTTTAAATCTATCATAGGATATAAAAATCATAAAATGTAAAGCTTTTACTTGAACTGGGAGGGATTAGATTTTATTAAGAGAAGTATATCAGCTACTTTTAAAGATTTTTTTGAGGTTTTTATCTCCCAAACAGATAGATTTCGAGTCCATAACCTCATTAAGTATTAAAGGCGTTCTCTTGTGTAAACAACTATTTACTTTGGATGATATTTTGTGCATATCCATAATAATAGAAATCTTTTTTTTTATTTAAAATCAATTCAAAATTTTATTTAAATTTCAATGAAACCACAATAATGCCTTAAATTATTCGGTTGTCATTTATTCTCAAATTTCAAAATGTTCACAAAAAAAGCGAATATTTTTGGCAAATATTTTTAGGTTTTGAATTAACACAAATAAAGTGTTTTAAAAGAATAATTCAAGTTTTTAATTAATCAAAAAAAAAATTAATCGAAAATAGACAAAACATAAAGGCATCTTACTGTGAGCATTCAAAGTATCTATTTATTTTTTTTAATCTTTTAAAGGATTAGACTTTATCATACTGTTCTAAGCCCAATTCCGTCGGCTTTCTTTTTGTTTTAAAATTTCCTATCAGCCTATTAATACCGATTGCATTCCAATTTAAATAAGTCAAACTAAGCATAAAAAAGAGTGAGGGTAATGTTAAGAAAATTGATAGACAACAAGAAAAAAGAAAAATGATTAAAGAGAGATTAAGAATTGTAAATGGGACATACATAAAAATAGAACTAAAATAAGCCTTCTACTTTAATTTGAATAAAATAAACTAGTCACATTTGAGAATAATCAGTTGATTTAATTTTAAAATTTAAAAAAAAAAATTAATGTGTTTTTTTGGTCGTCATGAAAAGCTAGAAATCTTTTTTTTTATTTATGAAAATTTTAAGTTTTAAAATTTGTATTTAAAATTCAGCAGGAAATAATTGTCTAGCCTTTCATTTATTTATTAATGAGTGCTTTTAAGTCACAAAAGTAAGAATTTATTGAAGACTTGCATTGTTTGTTCTGTTTTTTTATTTTCATTAAAAATAATAGTTATTTTAGAATTGGCAAAATTAGTATTTATTCTAAGGATTAGCTTCAGGATTCATTTTAATGTTAAATAGTCTTCGTTCAAATAGTTTTTGAATGGATAAAAAATTGAGGACAAATTTTTTGTTTTTTAAAGTTAAATTAAGTAAATGGCAGAATTTAGAGACTATTTTCATATTTTTAAAATGAACTTATTTCACTTCTAACTCTCATAACACGAGAATGTTTCTAATCTAAAGAAACAATTAATTGTGTCTCTCTGTGATACTGAAAATTTAGCTTTAAAATTCTTTATACAAATGTGTAATAGTTTTAGGACAATAAAGGAATTTTTATAAATAATACTCAATTAAAAAATAAAAATTTTTACTAACAAGTAAAATAGAGTTGCCTTTATAGGAATCAAGTAGGTGACTAGATTCTTCATAAGAATAAACACTTGGTAAGAAATTACCAAATAAGGTAAAATGAATTTCAACAAGTTTTAGCTAATAAAATATTCAAGACATCAACTGATGATATGACAGATGTGTAAAATCTTCTAAAAATAAAACAAAAATATTTTTTTACCATTTTGCCATAGTTTCGACACTTTTAAAAGAAAGAACTCTTTAAAAATTGTAAACCCAACATAATTTTTATTTATTTTTTTTAAATTATGATTTACAAGCTTTTAGAAAATTCGTTAGCTGTCACGCCGAATTTTCTAAGGTTAATGAAACAGATCAGATCTAAGTTTTCTTTTAAATCACTAGTGATTAATTTTTTACCACTTTGTTTATTCCAATTCCAAAAGTTTGCATTTTTTCTTGAAAAATTTCGCACAACTGCTGTGTGTTTTTAAAAAGTAAAAATGTGAAGACCTTTAAAAAAACATTGAAATATTCGACATAATTTTATAAAAAAATTTTCTATTTGAATAAATTCTATTAAGCTGACCCAATTATTTTCAAAAAGCTACAAATCTAAGTTTAATTAAATTTATAATCTTCTCTAGTAAATTTTAATTATTTAGGAAAAAAATCAAAATTAATACAAACAATTATTTTAACATTTTAAGATAAAAGGAGTTAATTTTGAATTAGGCTTCCAAGTCCGTCAAATTGAAAGCTTCCGCTAATTTCCGAATATTTTGAATTGTAAGACAGATCGGAAAAGGTCAGAAATGAATTCCGATTTTAATATATTAGAAACTATGAATTTTTTTTGATCAAAATGAGAGAATTCGTACGCTCACATGACTTAAATTTAACTTATAATTTTCAGCTCAATAATCTTAAATGACAATTTATTCATGCATTTTGCTCATAAAAAAATTATGAGTCTCTAGGTGCAGTTTTTCTATCTGAATAATAATATGTAGCGCTTGCTTTGAGCTAATATGAGCATCTTGTATCGATTGAAATTTTGATTTTGTTTTTAATTAATATTCAAAATTGCTTCTAAATTTTGGATTCGATTATTTGATTCTAGTTACAAAAACAAAATAAAAATTGGGAGTTATTTTACGGTTGAAGTGGTTAAGAAGCTTGAAGTAAAACAGATTCAAATTTAAAATATATTAGCTTACCAAAAATCTTAGTGATAACTCGGCAAATTTTTTAGTATTTTGTCAGTTGTCTAATTGAAGAAGAGTTATAAATTTTTCAAGCATAAATTCAAATTTTGTAATTAGATGACCAACAAACTATTATTATATTCAAATTTAGAGTTTTATGATTTTTAAAATTTTGAAGATAAAAGTTTAAATAAGAGTTAATGAGTCCATTTAGAATATAAATGGATCTAATTATTAATCGAAATTTAGTATGATTACAAAATTTTTTTTTAATTTTTTTAACTTTCTTTTACTTTTTAAATGGTTAATCTTCATCGATACAATCAAAAGTTTCAAGTATTTGTCCAGTATTTATTTCAAGCTTATATGAATTGACAGTTCATAGAGTTTTTTTTTATTTTAAATATTTTTTTTAGATTAAATATGTTAAGAAGATGGATTTTTGCTGAGATTAAATTAATTAATATCTAAAAAAAAATTTGCTTAATAGATTATTGAAATATGATCATGATTTATTGATGCTAGCCACATGGGACAACGAGAAAGCAATCTCTTTGACTCGATTCATTAACAAATATAATTGTTTATTTATACTTTTGAACACTGTGGACGCAAAGTTCATCATAAAGGTTATTAGTTGTAGCAGAGTAAACGTATTTTTGCGTCTCATTATTAAATTGTTTTTTTTAAAGTTTTAATTTTTTTACCTATCTAATTTTTTTTTCTTTTAGTTCGCAAAAAACAATAATTTTTTGGTTTTAATTTTTTTGAATTTTATAAGATTTTTGACAAGTAAATTATTGATTCAATTTAAATTTAAAATTGAAAAAAATTGGTAAAATTACATTATGTAGAGTTTTAATAATTTTATTAATTCATTTTAAATAATCTTTTAATTTTAAAAAACAATAAGTAATCAAGTTATCAGAAGGAAATTTTATCAAAGTATTATATAGGAAATCAATCAATGATTTTGGGCTTCTTAAATTTCCAGTGCAAGACCGTCAAGTCTATATTTACTATGAAGTTTTGATTATGTTAAATTTTATAGCAACTTTCTTATAAAAAATCACGATTATTTTTTTTCATAATTTTTTATTAAAAAAATTAATTTTATCTTTTCTTAAGCAATAAAAAAACAAAAATAAAACTAAGTGTACAAAGAATAGCTTTCAAGTCAATAGCGGTTCAACATAACAAAAATTATGAAGAGCGCTTGAACATATCAAGTCAAACTAGTTTAGAAAAGAAGCGAAAGAGAAGTCTTTTAATTCAATTTTAATTAGATCAATTGGTTCCACCTTTTGAGCAACTGTCCTAGCTCAATTACACAGGCCTTACGGGTTACAGAACACAAAAAAAAATGATGAATGATAAAGTGTTACATAAAGCTATAACCAAAAAAAAGATTGCTTATGGTTTTAATGGAAAACTTAAAATTGTTAGTAGCCCTTGTCAGGCCAAATTTGGAATAAGTCATCTGAGTTTGGTCTCCATCATCCAAGAATAGACTTCTAGACTTCTTCTCAAGACAAAATGCATACTTAGATAAAAAATAAGCTGATTAGTTTCATTTTAAATTAAAGGTTTGAATTAATAAGAAAGAAAAAATTATTAATTCATTTTGGACCTTTTTGAAATTCTCAACTTCTTGATAATTAAAAAAAGCCAATTTTAGAATTTTTTAATATTTAAATGTCCCGAGCTAAAGCTTTTTTGGAAAAAAAAAAAAAAATTAAATTTGAAGTAAATTTAAAAAAATTAGATTATTTGAAATAAAACAGGGACAGCTTAAGTATTTGAGAGTTTGTTCTTAAATTAGCAAAGTAAAGTTTATGATCAAATTTCAAAATTTTAAACATGCTTAAAATTTATTAAATGCGTAATTGATGCACTGCAGATTTCAAAATTGTTTAGGTTTCAAATGGCATGTTTTTAAATTGTAAAAAAGAGGATAGCCGCCTGTAATCTTGCAAATGATGAAACTACGCATTTTAAATATTTTGAGAATTTTTGAAAATTTGAAATTTGATCATAAATTTTACTTTGCTTGTTGGTATTCTTTCGGTTCAAATGTTAAGTTTACTTCACACTTAATGGTCATGGATTTTCTGAATAAATTCCGAAGCTTTAAGACAAATGAGTTCTAATATGTAATCAAACGCTTGATTTTTTTTCAAGAGCATTTTGATTTGTGAAAAACCAGTAGCATATTAAAATTAAAGTTTTTTGATATTTTAGACTTAAGTATGTTTTAAATTATTTTCAAGAAAATAACACGTCAAATTTCGAGCTTTATATTTTAAGTCACAACAATAAACAAGTTTTTTTTTTCTCTTAATACTCTAATAGTTAATATTTCACCGAGAAGGAAATGCGCATTCAATTAAATTTGTAATTTAATATTTTATTTAAAGTAGTTAAAACGTCACAAAAAACAATAAAGCCTATAAAATCCGACAATTCTGTTATTTTGTTTTTAATTTATTTTATTATTCAGCAAAAATCGAATCAAAAACCCATTAATCCAGCTATTCTATTTTAAATGTCACGTTTTTAAGAGTAAAGTCTTTTGGCCGACAACGACCAGCATTTTTTCGATAAAACGTTAGAAAAATAATCCAACATCTGGCTGTCGTTATTTTCAAAGCTAAATTAATAACGATCATTTTTTTCTCAAATTCAAAAAATAAATATTCTACCTATTTATTGTGTCCATTAAAATTAATTGGCTTTGACTTCTTCTTGTGCCAAAAATACTTTCGTAAACCTTTGCACACAATTGCGCAATTATATCACATCGTGTCCAAATAGTTACATGTAATTATAACTGAGAGAAGGTTTTTTTTTAATTCATAATGGAATTGAGAATTAAACTTTATAAAGAATTCAGAAACAAGATGAACAATGGCTAATAGCGAAATGCTACCAAGTACGCCAGGAACGGCTCACATTGTAACAAATGATGAACCTTAAAATGAGCTAGTTGATAATCAAGTTGAAAGTCCAACAAAAACTCGAGTTAATGGTAGAGGAAGCAAGGGAGGTAGAGGTGGGTGCAGGGAAACCCCTCGTGAAAGTTGATTTTTAATAAATTAAAATTTGTTTTATTAATTTATTAAAATAATTCTTCATTTAAAATTTGTATCAATTATAAAAAATTAAGTTATTAATTTCGTATAAGATTTGAATTCATTTAAAATAATGTTTATCTACATTTGAAAAAATATCATCTTAGATTATTTAAGATATTTAAGTTAAAATTTTCTTTAAAATACAAATTTAAATGCATTTAATTGTTACAAAATTACGGGCATCTTGAAGTTGATGATCAAATCAAAATATATTTTAAATTCAAAGATTTTATTTTTCTATTTTAAAATCAATCTTGATTTAATTTAAATAATTGTAGTTTAACATGCTTTACATGTTATGTAGATTTAGAAAATTAAAAATTTTGAAAAGCATTTTCTCAATCCATTGATAAAATCGATTTTTATACTTTTTTAATTTTATTTGTATTAACTGATTTTTTGTAAAGTTTATTTTGAATTATTTTATTTTAAAAATATTTGTATCTAGACATTGATCAAAATTATCATGTTCATCCTGGTCACATAGTTTCATGTAATTAAATAAGTGTAAAAAACACCCTTTTCGCAATTCTATGCCAAATATTATTATAAGTAATTGTGTGCGAAGGTAAACGGTATATCTTGAAATCATTTTTAATATTTCCAACTTTAATTAACTAGTAGATAAATACCATATATTTGTTATTTTTTAAAATTACTCAAACATTAATATTTGACTATTTTTAAAAAATCAAATTTTTAATTTAATCCGTTTTATATAGAGCCTCAAATCATAAAATTAGTTAGACATGACAACTTTTGTACTAATAACCTCCGTCAGATTATATCAAACTTAATAATTTTTTTTTAAAAACTGGGAAATTTCTTTAAAATTTTTGGGAAAAATTTTGTTTATCAATTCATGTTATCTAAGCTTAAATTTGAAAAATATTAGAAATTAGACTGTATAGTACGTTAATGCAAAAAATATCAATACTTTAATTTAGAAAAAACTATGTTTATATTAAATTTAAATTTTTTATTACAATTATATTACAATTATTGACGATTCCAACATGATTTTGTTTTCTTTTCCATGTTTTTTCTTTTTATTATTATTATTTTTAATTTATTAAAATTGAAAATTAATATATATGTATATAGTATTCATTAATATATATGTATTCAGGGGTAAAACCGTGAATTCTTTTATTTGATCGCTATTTAGTTGTGAGATTTTTTTTTTCGAAAAAAATAAAATATAAAAAGACAATGTTGTTTTTAAATTAAAAAAAAAAACTTTATTTAAAATAAAAGAACGGTTCAAAAGTTATAGTTAAAATAAGAAAAGATGTTTCATTAACGTTTCAACACTTACATTGGGGTATATCCGTGTAGTACATAAATTAAAGCAATTAAAATACAAAAAAGTGAAAGAAAATAAATACATCCTATTTTAAAACAAAATTAATCTTTTTAGAACACTTTTTTGAACAAAATTCCATAGTTAAATCTAAGACTCTTGGTATGCATTTCTCACAAGATCAATTGTTACATTTCTCACAAGAAATCCATTTGTTGAGATTTGTTTTGACTTTTTCAAATACTGTTTTACATTTGTAACAACTTTTTTGTTCGTTCAGTTGAGACTAAAAGCGTTCCAAATTCTTTAGATACTTTTATCATTTGCAGGTCTTTTATACTTTTCATTTATTCGATCTTTAAGTGTTGAATATGGAATGTTAAAGTGCACAGAAGCTTGATGTTTGTTTTATTTTTTAGCTTTAATTTTGACAATGGCTATTTGTAAAGTTTCTTCGCTATTAACTTTTCGGGTTTTCTGGAAGTTAATTCTCGAAAATTTTAAAAAGTTTTTTTTTTAAATATCAATCGGAAAGTTGAATCTATTTATTGCATTAAATGAAATAAACGGTTTAACCTCAATCTCATTTTTTTCTTAAACTTTTTTTATTTTGAAATAATAGAAAATCGGTTAAGTTTTTATATTTTTCAATAAGAAATTCGTAATTAGATCGATCGCGGATCGGCATTTTTTTAGGTAGCGAAGATTAATCGCTTAAATTTAATAGATAATTTTTTTCTGAAGAAAAAATAGTCATTCAAAGAAGAATAATTCACGGTTTTATCCCATTAACGGTTCAATCCTGAATTACCATACTTTTTTTTTGTGATTTTAAAATAAATATGATTTAAAGAAAATAAAGTATTTTTGGTAGAAAAAGAAGTAATATTAAGAAATAAAAGAAATTTAAGCCAAATTAATTCATGTCCCAACAAACTGTGTGTGTATCCACAAGAAAATAAAAAAAAGAGTCAGTCATTCATAATTTTTATTTATGAAAAAAGTAAATCCTAGCTACTGACCTATACGCGACGAATTGACATTTAAAAACAATCAATTCATATACTCGTACATTTGATGGTCAATGTAGCGAGTCTTTTTTCTGTTTAAAAGCCAAATTGAATACCTAGCAATCATTGTCTTGATTATTGTATTCAAGGGTCAGTATTTGCTAAGAGTTTGTTTTGTTCATTAAAATTTCTAAAGCCCAATGCACATACAAAAATATGTGCCTAACCCAATTTTGAATTTTTCTAGTTGAGAAATAGCAATCGATTTTAATTAAGCTGAATTTTGTCGGCCAACGACAATTCGTTTTCGGATTATGATAATAAATGTCCAAGTAGTAGTCATAGGTATTTTTTAATTTTGGCCAAATCGATTTTTCCATTAGCATAAGAGTCTAATCAAACTAGTTTAAGCTCATAATACTTGATTTAGATTATAAGACGATAGATCACGTAGCTACAATTATTCGATAAATTTCCTACAGATGAGACGATTAGCAGTTTATTAAGAGGACAAGTTTGACAGAGCCATGTCGTTAGCCGGTGCTTTGACGAACAATGCAAATGGCCAAAGTTTGCCAAACAGCTTATCGTTTAATGGGCACAATCAGAATAGTCTCGCTACAACTACATCGAGCTCGAAGCAGGTTATTAACAAAACGGCTGTCAAAATACTGCAGCGTCTACTCGACGAAGCAAGCCAAACTGGCGACTTGAACCTTAATGCTCGTAACCTCACCGAATATCCATCCAAGTTGGCTTCAAGCTTTGATCTCAGTGATACGCTAACTACAGGTATGTTCATTTAAAAAATATTTTTATGCTAAAGACTCGGCTCTTTTTATCATCAAAAAGGACAAAAAAGATGAGTTTTTTTTTGAGGGATATTAATTGTGATTTTCTGCTGCTGAAAAAAAATTAAAGATTTCAATTTTTTTTTCAATAAAAAAAATTAAATGATTAAAAAGATCAACTTGGTTTCTTAAAGTCTAGGATTGATTATGTAAATACATCATCGTGCAACATGTATAATTACATCAACTGTCAAAGTCTGCTAATTTCTTCAAATTGCAATACGCTAGAATATATTGAAATTTTAATCTATTTTAGACTTTGACAGTTGATGTAATTATACATGTTGCACGATGATGTATTTACATAATCAATCTTGGACTTAAAGAATTCAAAATGATCTATTTTTTCCTTTTCTCCGTAATTTCACAAAACCAGACTCGATTTTTTTAATCAAAAATGGTATATATGAGGTTTTGTGTGTAAAGTCAATCATCAGAATTTTTTGCTACTGAGATTAAAAAATTATTATAAATTAATTTTTGGTCAACAGAAAAAATTGAATCTAATTTCATGACAATAATACAAGACTTTTGGGAATAAAAATAAACTTGTTTATATTTTATTATATTAATTTAGTCAATTTATTAAGCTATTGAATTAAATTTATCTCTGTACATCTTTATGAATATTTTTTTTCTTGATTAAAGTTTCTCTTGATTAACTGATTTTGAAATTGGCCAAATATTTTGTCTGTGAATTACAAAATGTATCTGCTATTGAAATAACATTGAAAAAGTGCAATATTTCAAATATCCTTTTCGATTTCAATTAAAATATTAATTTTAAGTAAAAATATTTCAAGCTATTCAAATTCAAATTTAAATTCAACCGTTGAAAATTATCATTAAAAATAAAAATGCAAAATTTTCATTTTATCATTGTTAGAATTAATGTAATCATCTATTTTACTTTTTAAAGATAATCATATTTTTTTATTGGTAATAAATTTTAGTTATAATGGGACAACCATATTTTTTGGTTTTAATTTTTTGACAGTTTCTACATTATTTGTAACTGGATCTGTTAAAATAAGAAACGGAGAACGTTCGATTGATCATTCTTTCAAAATATTATCACGGCACTCATTTAGAACTGGAATTATTCCAAGTCTTTTTCTAGAAATAATTTTTTCAAGATAAAAAAAAACGAAATGATTTTACTATTAGTCGTCGTTATCATCTATTTAACTTTTTAATAGTTTAGAATTATATTGATTTATATTTTTATTTTTCAATAAAAATTTTTTTTTACATTTTATAATTACTTTGAAATAGCAGAACTCATTTAAGGGAAACTTTTTGATCCTTGTTATCTTAAAAAGAAAATTAAAAATTAGCTTTCATCCAAAAGAGTTGAGCTAATTTTGAAATTTCGATTTGCCTAAAAAAGGCTACTAATAAATAAATTTTTTATCAAACAAGTTATTAGAATTATGCAGACAAGTCAAAGTTATGACTTGAATTAAATTTTTTTTTAAGTCAAAGTCATGACTTGACTGATTTTTAAACTAAAAAATAAATATGATTTTTTATTTTAATCCAAAAAAAAATTAGTTTTAAAATAAAAAAATTAGTTGACTCGACTAAACTTCACTAAAAAAATGAAAAAAATTTTTAAGACATTGGCTTTGACTTAATAAAAAAAAATTTAACTTAAGACTTGTGACTTAAAATCAATTCTGGAATTATGCAATTTATAACATAAAAATCATTGCTTATGACGTTTGTCATCAAAATATAATTTGAGAAAATTGATCTTATTAAAAGTTGATACTTACTGATTAGAGATAATTAGATTTTTAGCAAATAAAAATTAAACTCGTCCTATTTCACTATAAAGTTTAATTTTAATTTTAGTTTAACTTATAATTAATTTTTTATTTCAAATTGAATAGAATATTTTAAAAATTGCACTTTTTCAATGTGATTTCAGTATTAGATAAATTTTATAATTAAAAGAAAAAAAGTTGAGAAATTTACACAATTATCTACAGATATAAGACAAATACTTCAATAAGATTCAAGGTCGAGTATGACAAACACAAAAAAGGAACCTGGTCAGATAACCGGAGACAAACATATCTGCTAAAGGTGGCTACCAGCTTCGCGAGCCACTGGCTTGCTGCAGATTATTTAATAAAAATAATAATAATTTCTTTAATTATTTTATTTTTCCAACCGTATTTTTTCATTATTTTTTTGCTTTAAAATTTGCCTATCAAGTTAAAATAAGAATATAAAAATAATAACACTATAATAAGTTTGAATGATCTGAATAATTTGCTTCCCAAGAATTTGGATGTAATTACAAATGATTAAAAGCTTTTAAAATTCATCATGAATTTTAAAATCTTTTCATGAATGTTCATTTTTAACTTTGAATAAATACGTTTGTATGTTGTTGTAAACCTTTTTTATGTAGTAAAAGCGTTTGACCTGTGGTCATACTTCCGGTTGTTAAAAACGTTTTTATCAATTAGTTAATTGCTTTCAAAATTCATTGTTAATGATGCATCAGTGATTCAGTGTGAATATTAATTTTAACATTAATATTAAAAAAGCCTGAGCAAATTTTCGAGGACTTATATTAAAAAAAATTCGAATAAAGAAAAAATTCAATGCTTTAAAAATTAATTTTAGTATAGAATATATTGCAGAAAGACTTAAGTTTTAATTAAGTATCAGAAAAATAGTTTTTTTTTTTTTATTTAGTAGCAGAAACAATGATTTTATTATCACGATAAAAATATCAATTTATTTTCCAATTAATTAAATTGAGGGATATCCTCGGGGGGTTGCGTAAAACTGTATTAGAGCATCTCTTCAGTCTAAAGGGGAAATTTTATAAAATAAAAATATTTATAGTTTTAATATTAAATTTCTAAAATAAAATAAAATATTAAAATTTACAATATAAAAGATCTAAACTGAGAGTCATTTAGTAAAATTGATATACAGCCTACAAAAGTAAACATTTAGAATTTAAAACTAACAGCTCAAATGATTTTTAATAATCAAAAAAGCTTACGAAGAATTAGTATCTTATTATTTTCTAATTTTACTTAAAAATTTATTCTAAAAATTTAAAACTTTAAATTGATCAACTAAATATGCAAGGAAACGATTTTAAAAATAAAAATGAATATTTTAATTATAAATAATTTTAGAAGACCAAAGATTAATTGAATTCTTGAATAAATTGAATTTTACAATAGTAAAATATATGAAAATTAAAAATTTAACTAAAGTGGCATGGTTTGATTCAAAAAAAAAAAAACCATCGATAATCAATAAAAAAACAATTTTTTCAAATTTCCAAAAATCGAGTCATTATAGCCACAAAATTTGAAAATAAGCACATACTTTACTAGTGCTGCAGCAATTCTTTATATAAAATTGCTATTTTAATTAAATTTTCTAATCAAAATATTTTTGTAAGCTTAAATGCTTTGATAAGAGTTACTGGAGTCAACAGAACTTCAATACAAAATTCTAAATAGATCATTGATGAATTTCTTTCTGGGTTATTAATTTAAGTTTAAATTAATTCTTAGATTAGAGTTCATCAATGCATTAAAACTTGATAATGGTTAATTAAAACTAATCGTTTTTCCTTTGAGATCAACATAACTAAAAATAAATACAATATCTATTTAAAAAATTTAAAATTTAATGCTTAAAATTTTTTAATTAAAAACCTATCATTTTAAACAAGGTCAGCATTGAAGACAATTTTTAAAAGGATGCATATTTCAATACCCATCATTAACCCATCATTTCAATAATTAAATTGTCATTTTGATTAAATGAAAGATTTTAATTAATTAATAGAGTAATTGTTTACTTTATTTTTAACTTATCTAAAATATACCCGAATCCCTAATCCTGGGCCCTGTTTAAATCTTATACGACGATTTAATTATTAACATGTCGGCTTAATGCTTTTTCTTTTTAAAGTTATATTCAAATTTCTTAATATTTTTACAATTAAACTTTGTTCTCGTTTAAATAAAGATTTGTCCAAAAACCATCTTACGGAGTTTCCCAAAGAACTATGTTTATTCGACTCATTGGAAAAATTGACGCTTTACTCCAATCTAATCCGAACTATACCTGACATTGGAGTCTATCAATTAAAATGTTTAAAATACCTCGACTTAAATTCAAATAATTTAACCTACGTACCGTCTTGTTTGTGTAACTTGTCATCCTTGGAAGTTCTGACCATAAACAACAACAAATTAGTCTCGTTGCCGGAAGAAATCGGTCGACTCGATAAACTAATCCAATTGGTACTTATTTACAGTTTTTTGTTTCTTTTTAAAACTTAAATAATTTTTTTGCCAAAGGATGTTAGTTGTAATGAAATAACCCATTTGCCTGTACAGATTGGTGACATGAGTTCGCTACGAGCACTGAATGTGCGTCGTAACCTTTTGGTTGAGCTTCCCAAAGAAATATCTCATTTAAAATTGGTTAGTTTTGATTGTTCAGCAAATAGATTGAGCAAACTTCCTTTGTGTTTCCGCGAAATGGTCACTCTAATAGATTTAGTTGTTGATCACAATCCTCTCGAGGTTCCGCCTGCACATGTTTGCACAAAAGGCCTACTACACATTATGAAATATCTTCTTAACGAGGCAATAAAAGAAGAAAAAAAACGCGGCATCCTCACCGAATATGAAATTAATTCCCAATTGAACAGCTTTAATTGTAACCTGAGCGCTCATAACCAGCGATTAAGTTGCACTGCAGGACTGGGCCTAATAGTACGAAATAGCTTGAGCAAAAAATTCAGCTCATCCTCAGTTCCGTCTTCGTCCATGTCCACTGTATCCAGCTCATCCACTTCATCCTCATCATCTGTTTCGTCTTCTTCTCTTACATCCCAAATATCAACTCCTGTATTTAATTCAAATCCAAAAAATTTCAAACAATCTCTCATTGATTTATCTCCTAATCAGGCCAACTCATCTTCTCCAACCACAACTCCTACTAACAACAATCAATACTTGGTAGACAACTTTCAGATTCTTAACATCAATCAAGTAGTTTTAATAAAGAATCAAAATAAAAATTAAACTAATATTATTTTCTTCATTTAAGAACATTAGAACTGATTTAGAGACTGGAGATTTTATGGAAGCGCAAATAACATCGTCACCATCATCAACCAAATCATCGTCATCTTCTTGCTCCTCTTCGATGTCCGGAACAGGCTTAATAATGCCAAATAAATCATCAATAAAAACTCATAAAATACCCGACGCTGCCAATTCCAAAATAGTTTCAATACATGAGCTTATATCTCTAAAATCGTCTCAGTACCAACAAAATTTTGTTAAAATAAACCGTAGTGCAATATCAAATCCGGAGAATCAACTAATTGTTGCCAATGATGAAGAAGGAATGGACCATTGTCAACAAGGTAAACACGCAAACGAATTGCCGAAGCAACAAACTTGGACTAACAAGTCAAGCAAAATGAGCATGAATTGTGGATTAAACAAAAGATTAGCAAACAATGATTATGATGTTCTATCTAATTCTAATAATAGTGTAGCTCAAAAAAATATGTAAGATCTTTTTTAAATCCTGTCCATCGCTCTATTTTTAATTATTTAAAAAAATATTTTTAAAGCTTAATAGATTGTCCTAAATATAAAAAAGTAAATGATTGTGCGAAAATGACGAGCAAAGCTTATTTAGTCAATGGTTTTACTGAAGACTCAAGTCATGAAGAAATACCCAATTCCTACATTGTAGAAAGCCAGCACGAAAAGTATTTCCAAACTGAATCAGACGATGACAAATACAAGTCGTATATGTATAGCCAACAGCAGCAACAAATCTGGGTGCCCAGAGAAGACATTCAGAACGATATAGAGAATAGTGAGTCGTTGAATTCGGCCTTTACAATGAGGCGACACTTGCTGCAAATACAGGAAGAGCACAAACAAATTGAAATGCTTAAGAAAACTATAGAACAAAGGCTCAAGATTCAACTACCCAATTGTGTGGATGAGTTAGGTGTAGCGCTTTCAGATGGCGTTGTACTTTGTCATTTGATAAATCAAATATTTCCTAGAGCTGTACAAATTATACACGTTCCCTCTCTAGCCATGGTAGTTGATTAAATTAAAATACAGGGTGATTTTTTGTGTTAGGCACTTTAAAAATTTAATTAAAATCATCTACTTTTTTGGTTTTTAATGACCGATACAAAATATCTAACTTTTTTTAAACTAAAAAGTTTAAGTCTAAGTCAATATTGCAGTTCTTGGTCGTGGCATTTACATAAGATTGAATATTTTGCCGTTCCAAGCAGTTATTGAAGTGGTCACATGAATTTTTATGCGAAAGTAAGGTTTGTCTTTCAATACGTTCTGGCTCATCACTTTTGGCTTGTCTCATTCTTTCTAAATTCTCATTTTTTATAGGCAACTTAATTATATTAAAAAAATCATTATCACTTAAATTTAATCCAGCCGAATAAGTTGAAAAGTTTCTGTTTATGATAAATTTAATTTTTTGCCGTGAGCAAGGAAAATAAAAAGAAATGGTTTAACATGAATTTTTAGCTACATAAATAAACATAAGGAAATTATCTGGAAATATATAAATTTTTCAATTTATATGGAATAATTTTCAATGGGATTAATTTTTCGGGATAAAAAATACGGAATGATTTTACTATTTACCTGACTTGTTTTTAAGACACAAGTCTCAAGTCAAGTCAATGACTTAAATTTTTTTTTTTTTAGTGAAATTTAGTCAAGTCAACTAATTTTCTGATTTTAAAACTAAAAAATAAATATGATTTTTTATTTTAATCCAAAAAAAAATTAGTTTTAAAATAAAAAAATTAGTTGACTCGACTAAACTTCACTAAAAAAATGAAAAAATTTTTAAGACATTGGCTTTGACTTAATAAAAAAAAATTTAAGTCAAAACTTCGACTTAAATTTTTCTGACTTAGACTTAAAACTGAGACTTAAAAACAAGTCTGCTATTTACCAAAAATAAAATTGAGAATAAAATTGACCCTTTAAAAATATTTAAAATCATCAACTTGACTTGTCTTAAACTTGTGACTTAAAAACTACTGTGCAAAATATTTAAGAGGAAAAAAAGTAAATTAACAATCAAGTCTTAATTTATAACTTTTATTTAACATGACCACCTTTTGAGGCAATTACTAAATTGTATCTTTTCCTAGAACTTACAAAATCATATTTAAAAATTTTCTGATCAATGTTTTTTATTTCTCTTTATCAATTTATTATCAAATTGTGCTGAATTTTTGGCAATAGCTGTTTTTACTTTAGACTTAAGATATCCCCATAAAGATTAGTCAAATGGATTTAGATCTGCTGACGTTCGCTCGCAGTCATGCTGGTTCATTTTGAATTTTGTGACAAGGAAAAAAATTAAAACTGAAATTTCCTTGTTTAGTTCTTAAAAATCGTTATCCACACTGTATCAGCTGATACAAATTTTGTATAAACCAAATTAGTTCTCCGCTCTATTTTCAAAAACATTAAAAGTAGGGTTATTGCAGAGATCTGATTTCGGTGATACAAAATTTGTATCATTTGGGAGAAACTAATTGGAAAAATTCAATCTTTTTAGATTTCAACTCGTGTTTTTTCTAATTTTGGAAGGGGTTCAGCTTTAAATCAACAAAAAGAAGTCTCGTGTCATTTTATCCGGAATAACCAGGTTCTGAAAACTGAAAGTTTTCTAATTGATTGAGGATTAGATCTTCTGAAAAAAAAATTTAGACAATTTTTCGAGTTTACTCTTTTATTACTTTGTTCAGCTCGTAAACTTGGTAGAAAATTGACCAAACATTCAGTTATTGAACTTATTTTTCATATACTAAAAATTAGATCTACTGATAACTGGCTGGTTCATAATTTTTGTTCTCTAAGTTCTCCTAACAAAATTCGAATTCTTCAATTCAATTTATATTTGTTTAAACAATCTTTTATTTATTGTATCACATTTTTAGACAAAAAGTTGATATATAATTAAAAAAATTCTATCTAATTACCTGATATGATATTAGGTTTAAAATTAAATATCAATTGAATTTTAAATTACATGTTTTCATTATTTATCAGAGTTGTTTAAAAGTCTCAAGTCCTAAGTCCAAGTCTTAACTTGTTTGTTAAAAAATTATGACTTTGACTTTTTGGAAAAATTTGCTTTTTGGTCCGATAAAATTTCATGAAGCCGCAAGCTTAACTGCTCAGAATAGCAATATTTTCATGAAGGATTTTTAAAAAAGTCAAGAATTTGACTTTAATCAACAACTCAACTTTGTTTGGACTTTTTCGGACTTAAGTCTGTTATTTATTATATTTCCTAAAAGTGTAAAAAAATTAGAGTCTGATAAAAAATCACCTTGTAAATTAAAAGTAATTTTTTTTCAATTTTTTTATTTTTTAGCCTAAATTGTCCTTGGCAAAATGTAGAAAAAATGTAGAAAATTTTATTGATGCCTGTCGCAGAATCGGTCTTCCAGAGGTAATAATTTTTTATTAAGCTCTAAATGGCTAAACTTTTTGAGTGTGTAGTTAAATGTTTTTTATTAAAAAAAAACACAAACTCTTATATTTTATTAAAAAAGAAGGAAATAACTACGTATACGGACCTGATGTCCACATCGTACTCATCTAAGTCTATTAAAAAGCTTGCTAATTTATTGTCTAAACTGCACCGCATGATTAATGTTCAAACGAATCAGCAAAGCCAAGAAAAAATGTCAGACAGTCAAATATTTAGCAGACAGATTAGACCCATAAGATCCATTTCACTTTCGAATATAGATAAATGTTTGAATAGGCGACAAAGCTGCTGTGCCGAACTAAAATGTTCCAAATGCTTTAAGGCTGTTTATTCAAGCAAAATAAATTATGAGCTCATTACTTTTTGTGATTATGTCATAGCTGATTTTTGTTTATTGATGTTTATTCTAAATTTAGTCTTTGTCTATAAATTGGATTCTTTGATCTCGGTCTAAACTTTAGCCAAAATTCTTAGAGGTAGTATTCAGTTTTTAATTTATGTTATTTTTATAGAACGATTTGTGTTGTGCTCATGATTTAATAGAAGCTAAAAATACGTCTAGAGTAGCAAGAACAGTTATTCTATTAGTAGGTTATAACCAATTCTTGCAGCAACAGCAGCAAATACATCAGCAAATTCATCAGGAAAGTCTAATCTACAACCAAAATGGCAGGCCAAACACTATTGGCAATATTATGAATCATTCGAACTCGATTCCATCTCAACACGCTCAGCAACAAACTGCTGTTTAACTCATTCTGAGACTTGAAGCCAACCAAGAACAGTTAAAAATTGTGTACCTAAAAAAATACATAGTCTATTAATTTAGTTAATTTTTTGTGTAACGTTATTTAAAATTAATTTCTCTATAACTGCATTTGTATTTATTTGAAAAGTTGGACTTTTCAGTAGCGATCTAAATTTTTAGCTTAAAAATATATTTTATAATTAAAAATTTTGTTAGTTTCTTATTGATAGAGTATTGTTTAATTGCAAAGAAAATTATTTTTTCTTAAATAAAATTTTATATTATTGATATTTTAAATTTAATTTATTCTTTCAAAAAAACATGAAAATAACAATTTACAAAGAATTAAGTATTTTAATTTAGAAAAAATAATTGCAATCACTAAGAAACTAAAGTGGTCACGGTGGACGGTTATTCTGACGTGTATAATTTTGCCGTCATTAATTTGACACGAATCGACCCTAAATCTTGACGCCTATAATTATGACTTTACTTAAAACTTAACTAGAATATTTTAGACGAAAAATTAATTAGACTAAATATAAACTTGACGAAAAATTATTTTATTAATTGATTAATGAAAAAAAAATTGAAATATATATATACAATTTAATAATCAATAAGTAAATTAGTAATCTATAATTAAAGCTAAATTTCTTAGTTTTGACCTTCGGTTATTGGAGGATTAAGACCTGTTGTATAAACTCTAGCTTTACAGTCATTATGAGAATTACAACGCCAACTATGCTTATTAGTAGATTTAGCGACAAAATCTAACTTATGTTCATAATTTCGATAAATTAGAAGTTCTTTACCACGCTGAGAAAGACAGATGTCAAGTTTATCAAAAGATTTAATTAATTCTTCCATGTTGAAAAAAAAATAGAGAAAAAATAATTAAATTAGCCAAGTCACGTCGAGTGACGTTCAAATTAAAGTCAAGTTTATTTTAGTCAAATTAATACACGTCAAATTTTAACACGTCAAAAAATATTAAAGGCAAAACTAATTAGTCAAAAGTATGACGTCAAATTAATTGACGTCGAAAACATACAAGTTGATTCATTACACAACCAGTGGTCACTTATCGACCAAATGTTTTTCTTTTACAATAAACTTGACAAAATTTGTAGCTAAACTTATTTTATTAGAGTTGTTTTTATATAAAAAAAAAGATGTGAAATGATTTCTTTAGCATTTACTAATACTGCTTCATATAAATTCCCATCTATTTGACTTTGAAGGCCAAAGAAGTGGTAAAAACATTTTCATCAGACTTTGCAACAAATTTTATTTTGCTCTCTTTAAATTTTGATTTTGAATAGGAAAGATTCTGAATACAACAAAGATGTCTTTTTTGAATCAAAATCATAGACTTTCAAAAAAAATAGTACCCTTAAATTTATCAATAATTTCGTTGCTAATAAAAGTGATTATAAAAGTGAACTTTGTAATTTTTTTCAAAAATATTTCAAATAAAAATTACAAAAATAATTTTTAAGAATGTCAATTAGCTCGTCCACAAATTTAATTAAAACAAAAACAAAATAAATACTGTGATGAGGACATCACTGTTGATGTACTCGGTTCGCTGTGCAGTTGCATGCATTCGTCTGAATCAGTAGACGATTTGCATGTTGAGCGCAGACGAGACCGTGCATACACTCGTTCCCTGCACACTGACATGTGCTCGTCTTAATGAATAGGCGAGCCACAAGTTGTATGCATTTTGCGCTTATTACGCTTGCGACATGATAATGTTGCTTGCGCATTATGCGGCTAGCAATTAATGCAATTTGCTAGATTTCATTAAGTATTTTTTAATATGTATTTTTATATACATAATGTGATTTGTATTTCCGCCCAGTGTCCAGACTACGACGACAACCGGACCCGGTTTTCTTTTTAGATTAAATAAATAAATATTAGTGAACCTTAATTATTCTCAGTTGTTCAATTCACTGCATCTGGCGACGAGGAAAATGTCAGCGACATAAGGTCAACTTGAGACCTTCATGGACGCGGCGGGCGACGCAGGCACGCTAGGACCGCATGGCTGGAGGGCTTCAAGCTCTATCTGGAAGCCAACGAGATTGATGGGGCAAGGGCAAAGTCCTTTTCAAGCTCCAGGTGGGCGAGCAGGCGAGGAAAATTTTCCACACGCTCGTGAAGCCGGAGAGCAAGTTTCCGACCTCAACCCCGACGGACACCAAGCATGACATACCCGAAAAGGACACGCTGCCCGAATGCTACGCACTCATGTCTAATTATTTTCGGAGGAAGAGGTCGAAATGGACAGAGTAGTGTGTGTTCCGTCGAGCGACAAAGCGCCAGGACGAGACGGTGGACCAGTGCGTCATGCGCCTTCGGGAACTCACCGCTCACTGCAAGTTCGGCGACGTCAATGACGTAGACCGCGAGATCCTGGGCCACCTGGTGCACACCACGGGTATCCGTCGCTTCGAGAGCAAGTGCTGCGAGGAGGGCGACGACTTGACACTCGTAAAGGCTCTCAATATTGCTCGCAACTGAGAGACCAACAGCGACAGCGTCGATGGCCTGACGAAGCTATCCACGAGAGAGCTCGAAGGGCGCGTACAAGCCCTGTTCTGCACGGACAGCGGCCAACCCACCCGCAACGAGAAGCCCGACAGGAGCGCAGGAGGCAACCAGCGTCAGAGTGCACCATTCTCTGGAGCGAAGGAGAGCCAAGGCTCGTACAAGTGCCTGAACTTCTGAATCTTCAATGGTTCACCGAACGCATTCGTGTGCCTGGCTCCTGGCTTTGGCAGCAACGCTCCCCAGGGCGACAGCAGGTACGGCCAGATCGACGGCGATGTCCAGCATCTGAGCGCACACTCGGCAGGGTATTCGAGTCTGGATGCGCGTGTGAGTGCGCAAGCTCCGCAGTCACAGTCGGAGTACGAGGAGTTTGCCGAATTCCTCCGGTATGAGAATGCCAGCAAGTACACGCTGATGAGCCTGGACGAATACTCGAGCAGCCGAGTAGAGGTCGATCTTGGCGGTTGCAAAATCGAGTTTGTCATCGACACGGGCAGCGCGTTCAACACGATCAGCCAGTACGCCTACAAGAAGCTGGAACGAGCGACGCCCTTGACACCGTTCACGACGCAGTGCTTTAGGTACAAGTCGAGACTGCCTATACCATTCCTGGGTAAGTTCGAAGCGGACTAGCATTCCGTGGGACGTGGGCAAGAGTCGTCGTTGTTGAGGGCGAGGCTGAGAACCTGCTCAGCAAGCGCACTTTTGTCGATCTGGGAGTGGTGAGCATCGCCAGGCCGATCGAATTTCTCAGCTGTTGACGGTCCCCGGAGGCCGAATCCTCCACCATCGAGCAGCACACCGTGGAATGGCTCGTAGCCAGATTCCCTGAACTTTTCAATGGAAAGCTTGGCTGCGCGAAGGACATCAGGATTAAGCTGGATGTCGACCAGAACGTTAGCCCCATGAGACAGCCGCAACGCCCGGTTGCGTTCCACCTGCGCGAGGCAGTAGGAAGAGAGCTGGACAAGCAGGTCGAGCAGGGCATTCTCAAGCCCGTCGACAGCAGCAGCGGACAGACCCCATGGGTCTCAAACCTAGTTGTGGTGCCCAAGGACAAGACGGCGCAAGCCAACTGGTGGAACAAGCGTACGGAGTACACGTTCGGCTCACGTGTGACTCCAAGGCGCTCAACAAAGCGATCCGACGGATACGATTTCCGGGTAAAACGATTGAGGACCTCATCACGCAGGTCAACTACGCCACGGTCTTTCGAAGATAGATCTCATCAACGCATTTCATCAGTTCGCGTTAGACCAGGAGAGTCGGAACTACACGACCATCACAACGCATCGAGGGCTGTATCGTTACAAGCGCCTGCACATGGGCATTTCGTGCGCATCCGAGGTGTTCATGGAGGGCCTTCTCAACATCCTGCTCGGATGGGAAGGTCAGGTGAACATTACCGAAGACATTCTGGCCTACGGGAAGTACCAGGCCGAGCATGACCGGAACCTTATGCGAGTGCTCAGGCGGCTTCAGGAGGCTGGACTCAAGGCTCATTAAAAAATTTAATTAAAATAAAAACAAAATAAATATATAACAAACTAATGTAATTAAAACAAAGGAATTTTTGATTTATTTTAAATTAATTATTAGTTTTAATAAGAAAAATTAAATAAACTTAACATTTTGAAACTAAAGAAAAGAATGGAAAAATGTATTTGACGCATAAAAAAAGAAGATTAAATTATAAAAAAAAAAATTTTAGCGCATAATAATAAAAGTTAAGCAAAGGACTAATTTTAAAATTAAACATAAACAATATTAATTTATTCCAAACTTAATTAATAAATACAAAAAAATATAAGGAAGATATGATATATTAAATTGTTTTAATTTTTATTTTCTTTGAATTTTAAAATTTATCTATTGCTTAAATCACATTGAAAAAGTGCAATGTTTCAAATATTCTTTTCAATCTGAAATAAAAAATTAATTTTAAGTTAATATCACAAGCATATTAATGCTTGAAATTAAACTTTATAGTGAAATAGGACTTTTATTTGCTAAAAATCTAATTAACTCTAATCAGTAATTATCAACTTTTAATAAGATCAATTTCTCAAATTATATTTTGATGACAAACGTCATAAGCAATGATTTTTATGTTATAATTTGCATAATTCTTATAACTTTTTTGATAAAAAAAAATTATCTATCAGTAGCCTTTTTTAAGCAAATGGAAATTTCAAAATTAGCTCAACTCTTTTGGATGTAAGCTAATTTTTCAAAATTGATTTTCTTTTTAAAATAATCTTATCTTTTTTTTTCTCTTACTTAACATCGCCTTCAAGGCTCTCAATGAAATAAATAAATAAAAATAAAACAACTAGAATCAAAAATGAGTTCTGCTTATTCAAAGTAATTATAAAATGTAAAAAAAATTGAAAAAAAGAAAAAAATTTTTATTGAAAAATAAAAATATGAATCAATATAATTCTAAACTATTAAAAAGTAAAATAGATGATAACGAAGAGTAATAGGAAAATCATTTCGTTTTTTTTTATCTTGAAAAAATTATTTCTAGAATAAGACCTTGGAATAATTCCAGTTCTAAATGAGTGTCGTGATAATATTTTGAATGAATGATCAATCGAACGTTCTCCATTTCTTATTTTAACAGATCCAGTTATTTATTTATTTATTTTAAAAAAAAGTTTAGGCAAAGCCTTGGCCGGTTGGAATGGAGGCTTAGTCCTTCCTTTCAGCCACTTGATAAAACTTTTAAAATAATTCTTTTTTTTTTTTTTTAATTAGAATTTTTGATGTATAGTGGATTCGATTGCTGATTGGAAGTAATCGAATGGAGGGATAGATTTTTTTTGATTGATTGGATTGTAGTTGGACAAGTCTTCTTGGATTTGCTGGTGAGTGAGTCGACTTAAAACGAATTTGTTAAATAATTTTGAGAATCTTTTTTCTAGCATTTCGATCTCGAGGTTTTTGTGTATATCGGTTATTCTAGTCCTTATTGGAAAGAATTTAATTGTGCGAAGAATACGATTTTAAAGTTTTTGGCAATCGGGCAGAACCCTTTGAGCGGTGTTTTTGATCGCGACAAACATAAAGTCAAATTGAGACCTGATAAAACTTTTGAAGACAAGCAATGAAAGTGAGATTTTGTTTTTAATTTTTAAACTTTTGATTTTTCTAATTAAATTTGTTTTACTAATAATTTTTTTTGAGATCGAATCGAAGTGTTTTTTGAAGCTTTTGAGTTTCGATAAGATGGCGTAGTGGTTTACTTCATCAAAAGCTTTTTCTAGGTCGAAGAAGACTGCAGCTGTTTTCTCTTGTTTGTTGAAGCCGTGGATGATTGAGTGGGAGAGTCTTAGGAAATGGCCGTGAGTACTCATTTTTTTTCTAAAGCCGGATTGACAAGGAGGAAGAAAATTTTTTGATTCGAGCCAGGATGTTAGTTTGAGTTTGACAATTTTTTAAAGCCATTTGCCATACACGAGATCAGTGAAATCGGACGATACTAGCCAATATTATCAGGAGGTTTGTCCTTTTGGGATCATAATGATCTTGGAAATTTTCCATTTGCTGGGTACATAACCAAACTTGAGCGACGTGTTGAAAAGATTGAAAATACGTAATAAGAATGCATCTGGACAATTTTTAAAAACTTTGTTTCTTATTTGGTCGACACCTGGAGATGCTTTCGAATTGAGCATTTTAAGAGAGCTGAAAAATCCTTCTTTTGAATTTGAAAGAGCATTGGTGACTGGGAGAGGGTTTTCAAGGTTGTCTTGAAATGTAATTTGATGAGGTTCCGGTTGGAAAATGTTGAACAAGCTTTTGCTGAACATATTTGCTATCTCATTAGTATCACTTGTTGTTAAATTATTAAATTTTTTGATTTCGATTGATTGATTTTTTTCATTTGAGATAATGAATTTTCGAATTTTCTTAAAAGTTTCCAATATTTCGATTCGGATTGATTGAATTTTTCGAGTTCTGAATATTCTTCTTTTAGTTTGATTGCTTTGAAGGCTCTTATTTCTTTTTTTTACTTTGCTGCACAGCATGTTATAGACTTTAGTAGTAAACTCGTTTTTTATTTTTTTAACTATTCGTTAAAATTTTCTTTCAGCTTTATCAAATTGACAAGGTGGCTTTGGATGACAATCGGGTTTATGGCTTGGCAGAAGAATGTTTTGTGTAGCGTTGCTTTTTTTAAGGTGTCTACAATGTCTTCGATTATGTTATTCGTTTCGAGTTCTAAATTTTCGATCGAGATTAATTCAATTTCCGGAAATTTTTTGACGATTTCTGATTTAAAAATGTTCCAATTTATTTTATTCGAAGTAAATGTTTTAAGCTTTGGACTCATGTCTAAAAATTCCGTTATTTTAGGTTGGTGTTCGCTAATTGAATTGTCCAGGACTTTATGTGATTTAAAAAATTTTAGTAGTGAATTTGAACAGATTGACAGGTAGAGTACGTTTTTACTTCTTGAGTAAGTAGATCTGTTACAACTTAGAATATGACAGTTTTTCTTGTTTAAGAAATCTTCAATTAGATTTCCACTTAAATTTTCTTTGTAACAAAACCAAATTTTATTTTTTGCATTTAAGTCTCCTATTTAGATAAAGTTGTTTTGTGGTCGGCGATATGGTATAATACTTTTTCGTTGATAGTTTTGTTAGATGGGCTAGATTAGATTGAAAAAATGGCTAGTTTGTAATTGTGGTCAATTGTTAGTTCGCAGCCGATTGCGTTGTCCGGATTGGAGATGTGATTCAATGATATTTCAGATGAGATTAAGTTTTCTCTGACACAAATAGCGGCGCCACGACCCCTTCTATCCAATCTGTCGCTTCTAAAGATAATTAATCCAGGTATTTTGAAAATTTTGTCCGGTTTTAAATAGGTTTCATTAAGACTAATTATATCTATTTTATATATTTTAGTAAGTCGAGTGAGTTCAAGAATTTTTGATTAAGAGTCTACGGAACGAATGTTGAGATGAAGGAAGCGAAGGTTATTATTCATGTTGTGATTGAGAAGATTCAGAACTAACGTCCATAATGTTTTGATGCGCTTCGACTAGATTTGAGTGGTTTAAATAGCTTTTGATGTAGTTGCCAAAGACTGGCCCAAAGAATTGGTTCACAATTTTTAAAATACCGGAGTTGTTTTCGTAGATTGATATTTTTTATTATGGCGATGACAAAAAGAATGATGTTCAACGCTGGGGTTTGTTGATTTGGATGAGATGAGTCGGTTGGTATGGATTGGGACAGACTAGGAGCCGAAGTTGCTGATTCAACTCTGGTAAATTTCTGGTTGTAATTGTCAAGTTTTTTTTTTGCTTCTTCTTCTTTTTTTTTTAAGAAAATTATTGATTGATGGACATTGCTTACTGACTGCCGGGTGATTGCCCCCACAGTTGGCACATTTAAAGAGTGTTGGATCAACGACTCTACAGTTTTTGTGTTCATGTTCACCGTTGCATCTTAGACAAGCTGGTTTGTTGTTTATGTATGGACATGAGTGTATGTTGTGACCAAGCTTTTGGCAATGAAGACATTGAATTAGTTGTTGACCAAATTTCCAGCGAGAGATCCTAACGTATGAGTTTAACCGACATTTTGTTTTCTTCATCTTCGACGTCGAACAGCGAGGCTGGGACATTGTGAAGAGCAATATATAATTTTGGTGATGGGTCAATATCTGTTATTCCATGATGGAAAGCATCGGTTGGCCATGGTTCGTAGATGTAGTTGTTGTCTTCTATTGTTGGGGTTTTGATGATCAATTCATTTTTTTTGTTAACATAAGCATTGAGAATGTTAGCGTTTGGTTTGCAGCGTTTGATTTCACGTTGTAGTTTGAGGAAGCCTTTTTTTTCTTCTGGGAATGAAAGGTTGCTGACAAATTTAGCGATTAACGATTTCGAAGTTTCATCTCTAGGTGGGTGAATTGGTTGAAGCAGAGGGGTATTTTTTGAGTTTATGATACGGTTAGGGTTTGATTGATTAGTTTGGTTCGATGGTTGGTTCGTGACAGCTTGCGAGTAAAGATTTTGATTATTAGAGAGTTGATTCATGTGTTGAAAGAACGCTGATGGGTTTATCAAGATTGGATTGTTGGGTAGATTTTGAGATTGCAGTCCCTGTGGAGGGGGGTCCGCATCGTATGGTAGTGCATTTGCACTCATTTCCAAAGAAGAAGGCAACTAGGATGATGGATTAAATCGTATGGAAGTATTATAATTTATTAGCAAAAATTCAAAATGAGTGGAGTGATAAAACAAAATGTAAAACAGATTTAGTTACAAATAATGTAAAAACTGTCGAAAATTTAAACCAAAAAATATGGTTGTCCCATTATAACTAAATCAGACTTAATTGAAGCTTACAAGTGGAATTAACTCAAGAATTAATCTTATTTTACAAGTAAGACAATTGCTACTACTTATAAGCTGTTGAAAAAAAGGAAATTACAAAAGAAGAGTGTAAAAGTCGGTATGAATATCCCAATTCAATAAAATGGAAAAAAAGCAACAATTGGTCCACTTCAATTTCAGGCTTCAAACATAATTCCAAAAGATTTTTTTTAAGTTTTTTTTTTATTAAATATGTATTTTTTATTAATTTGGTTCTTATTAGAATAGTAATTTCTCTTTTTTGCGCATAAAATAAAATTTTAGGAAAAACTTAAAAATTTGGGGTATTTTATTCAATAACTGGGGTATCACAACTAAATACGCCTAAACCAAAATAAACGGAATTATTCCTGAAAAAATTTTCCCTTTGAAAATTATCCAGTTTCCTTTTATTACCGAAAAAAATAATATCATCCCGTTTTTTTTCCAAAATATAAAATAAGAAATAATTAAGTATATTTTAATTTGTAAAAATAAAAATGAATTCGTAAATAAAAATAAAAATTTTAATTCATTGGGAAAAATTACTACTCCCAATTGTTAGGATTACTTGAATATCTGTCCAAAAAGAAAATGCGACAATACGGTTTCAATCACTTTAAACAATTTGTACAACTCCACATGGATCTATCCTTTACGCGTGATTGATTTTCTTCCGCTAGCTCGTTTTATTTAGATTAAAAATTAATATTTTTAGAGCTCTGGCAATTTTACAAATGAAATAGAGTTATTTCATTCATCCTAATTATTATCGAATTCAACTTCCTAAGAATCGAGATGCTTACGATGATAAAAATCAAAAAAGAAATCAAAAAATGATTTTAATTAATTATTTATTGATTTTCAAAATTGAAAATAAACAGCTTTTTGGTTGAAAAAAAAAATTATTTCTGTTTCAAAATTTAAGTCTCATTTAAATGGAAATTTAAAAAAAAATCAAAGTATTGACTCGATTATATCAATCACCTTTTAAATATTTTACAACTTTCAACATTAAATTACATATACTTGATGTATTCAGGAATGAATTTTTTAACTTAGCTAAAAAATTTTGTTTTAATAACGAAAATGCCCGAGATAGCTATAGTTGCTATTGCTGTTATTTTTAGTGGATCTCTTGACCATTTCTTCTGTTTTTTTGGTTTCACTAGATCAATTGGTTCAGCGTCCAAATTCTTTATTTCCTTAAAAGTTAAAAAATGTTCAATTAAGTCGCTCAAATTAATTTATTTAAGTACTTTTTTGATATTTTTATATAAGTCGTCGAAACTGTCCATTAAATAGCTGCAATTCCAAAGTGCATTTTTTGTTTCTTTGTAAAATCTTGCACTCAAATATTCATCCTTCAAGTAAAATAAATAGACAACCAGTTATAGTAAAGATTTAAAAGTACTTCATAAAACTCTTTGTTTTCATAACTCTCTCTTATCAAATATCTTATATTTTGGTTAACAAAATCAACATGTCTTGAAATGTTTGAGATTATAGAAACTGCGTCATTACAACTTTTCAAAACAGAATCAAAATTATAAAAATTCTTTTAAATTTTTTACCTAAGAGTTGAATCATATTTGACTGGGATTAAACCCGAAGAAAGCCAATTTTTACGATGGAATTTTTTGGTTTCATACATTATCAGCTGTCTGGCGTAATCATCAAAAACACCGATCTTAATTTCACAAAATTAAAAAGTCACCATTTATTTCATCCAACTATTTACGTTTTTCAAATCTTTTTCATCAAAATTCAGCAGTTTAGAAATGGTAACATCATTTTGCTGAAATTTTTGAATCAAATTAGGCATCTTCAGAGCTCCTAGAAAAATTTCAACTTCATCTTTTGATTTTCTTTAGCAATAAAAATTAATTATCTACTAATTTTATTAGCTTAAATAGTACTGTGGCAAGAAACTGGTTTCATCACTTTCAAAAATATCATTTAATTTATTATTAGCTTTCAGAGTTTCAATTTTTTTAGCACGTAAATAATTTTGAATCAATTCTTTGATCTTTTTTAGAGAAAAAAATGAATTATCAAATACGATGTCCTATTCTATCTACACTTACATCATTGAAACCATAATTTTGAGCAATATCATGAGGATACAAATAGTCAATTGAGCAAATCAATGGATCGGCTCCCAATCTCAGCAATTTGTGAACACATTTATAATTTCCCTTGCAACTGGCATGAGTCAAACTCTTAATTTGAATTTGAAAAAATTAATTATCTAAAAATTTTACTAATTACCGTCCAGTCATTATCGTCTTTTGCATTCAAATCAATGTCATACTTAATTAAACAATCGATCAAAGTTGTGTTTCCTGCACGACAAACATACATCAATGGAGTTTGATAATATCTAATAAAGATTTCTTTTTGAATTTTGTTTCAAAATTTCAAAATTACTTGTCACTTTGATTAATATCAGCGCCTTTGCTGACCAGCAAATCAATTATTTTAGCAAGATTTATCTCACTTGCAGAAGGATCAACACAGCCACATGCACACATTAGTAAATTGTAGCTATCTATCATGGGTTTTGATTTTTTTAAATATGAACATGTTTGTCAATTTTGCTTACCTTCATCAAAATTAACATCAGCACCAAGTTCAACAAAATATTCAGTGAGCTCATAACTTCCGCATGAAACAGCATACATTACCGGTGTCCAATTTGATTTTAGACCACAATTCACATCTAATTCGTACTTATCCATTATTTCTCTAACAAGATTCAGATTTTGGTTCAATATGGCATCTTTTAAATCATCTAATGCAAATTCCGCTTCATCACAATAAAAATTATTGTTAACTTCATAAACTAGACTGGTTGATTCATTCTCATTTTTCGGCTTGTTAAATTCAATTGGTTTTGTATCTTCACTTTTACCAAAATCAAATTGAAAGCCTTCTTCATCATCATATTCATCGTCATCATAGTCAAATTCTTCATCTGGTCGATAGTGAAAACTTTTAGGTTCCATGCCAGCGGGCATCATTTTTAAATATTCTATCATTAAAAAATTTTAAAAATAAGATTTAAAATATTTTTATTATCTGTAGTTTAAATTACAGAATAGTTTTCGTATTTTTTACCAAAATTATTATCAAAAGTTTATTTCAACAAAATCAATATTAATTTAAATGAGAAGGTTCAGAGTTTAATTCCTCGATTTCCTTTTGTAAAAGTAAAGATCTCTCGTCGGATTCATCCTCTTTTCTCAAAAGTCCAACTAATTCAGCATCTGATTCCAATAGAGTTATGTGCCTGGCTGCGTTTAAAAAATATGAGGCCATTTCAAAAGACACTAGTTTTATTTTTACATTTTTATTTCTTTTGTAATAACTTTAAAGAAATATTTTAAATCTTTAATTAACAAAAAAATTAAATACCTGGTTCCTTTTTCCGGTCTCTTTACTACACAGTTGAATTTTCCTCCGTAATCAATGTACAAATCGTCTCCAACAATATCCACTATTTTTCCAATTAAATATTTGTTTTCCAAATCACCCAGCGCTACAAAATTTGATTCCTTGAACATGTGAGCAAAGCTTTTGGCAGCTTTTGGTTCTTCTGCTATATTAGGTGATTGATTGACCACATTCTCGACTTGATTTGAATATTTAGCCGACTGATTCAAGAAACGTAAAATTCCACCTCTAGAGTATTTTATTAAACCCAAATACTTTATCATTTTTGCATTAATTTTTCAAAATAGAAAAAAAAATAGAAATTCAAAAATAATTCTAATGCAACATTTTATTTTGTTGGAAAAATAAATTCACTTTTTATTTGATTTTAATCATTTTTTTCTCTTACAATTAAGCAGGTTTTGATATGTTATTTCAAAATGTTAAAAAATTTAATTTATTTTATTAATTCGGTTGGATTAATTTAATTTTTTGATTTATGGGCATTGTCTAAATAAAAGCCTACGTTAATGTTCAGTTAATAAAGAATAAAATTTTTTTCAAGTCTAAATTTTATTAACCATGTTAACGCATGTAAAATATTTAAAAATGTGTTTTTCATATTATTTTTAGCTATTAACTGTTTCTAAGCGAATCGTTCTGAATTTTTTCACTATCCGAGCATTAAAATTTTTACTCAGTCCATTGTTAATACACATTTTAACTTAGAACTATGTCTGCGTCGACGTCCAAAAAATCCAAAGAAAAGGAACAGCAAGAAATAGTTGCCACTTTTCAAAAATTGAGAGAAGATCAAAAAGTCATTGCGAGCAAATCGGCAGAGCTTCAAATCGAGCAAAAAAGCCATGAGTAATTTGTCTCCATAAATAATGGATAACTTCCTTCACTAAATTTTAATTTCATAGATTAGTTATTGAGACATTGAAAGAAGTCGAAAAGGAAAGGAAATGTTTTCGAATGATCGGTGGTGTTTTGGTTGAGCGCACAGTTGGTGAAGTTTTACCAGCGCTGGAGCAAAACAAAGACCAAATAACAAGATTAATTGATAATTTACAAAGTCAAATAGTGGCCAAAGGAAAAGAGATAAATGATTTCAGAGAAAAACACAATATTCGATTTCAAGGTGAAAATGAAAATTCCCAAAAAACTGCGACGGAACAATCGACTCAAGCAAAATCAAGCGGTGTTCTAGTCGAAAAATCAGCCTGATTATATTTTTTTTGCTCTTTTATAATATGTTTCTTTTAAATTAGCAAGTTATTTTGGATGATTTAAATTTGAACTTCCTGATGCCGATTTTTTAATTATTAGTTTTATTTGAAATTAATAAATTTATCTGAAAAATTAGAAATCAAAAATGCAACGTTATTTTAAGAAAAAAAAATTAAAAAATAATCAATAATAGTCATTGAGAATTTAATGTCACTAAACGTGGTGTTATATTTACTTAAAATTTTATTATATATTCGTAAGATAAATTTAATTTAGATCTTGAAATATTTGACGCAAAAAATTCAATGGATAAAATTAATTAATTTCTATTTGTATTTGGAAACAGTAGATTTTTATTATTTTTCAATATTTGGGTAGTTATTTTTTTACAAGGCTAATTTAAAATTGCTGAAATTTAATACTCTTTTGCATTAAGATTAATAATTATAAATAATTTTGGCTGCATTCCGCTTTTTTTTTTCCATAAAATTGATTAATTTAGAATCAGCTGTGTTGAGAAGATTAGTCACCATCAGTTTTATCTTTATACATTCCAAAAAATAATAAAGCCTATTTTCAATTTGCTTTAGTCAAAATTGTCATGATCGAATAAAAGCAATCGATTCAATTTATTGAATTTTATGGCTTTTTGCAATTTTATTTCATCTAGAACTAATGACAATATTGAATTCCAAGTTTTTTTTTTTTAATTTATTTTGGTTTAATTTGACAAATAAGACTCGAAATCAATTAAATGACGCGAAAAAAAAATTTCAATAAAAAAAATATTTTTATCAAAGAAAATTTATCTTCTTTCAAAGTTATTTTTCTATTTACATTTAAAATCAATACTAATAAGATTTCAAAATTCGGCTGACTTGGCAAAAAGATTAATCGAATTTTGGCTTAGTAAATTTGTTTAGATGATCTTGGTACACGATCTTTTATTTGATTAAAAAAATTATTTTGGAAATTATTTGAGCTTAAAAGTTTTTATTTATAACTAGATCGATTTGTTATGGACATGTGAGAAAGATTTTTACTGTTTAAAAAAAAAACTCTCCTGATATCTTCTCATTAATAATAATTGACTTAACCTAAATCCTAAATCGAAAGAATCTTCTATCTAGATTTTATCTGTAAACAATAATTTAAAAATATTTAATTAGGTTTATCCAATTTTGTCACGAAAATTGCTTGACATAAAATAAAATTTTATGTAATAATACTTCTATTATTTATAATTAAAGTTGTTGATTTGAAAATTAAATTTTACTAAGATATTATCATTTTTTTAGATTTCGATAAAAATAAATAAACAACAATTCAAAATTGATTGCTAAGTAAGCAATTTTTTTTTAAAGTGTTTTGGAAATTCTATTATTTATCCAAATGTTATTTTTTTAATTTCGAATTATCTAAACATGAAATATATACAGGAACTAAAGCTAAATTTTCTGGTAATTGCTTCAAGCAAATTTTAGAATTCTTCTTTTCGAAAATCATGAATCAATTTTATCTCATTTTTTTTAAACAGATATTCATGTTTAAAAAACCACTTAAAACTTAAATTTTTTCATTTCCTTGCGAAGAAATTCAAAGTCTTCAGAAAATTTTTGTCAGACTTTTCCAGGATTTAACTTTCGAAAAATTTGATTCAACTTGTGTTTAGATTTATTTACTCTATTTGATACATTCAAAAATTTAAAAAATCAGTAAGATTTCTTCTCAAATATCATATCGAAAATTAAAATATAAATTTTTTATAATCTTATACAAAAAAAGATAATTAGAATTCAGTCAGATTAATTAAACTTTTTAAATAAAGAACTTTGAACAGTATCAAATAGTTACTGAAAAGCTAATTTCAAATTTTTTATTTTTATTATTGAAACTTTCGAATAATTTTTATTTAATTTTTTATAACGCCTTAAAAAAATTAGCAAAAATAATACTAAGCAATAAATCATCTTAATAATAAAAGGCACTTTTTATGCCCTGACGACTCTAATAATCAAGACATCCAATAATTAAAATTAATTTATTTATTTTAAAAAAATTTAGTGTTTAAAAAATATTTAGGTAACTTATAATATTTAGGTTACCCTAGAATTTGATGATTTTCAAGCTAAAACATTAAAATACAACATTACACTTAAACAAAAATTTTAGGTTAAATTAAATTCTTGAACAAAGAAATATTAATTATCTTTTTTTTCCTGTATCTTTAGAGGGGTAAAAGGTTAGCAAAAAATATCAAAAAGGAAGAAATATATTCTGGGAAAAGACAAAATTAAATTCCAAATATCAAAATCTATTAGTTAGTGACAAAATTTATTTTTAATTTTTTTTTAAGTTGAGTAAAAACTTTGATTTTAGATTTTTTTTAATTTATTGGTTTCTTTTTCTAATAGAAATTGATTGATTTCTACTAAAATTCAATTAATTTTCGATAATTTTTTTTTGAATTACTTATTTTTTTCAAAGTTCTTGTCTCTAATGAAACCTAAATTTCAAATTTTAAAGTCAAAGTCAGACTTTGACTTTTGGTCAATTCTAATTTTAAGCGTTTTCATTTTAAACAATTCACCCGCGTTACTGTCTATTAAAATTTAATTCAGAAAATAGAATATAAATAAAAAAAGCCGATTGCTTTTTAAAGGTTTATATTTCTAGTATCATTTTTAGAAAAGCTGTCAATTGAAGTTACAAACTTTTATTTTTGTGAAATAGTGTATACAAAGAATAGAACAAAATTTTAAATTTTATAACTTTTTCTTAAAAAATGCTTAAAAAACTCCTCAAATCTAATTAAATTAATGCGATATCTATTGCTGCGCCTTGTTGCGTTCACAAAACTGATTTTTTCTTTTGAATTGTATTTCAAAAGACCATTAAAGTCAAAAAAATTAAATTTTCTTTCAGATAAGATTAATTTTTACCAAGAAGCTCCGAGACAATTTTAATTTTCCATCAATTTTTATTCCACCTCATACAGCCGCCAACGACAACGCAAATTTTTTTTTGAAATTTAAATCTTAAAGGTAAAAAAATCGAACTTTGAATCAAATCTGTTAGATAGACATTTTTGGTTTTAAATAAATTGGCATATTAACTCTAAATAGTTTTCTGTGTCACATCAACATTCGAAATTAATTTAGATAGTTTAATGAATTAACTTTAATATGTATAAAAGATATGTATTTTTAATTTGTTTTTTTAATTTGTGTTAATCTTTACAATTAAGTACGTAGTTAAGAAAAAATTAAATATATCGGTAAGAACAAATTTAGTCGCTAGTTGGTATTTGTTTCGAATATTACTCAATAATGATCAATGAAAAATATTTTTTTATTTCTAGGATTTTTTTAAAAATTTCAGATTCATTAGCTGCGAAGTCAAAATTTATCTACCCTCAGATAAATGTTTTTTGAAAAAATTTTAGATCATTAATACAATCTAATCTAAAATAATCATCTATTCATTAGGATTTTAACTAATAAAATTAAACAAATTCTAATGAAAAAAGGCTTTATGAAGAAAATTAAGTCTTTGTTTGCATATTTTGTTATTTATTATTTACTCTTTAAAGTTTATTAACTTAATAAAATTGTTTATCCATTATTAAGTTGTTGAAATCATTCATTAGATTTAACTAATTCGTGGTAAGAATGACAAATGTGTTTAGATTGATATTTAAATTCATTTTTATTCGTAAGGCAATATCATGATTTATAGTATTTTTAACTCAGCCAAGAATTGAAATGATTATGTTTATAATCAACTAAATTTATCTTTTGTTTAAAAAGATAAATTCAAATAAGCTAAACGGAAAAGAAAATAACCAAATATTTGTATAATTTCTAAGTAATGTTAGTTTATCATTTCTTAAAAAGTGTAATGATGTATTACGAATCTTCCAGAGTATTTCGTTCTAATTTAGTAAAAAAATAATTCATGAAGTCAAAAAATTATTTATAAATCATTTCAATCTTTTCTAAAATTTTGAAAATTTTTCCATTTAATTGATTGATATTAATTCAAATTTGATCGATTGTTAATTCCGATAAGGTATTTCCAATAAGAAAAAACAATCTAAAAAAAGTTTTATTTTTATTTAGAGGATTATTTACTAAAATAAAACCGGCAGTAAGTTTGTAGCAGTCCTCAGCTGATATCATGTGATATCAGATTATATCAGCTGACAGGAAAAGATATCATCTTATAGAATTTTTTCACAGCTGTCACAACTGTTTTAAAATGATACATTTTTATATTCTAAAATTTTTGCGAGTTATTTTTTTGTTTATTTGTTCTAGCTTTCTAATTTGACTCTTATTTTTTGTTTTTGTTTTAATTTATAAAAATGAAAAATCGTACCTTTTCTTTTTGAAATCCAATTTAAAATAAAAAAAAAATGTAAAAGGAAATAAAAGGAAGCGTGCCAAAGATTCTTTTGAACCCTTTCCTTTAAATTTATACAATAAAATTGAAGTTTAAATTTTAATACCTATTAATTTATCAGAATAAGACAAATAAGACCAGTCTTTATTATTTTTAATAAATACATTATTGTCAATGAAATTATATTGTTAGACTTTGGTAGAAAGTGATATTTTCTCTCAATTTGGGATTTTGGCATCCTTTGGATTCAAAACTCGACTCCTGATACGATTCTTGTACTTCATGTTCGTGGCTCTGAACTCATTGAAAATCACCTCTTCGCACCGAGCAGCTATCAAATTAACATCACACAAGGCAGCACCATTCTCAATAGTCTCTGTTATTTCAAGAGCCTGGAATTGATTTTGTAGATGTTATTAGTTTTTTTAGCTATTTTAAAAAATATACGAAAATTGACATTTTTACAGTATTTTTAAACTCACCAAGATAATGTTTTAAACAGGCAGCTGTCATTGCCTCAAACAATTTAAACACAAATAAAATTTTACTTTTTTGACTAATTTTTTACCGTAAAAAAGGTGTGAATTTAGGTAAATTTGCGTATTTATTTTATAGAAAAAGGGGTTTTAGAGTTTAATTTAAACAAAATTACATTTTTTATCTGTATGTTGTTAGAATTTTCATTTTTATAATTCAGACAATTTTTTCATAAATAAGAATAGATTATTAATGAAGTTATTTGCTGGTTTGCAAGGTTAAAATTAAAGCATAAATTATTTTCAGAATTTTTCCTCGAGGTATGAATTCAAAATTCATTTTAATTAATTAATTGAGATAAAAACTTTAGACATTCTCAAGAAAATGTAGTTTAAACTTAAAAAATCTTTCCATAAACTTATCAATTAAAATTTATTTTACTAAACTATTTGATGACATAAATAAAATCTTTTAAATAGTTGAAAAATATGTCAACATTTGATAAAATTCCTAATTCACTTGACAAATAGTAATTAGTTAATTTCTACTAATCTGAAAAAATTTCCAACAATCGGATTACTATTTTGACTGAAATATTTTTTTTTATTTTTCAATTTTCTGAACAATTTTTAAATACGTATTTTGGTTTGAAGTAAGTTTTTACTTCTTGTTTTATTTGTCATTGGGAAAAAATGATCATTAAACCAAAATTAATACTCCAATTTCTTTAGTAAACAAGTTATCTAAAAATTTAATCAAGACATGTTTAGTTTAGCTTACTGGGTAATAAGCTCAGATTGTTGAATTTTCCACAAAAATAGATCTAAATAAATATATGCTCCAAAAATTTTTTTTTTTCATTCTATTGAAATTAGAATCTAAGTATTTTGATAAATTTTTAATTTGTTTTTCTGAAGACATTGCTCTAACAATAAAATCTGGCTTGATTTCCTTATCAGCATTAAAATCTTGCATAATCATTATCTAATAATTGATATCTCCACTTCTACTTTAAGGCCCCAAAGGTTTATTAAATAATACCAAATAAAGTGTTTGAAAACAAAATTTATTCAAGTGTATTCTATTTTTTAATGATATTTCTAAGTTTAATTTAAATTTTTTTCCAATTTAGATAATGGACTTGCTTGATCAAATTGATGATTTGACATTTTTTACAATCCTGTGGCCAATTATTTCAATAATTGGTATTCTGGCAAATTTATCAGTCATATTCGTTTTACCAACCAAAAAACAAACGCCTACTGAATATTTTTGCCTAAATTTAGCGCTATCAGATTTATTATTTTTAATTGTGTGTCCTACAATGCTGCTAATAAATCAACATGAACTCATCATTTACGACGATTTGCCTTTAATTTTGTCAAACGTAATTTGCAAATCAAATTTCTTTTTGACTTATGTAATAATTTTTTATGATTTTTTTCTACTCATGGCTTGAATTTGATTATTATTTATAAAAAGTTGATCAGTTTGTATTAGTGAAAATCTTATTTTATATTAATAGAATCGTTTTAAGGTTTAAAATTTGTTCTGTAAATGAAAGAAACTTATAGAGTCCGATTAAATTTCCTAATTGTAGAAAATAAATTTATAACATAGTTTGACGGTTCACTATTTTTTTGTTTTAAGGAATACGAGTGTATACGAGTAAACAAGGTACTTTTGAAATGTAAATGGTCATTAAATGGCCTCATTGCTTTACTTTACGGATTGTTTTAAAATAAATTGAATTAGTATCTTTTCCTTAAGTAAAGTTCATGAGGTAAACTAAAAGAGATAGTAAATTGAAGCTTATAAACAAATTTAAATAATCATCATCACAATTTATTAATTAAAAAAATTCATATATTGAAGATCAAGTTAAGCATTGAATGCTGAATATACCAACATGATGCAGCATTAAATTTTTGTAATTAAAAATTATTTAAAAAAAGTTTTAAATATTCCTTGAATTTGTATAATTTATTTAAAAATTCTGCTGTAGTAAAAAAAAAAACTTAATTTCTAAGCATCAGTTTTGGCAAACGGGATGGCATTTGCATTGGAGATGTCATCTTCAAAGTTCTTTTAAATAAAACTTATTTATTAAACATGTTTTTTTTAAAGATTTTTTTCTTACTGTGAAGTATAGTAAATAAAATAAAATGAGCAGAATTTAACAAAATATTTTGAAATCAAATCTACAAATAAATTTTTTTTGTTGAAAGTATTTATTTATGCCATGAGTACATCTTAAAAATGTTTTTCTTGTTCCATCTTTGCGTCATCATAATGTAAAACAACAATTTTGTGCGCGCTTTTTTTTTTTATAAATTAACTCATTGGAACCTTTTAATTTAAATTTTGATCTCTTTTTAACTTAATCAAAAATATCTCAAAAAAAATTAAAAAGTATTAAATTAGTTGACATAATAATTGCTGAGATTAAAAAAATATTTTTTTTAAATAAGAATAAATAATTATATGCAATTCAATTTTTTAAACGTATTTGGTATATCTGCCATTCCTGCTCGATCAAAGAATCAAAGTCATTTATTTGGTGTATTTATGATTTAATAGTTTAGATAGAATAAAATTTAGAAGATTGAAGTTAAGAGTGATTGAGAAGAACAGAAGAGAAATCTTAGCAGAGGCATTATAAAATTTGCTCTGAAGGTCTCGACAATAATCTAAAAGTTAAATCTAAAACTTTTAAAAGCCTTCAAAGTCATTTATAGAACTTTCAGAAAGCTTACTTTAATGTTTTCATTAATATTGATTATGTCCCAGTACTTCATTCACACATAACAAAATTCACTTGGTTTAAATATTTTATCAAAAATTTTTAATCAAATGTTTTCGTTTTAGCTCAGTGTGTTTATTACATGCTTGACTTTAATGACAATGACTTTTGGTAAGATAAATTAAAATTCTTAAATTTTTTAATTAAAATTACTAACTATTTAACTGTAAAATATAGATCGATTTTATGTAATCGTATTTCCACTTAATTCAATGGCCCACAGAAGTAAAAATAAAGCTATAATTATTAATGTACTCATTTGGATAAGTAAGTGATAATGATATTTTTAAACCTATTAAATTTTATAAAATTGTATTTGTTGATTTATTTTTAGATATCTATGCAAACATAGAACTTTATAAAAGTAATATAGTGAAGACGATAGAATAAAGAATTTATTTTTATAAGATTTAAAAATGTTAAGCTATTTTTCTTTGATTTTGTTAGGGGGTAAAGACCACCATTTTAAGTTAGTATCTCTTTAAATTCTTCGGTTAAAATTTCGGAATAACTACACCTACATTCTACATTTATTTAAATAAAGTCTTAGCAAACGTAGAAAAGTTAGTGTGATACAGTGACATCATTGTCGATATCACTGGAAAGTTGATTAACTTAATCATGAGCGTTTAAGTTAACAAAGAGAAAAAACAGCTTCTCCAATACGTCTTACGAGAAGATCGGATAGACGGGTCAAAGGGTTGTAATGTAAATATTACAGTTAGGTTCTATGAAATTAAGTACAAATTGAAGAAAAATATTTCCTTCTTTTAGTAATTTTATCTTAAACATATTCTATTACAAGCTATTTTAGGTAATTTAAAATTTGATAATTAAATTTCATAAGAACCAAAGACCGTAGCACCACTGTACCTTTATCTAGCTAAATTATCTTCAATTCCAAAGCTAACTTAATAAAGCTACTTTTTTAACACTAGCAGCACCAAAAAAGTCATTTAACTCGTTATAAAAAATTTCAAAGTTATATTATTAATTTTACAATTATTTTTAGCTTTATTATTTTATTTTTTTTTCAAAAAACACACGAAAAAATGCTTAAGGATTTTAGTGTTAATATTTTTCTAATTTTATTTGAATTTCGAGGTTCTTGGATCAAAGAGTTGGTCGGCTAGAATGGAGCCGACCTTGTCTTTTCTTTCAGCCATATAAAGTTTTCATAAAAAAAGTTTTTATGAAAAAATTTTAAACTAATATTGAGCTAAAAATAAATCATTAGGTGCAAACGAGGGTAATCTCTAAACTCTTAAAATGCAACGATATATTTTTTATTCTCTTTTATTTCAATATTATAATTTTTCAAAATCTCGAATAGATATAGGCCTAAAAAAATTTACCTATTTTTACTAAAAAATTTCAAATTTTTGAACCGATTCAATTAGAATTAGAATTAAAAATTTAAAAAAATATTTAAATAGCTTTTAAAATAATTTTTCAATCTTAATTTTTCAATCTTTATCCCTGTCTTTAAATCTAAATTCCAATTTTAAGTTTTGTTTCGCTTTTCATATAATCTTAGTTCTTTAACCCGATTTTTTGGTTTTTTGGTACGGAGATAATTTTACACATTTGATTTTTGAATAATAATTTAAAAGATCAATGATGAATCACAGCTAGCATAGATTTAAAAAAATGAATTGATAAAATAAACCTCAATTAATTCAATTTTTTTTAGTTTCAATCATATTGAGTGTTCCCCAAGGCTTTCTTAGGGTCTTAGCTCGTACAAATGATACAAACATAACATTTTGCTCATCCGCTTTATTTACCAAACAAACAGTAGACTTTTATTTTTTAAAGCTTGACTTTGGTCAACTTGATATACTTTTCATTGTATTGATTTCTTATGTGGTACCTTTAGTCACTATTATTTTTTGCTATCTGATAATGATAATCAAGCTTTATGGAAGAAAGAAAAATGTAAGAGTATAAAACATTTGATTGTTCAATTTGAAATTAAATTTTAATTTTATAGGTTAAGTCGGAGAATAACTTACCGAATAGAGTTAATAAATGCCTTATTATGATTGCATCGGTCACTATTCTTTTTGGTGTCTCCTGGCTGCCAATTCATTCAATTTATTTAACTATTAAATTTTGGAAAGATTTTCCATTTGAAAGCAATTTAATGTTTTTGATAAAGAACATAGCACATACTCTAACTTATCTGAATAGTATGCTCAATCCATTTTTTTATACAATTATGAGTAACAGCTTCAGAATAAAATTCAACTTTAAGATGTCTAGATATTCTACAAGTAACAAATTGAGTAGCAACAACTTTAATCGAAATAGTATGCTAACGAAGCGTTCATCACCGAATTGTTCAATGCGACAAAAGAATACTGGTGCTTACAGGTACAGATGCATGATTCAGCGTTGTTGATCAAAAAATCAACGAATTTTTTTTGTTTTTTTATTGACCGGTTAAAGTTTTAAATTTTGTTTTATTAAATATTAAATTTAAATAAAATTTTTTAAAAAGGTGAGTCAGAGTTTTAAAAATTCAAAATCCTTTGAATCATGTTTTATAGTATACTACAAGCTGAGCTCTTGGTACGAGTTCCTCTATAGTTGCTTCCAAGTGATGAAATACTGCTTCCACTAGTTGGTCTTCCGTCACCTTCTAGTCAATTAGAAAATTTTTTTAAATCTAAATTTAAGCTTTTATTATTAAATTACTCTTATTGCTTTTAAATTGTGTCAATAAAGCCCTAACTTCATTTTCATTTTTAGCATTGATAACGCTGTTTAATGTCTGACTGCTTATCGGCGAGGTCCCGGCTGCATGCATTAATCTGTAAATGTTTCTCTATTTAATTTTAAAATTTGAATATTTATGATGGATTATTGTGAGCAATAATTACAATTATTGTTTCATTTTTTTGATTATTTATCAATGCAATGTGCAGATCATTTCTAAGTTTTTGTTTTTCAGGGTCCATTAACTAAAAATTGAATGTTAATTTTTTCTATTTATCGATATTAACGATTGATTACATGATTGATGACAACTTTTCCTGATACAGAATTATTGTTCAATTCTTTTTCTCTGTGGAAGTATTCTTTAGTGGAGATTTTAGATGCTTTTGGATCTGGCTTGGCATGTTTTTGTTCTGACCAAATTTGAATATATAAGCATTTATTCAGGATAAAATCCAAAAACTTTTAAAAGTAAATTATTTTTGAACAAGATTCTAAAGCTCGATAATTATTACTTGCTCAGTGGCGGTAAATGTAAATTGCTTTGAATATTTAAAATTATTATCTTTTCCACCTTTAATGGAGTTTGTTTTATAAATTGTTTGATCGCCAGGTAATTCGAATTGACAATAAATGTCCTAAACATTTTGATAATAAAATAATTTAATTCTTAACAAAAACTTAATTTTAATAAATACTTCGTATCTTGAACCCAAATTCTTTAGTTCAGCAATATTTATTAAGAAAGTAACAGTTTTATTGACTAATTCGGCCTTTGGGTCATTTATCTGAATTGGATCACTCAATGGCTTACCCTGACCATTGCATGGTACAATTTCAACATTTAGTGAACCTGCTTGCTTGCTTTTCAAACTTATGATTTTGTAGTCATCTTTATTTTTAAGCATGTAAGCAAACGCCTTCGGAAATACCATTGCTGATCCGATCAAATTAGGTGTATCCGGCGATTCGTGGAATGGATCATAGGCCTCGAATAAAAAATCAGATTTTGTGGAAACAGATAAAAATTTTATCTAAAATTACTTTAAATTTGTCCTGATTTATTATTCCATCGTCTTTAAAATCATTGTAAATTTCTATTATATCAGATTTTCTGTCCATAAATTTTTCCTTTGTCCAAATCCATTCTAAGCCTAAAGCGAAATTTTTGACCGAAACAAAAACTTTGAATTTGCCATCATAAGCACCTCTTGCATCAGCCGATACTGGTAAAGCTGTGAATATAACTTTTTTGTCTAAAGCAATTGAAACAGCGTTTGCTTCCTCAATATGTGGAATTAAGTCAATTAATTCAGATTGGCACTGAATTTCTTCTCGTGTCATGTTACTATTTTCTTTGGAAATCAAACCAGAAGCATTTGCTATTTCATCTTGCATTGTCTCAAAAGTAACTTGGGGATCGTTGGAGCTAGCTTTAGATGGATCTACGAAAACATAATATTGAGATGATCCAAACAATAGCCTATCCATGTGCGTTAATTCAGTTGGTGCAACAACAGGTTTACCATTTAACAGTGTCTTAGAGTCATTCAATCGTTCTATAGTAAAAGTTCCTGCAGTATTGGATAAAGACGCATGATGGTCATTAATACAAATTCCTTTGATTAAAATATCAGAATCAGCTGCCAAACCAATTTTTTTAATTCCTTCTCCTTCAATCAAATGAAAAATTGTTCCTGAAAGAGTAGGATCCATGTTGACATTTCGTAAATGAGGAGTAGTTTTAGCTTTTTCATGTTGTTTATTTGAACCAAAATTTCCGGTCTTTTTATTATTAGTTCAATGAAACATGAAGAAAATTATAAAATAGGAAATTACCAAAGCTTTAGCTTCGGCCAATTTCTGCTCATAAGATTTTTGCATTTCTTCCATATTTTTATCGTTTTCTTCCAACTGTTTTCTTAGTGCTTCCTCATCAGCTATTAAAATTATAAATTTTAGAATTTAAAGACTAAAACAAAGTGCCAGTAAAAATAAACCGTCATCATCATCTCCGTCGCCTTTGAGCAAAGAAGGGTCAATATTTCCACCTTCAAGAAGCTTTTTAAGTTTAGCATTCTCTTCTTTCAAGTCACGAATCAATTTTTCTGTAGGATCTTCATTCACTATGGCTTTGGTTTTAATTTGTTTGGCTCTGTCAGCTATTAATAAAGAAAAAAATGGTTTAATTTAAAAAAAAAAATCTTCTAAAAAAAATTCAACAAAAAATTACCATATCTCAGAGTGGAGACAGATTCAGCATAATTTATGTCCGCTGGACTAATAGCGGCAATCTAAACATTAAAAAAAGATTAATTCTAAAGATAGAATTGAACTTTAAAAATGAAAACTTAAAATATTTTAAATTAAGGAAACAAACAGTTTTGTTAAGAAGGTTTAAAAGTAAAAAAAAATAATTTGGAGATTTTTTTAGAAAAATTTAAAATTCAAGAAAAATTAATCCTGATTAATGAAATATTAGTATTCTCATATAAATTCTAAGAAAATTGAAATAGATTAAAAAAAATCATTTTACATAAAATTAAGTAATTAAGTATTAAATTAAGTATTTAGTTAAAAATTAAAGAAAAAAGCTCACCATAATAGTTTTAGAGTTACCACCCAAAGCATTCATCAAAAGTTTGGTCAAAACTGAATCTCTATATGGAACTAACAAAAACATAAAGTTACAAAAAACCAATTTTGTTCTAATTAAGAGTATACCTCTGACATTTTTACCAGCTGAATTGTCTGCCAAAGCACTGATTACATTTCCAAGCGATGTCAATGACAAGTTGATTGCAGCTCCTTCTTTCAATCTATCACCAGTAGCTCCGGTTGCATCAGCTCTCTCGCTGCCAGCCAAATCGACTAGATTTATCAGAGACGATTTGGCCATTTCGGCACCAGCATCATTTTTATATTTTTGAATCAAATTTATTGTCACAATCGTATGGGCTCTGCTGCTTGTTGCATTCATGTTGGTAGCAGCTATTGTTCTATTAGCTGTTCCTTCATCCTTTTAAAGATTTACTCTACTAATCAGTTTTTTAGATAAAATCAATGTTTTACCATTAGTTTTACAATGTCGTCATAGCTGTCAACAAGAACTTTTTTCTGGCCCTGTGCTTTAAATGGAAGAAATTTTATGAATTAATATTTTTTTAAATAGATAATATATTTGTTATTGAATTGATAATATATAATATAATTATCTTCAATTCCAAAGCTAACTTAATAAAGCTACTTTTTTAACACTAGCAGCACCAAAAAAGTCATTTAACTCGTTATAAAAAATTTCAAAGTTATATTATTAATTTTACAATTATTTTTAACTTTATTATTTTATTTTTTTTTCAAAAAACACACGAAAAAATGCTTAAGGATTTTAGTGTTAACATTTTTCTAATTTTATTTGAATTTCGAGGTTCTTGGATCAAAGAGTTGATAAAATATAATATAATTGAATTAAAAGGCAAAATTTTTTTGTTCCTAAATTCAAAAAATAATCAATTACCATAAAAACCATTTTTAGGATCCTGTCTAACTGGCAAACCAGATCTTCGATTAGCACTCGGAGCTAGCAGATCTCGAACAACTTCACTGTAAATCTCAAGCATACTAAAAGTTACCTTAAAAAATACAGAAAAAAACAATTTAGAATCATTTTTTATTTTCCTTATTGAAAATTGCTACTTCAATGTTCTTGCCGGATGCTTTCAGAGGTTCAGATTTTTTGAATATCTCTTCACAAGTAATGGGTACAATTCCCTTATTAGCTCCGTAACCAACAACAGAATAACTTTTCCCCGAACCAGTCTGACCATAAGCGAAAAGTGTGGCATTGTAACCTTCCCAAGCATTGTTTAGAATTCCTTCGCCCAAATCACTGAATACTTTTTTCTAAATAAATCACTTATTTAAGATACAATCAATAAAAATTTTCTTGAGGTTTATCACTTGGTCGGCATAATTAGGCTTCGTTGCAGTCAAATATCCATTAGCATCTTCTTTGTATCCATCATGGCTCCTTGATTGAAAATTTTTTTATATATTTCAGAATTTTTTAAAGCCTTATTTATTTTATTACCAGTATGAAAAGTCGTAGGCATATTTTTTTTCTTCATTTGTATCTGGTTCGCGGATGATTGTTTGATTTCCTGCCATTTCCACGATAAGCTTGGAGTTTGCATTTTTTTCACGACTATTAAATGGCCTTACCCTAACAGCTACTTTAAGATTTTCTTCAGTCATTCCAATATCACTTTTCCTTTTTTTTCCAAGTTAATTACCAATATTTTAATTTAATCCTTTGGGATTTATTTAGTTTTATTTTTTGATTTATTTTGAATTTTTTGTATTTAAACTTTCATATTTTTTAAGCTTAAAAACAAATCTATTCTTTTAAAAGTTTCTAAGGTAACTTGCAAACTATCAGACTAACGCAACAAATTTATTATTTAAAATTTTAATTTTATTTACTTATTAAATTCGAAATTGTTGCGAGATTTTATTTTTTAGGGGTAAATTCAGAAAGATTGACTAAAATATTATTCAGTTTATTTTTTATAATTTGATATATATTATTTTTATGAAGTTTCATCGCAACAGAATTATTTTTTTTTTTTTGTAACTTGGTTACATTTTTCCAATGACGTCATTAGCCAACTTTTTTTCAATCAAACCCCAAAAATAATCTTTGATATTACCACACTCCTTACATGACCCTTGCTGAAATTTTAGTCGGTTTTACATTTAGAAAATTTTTGCTTAACATAATAAAATCACTTTTAATCGATTTTATAAGCTGAAACTTTAGAAATTTCAAAAATTTGATTTTGAGCATGCTTAGACAAGTCAATGTAACTTTAAAAAAAAACACTAGAACAATAATTTATTAAACATTCTTTACGTCAGCTTCAGCTCATAAATAGATGGTAAAATCAGTCAAAACACTACCGATTATTTTCAAAATTTTATTAAAAATTATAAAGTAATATCTTGAAGATATTATATAAAACTTTTGCCAAAAAGAAACGCTGATATTTAGGAAAATGTTTTAAAGGAAAATATAGAAAATTAAATGAGATAAGAAATAAATAGCAACAAATAACAAAAATATTAAATATAAAAATAATTTTAGATTAAAGAAAAAAATATTCATTAAAATGTCAGAAGAAAACTTAAAAGTAGCAGTGAGAGTTAGACCGTTCAATGGTCGTGAAAAAGATGCAAAATCCAAGTTAATAGTTTCCATGACTGGAAATCAAACAATAATAATTGATCCAGAAACAGATGAAGAAAAAAAATATGCCTACGACTTTTCATACTGGTAATAAAATAAATAAGGCTTTAAAAAATTCTGAAATATATAAAAAAATTTTCAATCAAGGAGCCATGATGGATACAAAGAAGATGCTAATGGATATTTGACTGCAACGAAGCCTAATTATGCCGACCAAGTGATAAACCTCAAGAAAATTTTTATTGATTGTATCTTAAATAAGTGATTTATTTAGAAAAAAGTATTCAGTGATTTGGGCGAAGGAATTCTAAACAATGCTTGGGAAGGTTACAATGCCACACTTTTCGCTTATGGTCAGACTGGTTCGGGGAAAAGTTATTCTGTTGTTGGTTACGGAGCTAATAAGGGAATTGTTCCCATTACTTGTGAAGAGATATTCAAAAAATCTGAACCTCTGAAAGCATCCGGCAAGAACATTGAAGTAGCAATTTTCAATAAGGAAAATAAAAAATGATTCTAAATTGTTTTTTTCTGTATTTTTTAAGGTAACTTTTAGTATGCTTGAGATTTACAGTGAAGTTGTTCGAGATCTGCTAGCTCCGAGTGCTAATCGAAGATCTGGTTTGCCAGTTAGACAGGATCCTAAAAATGGTTTTTATGGTAATTGATTTTTTTTTTGAATTTAGGAACAAAAAAATTTTGCCTTTTAATTCAATTATATTATATATTGTCAATTCAATAACAAATATATTGTCTAATTGAAAAAAATATTAATTCATAAAATTTCTTCCATTTAAAGCACAGGGCCAGAAAAAAGTTCTTGTTGACAGCTATGACGACATTGTAAAACTAATGGTAAAACATTGATTTTATCTAAAAAAAACTGATTAGTAGAGTAAATCTTTAAAAGGATGAAGGAACAGCTAATAGAACAATAGCTGCTACCAACATGAATGCAACAAGCAGCAGAGCCCATACGATTGTGACAATAAATTTGATTCAAAAATATAAAAATGATGCTGGTGCCGAAATGGCCAAATCGTCTCTGATAAATCTAGTCGATTTGGCTGGCAGCGAGAGAGCTGATGCAACCGGAGCTACTGGTGATAGATTGAAAGAAGGAGCTGCAATCAACTTGTCATTGACATCGCTTGGAAATGTAATCAGTGCTTTGGCAGACAATTCAGCTGGTAAAAATGTCAGAGGTATACTCTTAATTAGAACAAAATTGGTTTTTTGTAACTTTATGTTTTTGTTAGTTCCATATAGAGATTCAGTTTTGACCAAACTTTTGAAGAATGCTTTGGGTGGTAACTCTAAAACTATTATGGTGAGCTTTTTTCTTTAATTTTTAACTAAATACTTAATTTAATACTTAATTACTTAATTTTATGTTAAATGATTTTTTTAATCTATTTCAATTTTCTTAGAATTTATATGAGAATACTAATATTTCATTAATCAGGATTAATTTTTCTTGAATTTTAAATTTTTCTAAAAAAATCTCCAAATTATTTTTTTTACTTTTAAACCTTCTTAACAAAACTGTTTGTTTCCTTAATTTAAAATATTTTAAGTTTTCATTTTTAAAGTATTCTATCTTTAGAATTAATCTTTTTTTAATGTTTAGATTGCCGCTATTAGTCCAGCGGACATAAATTATGCTGAATCTGTCTCCACTCTGAGATATGGTAATTTTTTATAGAATTTTTTTTAGAAGATTTTTTTTTTAAATTAAACCATTTTTTTCTTTATTAATAGCTGACAGAGCCAAACAAATTAAAACCAAAGCCATAGTGAATGAAGATCCTACAGAAAAATTAATTCGTGACTTGAAAGAAGAGAATGCTAAACTTAAAAAGCTTCTTGAAGGTGGAAATATTGACCCTGCTTTGCTCAAAGGCGACGGAGATGATGATGACGGTTTATTTTTACTGGAACTTTGTTTTAATCGTCAAATTCTAAATAATTTAATTTTAATAGCTGATGAGGAAGCACTAAGAAAACAGTTGGAAGAAAACGATAAAAATATGGAAGAAATGCAAAAATCTTATGAGCAGAAATTGGCCGAAGCCAAAGCTTTGGTAATTTCCAATTTTTTTTTTCTTGTCTAATTTCTTTTGAAGGCTGGAAGTTCTGACAGAATCGCAATTTTTGAAAAGGCAAAAAAAACTCCTCACCTCTCCAACATCAATATGGATCCGTCTCTTTGCGGAAGTATTAAAATTTTACTTGAAGGAGATGGTCCTAAAAAAATAGGTCTCTCTGATCAGTGCGAAATATCTCTAAAAGGAATCGGGTACTTTTGTTTGTTAGCATTTTTATTAAATTATAATTAAATTTTCTTAGGATACTGGATGAACATGGTACAATTTCAAAAACTGCAAACAAATTTGTAATTGAGAGACTCAATGATTCCAAAATTCTACGTAATGGTATTTTGTTAAGCTCGCCTTCCGAACTTGCTCATCTAGATAGACTTGGTATTTTAAAGTTAATTTCTTTTTTAAAACCTTTATCAAATCATTTTTATTTTAGTATTTGGTGCATCACAGTATTATTTATTTGTCGATCCGACCAAAGCAAGTTCCAAAGATCCAGTATTCACATTCGAAATGGCACAAGACGAAATCGGAAAAGCTTCCGGATTTATTTCAAAGGACAATAATTCACATTTAACAAAGGGTATTGTTTTGGAACCACTAAAAAACTTGTCGCTAAAATTTTTTTTTCAGATCAATTACAATGCCAAGCTGAATTGATTGATTTGTTGCCTCAAATCGAAGAAGCAAATGCTATATCCATCGCTTTGGACAAAAAAGTTGTTTTCACAGCCATTCCTGTTTCAGCTAGTGCAAGGTTAGTATTAATAATTTTTAAGGTGAGAATTTATAGTAAATAATAACAAATTAAATTGGATAAAAAAAATTTAATTCATGCATAAAAAGAAAAATCTTAATTTAGAATGATGAAAAACGCACAAACTAATATTTTTGAAATGTGAAAATCACATTAATAAATTTTTAAACCAAAATTAAGTCACTAAAAAGTTATATAAAATAATTTTAATTAAATATTCTTTTTTTCAATTATTATTAATATAATGAATTGAGTTTTACAACAATGTTAATGTCTGATTACTGAAGTTCTTAATATTTTTTTTCATTTTTATTTTCATTTTCTAAATTTTTTATTCAAAAAGTATCAAGTTCATAAAAAATTTATTTTTTATTTTTTTTCAATTCTTAACCTTTATTTGTTATATCTTAAATTTTTAATTTATTTATTCCTTAGGGGAGAATATGATGGAAAAGTTAAAGTATTTTAGATTAATTGTTAATTTGATTTTCATAGTCTTTATCTTTGTATTTAAGGCATATGTGTCAGTGAAAAATTTTGCAACTGGTCTAGAATGGCTGTGGAAAAAGGAGAAATTCCTAAACAGAAAAGCAGATATGACTGAACTGTATCTTGATTTTAAAGACGATGGTGTTATCAATCGTGACAAATTCAAGGTATGTGCAGCAAACTTTTTTTTTCACAAAATTTTTGTTAAAATAATTTTTTCACTTTGAAAAACTAAGAGCAAAAACAAACAGGTTCTTTCATTTTTTACATTTTTATGTTTCGGGAAATAGCTTGAAATTATATATAGATAATCATTACTTGTAAACATCTGGCACAATTTTTTATGTCTTTACATACTATTTCATATTAAAAACTAGCTTGAAAGCTTGAAAAAAGCTTACAATTTTTTTAATTTTTTTTTGAATTCTAGCTTTATGATCCATTTTATGAATCACCTGATACTCCTACTCAAATCGGAACAGCTATGATTTTTCCCAAAACTCTACCATACATGCTTCCTAACAAAACCGATGCAAAGATTCTAGATTTGAGAAGTAACGAAGCTGGTAGCGTTCAAATAGAGATATTACCATGCAATGCTTCTGGAAAGCCATTTACAGAGAAAGAATACGAAGAAGCTGGTAGTAATCTGATAGCTGATCCGAAAACTGACTTGTTAAATAAGCCCATTAGTTTTTTGATCAAAATTGGAGCCGCAAATATTGACAATCCAATATACGAAGTAAAAAAATATAAAATTAAAAAATTAAATTAAATTAATTTATTTAAAATTTTCCAAGGATATTTATTGTTCGTTTCAAGTTTACAAAGAGCCAACATTGATTAAGACAAACACAATCAAAGGAACTAATAAGCCTGACTTTAAGTTCAGCCAAAATTTTACATTTATTGCAACTGAAGAAGTAAATTTTTGAAAATAGAAGAATTAAAACTAATTTTTATTTTTAAAGATATTGAATTTTTTATTAAATAAATGTTTTTATATTCAAATATTTGGAGAACAAAAACACCCATCTCCGGAACAATATAATAGCAAAATAACAACAAAAGAATATTTTGAGAGAGAGAAATTAAACTCTCAAAATAACATTATTGGCAAAGTTTCAAATAATGTAAGCTAGAGAGATTAGTTAGTTATTAAAATATTTGTAAAAATAAAACATTTAGATCGATCCAGAATCGGAAAAATTGAGAGATGAATTAAAATTAAGTAAAACTAAAATAATGCGCTTAGAAAAAACAATCGTATGTCTAAAGAATTTTTAATAAAAACAAATGTCTCCTAAAATTTAAAATTCAAATAAAGGGGTCATTTAATATTCAAAATAATTATTTAAAAAAAAAATTGTTTAGGTAAATTTGAACAAAATTTTGGAAATTTCTGGCGGATTACCGATCGGTGCGAATCATTTGCAAAGAATTTTGTATTGTTCTAATGATCAAGAAGCTAGTAAAATTTTCAATGATTACAGCAAGTCAAAAGGTTTAAAATAGCAAAAATAAAATATAAAATTTTATCCAATTTTTTTTTAAGAAAAATTTTCGCAATATAGTGATAATAAAGATGGAGTTGTTGTGAGCATTAATGGTCAAGAATTTGATTTTGGAAATGGAAAAGATGGAAAAACTGCTGTTTGTTCTATATTATAACAAAACTATGATTTAACAAAGTCATATTTTACAGAAAAAACTTATTACTACCATTTGCTTTAACCTGATAACTTAAATAAAATTTTAGAATTATTAATCTGGTTTTTTTCTGATCAAAATCTTAGCACTGGTTTAGGGTATCGGGTAAGCAGAAGATTAGGGTCTTTTTAAATAATTAGTTTTAAATTTAATTTAGTGGTTTATTTCAGACTTGTTTTTAAGTTACAGTTTTAAGTCTAAGTCACAAAAATTTAAGTCAAAGTCATGACTTAAAAATTTTTTTTTTTAGTAAAAGGCTAAGTAAAGCCGGTCAGCTTGACGGTCAAAATTTTGGACCGTTTAAAAAATCGCTAAAAAAAAGCGTGCAGTCAAAAAAACGGTCAACATTGTGGCGGGCGGTCATTAGCCGTTCAGCTTGGCGGCCAGAGTTTTGGACTGCCGCGCTGAAAAAAATAGGTTAAAATATCAAAAAAAATTAAAAAATTAATATAATTAAATATGTTTATTAAATAATAAAAAAAAAACATATTTTAATAAAAAAAAACAAAAAAATACCAACGGCCAACAATCACCCGCTACCAACAACCCCAAACTACAAACAACTTTCTTCCAACAACCACTAACAACAATACTACTACTACTTTACTATTAATAACTACTAGTACTACTACTACTTCTACTTAACTATTATTATAACTACTACTACTACTTTACTTCTATTATAACTACTACTACTAAGTCATGACTTTGACTTTAAAAAAAAAAAAAATTTTAAGTCATTGACTTGACTTAAAAAATCAAATATCAAAAATCAAAAATCTTTGAAATAAATTTCAAAAATCTTTTGGTAAGAGGAAGAAAATTCCTCATCTTGAATTAATGTTAAATTAGCATTGAGTCATTTATTAGTTTCAAAATTAATCAAAATATATTTTTTGGAGAAATAGCTACACAAGACAAGGTATAATTTAACTTGTTGATCTTTGTCCGACCTAAAACACACCAGTCGGCATTATTTAATTGATTATAAAATTTGGAAATAAAAATGTTAATCAATTAACTTTATTTATTCATTGAAAAGCTTAAAAACATTATTTATAATCGTCATGAACAAATTTCTTCGCAATATTCATTATTTAATTATCTATTAAAAAATGAATCGATCAACGTGCTTTTTAATATAGCCCATAAATATTTAATATTTTTATCCACTATAAAAAGTAATTAAATAGATGCATTTAATTAAAAACGATAATTATTGTAAATGAAACTAAAACAAACAATATTTCAACACAATTAATTTGTATTCAAATGATTAAAAAATCAAATATTCAAAGAAAACAGTAAAATATTTTTTTAAATTAAACTAAAAAGAGAGAATAATAAGAAAAAAGTCAATTTTTAGCGTAACTAAAAATTATCATTGAATCTAAAAATTTAATTTTTGATTCATTATTCTTTTTTTAATTAATTTCGCTTAAGTACATTGTTTCATTGACTGTAGAATGTTTATATTCATTTCTTTTTCTGAAGAATTAATGGCTCTGAATTAATCTTTTTTTTTTGCGATTCTAATTTTTTTTTAGCAATAAATTAAAGTAAACTCAAAAAGTCTCAGACTGTTATTTTTATACTAGACTTACTAATTGGTTATCAAATTCAATTTCACCTGAGTCAGTCTAAAATCTAAACTTATTTAAATATAAGATGCAAAATATATTTTAAAGGTTTATTTAAAAAATATTTATTTATAATCTTAACTGTCATGGAATTCCCGTGTTCAATTTTGTGGCCTCATAAATCAAAACGCAACCTTGGAACCATCTATAGTATGTTAAAATATTAATAACTAACGTTTGGACTTAACGTAAAAAATGCAATCAATTTAAACCTAATAAATTTAATATTTTCATTAATTTCTTATCAACATCTTCATTACTAAATCACGCATTTTAAAATTTAGAGATCTTTTTTGTCAGGTTTATTGAAAAACATAAATAAATTAATAACAATAAATGATTAAAAGTGATATTCGATAAATCAATCAAAATTTTTTTTATCCCACCTCTTCAAAGATAGAAGAAAACAAAAATTGCTTATCTTTCGACAAAAACCATCTCATGTTCAATAAGGCATAAAGCAAAACACATACTCTCTTCTAGAAAATGGTACATTAATTTAATTAGTTATTTTTCCTTTTAATAAGTATAATAAAAATTTTGCCTTCTAAAAAGGAAGCTCAATCTATATACACTAGAGCCCGTATACCCGAATTATTAGCGTGTTAGTCATGTAAGCAGAGGATCAAGAATAAAAAAAAACACTGAGAGTGAAAAAATCTTCAAAAAAAGGGGGACCAGTTTCGACTGAATAATAATTGCGGTGTAATGATCAACTCCATGCAGTTGCCTCTGTGTCAGATCGAAGCTTTTACTCAAAAGGTCCTTGAAAAGGAGATAAGCAACTCATAATTGCGAGGAACGGAGTGACGATGCTAATAACCAGACACATTATTTATTTTATTAAAAAAATAATTTAGGAAAAGTTTTTTCCAGGGCAGTTCCGAATGGCAGAGCCTACTTTTCAGCCCACATGGTTGCAATATGATTAAGATATGTATTAATTATATGTGTATAATTATATAAATTGAATATAAAAGATTAAATATAAATTGTTAAATTAAATTTTTGCTAAAAGTTTGGCGTGTTAATGATTGAATCAAAGGGTGTTTTGTACTTTAAATTGTTTCTGGAGGAGTTTTGAAGCAGAAAGTCCTGGATCTCCTGAGCTATTATTTCATGGCTTTGCCTTGTGGTGATAAATTTAGAAAAAAGCTTGTTTGCTCTGTCATCAATCAAGTCGATTCTTAGCTTTATGGATTGTTTTGATACTTGTCTTTAGTTTAGTGGAAAATACTTTATGATTCGCAACACTCGATTTTGCATTTTTTGCATTTCGGCTCTTATGTTCTGAGTGCCTGACTGATGTTTTATAAAACAGAAGTCGAATAATGATCGTATAAGCGACATGTATAAAATTCTGTTGATTTTAAAAGATGATCTCCATTTAAAACTTTTAATTTTCCTGATTAGGTTTATTTTGGAAATTTGTTTTGAATTGATAAATTTCAAATGTTCTTTGTAGTTGATTTTGGGATCTAGTTTAATACCAAGGAATGTTGGATTTGGGTTAAGAGGAATATGTGAGTTCCCAATTTTTATTTTCATTCCATATCTTTTCTCATAATTTTTTCGAAGTCCAGCTTTGGTAAATGTTTTGTAGCAAGTTTTTTTTTCGTCAATTTTAAATCCCCATTTTTTGCAGTACTCAATGATTCTATTCACTGCCTTTTGAAGAATTATTTGAATTTCTTTTTTACTGGTCCTGGATACCCAGATACAGAGGTCATCTGCGAACAAGGCTATTTTTACATCAGGAGGAATACTATTAGCGATATCGCTAAAAAACAGAATAAAAATGGTAGGGGATAGGCAACTTCCTTGAGGGACTCCACATTTAATAGACTTATCTTTTGAAGTCTAGCCATTATAGCTGACTCTGAAAGAGCGGTTTGTGAGAAAGTCTTCAATCCATCGGAGAAATACTCTATGAAGATTGTGTTCTTTTAATTTTGCAATTATACCATTGTGTGATGTTTTATCAAAGGCTTTCTCAAGATCGAAGAAGATAGCTCCTGTTAGTTGATAACCAGACACATGTGTATTGAAAATTCGATATAGCGGGTTGATTTTGCTGGAGGGTATTGCTAACTCTAAGCGATTTGATTGGTTATACAAAAGAAAATATTTTTTTTTGAATTTAAATAAAATTTGACATTCACATTAATAAAATTCGATGTGATATTTTTACTCTTAACTAGATTGCCCAAATAAAAATTAATTTTTGTAAATTCAAAAACTAAGAGTGTTTAATATTTAAGTAACAACTAAAAAATACTTGACCAGACTAAATTTAACAGACTACGTGGGACCTCAATTTTTTCAAGACGAAGAACGCAATAATTGGATACCAGTAAATCCAAAATGTGCATATTGTAAATTGGTTAAAGGCACCTGTACACAAATGCCTTTAAGATTAAACTATGCATTAACCATTCATAAATCCCAAGATCAAACCCTTCAACTTGCTGTTATTGACCTTGGAAAGTCTGAAATGTCTCTTGGTTTAACTTTCGTAGCCTTATCAAGGCTAAAAAATGTAAATGATCTTTTAATAGCACCTTTCCCATAAGATAGATTGACATGGATAAGAAATTGTAAGTTATAACACCCCTCCAGCAGACCCCGGGGCCTTGCTGTATTTCTTTAAATATTAATGTTCCTTTTCCTTTTGAAATTTTAAAAAAAGAAGTTAGAGAAGAGTGAAATAGAGTGAAAACCAGTCGACTAAGAATATAATTTTTAGTCGACTAGTTTTTAGCTAACTAAAATTTAGTTAACTAAAAATAAATAACCTAAAAACTAGTTGACTAAAAATTAGTTAACTTATTTTATAATATGCAGAAAGTGAGATATCTAAGGAATAGTGAGACAAAAAAATATTTAAAAACATTGATTTGACATTATATAATTTTTTTTAATTTTTAGTTAATATCTTGAATTTGATTTTGATAATTAATCTATTGAATTTTAATTAAAAGAAACATTCCTTTATTTAGACAGTTATACATTTTTTTATGAGAAAATTTTTTAAAAGAGGAAAGGTAACAAAACCAGATGTTATTAATTTAAGTCGTTATTTAATGTTATTTATTTATTCTGTTGGTTGCTTTGTTGATTCCATAATTTATAATCAATTAAATTCAAAGGTTTAAAGAATCATTAATTGATAATTTACTCATATTTTAATTTATTTGAGTTTCTGCTACAGAAAAATCATGCTAATTGCTTTAGTTATAACTTTTATTTAGTAAAAATTTTCTAAAAAATAAAATATTTTAATAATTAAACTTTAGTTAATAATTTTAGTTTAGTCGACTAAAAATAAGTCAACTAAAAATTAGTTAACTAAAAACTAGTCGACTAAATTTTAGTTAACTAAACTAAAGAGAAAACTCCCATCACTAATTAAAACAGCAACTAAATTCATAAATGCAAATGGAGAATTAATCTTAAAAACAAAAGATGATTCTAAAATTGACTACTTGAGAAAATTTCCATGTAATTCTGTCAATTTCACAATATCTTTATTTGACTACTGTTTTATAATACTTCAATCAGGTACTCAATATAATTTAAACATAAGGAAGTTTAACATGTCTTTAAGTAATCTGTTTCTATCTCAGTTGAGTTTTTGGCGTTACTTAGTATGTTACAAAAATGTTTCAACGAACGGTGATGTTCTAAAAACTTTTCTTTCGGAAAAATCAAAAGAAACCATAGCCGAACAATTTCAAATTCTTTTATCTAAAGACTTATTTATTTAAAAAATATACAAAACTTAAATTAAATCAAATGATTTTGAGACTTTTTTGTGGAAAATAAAACTAAAATTCAAAAAATTAAAACTACAGATTTGTTCTGAATTTTGTCAGTAAGAACGTGAAGTTTTTAGAACATCACCGTTCGTTGAAACATTTTTGTAACATACTAAGTAACGCCAAAAACTCAACTGAGATAGAAACAGATTACTTAAAGACATGTTAAACTTCCTTATGTTTAAATTATATTGAGTACCTGATTGAAGTATTATAAAACAGTAGTCAAATAAAGATATTGTGAGTGACACATATAAATTCTGTTGATGATAAAAAAATAATCTGCAATTAAAACTTTAAATATTACTGATTAGGTTAATTTTGGAAATTTGTTCTGAATTGATAATTTTCAAAAATTTTGTGTAACTGATAATAAGATCTAATTTAATTCCAAGGAATGTTAGATTTGGGTCAAGAGGAATATGTGAGTTTCCTATCTTTATTTCATTTCAAATATTTTATCATGATTTTTCGAAGAATCCCCATCTTTTGCAGGACTCAATGATTCTATTCACTGTCTTTTGAAGAATTATTAGAATTTCTTTTTAATTGGTATTGAATGCCCAAATAAAAGGTTGGTAGAATTTTTGAGGTTTCTGCTCAATTGTGAATCCTTTGATTTACACTTTTTCCAAGCTATTTGGCTAAGCAACTGAGGAGGGATATTGGCCAAGTTTTTGGCAGTTGAAGCATTTGAAGCATTGAATCGAATTTTCACTGACTTCCTCTAATTTGCGTATGTCCGATTATGGAAAATCGATTTTTTGTAATTTCGCTAAATTTTTCTAGAAGAAAAGTGACTGCTTTGACTATTGATGGCTAGACCTGTTGATTTTTTTGTCATTCCAAGAACATCATCAATATCAAGGGTTTCTTTGAGAATTTTCTTGCACTCTTCAGTTTCAACATTGAATTTAATTTCTGCATTGTGCAATGCAAGGTATTTTTTGTTCTTTTATTTCTGTTTTACCTTAATTGACAGAATTACATGGAAATTTTCTCAAGTAGTCAATTTTAGAATCATCTTTTGTTTTTAAGATTAATTCTCCATTTGCATTTATGAATTTAGTTGCTGTTTTAATTAGTGATGGGAGTTTTCTCTTTAGTTTAGTTAACTAAAATTTAGTCGACTAGTTTTTAGTTAACTAATTTTTAGTTGACTTATTTTTAGTCGACTAAACTAAAATTATTAACTAAAGTTTAATTATTAAAATATTTTATTTTTTAGAAAATTTTTACTAAATAAAAGTTATAACTAAAGCAATTAGCATGATTTTTCTGTAGCAGAAACTCAAATAAATTAAAATATGAGTAAATTATCAATTAATGATTCTTTAAACCTTTGAATTTAATTGATTATAAATTATGGAATCAACAAAGCAACCAACAGAATAAATAAATAACATTAAATAACGACTTAAATTAATAACATCTGGTTTTGTTACCTTTCCTCTTTTAAAAAATTTTCTCATAAAAAAAATGTATAACTGTCTAAATAAAGGAATGTTTCTTTTAATTAAAATTCAATAGATTAATTATCAAAATCAAATTCAAGATATTAACTAAAAATTAAAAAAAATTATATAATGTCAAATCAATGTTTTTAAATATTTTTTTGTCTCACTATTCCTTAGATATCTCACTTTCTGCATATTATAAAATAAGTTAACTAATTTTTAGTCAACTAGTTTTTAGGTTATTTATTTTTAGTTAACTAAATTTTAGTTAGCTAAAAACTAGTCGACTAAATTTTAGTTAACTAAACTAAAGAGAAAACTCCCATCACTAATTAAAACAGCAACTAAATTCATAAATGCAAATGGAGAATTAATCTTAAAAACAAAAGATGATTCTAAAATTGACTACTTGAGAAAATTTCCATGTAATTCTGTCAATTTCACAATATCTTTATTTGACTACTGTTTTATAATACTTCAATCAGGTACTCAATATAATTTAAACATAAGGAAGTTTAACATGTCTTTAAGTAATCTGTTTCTATCTCAGTTGAGTTTTTGGCGTTACTTAGTATGTTACAAAAATGTTTCAACGAACGGTGATGTTCTAAAAACTTTTCTTTCGGAAAAATCAAAAGAAACCATAGCCGAACAATTTCAAATTCTTTTATCTAAAGACTTATTTATTTAAAAAATATACAAAACTTAAATTAAATCAAATGATTTTGAGACTTTTTTGTGGAAAATAAAACTAAAATTCAAAAAATTAAAACTACAGATTTGTTCTGAATTTTGTCAGTAAGAACGTGAAGTTTTTAGAACATCACCGTTCGTTGAAACATTTTTGTAACATACTAAGTAACGCCAAAAACTCAACTGAGATAGAAACAGATTACTTAAAGACATGTTAAACTTCCTTATGTTTAAATTATATTGAGTACCTGATTGAAGTATTATAAAACAGTAGTCAAATAAAGATATTGTGAGTGACACATATAAATTCTGTTGATGATAAAAAAATAATCTGCAATTAAAACTTTAAATATTACTGATTAGGTTAATTTTGGAAATTTGTTCTGAATTGATAATTTTCAAAAATTTTGTGTAACTGATAATAAGATCTAATTTAATTCCAAGGAATGTTAGATTTGGGTCAAGAGGAATATGTGAGTTTCCTATCTTTATTTCATTTCAAATATTTTATCATGATTTTTCGAAGAATCCCCATCTTTTGCAGGACTCAATGATTCTATTCACTGTCTTTTGAAGAATTATTAGAATTTCTTTTTAATTGGTATTGAATGCCCAAATAAAAGGTTGGTAGAATTTTTGAGGTTTCTGCTCAATTGTGAATCCTTTGATTTACACTTTTTCCAAGCTATTTGGCTAAGCAACTGAGGAGGGATATTGGCCAAGTTTTTGGCAGTTGAAGCATTTGAAGAATTTCTTTGAGAATTTTCTTGCACTCTTCAGTTTCAACATTGAATTTAATTTCTGCATTGTGCAATGCAAGGTATTTTTTGTTCTTTTATTTCTGTTTTACCTTAATTGACAGAATTACATGGAAATTTTCTCAAGTAGTCAATTTTAGAATCATCTTTTGTTTTTAAGATTAATTCTCCATTTGCATTTATGAATTTAGTTGCTGTTTTAATTAGTGATGGGAGTTTTCTCTTTAGTTTAGTTAACTAAAATTTAGTCGACTAGTTTTTAGTTAACTAATTTTTAGTTGACTTATTTTTAGTCGACTAAACTAAAATTATTAACTAAAGTTTAATTATTAAAATATTTTATTTTTTAGAAAATTTTTACTAAATAAAAGTTATAACTAAAGCAATTAGCATGATTTTTCTGTAGCAGAAACTCAAATAAATTAAAATATGAGTAAATTATCAATTAATGATTCTTTAAACCTTTGAATTTAATTGATTATAAATTATGGAATCAACAAAGCAACCAACAGAATAAATAAATAACATTAAATAACGACTTAAATTAATAACATCTGGTTTTGTTACCTTTCCTCTTTTAAAAAATTTTCTCATAAAAAAAATGTATAACTGTCTAAATAAAGGAATGTTTCTTTTAATTAAAATTCAATAGATTAATTATCAAAATCAAATTCAAGATATTAACTAAAAATTAAAAAAATTATATAATGTCAAATCAATGTTTTTAAATATTTTTTTGTCTCACTATTCCTTAGATATCTCACTTTCTGCATATTATAAAATAAGTTAACTAATTTTTAGTCAACTAGTTTTTAGGTTATTTATTTTTAGTTAACTAAATTTTAGTTAGCTAAAAACTAGTCGACTAAAAATACTTGTACTTTATAACCGTACTTGTTTTGTAACATACTAAGTAACGCCAAAAACTCAACTGAGATAGAAACAGATTACTTAAAGACATGTTAAACTGCCTTACGTTTAAATTATATTGATAATTTTGGGTCTGAAAGAACTACAACTTTCGCTTTCTGAAAAAAATTCAATAATGAATGAATTTTTTTCCTTTTTGTATTTTTTATTTTTTTTAAAGATGCCTTAAAAAGTCGCCGTAAAAATCAGCTCTACCAAAATTTGAAAGAAATTCAATGAGAACGAAAAAATAGCTTTTTTTTCAATTAATCACCTAAAGCCTAAATAATTCACCTTTAGCTATTTAAAAACAACAATCAAATTCATTATAAATGAAAACACACGAGACGAATTTTCCATGGTAATAAATTTAAAAATAGGCAATTTTTTTAAACTATTTTATTTCCAATACAAAATTCAAAAATGTCCATAAATATAAAATAAGATGGATAAATGAAAGAATTTTATAGTTCCGATTAGCTTGAAAGAGCTTTGAATGATATTCCTACAACTACACATACAATGACACATGAGCAGAGGCATGACAGTCCAAGAAGAATCCATGTAGTTGTAATCGACCAAAATGAAAACAAATAGCAAAGTTTGTCACAATAGGTTCCTGGATCGATTAGACTGTCGTATTGTACTTTATCATATATACTATATACCCAATAATTTCCTTTATTATTTCAAATAATAAAATAAATCAAGATTCTTTATAATTATTTACCTAGTATGAACCAAATAAAAAGAAATAAACTTAGAATTCCGTTAAAACAAGATAGAATTTTGGGTTCTGAATATTGTGTGTCTTTTCGGCTTCTATTTATTAATTAAATTATCAATTTGTTTATTTTTTGAAAATAAATATTTACTTGATACAAGTTATCATGCTTCCTAAAAATTTCAATAAAGCTGAAACAATTCCTCCAACTCCAATTACAATCAACCATAATGGTATTTTAGGTTGAATTGAGCATTTCTCTTGTGAAATGATTCCAATAATCAGCATTGATACAGGAATAATTGAGGATATTACAAGAATGATCGAAAAAAAAACTTAAAAAAATCAAAATTATCTAATTATTTTAATTCAAAGAAATTTTTATTTTACATGATCCTGCAAGAATTTTCAGAGTTCGTATTCCAAGTTCTGCTGGAGATTTTGATTCACTTTTAGCATGCTTAATTTGGCTAATGACATCAAAGTAAGAAGGAGGCTTTTCTTCATTTTCGTCTGTTGAAACTGGATCGTAAACGGGAGCTTCGGTCATTCTGAAACTACAACTGAATTTTTTTTATGGAAATTAATCAAATTCTAATGTATTTGAAAGAAATGAATTCAGGTAAAATGAATTTTAAGAGTTCTAAAAAAAATAATAAACGACCAACATAATATTTCAAATCTCTAAATTTAAACCTCTCTAGGTAAATTCAAAGATTATTATAAGCGAGTTTTGAAATTTTAAGCTCAATTTTTGAGGTATTTTTTTGCTTTAAATCTACCTTTTTAAATAATCATAGAAATAATTTTAATGATTAAATCAACACAACCTAAATTTATTAGGTAATTTCTTTATTTTTTAATTTTTAAAGCAATCTTTTATTTAGACTTTTTAAGTATGCATTTAAACAAACTTATTTTAAATTAAAAATAATTAAAAAAGTCTGAAAAATAAATTTGAGTTCATTTTATTTGTTAAATTTTGACTCGTTTGTAAAGACGCAACTTTTTAAAAAAAATGTCTTGAAAAAATCTGTATAATTTAATAAATTATTGCTTCATATTTTTCAAAAGTTTTTTTTTAAATAAATATTACTGTCAAAATCAAATCAAGTATTCGAAATTGTTTCTTAGCAAGAACAAAATTTTTGTCAATCTAGTGACGAGGTAGATTTTTTGACTGCTCACATGTGACAACTAAAAGCATAAAATTATTTTAATTGATCTTGTTATTTCAACGATGTGACGTTCATTTTCGAGCAAGGAATTAAAATTTTAACTTGATTAAAATTATTTAAATTACAAGTATTAAAGAATTAAACATGTTTCTACTTTTCACTTTAAGAAATTTGTGTAACTTAACTTCAAATCGAAAATGATCAAAAAAAAATTCAATCCAATTTTTAACCTAATGATAAATTTTCTTTAAAAATAACTATAGAAAAAAAATCTGATTTTAATAACTTGAAAACGTAAATAAAATACTTTAAATATGCATAAATGACTTTTTTAGAGATTTAATTACATACATTAATTAAAAAACTAGTCGGAAAAACATCTTGATTGCAAATCAAACAATTTCTACTTCTATAATGTTAATTATCAATTTAGATAGGACTTTTCTTTGCTGCAATTTATTTTTCGTAAATTGTTAGAATTAAAACATAAAATATTTTTGATATATATGGAGAGTTTACTTGAGAATTGGAATTTAAAAAGAAACCTTTAAAAAATAGGTTATTAAAAAGAAATAATTAATCATTTTGAAATTTTCAGAAAAAAATTAAATCAACAATTTTTTCTGCGTAGAAGCAAATTTACTTTTTAAAATATCTATTAATAATTCTTATTGTATTAAGCAAAATAAAATTTTTTTATTTAACTAATTAAAAATCTTTAATAAAAGAAAAACGAATGATTATTTTTTATTCAAAAAAACCGATTCAAAGAGTGATTATTAGCCAAATCTGCCGAGTTATTAAAATAATATGAATCATTTAGGATTTTTTATAAAAATATTATTTAGTGATTTAGATAATCACATGGCGACGAATACGTCATCATATTTTTTTTTGAATTAAATAGAATTTAGAAAATTTATAGAAAAGAAACTAGTCGGGAGAAAAAAAAGACAAAATATTATATGGTTAGTAAAATAATGCATATTTAATCAGTAAACATACTTCAGTAAATTAATTAAAAAGAAATATAAAAAAAAATTTTTTTTTAGTAAATATATTGAATTTTCTCAGCAAAAGTATTTTAATCTGCAGTAAAATATATTCAGTAAAATAATTCAAAAAAAAGTAATAATTTCAAAAAAATAATTAAATGTTCAGTTAAAATATTATTAAATCAAAAAATCCATTTCAGTAAATTAATTAAAAATAAATAGCAAAAATATCTATTTATTAGTAAATTTATTGAATTTTTGTTAACTGACTGGAAATTGATGAGTGCTCTTTTAGCATTTTTCGGACGTCCAGGTCCACGTCTCTGTCCAATCGGGATCTAGCTACCAATGGAATAACGCAATCAGCCAATTTTATCTGTGCAGAAACGGCAAGAATGTGTTTTCATAGATGTTGCTTGACGAAGGCGAGACAGGAACACTTTCCTCTAAGGTAATCATCTTCGACTAGCTGGAGACAATGGAAACTAGCTTCTAAGATGTCTTTAGAAAACGCATCAAAATCCCTATACTGGAAATCTTTATGTGCAGCGAACCATTGGTTGATGATCGCCTTCGTTATATTTGGATTCGAAGTCGTAACTGAGTTGTCTTGGATTAGAACTTCCGCCATGATAGTATTCTTAAATGCAAATAAAAGGGTAAATTCTCACTGACTTTCTTACTCTTTTATATGCATCTTCAGTGGCAAGAAACGAAAACTTTAACAATTATTTTATGTGTTATTGTTGAATTTGTCTATTAAATGTTAAAAAATCAAATAGATGATAAAATTGACAAGCACTACGTCAATTTACTGCATTAGTTAAATTAATTTACTGTTTTATTTTTACTGATTTTATTAATTAATTTGCAGAATAAATTGATGTTTTTATTAGCTAGAAAATAATTTTGCTGACAAAAAAACAAATTGCTGAAGACAATTTTCTGAATAAAATTTAATGATGGGATAATCAGTTTTACTGAATAAAATATTATATTTACTGATTTATTCTATTATTTTTACTGAAGCGATAATCATTTGCCGAAAAAAAATGTTATTTGTAGATCTTTTGAACATTTTTTAGTAAATAGAGTTTGGATATTCTTTTTATTAAATAAATAAAAAATTGAAATAGTTTGAGATTAAAACAATATTTTAGTATAATCATTAAAAGGAGATCATCGGCATACATTTAAATATCTATTTTGATTCCATCTATAAACGATTACATCAATGTCCATTATTTCATTAATTAGATCTTCTACCTACATCGAAAAAAGTTTTGGTGACATTGGACCGCCTCGTTTAATTCCTACAGTAGTTTTTAAGAATGAATAAATTTTATTCTTGTTTTGGACGATTGCAATTGATTCGCCATGATAAGTTCTCAGCGCTCTCCAAATTTAAGGATAAGTTTTTCAGTCTTTTAAGCATTATTTCTCTATTTACTTATTCGAAAGCTTTACCGTCGTTTGTTGAGCAGATAAAAAGTTTCTCTTTCTTCATTTTAAAATGTTCAATGGTTTCTGTCAGTGTAATGATACCGTATTCTGAGTTTTTAGATTTAAAGCCAAATAGAGTTTGAGGATCTGGGTGTGTTTCTCTAAGTCAGTAAAGAAAGTATTTTCGAAAACATAGGCTATCATATCGGATTAAGGTGCACTCATGCTATACTGATTCTAGGAAAATCGCGTTACAGCAAAAGAAATTTAAGTCCCAATTTTCTAGAATTTATTATTTTTTTAGGGTGGAAATCCGAAGATATATTTTAAATTCTCAAAGTTTGTTTATTATATTTAACTTGAAATAAAAATTTTATTGACTTGCTGAAACTAACAAAAATTAATCAAAGAGAGACCCTTCGAAATCGTGTGTATTAAAATTATGAAAAAATGCGTGCATTTGGCAAAAAATCCATTGTCCACCATAAATGGAAACTATTACTCCGAAAACAGGCGGCAAACGCCGGCTTAAGTATGATAAAAAGCGTTAAATATGATAAATATGATAAAAAGGTCGAGTTCGAGCAAAAACTTTCAGTTTGGGTTGCGGTGTCTGCTAAAGAAAATTCATAACTATATATCGTTGAAAGAGGCGATTCATTTAATCAGATTGTTTACCAATATCAATGTCTGAGCAGAAGATTGCTTCCCTTCATCAAAAAGTATCATTTAGACAAAAATTATATATTCTGGTCCGACTTAGTAAACTCTCATTACGCAGAAGCGTCATTTGGCTTTTATGATCAAAAATTCAACCAAGATAGATGTCGGCAAGATAGATAACCCTGCAAATTTGCCTGAAGCAGGACCTATTAAAGAATTTTGGTCAATATTGAAAGGAAAAGTCTACGAGGATGGATGGTAACGAAAAAAACTTGGTCAATTGAGGCTCAGGATATTAAAATGTCTGCTTGAAACAATCAATGCAATACAGGCCTTAATAAAAGATATCAGTCGGAACGGATCGATCGACATAATTCGAAGAAATGATTTAATAGAAAAAAAGTTAAAAATTTAAATTCTCCTTTTAAAGCTTTAAATTCTCTTTTCTAGTCTTCATCTTTAAAAAGGAAGGAGCTATGACTTTTTCGAAAAGGACTTAAAATTATTGATGAAATCGAATTCTACTCCTAAAAACAACTTAATAACTTTATTGAAATAAAAATAATAGTGTTTAAAAGCAGTTATTGACAACATCTGCTAATAACTAAACCAAAAACAAAATAGATAATTATGCTTATAGAAAAAATGAATAACAAGCCGACCAATATCCAAAAAAAAATCAACGACCAAAATGCAAAATTGTAGCAAATTATGTGACAATAATTTTGTAAATTTTCATTGGTATGTTGTATTGTAGGATACTTGGAAAAAACCCAGACATTTCCTTTTTAAAGCAATTAGACATGTAAAAAAGCAAAAGAAAAAATTACCAATAACAAACCAAACAGACATAAAAAGGCAAAGCACAAAAAACAAACAAGAGTATATACAAGGCTCTTTGACCACAACATTGCTTCGTTTTCTTAAGATTTAATTTTTAAAAACAATTTTTTTTGAGATTTTTAGAAAAATTTTACTTAAGAAAAATATAAAGACTGGTTAAAACTCGTGAAATTCCTGTGATTAAACCGATGATGCCCATAACAATTAGCCACAATGGTATTCTGTATTCTATGGGACATTCATCTCTTTGATAAAACCCTTTAAAATAAAAAATGTTCCAAAATTTTTGAATTCACAATTCTAGAATACCTATTGCAATCATTGCGATCGGAATGCATGTCAATATGATGAACGAAATTGTAAAGCCAACTAAGCGAAAAATTCTTAAATATTACTTACATAATTCCAATTCTTTAATTTACAGTATTACTTGAATTAAAAGCCAACTGGTATAAATTTTGGAAAAATTTCACTGGATTTTCTGATTCATCTTTAGCTTTTTTGATGGTTTTCAAAATTATGTTTAATGAACGTGGTTCTTTTCAGGATAAATTGTTAAATTAAGTTAGATATTCTAGACTTTAATTTAAGCATTAGTTTGCTGAAGCCAGTGTTAATTTTTTATAAAGCAAATTATTGTAAAATAGGCAGGTAGCCTTAAAGTAAAAATTGAACTAAAAAAAAATCGCATATAAATTATACCTGGAAATTTAGTATCGTTCAATTCGATATTAGTGAGCTTTGGTTCATGATCTTCAAAATTAAAAGAATTACTTCTTGATTCATGTTCCATAGCACGAATTTATTTATCAGCAATTTTCATATATTTCATTCAGCTTTGAATTTATTTAAAATATCTAAAAAATTTTATTTCTAAAGATGAGTAATTTTTATAATTTTTTCCTATTAAATTAGACTATTAATTGAACAAAATTTTAAAATACGCACAGGTGCTGGTTGAATCTAACTTATGCAATTCATATTTTTTAGTAACTTTAAATTACTAAACATAAAAAAAACGAATCTACCAACTTATAAACATGTTGATAGAAATCTGGCATAATTATTTAAACTAATATTTTTATCCTTATATTTTATGGAAATATGTGAAATTGGATTTTTTAAATTTAGTACCAAAAAGTTGGTATAAAATATCCTAAAAAATAATTTATTTATTTTATCACGCCATTTATTTAAAAATGGTTATACAAAATTTTTAGTTGAATTATTAAAATTTATCTTTCAACAATTTTACTCATTTTTTTAAATAACCCAGCCTATTCCATTAAGACTAAATTGTTCTGACTACTTTAATGTATTATATTTGATTGTAGCTACAAATAGATCGATTTCAAAAATTTTAAATATCAAAAATATTTCTATCAAATAAATTTTAAACAGATATTTGAAAATTAAACAAAAATAAAATGGAAAACTCTTGATGTAAATATTTATTCTAAATTGCTAAATGGTAATTTGATATTGATTTAAAAAGAGAATTCCTATAAAAGAAAATTCTCAATTAATTAAAATAAATCTAATCAAAATTTAGCTCTAGTTTTATCATGCAAACAAACAAAAACGTTTTATTCTTGATTTCTTTTCAAAGAATTTTAGATCTTAAACTATAAATTAAAGCCGGATATTGATTTCAGAATGATGAGTGTAAAACAGCCTGTATTAATCATGCTACCGTGTACTATCGCATTATCATGCATACAATAAAATCTAAAATTTGAGTTTTAATATGGCATCTAAAGGTGGTAATTAATGCACGTACCATAACCCAAATTTTAAATCTTAAATGTTTGCAAGATAGTGTAAAGATTTACTGTGACTGGATCTTTAACAATGAAATTTACTGATACAATTTTTTTCGAATCCAATAAAGCCTAGCATAATTCCAAAAAAAAAACAGACTTGAGATAGACTCATTCTTAGCTGTACACTAATTCAACTGATGATATATTAGAAACTCCGTAAGAAATTTATTTTCCAAATTTGTCCATCCACAAATACAAACATTTAAAAAATTACCTTAAAAAAATGAGATATAGGAATTGAGAAATGAATTTTATTAAAATTTTAAATTTTTTCTTGTGCTTAAATGATTGCATTATTTTTCTATTCACATTAAGAGCTTTAATTAAAAAAAATTTAAAAAATAGCATGATAGTTAAATTTAATGATTATTTATCAAAATAATTATTGCCTCAAGTAAAATCTTTTCTTTGAAATTTGACTTTAAAAAAAAATTGAAAAGATTGTCTCGAAAAAATGTCCTAGCAAAATTTAGATTTTATCATTTAAAAAGCTTTTTCTTTTTATTTATTTTGGGGCCTGATTTGTTTTCATCCTCTAGAACTTTTTCGATTTCATCGCGTTTTTTTTCCTTAGATACAAAATTACCTAATTTTAATGCTTTATTAATTAAAATTACTCTCGATAAAGTTTCTGATTCATTAGGTCTTTCATCAGTGTTCAAAGGCATTTTTTTCGAATCACTTGACTCTAAATCATTAGATAAATCGACAGACTGTGAATCAAAATTCAACCCCAAATACTTTTCAACACAACTCTGATAAACTTTCTGATGCAAACTAGTACTGAGACATTGAACGGGGTCCTCAATAAGATCAGCGATCTTCGTTTAAAAGTTTTATACCTAAAAAAGTATTTATATTTTTTGTTCATTTAAAATACTTGTGGCTTTGACTTGAGAGCATTTTCAAATTTACTGATTTCAAATGGTTCTGTTTCAAGATATTCTAAAATTAAATGTAATTTAAAAAAAAAAAATTTATATTAAAATTACTCCTAGTTAATTCAATTCCTTGAGATTTGTAATCGTCAAGTTCTTTATCTTTTGCCTGAATTATTTTTATCAATTCCAGCTCTCGTTGTTGATATTCGGCACAGTTAAATAAAATTGGAACCACAAAATGATGCTTTAAGTGTGAATTTTTCATTTTATTTAATTTGAATTCCCAATTGAATTTAATTCCAGATAATTTTGATTGCATTTTAATAAGCAAAATTTCTGAATGAACTGAAATCGAATACTGACTCTTATCATTTTTTTCAATCAGACAAGTTTCCAAATGCTGTAAAATTTTTCTAACAGGTGCTTCTAACGACGGATTCAAATCCTGAAATTCAATTTTAGTAAAGCTTTTTTTTAAATATAATTTTAACCCGAAATTAAAATATTAAATATTAATAATGACAAAATTTAATCTCAATATTTAGAAATCTTAAAAAATTTATGTGGTTTTATTTAATTAAGATTAAAATATTTCGTCTCATAGCTTTTTTCAGTGAAACCTTAGTACAATTTAAAAAATAACTTAGAAGAAATTGTTATTTTCAAATTTACAATTTAAACTAACAATGTTCAAAAAAAATTTAAAGTCATGTTTTTCAATTTAAATTAGGCCTAAATTACTTAAACCTTAAAATGCTTAGTTTATGAAGTGCTCCTTTTTTAATTATTTTTCAATGAAAATTTGTTTCAATAAACAGATAAAATCGAAAGAAAAAATATGATTACTCTGACTGAACAAAGCAACTTTAAAAAGAACGTAATAAGAGAAAAAGAAATGAATATTGCATAACATTTTCAAGTTCTAATTAAAAAAGAAACTAAAAATATTTTCATAATACTTGCATCTTTTTTGCATCTATCTAAAAATTTAAATAAGAAGATGGTAAGAATGCATTTAAGAGTTTACCAGAATAAAATTTTTTGTTCATAAGCGAAGAGACTTATTATGTTCCGTCAAGCTATTCAGGTAAAAGAAATCAACTAATGAAGATTGAATTTTGTAATATAATTTAATAAAGTTGAATGATTGAAGAAATTGAAGAAGGCTTTCAAATATTTTTCATCATTTATTTAATTATGTTTTTTAGTAATGTCATAGTTTTATTAAATTAAAGTTTTCGATTCGTATTACAATTATTTTAAAATATATCAGTAGAATAACTAAAATATTTTCGAATCAAGTATTTTGTTGTGATAAATAAAAAAATTTTATTCAAAATAAAAATTTGAATAAACAAAAATTTTTTTTTAAATAACGCAATGAGAAATATTCATGAAAAGTACCAGTTTGATCAAAACTAAAACAAATTAATTACAAAAAAAAGCATATGAAAAAGTGGAAAAATAAAATATATCCAAAAAATGCGACTTCAATGTGCATCAGGCCATTTATGACCTTTTTATTAAGAGACCGTAAACATTTGAATGTTCATTGATTGATTAAACGTTTATTTAAATCAGTTTTCATAATTTGTTGCTAGTCTTAAAACAGTATTCAAATTAGGAAATTGAAAATAAGCGTAGAATGAAACGATAAAAAATGTATCTAAAATTCTGAGGATTAATTGTAACATTAGATAGATGTTAAATGATGCATGAGGAAATTTTTTTTTAATTTATTTTTTTATCTGTACCGATCTGAAGCTCCTTCAGAATTAAAAAAAATTTAAAGAAATACAATAAAATAGAGTTAAACAAGATGAAATAAAATAACAAATCAAAAAAAAAAAATAAAAAGAAAAAGAAAATAGGAATAAAAAAGTCTTAATAAAAAAAATTAAATAAAAACGATATTTTGAAATAGTTATGGGCAAATTAACCTATTTGGTCTATTTATTTGATTAAAATCCTTACAATAGCAATAAATAACTTAATACTTTAGTTTAAGCTCGCTTATTCATAATTTCAAATCATTTTTATTCAGAAAAAATCTAATAAAGCAAAAAAAAGGTTGAAAATTCAAGTAACTCAGTCTGATTCATAAAAATTTCAATAAATTTTTTAAAGAAGAAGATAAATGGATACGATAGTTTCTTCACAAAAAATAAATAGCAGAAGATCGAAAATTGAAGCTTATTATCAAATTTTAATGATCATGATAAAAATTATTACAAATTATAACATAAGAATTTTAATTAAATTTTTCAATTTAATGCAGGCATTTTTTCACGTTAAGAAAGTCATGTTTAGCAATAACCAAGTGTTGTGCATTGTTCCGAATAGAAAAAATTTTGCACTGATTTTCCGGTATAAATAAATGTTGAAAAAACAATGAAAAGTTAACATTAAATTTTATAATTAAATGCACTCAACGGAAACTTTTCAAAGAATAAACAAATATTATTATAAAATAGGCTTTTTTTAATAATATTTTTGGTGATGATTATATGATTTTTATGATTTAACTTCATTTTGTCCTGTAAATTTGTAAATTTTCAGCTTTTAAATTAATCAAAAATTCCAAAATTCCTTATTAGTGTGAAATGTATTTGGTTTCATGTATTTTATTGGAAAATTTTCAAAATATTTTAGAGAGGTATTTTTCGTTGATCTTAAAAATTTTTTGTGATCAAAATTTTATCTGATTCTTAAAATAATGATCACCAATTTGGTAATCATATCAAAATGTTCACCAAACCGACATGATACCATTGATCACATAATTGATATGACTATTTTTTTTTGAAAAGTATAACATTTTTAACAAACTTTATCACATTTGATTATTCCTCTAAAAAATAAAAAATAAAAGACAAAAGAATTTGAAAATATTTTAGATGAAGTTTGCAAATGTAAAAAATTTTGTAGCTTAATGATACGCTTATGACAAATTAAAAGGTGTTTACTTGAATTTAGCTTATTAAAAGAATTTTAATTTCAAACAATTATATGATAGATAATTTTCTGAGCTGAATTTCAGAATCAGTAATAAGCAGGCTTTTTGCTGATTAATTTTTTTTTGACTAAGATGTATCCTTAAGAAAAATTTACATCACGTTTTCATCCCTGCATTCGATTCTCACTAACTAAAATAGTAGATGAAATCTAATTTATTTTTCACAATAAAAGTTTTAATTAAATTTTATTCAAAAGACAGCATGATAGTTAAATTTAATGATTCTTTTGAAAGCATTCTTTGCATTTTTAGATTTTTTCTTTGATTTTCTATAAAAAAATATCATTTTCATATTCATATCAATATCATATCTTTCAATTATAAAACTTTTCTTTTTATATGTGTATATTTTATGAACTTACAATAATTAAATAAATAAATGAACAAAAAATTTGATTTTTGATTTACCACAATATCCGATGTGATAAATTTTTGTCATAGATTATAAATAAAATTTTACCTTTAGTTGTTTTTCAATTTCATTACTATTTTGAATTAGGTAAAAAAGCTGAAAGTCATCAATATCAAAAAGCATCATTTCGAATAAGTCTAAATTTCCTAAATGAAGCTTGAGCAAGAATTTTTTTTGACCAACGTGAATCTGGCTCCAGCTAACTTTGATCAAATTATTTGCCAAATCAAAAATTTTACTCATTCTTTTTTTAAACAAGATGTATCAGCATTTTAAATAAATTTCCAATCTCATCGTAATTTAAACGATGATAATACAGCGGTCTAAAAATAAATCTTAGCATTTTGAATGGCATAGCTAGCATATTTTATTCATAACTTGTGATCATTCGAATGAAAAAATTTAATTTTATATAAATATCTTTATCTTTAAATTTTTATTCTAATATCGAAAATCGTTTTTCATGTGGTTTTATTAAATAAACAATTTAAAATAAAGGAAACTTAGGTTGGACTCGGGATACGTCATATCCGACTAATGTACCACGTCCAATTACTTCACCGATGAAAAACCACATCAATAACTCTAATCCGACCATTGTGTTGACAGTTGCTTGCTTGAAAAAAATAGCTTTATTTTTTTTGTTTGCATTTAAAATTTTTTTTATACTTTTACTGTCAATTGCTTCCATTTTCCAGTTTTGGCCGAGTTTAATAATTCGGTCAATCCTTTGCTAACTTCAGGAATTTCACCCGGAGTTGGCGGTCTTAGTTCCACTTTAGCATAGCGCCAGAAGGTTCTTAGGCGGGGTTGAGAAAATTCAACAACTCCTAAACAAAGGCATATAAAGCTAAGACTTTAAATCAAAAATTTAAGTTACCGTTAGCAATTTTGGGCAATTGACTTACTAATTTGGACATAATGATAATCAAAATCTAAATTTAATAAAAGCTAAATAATTATTGATAATTTGTTGCTAAAATCAAAAATTTAAATAATATCAAACATAGTCAGAAAGCTACCAACGCTATTCAAAGAATTGCAAATAAAATGCAAATTATTTTGTTTTTTCTTGGGAATAATTAAGTTGAATGCACGTACTAATGAGCAATAAAGCAACTCTTGGTGGTTTTATTTTATGTGCTTTGAAATTCAAACGTGTGTAGCTCTAATGGCAAAAATATCTTTAAATTTGTAGTTAGATTTTAAATTATTTTATTCTTTTTTTTTTTAATTTTAACAAATAAAATTTTATTTTTCAAATAATCGAGAAAAAAATAATTAAGAAATAAGAGATAAGAGTTTTAAAAAATAAGAGTTTTAAATTTTATAAGAGTGTAATTTTACGAAATACCATAAAACCTTGCAAACTACCACCGGAAAAAGGCTGTAAAAATCATAACCACCCTACCTAAGAATGTACTGAAACCCCTGTTTTTTTGGGATTTTTGTTATATTATCTTTTTAGCCCCGAGTTTAATTCATAAGAGTCTCATGAGCTTAAAATATATTTTTTCTTAAAATGTTTATACGAACTCTGTTTTTTAAATTCAAACTGCTTTGGACTACCACAGTGAAATCAGTTAATTTCCAACAAAATTATCTTCTCATATTTAATTGATAGTGGATCCGAGAGCATAATTGGCCCGAGATTAGACATATAAAAGTCAAGTCTAGTGACTTTTAAACAACTCTAGACATTACTTGGTTCTGTACAAATGCCCTTAGGAGGCTCCAGACTATCAGACTAATTTCTCACATTTTAATTACTTGAAAATTTCGAGTGTGAGATTTGATGCTCCAGTGTGACTTTTCCATTTTAGAGATTTTCTTGAAAGCATCAAAAGGGAAAAATGCTTGGCTTCTTAATCTGAACTACAAAGACAAAAATAAATTTTGGAAAATTTCAAAAAATCTCAAAAAAAAAACACCACAAATACAGCTTTCATGTCAACTTTTAAAAATGATTTTTGAAAAACTATTTAATGAAAAAATTGTCAAAAAAGATGACTTACATAAAGAAAATTTAAAAATAATTGAAAATAAGATATCGGACTTCGAGACACAGCTAATTGGAAAAAGTGACTATTATAGTATAAGTGAAGATGATGTTAAATATGCGATTGCCAACCTTAAGAATCGGAAAAGTACTGGATTCAGCGATGTTTCGAATGAAATGTACAAGTACGGTAACAGTGACGTTTTAGTGAAAATTGTAAAGAAAATTTTTGAGAAAATTATCCAATTGGAGGAGTACCAAGTCTTTTCAACATTGGGAAAATTGTCCCAATTACTAAAGATGAAAAAAAACAATTAATGACACCAGTAATATTCGACCAATTACAATATCTGATGTGATATCGAATATTCGAAAAAATCATGCTAATTGAAATATTAAAAACAAGCAATGATCCTGACAAACAACTTGGATTTAAGAGAAAAAGCTCATGTTCTCATGCAATTTTTTCTGTTAAAGAAACAATAAATCATCTTACAAAAAGAAACAGAAACGTATACGGCTGTGCAATAGATGAAAGCAAAGCATTTGACAAGGTGAACAGGAAAATTCTTTTTGAAAAATTAATCAATAAAACCCACCCTTAAATATGGAGATGTCTAAAAAATTATTATGATGACTCAATGGCCTTAGTGATGAATGGAAAAAATTTTAGCTCATTATTCAGAACAACCATTGGTGTTAAACAAGGTGGTCCTCTATCACCTAAGCTTTTCTCTATATACGTCGAACACCTTATTAATGAAATAGAATCAAAAAATCTGGGTACAAAGATACATGGCCTTAACCCAGGAAAAGTCCTTTATGCTGATGATATATTCCTCCTACTGCAAACATCAAAGAACTTCAAGAAGCATTAAAAATCTTCAAAAAATATGGAATTAGAAATTAAATAAAATTTAATGCAGACAAAACGCAACTCATAATAATCGGGAAAAAAACAAAAAAAATAGAAAGAAAGCCAAAGATGTACAATGAAGAGATAAATGTTGTTGAAAATATAAAATACCTTGGCGTGTATCTAAACAGGAAAAACAATAACAAAGACCAAATTGATACTCGTATTAAATCAGCCTTTAAGGCAATGGCATCAATTAAATAGTCCAAACTGAAAATCAACAACTAAATGTGAAAATAAAAATCCATCTTTATAAAGTATTTGTCAGACCTGTTTTAATATATGGATTAGAAAATTATGCACTTAATAGTATAGAGATAAAAAAATTACAAACAACAGAGAACACAATTATCAAAAGAATGTTGAACTTAAAGAAAAGCTCGCGTTCTACAAATCTACTTTTAGCTCTTGGTCTTGAAAAAATGAAGCAAAAGTTGATGAAAGAAAAACTAGGGTTTTTAAAAAGACTTGGTAATAATGAGCTGACAAAACAAATACTTGAAATATTAGAAGAATGCGAAACTGAGATAAAATATTTAAGCAACAAATCTAGCATAAAGAAAATAGCTGAGTATTTAAAATGTGATGAACTTGATTATAATGTTTTAATTCCACTACTTAACCTTAAAATGAAAGAATTATCAAAACAAGATAATAATAATGGAATAAGAGACTCAATAAGAACATGCCTAGAAAATATCGAAAAGGAAACTTACAGAAAAATGCTAGTAGAATTAACAAAAAGCTACTAACAAAAAAGGCGATAAGTACATACCATTTACATCCATCGTTGAGTGTAGTGTATTAAAATTGCCTCTCTCCTTACTCGAATTGATTGCCTCCTGGATCGACTCGGTAAACCGATTTCGAATAAATTTATCTAAAAAAAAGGGAAGATAAAAGAGAAAAGAAAAATAGTAAAAAAAAGAATAATAACTATTGAAATTAAAATAAAGTAATAAACATTAACTTTTAAAATTAAAATTATCGGATGTTTCAATTCTTTTGTCTTAAGATTATTAATTTTATTTTTATTTATTTTTTTTCTACTTCGCCTACAAGGCGTTCATTGAATAAATAAATCAACGTCATTTTTGACTCTTTTTTCTGCCACTTCGATCTTTGACTCTTTTTTTTCTTAATCAAGAAATCATAGAAATTTTTTTTGTGAAAAATCTTAAAAACGCAATAACTTATTTGATTTCTATTAATCAACTGGCTCTTACGAAAAGCTTGTTCAAATGCCTAAAATTTAATTTTCTGAATAAATTTTTTTGGTTCGAACAGTTTAGGCTTTGGTTTCTGCTATTTATTGCTATTTCTTGTCTAAATTCATGATCATTCTTAATTTCATCAAACGTAAAACAAATTAAGAGTCATTTTGGAGATATTTTTGTGACTCTAATAAGTTAATAAAGACAAATAATGTTTTGGTCTTTTTATTAAATTACTCTTTAATTCAGAGGTATATTTTTTTATTTTTAAAAAGCGATGTTTTTTATTTATATTAGCGATGAGGAAAATAATGTGCCGTAAAAAAATATTTGATTTCATATTAATTTTTTCATAAATAGCTTCACATTCTTGGACTAAACCACCAATTTTTAGGGCATAAAAATTTTGTGAATTTTTCTATTTTGATTTTGTTTTTTGTAAAAAATTAAATCGCTATTCAATTTATAAAATTTATATACAACTGATACATTCTCTGATACCATCTTTTAATCGAGGAATCAAATCCTAATTAGGATCCTATGAAAGTCACAAAGATTTCATCCTAATTCTTATCAAATCCTAAGAGGTTAAAATTTGTGAAAACAATATCAAGATTTTTTTTAAGAATCGTATTAAGATTCCTAATAAGATTCTTTAAAAAGAAAAATGAAGATTGATGATTATTGAAAATTCATTCAGGATAATTAAGACTATTTTAGGATTAATTTAAGAATTTAAGAATGCTACTTTTTACTTTATTTACTATTACTATTTACATATTTTTTTATATAGACTAAATAAATTTTTAGAATCGATATTAAATCGAAAATATATTAGAAAATAGATATAAGAAAATTTTTTTATTTAAAAAGGATGTTTGATCGCTTATGAAAGCAAAATTATGAATTGAATAGTGAGATGTCAATTTTGTCGAACGCTAAAAATTAAAAAGTATGTTATTTTTGAGAATAAAGACACTCTAATTAAATTAATTAATTAATTCAATCCTCTTAAAATATTATTTTAGACCTAAGATAGGCTATCTTAGTCTTCTTCAAAATTAGAACCTGGACTGGGATCATTCTAATGTTTTATATTTCTTCGAAATTAAAATTTTTGAATTTATTATCTTTTTTTTAAATCAAATAAAATTATAATTTATATCTTGTTTTAGTTTGAAATTGTACATAGCTAAAGTGAAATAGTAGTTAAATAGAAGTAAATAGCTCCAGCTCTCTAAAATCTAATGCAAAAATCGTAATTAAAAGTACTGAAAATAGATGCGTATTTAATAATTAATTTTCTGATTTTGTGAAGACTTTCACTTTATTTTATTTGAATTGGTTCTATAAATTACCATATTGCCAAATGTAAAATAAACCGAGCAATATTATTAATAAATTTTAATCAAGGTTAATGGAATGAGTTTTCATAAATTTTATTTTCTCTTAATGAATGATCTAAAATTATAAAATTTTGACCGATTAAGGATTATAAAAATCTTAAAAAACAGTTTAATTAATAAAATTAATAAAAAAAATATTTAAAAACAATTATTATTAGTTATAACGTAATTACTCGAGTTTTATGACATGTCATAAATAAAATAGTGACATGTCTTTATATATCGAACAGTGGTTGAAAATTTCGATTTATGACATGTCATAAAACTCGAAAATACCCCTGAAAATCAATTTTTCCTAAAAAAATAGTAACCGTAATAGTGACATGTCACAAAACAAGAAAATATAAGGTTTTTACTTTATGTATATTCTTTTAAGACCAATAATAAAAGAAATTATTAAAATTAGATTAGTTTTATATTTAATATTATTTTTTTTATCATCTAAAAAAGCTATGTCCGGATAAAAAGATATTTGAACGATTCGTTAAGACTAAACTGTTTACAATTTATTCAATAGAAAGATTGATTAGGTCTCAAACCCTTTGACCAACAATTATCACAGACCCAATTGTCATAACTTTGACATGATAGCCATGAGTCTTGATATTTACATGATCTAAAAGAAGATTTACATCTAAAACATTTCTTTGAATTCAAATTAATGACTTCATATGAATATTCGACTGGTTTCGGACTAGTATCATTTTTTTAGAATGTCTTTTAGATGATGATGTCTGTGCAGATGATCCCTTTTTGGGATCAAACATTCCAAAAATGGATCTGGGATCAATACACATATACACGTCTTTCACACAAATCCGAAATCCGCCTATTTTCTTCTCGATTAGTCAATAGGATAATATAATTGTTGGTCCTAGATGTTTTATTTTGAATTTTGGAGGTACAGTTTAAAGTTGATTAAAGCTCTCTGAAGAGACCAGCTTTGATAACCTGCATCATATGCAATTAATACACTTCAATTGGAGGCTTTTCCTGTTTTGTGATATGTCACTATTACGGTTACCATTTTTTAGTAAAAATTGATTTTCAGGGGTATTTTCGAGTTTTAAGACATGTCATAAATCGAAATTTTCAACCACTGTTCGTTATATAAAGACATGTCACTATTTTATTTATGACATGTCATAGAACTCGAGTAATTATGTTACTTTTAAAAAAAAAAGCAAAAGTATTGAAATATCCAAAAAGAACTAAAAAGCTTTTGTATCTTGAAAAACTTTATTAAATTAAGAATTTTTTGCTCAATTTTAAATTGATCTTTTTAAAAAGACCAAGGCATTTTGGTCTTAAAAAATTTTTTAGTCAAAAATTGAATTAAAGAAAGAATATATTGAATAAAGCGATACTTAGCCTAAATAGAGTTTAAGAATCAGTTTTTGGAAAATTTTAAAATAAGTTAATTCATAAAAAAATTGGTAGATAAATTTGATAAATAATTCAGAATGTATAACACTTTTCAAAGATTATCTTTTGGCTAAAAATCAACTTCTAAATTGAACGATCACGTGAAAGACTGAATGCAAAGAAAAAATTTTAAAATTATTTCAATAAAAAATTTTATTATAAATTGAGAGAAATTATTTTAGAAAATTTGATTTACTCTAGAATACATAATTTTGTAAATAAAAAATTTTAAAATTAGCCTAAAATGGATTTCATGGATTTGATTGAGATGCCTCGTGTAGACAGCGTCAAGTTGTTCCGACAAATACATAACTATGAAACGAATCAATTGATAACACAAAAGTTATTAGGCTCTCTTAACCTAACTAGCCACCATCTAATATTCATCACACAAACAAATCCAGAAAAGTCTAGAGAAGAAATATGGGTATTTGAAAATCAGAGATTCTTCTTTTTTGTAACTTTTTTTTATACGAAAATTACAGATAGTTCATTCATCAATAGATAATTTGGAAAAAAATGTGACCGAAAACAAATTTCAACTAATGATTAAATGCAAAAACTTCCAAATTTTTTTCATTGATTTTCCAACTGCGTATTGCTGCAATTCTATTCACAAATCGCTAGAATCATTGTCTAATTTAAGTAAGTAGCAAATCATTAATCAAAGATAAATTATATATTTTGATCACAATAGCTACTGAAAATATGAAACTACCATTTTTTTGTCAAATGATATCAAAGATAAAGTCCGAAGATTGGAATTTTTACTCAATTGAAAACGACTTTAAAAGATTTTTTCCCGATCAAGATTCTTGTGAATGGAGAATTAGCGATGTAAATAACGATTTCAAGGTAATTTTATGAAAATTTCAAAAAATGTTTAACTAAGATTTTTGTATCAAGATAAGTCCATCATATCCAAAGAAGGTTATAGTTCCGAAAAATATAGATAATCAAACATTGGTAAAATCAAGTCAATTTAGATCAATGGGAAGATTTCCTGTTTTGAGCTATTTTCACAAAAAGACAAATGTAAAAATTTTAAATTTACTATACAATTCTAAATAATGCCTAAAAGAAATTAGTCTTTCATATTAAGATCTGGACAACCTCTTCTAGGATCCAGCAATAAAAGATGCAAAGAAGATGAAATGATACTTAAATCTGCTCTGCCAAAAGGAAAACAAGGCTACATTTATGATTTAAGAGATGTGAGTGTACTCAAAGCTGCATTGTCGAAAGGTGGCGGATATGAAACAGAAGCAAATTATCCATTATGGAAACGAATCAACAAAAATATGGATCGATTTGATCAACTTCATGTTTCTTTTTCAAAATTGATGGATGCTTGTTTAAACTATTCAAATCAATTCTTTTACAAATTGGATGCATCAACATGGTTTTTTAATATAAGGCAGGCTATTTATTTGGCATTTTCAGTAGCTGATGAGATTCATAACAAAAATGGATGTTTTTTACTTCATGGATGGGACGGCCTAGACAATACTTTGCTGATTTCATCTTTGACGCAAGTTTTACTTGATCCCGATTGTAGAACCTTGGATGGATTTATTAGTTTAATTGAAAGAGAATGGCTTCAGGCTGGTCATCCATTTTCTAAACGCTGTTTTAAGTCAGCATTTGGATCCACTTCCCAGAAACAAGAAGGTCCTGTTTTTGTTTTATTTCTGGATTGTGTTCGTCAGGTCTAAATCAAATTTTTTTTATTGAAAACTAAAATAAAAATTAAATTTTAGATCAGCGAACAGTTTTGTCTTTCATTCGAATATAATGAGGATTTTTTGATAATGTTATTTGATAATTTGTACACTTCTGAGTATGGAACTTTCTTAGGAAACAATCAGAACGAAAGGGAACAACTACTGATTTCTAGTAGAACTGTTTCTCTCTGGTAATTAAAAAATTTTTTTTTAGTAAAAAATTTCTTAATTTTTTTTTAAAAGGACTTATGTAAAATCTGAAGAAAATTTTAAAAAATTTATCAATCCATTGTATAAAATTAATGAAGATGTTATATGGCCTTCTATTTATACTCAATCCTTATCAATATGGTCCAATTTATACTTAAGGTTTCAAATAAATTCGAAGCCAAATACCGAAGCTAAAAGCGAAATAGTCAAAATGGTCGATTCAAATATACAAGCCAGATTAAAAGTAGATAAGCTAAGAAAGTAAATTAAAGTTTTTTTTTTGTCATCGAGAACATAATTAATGGTTTAATTATAAAGTGAATTGTTGGAACTTCAAAAAGAAGCGATTACTAGAGGGTTGTTGAGTTTAGACACGGTGTGATTTTTTGTTCATTTCTTTTTTGAAAACATTTTTTAATAAATTTTTTACTATTTAAAAAATTTTAGAAAAAAAAATTTTAATCATAATTTTTTCGAGGTGAGGATTAAAAAGCTAAATTTAGGAAAAGGCTTAATCCCATTTCAAATAAATAAAACTAAAAACTTCATTTTTAATCCTGTGCTAAACAAATTAAATTAATATTTAAGTCATCTCTAAAAGTGATATAATGAGTCAAAGAATTGTGAAAAAAATTTTACTAGATGAAAATAAACTCGAGGAATACTTTATCCGTGCTAGAGATGCTCTTTTCCGAACAGGTATTCCATATTTTACATCAAACACTAAAGAGAATAAAAACTTTTGCCAATGCTCATTTTTTCCATTGACACTAATTCCATCATCATTTCCTCGAAATGAATTCGAATTAGCAATCAAACTTCAACTAGAATGGAATAATTTGATGATCAAGTTTTCGTCAAACACTGAACTGATCTATGATGCTTTAAAAGAGTAATTGAATATTTAAAAATGTAGAAAAAATATTGTAAATCTTACAAGTGTGATTAAAATCGATCAATTTATTCGTAAACATTGGGAAATCTGTCAAAAAGTTAATCATCAAAAGAAAAAACAAGTAGTTTTTGATAATGAATATTTTTTTAAGATTTTTTTTTTGAAGTCGATTACCTTGAATATCATGAGAATCGATTATATGATGGATAATGATAAAATAGAGAAAAATGCTCAAACAGCTTTATCTCAAATTGAAATAAATACTTTTGCGTGTGGAGGATGTGGAATACCAGAGCAGATAAAAAAATTACACAAGTTTTTTTTTTTTAATTTCTGGGGATTTCAATTAATATACAAAAAATATACAAAAATTTTTCAAAAAATATACAAAAATTTTAAAAAATGTATTTTTTAAGATACATACTTCATACAACTGAGAATGATGATATTATTGAAATGATGGACTCAACTAATTTGTTAGACAATGTTGTTGAAAGCCTAATAAAAGCACTAGACCTTTATATCAGTCCAAACGCTCATATTCTTCTTGTAATTAGAAATTTAGATTACACCTTAAGTGACCATAGACTAATTGAATATGCATTATTTGAAAAAGCACCTAAAATAAAACTTTTCAGAATGACTTTTACTGAAATTAGTCAAAATGCTGTCCTAGATGATCAAAGAAGACTTTTTATGTGGGTCAAGAGCTATTTTATTTTTATTTTTTTTAATAAAAATAGTCAAGGATGCGAAATAGGTATTGTATACTTCAAATCAGGTTTTGATCCTTCTGATTATCCAAGTGAAAAAGTATTTTTCTTAAAAAATGTCCTTAATTTTCAACATTTTTGCTGAAGGAATGGGAAGCTAGATATCTTTTAGAACAATCTATGGCTATCAAATCTCCGAAAATCGAATTCCAATTAATGAATACTAAAAAATTTCAACAGTATTTATTTGAATCCAATGCTCTAGAAATGTATATTGATGACAAAGATATTCTTAAATTAATTCGATCAACATTCGTAAAACAATTTGCTTTCAAAAAAGTCTGCTTTGAACTTAAAATATCTTTCAAATTTTATGTTGTGTTCAAAGGGGTTCAATAAGATTAATTTTGATCTAATCGAAAACGAATGTGAAAACTTGGTATTAAAAAATCAAAGAGAAGGAGGTGGAAATAATATTTTTTGCAAGGAAATAAAGTAATAAATTAGATCATCTAATTTTTTTTTTAATTTTTTTCTAGATTACATATTCAAAAATTTGAAGAAAAAGACCTTGATCAGTTTATTCTTATGGAAAAAATAAATTCAACAAAAGAAATTAATTATTTGATATATCCTCCTGATAAAATTAAAAAAGCTGAAATAAGCAATGAAATTGGTACGTTCGGAATAACTCTAGGGTAATATTAGTATTTAATAAAAATTCAAATTATGATTTAATATTAAATTTAATGATTTATTTAAGTCAAATTTTTTTAAACTGTGCTTGAATCTAAAATTTTAATATATTTAAGTGATTCATCTGGTAAAATCTTTTATAATAAATATGCTGGAACACTGACTAAAGCTAAAAATATCTTATTTGATGAAGGTTTAAAGTTTAATTTTGTATGTTTTTTTAAATTTATATTTTGATTTAAGGAGGAATAATGAGTGGAAATGGAACATTTAATTCAATTTATTTAACATAAGATTTAAAAATGAAAACTAAAATTTAAAATTTTTTAAAAATTAAAGAAAATAATTTTTGCAAATTAAATTTTTATTTGATTATTCTTTGTGATTATAAAAAAAATAAATATCCACTGACAATAAAATACCCCATTCCTTCGTTCGATTATGCTGCAGCACAAGCTAAGATACGCCTTTGGACCATGCACCAAAGTACATCTCGCCCATGCTAAGACACGAAATAAAAAAAACAAAATAATAAAAAATAAGTTTTTCTAATATTATATTTTCTTAATTCTTGGTGCTGCATCGAATTCAAAATAAAAAAAATTTCTTTTTATTGTTTTTCTAAAACTCGAGTCTTGATGACGCATTAAATTAAGAATTCCAGAGCTTGATGCGCCCCTAAACTCGTGATGATACTATTAGACCATGGGTCTTTAATCAAAAATGTTTTAGCATGGGCGAGATGTACTTTGGTGCATGGTCCAAAGGCGTATCTTAGCTTGTGCTGCAGCATAATCGATCTTGGTCAACGCATACGTGATATTAAACCACTATTTTTTCAAGTTTGTAAATATTTTATGCACGATTCAAGTAAGGAAATGTGCATAAAATATTTACAAACTAAGATTTCATAAGATTCAGGATTTCACGATTTTTTTCAAGTCTAAGTAATGATCATGAATAAATTTTAAAAGTTAATAAAATTCCATTTTATTTGAAAAAAGCCGGGTTTTTTTAAAGTCCCAAATTAAAGTCCAAGTCATTGAGAAAACTTGTTCGGATGGACTTGGACTTGACTTGAGGCGTGTGACTTTTAAACAACTGTGGAAAAAAGAAAAAGAGGTGATCTTATTCATTTGTACTAGTTCATGCAATGAATTAACTTGGTAGAATTTAAATTAATTTACTTTATTTTATGTAAATTGTTGAAAAAAACACAAAGCAGAACATCACTGTAGATTAATTGGGTAAAAAGAAGCCCTCTTTCTACTTAGCTGTATTGAGAAATAATAAGAAATACTTTTTTAATTTTACATAAATAAAATACTTTATTAATTTGAATAAATTTGCTTGTTCAAATTGTATTATTAAGCCAAGACAAGTTCTAAGAAATTGTTTTCATCATAAAGTTTGTACAAAATTGAATAAGCTTTTTCTAAAGTATTTGAAAAATCCTTGAATAAGTCGTCAAAAGTATTTCCTTCAGCTCCATTGCTTAGTTTAAGGTATAATTCTTGTTTTTTTGGCAAAAAATGAACGCCAGTTTTGACCAGATTTCGGACCATTTGCTTGTGTCTAAAAGCTAACGTTTGCTCATATACTTCCCAAGCCAACTCGTGTGATTTTTTTGGAGTATTCTGATTTTGATAAATGGCTTCGATGAATTTTCTCAAGAAGTCAAGACCTCTCATTAAACGAAGCAAAGACAAAGTAACTTTCTTTTCTTTCATGTAAATACCATTTGCCTTTTCATATTCGATTGCTGAATGTACAGTAGCATAGTTGTTGTTTGGTGCATCTTTGGCAATTGCTTTTTCTATTTTATGAAATTTGTCATTAATATCATGGACCACAAATCCAAACACCTTTCCCAAATGGTCAAAAAATCTATTAAAAAAAATTAGTGTACGAAGAAAGCTTAATAATAATAATACTTCATTAGTTCTTTATAGGCAAGAATGAATTTTTTTAGATCAAGGGATGTTTCATTGACGACAAAAGATGCCTTAATAGCATCCAAAGCTATCTTTGCATTGTAATGATTAGACATTTTAATATAAACTTCTAAATAATTTCTGATTTTAAAATTTTATTCTTTTGAATTTTTCATCTTGTGCACACAAAAATCATTCAATGCTTGATTGCCGATTACAATTATCAAAAATTTATGTCTGCCTTTTTTCTAAAAATTAAATTGTTCAAGTATAAACTTGACGCCATTTTGAAGTCTCTTCATTTTTCAAATCACCAATTTCTTATTGAACTAAAACCAAACAATTAAATCATTTTTAAATTTTTATCTATCGTGTATTTTTTTAAAGTGTTTAGTCTTAAATTCGTGATTAATATAATAAATTTAAAAATTAATTTATTAATAATAATAATTTAATCCTAATTTTTATAAAAATAATATTTGTGTTGAATATCAAATTTTTATAAAAAAAAACACAGCTAAAAAATTTCTTTAATACTTTAATTTTTTGTATATTTTTTATATGTTTGTGGTGTCAATTTAAAATATGAAGTATTTTATTAAAATATTTGGAATTGAAGTTAAAGTTGTGTTTAAAAAATAAATTCAATTTTTTTTTAAATAAAAATGTTAATTTGATCTCATTTGTTTTTGTTAAAAAAGTAAAAATTGTTTACGAAATCTTTTATTTTAAAAAAAATTATTGCTAAGGAAAGATATCTTAATCTCTTTTGAAAGAATTTTTTGTTTTTAATTTAAATTATTCGCGATAAAGCGCAATTATTTTTTGTGCCTTTTTTTTACTATTTTTCCTACTAGTTCCTAAAATAATCAACTTTCTCTAATTTTTGAAAGTTAATTTATTTTGGAGAAAAAACGAATTGCAGGAAAAATTGTTTTCGTGTCAATTTTTTTAGCACATAAATTTTTATTTTCATTATTTCAATAAATTTTTGGATTAGTGTAGCCATTTTTCATGAGACACTTAAATTAAATTTTTAACAAGTTCACTATGATTTATTTTTTTAAAGTTAGAATATTATTGCAACAAATTCTCGTCTAAACAAAAAAATATTCGAAATACATGTTGTTTAAAAATAAACTAATTTTTAGTATTTTTTGAAAGGTTTTATTTAGCACATCAATTATGGATGCTCATCAGGATTATTTAAATTACAAAAAATAAAATTAAAATCGATGTAAAACTAATAATTTCTGCTTTCAAATATTTTTTGATATAGCTTAATTCCATGATTTTTGCTGTTCGATCTCTGACTCTAACATATCATATAAGATTTTTGTTTATTTATTAGCTGAATCAAACCAATTAATTTACCTATTTCGGCTGATTCGAATAAAATTATGCATTTGATAAAGAGTCGGCTGAGGTCTTTTTCTTCAGATCTTGATTCATGATGAGTTTGTACAACGTGGAAGTGGGTATCTCATTCGGTTTAAATGATGGATTTTCCGAGTTCAAGGAATAACAGTGCTGAAAAAGGCTCCTGAGGGTGTTCAGTTCCTTTTGGAGGCTTTCTAGTTTGCTATTTAGCTGAACATTCTCCTGCTTCAGCTCATTTACTTGGTCGGCACATTCCTGAAGTTTCATTCTATTCTTAGCCCGACTTTTGCGCACCGATTCATTGTTTCGTTCGCGCCTTATCCTATAGTCGTTTGATTCGTCGTTCGATGACGACGAGGCTATCGATGAAGTGTCCATACTTTTCATTGATTTAGATATGAAAAATGTGTTTTGAGCCTGAAATAATGAGCCAAGAACTGATTTAAACTTCATCGTCATCGTTGGCGAAGTCATTGCTGGAATTTTTAGGCTCTAAAAGCTTTAAATTAGATTTTTAGATTAACAGCAAACAATAAAACAAAAAATAGTAACTCAGTTGCTAGAAAAAATTTCAGAAATTTTTGAAAAAAAATATTCCTAGTCATTCATTATATAAAAAAACGCTTTTATAACAAACTACAGCTTATACTACGTTTGCGAACACGCTTTTTATTAAACCAAGAGTATTTCTAGCATGCTCAAAGGTTGGTTTTATTTTTATCTAGAATTTAAAATTTTTTATTTTTTCGCTTACTAAAACTTGTTTATAAATGCTTTAAATGATAAAATTCTCAATTACTTTATTGTTTCAAAATTATGTTAGCTTTTTAACTAGAGAAAAAAAATTTTTACATTAAAATAGTTGTTTTATTTAAAAAAAGAAACTGAAGAGAATTTTTTATTTACAAATTAAAAAATTTTAAAATGAGCTTTTAAGTCAATTCTGATTATCAGTATATCCATTAGGAAACAGAATTTTCTTTTGTTTAAAATAAGCATCGCATCTTGCCAAAGCGTATTCCTTAAAAAAAATCAATTTATGCCTTGGCGTTGCATAATTCCAAGTCAAAACAAATTTTACCAAATATTCAAATTGAATTTTGCAGACAGAAGCTTGACATATTGACCAAAATATCCAAAAAAGATGGGATATCAAAGCAAAGCAATTGGCTTCTTCCATCAATTTTTCTATATCTAGTTTATCAAAGTAAGCGCTATTTTCTTTGTCATTATCGTCTTCAATATCTTCCACACTCATATTGCCATCTCTACAACTTCTAGCCTTATTGTATTCTTCAATGTAAGCTGTTAAAAAATTAACTTGTTGCTCACGGTTAGGGTAAAATTCAAAATTGTACTGAAAATATGGATACTTTTCATAGTTGTTGTTAAACATCCATTCGCAAAAATGATTACCAAAATCAAATCCTCTTAAAAAATTTTTTTTAGTTATTTCCTCCATTATAATGGTCGATGTTTAATTTGAGGTAAAATAAGAAATTCAAAATTTTCTCCTAAAATGATAATTTGATTAACTTCGCTTGCGAACCAGTTTTTCCATATCTAGTATTTTAAGAATTTTTTTTGAAAAAATCATGAAGTAAATTATCTTCGAATAGTTCAACAGTGCATTTAGAATTAGAGATAACTATTTATTAAAGTAAATCAATTGTCGAATCAATGAATTAAAGTACTAAATACAAAATAATGAATTATAAAATATGGAGTAAAAAAAAAGCAAGGCAAAGAGACTTCTTTCCCATTTTTAACTTTAAATAATCACATTAATCATCTTAGTTAATAGTTTTAATTGTAAAATATTAATTTTTTGACCCAATTAATTTTGAGTTTAAATTTTTTTATTATTTTTAGTATTTTTTAGGTTCCAATTTAAAAAAAGCAATCCTTTTATTGAAAATTTGAATAAACGGTTTAAAAAGTCTTTCGGGTTATTTCTTTTTTTATCATCTTTCCAGCTTGTGAATTTTAGAATAAAATAAAAACGTTCACATGATTATTTTTTAGAATTTCGGTACCAGTTAACATATTCAACTTATCACCTAAATTCAGCCTCTTCAAATAGAATATTCAGAAAAATTTTCAAAAAAAATTAAAATTTTCACTCATTTTCAAAATTATTTTCAGAGACTGGAATTGCCTACAGATTTATGAACCGGATTTTGATTTTTATTATTTCAAAATTTTTTAGAAGCTGATTTTTACACATAATTCAAAAATTTATATTTTTTTTTAGTAAATTTTGGCTTTAGATGATTAAAAATCATTAAATTAGGCCTGATTTAATTGTTCCAATTGAAATATATAAAATATAAAATTATATAAGAAAAAAATTAATTGTTTTTAGGTTTGAAAATTAAAATTTTGAAAAGTAAAAGTTATTTTCAATTGACTATTGATCAATTCCCAAAATAATTCACAGTAGCGAAGTATTTAGGGCTTAAAAGAGCTGATGGTTTATTGTAATAACCATGTGGTTAATCCTAAATTTTCAATCGAGACTTATTTAATCAAAAAATTAAATTTAAATATATATTATATATATACTATCGTTATACAGAACTTAAATAAAAAGATATAAATTTTTTTAATATGATTACAGTGGTGCTACTATAAAGGGATTTTACCATAATATACGTAAATTACTTTTAAAACCAAAAGCAAATTTATGTAATTCTTTGTCGAAATCATGAAAATTTTCGTATAAAAAAGGGTCAAAATTTCTTGAATAAAATCCTTTTTCTTGAAAAATTTAAACTTTTCAATAATTTTTTTAAATTAATTATATGAAATATTAGATTTTTTTTTGACAAATTTGGAAAATTTTCGTAAAAAGTAGTTATTTTTAGTAAAAATTGGTAAGATTGAGTGAATTTTTTTTTACCAAACCAACAAAGAAAATAACAAAAAAACACCGGAAGATTAAATTATTTTACTTTTTCTAAGAATTCAAAGTTTTTTTTCGAATTTTGAAAATCGAATGCAGGTCAATCAGATAGTCTCAAGTTAACTACAAATTAAATCCAAAATAATAAGTTGGAGTTAAGAGTAATCAATTATTCTTATGCTTTTTTAATTTTTAATTTTAAAATTATAAAAACAAAAGAAGCATTTCACCTAAAGAACGAAATTGGTTACAACAATTAATAATTCATTAGTAGAGCATTAAGTTAACATCCGACCTTATTAAATGCTTTTAAAAAGTGTTTTTTTTTGGATTATTGTTCACCGAATAAAAAGATCTTAACGATCATTGAATTTGATGAATTTAAATTCTTGAGAAAAAAAAGGACATTTTTAATTTACCTGAAATTATAGCTTCCATACTCGTAATCAATAACCATTAATTTGTCAGGAAGCTTTAAGATATTACCAACATTGATATCATTGTGACAAAATACTACTGGTGAGTTGAGCGTCTTCAATATTTTTCTTGGAAAAAAAATTAAAAACTGATTTACAATTAAAAATGTGTTACTTAAGTTGTTTATATTCAATTTCGAGATTAAAGCTCATTAATTTTGCATACTGTTTTATATCTTTTTCATCTGTGAATTGTATCTCGTTTGTTTGCTTGATGTACTTAACAGTTGAGTCAAAAAGCCATTGAGGCTCTTTGATAAATGGCATTTCTAAAGTATGAAACCTCGCCATTACTTTAGCTATGGAACGACTCAATTCTGGTTCATACATATCATTTTGATTCATTGATGCTGCCTTTATTTAAAATTCAAAAAAGAAAAAAGCATGAAATTTTAAGCTTACATTTATGTATTCTTCAAGACGGCCATTTGGGAAAATTCCATAGAGCTTAGGGCCAAGATGATGATCACTCATTATAGCTGAAACAATGATATCTTTTAACAAAATAGAAGAATGCTTATGATGATTTTCCCCGTACAATCTTAATGGAAATTTAAAGATTTACAATCTTAGGAGTTATTTGATTTCTTTTTATGTCATTTTACCTCAACAAAATTGTACATGGCTCATTATTTACTTGATTAAATTTTCCAATTTTTACTGCACACTTGTATAGATAATTACTCAATCCACCACTTTTATTTAAAAAATTAATAAAAAATATTCGTTTTTTAAATTTGAAATTTAAAAAAAAATTACGATATTCTTTCAACCAAAAAATCAGCATAATCAATATTCTTCCAAGCACCACTTAAATACTCACGGCAAACAGCAAAAGCAAATTTTTTCACTTCATTAGCATCGTTTCTGTCACTGATAAGAATAGAAGAAGATGATTGATAAAAATTCCTGAGTTCCTGAGCATTATCAAATTTGATCTCATTTTTGAAATTAGTCGATTGATTAGACATTTTAGAATTTTCTAAAATCTAAAAAAATTAATTCATTAGGACCGGTCAGGTTTAATGAACCAAAACTCATTTAATTTGACTCAACCCAAAAGGCTTTTGATTATCGTTGATTTTCAAATACTGGTATTAAACTAAATAAAAAAAAAGAAAACAAAAATCCAAATATTTGAATAAAATAAATTTGTTCAATCGTTATGCAATAAAAATTACAAAAATATTATAATTTAATTGCTAGTATTTGTATTCTTCATTAGACTTACCTGATAATCTAAGACTGTTTTCAATTGTTTTTATTTAAAATAAAATATTTCAGTCAAATTTATATGTTATGAATTTTGAATGCATTTTATAGTTAAAATGAATCAAAAGGTCATATCTCTCATTCATCTATGATAAAACATATACCCTGTAAAATTTTTTTAAAAGTCGATTTCAAATTAATAAATTTTTTATGAATAATTTAAATAATGAATGCCAAATTAGCATTTAAATTTATGTTCACCATTCACAAAAATCAAGGTTAACGTGACTAGAAGGACATTGAAAATAATATTTATTATATCTTCAAGATCTTCTAAAATAAATGACTTAATTTGTTACTTCGATAAAAAATATTAAAAAGTTCATTTTTTTCTTTTTTGAACTATCTTTTAAAATAATTAAAACAAATATTCAGACAAATATAGCTTCTTAATTTTTTGACCTAAAATCCAAAATAAGTTTTTGAACTATATTATAGAATTTTTTTTGTCTGATTTCATCCCTGGATATATTGGTTGAGTAATTAATAATTCTTTAGGAAGAAATTTTAACATTTGTTCTATTTTAAATCGAAAATTTTATCCAAATTCATTTAGAAATTTTCAAGCCTAACATTCTCCAGAAATCTTATTTACGTTCCTAAAATTTTAATTTAATTTACTAAAAATTGTGTAGTTAGTTATAAAAAAATTCTAGACATGAAATAAAATTTCGTGCGATTTTCTCAATAGGTTAACATTTTGTTCAGCACAAATAATTTTAATATTTTTTTTTAAGTTTTTATGATAGAAATAATGATAATTTTAACCAAAGTCAATGAATTTTTAAATTTTTTTGATTTTTCTACATAAAATTAAGGTGTTTAATTTAAAATTGAAATTCAAATGCTCAAAACTCTATTAATATTGACAATTTGTATCAAAATTCGCTATAATGAAATACATTTTATGTTAATATCTTGAATTTACGAAATTTATTAGATTTCAAGAAAATTTTAAGAACTAGGCTGATATTTAAACATTACATTAAAAAAGAATGAATTTATTGAAAAATATGAGCTCTCAGAAATTGCCTTTTGAATTAATTAAAAAATTGTGCATTTGAATTTTCTAGAATTTCGATTCAGGTATTTCTCCAGAATATTTTGTACATATGCTGAACAAAATATCTAAGTTTTAAGCGAGTTCAAAAAATCACAATTATTTAATTTGAAAAGGCTTAATCAAACATACTTGTTATTATAATTAACCAAAAGAATTTCGATATAAAAAACACAGGTTAAATATTCTTTAAAAATTAGACTTACTTATCTGATTTAAAAGCTATAGTTGGAAAAAATAAAATAATAAATTTTCACATAATTTCTTAGACTTATAAATTGATAATGATTCATGATTTGAATAAGATTATCAGTCGATTTTATATTTTATCTAATCTTTAAAGAGCTTAATTATAAATGTTTCTATCTGTGCAATAAAATACCATTACAATATTAAGTATTCTCTACATCATGGTATTTTTTATCTGCATTTCATGATGAATGCTTTTACGATAAAGTTTCTATACCTTTTGGACTTAAAACTTAAAAAAGTGTTGCATAATTTTTACTCTTTAGATTTAAAATACCACTTGAGTTTGTACAATCTCTAATTAAAAAATCATAAAAAAATTTTCGGCAGCGTAAAATTAGTTAAATCAATTAGGTTTCATTTAACTTAAAAAAAGACAACGAAAAAATTTAATTTCTTGATTAAATATAAAAAAATTAAAATTGTAAAAAAAATTTTTTTTATTTCAAATGGTTTACGAAAAAAATATTTAAAAAATTTAAATCAGATAAAAATGCTTAATTTAGATAAAAAAATATTTAGCAAATATTTAAAAAAAAACATTGAGAAAATTAATTTTTAATTAAATAAACATTTAGTATGATTTGAAGCTTTTAGATATGAGATCTTTAGTGTTGATTATTAATTAAACGCAATTGACTAAAATAAACGAACAGATCTCTTCAATTCTTTTTGCTTCCAAACTGGTTTTTCTTTAAACTGTTGATATGTAATTTTGAAAATCTTTAAAAAGTCCTCTTCAGTTAAATGAACCTTATTTAAGAGAATTAAAGCATCAATTATTTTTAAATATTAAATTTTAATTTTTCTACTTCTTTGGACTCGTTTAGAACATTCTCTGGCAACTCATCCACAGGTTTGATCAATTCATCATAGCTGTACTTGGAATATTTATTAAAATCGATGGCATCTCTTGACTTACCGCCATTTAGTGATTTTTCTTTAATCGCTAACTGAAACAAATGAGGCTGATTCTTTGATTGCAATTCTTGTTTAACGAAATTGTAGTCACTATCGTTCTAGTAAAAATTTGAATTTTATTAGAAAAAAATCTTATCTTTTTACTTTATTATTCCAAAAATTTGAGTCCCATGGTCCGAAAAAACCCGTAAAAATTGGTGGTTCATATCCTTGTTTAATTCTGTATATGGGAATATCATTAGGACGCTGACTAGGGTCACTTTTAAGATATTCGATTGCAATTCTTTCTGATTCTTCTTTTTCAGTTTTATTTGAATCTTTATATTTAAATGAGTAAAAAAAATTTTTTACTCCAAAATTGAAATACTCACTTGAGCCTGTCCACAAAAAAAGTTTATCCCATGCATCTAATAGCATTACGTCTGTTGTGTTGAGATCAACTTGAGAAAATTGGAATATTTCTGTCACATTCAATCGCCCGGATGAATTAGAAATTTCAAACAAACGAGTAAATGTAGCCTGATTAACTTTAACTGGTCTTTTTTCCCTATGGTATTCAGCTTTACCACCCAAAAAACTCCAAAAATCATCTTTCTCCTGGCTTTCGATAATTATCTCGGGCTCTTTTTTGGTCGATAGAACAATAGATTTGGCTGCCTCGCGTTCATCGCCTGTTGAACTTTTCCCGCACCATATGTAAAAAAGACTTGAATTGTGACAAATTATGAATACATCATTAGAATTTAAATTCGAAGCCTTGCATTCAACCTTTTTAAATTAAATTTAACAAAATCTAAAAAACCAAATTCTAATTTAGAATTTACTTGAACAGCTTTTATGTTCGATGGTCCGTAAGATTTTACTTGAAGCATATAACTTTCAGACAATTTATCGTCATTTTCAGGGATTGTCAAATTTTTAAAACCGCTAGCTTTTCCTCCCTTTGAAACCAAAACATTTTGAAAAATATTTATTTTGAAGAACAAACAAACCATATAGATAATTATTCGACTATCGAATATTGACATGAAATGAATTGGCTCTTTTCCTTCAACGACTCTCACCTGTAGAGCTTGACCATTGCAAATTTCATTGTCAAGCTCAATTACTTTAAGCGCCACAGTACCTTGTTCGTCAATAGTCGATTTTCTTCCCTGAAAAGAAAAATAGATTAGCCCAGACCCACTTCATTTTTTCTGGATACTGACAATCCAATAATACAAAATGTGCTTTTCAATATTATCTAATTTGTATCTATAATAAATTATATAACAATCACCGGTGTGAAATTCTGAATATTTTTTAGGATCTAGTTGGTGTATGTCAAAATTTTGAACAAACCATATCTGTTTGTCCCCTTTTCCATCATCAACCATTTGTGACTCAGCTGCAATATGATGATTAGAGTGTAGAATCGAAGCATCAAATTTAGACTGCAAGGTCTTGGCAATTGAATTAGCACTAAATGTTCGACCAAGGCCTTTTGTTTCAGTCAATTCGGGCCATCGATTAAACAATGCCTTAAACTCAACAGGCTCACTTCCGTCAATAACCCTTGTTACTTTGATATAATTTTGCTGCTTTTCATCATATCCTTTGGCTTGCAGAAAACCCTAAATTAATTACAAAAATAAACAAATTTAATCTAAACTAAATTTTAATTACTAAAGCATTTCGCATTGCTTCTTGTCTTTCTTTTTGGCTTGATTTCCTACCAATCCAGACCCAAATTCCGTGCTTGCCATTATCCACTATGAAAGAGTCCTTGGTGGCAAAAAAAATAAAGAAAAAAAATAAAACTAATTAGTAATGGTTTAAAATAGCCCTAGACAAGCTAATTTTTACTTTCTAATAATTTAAAATAAAGTTGATATCTTAAATAATATTTTGAAGGGAAAATTTTAAAATTTTAAATTACATCACTATTCAAATCTTCTTTGTATAATGGTCCAGCTTTTTGTTCGATAATCTTTATTTTAACCATACCATCGCCTTCGTTTAACGCGTCTGAACATCTAAACAATAAAAATTAAGTTAAACAATTAATGGTTAAATAAATTGACTTACTTGTATAACTTCAAATAAGAATAAGAGTCTTTTTCAAATTTTAAATCATCTTGGCTTGATAAGTCGTTTTTAAGCTTGGAAAGTTTTTCTTTTAACGGAAATTTGGACTCGAAAAGCTTTAGCTCTTCTTTTGGCAAGTCTTTTTCTTCTCCATCTTCAACAACCACAATATTACATTCACCGTTTCTTTCATCCCTGAACATTCGGGCTTTATTCAAGGCCTGAATTTTTTTTTAATTATTTTCAGTGTAGAACAAAAAAAATTTCTGTTTTTTACTTGTAATTTTTCCATTTTATTGGCAAGCTTTCCATTCCAAACAAAAATGGTCGAGTTCAAATCAATCAGGAAAGAATCGTTTCTGTTCACCGCAGCCCATTCAATGTTAGCTAGCTCATTTAACCTTATATTACGTTTCCCTTTTACTTGAAATAGTCTGGGTTCGAACTTTTTTTCATAATGATGGAAGCCACTTTGAAAGCCTCCATTCTGGTATCTAAGACCACCTTTTTGTTTAAAATAGCTTAAAAATCTTTCTGATTCGTAGGCTTGACATTCACGATGCTGAACCGGAGCGCCATCGAGGAATTCGTCCAGCTCGACCATTTTAAATGCTGCCACTCCTTGCTCATCTATTGTGCTCTCAGTCCCCACCCAAATATGAATGTGCTGAACAACAGTTTTCTGAATTTCAGAAGAGTTATAGATCAAATACGTATCACCTTTGAAAAAAGTTCCATGCGAGTCTTTAGGAACTGAAACCAGTTGAAAATTCTAAAAAAAAAATTCAAAAATAATGCAAAATTTTTAAAATTGAATCAAAAATACTTACTTCAACTCGCCATATGTGAAAATTTGGCTTATTTTTTTGTATTGCATAGAAAGCCGGCTCATTTAAATTTTGAATCGAATGACCGTTTAGATTATTTGAAATAGTCATCGTCAAATTTAGAATTCAAATCTTTTTAATCATTAATTTTAATTCTAAATAGAAGCTTCAATAAATTATTGTCGAAGCCTATAAAAGAGTAAAAACTGATTCCTAAATTGATAATTGAAATTTTGAAATAATTTCAAGTTTTATTATCCCTTAGTAATACGACCTATAAAAAATAAAACAACTTAATCATGTATTTTTATTGAATTTTTACAAATAAATTTTTGTTTCGTTAAGCTTATATTGTTTAATTCAGGGCACACATAGTCAAAGTCTATTTGACAATCAAATGGATGTATTTAAATAAGAAAATATAAACGAGAAAATGCAAATTATATTAAAACAAAATTTTGAAATTTTAATTTTAGATTTTACTAAGGTACGAATAATGAGCTAAATATCGATTTTTTTACAATTTGTTGAGGTTCTATCTATTTTATTTTTTGTGATAACCATTTGGAACGAGTCCTTTCAAAAAAATTGCATAATTATTTTAAAATTTGAAATTTCCCAAACAAAAACAAAATTCTCTTCTTGTCATGCTCTCTATTATTTTAGCTTGATATTTTATTTCAAATTACAGGAACAAACTTCATTTTTACGCCATTCATAAAATTTAAATTTTAAAATTTAAATTAAAAAAATTGAAAGATGAAATTAATCTCTTTTATATTAATTTGATTAATGAGCTAGAAAGTTGAAAATTGGTTTTATTTTTGAAAAGTTCACTAAGAACATTGTTTTTTAAGATTTTGATTTATGACACGTTTCGATTCAAATTAAATATTTAATTTGAAAATTATAATTAATTTAAATTAATAAAGAAAACAAAACTAGCACTAATTCACGTTTTCTTTTACATTTTTTTTTTAACCTGGCTGATATTTATGTTAATAATTAAATTTCTAAAATGTTTATGGACTTCTTGATTTTAGAAAAAATTTACCCGAAGTTTTAAGTAGGGTCCATCAGCCCAGCATAAATTTTTCTTCTAATTGAAAAAACAATTAATGATTTTTATGTTTTTAAGTAATCTTTTAGACTTGGTTGATTGGCAAACATTGGTTTTAAATACAATTATTATAAATGGATTCAAGTAAAAAAATGATTACTTGATTGACTATTTTGACCGAAATTGACGTAAATTTCGGTAAATTTTTGTAAAAAATTGTAAAAAATCAATAAAAAAGGGAAAATGGATTTTTTATTATAATATTAATTTTTTAACAATAAATGAAAATTTAAATTTAATCCTTATTTAAAAAAAAAACAAATAAATAGAAAGAAATTTCAAAAAAAAAATTCAGTTCTATTTAGTGTTAAATAAATAAATTTTAAAATTGTTCTAGATAAAAATAATATGTATACAGTGGTGTTCCGGATTTAGGATAATTTACGTAAAAAATAGTTAATTTACCGAATTTTACGTAAAATATTGTAAATTTACAGAAGTAAAAAAACGTAACGCTATCAAAATTTACGTAAATTATGGTAAATTTTTTTTTTTATTATTTTGAAAAAAAAATTTGAAGGATAAAATTAATTAATTTTTTTTTAAAAAAGTGCCAAATTATTTCAATTTTTTGGACATTTTTTTTACATAAATTTACGTAAAATGTTCGATATTTACCAAATTTTACGTAATTTACGTAAAAAATAGTTAATTTACCGAATTTCACGTAAAATCTAGTAAATTTAGGTTTTTTTACTTTTGTAAATTTACAATATTTTACGTAAAATTCGGTAAATTAACTATTTTTTACGTAAATTATCGTAAATTACTAAATCCGGAACACCACTGTATATAGAATCTATTAAATATATTAAATCTCCAACTAAATCACCGTTTATTCAAATCTGATTGAACTAGCTTGGAAAGACCTTTAGAAGATGGTAACATATCGTGAATTCATCGGATTGTAGCATCATATTCTACTTATGATAAATTTGGCACTAGGAATTCAGACAAAAGTACAAAAAAATCTCTACTAAATTAAATTGATTTTTTAGTTTGAAAAAAAATCTTAAATAAATGTTGAGTCGATATTCACTCTTTTGGCAAGCTAATAAAAGACTTCCGAAAAAATTCCAAAAAAAATTGATACCTTAAAAAGTTAACTTCACTTATTTTTTTTAATCGAGGAAAAAGAAGAAAAAAATAAAATAAAATCATTAAAGAATAAAAACAACGTAAACACAACTAAATAGGCAAAAGATTTTCTGATAAATTACTCTATTATTTAAACAATAAAGAACTCTACATAGCGTGTCTTGGAAACCACAATTAGTAATGTTAAAATCAGTTAGCAGCTAAATTTTCAACTAATTAATTAGTTGGCCACAAGTTGCCAAAATCTAAACTGAATTGCCAAATAAATTTGCTTTATCTTCATAGCAGTGTTAAGGGTTAGATGGTAAATTGGCGAGATTATACCTTTGGATTATAGCGGCGTTTCATTTTTTCAATTATTAATCCCTTTTATGTCTTAATAAACAATTTTAATTCATTTGATTTTTTTTTAATTTTCTAACAATTAAACGTTAAATTAGATTTGTTTGAAATTTTATTAATAATCCTTAATTCAGGAGATAATTTTTTTTTTGCAATTTTTAAATATGAGACCAGTTTATGGATAAAAAATTTAAAAATCTATTCTCAGTAAAGAACGAAATTAGGAAAGTTTTTTTGACTGTAGTAGCCATTCGAGCGTAGGTTATTAATTGTTTTAAACTAAGAGAATTATACTCTTGCTCAGAGTCAAAACAAATGAGAATAAATTTTGAGTGATAATTGGTCGGGTTTCCGGGATAGACCAGGAAATCTCCGCCGAATTTTGCTCCACTTGTTAAATAATATCCTTTTGTGTAAAGGTATTTGAACGTGCTATATTTACAATTTAAAAACAATTTTTTATTCAATGTCCTAAATTGTTCGATTGGAATTTCTTCTCTCTTAAATAACAATTTGCAAAATTCTGGCGTTGAATGAAAAATTTCGACTTCATTGAAAAAAATACCACTTTGGTCAACGTTGTTAAGATCTTGTTCAAAGATGAGTTCCAAATTATTTAAATTGTACTCTAGTGTATTTTGTTGTTGGTTTAATTTATCCATTTCATCCTGATTTATTTCTGCTTTAAGCAAATTCGTTTTGATCGTGTCTAATTGTTCAGCAATTTTTTTTCGTTTTCCATTTAATATTTGGTCCTTTTTGGCTATCATCTGTTTTTTTCGATTTTCTTTGAAAGTTTTGATCTGTTTCGAATTTAATTTGGACAAATAGGACTCATAATCTGATTTAAATTGATCAAAGTTGTCATTTTCTTTCAAATTTTTCAAGTCTGTAAAATTTGTTTTAATAATTTCGACTTCGTTGTGGAACAATTCGGTCAATAAGCAGACCTCTTCGTTTGCCAATTGAAGTGGCAAAAAGGATTGAGCTGTTTGATTGTTGCACCAAGTTCCAATTTTGCGCGAACAAATTCTCATTGTCTCGCGTAAATAATCTGAAGCCTCATTTTCTAACACTAAATACGACTTAGCACCATCGCTCAAAGATTCGCTATTTAACTCATATATTTTTATCTTTGACTTTAACATTTATGGTATTTTTAAAGTTTTTTATTTATATTTGTAAGAGTGAACGAGTTAATCTTAAAAGTTGATGAAACATTGTTTACTTTATTCTGAGTCGATAGAATTGTTAAATAATATCTACAACAAAAATACTGAAGCGAGTGACAACTTTTTTAGATAATTTTATTTTTCTGCTTTCCTGCCAAAGAAAAATGATCTTAGGTTAAAAAATTTTTTTTATTAATATATTTATTTTATTTTAATTATTTTGTTCTATTTTTGATGAAAATCTATTACCTTAATCATTTCTCTAGAGTAGACTACCTAAAGCCTTTGCTAGACTGCGACCTAAATGGAAGTCATTCAGCTCGAGAAAGGAAACAAAGCTTAAGCTGTACAGCATTCTAGTAAAAGCAACTCTGATGTATGGAAAAGAATGTTGATAGATATCTTGAACTGATAGAAAAAGCCTATACACTATTAATAAAGAGAATTTTTCGAATACACTGGGTTTATACATTGTCAAACGCTGAATAGGAGAACGTATTCAGAACTAATGAGTAAAAGCATCAAGATTAAAGACTGCTGTGGCTTGGACATTTCCTTAGAATGAAAAGAACACGTATAGCAAACAGAGCGCTTTAATTGACATCTGAATGGTGGCCAGCAATAACTTTGAAGTCAACAATTACGAAAAATATCTCCTAAATGAAGATGGCATGGGGAGAAGCAAGCGTAAAGGCAAATAATTAACTTGAGTGGAAATAGAAATTAATGATCCTTTGCTTCACAAGGAGCGAATAAAAAAAATTGTCTTAATATCATAAATGTGTTCCTAGTTTAAGTTTATTTTTTTTTGAATATCATTAAAATACGTAATTAATACAAGCTCTTATAAAAGGAAAAATTTAAATTTATGACCAAAATCTAATGATCATGTTCAAAAGTTTTAATTAAAAAAGGTTTAAAAGTGTTTTTTTAGGTAAATAAATTATTGTAGAAGCATTGTTTTATAGTTAACATTCAATTCTAAATGCTTGTAAAACTTTGCAAAGATTTTATAAATTATTAAATGAACATTATCAGCTTAAAATGTGCCTGTGTATTAATTTTTAAAAATAAAAAAATACAAAAAAACTTATTAAATAATAATTTTTGAGCATGATCGGTAAATTTTGTTAATAAATTCAATTTTCTATTATTTTTCTATTATCATCATTTATAAATAAATCTATTCAAATATTGAATTATTCTAAAAATTATTAAATAAATTTGGTTATTTAGTAAATACAGTTTATTTGATTATATTAAACAACAAAACTTTTTTTTGATTATTTTTTAAAGCTTTTTAACTACATTCTTTAAAATATTAAATGAGTCTTTTTTTTTTTAATTTCTTAGTGTCAGCGATATTTTATGGGATTTTTTATGCCTTATCAAAAAAATAATGTTTAACAGAGAAGAAAAATATAAATTTTACTCACAATTTGAATTTTTAAATGAAAAAAAAATTAAATTCAAAACACGAAGCATGTTATTATTTTACATGACTGCTTAAAAACTCAAAAATTAATGCATATTTATCTATATTAGCGTTGGACTCTGTCAGTGGTGACCAATGGACCTTCAAAAATTGACGTTGCTGTCTTGATGGTCATCTAGAAAAATTCTTTTTTTTATTTAACTTAAGATACCATTTAACTTTAGATATTTCAAAATTTGATATTTTTTTCAAGGTTTCCATTAAGATAGCCAGCACTAATCTATACCGCTTACATGAGGCCTCATCTCTAAGAATTTATTTTACTGGGAAGTCTTTTCTAGAAAAAGATTTAAGTATTCTTTATGAAATAAAAATAACACAAATCCGACTAGGTTATGTAATTGATAACATTAAAGACCTATGAACTAGTTGTTTCGAAAAACTTTTTCGGTTATCATTTAATCTTTAAAATTTTAGTTATATAAAAAAATAAGCTACTTAGTCTTTAATTTTTTATTAAAAATTCTTATTTAATTTTCAAAAATTTGGATAGATTAAAATAAGTAACTCAAAAATTGCTGCTAAAAATTCTCTGTGTGTATTTGTAATGTATTTTAATCTTAAAAAAAAAAATTCAAATTTATCTTAATTTAAATTTAAAAGAGTAAAAATTCAATAAAAATTAACCCAAGAAATCTTAATTAAAACTTTTTGTAGATGTTGCTAACTAATTATAAATTATATCTTATAAAATGAGCTTTTAATGCAATCATTTAAATAATAGAGTATTAAATAATTCGTATCTTTTTTGCAAAAAAATTTGAGTCCAAATAGCATTATATAAATGCTCACAATTCGAATCTATCTTTAAATATTTTTGATTTAAGAGGAAATTTTTTGTGTAATAAATTGGTAAATGCCTAGTAAAAATATGTCAAGGAAGAAAATTAAAGGATAAGATGTAGAGTTAACAATTTAAAGTCATGTCCTTAAATTTGAGCATTATAAAAAGGAATTAGCATATTTCTACAAATATTTTAGAGTATTTGTAAAGATGATCCGTATGTTTTCGAAATCGAATGGGTCTTGATGAATGCTCACACAAAGCTCAATTGCAAGTTGTCAACAAAAATTAATTTTATCATTTCATAAAAAAATGAGTACAAACATTTTTCTCTCACATATTTAAAACTCTTCTTATTTTTAAGATCACGATTTTTGGATGTCTAATGCGATTATTAATTTTGTTTAGAAAAAATTTCCGTAAAATAAGACTTAGATCACAAAGCAAAAAATAAAACAATTTAATCCAAATAGAAAATAAACTTGGACATGAAATGAATAATTTTATTTTGATTAATCAAAATTGTGACTAAATAGCCCTTTTAAAGTTATAAATTTAAAATAAAAACTTAAAAGATAAAGAATTCAATTGACCAGTCAATCCATTCAACTCATTTAAATGCATGATTTAGCAATTTAATTCATATATTTTTATACTTGATTTGAAAATTTAAATTATTTTTTTAGAGATGAATCGTCATAAACGAATTCGACCATGCTCTACCTGTTTGAATATTATCGATTAAAAGCAAATAAAAAAGTTCGTGAAGCATATGCGATGAGAACAACTTGAAATTTCTTCATTAAAGGCTTCTTAATGACACTAAATGCTGGTCACAACTGACAAACTAGAAGCACTTAAGTCTTTCTTTTTTGAAAAAATAAAAATTGCCTCTATTTCTTTTCATTCATATGCCTAATTATAAAATTTTCATTATAAGAAGCTAATTTATATTTTTGGACTAAATGGGTTCAATTTTTCTTTGGGATTAATATTTATTTAGATGAAATTCCTACTATTAAAATTATAGAAATTAGTTTCATAAACGACGAATTAGCGAAAAGATTATACAATTTCTATTATAAGGAGAAACAATTTATTAAATCTAGGAATACTTAGGGCTCAAATTGAATTTTGGAGAAATATTTGTTTGTTTGTTTTTTAATTGGGATGAAAATATTTCATTAGAGTTTAATTTTTTCTAATTGCAAAAAATTTTAAAATTAGAGATAAGAATTAAATTAGAAATCACACAATGAGCTTTGTGTTGGAACAAATAGACATTTTGGCTTTAAATTTTATAAATTTTAAACTGTTCGGTGAATTTTATTAGAACTTATGCAATTATGAGCATGACAGCTGCTGGTTTCCTCAGTGATTTTTGCAACTTTAAATAGCTTTCAAATTTTTAATTAATAAAATTAATTTAATTCTTATCTCGGTTAAATTTTGCTGTCAAAATTCAACAAATGCTTTTTTAAGTTTCTAGATGATTAATTTGAGATTTATGAAAAATTCAGTTTGTTAAATTTGTTTTTTTAAATAAAAAGAATTTCTAATTTTAAGATTAATTTTAGACACTTTTTCTGCGGGCAGTGAAAATGAATCTCAAAAATGTCTGCTATTCATCTAAAAATCAATTCGATGACCTTAATCCGAAATTTATCAAATGTTTAATTAAGATCAAATTGCATTTAGTGTTGCCTTTTCAAATGAAAAATATAAAGGTAAATTTTTGATTTTATTTTTTTGCTGTTGTCATAATAAAAAAATTAAGAAAAATTAAAATATAGATATTCAAAATTTTATTTCCGTTGATAAGTTTAAGCTTCGCTAGCAACTAAGCTAATAAATTTCCGAGTTATGTTTAATGAAACTAAGAAAGACGAGAGTTTAAGAAATACTTTGATTAATATTAAACTTGTGACAAATTTTGTTTAAATTAATTATTATTCAAGATTTGAAAAGAAAGCTTTTAGATACAAAATTATAAAATATAATTAAGTGTTGTTGTTAAGCAACTGTACTTGCTTTTTACGTTTAGAAAATAAAATTTAATACATAAAAGCCGTTCAAGGTTGTCAAAGTCTATTTAACTAGAAAAAATATTAAGAGCTTTTTTTTCAATTTTTCCTTTATTTTAGTTTTGGTTGTTGTTAAATTGTTAGAATTCATGAATTTGTATAAAATTGGTTGCATGAAAAAATAGTGCTTTAAATAAAAAAATGGAATTACCGATCGATGCGATGGCTGAGAAAAGGCCTCCATCTATAAACTATAATCCAAATAGGTCTAATGATGAACTTGAAACTAATCACACTAAATCCTCTCAATTCGAAACCAATTTGAAGCCGATAAACTACAAAAATGGACGCAAGCTTGAACCAGCAATGTTCAGCTATTCAAATTACTATACCCATAGAGAAAAATTACCTCAACATTACAACCCCCTTTTACAGTACTTGGAAAATACCGAAGTAAAATTTCATAATGACAACCTGTACGAAGATTCGCCCATTGGAATACCGACTAGATCACAGTAAACATTTTACTTTTCTTCCAAAATAAAGAGACATTTATTTTGAATTTATAAAGAATTCTAAAAGAAAAAGTTTATCATTTGCCAATTATAAGAGAAACGGCAATTGAAAGAGCCAGATATCAACGAAAATTAGAAGAGACACAAAAAAATATTGTAACATCAAGAAAAAAATATAATTTCACCACATATGATAATTTTTCCGATCATTATTTTCTCACAGGAGCCCGATTCAATAGGTAACAATTTTAAAGTTATGTGATTATTATTTTTTAAAAAATAATTTTTAGAAATGACACTATTGATTCGAAGATACTAAATAAATATGGAGTTTTTGTGCATAGGAAAAAACCGGAACTTGTTTACATAAAATCGAACAAGAAGGCTTTAGAAAGTTTTAAGCAGGACATGTCAGAATTAAACAGTTTATTAATGAATAGTCAAGGTAGATTTTTTAATTCATCTTTACTATTTAAATTTATAATTAAATTTAAGATCGAACCGCCTTCAAATCAAAATCAATTCAAGCGTTTTCAGAAAAAGAACAAAATAAACGATAATTAGTTGTGCCATTTTTTAAAATTATTTTTAATATGCTTATTTTAATAAAAATTTGTGATATGTGTTATGATTTATTAGACAATTTTTTTTTTCTTTGATGTGAATTTTTTTAATTAAAAAATCGAATTTTTAGTCCTGTTTTTATTGAATATTTTTATTCTACACAACTCGGCTATTTAATAAATTGTCTCAAAAGATTTAGGAGTCAGTCAAAAGAGCTTTTTAGTTTATAGCAAGATTAGGATGAATTTTTAAAATCAAAATATATATATTTTGAATTGAAAAAATAAAAATAATAATAAAAATAGCAATTATAAATTTGCTCCTGCAAAAAACTTGCAGAGAAGTGTTACAAGAAAAAATACAATGATAGATCCTAAAAAGTACATACAGCTTAACATCAGACCTCTATAAACGTTTGTTAAATGTGTTTATGATTATGATTTGTGAACTTATTGTACTGATTTATGAATTGAAAATAATTTTTTTTTAATTCAGCTAATAAATAATTCTAAATTTTAAATTAAGATTTAAAAAATTATGTAAAATGCATAAAAAGGTCCTAAACTTAATGGGTTTGAAAATTAATTTCAACGTTAAAAAAATATCTTCTATTTACATTTTTGAGTTTATTTGATAAATTTTTACAAAAAGTTATGCTTAAAAACAAAAACAATTTTTTTTTAGAATAATACTCATCAAAATATAGTAATTATCAATAAAATGATTTTGAATCTAACTTTGAAAAAAACAAGCTTTAATAGTTTAAAATATTTTGAGCATGAACAACTGCATCATGAATTGATAGATGAAATATTTTTTCATCGTAATAACCAGCGCTTTTTTGATCAGTAGATAAAGCATACTCCATGCACTTGAATCTATCAATGATGGCATCTTGTTAAAAAAAATGTTAAAAAGATTTAATTAAAAAAATTAATTTTTAAAAGCATACCGTTACAGTCAGCCAAGTATGTTATAACTCCAATGTCTTTATAATCTGATATGAGCTATAGAAAATTTTCATTAGAGTTTAATATTTTTTTTTCTTTTGAAAATACCTGTTTTATTGTTTTGACGCCCACTGAATCAATAAATGGAATCGGAGAACAGTCGATTATTAAGAATTTAAAATTAGGAACTATTTCATCATCATCCACTATTTGATTAGGAAAATTTCTTATTTCCTCCTCTTCGATTTGAATAGTGGCATTTTGAAAGTTTGACGAACTATTTTCGAAATTTTGGTTTTCTAATCCATAAACTTTTGTACTTGAGCTTTTATCAGAAACAGAATATTTTTTCATAAAACCGGGAAAAAACTTTTTTAAGGCAAATAAAAGTTAAATCTTTATTTTGAATTGAAAAAAGTTAAATTTACTGTTTTGAATTTTGAGAGTTTATGATTTTTCATTATTTTTCTCTTTTCTTTGAAAATTTTCTCTGTCATTTCGATGTAATCTTGTGGTTTGGCATCTGTAAGTTTGAAAATTTCGTTCTGAAATTTCAACGAATTCGAAGCATGAAGTTCGGCTTGAATACGGACGATTTTTATTTGATCTATTTCCTTTGCCTTTTCAAAGACTCAGTAATTAATCGTCAAAATAAAAGAAATGATTTAAAATCAAACCTCTCTATAAAGCTTAGTATCCTTGTAAAATTCCGTTCCTGGAATATTGCCTAATAAGGTCGAATACGGCCTTGAAAAATGAATTTAGAATTTCCAAAATAATTATCTTTTATTTTTTCCTTACGTGGATGATCTTACTAGATGAATTAAAATGTAAAATCCAACACCGATTCCAAGACCTATGTCAATATCAAGAAACACTACTGACAAAAATGTTATTAAAAATTGTAACTTTGGAAGAAATTAGCAATTGAAAATAATTTTAAATTAAAAAATTACAAATTCGATCTTGTTAATTTTCCAGTAGATGGCTAGGTCTCCAATCTTTTTCAAAAGACCTTGTAAAGCAACTATAACAATAGATGCCAGACAAGCTTTAGGTAAATATTCAAACAATGGAGCAATAAATCCCAATACAAGAGCCAGTATAATACATGAAAATATTGATGCCATTTGAGTTTTACCACCGGCATTGTTTTGTATGCATGAACGACCCAGAGAGCCAGCGCTTACAAAGCAGGAAAAAAATGATGAAAAAACATTGCTTGCGCCATAAGCCAAAAGTTCTTGGGTAGGATTTATTTTATAGTGATGAGTTTTTGAAAATAAATCACAAAGTGAAAAATTGATTGCAAATGAAACTATAGCGATCAAAAAACAGGGAACAATCATATCTTTTATTAAATAGAATGGTGGTGATTCCGGGGATGGTATCCTAAAAAAAAACACTCTAAATTATCGATTACAAAGTATAACTTTATTAATTACCCTGATTGCACTGGTCCAATAATTTTTACATTAAATTTTACATGAAATTTTGCCAAATATGAAATTAAGGTTCCAAAGACGACCTTTTTTTCAAACAAAAATTGTATTAAATTGTAGAATAAATTTTAATCAATTACCACCAAAAGTTCAGTTGGAAATGGAGCTTAATTTTAAAATTTATTTTTGAATCAACTATTTTTCAATTTTACCAATCATTTTCTTTGCAAATCTTTGGTTCACATATGTTTTGATCATTAACAATATAGCTATGCATAGAACAGAAATAATAACCGTAGCTAAATTCACCTTCGGGATATTGATCAAAACATTATACCAGGTCTAAATTTATTTTAAACTTAAAATTTCAAATCCATATTACTTAAAATATTACAATCGGAATTTTAAAAACTCCGAAAAATCTCGGTATTGATATTCCAAGTGATGACTTTATCTGTGAAGTTAAAACATGGATTGCACTTCCTTTGAAAAAATTTATTAGCTTATTTTTGCACTATGAAGCACTCAAATCTCTTAAAACCAATTAATCAAAAAGTTTCAGCTGCTTGTTGTAAAAATTACTTAACCACAAAACATAGCTAAATGTCAATTTCAAAAATTAATTTACATCGAATTAATAGTTTAGTTAATTTTTGATTTTTTACTACCACCTAGATTTGGTCTATATTACTGAAAATATACTAAGAGAATAAGACACAAACAAAATTTATTAATTAAAAGAACACTATGAATCAATAAATTTGCAAGAATTAGACCTGTATTGGAAACTTTGACCTTAGAGTTGGTGGAAGAACTATTCATGAAACACAAGATATTCTTCTTGAAGCAGTTAAAGAAAAGCACGTAGTAAAATATTGATAATATATCAAAATATATCAAATGATTTCCAAAGGATAGATTTTTTTGCATTATTGTATTTCTTACATTTTTATATTTTATTTTGTTCTCTACTTTCTATTTTCATGTGACTTTAAATTAGCTAGATTAAATAGATAAAAAAAATTTTTTAAATTTGCCGCTCCTTCATGTAAGAAAAAAATCCTGATTGATATTTTAAATATACATTTTAAATATGATTTTTTTGAATTTATCCTTTAAAATTATTCCGTGCTAAATTTCAAAAATTGTTAAAAATATAAGCTAGAAACTGAATCATAAAATCTAAATATTTTTAATCAATGTCTTAAGAGACAAGTAAAAACCTATTTTTGAATTAAATTAATATAAAAATAACTTAAAAACGAAAATAAATAAACGATCTTATTTTAAGACCTATTGTAACATGAAAATTTTGAAGCCTATCCATGCGCCAAAACTTAATTTCTATCTTTTAGCAATTTAAAAAAAAGTATGATAAATTAAAAAATAACCGGCTACAAATCCATTTAACATTGGCTCACTAAAATATGCTGTTATAAATCCAAGTTGAAAAATGAACATTAGAATTTGAATAATGCCAATACAAAAAGCACTTGCAGTAGCTATAAGTATTTTAATTTTCTCTTTATCATCAGTATAAAAATGCGAATAGAGAATTTGGGACATTTCAGTTGAATTATGAACATCTGGAGGGATGATTTTTTTTTCCAAATCGGTAATTAATGTTCCAACCATTATGCATGTTATGGCCAATGTTCCAATTGATATTTGGCGTGAAGTTCCGAAAATTAAGTAAATCATCGACGGAAAAAATGAAGTATACAGACCATAAATCGGCGGGAGTTCGGCCAAGAGTGCATAGCCCATTCCTTGTGGTATGTGCATTATTCCTACTGTAATTCCAGCAAATAAATCAGGCACTAATGATTCCCGAAAATTGTAGTCTCTTAGCCAGCCAACTATGGGTATTCGATTAACAATTGTGCTGCGCACATATTTTTTTTCTGGAGAACAATTTTTTAGAAAGATATCACGAAAAAAATACAAAACGCTAAATCCTTGAAATGCTTTAATATTGTAATTTTGCTCGAATTTCTCTTGATTATATGCGGGACGATTGATGTTTACATCAATTTCCAAACTTGGGTCTATCTGATAAGGCCTTTGTACATTTTTCTTGGTCCAAACCATGACTTTTGATTTTCTTAAAGAAAAAGCTTCATTATAAAAAAATTGATTTTGGTCTATAATTTTTTCATAATTTTATAAACTCGAACTTTAAGCTAATTTTATTCGTAATCAGTCTTTAAATTTTGGTCAATTTCTGTCAATCCTTTAAAACAAGTTTTTTTCATAAAAAAATGATAAAAAGCTTAAGATTGAATAAAATGATCATGTGATGCCTATATCAAACAAAATAAACAAGAGATAAAAATTAATGAATTAAAATAATTTTTAAATTTATTTTAAAAGCAAATCAATAAAAAACGTCCGTAAAATTAACAAAAGGAACGACTTGAATTTTGAAAAATTTGATGTTTTCAAGTCTAAAAATAACTAAAATTTTTCTGTACCATAATTTTAATTTTGGGTTATTTTTATTCCTAAACAATGGTTTTTAATATTCAAGCAGGGGTCATAATTTTCAATTGAAAATGGTACAAATGAATTATTGATTGTAAGAAAACAATTTACAAGTTTTTTAATTTAAGTGAAGCACGAAAAATTGACACTCTTTGCTGTTCAAGTTCAAAGTTTATACCTTATGGCTAAAATTCATTTAAAATTTAGATGATTATTTCAAATTTTTTAAACTAGGCCAAGCTAATTATTTTCTTATGCTTGAATATTTTTATTTTTATAAAATTTATTGTAAATTTTCAAAAGTTTACTTGAACAAAATGCGACCATTGTCTCACCTTGTTTAAAAATAAATAATTAAAAAGATAAAATAAGGAATTTTAATTCGAGATGGAAATTTTTGTAATTACAGCAATGTTAATTATTATTTAACCAACATCTAAAACTCAAAAAATGTTTGAATAAGTTATCAATTTACTATTCATGGAAAAGCTACAACAAACACAAAATTTTTGATATCAGATTATTCCAACTGAAAGCAAATAGCATAACCAAAACCAGTCTAAACTGACATAAGGTTCAAACTGATAAAATAAACTGATAACAGTATCCATCATTTTTTAATTCTAATTTTTAAAAATTGTTTGAGTTATTTAATTAGAAAAAGTATAATTGAAAAATTGTTTTGTTTGATTTAGCTTTAATGTTACCTCAATTTGGTATTTAAGTTTGAAAAATTTCATTTTTTTCATTTAAATCCAACTAAGTATATAAAATTTTAAAAGTAAATAAAAAGATGGTTGAACAACTTCAACAATATTTTTGAATCTGATATCACCTTTAATAGTTTTGGAAAAAAAAGATAAAAAATAACTGATATCTGATATCATTTCCTTTCAGTTTGTATTATCTGATATCACATGATATCATGTGTAGGCTGTTACAAAATTAATGCCGAAACTGTAATTAGCTTAACTAACCAAAGAATAAAATAGAATAAAACTATTGAAAACAATTTTTGTTCTAACAAGCTTTTCATTTTATACAAATTTTTTTAAATTTTCGTAAAATTGTATTAATTTTTTAATTCCTTAAAAAATTCAATTATGGTCGATTCATTATTCAAAATTTTTTAAGTATTTAATTTTAAATCATGCCTAATTTATTAAGTACGACTTGTATAAAATACTTAATAGGCTATTTATATATGTAAAAGTAAATTTTAAGATTATGTAAATTGATAGAATTACGTGTCTATGTGTAAAATTGTAAAAAAATATGAAAAATAATGGATACTCGAAACAGCCAAACAATTAATTGAAGTTGTCGGATATCCTTATAGCGAAGACGAATTTGTGATTAAAATGAGGAACATTAAAGCCCTGATGACTTTTATGATCCCAAGGAGTACCAGTTGGATGAGTTAACTCAAGTGACTCCAATAATAGAGCCGTCAGAGTTAGGACCAGAACTTGAGGTCGTCAGTACCGCTAATATTTTGCTTGGAATCCGCGAAGCTATTCGCGACAATCGAGCAAAGCAAGCTGAGAAAATGAAGACATGGAGTAAAAATACTTGCCTGAAGTCAAGATTAGACATTATGTATTTTTGCCATTCCCCAAAGCTAATATAGGGCTCACTGAAGCTCCTGACCTAATGTATCAAGTCACAGATATTGATTACCAATTTCAATTGCATGAACTAGCATGTGAAGCGTGCGTTTTTACTGTTCGCCAGAAATTGCTTCAATTAATAAAAACATATCTAATAGTATATAATAGATAAAAATTAAAAATGGTTGAATAATTTTTTAATTTAATTCTTATAAATTTGGAAAATATTTTATAAAGATTAATAGAAAATTTGAAAAGTCAAATAATTCAATCATCATTTACTTGGATCTTTGATAAAACAAAAGTACATTAATTTAGTTTCAAATCAAATAAAAACAATAATAATTTTTTATTAATAATAAAAATAATTTTCGAATTGGATGAACTTTTTTCAAATAGCTACCAATTACTATTAGTCGGCATCACTGAAGATAAACTCGATATTTTCTAGCAAGTTGATTATGAATATTTAAAAAAAAAGTCTTGCTCGTGCCCTTTACTTCGTAAGTTTTTTAATTTGTAGCAGTGAATGTTTACTTTTTGAATTTAACCAGAAAAAATTTTTAAATTGTTCATTATTTTTCCATTAACATGATACAAGATAAATAAAAAACTCGAATTTGCTCGATTAATTGAATTTACAATTTTATTTTTTTTTAGAATCTATTTATAGTCTTAGGATAGATTAGACATACTTTTTTTTTTTAATTTAATTTTATGTTTTATGATTGAAAGTTTTAGTTAAGGTTCTTTTTACAATTTATCTTTATTCTAAGGGAAAAAATTAATAAGCTTTCTTTCTTACCTTAGACTTAAAAATATTTCAAAAAAGTACAAAAAGAACATTCTTATTGCCTAGAAAGACACAAAAAGTAAAGAAAATATTTTCTTAACTTAGATATATAATCAACCTTTCTAATGGTGAGTATTTAATAGCGTCCATTGTCAATAGCTCAAACCATCAACCCAACAACATCAACAAATATCAAACCATCAACCAAATTTACTTTTAAAAAATTTTTCGAACCGGAAATAGCAATATCTTGAGATAGGTTTTTCCAAACATTAGTAGATTTTTAGGAAAAATTAACGCTGTATTCAACTTTTTTTTAAAATGGTTTAGATTCATCGTCCTTTGAAAATACTGAATTTTATGCTATCAATATATATATATTTATATATATATATATTTATTTTATTTTACTTTATTTAAAAAACTTATATAATTTTTGATTTTTCTTTGAAAGTTTAACTAATTTCGTCTCATAATTGATGCTAAGTTAACTGACAAAGCAGCTTCATTTTTTGCATTCGAAAAAATCAAAAATTTTTAATTAACCTATCTAGTTCATTTTTAAGGTTGTCAAGATGAAGATATTCTTCTTAATTTTCATCATTATGGTACAAACCAGAGTACAAATCGTGTATTTTTTGACCATTTTATTACAAATGCAAATTTATTACAAATATTCATATAATATTCCAAGAATATTTTATAAGCCTCATTAGCCCCTAAGTGAATAAGTTTGTCAACTTTGTCAATACTTAACATTTCCCTACCCGGTCAAACATTTCATAGAGATTTTTTAAAAGTTCTTTAAAAATTCTTTAAAAAATCTTTAACAAATACCCTAACACCCTAACAAACTAATACTTTTTTTTTATTGTTAAAACCTTTGGGCTTTCGCCACTTCAGGATTATGTTTATTAAAATAAGAGAAATAAAATTAAAAAAAAAAAGAAATAAGTTAATTATTACAAGTAAATTAAATACTAATTCTTATTTCTTATGAAACTTTTAGTTTCAATAGTTTCAATAGTTTATTAATTGATTTGAGAAGGCTTGAGCGAACTCTTTTGCCTTCAAGCTAGTTGGTAGTTTAATTAATCAGTTTATAATATTTACAAGTAAAAGAAAAAAAATACGAAAATTTTTTTTTTTTTTTATGAGATTAAACGAGTCTATTGAGTAATTCTAGAGGAGTATTTTTTTTTGTTGTTACAGTTTGATTTTCGATGAGTTATAAAATTAGAGGGTTACTATTTAATATACTTTTTTCAAAATACTTTTCACTAAGTGAGTAAATGCGATCATGCATAGTTCCAATTTGACTAAGCTGGTTTAGAATAAGATTTGAACATCTAGGACTCTCTTTTAGTAACATTTGTAATGCTTTGAATTGTACTCCATGTAGTCTTTCGATATTTTTGCCGTTCACTAGGAGTAATTGTGGAATATACTCCATGGTCGAACGGATTAGTACTTTATAGACGTTTATTAGTCGTTCTGTACTCAACGACCATTTTTTAAACGTAATTCATTTAATAAAATTCAAACGGCGCAAACTTCTCTACTTAGGAAAAATTTTGAACTTTGATATTTATCACTCAATCTAAAAGTCACTTAACCATGATTAACGTTTCCAAGAGGTGGTTCATAATATATTTTTGAGATATGATTTCATATATAGGGTCTATATATGAAATCGTGTCTCGGAAAAAAAGTAATAATTGGGTCTATTATGCAGCCCATTTCTTTCACATTGTTTCTGTCGTCTGAAACTTGATTATTCACATCAGATTTTGAACTACTCGACATACCAAACACGACAACTATTTATTTTTCGAGTTTCATCAAATTATCGATGCAATTATCCTTCCCAGAAACTAAAAATTCGAGGTTAGACATCCAAAGTCTAGGGGATTTAATAACAAGATGCCCAAATGATCTGTTGAGATCAAGACTTGATAAGCTCCGATTCACTGGTGAGTTTGTTGCACATTTTCCTGTCACAATTACGTCGGTTGAATGGTGTTTGAATCAACGATAATCTGGTCATTCGTTTCGTTTGGCATCATATTAATTTTTTTAGAATCTTTTGTTTCGATGATTATTTTATCAAAGCATTATTAATTTGATTTAAAAAAAAATGGTTTCGTTTTAAATAAATCAGAGTATCAAAAATTTAAATAGATACTTGTTCAATTATAATTGAAAATTTATATTATTTTAGATTATATTCAATAAAATTGTTTTTTGTTTTTTTTAATTATTTTTGTTATTGAAATTTATTATATAAAACAAAAACCTTAAATAAGATTTACTACTTAGATTTCAAAAAGAAAAATGTCTTTTATCATTTTTATTATGCTTTAAAATTATTATGTCTATATTTCAGAAAAAATCTAAAATTATTTACAAAAATTAATAAAAGATAATAATATTCAAATTCTCAGTCCTTGGTCGAAACAATTCTTACAATCGAGTTGAATTACTTTTGATTTGATTTGAATTAAATTATTCACAAATACATTTTTAATACAAAAAAATAAACTGAGATTTTTTGTTATTTTTTAAAATGTTTTAAGATGAAAAAAAACTTTTTTGCGTAATTATAAAAATTTATATTAGATTCATTCATTTTTAGTTTTTATATGTTATTAAAATAAATTAGCTATTATTTTTTGTAATTAGTAAGAATTTATTTAAATTCTTTTCTTGACTTTATATTTTTCTAAAAATGTGGAGCAAGTCAAACAAAAGCTTACAAAGTGTTTATCAATTTATATTTATTTAATGGAAAAAAGCATTATAAGTAAAATTTATAAAAAGTTATTTTTATTTATTTTTTTTAATTTTTAATGAAAGAAATATTTTAATTCATGTTAATATAAAAATAAAGTATAATTTATTAACAGACTTAAAATTATTTTATTAGATACTTTTGGAGAGAATAATTGAGTTTTTATAAAAATTGAGGCTTTTACTTAAGTGTGAACCTAATGATTAGTCATACTTGTCCATAATTTTAATAAAAGTAATGGAAGTTGTTTATAGGTGTATCATGCATGTGCCTATCTTCAAAAATAAAGGAATCACGGCTGAGATTACAAAATGGTTAGTAGGTAAATGAAAATGCATTACTCTTAAAGGTAAGATTAAATATCACTCACATTTGATTAATTTGAGCACCATGGAAAAAAGCAAATTTCATAAATCATAAAAAAATCTAGAAAAAAAAATCATTAGGCAGTCCGAGTTCTTTTTATTGGAAACAGTCAAGGGTTTCTTAACTGGTCTTTAACCTATTTTTACTTTGAGATTCAAGATTGGCTTGAGATTTTTCAGCGATAAATTGTGATTAATTAGTTTATTTTTATGAAAAATTATTAATTTTTTAAATTGTTGTACTTAGAATTTGTTCAACAGGAGACAGAATTTATATGCCTTTTTTCAGTGATTTTTTTCCAAAAAACCAAGACAAAAAAATTTAATAACAAAACAATTGTATTGACTTTTTTATTACTATTTTTTATTTTAATGCATTATTTTAAATTTTAACTTTTTAGGAATATCCTGAATAAAAATTTATAGATAAAATTATCAAAACTGAAAGTCGAATCCAAATGATTAAATAGATTACCCAACCAACGGTGTTTTAATTAGAAGGCTTTAAAATTCGATTTTAGAAACGATTCTTAGAATTCTGAGGGAAAAAAATAATTTTATGGAGATTTCAATACTAATTCAAGTTTTTTAAATGCCCCCATTGCTTCAATAAGAGTAAAAGAAAACAAAGATTTGAATAAAGATAATTTCAGAAATTTATCAAAAATATTTGGCTTTTTATGAGAATCTTCACAAAATTTTTAAAAATATTCTAAATTACTGAAAAAGAGGTCAAATTGGCTCAAATCTGAATACAAATTATTTCAAAATATAAATTGTTGTTGAAATTTTGAATGTTTTTAGGCACATAAATTAACTAAACAGTTTTTAAATTGAAAATCAGAATAAGCATCGTACAAAAGGCGCTTGGTCAAAAAAACATTTATCATGATAGTAATCAATTTACATTGATTGAATATATTTGAATAATTTACACAAAAGAGGCTTCATCTTTAAAAATTTTGTAAAACTCCCGTCAAGATCATTACAGTGTAAAAAAAATAAAAAATTTTCAAAGAAAAAGTACGACTTTTTCAGTAATTTTGAATGAGATTAAAAAAAAATCAACCGATGTTAACCATTTTAGTATCTTATTTTTTTTTCACTCTAGGCGCCTTAAAAAAAAAGTGAAGGTAAAAAACTTATTTGAATTCTTTTGATGCCTTGAAAAACTCAGTTCAGTATATCCATCCATTTGTAAGAAAACCCATCAGTCAGAATTACCTTTAAAGAGATGCCCTTCTAAATTTTTTTTATGATATTTTGTATGCTATCGACTTCCTCCAAGAATATTAAATATTATCGCATGTTTATTTTCATTTAAAATTTTAAAATAAATAAAAAAAAGGAAAAATAATCATTCAATTTAAAAAGAAATGAATGCAATAAATTAAATCATGAAAATAATTATCTGTATCCAAATTTTTCCGGTTTTTAGGATTCATTTTAAATTATAAAATTATTTCACCTTTAAAGCGCCTTATTTTTTTTATTAGTACGCAATATTTAAATTAATGTTTTAAAATTAAATCATGATTGCAATACATAATGATTTTTAACTATCACGTTTCAAAAGTAAAAACCATATGAAATAATTTTTATTTTTATAGAAATGTTACTGATTTGATGTATACTAATTTAAAAGTTTTCAAATGTGAATTATATGCAAATGATCAAGACCAGGTAACCTGAATTACTTTAAATAAGCATCATACCTTGTACTTAATGAATGTTTGATTATAAATATCAAAATTTTCCAATTTTTAATCAAAATTTAATTTAGAAAAAATGCAAAAACAAACAAAAGTATACAGTTAACAATTTATATTTCTTTTTTAAAATAATCTTGATTTTTTGACAATTGTTTATTTCTCTTGACGAAATTCCATCAATTTTGTCACCGAGTAATTTCAAAATTTCAAAAATTAAATATTTGCTTGAGAATTAATTAAAGTTTAAAATTCTATCTAAAATATTAGAGTAAACTTTTTAAAAGTCAGGTTAATACAAATTTATTTTTAGCTAAGATAAACTCCACATTTAGGCCGGACAACAAAAAAAAATTAGACTTAATTAAAGATAAATAATACCAAATTCTTAATTCATATTTCAAGTCTAAAATTTAATAGAATCCTTCAAGTGTCATTATTACTCTTCATTTTTTTAATTAATTTCAGACCTTGAAATTTTAATTTTGATGAAAAATTATGATAATTAAAATGTTAGCTATATGCTATAGGATTAGACAAAAAATGGAATTGGTAGATATGCTTTATTCAAGTCTTAGTTACATTAGATTTAAAACTATTACATTTCTTGTAAATGCAATAATTTAAAAATTATATAATAAAATTTTGTTATAAAAGTTATATAAAAGTTTTATAAGAAGTTTCGTATTCCAAGGCTGTAAGTCTATGCAAATTTCATTTTAAATTTTTTTAACTAATAAAGCTCTAGCAAAAAATTGATTCCAAAAGGCTTGGTTGCAATATTTCAAAGCCAAGCTATATGTAAATAGTCTAATATTGGAAAAAAAATTATATTGCAAATTTTATTTTATGATCATAATATTCATGGAAAAATATTTATGTTTAAGTTATGTAAAATTTTGAAGAAAACCATCGAGCTAGAAGAGAAAATTTGTTTGCGCCAAATAAAAATAGACTACTTTATGATCTTTGGATACATCATTTTTGCAGCTATATAACTCTGATGTCAACATCCTTAAACTTAAGCTATTATAAAGCATCGTTTTCTAATTTTTAGACTCTTTCAATTTATTTTCTAAAAGTCATGATTCAATTTTTAAATTTTTTTTATTTTTTTAACAAACATTTTCTTAGAAGCTTTTAAAATTTTAACTGGAAATTCGGGAAAAAATGCTACTGAAATGTAGATATTTATCACAGTTTTCCATATCTGAATTGAGCAAAAATGCTGTGTCTATATCAAGTTCTATAGAAAGGTGTCCATTTATGGCTCATGCTCGCCGTACTCTAGCATCTGCGTCAACACCTCTGGATCATTCGATTAGAAATTGTCCAAAATCAGAAACAGATAATATGGTTCCATTCAATTGTACAGATACCATCAATTGTCCGTTTTTTAAGCAAGCCGAAAATCTAAAATTAAATAAAATCATTAGAAAAAGGTCGGAGCATGATTTGGTCGAGCACGATCACAAGAACCATAACGAGCCCAAGCTGAGATTAAATTTACACAGACAGAAACGAAAACTGCACGAGAACACTGATCTATTTGATTATGAGAAATTTTTTAATCAAAAAATAGATGATAAGAAAAAAGACGGTTCTTATCGGTATTTTAAAAAAGTGATTCGTCATGCTGAAACATTTCCAAAAGTTCAAGAGTATGCTGAAGAAAATGTCAAAGACATTACAATTTGGTGTAGCAATGATTACCTAGGCTTGGGTCGTCATCCATATGTTCAATCAAAGGTAACTGAAGCTGTGTGGAAGTATGGAGCTGGATCGGGTGGCACCAGAAATATAAGCGGATCAAGTCCGCTCCACTACACGCTTGAAGAAGAACTAGCCAGACTTCATCAAAAAGAATCTGCTCTCTTATTTACATCATGTTATGTTGCAAATGACACTACATTGTACACTCTGGCCAGGATGCTTCCCAAATGTCACATACTAAGTGATGAGGGAAATCATGCTTCCATGATCCAAGGAATTAGAAACAGTGGCATTCCAAAAACAATTTTTAAGCACAATGACTGTGAGCATTTAGAGTCTGTTCTTCAAAAACTGCCAGCTGATGCTCCAAAGATAGTGGCTTTTGAATCTGTGCATTCAATGGATGGCAGTATATGTGACCTGCATAGAATGTGCGATATAACACATAAATATGGTGGTATTACGTATATTGACGAAGTGCATGCAGTAGGTCTCTATGGAGAAACTGGCGCTGGTATTGGTGAAAGAGATAATGCATTGGAAAAAATGGATATAATTACTGGTACCTTAGGAAAAGCTTTTGGAAATATCGGCGGATATATCGCAGCTTCGTCGAATTTGATTGATACGGTAAGAAGTTTTGGATCAGGCTTTATCTTCACTACTTCACTGCCACCTTCAGTTTTAGCTGGCTCAATGGCATCTATTAAGATAAGCCGAAGCAATGAGGGAAGAGAGCTCAGAGCCAAGCATCAATCATATGCCCGAATTGTAAAGGAGAGACTCATTAGAGCTGGCTTCCCGGTTATGAATAGTCCAAGTCATATTGTTCCTGTGATGGTTGGTGATGTAAAAGCTGCCGGTGAAATATGTGATCGTTTACTAAATGATCATGGCATTTACATTCAATCTATCAATTATCCAACTGTTGCCAAAGGAGAGGAAAGACTACGAATTGTTCCGAATCCCCATCACACAATGGAAATGATCGACAATTTAATATATGGATTGACTGATGCATGGACAAAAACTGGTCTTAGATTAAATAAAATGAAATTTTAAAAAAGAGAATTTTGTTTAACTCACAAAGAAAGAGATTTTTTTACAAAAATGTTTTAGGATTTTTAATTTATTAGTTCTTAGTTATACTTTTAGCAAATTTAAATCATTTTATATTTTTATAATAGTGTTTTGCATTTGCTTCTAATAATATACCATGGTTTATCAACATTCAAATTTATTGTTAATGACTATTTAGCTTTACAAAATTGAATAGAAATAAAATGTTTATTTTAAATTAATTTTCTCATATTTGTAAACTCATTTTGTTAATTTATTTTAAAATTATTTGAAATTAATTTATTGATTTATTTTTTTGCTATCAAATAATAAAGCATTGATTTTTAATTAATAAAAATCTATTTATTTAGGCTAGAGCTGCATTGAGTCATATCACGCAAAAAATAAAAGCCTTAGAGTAAAAAATATGATATTAAGCAGGATTAATTTTAAATATTTTATTTTTAAAAAAATAATTTAGGCAATACCAAGTCGGTTCAAAACGGCAAAAAACCTTCTTTTCAGCCTTCATTCAATTTTGTATTTGATTATTTAAAAAAAAGATAAGAAGGTTTATTTTAATGTTGGAAAGATATATGTACATATCTAGTTTTTTTACTTGAAAAATAATTGAAAACATAATTTATTTTTTTGCTATACTTTTTAACTTCACCTCACCAAAGAACTCAAATAATCAACATTTTCATCCTAGCTTCGATCTTTTCAATTAGTCTTAGTTTGAAAAGCAATTTGTTAAAAGAAATTTTTTACTTTAATTTAAGTTTTAAAATCTAAAAATCTCGAATTTTTATTTTTTTAGGGATACCTTAAATAATTGATTTTCATATTTGAGTGACAAGTGACTTTTTTGATCATTTTAATTTTTTGAAAAAATAATGGAGTAAATTCAAATAAAAGTTCTCTCGAAAAAAAACTTTTTATGGCAATTAATTTTATATTTGCTGATTGGTTTTAACCTTACATTTGCAAAAATTATCATGAAGTATTTAATAAATTTTGATTCTGAAAAAAAATTTTTTTAATTATCTTTTAAAATTAAAATTACTAAGTTTGAAAAAAAAAATTCTCAGGTTTTTTTATTAGAAGGGTGAGAGCCCGTATAGCCGAATGGTTTGCGTGTTAGTCGTGCAAGCAGAGGATCGAGGGTTTTACTTAATAAACGAGAATTGATTAATAAAATGATCTGGGTATTTGATTTTATGATTTTGAAATCAACCAAATATTTTCTTTCCCACTCTAAAATTATTAATTGCTTAGTCAATATATTTTAGAAACTTTTACCTTACTCCGGATGTTACCTTTTAAAGTTCTCCTATCAAATTATTTTCCATATTCTATTAACCATTTAATTAAAGATTAATTACTCCATTCTCTCATCACCCCAACTTTATTCGTCATTTGATTTAATTAACTTTTTTGAATTTGTTAAAAAAAAATTCAATAAAAAAAATAAAAAAAACGTAATAAAAAAATAATAAAAGGAATAAGAACAACAAAAAATAAAATAATTAAAATCCTTGTTCGGAACAACCTTGGTAGTACATCTCTTAAAAAAGTCATTAGTGTTGTAAACTTGGAAGCAAGAATTAAAATAGCTAAAGTTTGTTCAGGTAAAAATAATAAGTGTCCTTAGAGCTAAGCGTTCAAATATTAGATAAAAACTATTAGAATCACTAAATATTTTATTGTAAATGTCTAAATTAAAGAAATGCAAGATAATCAATTAAAACCTCATTAATAAACGTATTCCAAGTAAAATTTATTCAATTTTATTAGAATTAAACTAATTATTTTTGTTTTTTTTGGTCGAAATCAAAAATTCTCGAATTTCGGTTTTTATAGTCATGAAAGTTTTTCTATGATTAAAGCAACTTTCGTGACTTTAGTGACTTAACTTATTTATATCATCGCTCTTGAAGCGTTCATCGAAAAAAAAATATTATAGTGTAATTGACCAAGTAAATTGATCGATTCAGCTATTTTTTTAGTCCTTTTTGGAATAAAAAACAATGAATTTAATAATTTAGATTCTCTAATTTCAAATATAAGGGATCAAAAAACAGTAAAAATGGGGATTATTTGGTGAACACTTTTCAACAACATTTTGTCTAAACTAGTGCTGTGAGACGACTCAACCAAAGTTAATTTTTTTTTCGACTAATCGACTTCAATTTTGAGAAAATCAACTTAAGTGGGCTTAGGCGAAAATTTTTCTCATTAAATTTTATTCTTTTATTAAAAACCTATTTATTCAATTGTGTTTTAATTTTGTAAATTTGACAAAAATAAATTTTAAAAGTTCATATAAAGCATCTAAATTCAAATATTTAAATAAAAATAAAAATCCTAGCGTAACCAATTTTTTTTAATTTGGCGCTACACATTTTATTACCTTCCATGACTTCACAGACATAATTGTCTGTATCGATCTTAAAATGTCTCCAAATCACCTGCCTTTTTTGACTCCGAAGATATTTTAATTTTTTTCAGTTATTTAAAATGAATATTAGTAATTAACTGAAAATATTTCTCGATTTATCAAAGTTGTTTAAAAGTCCAAAATTAAAGTCCAAGTCAATAATTTAAAAGATTAAGTCCGGACATTGTTTTGTCATATGTATTTTTTCATATAGTCTTTCTTTTCAAATTCATTTTCTTTTTCAAAAAAAATCCAACTCATTTTCTTGTAGATAAATAAACTTTAGAAGAGATTTGCAGAAAAAGTAACTGAAAAATGTTTATTTTTAAAAATAAAGTTAACGTCTCGTTACTCACATTTAAAGCTCTGCTTCGTGTATCGTATTCAACAGCTGGTAATGTGTCACAAATTAAAATATAAACCTGCCTAAATTAGTTGAAAATCTAAGAAAATGTCAAGTAAAATCTGCGACAAAATTTTTAACTAGTTCCAATTTAAATCAAACTTCAAGTGAAACTAACCAAAATGCATCAAAGATTTGCTCTTGATTTAAAAACATTGAACAAATGTCAATTCAAAAAACGACAACTCACAAGTAAAAAAAAGGTCTAAATTATTTTTTCAATCTAAACCAACATGTCAAAATTATCATTCACTAGTAAAATTCCAGAAGATATCGGTGAAACCAAAATCGATAAATGGGATTGGAATGCCTTGAAAAACGCGCTGGATGATGCTGGAAGGAAATTTCTGACTAACCAAAAAGACTGTGAGGAGACTCATTCATTAATGAACGGAAGGTTGATAATTTCTACAATTGCAGTTCTATTTTCACTTTATGCCATCGGTTTCGATTATTTATATCCCTTTCCAGAATCAAAACTAGTAATTATTGTTTGCGTGGCCTCTTATTTTGTCACCGTAGGAATTTTAACTCTGTACACGTCCTTTATAGAAAAAGGCTGTTTCGCTCAAGTTGTCCAGAAATTAGACAACAAAACATTTTACTGGAAATTTTTATCAAAACAAAAACCGTGAGATTACTTTTTTCTAATTTCATGTTTGAGATTCATTTTTTTTTTAAGACACAAAGAAAATTTTTATGTTCTTACAATTGAATTACAGCACGGAAATAAAGTAATCAAAAAAACTGTGGAGCAGTCTGTAGCAAGATATTTCGATGAAAATGGTGTGCTGGTGGTAAAAAATTATTATTCAGATTTAGAAAAATTTTGCTCTCAAGCTTTCAATGAAAAAAGAGAATAAGTTTTTTAAATCTGAAAAATCTGAATTTCTTTCATTTAATTTTTCGTTTGTTTAGAATAAAATCTCTTTAAAAACCCGATCTATTTTTTTTCTTTTAATTTTTGTTAACAATTTATGATTAAAAAATTAACTGAAAAATTTACTCAAAAAATTAATTATTTATTATTTGACTTTTTATGTTTTTAAAACATTAATCAATAATAATTTTTTCTAAGAATGAAGGAAGTTCATACTGATTAAACATAAACTTTTGTTGTAAATATTTGATCCTGTTGAACTTTTTAACCACATAATATAACAAACCAAGTAAACACAGCTTAATTTTAGTCTAATATAAATTTGCTAAATGTTTATGAAAATGCATTTAATTGAATAGATGAATTTTTTCCATTTGGAGTAAAATTAACTTCTTTAAAAATAGTGCTGGATTTTAAGCTCCTACGTCAGATAAAAAAAAATTAGATTCAAATTAAATATAGAGTTTTTTTTTGTTGCAAATAATTTTGTCAACTAAAGATGATTTTTCAAAATTTTTTTATGGAAAAATGGATCCTTAAGCATCTCTTCCTAAACTCAAGTATCTAGTTTAATTTTGGAAGCTTGTTATTGAATTTGATTTTTTGTTGCTAAAGAATCTAATCAAAAAATCTCACAGATCATGATTTTTTATAGAAATAACTCAAAAATGTATGCTTCGGTTTTATGAATTTTCTATTTTTTTAATTATTATAATAACTTTTCGCACGAATGAATTGGCAGCAAAAACACTGAATAAATGAAAGCTTTATGTCTTTTAGAGTAATGATACTTTTTCTCATTGTGAGTAAAAATTATTTATTTGAATTTTTTTTTTTCTCTAAATAAAATAATTAATTAAATTATTATTTATCGATGTTGTATTTAATTAAACATAAAGTCTTTTTTATTGTTTTACAAGCTTTTTATTTAAACATTAATTTAAAAGCTCTTTTATTTTGACCTATATCACTACCATTATGGTCACAGTTATCAATTACTAAACTTACTAAAGTTCGGTATGTTTGGTAAAATCATCAAAGGGAACTTATCCTAATTTTTAAAAGAGTCAAAGCATTTTGGTTAATAAGACTTTTTTAATTTAGTTATCGTCTATTCTTTAGTTTTTTCTTGATATTTTTTTACTTTCAATGTAAATTAAAATTTAAAATGAAAAACCATGTGTAATAGTTCATATGGGACGTGATAGCAAAATAATTTAATAATGAGTTAAAATTTTATAAAAATATAAAAACATGCAATAGTGTATACCCGTAGAAAATTTTAGAAATCGATTTTTGTTACAATCATGATTTAATCTGGAATTACAAAGACATTATTAAATGTATATTTGGTTCGCTTTTAACAAAATTTAAATTTAGCCGGATCTTTTTTTTTTTATAAAAAATTGATTTCCAGGAGGAATGTCATAAATTATGAGATAAGGAAAAATATTGATTATTTTGTTCGAATCTTTAATTTATATTGAATAATAATGAACTTAAAAATCTGAATAAATAACTAGTCAAAACCAGTGCTTACAAAAGCTAATTTAAGCATTCTCAAAATTTAAATTTTCCATAAATAGACACTTTTTAATTCAAAATTTGATTATTTTTATTTTTAAAAAATTGTCTTTTATTGCTATTTAGACATTATGAGTCAAAACGAAACAAGTAATCTTAAAATTGAAGAACCAAAAAGAGAAAGAGTAAGAATGATTTAATGATTTACGAAAAATTAAACTGTGCATTCAAGACTACATCAGCACCATGTGGAAGACTAAAATCCCACAATGTAAATGGTATTCAAGAAGGGAAACCAGTCGCTAAGGATCAATTTTTCGGACGTACTCTGGGCGTATTTACAAGCGGAGGGGACTCCCAAGGAATGAACGCCACTGTCAGAGCTATTGTGCGAATGGGAATATATCTCGGCTGCAAAGTCTATCTAATTCACGAGGTAAATTGATTTAAATTGTTTTAAAACTTAACTTGGAGAATTAAATTGTCTTATTTTAAAGGGCTATCAAGGAATGATTGATGGAGAGCAAAATTTTAAACTAGCTACATGGACCAGTGTGTCTGGTATAGTCGGACTGGTAAACATTTTGGAAAAAAATTGAGATTAAAGATCAATTAAGTTTAAATAAAGGGTGGTACTGTGATCGGAAGTGCTCGATCATCTGAATTTCGTGAAAGATCAGGTCGTTTGAAAGCGGCAAAAAATTTAGCAAAAGCTGGTATAAATAGTTTGGTATGTATTGGCGGTGATGGTACACTGACTGGTGCAGATTTGTTCAAAAAAGAATGGAAATCTCTTCTTGATGAATTACTTGAAAAAAGTATTAAAACAAAAAAATTTTTAAAAAATAGAAAATAATTAAACAATTTATTATAGAGGAATTGACAAATGACGAATTCGAAAATAACAAATATTTGAATATAGTCGGAATTGTTGGATCAATTGACAATGACTTTTGTGGCACTGATATGACCGTTGGTACAAATTCGGCTCTTCATCGAATAATTGAAGCCATTGACGCAATTGTTACCACTGCTTTTAGTCATCAAAGATGTTTTGTAATGGAGGTAATGGGAAGGCATTGTGGTTATTTAGCTTTGGCTGCAGGTCTTGCTTCAGAAGCTGATTGGATTTTCATCCCAGAGCATCCACCGGAACCAAATTGGTAATTTCAGAATCCATAAAATTTTCTTTTAAATTTTAGATTTAATTTCAGGGAGGATCATTTGTGTAAGCGCTTGCAGTATCACAGAATAGCAGGACACAGATTGAACATTGTAATTGTTGCCGAAGGTGCTTGTGATCTAGAAGGAAATCCAATTACATCTGAATATGTTAAAAAAGTTATTTCAACAAGGCTTAAAATTGATACAAGAGTTACAATTTTGGGACATGTTCAAAGAGGTGGAGCAACTTCAGCTTATGATCGAGTTCTCGGTGCTCGTTTGGGTTCTGAGGCAGTCTTAGCATTAATGATGTCACACGACGAAAGTCCGCCTTTTGTCATTGGAATCAGCGGCAATCAGCCATGTTATATTCCTCTAGTTGAAGCCGTTGAGCGCACAAAAAATGTTGCCAAGGCTATGGCAAATTTTGAGTTTCGAAAAGCTATTGAACTTAGAGGCGCAAGTTTTGAAAGAAATTTAGAAACTTACATTAAAATGAGTAAATTGCAACCAAAATTGCTAGTAGATGACTCCAGTCGACATTACACTTTGGCTGTTATGAACATTGGTGCTCCAGCGGCTGGTGTTAATTCTGTAATTCGGTCCTTTGTCCGTCAAGCGGCTTCAATTGGCTGCACCGTTCTAGCAATTCAAGATGGCTTTGAGGGTCTTGCAGCTGGATTAGTCAAAGAGCTTGAATGGAAAAGTGTGTATGGCTGGACTGGTATTGGCGGTAGTTTGCTTGGATGCCAAAGAATCGACGCCAAGAAGATTGGATACAGTACTATAGCGGCCAAATTGAAAAAATACAATATCGAAGGCCTATTGATTGTTGGGGGTTTTGAAGCTTTTAGTTCAGTGTTGCAATTAAGTGAGCAGAGAGAAAACTTTCGAGAATTTTGTATACCACTTTTATGTGTTCCAGCAACGATTTCGAACAATGTACCAGGAAGTGATTTTTCAATTGGTTGTGATACAGCCTTGAATGAAATAGTGACAATATGTGACAAAATCAAGCAGTCAGCTTTGGGCTCTAAGAGAAGAGTGTTTTTAGTGGAAACTATGGGCGGCTATTGTGGATATCTTGCGTCTGTGGTTGGCCTTGCCTCAGGTGCGGATCAAAGTTATATTTTTGAAGAGCCGTTTACTATAAATGACATTATTGAGGACGTACGACATTTGAAGGAAAAAATGAAAAGTGAACTAAAGAGAGGTCTTTTGATTAGAAACGAAATGGCTAATAAGCATTACACAAGTGATTTTATGCAAAATTTGATGAGTGAAGAAGGCAAAGGTGTCTTTTCGGCGCGCGCTAATATAATAGGTCACATGCAACAAGTATTTTTTATTTAAAGTTTAATTTTGAAAAAAGTTGAATATTTTTTTTCTTCAAGGGAGGTGTACCTACTCCTTTTGATAGAAATCTTGGAATAAAATTCGGCAATAAATCTTTGGTCAAAATGGTCGAATTATTGAATAAAACAGCAAGAGAAAGTAAATTATTTAGCTTACTTATTCATTTATTTGTTTTATCTGTGCCGAGCGAAAGCTCCTTCAGATAAAAAAAAAAAGTTAAAACATAATGTAAAAGACAATTAAATTTATTAAATTATATGGGTTTGAAAAAAAATAATACCGAAGTCTCAATTAAGAATTAAAATTAAATAACATCAAATTCATTTTTGTTAATAAACACATTAACGACTGTACAATTCATTTTCAATTATTTGAAAAATTAAAAACTTCATTAAGTTTTATTAAAAAGTTTTATTAAAAAATATTTTTTTTCAGATAACTTGATTGAACCGCCTTACACACTCAATAAAGATTCATCACTAGTTGTTGGTATTCGTCGAAGTCAAATTCAATTTACTTCTGTATTTGATTTGGTTGAGCAAACAGACTTTGAGTAATTATAGAATTAAACCTTTTATTTATCTTTAAATAAAATTTTTTTTTCCAGGCATCGATTGCCTAAACATCAATGGTGGTTAAATATGAGGCCATTAATAAGAATATTGGGTAAACACGAAGCAGTTTACAAGAGCGAAGTAATGACCAAAGATGAAGATGTCGAAGAATTTATTGAAGATCGGGATGAAAAAGAGGATGAGGATGCAGCTACACTTTACTAATTTATTGAATAAGAGGAGATATTTCTTTTTTTTTAAATTACTTTGTGATTTTGTTGATTTCTATTAGTGTTACGGTGATCCAATTTTAGAGGTTATAAACTCTTTTTTTTTGGGGTTCCGTATTTTTCATTTATTAAAATTAATTCTTATCTGTGATCTAAATAGACTTAGAAATTTCTGGAAATTTCTCAAAAATTTTTAATAAAATTTATTTATTTCTATTTATTTATTTTGATCAAAATTTAAATAAGTTAAATCATTGAGAAAAATCTAAAACACTCTCTGAAAATAATGGAATAAATTGGTTTTGGAATTGGTTTTTGAGAATTAAATTAAAATAATATCGTAATTATCAAAATTGGTTACAGTTAATAAAAAATATCGAAAGAAATTCATCTTCAAATCAACCTTTTTTGGAAAAATAAATAATGAATAAAGCCAAATTATTATTGTTATGGACTTTAAAGAAAAATATATTGATAACCAGAAAGGTGAAATATTCGGCTAAATTGTTGATAAAAATAGTACCTTTAATTTCTTTGAGGGTTTAAAGAAAAACCATTCTTTATTGGAAAAGAATGCTTTGAAAAAACTAAATGAGAAATCATACTCAAGATCTGATATAATTTCTAATTTGATGTAAGTTATCTTTCCAAAGAAACTGTGAAAAATATAGTTTATGATTTTATCAGTCTTCCAAGAACTGTAGAACACAAACAGTTCACCAGAAAAAAAAATTTAATTTTATTAAATTTAATTAAAAATTTTATTAAATATATAAATATTTGTGATTTATTTATATTTTTATGCCGAGTCTGATATATCAAATTGTAGAAAGAAAAACTCTACAAATTAGTGTTTTTATTTTTTTTTCTTATGCACTCAATTTTTCGTAAAATTCAATAAATAAACAATTTTAGATAAATAAAATAATTAATTTATAAATTTTTGTAATATCCTGTTAGACTTCTTTTTAAGGTTTTTTTGAGATAAGTTAATGGATAAGGGTATCCAAACCAAATTTTGTGGATCAAGAGAAAATTGCCTGTCCTACATTACGATGTTTGTATTCTAATGGCACATAAGAAATAGCATCATTCAGAGCGGATATATCAATAAAATATATTTAATGTCAATTTTTTTTTTTTTATTATTAAAAAATCACTTATTATATTAATTTTAAAAAAATATGATATGAAAAATAATAAAACTGCTAATTATAGTTTATTAAAATATAAATATGGCGTAAAATAAATTTTTAAATTTTAACAAAATCTGTAAATTATTGTTAAAAAAATTTTCTATACTAAAATTCAATTTGAAAAAGGAGTTAATGTTTTATTTGAACAATATTACTCTACTCCGAAAAATTGCTCCCAACTTCACTCTCCTATAAATTCTTAATTAGAAAAAAGTATGTACAAATTTTTATTGACATATCTAAGAATTTTGATAAATTATATGAAAAAGCAAGGGCCTAGACTTTATCGAATAAAGAGGACTCTAGTTGAACATTTTTTTAATTACTAAAATTGATTTTAATTAGTGTAATTCAAACCAAATTATTTAAGGAAAAATAAAAAAAAACAAACAAATCCAATAAATTTTAGTACTTTGTTATATTAATTAGCTAAAAAGTCAATTACTGTTTTCGCATCAACTCTATATACTTTTTATGACTAAATACTTAGCAAATGAATATAAGTTATGTAAGTCATTCATGCGATGAAGGACATAAATAAAAATAAAAGCAAACTGTTCCATCCATTTGAAGGGGTGTTCAAACTTAATATCAATTAATTTAAATGACTTGAATATTTTAAAAATTAGATTAATTTACTGATAGTATAAAATGAAATGTATTACTTTAAATTTGAATTTTTGAAAAATCTTTCAGTATACTAAGTAGCTAGCCACTAAATCGGCTTTTGATCGAAAGGATAAATAAATAAATAAATGCTGTTATTTTATTGTAATTTAGAAAAAAATTTTAATTAATTAATTTAAGATTCAAAGTTTTAACTGATTGTTCTTTGTTCACCCGTTCGAACTTGAGGTTCTTTTAGAGACTCTTGTTCCGGAAAATATTGTCCTTTGGCTTCATGGAGTGTTTCAGATGGTTTTGTTGCTTGATATGTTCTTTCCGGCGATGTCAATGACAATTGCTCAAATCCACAGCATTCAGATGCTTCAATTTCTCTAACTCCAGCAATTGATGATAGGTTAATGTTGTACGGATATTGAACTCTATAGCAAGAAGCCTCTTCCAATTGTTCCATTTCTTGCTGGCTCAAAGAACAGTTTTCAGTCAAACATGACATGTCTTCTTCCAATTCTTTTACAGAATTACAGCCAACAACAATAGAAGTAATAAAGCCTTTTTGCAGTGCCCACAAGATGCAAACTTGAGCACAGGACAAGTTTCGTTTTTGGGCAATACTTTGACAACAATTTAGGACATTATTGAAAGACGGATTTTTCTTCATTTCTTCATATGATTCGGCCATTACTGCTAAGCTTGGATTTTCACTAGCTGCTCTTATTCTGGAATCTTCTGGCAAATTTTCTTCCGAACATCTACTAGTCAAGAAGCCGCTAAAAATTAATTTTTAATTTTTTTTTCCTAAAGAGTTTCTTGATCTAACTATTTAAAGGGTGAATAAGCAAAGAATCCGATTCTCTCGTTCTTGCATATATCCATTATTTCCCATTCACAACCCCGGGTTAATAAATTATACTCTCCCATATAGCAAACACATTTGTGCAAATTTAGAACTCTTAAATAATACAAATTAAAAAAAAAAAATAGTTAGTTTTTTTTTTTTAAAATAAACTTTGAAGCATCAATAAATTTTTGTAGCTGCCATCCCTTGAAGTCACATACACCAATGTATCTTATTTTGTCATGTTCAATCAAGTCGTCCAAGTGTCGAACAGTCTCATACAGATTGACAGTTGGATCAAAGCCATTCAAAATGAACATATCGATGTAATTGGTTTGCAGTCTTTTCAACGAGCAATGAACTGAATTGAAAATATGGCTTCGCGACAAACCACCGGAGTTGACATTATCTGGATCGGTTGGCATTCTTACTTTGGTTATCAAAAAAATTCTTTCTCGATCTTGTCTTTAATTTAATTATTAATAATTTTTTTTCTTTTTATTTATTTAAAAGAATACTTTTGAAGCCAATTACCAATTATAGTTTCGGCTTCGCCAGTGCTTGAACCAAACCATGGGAAAAAGTCAGCAGTATCAATGCAGTTTCCTCCCAATTCAACAAATCTGTCCAAAATTTTATGAGCCTCTTGCTCGCTCAATTGTCCTGGACGTTCTCCAAAATTGGTGTCAATTTTTCCAAAATTTAATGAACCAAGACAAATTCGGCTTACTTTAACACCAGTTCTTCCCAGAAGACAATGGGTTTGTTTTGCTACTAGGCGATTGAATAATTGAATGGTCGGATCTGATATGCCTTGATGAGCATGAGTTGGTTTGCTTTGATGTTGTCCTTGACTTTTTTGTTGCTGTTGTTGTTGTTCCGAAGACATGCTTGAATTTTTCGTGTTTTTTTAACAAAAATTTTAATTCTTAGAAATAAATTATAATTGATTTTTCTTATCGCTTTAGATTCTTTTAAATACAAATTAGTACTATATTTAGGAATACATTTTTAAGTATCTAAATTTAACTATTCAAGAACAAATTTGCCTGTGAATGCTTAAAAGAATATTTTAAAATTGGAATTTTGGAGTTCTTTAATGTGGAATTTTATAAAAATAGAATTAATCATTAAATTCTTTTAATAACTTGAAGCCAATTGTTTGAAAAATATTCAAAAAATTCAATTTTTTAAAAAATTTTAAATTTCAGTCTTGAAATTGTTAGCCTATAAGTTATTTCAGAGTTTTTTTAACTTAAAGTTTAGATTTATATGCTAAATGGCCAATGATAAAGAAAAATTTCTTATCAAGAATAAATTTTTTAACGGAAAAATCAGTTTATTAAAACATTAAAACTTAAATTGAATAAAATACCAAAATGTTTTTAAGAATTTATCAATTGTAAAATAAAAAACTAGAAAATTTGATTAATTTTACATTCACAATGCCATTCATAAGATTTGATTGAAGTTAGTTTTATTATTTTTGATTTAAAATTAGTAAATTATGTCATCTTCACTTTTTAAAATTTATTTTGAAAATTCCTAATTTATTAAGATATTCTCGGCTCAAGTTTCCATTTTTAACTCAGAAATAAAAAAATTCCAAAAAATCACTTGAAAATCTTTTTTTTTTTAATTCATAATAGTCGCAAGCCAATTTATCAATATCGAATCAGTACTTTTACATATGACTTCAAAATTATGAATTATTTTAAATAAAAAACAAGAGTTAAAATTAATTTTTTTTAAATTTTAGCATTTAAATATTTTTGAAAAACATTTAATGTATGAAATTTTTTAAGAAAGATATCATTAATAAAGTGATTTTAAACAATAAGAGATCTAAGCAACATTTTAATTTAAGTTTTTTAAAGTTTAATTGCTGACTCTTCAAGTGTTTATCATTAGTAAATTTAACTCGGCATAAAAAATAAAGTTACTGAAGTGAAACAGAGACGTTATTCTAAATTCGTTAATTATTAAAGCTCATTTTTTTTTTAAATTTGAAAATCCAATTTATTTTAATTCATTTTCATTTTTAGAATTAGTGAAATTTATGAATCAAAAAACTTAATATAAGTATATCGATTCCAAATTGAAATCAAAAATTAATCAAAAAAATAATTGAAAATAATCTCTATTCAAAAGGATATTCATAGAATAAATTAAGATGCAATCATCTACAACAACGACATGCTAGAGATTATAGCAAATAGTTGCGAAGCGTATGCCGATGATAAAAAGATTTTTAAAGTAATGAAAATCATTTTTCAGTTTTAACCAACACCACTTTAAACAATTAAAACAAATTCTAATACAACTGTAATTATTTTTTTAATTTATTAAAAAAATAATTACATTATTTTTCAACTCTAAGTGAATCATTCAATATTTCGTATAAGTAGAAAAAATCATTCCTACCTGCATCGTGTGAATTATTTTATCAATAATAAATCTTACTGATTCACCTAAACCTTCATTGATATTTTTTAAACTACATTTATGAATTAAGCTTTTGACTACAGTCGTTCCTCCGTATAACGAGACCCCATAAAACGAGAAACTCTTTATAACGAATATTTTACCTGGAACCGATTACGAGCAATACAAAAAGATATAAAAATGTTTTCGATAGAACGAGTTTCTATAGAACGAAAGCTTGATAAAACGAGCTTATTTTGAAAGACCGCTTAATCGTTTTCTTAAGAAAAAAAACTTCCTTTAACGAGCTTGAAAAAATAACTTTCACATTTGTGTATTAAGAAAAAAGATTAAAAAAATAAAACAATTAATTTTCTTTTTATAATTGAATATAAATAACTGAAAATACTTGATTGTCTAATCTAATTGAAAAAAATGACAGATAAACTTGCTCAAAAAAAAGAAAGTGTATCTCGCTTGAGACTAATATAGAAATTATAAAAAAACACTGCGATCAAAAAATAACTACCACTACACTTTCTAAAGAAAACGTAAAAAAAGCTTAATTTTTAGTTTTATTTATCTTTTTTTTTTAAATTTTTCAATTAAAATTTTAATAAAAAAATAAAAATTGCCCATCCTTTTCAATGGGATTTCGATAAAACGAGTTTCGATATAACGAGCACAAAAATTTTCGCCCAACTTGCTCGTTTTACCGAGGAACGACTGTATTTTGGGTTCATATTCTAAAAATTGATAAATACGCGTTTTTCTTACCTATTTAACTGGATACAGAACGATGTACTTCTTGTGTTGAACTCATATTGGTTTTGTCTTAACAAAAAAAAAAGCTCTTTGCACAGAGGACTTCTCATCAACTGTTCCAGGAAAAAAATCTTGTTCGACCAATTGACTCAATTTTAAGTGCCTCATTAAGTAGAGTTATATGAGTAAATTTTTTCAAACAAATGAATCTCTTTAGTAAAAGTTTCAAGGTTAATCAACAGGCTAGAGCCCTTGTCATAAAAGACCGATCAACAATTCTTTTATTTGATTTTAGAAACTTTTTAATTTTGTTAAAAAAAAGTGTTGTTTATAGTATCATTTAAATAAATAAAAAATTGAAATATTTAAGTTAAATTTTTTGAACTTTTTTACAAAATCTGTAAATATCAGATTAATATTATTGAATATTGAATGCTTGAATGTTGCAAACTTCAACATTGATCTTTTGAATACAAAGCTATTCATCAGTCTTGTTTTAGGAGAAGATTCTGTCTAGTTTCTGATTCATTCAAAAAACTATTTGTAAATAGAACATTATCATGTAAGTGTCTAAAAGAGGATTGACAATATTGTTTGAACAGAAAATGAGAATTCGAAACTTTTGACTTACAACCAAGTCCACATAATGAATAAAAGCTTCTCTAAACCTTTTTCCATTTCTCTTCGATAAATTTAGTGATGAATTTCCCCGTCCCAAGAGGAAGTCCTAAATACTCAAACCCATCAACATTAGGAATGTGAACGCCATTTATAATAAACTTATATTGGAATTTACTTGAAGCAGAATTCAAAGTAAAAGAAACTGACTTGTCTGGATTGAAATCAATTTTCCATTTCTTGGCAAATTCAAAGCACTCATTAACTAATTTAAAAGCATGTCCAAAAGAAGGAGATAAAATTATAATATCATCACAAAATACGATTACATATAAGTTTAAACCATTGATACATGCTCCAATCAATCATAAAATATGCAAGTGGTCTGAAAAATGGTCTACTCAGCTAAATGTTGAAAAGTGTAAAATCCTTCGCATAGATCACAATTACAATAGGTTCAACTATTCAATTTATTCGCAGGCACTAAATAAATTGGATTGTGAAATGTAAAAAGTTAAACTGGGAACTCAAGGAAAAAGTTCAGCTTCCAAAGTAAACTGTTTATTAGGAATGATTAATTAATCGTTTACATTTCCTACGCTCGAGTTGATTAGGCTTTTATATTGTTTATTAATTCATGGTCTATTAAATATTTTTGGATTAATCAAGTTTTTAATTAAAAAAGTAAAAGCTTACAAATTTACAAAATTTTTTCTAGTTTTCAGAAAATAAATTAAAAGTAAGTCTTTCCGACGAGTTGGAAAAAAAATTTTTTTTAAATTAAAAAAAAAGCTAAATAAAAAAACTAATTTAAATTTTGATACATTTAAAATGCGTAATTTTCTACAAAATTCTTTCGTCTTCAAGAATATTTCCAGATATGAAGACTTTTGAGAAATGGTTCAACTCAAGAAGTTAAAAAACCGCAACCACTACTTTCAAAACTATCAAATTTCGAGATCTTGCAGTTAATCAAATTTCTTTTTAATAAAAAGAGCAATTAATACTTTCTAAAATCAAAAATTAATGTTTAAATATTGATAAACAAACTAAATTAAATACAATCAAAATCTTGATTATGATTTGATTTATTCAAAGTTAAAAAGATACAAAAAAAACTCTTTTGGCCTAATAGACAACTTTAGGTGTTACTAATTTGACGTCATAACCATTTTTCACGTAATATTCTTCAATAAACTTTTTTGAAATTCTTGTTGTAGTATCCTTGGACAAGAAAAATTTACTTAATTTTTTCAAAAAAAGTTTCAAAAAAGAACTTACAGTGGTAATTTCTTCGAGCACAGACCCAGTTTGGTCACTTATTTTGAAATTTTTTATACAAAAATAGGAACCGTTTTCAAACTTGACAGGAATTGAAAGAAATATGTCTTCACTTATGCCGTAATTTCCTTTCGCATAAACAATCGCTGAATACAAAGAAGTGTCATTTGTGTGAGAAAGATTCCATAGTTTGATTAGCTTAACTATTGACTGAGCAAATACCAAAATTGATTTTCGGCTCAGCAATTGACTCACACTGTTCTCTAAAACCCAATCAGCATTTAAAAATAAAACATCTAATTCTCTAAATCAAAAAAGTACCTCTGTCTAAAACTAAGCCCATGAAATCTTTATTTATCCATTGTTTGTCAGCTACCATGCTTATTAAATTGAGCCAATGTGTGCCTGTCTTGGCCCAAACAGCTCCATCAAAATCGGTAACTCGCGCATAAGTTAGGTCCAGGAAGAAAGAGTCGGAAATATTTTGCCCCATTAAAATCACATTACTTACATAAGCAGGATTTATTCGCAAACGGTGGGCGAGGACAGCTTTGGCCGTCATTTCATCACACATCGAATTGCCTATCAAATATTTTTTCGGATTAATTCTCTTTAGATACTTGCTGACCAAATTGACCAGCGCATAGGTTTCATTCCGTGAACCAAATGGTGAAATAAGAATTTTGCATGTTGGCTTGGCATTTTGGTCTATGTCCTTGGCCAGACTAATGTAAGGATTGTTAAATTTTTCCAAGTTTGTTTCCTCATCTTTTCCAATAAACTCGTCCAATTCATCTAAAATAATTGCAAAATCACACTCTTTAAATGCTTCTGCAGGGTCTTGGACAACTGTGATGCTTCTTAGATGCGGGCTAGCAAGGTCTTCGATTTCCATCACAATCCCATCGATGTTTTTAGATCGATTTTTGGTGTACAATCGAATATAAACATCTTTAGAAAACAGGTTTTCATTCAATAGTTCATTTATAATGTAGTAAAGTGCCGGACTTTGTGGATTGGAAATAGTAAGGTTGAAAGGATTTATAGAAGCTAAGACTTGTTTATGCTCCTGTTCCACTATTTGGAACGTATTTTCATTCTCTGAGCCAATCTTGGTCAAATCATTGCTGGTGAGCTCGCTTTTAACTCCATAGTAGGTCAAGGCGTATTCTTGAAATGCGTTTGCATCGCCTAAAAGGATGCCTTTGCCACCCCGGTCAAGCAGTTCACGCCAAATAATTGGCGATTTAGAATGCTTCCAATTGTTTTTTTGGCACAAATTTTGCAACCATGTCTTGAAAGGCCAAAATTTAAACCTGAATTTTAGAATTTATTTTTTCTTAATAACTTACATCCCAATGGTTCGGGTCGACTGGAATTTTATGGACCCTAAAGCCTGGAAGGTTTAAGGTAAGTTCGTCTCCTAGTAATTCAGCCTTGGCAAAATGAGGACAATTTGCTTTTCCTAATTATTTCAAATCAAAATTTTGGATCAAAAATTATGATAAAACAACTTACCAGCGATTACAAATTTTGCCATTCTAAAACTTAAAATTCAATTTTAAATTTTGTGATCTTCATTTAGTATTGAGAACAGAAATATACCGAAATACAGTTTCCATGGATACTTAAAGTTTCGTCTTGAAAACCTTTACATTCTGAGTGCAGCAAAAACTTATTTTTCCTAGATATTCAAACAGAAAATTTAATTTAATTAATCGAAATGAAATTCAAGTTTAAATTGGTTCCTTTTAAATCAATTAAATTGTTATTTTGTACAAAAAATATTCAAAAATTTTTAAAAATGTTAAGTTTAAATTGCACCTGATAAAAAAAATCTACATTAAAAAATATGATAGTTTTAAAATCAGTTTTGAACCTAAACCGCTAGGTAAAGATAAAAATGGAAAAAATTGAAATAAAAAATATTTCACTTAATAACGGAATTGAGTTTCCTCTTGTTGGTCTTGGAACTTTTCGAGTAGCAAATTTTTCTTAAAATTTTTTTTTTAAATCAATTAATTTCTCAAAAAGAACGCGGATGACAAAAAATCTTTCAAGGAAGCAGTCAAATACGCCATCAAAATTGGATATCGTCACATAGATGGTGCTTGGTTGTACGACATCGAGGATGCTATAGGAGAAGCAATTAAAGAAGTTATTCAAGAATCTAATGAAAAATTGAAAAGAGAAGATTTGTTTATTGTCAGGTAAGACATTTACTAGAGCTCACTTAAATCATAAGTTACCTTAAAAAAATAAGCAAAATTTGGAACACTTTTCATTCACGTGAAGCTGCGAGGCAATGCTTAAATGAAATCTTGGCTAATTTAGGAACTTCTTATGTTGATTTATTACTAGTTCACTGGCCGATGGGTTTTTCCGTAAAATAAAACCTCTTTTTCTATTGATTAGATAATTAACATTTAGTATTCAAGGAAAATCGTGGCATGGGACCTTTTCCAAAAGATGAGCAAGGAAATAGACTTTATTCTGATGTTCACTATTTAGAAACATATCGAGTACTTATCTAGAATAATTTGTAAATGTTTTCATGTTATTCCATTCACAAGGCACTAGAAGAATTTGTGAAGGAAGGAAAAGCAAAGAGCATTGGTGTGAGCAATTTCAATATCAAGCAACTTCAAGACGTGCTAGACAATTGTCAAATAAAGCCGGTAAACAACCAGATCGAAGTAACTCCTTACTTACAGAATGATAAGCTTGTTGAGTTTTGTCAAAAAAATGGCGTTGTGGTCTCGGCTTATGGGCCTTTAGGAGGTTCTCAAAAATTAACGTAAAATTTCAATTTTATTTTTAAAATTTTCAATTATTTTTATTTTTTAATTGTTTAAGAAATAGACCCGACTTGCCAATAGTTTTAGAAAATCCTGTCATTGTCAATATCGGTAAGAAATACGGAAAAACTCCAGCTCAAGTTTGTCTTAGATGGTGTATTCAAAGAAATATTGCGGTTCTACCAAAAAGTTCTAATCCTGAGAGAATGCTTCAAAATGCTCAAGTATTCTTAATTTTAGTATTCTACTGTTTAATTTTTTTGTCATCAAAATAATAAAGTTAAATTATTTTTGAATAGATATTCGATTTTGAATTGTCCGAACAAGACATGCAGGACATCAAAAAATTGGAGCAAAATTATAGAGTATATGGTGTTGAATCTTTGAAGGATCATAAATTCTATCCATTCTATGAAGAATAGAATTTTTTAGATGAGAAAATATTTTATCAACAAAACATATGTTTTTTTTTATTTATCTGATTTTAGAATAAATTATTTAGAAAAAATTTTTTCCATAATTTTATACAATCTTTACTCCAGCAGCCTAATACATTGGAAAAAACATCAAAGTATAAAATTGGCAAACTATTGCCATTTAATTAGATCGAATAAATGTTGATTTAGCACGCTTAAGTGATTGTTTGTTTGGTTTGGAAAAAATATCATTCATATGTTCGATTTAAAAAGAGTTGTTTAGAGAATTTGGTAAATTTTTCAAGAAACTTTCCAACTAAGCTTTTACAGAATGGGTTCTACAACCGCCACTCCATTTGGATATAGACGAATAAATCTCATTGATGGTCAAGTTGTTTATCCAGATGAGAAATTTTATCAGAGAGTCTACGAACGCTATATTCCCGAAATGATTCAACGAAATGAGATACCCTATAATAGAAGTAGATACAGGCCATATGCTTCGGATTGTGGTCCTGATTGTGATATTTGTAATTCAAATTATTCTACTCGCTGTGGACCAGATTGTAGTATTTGTAATAGATATGACCCTGATTGTTCAGATTGTGAAGATAGTTGCGGTCCAGACTGCCGTCCGTCTTCCAAGTCACGTATTTTCAATCGTTCCAATGTGTACAAATATAGTCATTCCAAAAGTTTTCCTAATGGTCTTTTTTAATGTTTTTTTTGTTAAATGAAAAATAAATTTTGAAATTAGAATTTTGAATTTTGACTTGAAAACAAAAATTAAAACAAAGATCATTAAACAAAATTCAAAGAGTTTTCTTTTAAATACACAATTTCTCTTTGCTCTTATCATGAAAAATAAAAAATTTATCAAACTAGTATTTTAAATTGCTAAAAGAAAATTTCTGAATTAATTTAAAATTTTGAAATTTTTAAAAGATGGTTTTTAAAAAAGGGATATCACTTGATGTATAATATTTTTAGTTAATTAAAAAAAGTCAACTAATTTTTAGATCATAGGTTCAGCCAATTAAGGCTTTCAAAGACCAAAATTACCATGAACTTAAATCAATTCACAATGAGAACTTTTTATTTGAAGATTCCCTTTTCCCTGCTATTAATGAAAGTCTTTATCACACCAAAGATTGTCCTGATGACATTGTTTGGTTAAGACCTAAAGTAATTATGAAGTAGACTTTTTTTTGTTTTAAAAATAAAAAAAAAATTAGGAAGTGATTGAGAACCCCAAATTTGTAGTAAATGGTTTTGGTCGATGCGATATGGATCAAGGAAATTTAGGAAACTGCTGGTCAGTGTTAAAAAAAATTTTCTCGATAAACTGAATTTTTTTATTAAAAGGTTCATTGCTGGTATTAATTAAATGCGTAAATTTTTGATAAAAAATGTTATCTGCTTTGTTATCGTTAATAGCTTGTGTCGGAATTATGCAATCTCCCAAATTGTTTGCCAAATTAGTTCCACTTGAACAAAATTTTGATGAAAATTATTCAGGTTTGATTATTTTAAAATAAGAAATTTGAGGATCAAAATTTTCTAGGAATTTTCCACTTCCGATTCTGGTTATACGGCGAATGGGTTGACGTTGTAATTGATGATCGTTTGCCATTTTATTCGGATGGAGGTTTTGTTTTTTGTTCAAATAAGCAAGAGCCTAATGAGTTATGGGGACCTCTATTTGTATATTCTAAACTTCTTTTTTTTAATTTTTAATTTTGCTTTATAGGAAAAAGCTTATGCAAAGTAAATTTTTTATCAAGTTATCATCAAACAATAAATGTTTCTTAGACTCTACGGGTCTTATGAAAATCTAGATGCAGGTCAAACCTATGACGCTCTTGTGGATATGTCAGGTTAACATTTTATTGTCAATTTAAAGTCATATAATAAAAATTTCTAATTTCAAGGCGGTGTACCTGAATGCATTGGTAATTAGGAAAATTAAAAAAATTCTAGGCTTTATTTTAAATCTTGAGATTTGAAACACATGTCATTCAAAGAGAAAACAAACTTTTGGAATGTTCTGAAGCAAAGCTTTGAAAAAGGCTCAATAATTAGTTGCAGTATAAATGTAAAACTTTCAGCATTTAAACAGGATAATTTGAATGCTAATAAATTGTTTAGGCTGATAATTACACAAGAGAAGCTGTTCAATACAATGGACTAGTCAAGGGCCGTAATATTTTACTGGAATCTATATCAGTATGTGTTTTATTTAAATCTTTTTAGACGCTTATGCGGTGACAAATCTAATAATTGTCGAAGATCGGTATGATCGTGTTAAAAAGCTGATAAGGATTCGAAATCCATGGTAAAGTTTGATAATTATTTTGAAAATTTTATTTAATTTTTGACTTTAATTGAAATTCCTCTTCATAATTTATTTATTTATCAATAACAATATCATTTCATCTAATGTAACAATTAATTTGTATCTGTGATATGTAATTTGTATTCCTTCGTCCGATTATGCTGCACCACAAACTAAGACACGCTTTTGGAACATTTTTTTCCCTTATTCACTCCTTGTGGAGCATAGGGTCATTTTTTTTTTATTTCCACTCAAGTCGATCTTTTGCCTTTACACTTTCTTCTCGTCATGTCATTCCCATTTCGTTGATCTCTTTCGTGATTGTTGACCTCCATGTTACTGCTGGTCGTTCTACCTTTCGTCGCCCTTGAGGTTTACAATGAAGGGCTCTTTTTGGTATCCGTGTTTTTCTCATTCTAAGTACATGCCTTAGCCATCGTAGTCTTTAATTCTTAATGCACTGACTTAATGGCTCTGAATTTGTTCTTGTGTATAGGTCAGTATTTGACAATGTATCACGAGGATCCTCCACAGGCTTCCAGTGTGGAAGTTGTTCAGACTTTTCAGGTCAGATTCACACATCCCTCAACATTCGCTACCGGGCATCTATTTTTCTTTTACTACAGTGTTGTAGCTGGTTGATTTCCGTGCTAGTCGGAGTCTAGCAAAGGCACTCTTTGCTTTAGCTTTAGGAATAGCGTCGGAGAGAGAGCGTACCTTTGCCCGACTCCTGTAAACAGTTTGAAGCTCTCAGATTGTCCATTTTCCATAATCACGCTTCACTCAAATTTCTAATAGAAGAGTTTTATCAAGTTAACTATCTTCTGGGCAGGCCATAAGATCTTAATATGGCTCAAAAGGTTTCTCTGTATGTGCTATCAAAGGTTTTCTTGAAGTCAGTGAAGTTAATTTAAAGGAGACTATTCTATTTGAGACTTTGTTTTATGATGTTCCTAAGTGCAAGTATCTAGTCTATGCATCATCTACCTGCTTGTTCTTCTCTAAGTATTGCATCCAAAGAGCTTATGATTCTTTCCAGAATTATGCACTTGGCGTTATTCCTCACCAATTGTCATAAAATTTATTTATTTATCTCTAAATATATTTGTGAATAATATCATTTCATCTAATATAACCATTAATTTGTATTCATTTGTATCTGTGTATCTGTGGTAAGATAAAAATAAGTGACAAGTTTTCTCTTTCTCATATTTTTAGAAAAAAATTTAAAGAAAATTGTTTACTAAATTGAACAAATTACTTTAAAGGGGAAATAATGTAGAATGGCGTGGCGCATGGTAATTTATTATATATTTAATGTTTTTTTTTAATAAATTTTATTAAAGGTGTGATAAGTAAGTTTAAAAAATTTTAAAATAATTATATATTTATGATTCTGAAAGCTCACCAGAATGGTATAGTCTAAGCGAAGAGAAAATGGATGAGCTGGAATTTCGAAGCTGTCCTGATGGAGAATTCTGGTAAATTTGTCTAAGAAATTTAAAATTGAAAAATGGAAATTAAACTAAACTAGGATGAGCTTTGAAGATTTTATAAACAATTGGCATTTAGTTCAATTTTGTCATTTGAATTTAGAAAGCTTTAGTGAAGAGCAATTTCAAGCAGATGATGTAAAAATCTTATTAAAAGATTTGAATTTTTGTTTATTTTTAGCAAATAAATAAGGATTCGGACTTAACCTGGATATGTACAACATATCAATCGGAATGGAAAACAGGATTCTCAGCAGGTGGATGTGGTTCATCAAATCAAAGTAAATATCAGCAGGAATTAATTGATGCTAAGTTGAATTTAAATTAAGCTAAATTTTGGACGAATCCTCAGTTTATAATTTCACTTGAGGATGTTGATCAAGATGATGATGAAAACATGTCTACTGTAATCATTTCATTAATGCAAAAAGATACTAGATTGAAACGAATTACTACTGGGGATGAAACGAATGAAGAGTACATTCAATTCAGATTTTTTAGAATAATTGACAGTTTAGACATTGATAATCTTAATGACTGTCGAGTTAAATTATATGCCAATCAGCTAGAACGAGTTGGCTCATCAGGAAGCTACATTAATTCTAGAGAGGTGACAAAAAGGTTCAGAGTTCCACCAGGAAATTATTTAATTATCCCGAGCACTTATGACGAAGATCGAGAATGTGATTTCATGCTTCGAATTTACACTGAAAAAGTCATCGAAACAAAGTATTCTAAAAATTAAACTTTTTTATTCTAATTAATTTTAATTTTTAAAGTGGTCTAAGTGAAGATAAAGAAAATATTGTAAAATTTTAATTTTTTTACAATTATTTTTTTTTATTTTAAAATTTTTTAATTAAGTCCGAGTCAGAGGCTTTTTTTGATACTGATGAACCAATAGCCATCGATTGGATTAATTTGATTGATGGTAAAAACTACGATCAAGATGAAAACTCTTTAAATGATGATATTATAGAGAGCAATTTTTACATTAATCCAATTATTAAAAATAAGAAGCACATAAGTGATGCATGTTATATTATGTAAATTTTTATTTAAATTAATTACGATTAATTAGGACTATTTTTACACTTAAATTCAATAATTATTAATCATAAAATAAAAATTTAATTAAATACTAATATTCGATTCCAAAAGAATTATTTTACCTTTTAGATTTAAAATTTAGAATGATTTATCGAATTTGGTTTAAAGCGAATATTTAAAGATTAAAGATTTATATTTATTTAAAAGAAGCCTGATTTATAAAAATATTCAAAAATAAATTCAAATAATAATAATTATTTAGGCATTTTTTTAATCAAAAATTTAATGATTATCTGGGTAACAGTGAAATATAAATTAATTTTGTTTGGAAATACTCGATAAAAAAAATCACCGGCTTATTTTATTTAAATTTTTAATCTCTAAGTAAAATTTTCTTCTTCATCACTTTCTCTTTCAAAATTTGGGCAATCATTTTCAAAATTCTTTAGCCAAATTTCGCCTTCTTGTCTAAAAATTTAAATTAAGCTTGTTTCAAGCTGAATTTCATTCAAATAAAATACTTCGAGCAGACAAACAAGTATTTCTTGTTTAAAATTCTAGCAATACTACTGATACGGGAGTTTTTTTCTTGAATTGTAAAAATTAATAAATAAAGCTTGGTAGCATTATCTGATTCTTTATTGTCTTGACTATATCCGTCATCATTTGATTCTTCCCATTCACACATTTCTAAATGTACCTGGCTCTTGTCTGCTTTAAGGACCACTTTGTAAAAAAATGAACCTCCTTGACTTCTTCAAATTTTAGTATTTTTTAAACTAAAATTTCTTATAAAATTACTCTTCTTTTTTGCATATAAAAAGCAAATCTGTCAATAAAATTACGTGATATCTAGAAAATTGTTGTTTTAGACTTTCAGAGTATTTGTTTCTCTTAAAGCTGTTTTGTAAGTCCTCTTTTGTAATCATAAATACAGACTTTACAGATAATAAATCGTTGTGATACAATAATTCTCTATTTTGAAAAAGCTGATGCAACTTCTTCAAAAAAGGAAATTAATTTTACTTAATATTAAGTATATTTTTTTAAAATACTATTTCGTTATTTTGAAATTTTAGTAAAAGTAAGAGCTTGACGGCTTCAGAAAAATTTAGCGTCTCAGCCGCTTTTCTGTTGGCTTTTTTCAGGATCTAAAAATTAAAATTTATTGAATAGATCAAGTAAAACTGATTAACATGGTTACCCTGTTCATTAAAATGGATAGACTTTTACCCTCCTCGATAAGAGGCGAATCTTCCGGCAGTATGGCCAAAATAGCATCGGCGAGCAATTTGTATCTGGAAAGGCGCTGAATCGGCTTAATAAAATATGTCTGAACATCTTTTCCTTCAAGAATCGGATTGTAGCTCAATTTTTGAATTAAATCATCAAATTTTTTGTTATTTTTTCTTAAAAATAAAAATTTTTCTTTGTTTTATAATTTTTTTGGTCAAACCTTAAGTTATCATAGTTTTCCTTCTGGGTACTTTTCTGTCCAGCATATTCAATATAAGCTTTTTTAAATTTATCACCCATTATAGCCTCTTTAAGAACATCGAACAAATTCACGATTTTCAAAGAGCTTTTTATTCTAGCATCCAATGCCAAAATCATCCTGAAAGAGTTATGTAAAATTTTTTAGAAATTTCGATCTTAACCTTACTTTTCTGATATTGATATAATTTCTTTTAAATTTGTTATCAGCACTAGATTAAAATCCTGAATTTTAAGATTTTTTTCAAAAGCATTCAAGATTATTTGGTCTAATATTTTTAGTGATTTATAGTAGGATATTTCTGAAGTGTATATTTCGAACCATCTTTCTTGCAGCTCTATTTCTTTTTTGCTCATTTGAGACAATAATCCCGAGTCAATTACTGTTTTTTGACCGGACCACAAAATAACCGAATTCGGTTTTACGTATTTTTCTTCATGCAGAAATTATAAAATGCTATTCTTTAAAAAATAGAAATTTTAAAATACCTAAATCTTCATCAATAAATTCGAACAATTTAAAATTAACAAATTTCTAAAAAAAAAACATTATGATGATTACACTATCAAGTTTATTCAGGAGAAAAAAATTACTTCATAATGTCCACTAGATTCGGTTAAATTAAATGTTGGACCATTTTTTGTGAATCTAGATGGCAAACTCATTCGTGTAAGCTTTGAGCTCGACAAATTTTTCTTCAAATAAAAATTTAAAATTACTTTTTCAATTTTTTAATTCTATTTTTTTAAATCAATTGATCTTAGAACTCACATCATTTTCTGAATTCTTTCTTGAGACAGGCTGGCTTTCTGAGTTTTGAAAAAATTTTACAAAAAGTGTTGATTTTGAAGAACTAGACTTTAAATTCGAATCGTTATCTTGATCATTCGGATCTGGCAAATCAAGTTTTGCATCGGAAAAATTCAAGTCAATATTTGACGCTGCTTGGTCATAATCTGATGTTTCTTGATTCAGCTGACTTTTTGAAAAGCTTAAAAGTTTTTTTCTAAAATTCGACGTTTTTTCTCTTAATCTATCACCAAATTTTTCATCGTTTTTTTCTTTAAAATAGTTGTCTTCATCTTCTTCGTCTAAAGCAGACCGGCTTTTTGATCTGAATTTGTTGGCACTTTGGTTTAGCCGCGAACCAGTCTCACAAAAATAGCTGGTGCCATTAATGCGTTGCTTTTCCCTTTTTAGAAAGAAACTTTTTTTAGCATCTGCAGATTCTTTGGACCGGCTTAGCATCTCAGGCGATAAGGTTTCATTGAAGAGATTGGACTTAGTTTTTCTTGCAAACATTTGGTCTATTCAATATGGAAAACAATTCAAATAAATCTTTTTTAATTTCATAAGCTAAAATTGAATTTAAATGACACAATTACATAAAATTAATTTTCTTATTATTAATTTTTCACTTCACTGATTTTAAAATAGCTTGTTCGAATTTGGACAACTTATGAAAGAGCAAGAGAAGAGTTAGATAATTTTTAATTTTTTATTAAATTTTTAGAAATATCTATTTTAAAAGCCAATTTTTAACTATCAATTGTTGTTGTTTCATGATCAGAATTTATGAGATTTGGCAATTTTTTTAATGCTTCTTCGGGTCGATTGTATCTTACATTTTTAATAACTACTTCAGGAAGAAGAATGTTCTTAACAGATAATTCATTTTTTGCTTCTCTCCTGGTTAGATGATCATCTGAACTGTAGGTTCTGTATCTATTCCGCAAGTTTATCGAATAGGGCATTGTGTCAAATTTTTCATCGTGGTAAATTGTGGTATCCGTAGAAATTGATCGTCTATGCCTGCTTAAAATTCTATTTTTTGTAAGATTTATCAAATTTTCAAGCGAGCAATGTCTTCTGGGAGTATGCTCTGTGAATGATTCATTGTCAGACATTGAAGTCTTGTTTTCATCCTCGTTTTCTTTTTTTAAAATTCTGTTATTACTCGAACTGGGATGCAAATGATTATAGAGGGAATTTATGTAACTTTGAGCTGAATTTTTTAAAGATGAAAATCGACTGTATGTGTCCTTAAGTTGTGATTTTGAAGATTGAGGATCAAAATTTTGATAGAAAAATCCATGTGTGTTCACGTAAGTATTGAATGAATTTAAATTTTGGTTGTATGCTTCCAGAATAGGATTTGTACCATATTGGATTGCATTAAAACTGTAATAGGGTTGATTGAATCCGTGAAATGTGTTAAAATAACTCATTGTAAAATTATGTTGAATTTTTTTTATAGAGCCTGTTTAGGAGTTTTGCTTGAGTGACTGAAACGCAGAGCTTTATTTGATAGATATAAAAAATATTTGAATATCATTATAAAATAGCATTAAAATTTATTTTAAGATTTGAGAAATTTGAATAATTAATTATTTAAAGCTAAAATTCAATTTTGATTATTTTTAATGTTAAAAAAATAGGTTCCATATAAATCACACATTTGAATAAGACTATATTTTTTTTTTCAAATATTAGATAATTCAAATTGATTGAATGTAGTGATACAAAGTTGCTTAGCGTGCAAAATGGCTTTCATTTTCATTCATTTTAATTCATTTGCTTTTTATTTTTTTGTTTTTGTTTTTTTTTATTAAAAAGATTAAGTGCATAAAAAAGTTTTTGACTAATAATTAAATTATAAAAATTGGAAGATAACTAAATGCATAGATTGGCACTGAAAAAAATTCAAAATTCAACCATGTTGCAAATAATTTTCAAGAAAAAACTAGCAATTTTAGCCTTTTCTCAATTTTTTATATTTTATATTTTTTATGTTATGTTATCTACAATTTTAATCGCACTAATCAATCGATTGAGTCTTCAGCTCAAAAATAATTCGTAAATTAACATTTTTTTTTAACACAATTTATTTATAAATTTCAATTAACTAATCTTTAAATGTAAACAAAAAGAAAATTGATAGTTTAATTGAAATTTATGATCAAATCTAAATTATCATGATCCTGAATAATTATTTGAAAAGCTTTTTATCTTTTTTTTTAAATTAAATAACAATAAAATAACTAAAATCTAAGCATAAAAGTACATTTTTATATTTTTTGCAGACTTTTCAAGAAAAGAAAAATTTTAATTATTTTTTTGCATTAAAATTTCTTATTGAATAATATTTAAGAAATCTTTTTTAAATTTATTATTTAGGATCATAATCATTAAAAATTGATCATCTGCTTCAATAAAAAAATATTCAATTTAACAGCAAAATAAAAATTACTTTTTTTGATTTTGATATCAAAAATATCGACAAATTGAAGTTCATAATCAAATTTTCATGATCATGCTCAAAAATTATCATCAAAACAAGATTTTTTTAGTAAAATTTTATTTTATTAGAATTTTATTGCAGAAGCATATTTTCAAAGTAAACTTTCAATGTTAAACTGAATTTTTAAAAATCTCCGCAAAAATTCTATGCATGCAGGATGATGCAAAAATGAAAATGAATCTGTTCATTTAATCTTTTAATTAAAAATCAAAAGTCTTTTTTTATGGAAATTTTTAAGAATGATCATAAATCTTTAATTTGATATAATTTCAAATATTTTGGTGAATTAATTCATCTGTGTCTCTTTCAAAATAAATTTCTATAAAGATTTGGGAACAAATTTTTTCAAATACCCTTATTTTGCAAATCTCTTTCAAATTTTCAATGAAAGGTGCTTAAAAGCCATAAATCCAAAAACAAGATTTAAAAAAATAAGTCAAAATCACTATAAATATAGAACGCATTTACTTGAGCTCTAAAAAAATGACCTCATCTCAAAGAAATAATGAAATTTGAAAGATTTCTTTAGATTATATTTATTAGATATATTTGATTAAATGATCTTTAATTAGCGTAATTATCCGAATTTAGTGACATGTTACAATTTTATTTGTCGTCTTTATAAATAATTTGCCAGAAGTGTTAGAGAGTCCGTGTAAGATGTATGCAGATGATAACAAGTTACTTAATATTTGGAAATCTATCCCAAAAAATAAATTGCAAAACTACATAATAAAACTAGAACCATGATCGATGGATTGGGAAGTGGAACTAAATGGTAAGAAATGAAAAGTTGTCTATAATGGAAAAATAAACGTAATGATTGATTATTTTATGCGTGATCAAGATGGAATAGCTCAGCGTATATCTTCAAGCAATGGTGAAAAAGATTTAGGAGTGATTGTTTCTAGTGATTTAAAATGGCAAAATCAAGTGAATTTATCAGTAAACAAAGCTAATAAAGTCCTTTGTATTTTAAGAAATGGTTTCTCTAGACTTAGTAAAAATGCATTCAAGCTTTTATACCAGTCTCTTGTTAGACCTCAACTTGAATATGCGATTTGTGTTTGGAGCCCAGTTCAAAAACGTGACATAAACATGTTGGAAAAAGTACAAGAAAGGGCTTCAAAATTGGTTGATGACTTTCATGGTGTTGAATATGAAGAAAGACTCAAACAACTATCACTAGATTCTTAAGTAAGAGACGTGTTCGTGGTGACTTAATTCAGTTCTTTAAAATTAATATCATTTTTTTCATTAAGTTAAAGAACATTTAAAAAGTAGAAAATAATTTAGTTGACTTGAGTCTACTCAAGTCAAAGTCAGACTTTGTCTTTGAAATTTTTTAGATTCAAGTCCAACTCAGACTTTGATTTTGGAATTTTTTTTATTATTAATTATCCATGGTTATGAGAGAGTGAATCTTGTTAATGGAATTAATTATGCGAATAACAACCATATGGTCAGGGGAACTCAGTTCAAGTTAAATCATGAATTGGCTAAAACCATTCAGAACAGACATACGTTTTTAATAAATCGAATTGTTCCAATATGGAATAAATTGCCTTATGAAATAGTAACAGCGTAAAGTTTGAATAGTTTCAAAGCGCAATTAGACGAATGGATGAATGGAAACTGCAAAAGCTCATTTATGGGCTAGGTACTTACTGTACCGTATTTCAATGCAGCAGCTTATAATACTACTACTACTACTACTACTACAATAAAGAACGCATTTACTTGAGCTCTAAAAAAAATGACCTCATCTCAAAGAAATAATGATCTCAAAAAACAATTTGAAAAATTTTTTTAGATTATATTTTTTAAATATTTTTGATTAAGTGATCTTTTATATAGCGTAATTATCCGAATTTAGTGACATGTTACTAAATCAAATAATGACGTGTCACTAAAAAATGAGCACTGGTTTAAGAAAAGAGTAATGTTTAATTTTAATGAAATGTCTTAAAAAATGAATAAATTTGAACCATGTTAAAAAAAACATCCGACTTTTACATAGTTAAAAAACATAGTTAATTCAATTTTAATTTTTTAAAGAATTTTATATAAGCTTTAAAAATTGTTAATAGTTTTAAAATATGTTCACTTTTTATTGAAATTTATTTTTTTTTTAAACAGTGCTCAATTTTGAATAACATGTCACTGAAATAGAGTACTCTATGTAAAGACATGTCACTCGATTTGAATGATTACGTTACTTGCAAAAAATATAAAATCCTATTCATTATTAATAAATTTTACGAAAGAGCGAAGTTACAGAAAGATTTGGATTCCTTTGGTGAATGGATACAGACATGGTGTATGGGTTAAAATGCTAAAAAATGTTAGATAGATGAAATTTTGAAGATTTGAAGATTAAATAAGAGGCATATGAAGTATGTAGCTCAATATTGATTGTGTAACACTAAAGGTAACTAATTGTGTAAGCGATTCAGATGTGACGGTAAAATCTGATCTGAAGTGGACTGTTCAAAGACTGTTGTGTAAAAAGTGTTTTTGCAAAAGCAAACAAGATACTTGGAATGCGAAAGTAAACTTTTGTCTGCAGAGAAAAAAACTTATGAGCAGAAACTAAAGTTTAGGTCTATGGTAAAACCACATTAAGAATTTGCAGCACTTGAATCCAATAAACAAATGTATGTAAATGCATTAGAGAAAGTGCAAGAAAGTGCTACAAAAATCCCGTGAACTGTGAAACTTAAAGCTTAGAAAATGGGACTAACAAAACTAAGTGAAAGTGAAATGAGAGGAGATCCTAATAAAATGGACTATAGACTATAGAAGGTTAAACTAATCAGAGTCCCATTATCTAGATCAGTAGAACAAGGTTATGTTGCGATTTTAAGAGACAATTGCATGAGGTTTCAAAGAGAAATCTTCCCTGCAAAGTTTAGAAATGATTTTGCAGCTACAATGACTGCTTTTCTTTTTTTTAACAGAATAGTTCCGCACTGGAATAAGTTTCCCGAGAGATCCAAATAAACCGAAAGTTTTAAGATGGCCTAAGACAAGTTGAATAGAAATGGCTATTACTATACCACACTGTCACCAAGCAGTTATGGGCTTCTACTAGTTAAGAAATTGTATCAAAAACTACTAACAAACTTATCAAATAATTGTATTTAGAGATTTTTTAAAAATAATTAGGAGATCAAGTCATTATTTCTTTTTAAAAAATTAATATTTGTTTGAATGAAACAATTTATTCATTATTAATGACTTTATTTTAATCAGTAATGATAATTTTTATGATTTACATTTTTTTACAGGTGTGGTCAAAGTCAAAGCCAAGTCGTGACTTTCATTTTTAAGTCAAAATTAATATTGCAGTCTTGACTTGACTTAACTTAGGGCTTGGGACATTAAAACAACTTCGTCTAACAACTTCGTTTTTAGATTTTTTTTAAATCAATAAGTAACTAAAACGATGCACCTGAAATGTATAATGTAACCAAAAATGTAAAAATGGAAGCCCAGGTTTAGGCCTTTAAAAAAGAATTTTAAAAGCTGTAATCGATCAACAAAGCTTTATTAAAATCAAAATTCACCGTATTGACTAGAAAAATAAATAAATTTCAATATCTTTTTTTTGTACAGCATTCAGATAAAATTTTGACAAAAGCTTTACGAAATTCGATATTGAATATTGTATAGATAACTGGATTTAGCATTGAATTCAAGTATCCAAGCCAAGTTAAAAACGAAACAAGCTCGTCACTTATAAATGAACACTCGATGGTAAACTCTATACAAATTCCTCTGGCCAAGTTATTCAAAGCGAAAAAAGGCGACCTTGGAAAAAAACAATCTTAACCAATTTTTCTCTTCATTAAGTATAAACTTACCAGCAAACTAAAAAAACAATTAGCACAATCAACAGCGTTTTGGTGATCTTTCTTTCTTTGTGATTTGATGCAGCGGATGGATGAATTTGCGAACGTAGAACATTTATTGATAGCAGACCAATTGAGTGGTGCCTCTTTTGGGTTTTATCACTTGAGCGCCTAGCTTGAGCATTGGAAAAAATCGAACTTGACTTTTTTTTATCGGCTCCTTTCCGAACCACTACCTCAACAGTTTTATTCTTTAGGTTAAAAATACGAGGACTAATCAAGTTTATTTTTTGCTTATTCTCAGATTCATTTAAAGGATTTGAATGATCTGTCTGATTATCTGGATTGGATCTAGTGTCCTGCTTGTTTGCTGGTTTTCGATTAACTATCTTGGCTGCTTGAGCTTTCTTAGCACGTGATCGTATTACCTTGAATATTTTATAGTACAAAACTACCATTACAAAAGTTGGTATGTAGAATGAAAACATTGAAGAGTATATTAAAAATTGGTGATTGTTAAAGCTGCATTCATTAGACGCTCGTTCAGGTGTGTTATTTAAACCAACTGCTATTGGTGACGCTATGGCCACACTTATCAGCCACACAAGTCCGATCATTAGGTAAATTCGATTCGAGCTCTTGTGTCGAGCATATTTTATAGGCTGTGTTACTGCTATAAATCTTAAGAAAAAAATTTTTCAGTTTTTTCTTAAAGTTCATATTTGTTTATTTATGGCCACCAAAAACTAGCGCGGCATTTTTCATTTTTAATATTTAGAAAAGTAACTCCAGGGCATTTAACAGAATTTCGGAAAAGCCAAAACGGAATAAGAAGAAATACGGAATTTACATCAAAAAACTTTAAAAACTTTAGAATTATAAATAAAATACGAAACAATTTTTAGGACTTAACGGAATAAATAAGGAATTTAGTTTAATATAAATAAAAATTGAATAAATATTGTAAATCATAATTTTTAACTAATTGTTAATTTTTAGTTTGCCTAAAAAAATATGAACAGTTAATTTAATTATCATATTTAGTGTTATTTTTCAATATTATTTCAATATAAAAATAAAAATTATAGAATTATAAAATTACAGTTTTAATATTTTTTTATTATTTTATACTTCATAAGCTATTTTTTAAGCTTTTTGCGTCTTCATTTTTTTTTCAATTCAAAGATATGAAAGTATTTTTTCGCGTAATAATAGAAGTTACAGTTACAGTAACCCAGGCTCAGAGGCTCATAACATTACAGGTACTCTGGCTGCTACAGTTGGGCGTGTTTTTGGAGCTTTGGCCCACGTTCCAGCTTGTGGGTTTCCACGCAGCAAATTACCACTACTACTACTACTTCTACTACTACTACAGTAGTAAAGATATCAATTACATACAAAACACGAAATCTAGTTGCCGATTAATTTGAAATGAGGAGAAATAGCTATTTTCTAACACGTAAACGAATAAAGAATTGTTTCCCTAGTTTTCTGTGATATAATTACCGGAAGATGTGGTAAATGCAAAAATTCTGAATAGCTTCAGAGCGAAACTTGATGGTCGGTTGGATGGTAAAACAAAAAAAGCGGCTGTTATAGCTCTAAAGCGCTATGCTAAGATAACCTCTTTGTTGTAATTTAAACTAATACTAATACCACTAAGTTAAGATAAAGCGACAAATTAAATAATTAGTGTCTATTTCTTAAATATCAGGCATTTCAGTGTTTCATTTTAAAAGTTTCTTTTCGTATTTGAGTAAAGTGTTTGAAGAAAAACCGTGGAACATGTAAACTGCATTATTTTAAGTAATTTTACATCAAAAAATGTAAAGTAAATTTCAAGTAAAATTGACCAAAAGGCTGACCGCCAAAAAAGTCTTATTTTTGGGATAATAATTTTTTTTTGTTTCATAACAATTTTTTGAAGTTTTACATGTTTTTACATTTTATTACGTAATTTTACAAAAAATAATGTTTAAACTATACAAAAGCTTAATTCTTTTTTTTTATTGTATCTTATATAGAATTATTTTAAAGAAATTATTGAACCTTATGAAAACCTGAAATAATTTTATAAAAAAAAAGCAAGTTGTAGCAATTAACTTCATAACGAGTGATTATTACTGAAAATCTTATTGCAAAAATGCAATTTATTAAATTTATTTATTTTTGATCTAAAAATTAAGTAAATGGTGTAATTTTACCAGTTCTGTGATTTTTTTTCAAACACTGTATGTTAAGTTTTATATAAATAAAAAAATAATAAAATATATAAAAAATAATTTTAAAAAGTAGATTAAAACTAGCAAAAGTGAAAATATTTAATAAAATAGAAAAAACACTGAAAAGCTTTGACTAGAATTTTCAAGATTTTGAATAGCTAAAAATATAATCATGATTTTTCCTACAGATAATTTAAATATGGACTGGGCTAGAGGAAGGAATATATAGCATTAGAAAAGTTAATAAGTTACTTAGCTCAGTGTCGTAGAAAGAAAAAACATACAACTAAATTCATGCTTTTTAATTAGTATAATTATTCTTAAGAATTTAAGTTTTAAATTATTTAATATATTTATATATTTACTTAATTTTTATTTTATATTTTTTTATATTGAATATCGCCGATTGACGTTTATTGAATAAATAATAATAATAATTTAAATAAAATGAATCAATCCTAGAGAAATGAAATTAAAAAAAAATCTAGGACTGCTTGAGAAAACTTGAAACTCAATATCTTAAATAGCATGAGAACTATCCGTAACTTTTAATGTTAAAATTTTTTTTTAAAATTTGGTCAACTAATTTCATAAAGTCATATGGGCAAGAATATAAAAAAGAACTTTGAATTTTTTTGCAGGAAATCAGAATTATAATATTTTTAAATTTAAACTTGACCAATTTTTGAGAAAATCAAAATATTTTGAATATTTTCTTTAATTTTTAACAATTTTTGAATATTGTATAAATGTTAGTGTGGGAGATAGTTGGCGTTTTTTGCTTTTGGGGATCGAAAATATGGTAATTAAAAAAAAATTTCACACTTGAGTATTTCTTTGATCAAAATATATAACATAATTGAAAAATTTTAACTGTTTTGATTGCAATTTTTCAGTTTTTTCTAAGCATGTTAAAGTATATTCTTTTTAATGATAGAAGTCAAATTTTCACTAAAAAAGAAAAAAATATATTTTTAAATATTAAAAGAATCAAAATTTTTTCCTATAGATTTTAACCCAAACAAAAATTAGCTGTGATTAATGTTTTTAAATAATCAGAAATTGTTTGAATACAAAAAATTTTTCTTATTAAAATTGTTTATTTCTAAATTTTTCAACCTCATTTCTAGTTCAAAAAATTAATTGACACTTAAGAATTCCCCAATGATTTGTTCATTAAGGGATTATCATATCGAATCTAGAGAACCCTTGAGACTTTTATTTGGTTTTAAATTAAAAATATCGAGATCACTTAATAAAAATTTAATTACCTATCAATTGCAATTGCAACCAAATTTAGAATCGATGCTGTTGAAGCCATCACATCTAAGGCAACCCACGCATCACAAACAATGTTAGTTAAATGCCACTTTCTGGTTACCTTTTATTTTTACAAAATAAATAAATGTAAAGATATTAATTTATCATTAAAATATACTTCGTAATATACTGCAAAAGGCATTACTGCACCGGCTACAGTTAAGTCTGCTAAGGCCAATGAAACAACAAAATAATTTGTTACAGTTCGAAGACTTTTTTCCTTTATAACAGATACAACTACTAAAATGTTTCCAAAAATGGTCGATATTGGGCAAAAGAGAAGAATTAGAGCCCAGTAGTGCAAAGACTGGTCAGACTCGCTTGGGTTTACTGTTTCCGAATTATTAAAACCAATGTAGTTGAAACCATATATCGCGTAAGAATTAGTTGCATCAGTCTGATTAACTTGTTTAAAAAACAAAGAATACTCATCCGCTTTGGGAGAAAGTTCCATATTTGGCGCTAACGTCATATTCTTGATTAAACTACACTGAATTTGTTCCAAAGAAACGTGAAAAATGATGATTGCTGTTAGAAAAGAGTCAAAAGCGTCAAAAACTAAAACTTTTTTGGTATATCGGAGCATATCAAGAACCAATTTGGAGCATGTGTCAAGCTAAAACGCATGATACGTAACAATTTCAGTTATGCATCAGTATTCAAGACTCTCGATGAATTATTGATAGATTAAGTATTTCTGATAAAATTTGTTTTTGATGTGTAATTTCTTTATTTAAGAAGACAGATAGAATAATTCTTTTAATCTTAAATTTTAAAAATAAAAAAATAATAATATTTTGATCTTGAGCTAAAAGAAATCAGAAAATTGATGAGCAAAAGACAGTTTGATTAGAATTAAAACAAATATATCAAAGATTATTTAATTAAAAGCATTGAAAGATTTTTATAAAAATATTCCAACTATCTGAATTTATCTTTGAATCAATGGAAAATCTAAAACTCAAACAAATCGCTATTTATCTCGAAAAAATAAAATATGATTTAAGAAACGCATTGAAAGAAGAAATTAAATTAAATTTTTGACTGTAAAATTAGCTTTTTATAGACTCTTTTATGGGAATTAAAAAAAAATTTTAAGTCAAAATTTATTTATCAATCTAAATTCTAAAGATTAAAAAATTAATTTTTATTTTCTTTTGACCAGATATGGCAAAAAATTTTGTTTAATATATTTAGATTAACACATAACTCGGTTCTGATCGAAGACTGATTTTAAGCCAGTTTTATTCGTATCTTTCTAATTTCAATTTTCAAAAATGAAATTTAAAATTTTATAAATTTGAACAAAAAAATTTTATTTTTGAAATGTGCTCTTCACTTTTAAATAAAATTGTACATGAAAATTCAAAAGTTGTATCGAGAATTTATCTGTTAAAAGGATGAATTAAAAAAGAGTTTTATTTTTATTCATCATTAAAAAGCTATAATCATTATGTTTTATGTGTTTTGATAAATAAATTTAAAAACATTTTGTTTAGTAAAGAATTCATTATTAACTTTATCATCAAATCAATTAGAACAAATTTCGTTTTAACATTAGAAGCCAGCAAATTTTTGTCCCCTATTAGAAACCCAATTCATTAAAAAATTTGCTTAAAAAAAGTTAAACTAAAAATATTTTTTTCTAGATGTATTTATTTTATGAGTTGAATTACCTAAAATCACTTTTATTAGTAAAATTTGGAAAAAAAAGAATCTTTGGGAAAATTAAATGACTTTTAGTGAAGGGCTGAAAATAATTATGTATTTTTTAATTTGAATTGTAAAATTTGGAAGGATAGATTGAAAATTAAATAAGATTCAAAAAAAAGCTTTGAATAATCTTAAAAAAACAGCAATCTGGTAAGAACTGTTTCAAAATTTTAAATTTTATGTAAATCTAAATTGCCTTTCTCAATTTAAATTATATAACCAAGAGTAAATTCTTAAGATTATTTAAATTTTTAAGGCATTTTTATTTTATCAAAAAATCGATTAGTTTGTAGACTCAGTTAACTATAATTGCCGAATACTTATTTCAAAAAATCTTCATCTAATATCAAATAATGAAAAAAAAAGAAAAACAAATGTTTTTTGTAAAAGTCTAATTAAAAAGGAATTAACTAATTTACGAGTTAAATTAACCTAAGTAATAAAATTTTTTTTTAAAATTTTTTACAAATGAAATTACATTATGGGCCAATTTTAGAGTGATTTAGGCAAGAAGAATCAAGATTTAACCATACTAAAATCAAAAATGATTGATTGTCTTTTTCGTTTCAAAAATTATCAATTTTCAAAAATTCATGTAAAGATTCACAATAAATTGATTTTTATGAAATACATGGAAGAAAAAAAACGAGCGGAAAATTTAAGATTTCTTTTATCTTATCTAGCAAAATAAAAAAAATTCGATTTTTATTAAATATTTAAAAAAACTCTTATTAACTTTTTTCATTTTGTAAAATATGAAATGCTTTATAAAATCGATCGAGCCATGTATTTCTAATTGGTAAAGTTAAACCATTTATTTATGCTTTATTAAAACTTACATTAAAAAGAAATAAAGAATATCTATTAATTTTATTGGAAACATTCATGTTTAATTGAATTGGCTTTGAAAGATTTAAATTTTGAAAAACTAATCGGTTTTGATGCCAAAAAAATTATTTCAATATGTAAAAACACAAAAGCTTTTGATTAAAGAAAATTATTTCTTATTGATCGTATCATTAATACATTCAGTTTGAATAATACGAATTGATTTCCTCACAATTCTTTTTTCTGTAGATTCTTTTATCTGTCATGTTTTAATTAAAAGTTTTGAAATGAATTTTCTAAAATAAGAATTTTTTAGAAAAGTCAAAATCTCAAAATAAATTTTTAAATCTATTGATTTTATATCAGTTCTTTTTCTATTTGTTAATTGTATGATGAAGCCTAGCTTGTGTTCAGTTAAAGACTTTATTTTTTTTATAAACTGAAAAGTCGAATTTTTTCTTCAAAAGCTTTATTTTATTTTGCTAAAATTTTATTTATTTCAAAATTGTATCTAAATTATATTATATCAATTGAATGACAATTTTTTTTAAATATAGAAAAATTTACCTTTAACACAAGAAGCACCAAACAAGTCATTTTGACTCGTTTGAAAAATTTAAAGAGATTTTAGAAAAAATATATGTCTTTTTTGAATAATGAAGATTTTAAAATTTTCCTCAAAAAATGATCTTATTTTATGATTTTTATGATTTTTTAAAAAAATACTTTTGAATTAAAAAAACAAGAAAAAATCCCTGGTGCTTCTAGTGTTAAAACTATTAAAATCTTCGGAGCAAAAATAAAAAGATATAATATTAAAATAATGTTTTACCATCTTCTGGTTTTTGTTTTTTGTTCGCTACTTTTCTTATTTTTGAATTATATAATTTAATTAGCTAAAATGTTTGGTAAATAGCTAAACACTAGTGAATGGATTTTAGCTGTAATTTTTATCAATTTTTTCCGAAAAAATATCCATCAGCGTTTAAGTTGAAAAGACCAAATAAAATTTTTTGTAAAAAAAATTGTTTTGTAAATAAAATAATGGCTGAAATTTCAGCTTTGAAAAATATAAATATGCAATTAATTAAATTAAAATTCAAAAAATCATGCTAAAAATAAAAATAATTTCTAATTTCTTCTTTCCATCATTATTTTAGCCAGAAATAATGATGACTCACATTTTTTTATTATTCATTTTATTTGAAAAGTAATCAATTAATTTTATAATTGTATTTCTTATTTTAAAAACCAAATAAAGTATCGGAAAATCAATAAAAAAAAATAAGGTGTCAATTTGAATTATAAATTTGGATGATATGTTGTAAAATTAAATAATTTTTTCAAGACATTAGAGATTTTTATTATTCACTAACTAGAAATAATTTTTAAAATTAATATGTCTATCATTTGAAAAGGATTCAATCCTCCTAGTAGTACTAAGATTGCCTATAAACAAATTTAGTAGTAATTGAAAAAATTGATCTTCCTCTTTGCAGCTTACATGTAAGGTAAATAAATTAATCGAATAGGTGAATTAAATAATAATTAAAATCATAATTTATAAAAAAGTTTTTGAATATTTCTGGTAAAAAGGTTGAAAAAATTTCAACCTACTGTTGTCTACTGTCTAATAATGTTAAAAAAATTATTTAATAAATTTAATCAATTAAAATTAGATTAGAATAGTGTTTTTGTTGAAATGTAAAATTTAACCGAATCATCAAAAAATCTTACAAAAAGCTCACCGGTACATAAATAACGTCTCTATTCCATGTTCTTGTGAGGCCATCTAAAAGGCCTGAACAAAGGAGTATGATAAAAAGACGCTTATATATGTATTGGATATTTTTTAAGTTTAATTATTTGAAATATAATTATTTAATAATAAGAGTTCAATCTTTCGAAAATCCTCATCTAAAAATCTAATTATTTAACTTATAATTTTAGCTTGTAATTTTAGCTTAAATGATTAAAAATTTAGTTGACAAAATCAATTTTTTTCTAATGCGATTTAGAATCAAATAAATAGAAATTTTTTTAACAAACTTTTGACCAAATTAGTTGTGAGGGCAAAAAATGTTGTCATTTTAAATTAAAAAAATAATCAGATAGTTGAAAAAAATTTTTTTTTCGATAAGCAAGGAATTTTTCCTAATTTATTAATTACTCTAATTATTTTGAAATGATAAAACAATATATGAACCATAGTGTCTTTAAATGATTTATCATTTCAGTGTGTGAGCTTGTAGCTTGTTTATGAAATAGTTTATGCAGGTCCCAGTTGAATTTTAACAGTAAAATATAAATTAATAAATTCCAATTTTGGAAAAAACATAATACCTGTTAATAAAATATATTTAAACTTCATCTAGTGTAAATATACAATTTCAGTGGGTTTAAATGCAAAATTGGTTCTCTAACTTAACTAGATTTCCATTTCGCTTTTAAACAAGCTAATTCTTGATAATTATTTTAATTAAAATACTAAAGAAAATTATAAGTAAAAATTTGTTCTTAATGTCTTTTAACAGATCATAAAATCAAGTTAGAACAATATTTAGACATTGTTTTTAGTGAAAAAAACTATGGAATACAGATGTAACAAGATCATTTCCGAAAAATTTAAATCCAAATTCATTTGAAGTTTCGAAATTTAATAGACCTCCCACCACTCAATTTTTATAGCAAAAACCTAAATAGTTAATAAATTAAATAATGATTTTTTAGTAAAAAAAAATCCAAATCTTCAGACACTATAAATCAAAAAATTTTTTTAAACTTTCCAGGCTCTTGCTTATCTTGTTATTTAGTTCAGAAAAAATTTAAAAAATTCCTAGAATTTAAGAACTTAATACATTTTATTTTATTTTTAGTTTATTTGACGAAAAATAAATTTAATTAATATAAATATATTAGATTTCAATTTTTCGAAAAAAAAATATTTCCAACCCATGCTAAAATTTTTTTTTAATGATTTTAAAAATCAACTTTATCAAATCATTTTAATATTTAAATAAACCAGTATAGTGCTTCTTAAATAAAAATTAATTTTAAAACTGAATAATAAATAATATTTATTCGAGCTTTTTTGAACACTTGTTAAATAAGTGGAATTATTTTTCAAATAGTTGGTTTTTTTGTCATTCAAATCGAATTAATATAATTAAATTCCGGATTTAAATTCCGTTTTAATTAAATGCTCCTTTTTTTACTTCACCATTTCCTTTTTAAAATTATTCTCATGATTGCTAAGACATTTTTTCACAACAACTCGACTTGAAACATGTTAAAAAAACCTATCGAAAGAAAACTCTTAATGCTAGTCTAAACGTGAAAGCAACTCTAAGATGAATTTTTTTAAATATAAACTTCAATTAAAAATTTAAGTTGATGTAACTTTTAATTAAGTTCTTTTCCATTTGTTGATATTTTATAGAAAAGTATTCAGATGCGAAAAATCTAATATTCAAAATTTCAAAAAGTTGCTCAAATCACGTACTACCTATCATATATTACCCAAATTATTTTTTTTCCACTTCCTGAATAAAATTTATGATTACCGGAAAACTTCATCTTTAAAAAAAGAAAGCCAAATTTCTGCCCGTTTAAATAATGATAATTATTCCTTAAAAGATATTCTCTAAATCCTGTAAGCTTAATCCTATTTGGAACAAAAAAAAACTAATTTCATTAACAATTTTTCTTTATCAATATATTTAATTTCAAATTTCTTTCAAGTTTACTTATTTCCCTCTGATAATTTTAATTTTATTAGATCTTAAATGCCATGAATTTTAGATACCACTTAATGCTCCATTTTAAAATAAATTGCATTTCATTTTTTATTTATCTACATTTTAAAACAATAGAACTAAAATAATGAAATTTTTCTCCTCTTGTAGTAATTACGAGCAAAAATTCAAGTTTCAGATTGAAATTTTCAAAATGGAATAAATAGTCAATAATAAATACCTTAATATTAATGAAATACTGAACACCTATTTAATCAATAATCTTAATAAATCAATTGATTTAAAATTTTTGATAAAATATAATGAATAAAAAAATTAAAACGCTCTATATAATATTTTATTTTTATTGAATTTTAAATATTTTAAGAGATACTGATGGCTTTTATGACACACAATAAAATCTTCCAAATGATTATTAGAAAATGTTTTTTAAATAATTCAAAGTTTGAACTAAAGTTTCAAAATTCTGAATCAATTATTTCTAATTCAAATTAATGATTCAGAAATGTGGTTATCGATAAAAAAAATTTCAATGAATCCGCAACTACTTTCAAACATATAGAAAGTAAATATTCCAAAAATTTTTTGAAGACTTATCTAAAAATTGATCGAATTATAAACAGCTAATCTTAACCATTTGGAGTAATAAATGGAATCATCGATTTAATTTTAATGTATTTTTCAATAAATTAAATACTTAATAAATCAATTGATTTTAAATTGTGTTGAAATTTCATTTTGCTAAAAATTTATCAATTTTCAATTTCTATCTAAAAAACAAATATAGAACTATATCTTTTGATTTTAGAATTTATAAGCTGAAAATATTTAGCAAAAACATATGCTCACTTATTTATCACTTAGCTGAATGAACTTCAGCTATTTAATATCTAGTCTTTTATTTATTTTTGATATAATTCGGAATGGGTCTCCAGGCATTTTGTAATGGTTTTGTAATATGGTCCATACTTTAAAAAATTTAAAAATTTCTTGTTAACTTATGATTTAAAAAAAGAGCTATTAGTGAATTGGCACATTATTTTGATTAAATCTCATAGATGATTATCCATAATAAAAGTCAAAGATATTTAACTTCTCAAGCAAAATTTGCCCTTTTAGAAAAATTTCAACCCTTATTGTTTAATTTCATAATGAAAAGATATTTTAGGTTTGTTTTTTATTTTTCATTCCATACTTTTGATTAAGTAAATTTACTTGATCTGTTAAAATTTACACGAATATAAATATCTTTTTATTGATGGTTTTAAAGTCTAAAATAGAAGCCATAAATTGTATAAAACGTTTAACATTAAGCAGGTAGAGGTCTTAAAAGAATCAAAAGCTTACTCGCCTGTCCTAAAATATGAGAATGAACATTAGATTTCAATCAAAATAGTTAGGGAATCGGATATCTGCTTATTATCATATTGTAAAATATTCAGATTCCTTGTTGATATGCCATTAGAGCGCGTTTCTTCCTTCCTTTTGCTAGTACTATCATAAAATATTTTTTTTTCAGAAAATTAGGCGCTATTTCAACTATTGCGCTTCCGTATTTTTTTGGTTAAAATACTCTTTTAACTATTTATCAATTTTAAAATTGGTAGGAAGTTATCTTTTTTTCTATAAGTTGAATTTCGATTGAAAAATTTCGTCTGAAAATTTTCTTTAGCTAAATTGTATTAGTTTATCATTAAATCAGTCAGAAATATAAATTAAATATTTCTTAATTTAAAGAAAATTTAAAATAATAGAGTTTTTCTCGTTTTTATAGAGTTAGAGAATTTTAATTTGATTTAGTTTCTTTACTTTGAAACTAAACAAATTTAATTTCATTGATAAAATAGAAATAAAGATAGAATTTTCTAGATTTGAGTAATTATTTTGGTATTGTGAATTTTAGAACAAAAAATAACAGAAAAAAATTAAAAAGTAAAGCAATTTTTATTTAGCGTTAAAATTTAATGACAAAAGCATTAATTCGTTTGATTCTTTGTTTTCTAAATGCACTTTTGAGACAAAATCTGCTTTTCACCGCAAGCAAAGTGCAAAATTTATTCATTCAATTAAACCATACAAACGATTTGCAGATAAAATCCGATATGGCAAAAGTTTGCCATATTAATGCTTCAGTAATTAATATCTTAACGTTAAATAAAAATTTTGCTCCAAATTTTGCACCACCCAAAAATCTATTTATTTTTTTTCCAAAGACAAAAGGTTTTTTTATTTTGATGTGTATTTTTTTTCTAAAATTCAGAATGATTATTAGATTTTTAAAGTAATGATAAACTTTAAATTGCACTTTGGAAATTTAAAAGATTTTTAAATTTTTTGAAAGCTCTAAATTCTTCTTTCAAAATACTTCAATTAAAACTCTAAAACAAAATTAATAAATGATAATTTAAAACTATAATAAAATTAAATAAATATTTATAAAATTTGATTAAATTTTCACATTTAGAAAAAAAATAAGGGTATCGATAATTTATGGTTTCGATAATATTGGATACATGAACTTTTTCAAGTTTATTTCTTAAAAAAAAAATTAATTTATTTGTCTGCAACATTAAATAAGAATAAAAAAATTTTAATCAGAAAAAATATTCATCGTTTGTAATAAAAAGTACTTTGATGCTAATCTCACTCTGATTTCACATTTTCAGAAAGTGAAAAGAGCAGTATCTTCGTATTCTTTAATACTCAAATCAAAAAAAATAATTTAAGGGTAGCTTCTAAAAGGACTTTCATTTGTTGAACAATCAATATCGTTTTCTCTTTTAACCTAGAATTTATCTAAACTATAATATAGCCGAGAAAATTGAACTTATTGAATTTTAAAGATACGTTTGTCGGCTGAAAAAATTAAAAATTATTTACTATATATTCTTTGATATTTTAAATATATTATGGCTTGGTTTAAAGATAAAATGCCAAAAAAAGATAAAGTATTTTAAAGTTTAACATAAAATACCTTTAATTTGTGCTAAATGGGTGATATCTTTAAATTTATTATTAGTTTTAAGTGTGAAATAGAGTATTGTGAATTTTTTTTTCACAATATTGTAATCGGGATTATCTTAAAGCACTTTTTAGAAATATTTTTTTTTAAATAAAGTGATAATTAGAAGTTATAAATAAAAATCAAATTAAATGTTCTTTTTAAAATCTATTTTTTGTTCTCTCTTCATAAAAAAATTATCAAAACCAATTAAAATAGCAAGTTCCAAGTCTTTTCTGCACGAAATATTTTACCTAAGCTAGTTTTAATGAACAAACTAAAAATAGTTATAAAAATAATCATATTTATTTAGATATAGTCAGCATTTTTCGTCAAGCTTACAAATAAATTATAAATAATTTAAAAAATAAACATGATTTGACAAACATTCAAAAAAAACTCTCCAAAATGTAAAAATCTTAAAATTTTTTTATTAAATCAACGAAATTAAACACGTCATTTGTGAAAATAAGCTTAATCTTAAAAAAAAACTCAAATAAACAAAACATTGTACCAAATACAAATATTCTGGCTGCTACTCTTGAAAGACAAAATTTCTAAATAATTTTGAATTGAAGCTTATCATATTTGAGTAGCTGAACTTGCTCAATTTACATTAAATTTTTTATCTCATTTTCTTTATATTTTTTGAACGTTTCGTTGGAATATATATTTCTATGTTGTTTTTTCTATTTAATTTAATCTAAAACTTTGTATGAAATCAAAATAAATAGCTTTTATTTTTTTTGATAATGATATAAAATATCAATTACTCATTACCATAATTTTATTTTTGCACACAGTGTGTTTTTCAAAAAGAATTATTTTGCCCTTGGTCTCAGCAGATTATGTTTTTGGAGTAGTCTGGAGAAAACACTGGCAAAGCTTAAGAAAATAAAAGAATATATTTCGGCTTAACTTTATTAAGTAGATGCACCCTCAGCTGAGTTTATTTTGATGGAAAATAATTTATCTATAAATTCTTTATCTAAATAAAGGTACCCAAGATCTCTCAACTTTTTTAGTGTTTTTTTAGCTTTTTTTTATCATTTTTATTAAATTGCTAAGTAATATCAAAGTACTGAAAGGGAAAAATATTAAATCAAAATAGTCTTGCTAATGATCTTCTCATTTCTGTGTTTTTTATGAAGAAAAAATTCCATCCGATTAATTTGAGTTGAAGTTAAAGGTCTAATTAAGATAAAATTAAATTCTAGGACTTATGGTAATATTGTCCGAAATAAAAATAAATTAGACCAGAATAAACAACTTCAAGCAATCAAGTCTCTATTTATACTAATAAACATTTTTTTCTAAAAGAAAACAAAATTTTACAATGTTTAATTTAGTACTACTATAATAAGCATTGGAAATTTATTTAGTCTTTTAAAAATTAATGACAAAAAGCTTGCGTCAAATATAAGAAAAAAAAGATAGTAGATACAGTAAAAATTGCGTGCCTTCATTGTAGATCTATAATTTTTTAAATTGATACAGTTTATTTGTTAACTTGCATCGATTTTCAAGTTAATCTTGAGCGAAAACTTTTAAAAATCCAAAATTCAGCAACCATGAATAATTTAAAAGCGTTTGTTCTAATAGAACAAAATGGCTTTTTTAAAAAAAATAAATAAATAAAAATAAATATAAGATAAGATAATTTTTTTTATTTAAAAATTATTTTTTCAATTCTTGAAATTTGATTTTTTATTTTCGGGAAGTTAAAAGAAAATTACATAATGATTTTATTAGAGGACGCAGATTGAATAGAAAATTGTGGTTGTTCCTTTTTCTTATCTGTTTTATCGGAAATTTGACTAAAATTTACTAGTTGATCGGAGTTGTTAATAATGTAATATGTTAAATAGAATTATTTGGATATTTTTCACTTATTTATTAACAACTAGAAGGATCTGCACAATTGTAACTATTATTTGACATTAAATCAAAATATTAATACCGTATACCTTTGAAAATAAGCGCCCACTTAAGACCGCTTCTTTAAAAGCGAACCATAAGTGGGTTAGCTTTATAAAATATCATTAAATTTTGAATATTAAATCAAAACTTTAATCAGATGTTCATTTTTAAAAGAAATTATTCAAAGCTTAAGCTGGTATGCTTAAAAAACCATGCTTCTGTACGGAACTACAAGTATCGGATTAATTCTTATTAATTTTAAACTTAATAACAACCTTAAAAACTGATTAAAAAATTTAGTTTAAACATAGTAATGCAATTATTTTAATTATATTAAATCATAGATTATTTTCATATTTTAAGACAAAGCTTTTCTAATTTAAATTGTGACAAAATATCATTTTGCTAAATCTAGCAATTAAGATAGTTTATTTAATTTCAGGTGATTCAAAAATTTACAACAGGGTCTGTTTTTACATTTGAGATAAACAAATTATCTAAAAGATGCAAAAAAGCCTCTAAACTTAGAAAAAAACTGAAATTTAGACTTATTCGATCAGTATCTATAAATTGAAATTCGAATCAAAATCTTTTTAGTCTTGGGTTCATTAATTCCATTTCAAATAAAGATTATGGGCTTAAACAGAAATAATATAAATCAATTTATACTATTTTTGTTCTACACCTAAGATTTTGATTTCGGATAATTTGCATTTAATAAAATAACTGTTAATTCAAAAGTTATCCAAGACTTGGTATATAGCTTAGTTTTTCTCATCAAACTTGTTCATTAGGGACTAATTTCTTCTCAAACTCTTAATCTGATTCTTAATTTGATATTCTTACCTATCTCTAAATTACTAATTGATTATTTATATTTTAGCTTTTGTTCAAGGGGATCCTCAAGTGGTAATCACGCGCGAGCTCAAACCTTTGTTCACACATAAATTGGATAATCTAAAAATCCTTGCTTGCTATGAGTATTTCTAATATATGATTTATTTATTGGAAAATATTAATGGAAAAATTAAATGATAATTCACACTATGAGATTGTATATACAAGTTTATTTTCAAACATAAGCAATAAATACTTTCTCTACTGAAATGAAGCTAACCGATTAAACCGAAAAGTTTGATCCAATGTTTAGCAAGGTGTTCGAGTCATGGGTAATTTAAATCAAATGCTCTGGCTTCATGTTAGTTATTAGATAAGCTTGAGTGCTATTTTTCTTGAATATTTTGTTTTTAGCAATTTATTTATTTAAAAATTAAATTTAAAACATTTTAAATCAGTATGATCAAAATTAAACTTATCGAATTAAAAAATGTTTTAATGTATATAATCACTTTTTCAGTTAGTTTATATTTTCTTTCTTTTTTTTACTTTAATTAAATCTTTAGATTCTTTTTTTTTTAATTTTATGACCTTAAAAAGCCAATATTTGGTTTCTTTGGATTTGTAATGGTTCTTCATAAAACCATAACTCTTCTCATAAAAAGAGCAACTTATTTTGAGTTAAATTTTTATTTAGTGCTTATTATTTTAGTATTTTAGAATCAGTTGCTACAATATTTAGAGCACTTATTATTTTTTTAATTTTACGACTAGAAGTGGTCGTTTATCCAAATTAAGTTTATTAAAATGTTTAATTAAATTTAAATATCTTCGAGTATAAACCGTTGGTGCCGAATAAGAAGGTTTATTACAAATTCACAGAAATTAGTCAAACATTAATAATAATTCGATTCACGTATTTTCGTGAACTCGGCTCACATATTAAGGTAGGCTCTTATTTTGATTAAGAATATTTTTAATTTTTTATAAAAGTATTTCTAGCAAAATTTATTGAAAAAATGGACACCAAATTAAGAAGTTTGAATTTTTGATTTAGAAAAAATTTTATTCACAAATTTATATAAAAAAAAAATTTTAGTTTCAAATTGGTTGCATTGGAGTTAAAATCTTTAGCACGTTAAAAGATTTGCATAAAAGGTTAGGAAGAATCAAAATTTTGAATTAAAATTGAATAAAATAAAAAAGAAAAAATTTCAAAAAAATCAGTATTGACTTAATGATATAAACAAGTTTATTTTCAAACAAAAGCAATAAATACTTTATGTAAATTATTTAAATTTCTGTTCGACTTTGCAATGGAGATATCAGATGGTCCAGCCATTCCTGTCTCTTCTAAAATAAATCTAGCTGTGACAAGCAGTCAAGGCAATAAAAGATCGAAAACAAGACCCGTTAATGAAGTTGACAAATCACCGTTATTTAATGATGAATCAGATAAAATTCTTAGAAAAAAAGTTCTCAACTTAAAATAGAGAATAAAGCCCAGAAATCCCTAATTGATGATTTGACAAGGAATCTGAACGACCTCGTTAACAGGGTTCTAGCCATGGAAAATAGAAAATGCAATTGTAAATCTAATCGAGAACCAGCCTATTTCACCTACTAACAAAGAGACGTGCTGGAAAACTGCTATCAATAGATCCATAAAAGGTAAACCGATAAACCCAATTTACCACAACCTCAGCACGAAATTGAAGTTGTGAACAGTATCATGGTTGAACAAAGAAAGCGTGAATCTAAATGTTGTAATATCCTATTTATTGGAATTTATCACTTAAATAAAAAAGATGCTAACGGAAGGCAGACTGATGATCCAAAAAATATGTTACGAAATATTTTATGTAGTTGGAGAACCAAAATAAAAAAAAAGCTTAGTTAGATTCAAGAATAACTCAAATGATCCGAACAAAATTGCACCAATCTTGATTAAACTTGACTCGGTACGAAACAGAGATTTTGAGCAAAGCAAAAAAGCTACACAAAATGAATGAAAAATTCAAAAAAATATACATAAACCAGGATTTCACCAATGCTGAGCGGGTCTTTGAAATGCAGCAAAGACAAGAATGAGGTAAATTAAACTAGAATGAAACATACAAAATTCTGGTTTTAAGTGGTATTTAAAGAAAAAAAATTGTTCGTCAAAAAATAAAACATGATAATAGAAAAAAAAGGTCTAAAAAAATTCCCTCTCAAATTGTGGTGGACATTAATACTTTTATTCTCAGAGTAGTTCCACAACAAATCAAAATTGACTCTAAAATCAGGAAAATAATTCCAAGATCAAAAGTCTCATGTACACTAGCAGTGATCATAGTTATCTTAAATGTCCATATGCAAATGGAACCTCATTGAACAACAAATTAGTGAACTTAATACTCTTGCTTATATGCTAAATTTTAACATTATATTCATCACTGAAATGAGGTTCAATGAGCAGTCCATTATTAATCTGGACAACTTTTCATTTTTCCACAAAATAAAATCAAAAAAAAAAGTTGTGATGGTGTATGTATTTACACCAGAAACGATCTGAATGCCTCAGAATATGAATTAAATTTTAATGAATCATCTGAGCCTAATATTGATAGTTTTTGGTGTGAAATACCCGATTGCTGGAGACTTGAATACGTCTCCCTCATATATAAAAAAGGAAATAGATTAGATCGTAAAAATTACAGGCCTATTTCGATCACATCCTTGCCACGCAGTATTGCTAAGAGAATTATCAGAAAATTAGTATTAAATTTTTTTCTTAAAATTAATAATAATAACTGTCCCTATTCTATCCTAGTGGATAATGGGGAGGCGCTCATCTCCTTTTCATGTACCTTTTTGAGCAATGACTCCGATCTGACACAGAGGCTACTGCATCGAGATGATCTTCTACACCACAATTTTTACCCAGTCGAAACTGGTGCCCCTATTTTTATGATCAAAGAGGTTTAAACATTCGCCCCGTATTGCAGAGATATTTTGAAGATTTTTTCACCCTCAGCGGGTTTGAACCCTCGATCCTCTGCTTGCATGACTAACACGCAGACTATTCGGCTATACGGGCTCTTCTTAAAAATAGATTAGTTAATCAAGTCCAACACGGATTTATCCTTCATAAGTCGTGTACCACAAATCTACACGAAAGTCTTGATTTTTTGACAAACCAAATATCAATTGGTAATCAAATAGATGTCTTTTACACAGATTTCATTTAAACCTAAACGGTTTGGTATCGATAGAATGTTAAAGATATGGATTGAATCATTTCTTAGTCATCGTAAACAAGGAGTAGTACTTGGATCCGAATTGCTTAATGTGATTACTTCTGGTGTACCACAAGTGTAATGAGTGGTCTATGGATCTCAGTTTTGATAGATGCGAGATTATGAATTTTAGTCGAAATCAAGGGCTTCATAATGATTATATTATAACTGATTTAGCGAATGGTAAAGCTCATCTAGTTTCAAGATCCGGGATTTAAAAAGATTTAAGAATCTGAATCCAAAACGAGCTAAAATGGCATTCGCAAGTGTTCTTAGCATCCTTTAGAGGCAATAGAATATTAGGTCAAGTTCTTCATGGTATTAGATTTCGGACTCAGACGGTCATTAAATTACTTTATACAAGTCTTTTGAACTTTTACATTTTCAAGCATAGTACATGAGGCCATTCATTCAAAATTAAAAGAGAAATAAACAAGGATTGTGGTAAACGGGACAATTCTTTACAAACCGTGAAGTAAAAGACTGGAATATGTTGGGAGTAGATGCATTCGAAGCTCAATCAAGCAATGTTTTAAAAGCAAAAATAGACAAATCTTTCAAATTATTACTTGCAAATAATCTGTTATAAAATTTACGCATTTATGCGTTGCAATAAACCACTATACAATACTATACTTGGCTTAACTATAATAAACTAAGTAATTTAAATAATTTAAATAAATAGAAAAATAGCTTTCTAAAATACTAAAGGAGAGACCAAAGGTTAATATATTTTTTTTAATATTAATCGATTCCTTTAGGATAAAAACAAACCCTATAAAAAGCTATTGTTAATTTACTCCTAAATAAAATAGTATCTTGATATAACTAATTGGGTTATTTCAAGGAGCAAAATGATTGAGTTTAAGGCACAAAAAAAACCTAAACCTAATACACTCCTTAACTCCTTTAATCTATCAGACAGCCAACTATGCATATTAGCAGTTTGATTGAAAAACGAATTTTTATGACAAAATAAACAGACAATCGAGGAAGACAGTTGAAAGAATTTTAAGAAAAATTAATAAGATTCTTAAACTACAGCATTGAGAGATCGGCTTTTAAAGTTTTTGCGCGAATTTAGTGACATGTCAAATAGAAACGAGCACTAATCTTTGTATTGAAATATTCACTTTTTATGACATGTCTGGGGTTGTGAAGTTTATTTCAATTCGATCGGTTTGAAACAAAAATTTGAATAAATTTTTTTTACTAAAAGAGATAATTTAGTTCCGTAATATACTTTTTGGTTAAGCAACTTTTCTTAATCCAATATCTGAAAAAACTCTGCTATGTAATTGTATTTTACAAGCCAACTTTAATTATTAATTATAAAGTTTGAAAATCTATACATAAACTTTTTAAGCGATCACTTCGATCTAGAGGTCCTTGATGCATCATCGATTTAAGCGGCTATTTGCCCTTAAATGTCATAAAAACTGGATCAATTAGTGGCGCAATTCTGCGTTTTTCTGGTTTATTTTTTTTAAAGAAATGTCATAAAAAATGAATATTTCAATTTAAAAAGTTACTGTTCATTTCAGAGTGACGTTACAATTTAATTGTAAATTGTTGGAAGATTTCATTTAATTAAATTTTCGTAAATTTACAATTCAATGGCATGGTTTTTTTGCGGCTGTGAAGTTTGGAGCAAAAACTGAAGAAAAATATATTTTATTATATTCAATCCCGGTTTTATTTCAATTATTGACAATTATTTTAAATAAATTACTGCTTAAGATTTTTAAAAAAAAATTTTTAAACGTAAATAAAAGTAATAATATAAATTAATTTTTATATCTGGAGAAAAGATCGAATATTGACAAAAACACTACTTTTTTTCTGACATAAAAAAACACTTTTTTTGATATTAATGCTTAAAATTTTTCAAATTCAAAATTTAATTTTTAAATTTTTGAATATTTTGCTTTGTTTTATATTTTTTAGCTAAAAACTTCACCGCTGCCTTTTTCTTTGCAAAAAAGTTTTTCCAAAATCCATTATAATTTTAATTTTTAATATTTTAGAAATTAAAAATACATAACATAACAAAATGGACTATGAATTAAATACTTATTTTTAGGTACGGAGGTGAATGTCCCATCCGAGCTTGTTAATTAACAAAAAATTTTATTATCTATAAAATAAAAAAAATCGTTAAAACCAAAAAAATTTGCTTGATAAATATTTAGAGAACTCTAAAATAAATATTTATTTAAAATATTTGGATTGTTTCTGGAGTGAAAGTTATTGTTAATTATACCTAATACCTAATAGCTAATACCTAAAAAAATAACATTTTTTTCAAAAAATTAATGATTACTTATCAATGGAAATGTTTTCCTTTTCAAAAAAATTTCATTTATTTATTATGCGAGTTGTTTTTTTGTTGTTGAATATTTAAAATTCATCAAATATTTGACGGTTTTAATATTCTAGAGTATTTGTTTAAATAGAAAATTAGAAATTAGAACACCAGAATCCTTCATTTTTGATTTAAGTAAAAATTTTATTCGATAATGAAAAATTACCATTTCCTCCTGTCAATCATTTTAAAAAATATTTAGCTCTTTATCATGATATCGTATTTTTTGGTCATTTGTTGGTTTTGGAAAAATAGAAGTTAAATAGATTCTAATTTTTGTATTTAAATCAGAGTTTTTTAAAAGTAACAATTCAAGAACTGGTTGTTTCCTTTTAAAAGACGAATCTAGTTCCGAGTGTTAATGAAGAAATAAGTAGATTTAAGAGACGCTTGGTGTTTCAATTTATTTTTATTAAATCTTTTTTTCTTGAAATTATGTTTTTATTTTTTTTTCATTTAATCTATGAGTTTTTGTCTGTTTTTTTTGTTTTTTGACAATTTTATTTAGAAAAATATTATTTGCACTAAAGAATTCTGAATTTTTTTAGCTTCAATTCATTTTTAAATGTGGAAAAAGAAGATAACCGCATTTAATTTTGCAAATGATGAAATCACGCATTTAAAATATTTGAGCATTTTTGAAATTTGATCATAAAATATAATTTACTTCAGATTTATTGATTTATGCTTTATTTTCTTTTTAAAAATAAAAAAAATCGAAAAAAAATAACCCAAATATAAAGAACTCTATTTGTTAAAAATTCAAAAAAAAATGATCGATAATTCTCTAAAAAAATTTATTCCCAAAATTTAAACAAAAACAAAAAGTACACTAGAGATATTTCAATATTTAAAAAAGACTACCTGAAAAACAACGAAATGATTAAAATTTATTAAAGGAGATATTTTGAATATTATTCTGTTTTATTTTTTATTAATAAGATAAATTATTTTTTGAACATTTTTTACCTTATGATTTATTGGAAAATTTTAAATCCTTTTTCTAGTCTAAATTACACATGACCGTGACTTTAGTCGGCAAAATTTTCAACTAGGACTAGAGCTTTTTTCGTTTTTAAATCTGAGTTATTTAAGTTGGTCAAAACAATGGTAAATGGATTTTAACGAGGACAAACGTGCTTTGCTTTCAAAATAACTCATGACTCATGAGTCATTAAAAAAAATTAAATTTTCATTTAATTAAAAAAATTAAATTTTAGTCAATAATATGTTGTGTCATTTTCAAAGTTTAAAATACTCAATTTTTTTAATTTAAATTAATGAAAACGAATTTTATTTTTATAATTTTTGTAAGGTTTCAATGAAAATGTTTAAAAAGTCTTTAAATATTTTTTGACAAGGTAACGCATTAATTCTTTACATATAGATTCATTTTTTCGTTAACTCATCAGTTTTTTTAAATCTTCAAAAATATGCTAATGAAGCTAAAATTATTATTTAATAAGCAGATAAATAATATAAGTAAATACAACGAACTAAAGATTGAACAAAAGAGAAACATTTGCTTGTTTTCTGAGACTAATCCGAGCATTTCACAATAAAATAATAATAGCGATAAAAAATTAAAACATACTAGCAAAACATTTCAGGATACCCATTATTCATTCCCACCATTTTGATGAGACTTTTTTCGCATGCCTCCAAAAAAATTATCCTGTGGACCAGCTTCGGGTTCATAAACTAATAAAGAAATAATAACAATAGGTATGTGCTATTGGATCAGAAAAATTTAGGCCGTTGATTATTGGGAAGCGTCGAGCTTCATTTTTTACTACCAAACACAACTAGCGTTTTGCAACCTTTTGATACCGGATTAATTCGATCATTTAAGGCTCATTATAAAAAAAACATTGGTTTAATTTTTACTTGATACCATTAAATTTAAAAACGAGCTAAAAATGCCTAGTCTAAAAGATGCAGTTTACTTTGTTTTCAGTGCCTGGAACAGGGTTACTGGCGATACAATCACTAATTGTTGGAAAAAATGCTAAATGGTATAGAGGTGGAACAAGGAGATGCTGCGGCGGAGTGGCCATTTATGTGCGCTCGGACATGAAGTCATCCGTGGTACTGGACGACGTATTGATAGAACAACTGACGACTAATGACACAGAGCAAGTCTGGTGCGAAATAAATTTAGGTAAGGATAACATCCTTGTCGGCTGCATTTATCGTCCACCACCTGCATGCATTCGCGACTCGGCACGAACTAAAAATTTATCGGAAAGGATCAATAAGTCGATCGTGTCGGCCAAAAAAGCAATCGACAATAAGCGCTACTCGGCACTGATTATATGCGGGGACTTCAACTATCCTGAGATTGAGTGGAGGCACAATTGTCCATCAGTATTGAGCGGCGAGAGCTCTCTCGGGCAAAAGTTCGTGGATGCCATCAACGACGTTGACTTGACGCAACTGGTCCGGTTTCCAACATTTATTAAGGCGGATGGCAAAACCACTAAAACCCTGGACCTGATTTTAACCGACGATCCAACAAGAATCGACGAGGTGAAACAGGCCCCTCCACTTGGCCCAGCCATTCAAGGACACGTAGTGATGCAATGGGAGTTAGCCCTAGCATCAGCAAGCAAGCAACAAGGCTCACCGCCTAGTCGTCGATTGGCTGTACACAAGGGAGACTTCATTGAGATGGAGAAAGAGCTCCGTAAATTTGACTGGCCCAGACTCTTCAACGGACAGCAGGTCGACGTCATGTACAGTTTATTCCTTGACATATACAGCCAACTATGTAGTGATTTCATCCCAATAACACGAACCAGAAAGAGGATCGATGCCCCGTGGATGAACAACGAGCTAAAACGAATGGTAAAACGGAAGAGACAGTTGAAGTACATAAACGACAATACGAGGAGCAAGTCCACAATTGAAGCATACCGAGCTATGAGTGCTAATGTTAAAAGAGCCACAAACAAAGCCGTGAGGTCATTTGAATTAAGCCTCGCTAATGACAAGAAGAATCCAAAACGATTATTCACCTACATCGGCTCAAAGCAGTCAGTCAAGCAAGGAATCGCCAAAATCTATTCAAATGGTATCGAGTACAGCGGTGGTAAGGAGATTGCTGACGCACTAAACGCCCATTTCTCTTCAGTTTTTGCAGATGAAAGAGAAGATGAAAGTCTTCCGGATTTCGAGGATAGACCCGGCATTAAATCTCGCCTAGCGAATCTAGAAATAACAACTGCAGAAGTAGAAAAACGTCTTTCAAGCTTGAAGGGAGATAAGTCGCCAGGTAATGACCTCGTTCACCCTCTAGTTCTCAAGAAATGTGCCGCCGCTTGGGCAGAGCCATTGGCCATGATCTTCGAGCGCTCACTCGTGGAAGGAGAGGTGCCGTCATGCTGGAGGGATGCCAACGTGACTCCAATCTTCAAGGAAGGCTGTCGCAAGGATCCGGGTAATTACAGACCAGTTTCTCTAACCTCTGTACCATGTAAGATCATGGAAAGCATGGTAAGGGACAGTTTGGTTGGGCATTTAGTAGCCAACGACCTTATATGTAAGGAGCAACACGGTTTCGTCCCTAGAAAGGCCTGCGTGACGAACCTCTTAGAATCAGCCGATTTGACGACAAGAGCAATCGCAGACAAGTGCCCAGTAGATGTCATCTACACCGATTTTGCGAAGGCTTTTGATAAGGTTCCACATCAAAGACTGTTGCTTAAGCTTTCGGCTCACGGGGAAGAAGGAACCGTACTCAGATGGATCAGGGCGTTCCTCTCGTTCAGGAGGCAAAGAGTTGTCCTCGGCGAGTACTGTTCGGACTGGGCACCAGTCATGAGCTCGGTCCCTCAGGGCTCAGTCATAGGTCCAACGCTCTTCGTGGTCTTCATAAACGACCTCCCAGATCATATAAGCTTTCCATGTAAGCTGTATGCAGATGACTGCAAGATCATCGTGCGCTTACTCACGAGCAGCTGTAGTGAGCAGCTGCAACGCGACCTGGAAGCCTTAGCAGCATGGTGCGACAAATGGTTGATGAAACTGAACCTCGGCAAATGTAAGGTCATGCATATCGGTAAGCATAACCCGGGGAATAAATACCACATCCTAGATAGGTCGACCGGTAAACCACACGAGCTTGAGGAAAAAGACATGGGAGTCCATGTGAGTGACACTTTGGGCACAAAGATTCAGGTGGATAAATCCGCGGCAAAAGCCAACTCCATGCTCGGGGTGCTTCGCAAGATGCTGGTCTCGAGGGATGCGTATATATGGAAACAAATGTACACTACGTACGTCAGACCGCATCTCGAGTATGCAATCCAAGCATGGATACCACACCTCCTCGGCGAGATAAACACACTGGAAAGAGTTCAGCGTCGTGCCACTAAAGTCCCAAGTCAACTCCGCGACATGACATACGAAGACAGGTGCCTAAAACTGAACTTAACAACTCTGGAGGAGAGGAGAGCCAGGGGTGATTTGATAGAAATGTTCAAATTTCAGAAAGGACTTGACACTGTCGAATGGCACTCCTCTCTACAAGTTGGACCGCCCAGAAGCGGGCATCGAGGCCACATCAGACCAGAGCTAGTGAAGGACTGTTTAATAAGACGTAACGCTTTCCGCAACAGGGTAGCACGAATGTGGAACAAGCTACCCGATTTAGTCATTGATGCACCAAGTGTCAACTCTTTCAAGAAGAGGATTGACGACCAAAGAACAGGCTGCTCATAGGACTTAGGTTCTCTTGCTGGAGTCACCCGGCAACTCGCAGTCATTCAACTACTACTACTACTACTACACTGGCCAGAGACATTGTCGAATGCTGACTTATACAGAAGAACAAATTCAGAGCCATTAAGTCAGTGTTTTAAGAATTAAAAACTACGATGGCTTGGGCGTGTACTTAGAATGAAAGAAACACGGATACAAAAAAGAGCCCTTCAATCGACACCTCAAGGGAGACGTAAGGTAGGAAGACCAGCAGTAACATGGAGGTCAACAATCACGAAAGAGCTCATCGAAATGGGAATGACATGGGGAGAAGCAAGGGTAAAGGCAAAAGATCGACTTGAGTGGAAACCTAAAGTAATGACACTATGCTCCAAAAGCAGTGAATAAGGAAGAAAGAAAAAAAAACTTGATGTTAGCATTCTTTGAAAATGTTTAAAATTTCTCCACTATTTTATATAAGTTTGTTGAAAAATTTCGATAAAATAATATTTTTTTAATATTTAAGATAAGTATGTTAAATAGTTAGTTAGTCTAATAATAAAATTTTAGAATTTCAATTCTTTTACTCTTTTAATCGTAAAAATTGTCCAAAACTCAAATTACGGATTAAAATTTATTCATATCTTAGTTGTCTTAGGTCCCGAGTATTCCAGATAAAAGAGCTTCAACTGTATAGTAAATTCATTGAAAGAAATATATTTTAAACTTTAAATTATATTTGATGCTATATTTTCCATCATGATTTCTGACTTGACAGGTTCCATGGTATCCCTCAAAATTATTGAAATGATAAATACTAAAAGAAAAAACAATCAAAAACTTATTGAATTTTTTTTTACTTTCTTCATCACTCAAAAGATGCTTTCTGTAATATAAAATAATAAAAACCAGGTGAAACACTCTTGAAATTTTGCTTTTTCAAAAGAAGTTCTTTCATAATTCAAACAGTTGGTGTATTGTGAAAAAGTATAAAATTAAATTAGATTTCATTTCATTTAAAAAAATAGCTAAAGGAATATTATGAGAATTATAAAAATATACTAATTTTTTTTTTTTCAATGCACCGTTTAATCAAAAATTGCAATGTTTAAGCGAAATTTTATCATTATAGAAAAAAACTCATTACCAAAATTATATAATTCTATGGTAAGACCACATTTAGAAATAGCAGTGCAGGTTTTTAATCCAAGAAAACAAATGGATGTGAATGCATTAGAAAAAGTACAGGAAATTGCTAAAAATACACCATGAATTTTGAGACTTTAGATTGGCAAACTTAAGTGAAAGGAAAGTGACAGGAGATCTTATAATTTTCTTTTTTCTATTCTAGCGGATATCATCTCTTTTTCCAGTAACTTTTTGAGCAACGGCTTCGATATGACACAGAGGTTACTACATCGAGTTACATCGCAATTATTACCCAGCCGAAACGGGTCCCCCTTTTTTATATGAAAGAGGTTTAAACATTCGTGCCGCACTGCACAGGTATTTTGAAGATTTTTTCACTTAAGCAGGTTTTGAACCTCCGATCCTTTGTTGCATAATTCAAATCATTTGGATATACGGGCTAATTGAGAATTCGAATATTCGCAAAACCACTGTTCTAGTTTATCTAAGTACTTATTGATATTTTCTAAATTACCAAGTTACTTAAAAATAAAAAAATTTACAAGGTCATCAGTAAAAATCAGAAAGTATTCATTATTTGTTGTATTTTTTTTATCTGAATGAGCTTTAGTTCGTCACAGATAAACATAAAAATGCATAATCAATTTATTTTGAAAATTAAAATCTAAAATAATTAATAAAGAGCCTTTTATTACCAAGGATGATATTTGCATGAAACAAGCGTGGGAAAAATTTAAACATCTGTCATATGTAACACTCTATTTCAATATATGTTAACACAGCCTAAATGTATTTAATGTAAATTCGGTGACGTAATTTGAAAAACCGAAATATATCAGTCGTTTTATTTTTTAAAAACCCACATATTCTTGTAGATCTTGAAGAGAGGAATCCAAATATATATATGAAATATTTTTAAAAAAATTTTTAAACCTTTTTTATTAAATTCAAAGTTTTTTTTCAGCTAATTCGGTAAAAATTTTCAAATTAGTAATTATGCTTGAATTTTGATCCGATGACGGAACAAGTTTGAACTGACCTTATTTGCTTATTGTTTTCAGCGGGTGTTGATTAATAGAAAATAAATTTACTAGAATTTTAAGATAGCCGATGGGTCCGTTGTCTAATGTTGTTATTTTTTATGGGTTAAGAGGATAATGAGTTATCAACTCAATACCCAAAAATCCCACCCATTTACCCCTAAAAATAAAATATTTAACATAATTAGACTGAAAGGACAAAAATGATCACAATGACGTCATTTTTTATGAAAAATTCAAAATTTTGTTTCTCCTTTTTTTACAAAAATAATTTGATTTTTTTTGATAAAAATATTCATTCTGTATTATCAAAAATCGTCAATATATTATAAAAATGAATCAGAACAAACAAAAAGAAGTTAAAAAAAAAAAAGTATTCGATGGAAGATCTTGATAACGCAAAAAAAGATGTTTTTGAAAAAAAATTGAGCACTACTCAAGCTTCAAATTTATACAACATTCCGAGACAGATCTTTTAACTAATCTTTTTAACTAAAAAAAAATCAAACATAAATTTTTTTTCTAAATAGTTATGTTGTACCGTGTATTTAAAAGAATAATAATAAAGAATATTTTAAATATTTATATTTTTAAAAATAACATTTAAAATCCTTTTTTTAATTCTTATTGGGCTAATTGGGTGAATTTGGTGAATATCCTGAAAAAGAGGTTAGTTCTCGGGCTAAACATCTACAAAATCAGGGGCAACTGGGTTTACCTAATTCACCCAATAAGGCTTCACCCAATTAACCGCAGGAGGTAAAGGAAAAACTAGAAAAAACTGGTCTAATTCGGTGAGCATTTTTGGAGTTTTTGAATAAAATGAGTGCGAAATATGCAATAAAAAAAAATAGGTTACCCGGTTAGGCTCATTTACCATATGTAATTTTCATTTTATTTTACTTATTTTACTTTATTTTTATTTTTATTTTTTATTTTATAATTTATTCTGAAGGAGCTCTAACTCGGCACAGAAAGCAAATAAATAAATAAAAAAATAATTGTATATCGCCAGTTAATCGAAGTAAGAACCAATGCATATTTGTTTTCGAAACGAAACATGCGGAATGTTGGTTGACAGACTTGAGCATTTAATAAATCAGAAGCGTATGTTTGACATAGGTCTGCTTTTCGATTTTAAAGATGAGGTTGATGCACCACTGGTAATTCATATAATAAGCATTGTAAATTTACATACAAACATTCCAAAAATTACAAAAATGTATTTGCTTTTTTTAAATCAAGTGTAGATAACTTTACATTTTTTGAAAACAAGTGAGTCGACCATTACAATGGCCAATTCTTCAAATTACTAATTTAAGCTTTTACCAACATTCAGTCTAAATTAGTTTGATATTTGACCGATTAAGATTATTAAAAACAAAAAAACAAAAAATATATATATTCACAATATAAATATAAAAATTAATAGAGAAATTAGATTGAAATTAGAAATTAGAAGTCTTAAAAATTCAATAACAAGAAAACACCTTCAGATAAAAAAATAAAAAAATTCGCAATTAATGTTTCTAGACAACAAAGTTTCTTTTTTAAGTTTTTTTTTTTATTAAATCTCTCGAAAAAAGCTATTAAAAAAAAACAAATCTAAATTGGTAAACCATATAAATTTTGGCTTTAAATTTTCTGAAATTAAAATTATAAAACGAGAGAAAACGATTTAAGACAACAAGCTTGAGTTTAAGCTTAGCATTTTAAAAAAATGTCTTCTGATACAGCATATCGAATTACAGATTTCTTTAAAAAAATGACAAGTATCAACTCAGTAGATGAATTTTCGTTGTTTGCAAGACAGTATTGGTATGTCTGGTGAGTAAATTAATCTATTTGAGTTAAAAAAGCTAATCCAACTTTGTAATAAGGTTAATAATTGGATTAATAATTGTTATAATGATAGTAATCAATGTTATAATGCTTGTCTATTTTCATAGACGGAGAAGACCAATTCGACAATCTGACTATTTCAAAAAAAGTCTCGAAATGGCTAGAACTAGAACAAGTAAATTAAATTGAATTGAAGAATTCTTTGAAAAAAACTTTAAAATATTAAGTTATGGTTCCTGAAAAAGTTAAAGAAAATTTGCTTTCAGAAGAAAATTCACCTGATACAAATTCTCAGTTTGCAATGGAAGCTCTAATTGCAAATAATAAATATCGAGTAAAGTCAAAATATTTTTTTTAAAAGAACTAATAAGTTTTTAAGGCTCTTCATGATTGTCCACCTTTAAAGTACAATGAGAATTTGGCAAAAATTGCCCAGAAATGGGCAGAAACTCTTGGAAAAATGCAAAAATTACAGCATAGTCCTACACATTGGCGGCGCTTTAATAACGCTGTTTTAGGAGAAAATCTTTGTTACATTTATAACAGCAGATTGACTGGAGAAAAAATGATGGACATCTGGTATGCTGAGTCAAAGGTCCACAATTTTTCACTTGATAAGCAAGTCGATAGTCAAAATTTCTCACAGATGATTTGGAAAAATAGCAGAGAGGTGGGCTTTGGCAGAGTAAAAGGAGCATCCGGTGATTGGTGGTATGGTGTGGCAATTTACATGCCTTCCGGAAATATTGTTGGTCACTATGCAGAAAATGTCCCGCCAATTACTGTTTAAGAAAATTTCGACATTTATTAGGATGTAAATAAACTTCATCAATTACTTAATTGAAATTCAAAAAAGCTTCAATTTTTTAAAAAAATTTAAAAATATATCGCTTAAAAAATTGAAAAATTTTATTTTTACGATAAATTAAGTGTTTGTTTAATAAATTTCATATTTTTTAGATATGTTATTGTTTAAAACTTTTAATAATTAACAGTTGCTAAATTTCTTAAAAATTTACTCAATTTTATATGTACCATTTTTAACATTGAGTTTTATACAAGATTTTAGTTACCTAGGAAATAAAAGTAAATTATTTTCATAAGATCATCCTTTTAAGATTTCTAAGATTTTTCTTAAAATAAAAAAATAAAAGAAAATTTTGTTAACTCACATGTTGCATCAAATTTAAGAAATCTTAACCTTATTTTAAATTTTAACTTTTTTCAAAAAAAAAAAAATTTTACAACCTAATTATAACAAAACTTCCTGGTAAGACTGTTGACATAATTTTCCCATTTCTATTATTTTAGCACTGTTTAATGAAAAACCTTTATTTCAATTTTCTTTTTAGCAATTCTTCTCAAAATAATTTAATAAATTGGATAACTAAATATTTCACCTTTATTTTTTCTAGTGATTTTTGCTCTTATTTGGATGTTTTTAATTAAATTTTTGAACTTAATTTTAAAAAGTTTAATAAAATATTAGAATAAATTCAAAATTCTTATTTTTTGAACATGATTTTACCAAAATAAATATAAAAGAAAATTAAATTTTCACTTATTTTAACGAAAAATTAGTTACAAACTTGAATAGTCTCGTGACACAATTGTATTAAAAAATTTCCAAGGACATGAATTTTTTTAATTAAAAAAATTCAAAAATTTCGAACAATTTATTTATTGGGTCTTGCTGGATATGTGACCATTTTTTTTTTAAACAAAAAATGGAAGTTTATACCGATTTCAGTTTTTATTTACGTGATCAAAATGTTCCAAAGATTAATTTCTAATGCAAATTGTATAAGTGACTTAAATTGGGTTAATAAAAGTATTATTTATGCATTTTTTAAATATTTAATTTTAATCCTTTTGCATTTTTCATTAATTTACGACAATCTGCACAAGTAAAAGGAATCTTGCGTTTGCTCAAAGCTTTCTTAACCATAAATTATTATTGCTAAAACAAATTCTAGAGGTTTGCGAAATAAAGAAAACAATGACTCTTGATAAATAGTTAGTATTGGCAATCGATTATCAATAATCGATGAAATAATCGACTAAATTCAAAAAATTTTATCTTTTAATAATAAAAAACCTTAAATGATCTTCTTTCTAAGGTAATTTATGATATAAAGATGATGTCCAATTCTTTCTTAAGATTTTTTCCTTGATTTTTAAAAGTCGATTTAATAATCGAATAGAAAAAATTAATCGATTTAATAATCGACTAAAAAAACTAGTCGATTTATGAATTTTATCAATCGATTGGAGTCGATTACCAACACTATAAATAGTTTTAAAGTTAGTACAGACCAAGCATCGCCAAGATATTGATTAGTTTTTAGCATCTTCATTTCGTTTTTTTAATTTCCAACACCTCGACCCTTTTTGAATATTTCTGTGATTCAAATATTAATAGTTTTGTAGAGATTTTTTTTCATCTACTTCAAAATCCATTTTTCGTAATTTAATAGAGTTTGAGCTTTAAATATCAACTTAATGTGTCAAAAATGCTTCATTTTACTATTTTACAAACTTAATTCAAATTTTATAATCTGATTTAAAATTTAAAATTTATTGCAAATACGAATCGTATAAAAATTCAAATAACATGACTTAACTAAAACATGCCTATAGCCCGTATACCCAAAAGGTAAAGTCTGTTAGTCATACGTATTATAAAATATAGCACATTTTTTTATTTTATTGTTAAACTCACTTTCTAAAAATAAAACAAATTTATTTAAGATTTTTAGTAGTTGATTTAACACTCAAACACCGAATTGTTTTTTTATACCCCTTTAAAAAAATGCTTTTTTAATAACATCAAGTACCATAATTATTTAAAATAAGTTAAAAAAATACACTGAATATAAAAATAAATGTCTCTTATTGATTTTTAATTTGTTTTAAAAAAAATTTTGTATATTTTTAAGTTAAAATTTAAAATTTAAACCTTCTCTCCTAGAGAAAGACCACATGTAAATTGTTTAAATTTTTCACAAGTAAAGCTGAATTTGTTACCATTACGGAGATAAATTGAACTTTATAAATTCTTGACCACATGGCTTTGAAAGGAATATTTTGGCATTAAACACTTTTTACACAAAAGATGCCGATAAAAGCTAATAATTCTCTTTTTGTAAATGAAAATTTAGGATCTATTGCTTTCTGTTGACAATTGGTACAATTCAATATAAATTTATCATTGACAAGTCAAAAATCATGAAAAATTCTGACAGTTTGGTCTTATTTAGTTACGTGTTGATCTAACTTTCTCATCCCACAAGTCTAAATTTCACAAAAGTCTTGGAAACCACAATACTTTGGTTAAAATACATAAATCATTAATTGACTCTATTTTTGATTATAGTTTCTTCATTCCTATTCTAGTCTCAAATACCAACCACTCTAGGCAACAAGTTCTCCAATTATTTCAATTAAGTACAGTTATAATTTTCATCAAGGTACCCCATCGGATCTCCTGATAAATTTCCTAGATGACATAAAGCTAGATAGCATTGAAGTTCGTTTAAATAAACAATTCATAAAATATCTTAAAAATAGTGTTATTTTCAAAAATACACTTACTATTGAATTAATCAAAGACTATGCCAGTACTTTTGTTAATGGCTCAAGATCTTATAAGAAAAAAACACCAATATGTAATATATGAAATGAATTCAGTGAATGGTTAAATGAAAAGGGATTATCTCTCTGATTTTAAATCTTTTTGTTTTATTATTTTTTTTTTACACTAAAATTAAAAAAAAAACGCTTTTCCAGTAATTTACTAACTTATTCTTTTATGAACTCTATTTTTCAAAAATTTTTATGTATACTTTATTTACTTAAAAATTCTATGTTTTACTTATATAATTGTTGCGAACATGTTGTCTGCGAGCATAATTATTGCGAACATGCGTAATACTGCCCATATTCGGTATCAGGTTGATATGGTGTTTCCATTTTTCTTCAAAATAATCAAGGTTTTAATTATCCTGTTAATCAATATAATTATCATCAGAGACTTCTTACTGTGTATCATCAGCATTTCTAAGAAGATCAAGAGCTTCTAAGGTAGCTCTCATCGAGACTTACTTCAAGTTATTATTTATCACATAATATTAATTTACACTCTATTAAAAAGATGAACTTATTTTATTTATTTATTTATTTGTTTTCTGTACCGTGCTAGAGCTCCTTCTGAATTAACTGTTAAAAAAAATAATATAAAAATAGAGTTAATAAAATAAGTTAAATAAACTTTATTTATCTTATTTTATTTTATTAAAAATCCATTGAATGGATTTTAAAAAGACATCCATTGAAATAGAGTTTTTTTTTCAAAAGTCCGAGCCAAAGACTTTTATTTTGTTTTTTTTTAAAAAATCCAAGTTTAATACATTTGAATTAAAAGATAATATCAAATTGATATTTTCCCAGCAATTATTTTCAATTTGCATCTTTTAAAAAAATATTGCAATTATGTTAGTTTAAGTAAGATTTTCTAATAATTTAAATCAATAATTTTAATTGCTTTCGAAATTTTATTTATTTTGGTAATTATTTATTGAAATTAATATATTGATCAAATGAAAGTAGAATGAAATTTTAAGTTTTGCTTAACGAATTTAAAAAAACAGCTAACCAGAAGCAACTAAATATGGACCGTGACATTTTTTTTTGAACCAATGCAGAGAATTAACTCACTTTTCAATTTTTAATTTATTTATTCAATTTAAGGTGCCCCAAATCATAAACCAAAGTCAGAAATATTAATTTACAGTCTAAAAACCTCCATCAGATTATTTCAATCGTAATGATTTTGCTTTTAAATTATAGCTGGTAAATTCTTTACAATTTTTGGTAATTTTTTTTTTATCAATTTATGTTATCAGAGGTTAAAGTTCAAAAATATAAAAATTAGAATGTCTGAGACTACGGTTTATGATTTGGGTCACTTTATTTAATTTTTAGATTTTTTTTAAATGATTAATTTTTGTTATTGCTAATAATTAAATCTACAAAAAATTGATTTTAATTTAGTAACACGATTTATTTAAGTCTTTTAAAACAAATAAAATAGACTAGAAAATAAAACTTTTAAAGATTTTTTAATTTTGACATTAGATCCTCCAGTGGAACTGAGCTAATTTCAGTAGATTTTTCTTCATTTGTCTTATCGGAATTTTGAATTTCATTTGGTGATAAGTAAGCAAACTTAACACCTGAATCCTTGTTTTTGTCTGATTTATTCAAATCTGGCATATCTTCTCCTTCATCACACAATTCGATTTCTATTTAAATTTATAGAAGTTTTCATTCATTTAATAAAAAAAGAATTGAAAATTTAACTACCGAATTCATTTTCGGGATGAAGATTTTCTTCCACTACTTCTTCAACTTTTTCAACAAAATCTCTCAATCTTTGCTCTTCCAGAATCTGAAAAATAATTCCAATAAAATTAACCAGATTAATTTTTTATTTACTTTAAACTCTTTTTGCCGCTTGACACAAAATGAATCAGTGCAATTTTCATTAGGCTTCAAACTCATTGTGGGAAAATAATCCAACAAGGCATTATATCCCAAATATCTTGTTACTTGTCCGAAATTCAATAAATACCTATAATGAAACTTATTAAGTTTCAATTTTTTAAAAGCACTATTTTTTTACTTTAATGCATTTTGGACTAAAAATCCCGCCACAATTCCCATAGTAGTTGGTAAGCTAGCAGCACAAACTCCATCTCTTTTCAAAGTTTTTTCATCAATATTTGAAGCAACTATTAAGGGCGGCGCACACTTAAAAACCGCAAATAATTCAAATTGAAAAATCAAATTTTCTTTACTTCAAAACATGAGGTTTCTCCTGGTTTTATAAATTGAATGTGACCAGAAACGGCATTCTCACTTACTCCAGATTCGAACCAATTCAAATTTAATTCATTGCAAGCCTTGATAAGAATTTTAGAAATTTTATTTAAACAAATTTTTAAATAAAATAAAATAAATATAAATATATACCCTGTTTACTGCCATTCTTGCTTCAAAATTATCAACACAACATAGAGTTAATTCAACTGGACCCTCGATTAAGCTTCTAGTGGTCAAAACATTCAAAAAATGGTCAAAATTGTCCACTGTAGTAATGTTATAGTTATAGACTTCAATTTCAACATCCGGATTTATGTGTCTTAAAAATTGGTATCAAAAATGGTAAAAAAAAATCCAAAATTCGCTTACTGTAATGTAATTTTGGCAGCTTCAACTTTGCTTAAACCTGCTTGGTGGGGCTGATAGAATAATCTATTCATGTTCGCTAGTTCGACTTTATCATAATCAAATAATATTAGTTTTCCAATACCGCAGCGAGTTAACATTTCAGCAGTTACACTACCGACACCACCTACGCCTACAACTGCAACTGTAAAATTTCTTATATTCTAAATAAAATTAGTTTTAAAATTAATTTTCGAAAAAAAAAATACTTCATAGTTTTCGACTATTCCCATTCTTTTTAGAGCCATCAGACGACTTAAAATGAATATTTGATGCATTTGGATAAAATTTTCGAGTAAAAAAGTTTACCTATAGGGATTTGAATCCACAACTTCGGAACTCATTTTGGTAATTTTTTCTCTTTGTCTTGCATTTTTTAATTTTTCTTGTTCTAACTGCAATTCAAATTTTCGTATTTGCTCTTTTAATTCGGCAATAGTTGGTTCAGACATGATTTATTTGAAGAAAAAATAAAATTTTGTTTTTTATTTAAACGTCAGCGGTTTGATTTTTTTTGAATCAATTTGACATTTAGTTAATAAACTTAAGAATTGATTTTTTTACAGAATGAATGTAGACTAAAAAATTTTATAAAAAATTGCATTATTTTATAGACAATTGAAATTGTTTTTTTTTCTTATTTTTTTTTCTTAAATGAATTCAAATATTTTGTTTGTAAATCTTAAATGGAAAAGTACAGATATCTTTGATGCAATTTCAAGTGACTTAAAAAGAAAATAAATTTTAATAGATTTCTAATAAAATCTTTCATTTAATTAAAATAGAGATACAATTTAAATGTATTTTTGATGAAAGCCTGAATTTGATAGATTTTAAGGCTGGATGCATTGGATTTTGTTACGTTCAAAATTTGAACAATGCTTCATGTGCTGACTACAGAAAATTATTAGCAAAAGTTAATAATGTAAGATTTTTTTTTTTGATTTTGAAATAAAAATAAATTATAAATTTTTATCTTAGAATAATCCTAGTCTAAAAATGCAAGCTTTTGTCGATTATGGCGATCGAGAATTTTTTTCATCTATTCAAGAGTTCTGTTCGATTGAGCTAAAAATTCAAATTATTCCGGTTGAAAGCGTCAACAATATAGCGCAATATTTAGAAAGACATGTAATGCTCAAAATGATTCTTTCCCAATTTATAATTTTATTTTCTAAGATGATGTCAGACCTACAAAATGAAAAGAATCCGTTTACAAAAGATTTGACCATAAACACAAATGATCCAACTATTTGTAGTCAATTATATCTAAATTGTTTAAAGAATATACCAAAAATAGGAGATAAGAATGCAAAGATAATTTTAAAAACATACAAAAGTATTTTTTTAATGCATTTGTGAAAATAGAAGAAGAAATTAATTTTTAAAAATTAGATTTGAAATCACTTTCAAAAGCGTCTATCGAAGAATTGACGACTTTAATAGGATCTTCATGTGCTAAGGCTGTTTATGAGTTTTTCACGAATTAAAAAAATTAAGTAGATCAATTTTATTTAAAAATTTTAAATTTTTTAAATTAAATAAATAAAATTCAAATTTTAATGCTGGCTTTTTTGTTTAATTAATAATTATTTTAGAAAACCCTATGGTTCGTCTTAACTGAATAGTTTAAGTCTTTGTTTGAGCTATCAGTAATTTTTTTTAAATGTTTTTTCTAGAATTGCATAATTAATACAAAATAAAAAAAAGATATTAAAAACGAAATAAATACTATTTGTTCCAAAGTTGCTTTGAATAAACATTAAGTTGTTTAAGCTTTGAATTTTACCCCGGCAAGTAAAATTTAAAGGTAAATTTCATTTAATGTTCTAAAAAGATTTCAATTAGATTGGATTCAAGAAAAATCCAATCTAATTTAATTTAATTTTAATTTAATTAAATCTATTAAAAATTAATATAACCTTTTTGATATTAAATTCTGGAAATAAATTCGATTATTTTTGATGCGTTTTTATTTAATTTGAATTTTGGTGAAAAAAAGTGAAAAAATCTCGGATCTTCAAGTGCTAAACAAATTGTGTAACTCAAAGTAAAACTAGTTATTCATTCATCTTTTTTTAAAATTTCAAATTTTGCGTAAAATCTTTGAGTTAAATTTTTTAATTTATATTTATATTTTGGTATTGTAGAGAATTCATTTTTGTTCTAAGCTTTTGTGTTGCATTTTACTTTTTATGTTTCCAAATGGGGACCCAAAATTAATTTTGACTAAAATATTAATTTTAAGATCCATTGAAAATTAATGGAATATTAATAGTATTTCAAATGATTCTGAAATCTAAAATAACAATAATAAATTAGCTCCGAAAATTGGTGCCGGAATATTAGTTAAAATGTATGAAAATGATTTCAATAAAAAAATATAATTTTGTTATAAAATGAATTCTCATTTTAAATCACCTGTATGGAAACATTTAAACTTAAGTCTAATTATTCAAAAATTAATATTTGCCAAATATTAGCAAAAAACGATCACGAATAAATCAAAAAGATTTTAATTTTCTTCTTTATTTTTAATGAATAATCTGTCTAAACTAGTTAATAGGAATCCTTTAGAAAATCTATTTATAATTTTTAAAATGTTTTTTTTTTAATTCCTTGTTGTAATTTTTTATTTTATTTAATATTTAATTTAAAAAATCGAAATCGGTCAATTACAAAAATCTCGGAATTGCCACATCATTAATTAAGAAAAGACTTTTAAATTTAATTTCTCAAATTCAAATTGATTTAAGAATATTTTTTCGATCTTAGATTTTTTCAATGATTTTGAAATATTTCAATAAAATTATCTAAAGAAACATCATAGTTTTCTTTATATAAACTATAGAGAACTAGAAATTATTTTTCAAGGATTATTATTAGAATTATTGAAAAACGCCCGAAAAACCTAAAAAGGACTTCTAGATTGTGTAACGGATTGTTTGTTTGTAGTGAATACAATATTTTTATTTTTTTATTCTATGATTTACAGATTGTGCTTATATTGAAAAAGAAAACTACTGATAACTTTGGATATAATAATAAAAATAAACTACAGCAAGACTAGCTTGCGGAGGTGACCTACTAGGAGGTAACCTATGGTAGCTCCTTGCACATTACACATAGAAAAGTACTGAAAAAAGAAATACTGTTTAATTTTTTAGTTATGTTACTAGATTTCAATGCATCCAGCTACCATTGATGTCTTCAGCAAGCATGCTTACCGTAGCTTATTTTTTATTTTTATTATCATTTTATTATTAGATATTATTCAGAATATTTTTTGATTGAGTTTAAGTTTAGAAAAAATTGTTCAAATTGAAAAATTTCAAACAATTTAGAATATTAAAACATACTTTTGAGATCTATCATTAGTTTTTAATTAACTTCTAGATATTTTTATTTAAATTAGATAAAAAATTACCATTTTATTATAAGATTTGGCAAGTTTTTTTTTCTATTTTACAATTCTAAAAATAATTGCGTAATTATATTTCAAATTTTAACATGCGTAAGTATTGAGTTTTAATGAAACAACGTAATTTCAAAATTTCAAAAAAGTTAAATAGAAAAAAAAACTTGCCATCTATTTATTTTTTTAACAAATATCGTAATTAATTCTCCTCTTAAGACAAACATAGTTGATAATCATAATTGAAAATTCAATTTTTTTACATGTATTATAACAGTATTTTTTTTTACAATTAAATGAAATGCTAAAGTTTTAATATATTTAATTTTTAAATTATGGGATTTAATGCTCTAAAAATTATTCATCGTCTATTTAATATTTCATTCAATATTTTTGAGAATTTGCTCGATTTAGCTATTTTAGTACAACATTTTCATTACCGAAATTCATCTTATTTTATCTTAAGTATCATATTTTACTTTTTGCCAAATATTATTGTTCTCCTATGCTCAACATTCCATTTTGTGTCTACTCGTAACACAAGCAAACATGCTCTTTTAAGCATACTATTGGTAAGTTCTAATTTGGACGTCATTTTGCCAAATGTACTTTTAATCGGCTATGAATCAAGCTCCAAAACAAATGACAAAAACTTAATTCTCGACTTACTAGATATCAAGTTTATTCTATTGATTTCAAACTGTTTTCACATTTTATTCAACAGCTATCCATTTAGTATAGTCCAATTTAACTACATAATAACATATGGCAATATTCCCAGAGATATGGCTATTTTGCTTATCACCAAAATTGTGATTTCAATTTTTAAAATAAATGTGTATTCAGTAAAACTAGTTTGGCATTTTTTTCAGAATGAATTTAGCTTAAATGTTCCAAAATTATTCCCGATAGTTCGTTTTATGACCAATTTTTTGTATTTTACTTCAAAAGTTTTTGTTTACTCCGTCGCTTATTTGTTCGCTCCAAAAATTGTTATCATTCTTTTGGCGACAAAATATCTAGCAAGTTTTTTTATCTATTACAGATTTATCGGTTATAGCAATAGTCTAGAAGCTTTTTGGAGCTTTTTTTGGGCAATGTGCGATCAAATTTGTTTTGTTCATGATTTTAGTTTTAGTACAAATTTTACAAAATTGAGATTGCTCTTTAACTTGAGTGAATTTTTACTTTTAAGTATGCTAGATTTAACTTTTGAATTCAAAAACTTAGAATTAGCATCCCCGAAATTGTTTCTTCTGTTGGTAATTGTGTCATTTTTGATGTCTTATGGTCTAGAATTTTTATACTGGTGCCTAAATCCTATATGGACCGGTAATCGTCGGAACGAGTCGATATTTATGGATCGCTTAAACGAATGGCTGAAAAATCAAAGCAATGGACCAGGTCATGAATGCCTCATTGATTCAGAAGATGATCAGCAAATAAATTTAATTAGTGAACGTAATAGTTTGTCCAACTAAAATATTAATTGATTTTGATTTAAAAAATATATTTTAACCTTATTTATGTTGTTTTAAAAGATAATTTACAAGCTTTTAAGTAAATAAAAAAATTTATTTTAATTGATTTTATTTCTTTTAAAAAAGTATTTTGATGTTGTTTGTAAAATTCAATCAACCACATAAAAATTTTCAATTGTTACTGTGATAACATAATATTTATCTAAAGAATTTCAAAAGGCAATAATTTTGGATTAAAGATTTCAAACAAATTTCGCTACCTAATGTTTACATTTTAGGAATTAAAATAGTTATTTTTTAAACTTTTTTTCGTTTAAAAAATAATTATTATAATTTACATTGCAATTTTTTGAATAAAATTTCAAAAGAAAAAAACAAAATCAATAATCAGCTCTAAAAGTTGGTCCAAGACTGTTAGAAATTTAGGTCTATTAAAAGCTTTGTGACTTATTATTTTTTTAATGTAGGAAGGATAATCATATTTTAGTTTTAGAATAGACCGAAATGCTGAATTCTGATGATCGATGGTGATTTTCAAATCCTTTTTATTCTTTTGATATCAGTTTTTGAGAATGAATTTAAATTAGGAAAAAAGTAGTCTAAAATTGATCTTGATTTCCTAATTTTATCGGGTTTTAGGTCCCATTTCTTATTTAATTTTGATAAGTCTTAAGTTATAGCTTACTATTAATGATCCCACAATGGGACCAAATATTAGTTTTGAATCTAGTGCAATTCTTTAGATTTTAAATTTTCTTCATAATTCAAATTGATTTAAAGAAAACTTAAATTATCTGAAATTATTTTCGGAATTTAAATTGATGATTAGGCATTCTGCGAAAAGTCTGCTAATTTTAAAAAAGAGTCTCGAGAGATCTAACACGTGGTATGCTGACTTTAACAATTGATACAAAATACTTTGTTTCATTCACAAGATCTATTTTGTTCTTCTTTTAATTAGGAGATTTTTTGGCATCTTATTCCGTTCTTTTGTACTAAATTTTTATAAATCAAAATTAAAAAAATTATTTTATTCCAAAATTAGAATCAAGTACATTACGAAATACGAATTTGGTATTCATTTGCAATTGTATAATCAAACTAAATGCTGAAGCAAGAATAAAGGATATACTTGAGTGGAAATTAAAAGTAATGACCCTATGCTCCACAAGGAGTGAATAGGTAAAGAATGGACTAAATTGATTAAGTATGAATGGGAGTCAAATCATGATGACCAGTTGGTGATGAATTTTGCAAGTAATTCTTAGCTCATTTTTCGACATCTAGTGATCATTTGTTTGTGACCATAACAATAATTTGCCTTTTTTAAAAATAATTTAAATCTTTAGGTTAATGTTATCAGTTAATTTATATGACCTCTTGTGATTGCAGATAAGACCACTGTATAATTTGCAGCCTTGCTACTTTTAGCTACTTCATAAAAATAAAAAACCAATTAAAAAAAATAAAACTTAATTTTGTCTTTTTTTTTATAAATAAAAATTTGAATACTTTAAAGATAAATCTTTCACCGCGGCTCCATTTTCTATTACTAATGATTACAAGATAAAATAATTTAAATTAATTAAGTTTTATGAGTATTCGATTTTAAAGGTAGTCATAAAATTATACTATTGAAATAAATAAAAAAAATTTATAAATTTTAATTAAAAAATGAATTTTAGTTCAATATTTTTTTAATTTATTATATCTCTCATTCTCCTAATTAAATTCATTTTAACTCTTCATCTGATTAATGCTATGTTTACATTAGCACCATCGATCTCCTCTATACGATTTCTACGTTTGACATATTGGAGTAGCTATGGTCTGAAAACACAACAAAAGAATCGGTTACCGCTACTCCGGTAGGAGCCTTTTTCTCTATAATTCGAATTGCGTATGCCTGTATTGTTCTAATTTGTCTGTATTTGATTCTTAGCTCTTTTAAATTCTCAAATGTGTACAGGATTCAAAGACTCATGTGGTTAGTAAATTAATTCTTAAATAAAAAGTATATCTTTTAAAAAAATGCTCCTTCTTAACTTAAACGCACATGACCAAGTTAATTAACTAATCCAGTGATATTGAAAAAAAGGTATTTTAATGATATCAATCAGTATCGTTAATAATTTAAATTAAAAAAAAATAATTTATAAAATATTTTCTTTAAGATGCTTTGTTATAATTTATTTTTTAGGAGAAAATTGGATGCTAGAACACTCAAATAAAATAATTAGTGATTAATTAAAGATATTTTTTAAAATTAAAGAACAATAATAATAAAAATTAGCTACGACAAGTAGACTTGGAAAATCCTCTTTGGTGGCCTAATGTATAGAAATCCGGCTTCATTAACAAAGATATTAATAGTTAACCTATTTCAAAATTAGAATAAATAATTAAATTCCTATTAAAAAATTAAATATAAAACAATTTTAAGAAAAAACAACAAAATAATGCTTGCAATAATTCAGAATATGTTTTATAAAAACATCAAAATATAATAAAAAAATCTACAAGAAATATTTTATTTATTTTATTTTGAAAGGTGTGTATCTCATAAAATCCGCCGCAATCCGAAAAATCTAAAATGGGTTCAAAAGATCCAGAATAGGAAATCTTCTTTTAATAATTATTTTTAAAATTAATTCAATCATGAAACTAATTATTTTATCGAGAGGCATTTTTGATAAGCTACTTTATAATAATTTTATTTTTTTAATTAAAATTTTATAATTTTTTGATTATTAATATAACTTTTTGAATATGATTATTTTGTGAATATAATATATCATAAATAACTTTTATTTGAAAAACTGGCTAATTTTAATTTCATCAGTTTACTTTTGAGGATTCAATTAAATAGTTTTAAAGCTATAATTCCAGTTATCTTTTTTCAAAATTGAAAAATTTGATTCTATTTTTTATTTAGAATTCTCTACCCCATCTTTAGACATGAATTTCTTACTAAAAATTAAATTTCATTTATTTTATGAAATTTAGTCTATAATTTAAACTCGATGCCTTTTGATGACACCCTGTGGCAGATATCTTTGCATTTAACCATAATTTTCATTACTCATAGCTTGACTTTTTCCAAGCAAAAATAGAGTATTATTATGATCTGACAAAGTTTTGAACATTTTCCACAGCTAGGGATCAAATCAAGCCATATATGTTAAGTAGCATAATATTTTTTTTTGGTAAAAATATTTTTCAAATACTTTTATTAATATTATGAAATAGGTTTCTAAATAAAAATTAATTTATTTTTAAATCTTTCAAATTTTTATAAAATTTCATCGTTTTATGTTTTTTAACTGTCGCTAATTCGAAATTAAATTCAATTATTAAATATTTAGATGAAAACTTATTTATTCAAAGTGAAAAAGAATAGATTTAATTTTGCATTGTACTTAATCAAATTTTAATTTAGTAATTTTATTTGATTCAATGTTTATTAAATTCAAGTTATTTATAGTTTTAGACAATGAGTATTTAAAAAATTCTTATTATAATTTAGTTTAATTTAGTAATTTCTTAAACTATTTTATTCTATTTAAGTTCACCTTTTTATGTCTAATCACACTTCAAAGGATTCTAGATGCTTATTTCGGATTTTTATTGAACAATTTAGTTAACTCCTAATTTAAATGCACTAAGTCTTTAAAAAAAGCCATTTACGCACATAAATGTTTACTAGTTATTTTACGTCACAAATTTATATCAGATCGAGGAAGTTTACTCTATCCAAAAAGCATGATTCTATCACAACACTTAATTCGAAACTTTTCTCTCATTAGTTCGACAGTAAACACTTAAAATCATTATAATCTTTAACAATTATAATAATGATAAATATTTGAAATTTGCATATTCCAATACCAAGCAAAATATAATTGCTTGCAATTATATTAGCTCAAAAGGATTTGAGTTCTTAATAAGCATAAATTTAAATATTCAAATTAAGAACCTAGAATGTAAAAATAAAAAATTGATCTTTTAGAATGAACAATTTTTCCCATATGCCCACACCACCTCCGTATGAAGACTACCATACCAAGCCTCTAACAAAAGAAGAACGCTACCGAGCTATAATTCAAAAGCATGAAATATCTCACGAGTTTTCCAATCGCCTCCAAGTACTCCAGGGCTTCAAAGTAGTGTTTGTGTTCGATGATTCTGGTTCCATGAACACAGTCTTGCAAGACTCTCCATTGAATACTGGCGACAATCTATTCAAGGCCACTAGATGGGACGAGTTGCAATATTTTGCAAAAATATCCATTGAAATCGCCAGCATATTCGACTCCAATGGCTCTGATGTTTATTTTCTGAATCGAAAGCCTTCGCCAATCTCCCAAGTTGTTGATTTTAACCAAATGAGGATGTACTTTGAGGCCAAACCTAATGGCTTCACGCCCATTGTCCGCTGCTTGGAGTCAATTTTGGCCAAAAATTCAGATCAAGTATTGAACGAAAAAAAGCTACTAATAATAATAGCGACAGATGGTGAGCCAACTGATGAAACCGGAAGATCGGATATTCGTAGTTTTAAGAGAATTTTACAATCAAGAAGCGATAAATGCTTCACGACCATTGTTGCTTGCACAGATGATGACGAATCAGTTGGATATTTAAATCGATGGGATAGATCGATCAAAAATTTGGATGTGGTCGACGACTTTAGAAATGAGAGAAAAGAAATTAAGAAAATCAAGGGACACAATTTTCCGTTTTCGTTTGGTGACTATGTGGTTAAGTCTTTGGTTGGTTCGATTGATCCGGAACTTGATAAGATGGATGAAGAAAAATGCTGTTGTATTTTATGATTCATTGAAAAAATTTTGTTTTAAGTTAATCTAATGATCCTTAACCTAATAATCCTTCCTGAATTTTGGCAGCAAACAAGGAATGATTGCCTTAAATTCAATATTTTTATTTGTAAAATAAGATTGAAATGTCGTTCGAGTATTAGAATCAGTAAAAAGTTTAATTTTAAAATTTGATATAATCATACTGATAATAATGCTTAAAAAAATGTTGAATTTTTTTATTTTACAACGTTCACTAATTCTTTATTTTATATTTATATTTTATTTTTTCAATAATAATAATGAACCTTTTTTTTAAATAAAATATTGTTTAGTTTTGGGCAAAAATTTTTTTCTTTAATTCAATGTTTTAGGTCATAACATTTTTTAGAAAATTATTGAATTTTAAATCAAAATCTGGTTAAAATGTCAATTTATTTTATTTGGTAAGATTTTTTTTCTGTTAAGCAGATTTTATATAATTCAAAAAAGTATTTCACTTTTTTATCTGATTGTAAATCAAAAAATTGGCTTTTAATTTTTCATTTTAAATTAGATAAAACTAACTTTAGTCAAGAAATTTAATTTTAATTTTATTCATTCAAAGTTATGGCTGCTTTTTTTCTGGAATCTATTAAATTGTAAATTATTAGATACATTTAAAACATCAATTGTAATAAGGTTTTTTTCAAAGAATAACTAGATTTTTTTTATCTTACAAAAAAATGTTTATTTCATATTTTGTTTAAAATTTTAAAGAAAAAGTTTGCTGTAATAGTGGTTTTAATCGGAGAACTTTAATTCTTTGAATAAAGTTAACTAAAAATAAAAATAATTAATAATAATAATATTAATAATTTATTTATTTCGCAGTAAAGATCTCAGCCGGACCATTTTTTTTCTTTAAAAAATCAAAGCTATTCAGGATCGTAGATTTTGGTAACACATTAATTTCAAAATTAATTTTCTTGAAAAAAATTGAACCTAAACTCAATTTGGTTAAAAATTCAAGAGAATTTGTTCCCAAAATTTCAAAGGAATTAAAGAAATTTCAATTTGTAAAAAGTTAAATGCTAAAACTAACAAAAAATTATTAAAAGAGATATTTTCTGTTTTAATTTTTTTTTATAAAATCAATACTTTTCTGGGCTTTTTTTAATTTTTATAATTTTCTAAATCGTATATTAAAGCTCATCATTTTAAAAATTAAAGAGTTAAGAGAGAAAATAGAAAATAGAAAGCTTAATTTTTATGGCTTAAGTTTAATATTAAAGCATTTATCATTAACACCAAACTTTTAGCATCATTTGGAGACTTAGTTCCTTCAAAACGCACTTTGTAAACATGGTTTAAACATTTGAAAAATGAGAAAAAGAATTTTTGACAAATCAGCAGGCCGGCTATTTAGGCAAATGCTACAACTATTGAGAAAATTCATTTTCTAATTGAAAACAATCCTAGAATATCTATACATTTATTTAACCTGAGGCTGATCTGGTTTAAAGAACTAACGAGTGTTTTATTAATTCGCATAAACTGTCATCATGTTGAATTCCTCATGAATTAAGTGGTAGCAAAGTGTTTTTTAGCGCGATAAATTTGATCCAAAATCGATGATTTGCGAATTCACCAAGACAGCAAGATTCGCATTGGTAATTGAAGTTCCTAAAGGACATACAATAAGCAACAATTATTATGTTGAAAACTGCTTAGGTCGTTTTATTCAAGGAATCGAAATCTAAAGTCCAACATCGGGTTCAAAAAATCATGAAAATTTTGCACTTAATTTTCTTAAATTAAATGACATAATCACAATTGATCATCCTGCTTACTTACCAGGCATTACTGGTTGTTTTGTAAAAAAAAAAACACTTCCCGGTTGAACAACCTAGAAAAAGTTCGCACCCCTAATTACATAAATACTTAATTCTTTTCTTAATGAATCAAACGGATCAAGCTTTGTAAAGAAAATCTAGATAAGTATTTTGAACAAAATTTTCTTTTTACTTTTTAATTTAATTGCATAAAAATCGCTTTATTTAGTATTAATAAGAGATGAAAAATTTAATTTATTTTAAAAAAAAAAGTCAATTGTACAAATGAATAGTTTCAATTTAAAAGTTTTTAAAATTTTATTTAAATTTAGCATCAAAAAGTTGAAAAAGTATTTTTGTATTTTTCTCTCAAAATTAAAATTAATTACTACAAGATTAAAGATTATGCTTATTTATTTAAATTGGTTAAATAAATCGATTAGTCCTCGCGGTAATTCATTTTGAAGGCAAAAAATCTTTAATTTCAGACATATCTAAAGAAATCTAGATATTTAAATAAATTATAAAAATTTTTAAAAAAATTTTCAAAATTAGATAATTTTGTTTTGTAAAGTGTTTCTGGTGCTTTTTTTGAATATAAAAATATTATTTAAAAAAATAGAAGCCTTGTTTATTTTTTTGCGTTTTTACATTTTAAAAACACTCATTTAGTAATCGACAATATGAAAATAATACTGGAAATGATTTTATAAACAATTTTATCTAAAGTGTCAAATTAAAAGTATTGAAATATTGAAATATTATAAAGTAATTATCATTAACACAAATTTTATACGCTTTATTGCCTCAAAGAATTTTTAAATGAAAGCTTTTTTATTTTTTTTAAATACTTTGCTCTTTGGGTTAGTAAAGTATCTAATTAATAATTGTCCCTATTCTATCCTAGTGGATAATGGGGAGGCGCTCATTTCCTTTTCAAGTACCTTTTTGAGCAACGGCTCCGATCTGACACAGAGGCTACTGCATCGAGTTGATCATCTACACCGCAATTATTACTATTGAAGATTTTTTTTCCCTCAGCGAGTTTTAAACCCTCGATCCTCTGCTTGCATGACTAACACGCAAACCATTCGGCTATACGGGCTTTTTAAAGTATTTATTAACCCTTTTATTAATTATTTTGTTATATGTGTTTAATTTGAATTAATAACAAACATTTTTGTTAAATGATTTTCATATTATCTAATAGTTTCTTAAAATAAGCTTTATGGAATTTTTGGCTTTTTTAAGTCCAAATTAGCTAGCAATCAGAGAATTATTTATTTAATTCTTCATAATTTATTACTTTTTTGTAAAATCTTCCAAAAAAGTATTTCAATTTTTTATCTGATTGTAAATCAAAAAATTGGTTTTTATATTTTTATTTTGAAATAGCTAAAACTAACTTTAGTCAAGAAATGTAATTTTAATTTTATTCATTCAAAGTTATGGCTGGTTTTTTTCTGGAATCTATTAAATTGTAAATTATTAGATACATTTAAAACATCAATTGCACCAATGTTATTTTCATTAAAAAGTTTGATTTGTTTCATTTAAAAAAAGAAATGTTTATTTATTAATATCAATTAATGAAAAATATATATATGTTTGTGAAAAAAACAGAAATTTCTCAAAATTATTTACTTTGTTCAAATTGATTAATTTTTTTTTTGAAAAATGCCAAGGTTTTATGTCATTCAATAAAAAATTACTTTTTTCATGTTTCTTTAATAAAAAAAGTTTTTTGAATGCAACAAGGAGTGTCAACAATTGTTGCATCAATTCTTTAAGGGGGCTAATAACGTAAAAAATTTTATAATTCCAAAATTATTAAAATATTTAATAAAAAATCAATTTTTTTTTTCTATTTTTCTCGCAAAAAAATCAATAAAAAGGCAAATAAAACATTTTTTAACTCTTATTCTTCTTATTTTGTAGCAACAATTTAAATAAATTCTAATACCATAACCGGATTTTTTTTCAATCACTTAATCAGTTGTTAATTTTCTGCATTTTAACCATTAATTCATCAATTATTGAACTATTTAATTTAGACAAAGGCTTTAATCATCAGGATAAAATATTTTAAAAATGATTCTTATCGAATTTAAATATTCAGATTTTGTTGCAAAGCAAATAAAGCTCTTTCGGAAATAAGATAAGAAATGTTTTTGTAAATATTAAATATGCTTTAAAAAAATTAATTAAAATTTTTCTATGCGTTATATTATCAATTTATTGTAAAAAGAGTATTTTTTGAAATTATGTAAGTTAGGATTTAATTAGGTTTTGGTCAAAATTAAAAAGTTTTCTCAAATTAATTGATTAATTTTACATTTTTTCTTCATTTCCAATTGTTTGATCATTATTTTTTCTATTTGGCATAAATTTTGATTTCAAACAAATAATTTAAAATGAAAATAAATTAAGGGTAAATTATGATCGATTAATTCAGATTGATGCAAAAACTTTATGCTATAACTATGAATTTCAGAGCTAATTTAGATTATTTTCCTTCCAGTCAGTGTAATTCAAGCAAGTTTCTTTACGATTAGTTGAGTTTATACAAATGCTCAAATGGTTTAAATATAGTACGAAAATTTTCAATTTAATGACTAAATATGATAACCAATTTATTGAAAAAAGTTTGAATTTTTGTTTTTAGATAATTTTATTATTAAAATGTCTTTAATTTAGGCGTTACTGTTATGCAAATTAAGTTCTTTTCTAATTAATGTCACTCAAAGTGATCAAAGTTTATTAAACATTCTAAATATTTTTTATCTAAAAATATAGCTTAGTCATAATGAATTTTACAAATGTAGCTTTTGGGGCCGCATTTTTCAATTATTTAAAAATTTTATTGAAAAAAACCACAAAGAGTGAGTAAATTGCTCGGAATTACTTAAACTCACTTAAAAAAAAATTATCTTGAGTTAGAATTGCATGAAAGTTTCTTAATTTGGTTGATTGCCACAAAAGTACTGGAATGATTTGCGTCTAGTAATATGCAACAATGATACAGACTCTATGAATAAACTAAACATGTTTCCCAAGAAACAAAATTTCCATTTTCTATTTAATAAAAAAAAGCTTAATAAGCATAGGGAATAAAGGAAAATTTTTTGAGAATTTTTGTGAATTTTAATTTAATCGATCACAAAGTTAGAATTATATCAGAATGCAAAAGGTATTTTATTATCTAATCACCTCCAATTTTTGAACAACTATGAATATTTAGCATATACAATTTAGTCTCATTTAATAATCAAGTTTTAAAAAGAAAAAATAAATTAGATTATGTGTAATTTAAAAAGGCGCCAATTTATGACACTTCTAGTAATTTTTACCAAATTCATAATTTTTTTTGCCTAAACGAGTCAAGCTATACTTTTTGGTAGTTTAAAAAAAATTTAGGAAGTAATTTCAAATAAGTTCCGGGAAATAATATCTGGTATTTATTTTTTAAGAATATTAATTCCATTGTTCCATAGTAATACAAAATTTCATTTTTTGCATCCCCATAAGTTTGTTCCCGACTGATAAAAATCACCAAATTAGCTCTGTTTTTTTCATTTTAAATAAATTTCAAGATAATTAATTCAGAATTTAGGCCGAAAAGCGTTTTAAGTGATTTAGAAATGATTTTCTTGATTGCGTAACCATTGTTTCTTGTTTTCGATTATTTTTTGATGAGAAGGAAGTCGAATAATTCACTATAGATAGAGTTAAATATATTTACATTAAAAAAATAATTAAAAAAAAATTATTTTTATCTCGACTTGGGATGAAGATATCACCAAATAATATTTTTGCAGTTTTTTTTAGACTATTTATTTTATATTTTATTTTAAATTCTTGGCTAAGAAAATCTATCAAAAAATGGAGGTAATCGAATTAAATGGGAATTTTTTTCATAATTTTTCCTTTAAAATTGCTTTTACCAGATTGGCAAGCACTTGAATAATTTAGTGCATTCAATTATGCACCGTAAACAGCATGAATGGAGCTACGAAGGCCAATGTGGTAAGTTAATACTATACAGAATATTAATTTTACTAGATTAATGCTTGGAAATTGTCAAATATATAATTTTTTAAATTTTTATTCATTTAAAAGTTAAATTTCCCTCTCTAGGCCCGCAAACCTGGGTAAAACATTTTTCAGATGCAAAAGGCCAGCATCAATCACCTATCAATATCGAAACAAGCCAAGCTATGTTTGAACCAAGCTTGCTCAAAAATCCACTCACCATTCAGTATGATGACCAAAGCTGTTTTCAAATAAAAAATACCGGCCATACTTTTCAAATAGATGGATTTCAAGAAAACCTTTCAAGTAGGAATTTTTTTCTTTTTTTTTTATAATTACAAAAATTTTTAGTCTTAATTAAGTTTTAACTCTAAAGTTTGACTGAAATTAATCTTACTACTTAATTTAAAACCATAACGATTTAAAACATTTAAAATCATAATTGTTATCATAATTGATCTATTAGTGCGTGAATTGAAAATTTTATAATAAAACATTTACCTAGAATTATAATTTTTGCTAATTAAGAGAAAATTTTTTATTCAATTTCAAAACCAATCTTTGTTAATTTCAATTTTTATTAAAAAATAATTCTAAAAAATATTGATTTTTTAATTTTTTTTTGTTTAGAGGTTTGTGGTGGACCGGTTTCTAATTGCTATAATTTTCTCCAATTTCATATGCACTGGGGCGACTCAATCGAACGTGGTTCGGAACATTTGGTCGATGGATTTCCATTTGCAGCTGAAGTAATTGATTATTTTAGAAATTCAATTAGCCTTTTTTCTACGAATGTTTGCAGATTCATTTTGTAAATTGGAATCATGAAAAATTTAAGTCCCCTAAACAAGCGTCAGCATCGAACAAAAATGACGGTCTCCTGGTAATTGCCGTATTTGTAAAAGTAATTTGTAATAACGATAAATTAAAACTTAACAAACAAAAATAATATTTGAAGCTTGGCGAGGCCAATGAAGAATTCGAAAAATTAGCAAAATTTATTCATGATATTCACTTGAAAAATCATCATGTTCCTATTCAAAATTTTAATATGAAAAAACTTTTTCCAAAAAATACAACAGAATACTGGACATATCCGGGTTCTTTAACTACGCCACCATGCAGTGAAAGTGTTCAATGGGTTGTTTTCAAAGAGCCGATTGAAATGTCCCCAGAACAACTGGATAAATGTCACCATTTGTATCATGTATCAAAAGAAAAGCTATGCAATGAAAAAACTTCAATCCGCTATAATGATCGCCCAATATGCAGTATGGGAGACAGAGTCGTACTCAAAACATTTGAATAATTTAAATTTTAAAAAAAATACTCACTCCTTGTCATTTTGATTAGTCATTCAGTTTCTAAAGATACTAATCAAAAGTCAACTTAATGTTATTTAGAACCTTTAAGTGATAAATATATTATAAAAATAAATTATTTTTGTTAAATTGATTTATTTAATTAACAATCTTTAATCGTCGTACTAAATATTGATAAGGTTAATCATAAAGAAGCTACGGATGTAAATTTAACCCATCTAAATATAAAAATATTAAAACGTTTAACTTATAATAATAACAATGATAATAATAATAATAATAAGCAAGCAGACTTGCGGATACGACTTTCTAAGGAAGCCGTCTATGGTAGCTGCTTTACGGTGACTTTAGAAAATAGATTGGTTAGTGGTATATCTAAGACACTTGGAGTGGAGACGGCGCTGCTGTCCCGGTGGTCGTTGAGTAATAAGGCCTAGTTACAAAGGGCCTTCGGGACCATGTCCGCTGGAATACTTCCATGCGTCGAGACTTTTCTTGAACTGGTTTACAGTCGAGGCACGGATCACTGTCTCAGCTACCCTACTACTCTAAAATACCCTTGCTATGAGGTACATAAACCAAAATGTAAAAAATCAGATTTTTATCAATAATTTGTTAGGCAAATTTTCAATGACCATTAATATAAAAAAGTATTTGAATATTTAAGAAAAGGTTATTAAATATTTGATAGATAAAATATTTCTTTCATAAAACTACTGTAAAAAGAAGAGAATTTGACTCTTATTAATTTCAACGAATATGATCTAGTATTCAGTGTTTTTTTTTTAAATTGGGTGGTGCTTTGAATGTAACAATTATGGACTAACTGACTCGATAAATACTATTTTTTACTTAAATGAATTTTGTATGTTAAATAATCTTAGTCATTTTTATGTAAATAATAAAGTGAATTTATTACTTAATTGTAAAAATAGACATTTTTGTCTATTAATTTTTCTAACCTTTTTATTTGCAAATCATGTTTTAATTTTTTCATGGGATTATAACTTAGATTAGGTAAATAAAATTATGCATTATTATTTTCTGTACCTTTTAATTCAATTGTAGCTAAAAAAAACATTTAGGAAAAAAAATATGCCATCTGTAAAAGGACTGATTCTATCCAGCAAAAGGAAAATATATTTTATTAATTATTAAAAATTCTCTTCAATCATTTTTATTTATTTTTCAATTTTGAAACCTAAGCAAGGTAGCAAGGATTTACCTTGCTTAAATTTTTAAAATATTTACTTGTTTTGCTAATTAATGATAACAATGCATACAACTTTTAAGTTCTTACCTTATTTCATTGCCATTTAAAATTCTAAACATTTGAATTAAGTCACCTCAAAATGATTCTTTCCATTTCACCACTATCTTTCTCTGCACCATTAATTATTTGAAAACTCAAGATGAAGCTTCACGTCAACTAAATATAGCATTTTATAGCAGTTTTTGTTCAATTTATAACCTCTCAGTTTTCATGCTTAAGATATAATTCCAAAAATTGGTTCGCCAGCTTGAGCTCATTTTACTTTAATTTTCCAGATGATCTAAATAATGAAAAAATCAATTTTCAAAAAATATGAACTTAAATTTTTTTGGAAATTTTTGTATTTTCAACAATTTTCATAAAATGTTTAAAATTTACCTAATTCTATCTAAAAACTGGTAAATTTTTGTAAAAAATAAAAAGCGGAACATCGCTGTATATCAAAATACGTAAAACTTAAATATCATAATAAATCAGTATGCGAAAAAGATCTCGGTATATTTATCAAAAATGACCTAAAATGGGACACACAAGTAACATATGTCACAGCTAAAGCTAATAGGATTTTGGGTATTCTGAAAAAATCGCTCAGATTTCCCAATGTAAACAACATTAAACTACTGTACACTTCAATGGTCAGACCTCATTGCCATAATCTCTTGGTGTCCTTACCTGAAAAAAGATATCGATATCATAGAAAAGATTCAACGTAGAGCAACTAAGTTAGTTCCAAATTTAAAGCACCTTCCTTACTCAACACGCTTAAGTAAATTCGGCCTGACGGACCTAACTACGAGAAGATCGAGAGGAGATCTGATCCAGTTGTTCAAATTAAATAATAAAATTGAGTTAGTTGAGTTCAATAATGGTTTAACTTATGGTCAAAGTGGTCAAGTATACGGCTTAAGAAGGCATTCAAATACTCTACGTCGTGAACAGATAAAAAACTGTTCCTCGCGTTTCCATTTTTTCACAAATAGAATTACAAACATATGGAACCAATTACCGGAAGATATAGTTAGCGCAAGAACGTTGAACATTTTTATGTCGAAATTAGATGCTTGACTTGTGAAAAAAGAAGCGACTGCTATAGCTCATTAGAGCTCTGCTCGGGTTAGGCTCTTATTTTTCCGATTTGCAGTTCATATTACTACTACTACTACTACTACATAAATAATCAAAATCTGTGTAATGATATGTCATGGACTAATAGATGAAAAATGGACGAAAGAAAATGATTTTGTGTAGGCATAATTAAATAATAATGGTGATAAAGTTGTACTAAATTTAATGTCTGCAATCGAAATTTCTGTAAAGAAAATCAATATAATTATAGAAAACAATATCTAAAGAATAAGTACAAATTAAATTTCAAATCACAAAATCTCAGTATTTAATGCTTTGAAAATTTTTCATCATTCATTTAAATAAAATATCTCCATTAGAAATGAATCATACGGGAAAAAGCACTTAAATAATTTAAAAATTTAAAACTAAAATAAAATAAATAACACAAAAAGTAAAAAATTAAAAATTTGAAATTTAAAATTGAATTAGCACATCCCAGACCTAAAAATTATTTGTTAAATTAATTTTAAAAGAATAGCTACTATTTACGGCTTGTTTAAAATCAATTTATCAAAATTTCTGAAAAATAACCAATTTAAATTAAAAATCAATAAAAGACATATCTCTGTTTATTAAGTTTTTAGTAACAAAACTAAAGGTTATCCATAAATATTATGCTAACGTATAAAATCACTTAAAAAAAGCTTTAGATAGATTTGAGAATTTTTTTATTTCGTTAAGTTTTGGTTTTCTTCAGGGTATTTAGAAAAAAATTTTGTGAATTTTTTATCTATTTTTTTTCATTATCATTTGTTTTTATATTTTTGTCATATAAATGGCGGATTTAAAAATCGTAAGCACTCCTTTTTATATTAAATTATAGATAACTTTGATCAAATCACAATTTTCTATGGTAAAAAAAAATAAACTTTATTTAAATTGATATTTTTTACTAATTTAAACTTGCATAACTTTTTATCAAACTTTGCTATTTTTCCTTTTATAAACTATATTCAATCATTAATTTGTATTTTACAATTTAAATAATCAATTAATTTATTAAAATTACAAAATGTTTTAAAAAATTATAACTACCTATTAGTTAATTTGCATTGAATCACTCAAGCATCACTTTATAATTTATTAAAATTTTCAGCCATTAACAAAATTTAATTTTAAATCTATTATTTGTTAGTAAGGAATTATCAGCTCTGCTAAAGAAGGATTGTTAATACAACCCTGGAAAAATTCTTCTGTAACTAAATGACCATCTTTGTTATCATCGAATTTTTCCATTATTTCATCAACTACCTCTTTCACATCAATGCGTCTTTTAAAATCCTTTTCATGTATTGTCATATCATAAATTGATTGGATTACTTCTATCAGTTCTTCGCGTTCTATTGTACCACTGTTGTCTTTATCAAAAAGTTTGAAAGCAAGAGACAGTTTTTGGTGTATGTCGGTGGAAGCAGTAATTGAAATTGAAAGCATCAATTCCACAAAATCAATTTTCCCACTGCCATCTCTATCATAAACTTTGAAAACACGTTTACAAAATTTATCACATTGACCATTAGGATAGAGTAGCTGGTAAAACTGGATAAGCTTATACTTTCCCATGCGCCCATTTGGTACGTCAGCCTAAAAAAAAATTTAATCTAATGAATTAATTTTTTATTTGGTTTTACAAGAAATTCACGATGCCATTCATTTATTTCATCTCGATCAAATGGAGTTTTTTTAAGCAGAATCTGAATCTGATCTTCGGTTAGAATTGTACTGTCTTCCGAGTTACGTTTGCAAAAATTACTCATGCTTCTGTGAAAAAATTTCTTTGGTAAATGTAGCGATTTTTTATGCATTGTAATAAAATTTATGTATTCTAAAATTCAAGTAGAAATAAAAATCTAAAATGAATTTTTAAATGTCTAATTTAGTCAGTTTCCTTTATGATCAGATCATTTATATAATAATTTTCTAGGAGAAATTAGATAAATTTTAGATGAAGTTTTTTTTCTTTAATTTTTATTTGAATAGCAACAATAGATTCTTAATCATCCACATATATTTTTGTAATTTCGATTTTCAATAAAGGTAAAAATCGTTTTAATTATTTAAAGGAAAAAATGTGTGTATTTCTAATTTAAGTTAAGAATAATGGTTTTTATGTTGTTCAATTTCTAGGTTCATCAGAAGCCTAGTGTTTATGTCTCATTTAAGACTAATCAACAATTATTCATTTAATAGAAAAAAAATAAACATTATTAAAATTTTTTGTTTAAAATCATCAAAAATAAGATTTTTGTTTTTAAAACACAAATCTATTGAAAATTGAATTCATGAAATAAATGCAAAAAAATAAAATGGACTAGAAAAGAAATTTATTTAAAAACACTTGCATAGAAGGAAGGAATTATTTGGTGTCAGAGAAATATTTTGTCCTTTTCTCCAAAAAGAAATATACTTATTTGACAATAACCACCAATCCCAGCTTTAAATCCGTAAAATTTCCAAAAACAGTTTGAAAGTATAGAAAAAATTTCAATTTAAAATTTCTAATGAAAATTAAAAAAAAACAAATAAGAGAACTAATATAACAACCCTTTGATATTTACTTTTTAACACTATATATCAATCGTGTACTTAAAATAATTCTTTCTTCTCTTATTAGAATTTATTTCCAGTTTTTTATTAATTAACTTTTTAAACCCTAAAATTTTTATTGTATATTTCTATCAGTGTTTTATCTCATTATGTGCAACGAGCTACCATAGACGACCTATCATGTAGGCCGCCTCCGTAAGCTAGTCTTGCTGTAGCTTTTTTATAATAATAACAATAATAATAAAAATAATAATAATAATTAAAAAAATCATAATAAATAAGGCTTTGAAAACTCCTGTAAAATATCAGATATATCAAATTTTTTTCAAAATTAATTTGAATTTAAAATAAAAATCAAATAAAATATTTAAACAAATTAAAAAATTATTCAAAAAAATATTAATATTTTAATTGAATTTTATGTGAATGATCTTTATAAAGTAAAAATGGATTGATTTTTTTAAATTTAACAAAAAAAGAGTTTGTGTTTAAGGTTTAATATTTATTCAGTCAAATGAAAATTAAGATAAAAAAAATCTAGCCTTGGATAAGACCGGTCAATTGAGCAATAGCTTGTTGAACTAATGGGGCAGCATCACCAGCGTGTGAGAGCAAATCACTGACCAATTGGCTCAAGATTGGTTTGGCTTGTGCGATGAGTTGTTGACCAGCGAACAACAATTGGGTACCGATTTGAACAATTTGCAAGTAGGTTTGTGAACCCAATGATTGGATGGTGGCCCATACTTGATCCAAACCCAAAGCGCCAACAACAGTTGAGATCAAATCTCTTTGGACCATAACGACTGAGCGTGATCCTTGGATGAGACCGGTCAATTGAGCAATAGCTTGTTGAACTAATGGGGCAGCATCACCAGCGTGTGAGAGCAAATCACTGACCAATTGGCTCAAGATTGGTTTGGCTTGTGCGATGAGTTGTTGACCAGCGAACAACAATTGGGTACCGATTTGAACAATTTGCAAGTAGGTTTGTGAACCCAATGATTGGATGGTGGCCCATACTTGATCCAAACCCAAAGCGCCAACAACAGTTGAGATCAAATCTCTTTGGACCATAACGACTGAGCGTGATCCTTGGATGAGACCGGTCAATTGAGCAATAGCTTGTTGAACTAATGGGGCAGCATCACCAGCGTGTGAGAGCAAATCACTGACCAATTGGCTCAAGATTGGTTTGGCTTGTGCGATGAGTTGTTGACCAGCGAACAACAATTGGGTACCGATTTGAACAATTTGCAAGTAGGTTTGTGAACCCAATGATTGGATGGTGGCCCATACTTGATCCAAACCCAAAGCGCCAACAACAGTTGAGATTAAATCTCTTTGGGCATTTTCAATTGGAACGGCAGAAACGGCCAAACCTAACAGGAGGATACATAAAATTGATTTCATTTTAAATTTTGATTTTTTAATTTTAATCTTTTTTTTTTTTTATACCTCTTTTTGATATCCATGAGATTTTATCCTCTGTTTTTTTTTTCATTCGAAGGAGTTGTTTTCCTCCTACTTTTCCTTATCAATATTTCTTGCTTTTTTTTTATATCTTTTTAATTATGTTTTAAATTTTATTTAAAATTTAATTTTTTAAATAAATTTTTCAAATATAATTTAATGTAATAAGTAAATAGCTCTAATGTGTCTTACTTAATTAGATATGGTTTTAAGCTATGCTGTTTTTAAGTTATCAATTTTTTCTGTTTATTTTTAAATTGTTTTCTATAAATAGTTTTCAAAGCAGCGGCCCCTTTTAATTTTTTCTTTTTCAACCAATTCTTTTCCATGCATGAACTAGTATAATTATCAGTAAAATCGCTTAAAAAAATTGATAAATATATAATGTCCCTTACGCCACTCGAGTTAAGGCTGAAAATGTTAAACTGTGTGTTTTCCTCGGACTACCCTCTGTTTACCAGCATTTTATACTTTTTCTCATTGACTATTTTATTTCTGGTTATCTTTAAAAAAAAAATAACTACTTTAATTTCTGAATATAACATTTTTTTACTTTAAAATTTATTAAAAAATGTAAAATAAAAAGAAAATCTTGCCATTTTTTCTTTAACTCCTGAATTGTAAAATAATTAAACACTTAGCACATGTCATTACTTATTTCATTTTGTCTTTTTAATTTTTTTTTTATTATACTTCTAATTTTTATTTTGTATGATCGGATGGAGCTTGAACTCGGCACAAATGAATAAAAATTCTATGAATTAATTTTCGAAGAAAAAAATAATTAATCAAAATGTTTGATTAAAATTCTATATCTCTTAATGTTTGATCAATGAGACAAATTTATTTTTTTTTATATTTAATTTTTAAACAAAAGTCTTTTCAAATAAATTTCTTCATTTTAATACTATTAAAACATTCAATAAAAAATTAGAAAGGAAAAAATATTTGAAAATCAATGCTCAATATTCTTTTGGAATCAAATTTTTGGCAAATTGAACTTTCAGATAAAATTAAAAAAAAATCAATAATTTAAAAAACTTTCACTTTACCTTATTGAAAGATATTCAAATTCATAATTACTTTTATATTCATCCATTTTAACTAAAATAATCTTTTTTCCCTGTAAAACAAATTTTAAATTTTAAATCATTTATTTTTGTCTTTGAGAGTTTTTTTTTTAATCAATTAAAAAATCTTTATTAATTTTAGTTCAATAAAAAGGAACACTTTTGATTTCGATTTTTTTAAAATCAACTTCTTTTATTGATATCAATAGATTTGATCAGAAGGATTTGAGATTAAATTTTCTTTTAATTTCAATGTGCATTTGTAAAAAATTTTAGGACAAATTTTTTGAGAATAATCTGAAACAAAAACAATTTAAATTTAAATGTTACTATGGTACCTTTTTTATTACTCTTTGAATGCTCATATTTTTGGGTAAATTAATTTTTCTGATAAAATGGACAAACAACAAAAAGAGACAATTTTAGATTATTTTGATAAAACTGAAGCTAAACAAAGTGACCTAGCACCAAAAAAGATATCACTGAAACTTATCATGGAACGAAACTTAAAAAATTTAGATTTCAAAATGGATCAAATGAATGACGATAAAATTGAAATCAAAGCCAACCTACTATTGAAGTTAACTCAAATTCACTTGGATCGTGAGAATATTGATGAAATAGATAATCTGTTCGAGTATTTAGGCGACATTCGAAACTTATATTTACAGCATAATTTGATTCGTAAAATTGAAAACTTAGAGTTTTTTAAAAATTTAAAGTTCTTGGTTTTGTCGAATAATAAAATCGAACGGGTAGAAAATTTGAAGCAACTAATTAACTTGAAATTTCTAGATCTTTCATTTAACCTAATCGAAAGTTTTCAAACAGAAGAATTTCCAAAATGCCTGACCTTTCTAGATTTGAGTGGAAACAATTGCGTTTGTAATAGCGAATTTTGGGAAAATTTTGTATCAGAATCAAAAGAATATTTCTTCAAATTGATTCAGCTAAACAGACAGAATGTGTCCGAAATTCAAAAAGAAAAACACCATTCGATAAATTATGATGAGTCTTTAGATGAAATAATGCAAAGAATCGTTGAGCGCTCGACAAATCGTCAAAAAAATGATAAACACAGCTTTGAAGAAAAATGGTTGGAAAAAAAAAAAAAACTTGAGTCTATTAAACTTGATTTTAATGATAGATTATCACAATCAGTGACGAAATAAAAAATATCGTATTATTGTACATTGATTTTCAAATATTTTTTCCTTCTAATTGAATGTTTTAATATTATTAAAAAAAGAAATTTATTTGAAAAGATTTTTATTTAAAAATTAATGTATAAAATAAGTAAATTTGTCTCATTGATCAAACATTAAGAGATATAGAATACATTTTGATTTGGTGGGTAAACCATCATAGCTTTTTATTATTATTATATTATTAATATTCAAAATATCTCTTTCAATAAAATTTAATCATTTTAGTTTTTTCGATTACCTTTTTTATAAATTTAAATATCTTTAATGCACTTTTTATTTTTTGTCGTAATTTTGGAAACAAATTTTAAGAGAATTATCGAACAGATTTTTTTGAATTTTTTTACTTATTAAAGTTCAATAAATTTTAAATATTTTACTCGACTTTTTTTTTGAATTTTAAAATTTAGCAAATTTCGAACATTTTAGGGGTTGTGAAGTTCGTTTCAATTCGATCATTTCAATTCAGAAAAACTTGAATAACTTTTTTACTAAAAGAGATAATTCAGTTCTGTAAAATGCTTAATTATAAGCAAATTTGCTTAATGCATTCAAATATGTCTGCAAAATACTCTTCAATTTTCTGCATTTTGCACCCCATTAAAAAGTATTCCAATCAAGTGTGCAATTACATTGCAGAGTTTTTGCAGACATATATTTTTGGATTAAGCAAAGTTGCTTAACGATTGAGCATTTTACAGAACTAAATTATCTCTTTTAGTAAAAAAGTTATTCAAGTTTTTCTGAATTGAAACGATCGAGTTGAAATGAACTTCACAACCCCAAAATTTTACGTAAATTTATTAAAAAAGAATTCCATAAAATTGAAATAATTTGGCACTTTTAAAAAAAAATTCATTTGATTTTATGAAAATAAAATCCTTCAATATTTTTTTTCAAAATTATGTATAAAAAAAACTTTCCATAATTTACGTAAATTTTGGTAAAATGAAATCAATTTAATGGTAAAAAATGGTTAATTAAAATTTTTTTACCTTTAAAAAAAAATATCTTAAATAGTTTTAATGCTTTTTAATTGTTTGACCAACCTTCTTGATTTTCTTTTACTTTAATTATTATCTAGATTTTAATTTAAATTAATTATTATTTTATTTTATATTTTAATTTTAAATTATTTTAAAATTTATTATATCTTTAAAAAATCTTTTGTCGATAACTTATTAAAGAAAATGTTGAGAATTTTAGAGAATAGGTAAATGTCTTTTTTCTATATTTATTTATTTGGTTTAACTTTTATTATTTTATAAAATTTTTCCTTCAGTTTATTATTTTTAACATTCAATAATAATGATAAACGTAAATTATTTAAAAGTTAAAGTTTAAGTCAAAAGTTTGAAAAGAAGAAACTATAAGCGGTGCATCTAAGTACATGTGTATATTTAGACTTTTTATTTTTAATTTTAGACATGCTAAGTTGCTAACTTAGGATTGATAGCGGTTTCTTTTTTTAATTGAAAGTTCACTTAATTACTTTTCTGTTACTATCATAAATATTAAAGATACAGTTTAATAACTGACAAACAAGCTCTTCCATTTAAAAGACAATAATTAAATCATCATGCGTAAGTTTAAAATTAAAAGATCAAAATAAAAAAAATAATCTGCTATTCTAGTTTTGTTAAATTAAATAAATAAATTTAAAGATTTTTTTAGGTTGTATGAGGCCTTGTATGCTTCGGAACAACCTAGAGAGTTTATCTCTTAAATTATCTATCTAAGGTTTTTTTGACACGTAGAAAAATCGTATTTGGAACAGTTTTAAAAAAATTCTTCACGTAAATCGTCAATACACTATACGTGTATAAAAAAAAACACATATCATTTTAAGTTATAATAAACATGCAAATAAGACATAACATCAAAGTTGAAAGTTAACGCCTCGCAATTATAAAGCCGTGCTTCCCTATCTTAAATTGTTAATTAGTTATTGCGTATCAATTTTTTACTACAAATAAAATAAAATTAACACCTTTTGCAAATAAAATAGACTTTAAATTTAGAGATCTGCTATTAAAAAAATTTAATTGCTACTTTAGATTAAATTTTAACAACTTAAAATCTCCTATATTCTTATTCAATGTTTCAAAAAATTAGTTAAATGTTCCTGAAATATGTTTTATCTGCTTTTAATATGCTTTATGTTTAAAATTATTTATATGCTTATTAAGAAAAAATATGCGTCACAAGACAGTCTCTGATGATGAGAGTGATTATTTCCGATGTATAAAACTTTGCACTTAACTTCATTTAGACAAATAAGCTATTTTTTGGTCCAATTGTAAATTTCATTTAATTCGTTTATGAGTACATCAAACTTTTCAACTTCATCTAACATTCTCTCTAATTTTAAATCGTCTGCAAATAATTCATAAAAACTGCTTATTTTGTCAAAACAGAATAAAATTACAGATATTTCTGTAAAAATCAAGCATTTTGAATAAACTAAGATTTTACCTATTGCTCCGCTACCGGAAAAAAAAGAGAATTTTTTTGATTATTAAATTAGTTAAAAGATTTTTTATTATATTGAAAAATTATCATAAAAACTGAAATAAAAAAAATTTAAATAAGTAAATTAAATGTCTGTAAAAACACCGTTTCTTGAAAGAAAAACTTGAGCTTCCCAGTCAAACATTTTATAGAGAATTTTTGTATTATCTTTAAAGATTCTTTATAAAATCTCTAAAATTTGGCCTATTTTGAAGAAAAAATAGAGATATTTTAGAGACAAAAAAAATCTTCGTTTTTTCTCTATATTCTCTTTAAAATTTTTAATCTGTTCTGCCAGTAAAAACGTTTAAAGAGATATTTTATAAATTCTTTCAAGATTCTTTAAAAAATCTTTATAAATTGAATTATTTTGAAGAAGAAATGGAGATATTTTAGAGATAAAAAAAATCATTAATTTTAATAAAAAATCTTTATTTTTTCTCTATATTCTCTTTGAAATTTTTAATCTGTTCTACCAGTCAAAAAGTCTTAGAGATTTTCTGTAGTTACAGATTTTTTATTATTTATTTTTTATTATTTATTTGTTTATTTTATGTTCCGATAAATGAAAAAAAATTTATATATCACCTATTTTAAGAAATAAAGAAAAATACCCTAACATACTAATTCTTATTTCTTAAGAAACTTTTAGATTAGAGCATTAAATTTAACTACAAAGTCTCATCAATCAAGCATGAGAATAAATTCGTGAGAAATAAGTTTTTAAACGACGAATAATATTCAAGATAAAAATTTGAAATGTCGGAAAGATAAAGCTATTAGCGATGTGTCAAAAAACATGTGATTTTTAGATTATTCCCAAGAACCATTCCTAATTACTTAATTGATAAAATGTTTAATTGAATAATGCTGTACACTAATTTGCTTACGGGATTGATAGCGGTTACTTTTTTTTATTGATAGGTGCCACAGTTCACTTAATTATTCCAGCTTTACTTATCAATATACAGTTAAATTATCGACAAGCAGGCTCTTCCGTTTAGAAGACAATAATTAAATAATTATACGTACTCTTGAAAGGTCATAAGTTCAAAATAAAGAAATACAATCAACTTTTAGCAATTCAAATTATTATCATTTAATTCAACGTTTATTTTTTATTTACATCAAAATTTTAATTAAAGTAACAAGGAAATTTTCTTCTTATTTCCTCTTAATTAAATTGTTAAAAAGTCATAAGGTTTAAGTCAAGTTAAAGTCCAAACTTATAATAATTTTTTAATTTGCGGACCTGGACTTTAATTTTAGCTTTGTCTTAAACTTTACCGCCAAAATAACTCCCTTAAACGGCAAAAAATTTATGAGACCGCAATCATGACTGATGAATGGTCGTTCTTGTTAATTATTTTGGTGCCCTATTTTTAGCATACTCACTGAAATTAATGTCCAACCCAGTCTTTGAGTTGACTTAAGACTTGTGAATTTAAACAACTCTTCATTATAATTTTTTCTTGAAAATGTTTAACTTTTTGTTCATTTCTTGATTTTTATATTTTTAAATGAAAAAAATATTAATGTAACGTTTAGACATCATAACTCTTAATTTATCCCGAACCACATCAAAATTAGTGATAATTACTTTATGGTCATACAAAAAACCAATGTACATATATCATATGTTTTTATTTTTTAAGGATTTGGCAAGTGATAATCAAAAGATTTTATTACTTTATTTGAATTGCCTATTATACATTTTCTTTATATTATATATTATTTTTTAATGGATATCTAGCTTTATGGCAGCTTTTGTGATCTTATTTTTTTTTATTAAAAAAATAGTTAGGGGAGGACTCCGGACAGTTTGGAATGGTAATTAACCTCCCTTTCAGCCCCGTGTTAGTAGTTTTGATAATTGAGAAAAAAGTGAACAAAATTTTGAAAATGATACAAGACAAAAAGTTTTTTTTTTTTTGATCACTTGAGAGACACAAATTTTTGAATAGAGCATAATTAATTTTGAATGAATTTAAAATTAGAATAAGAATAATAAGAATTAAGAATAATTTTTTTTTTTTTTTTTTAGGAGTTGAGTTCGATGTTGATTTGACGATCCAGGTTCCAGGTAACATGTCTGAACTTGTCAAAGGGTGTCCAGTATTTGTGACATGGGCTTGTTGTGTTTTGTGAATCTTTAAGGTCGTCGTTAATGGGTATGGCTTTGACGGTTTGCTCCAAATTTTTCGAAAAGGAGATCGGTTCTGACCGAAATCGTTTGGAGGCTTAACTTTTGGTGAATCGTGGAAATTCTGGTTCTTAACGGGAAGTATTTTATCGTTTTTAAAATTTTGTTTTGTATTTTTTGAAGATCTTTTAAGACTCTTTGGGTAGATGTGGACAGTGCGATGAACAGGTAATCGAGATGAGGTCGGATTAGAGCCATAAAAACGGTTTTACATAGGTTAATTTTATTTTTTATTTTGAGTATCTTTAACTTTCTTATGATATTTAATTTAGGCATCAGTTTAGTTGATAGATCGTTAAAGTGGCTAATAAAAGATAGGTTCGGATCAAGTTTATGTCCAAGAAAAGTCGGGAAAGGTTCCATTGGTATCTGATTGCTATTTAAAGATAAATTTAATCGGTAAGTGTTTTCGTAGTTTTTCCTGTAGCCGGCTGTCGTGAAAACTGTATAAGTAGTTTTGTTTGAGTTTATTTTGAGTTTCCATTTTTTACAGAATCCTGCTATTATGTTAATTGCTTTTTGTAGTTTCTCTTCAATTTTTTTAAGGCTACTGTCAGTAAACCAAATCGAAATGTCGTCGGCAAACAACGCTTTATTGATGTCATCTGGAAGCTTTTTAACTACGTTGCTAAAAAATATTGAAATTAATGTGGGAGATAGACAGCTCCCCTGTGGCACTCCTGATGAAATGTTGAAAATTTTTGATTTTATGTTTTGGTTAGAAACGAGGAACTTTCTGTCGGTGAGAAAATTTAGAATCCAATTGTATAAAACTTTGTTCAATTTTATATTTTTTAGTTTTTGCAATATTGCTTGGTGATTGATTTTGACGAAGGCCTTTTCTAAGTCGAAAAACACAATACCAGTCCGGGCATGTTCATTGAAACCGTTTATTGTCGCTTGATACAGACGTAGGAAGTGATCGTGTCTGCTCATTTTTTTCCGAAAACCGGATTGGCATTGTGGGAAGTGTCCTTTGTCTTCTAACCAGGTGAGTAGCTTTTTATTTATTATTTTCTCAAGCCATTTAGCCAAACATGATATAAGAGAAATTGGCCTATATGAGTCAGCTCGGTCAGGTGGTTTGTTTTTTTTTGGGATCATGATTATTTTGGAAATCTTCCAGTTTTTTGGTAGAAAGCCAGTTTTGAGTGAGGCATTGAAAAGTTTAAATATACGTATAAGGAATTCGGTTGGACATTTTTTGAGAGTTTTGTTTTTTACCAGGTCGAGACCGGCTGATGCTTTATTTTTGAGTTCTTTGAGGGATGAGAGAAATTCGACTTTTGTAATCTTTTCCACCGAAACTGGAGATACTTGTTTTCATTCTAGGTAGGTTTGTGGAACAGGGGTCCGCCGTGAAAATATTTTCCAGATGCTCTCCGAAAAGATTTGCTACTTCTTCAGGATCTTCTGAGATAAATTCGTTTTTACGAAGTTTTATGGTTTGTTTGTTGAGTGAAGCCTTGTTTGGATCTATGAAGTTATTGAGTAAATTCCAACATTTCGATTCGGATTGATTAAATTGATTTAATGCTGAAAATTTCTCACTAAGAAAGCTGCCTTTTAAAGCTTTTATTTCATTGCTTATTTGTCGACTTATTAAATTTAGGAGCTTTGTGGTTAATTCTGTTTTACATTTTTTGTTAAGACGACAGAGTATCCTTTTAAATTTTATTTTTTTAACAATGTTTTCTGGTATAGGTATTGGGTGGGTTGCTGTAGTTGTAAAATTACAAAGTTTGGTTGCTTTGTTAATAGCGTCTAAAATGTCAGCTATAATCTTATCGGCTTCTATGTCAATGTTTAAAGGGGAATCTAGTGCATGGGCTCCTTTTATAACTTTCAGAATTTGTTCAAATTTTGCTTAATCTATTTTATTAATTGTAAATAGTTTTTTTCTTGGTATTAAGTTTTTGAATGTGGAAATTGTGGGCTGGTGATCACTTATTTTGTCAGCGAGCACTTTGTGTGAGTAAAAGAAATCGTACATATTTGGTGAACAAATTATCAAATCAATAATGCTTTTTCCTCTTGGAAAGGTTGGTTTTTCACAATTAAGTACATGACAGTTTGATGCATTTAAAAAGTTCTCAAGTATTTCACCGTTTGTGTTTTTTTTTTGCAATGCCAAGTTTTGCTTTTGCTGTTGAGATCACCGACAATAATGAATTTTGGAAAGTTGCTATTGATAAAGTGTAGAGTCTCGTCATTTAGTACAGTAGAAGGACTGCTATAAATTGTGAAAATTGCCAATTTTTCATTTTTACCAATTGTTATATTAACACCGACTATATTTTCGTGTGTTGCCGAACTTAATCTGGGAATTTCATGGAATTCTATGGAATCTTTTATGCATAGAGCAGTACCACCGCCTCTTCTCTGCAATCGGTCATCTCTTACAATAATGAATCCGGGTAGGGAAAAGGGGTCATTTGGTTTTAGGAAAGTTTCATTTATACTAATTATGTCTATTTTGTAGATTTGGATGAGTCGAGTGAGTTGGAGTATTTTTGTGTCTGAGTTTGATGAATGAATGTTGATATGGAGTATTTTGAGCGAGTTTGTAGTCATTTCATCGTCAAATATAGTGTTTGTAATATCATTTTGCTCGATTTTTTTTGCACAAATTGGACCAAAAAAATTTTGAACCAGTTTAGATATGTCAGAAGGATCATTGTCAATTGATCCTTGATATTTAGACAAATTCTTGAAACATCAATGATAAAGAGAATTAAATTCGGAGTATGATGGTCATTTTTTTCGTATGTTGATTGGATATGGTTGGTTGGTTGGGCAGACTCTTTTCGGGTAAATTGTTCTGATTTTTTTGTGATTGATTTTGTTAAAAGTTTTTTCTTCCTCTCAATCTCTTCGATCATTTTAGGACAAGATTTGCTGCATGAAGCGTGATTACCATGGCAGTTGACGCAACTAAATTCAACTGGATTGGTGATTTTGCAAGGATGGTTATGTTTTTTTCCACATCTCACACAAGTTGGCATATCGTTTTTTACTGGACAGTTTTGTCTGATGTGTCCAAATTTTTGACAGTGGAAGCATTGATTTGGCTGAAGATCAAATTTCCATTTAGTGATCTTGATTTTGATCTTTCATATCTAGATCCTTGAAAATTTTCTGAGGCACAAAATCATGTTAATTGACCTTAATTAATAAATGCATACCGCTTACTGATTAAAAAATTTGAAATATTGAAAAAAATCTTAATTGAAAAAAATTTGAAGACCCTTTAGAGATAAATAAAAGAAACTTAAAAGATATTTTAGAGAAATTTAAAAGAAATTTTTAAAGATATTCTAAAGAAAAATGTACGATAACCTCTGAAAAAACTCTACAAATTTCTCTAAAATTTCTTTAAAGATCCTTTAAAATAAAGTTGACTGGGTTGAATGGTTGAGCTTAGATGAATTTGAATTTTTTTTCTTTTATTCAATTTTTTTTATAATGTTTTTTATTATAATTTTTAAATATATCAATTTTTTTTAATTTGTTAAAAAAATTACACTTATTGTGTGGAATATAATTATTAAAAAGATTCTATTAAAGGCAAAAAAAAGTGGTAAATTTATTATATCAAACAGGAGCAAAAATATTTTTTTTGTAGAATAAAAAACAATAAAAAGAGTGTTAAAAAATGAAAAAATCATTAATTATCAATTATTCAGCTTTACTCATACTGCTTCTTGTTTCAATTATTTGAAATGAAGTTAAAGATAGATTTTTTCTAATTTTTCTAAAGCAATATTGTGCCCGGATTAGACATGAGTTTTATTTTAACTTTATAATTTAAAGGAGACTATTCGTTCCAACAGCTTTCCTACATAGCTTGTCATACCGATTGGTCTATAGTTTGCTGGCTCTTTTGTAAAAAAAGATTGTTAAGGTTTGTCGATTCTCATCCTTTGGGGTATTTAACTTTCTCTTGAATTTTAGTTAAAAAGATTAATAGAATCTTTTAAAATATTTTGAGGCAAATTTAATAGCATGTGGTCATAATTCGGCACAGAAACTAAACTAGCCTCCTCTTTCAATCATTTAAGCGCTGGAAAGGCGATTTCTTTAATGTCAAAGAGCTCGTGTATTTTTTTGACATGGTTACTAAAAAGTTTTTTTTGGGTAATGAAGATCGATCAATTTGCAAATTAAAAAAGCAAAGTAAATTTTGAAGAAGAAAAAAAAAAGAAAGAGCAAAATAACTTAAAATTGAAGCAAAGTGACTATTTTGTAGGTAAAAATAGTTTGATATAATTCAAGGTGGTTTTATATTGGCGATATTTGCTAAATGATAAAATTATAGAAATTTTTTTTAAACAGAACACAAATTATTATCTATACATAACATAACAAAGTAAAATAGACAAAGCTCAACTCTATAGAAAAATTGTACATTTATGTGACTTGGTCTGTAAAGATCAAGTAAATTGTAAATACTATAAAGATATTTTAAAAGATGAGCTGAATAAATCAGCATCTTAAATAATTTAATTTTGGCTTTTTATTTATTTAATTTTTTTTTAGTCGCCTATGAGGTGCAGTCTAAAAATTATAAATTGATAATTCTATAAAATTTACTATTTAAAAAAATTGACTTGTGTCTTGAATTTTATTATTATATTTTTTTTTATTTTATCTTACAATTTTATTCGTCTCAGTTATCAAAAAAGCAGACTTCTCTGAATAAATTATGAATTTTTTCTTCTGTTTACAACAAAAATGTGTCAAATGTTTAAATCACGATCAAAAAAAAATCAAAAAAATTAGAATAAGAAATTAGAAAATATTTTTATTATGTCATTTTTATTTAAATAATTTAATCAGAAAAAAGAGGAAAAGAAATCTATCCTTGGATGAGACCGGTTAATTGAGCAATAGCTTGTTGAACTAATGGGGCAGCATCACCAGCGTGTGAGAGCAAATCACTGACCAATTGGCTCAAGATTGGTTTGGCTTGTTCGACGAGTTGTTGACCAGCGAACAACTATTGGGTACCGATTTGAACAATTTGCAAGTAGGTTTGTGAACCCAATGATTGGATGGTGGCCCATACTTGATCCAAACCCAAAGCGCCAACAACAGTTGAGATCAAATCTCTCTGGGCATTTTCAATAGGAACGGCAGAAACGGCCAAACCCAACAGCCAAAAATTGATTTCATTTTAAATATCTTATTTGGATTTTTTTTTCCAAAAAGTTTTTTTACTTTATACTTTTTTCTTCATGTGATTTTGTCATTTGTTCTTTTTTCTTTTTTATATTTTGGAGGATTCATTTCTCTCCTACATTTTTCCTTATCTCTTTTATCGGTTTTTTATTTATAATACTTTTTTGATAATAATTTTTTTATTGATCGTAATCATTATTTCGATTAAACAGAATTATTCGGCTTGAACTGATTAAATTTTTTTGAATCGTCCAAATAAGCTCTAACGTTAAAGATTAATTAATTTAATTTAGCTAAAAATTAAGAATATTAAACCATTATAAACCAAAATGGAGAACAATTTTTTAATAAAGAAATTATCAAACGAAATTTTTCTGTTTAATTGTAAAAATGATAGAAACAATAAAATAACATTTTTAGTTTTTAATAAAAGGACATTACTCATTAGTTAATATTTTCTTAAGTTAAGAAATTATTAACTGCAAACAGTGATATTGAGGATAACTATTTTTTTGTTTTGAATGATCCTTTTTCAGAAAATTGAAAATTAAAACCACTACGGGAATTGTTTCTTTCATTTTTTGGGTTAAAAATCTATCGGGATCGATAAAGGTTGGAATTGCTTTAATTTATTGCTTTTGATAATGACGTTTTAGTTGGAATTGATTGATTCCATTTTACTATATCTTTTATCTGTTCAGCAGACAGTTTAATTAAGTTCTTTACATTTAGTTGAGTCTTAAAAAAGACATAATGGAGTTTGAAAGTGTTTTAACCCAAGTTTAATGTCACATTAAATTTGAGTTATTAACAGTTAAAATATTATTTTCATTTGTTATAGTACTTATTATTTTCTAGTCATAATTTTCTTATATAAATGCTTGTTTTTCACTTATTAGTTTGAGTTTAAAATTTATTACAAATAAAAATTTATCCTTAAAAAGTTGTTTCTTTTATTGCTTGGTCTCTCAACCACAGCATAGCGGGAGTTATTAAAATAATACTCGTAAATGCACATAAGGATAATTAAAAAAAAACACGTTTATTACAAAAGTAATATTAAAAAAATTTTCTTTTGAAATTAATGATGATAAAAAAAGTAATGATTATTTTTGGAAGTATCCAAATTCAAATGGTACCAGATAATCATCACATAATTCTCAAAAATTTTATTTAACAAATTAAAGAATAAAGCTTTTAATTTACATGCTTCTTTTATTGAAATCTCGGAGTTTGTTCAGTGTACGAACACTCTTTCAGATTAATAAATGAATCTGCGCCACCTATTTATCCATAACGGAAATCTCAAAGTAAGAAAAATTTTTTAATTCAAGAATTTTTATTACTAGCCCTTCTAAATCACCATCGTCTTCATCAGGATTGGATTAAACAAATTAAAGAATCAAACGAAAACATATGATTTAAACCACCAAGCTAAAGTTAAAAGACAATAGAACATAAGATTCTAATTAAATTGAGGATTGATAAATTTATTCACAACTTGGAATCATAAATAATATTATCAATTAGATAGTTTTCGCACGCTTTTGTTTTTGCATTGATCACTCTTTTCTCTTTTAAATATCTAAAAAATTATTTCATATAATGTTTCAATATGCAAATGAATAAATTATAAAAAATTAAAAACATTTTTATATCGTTTCAACATGGTTTCAACTTTATATGTATGTACTTTTTATGTGTTCGAATTAAAAGGCTCAAATCATTATGACGCGGAATAGACAATGTGATTTATTATTTTGTCAATTTTGCATCTGTCATTAAATACGATCAAGAAGATAAAGAGCCTTTAGAGAATTTGTACCTACTTCACTGTTAACAATTCAATTAGTTTCAATAAAATTTAACAAATAAGGATATCCTACATAAAAAAATATTGCGTTGAACTTATAATCTAAAAAACATGTTATTTATCTATCCATTGTTTAGTAAATTCAAAAAGTCCGTCATGCAATTTACGTCAAAGTTAAAAAATAGTTTAAAAAATCGAATAATTTTGAAAACCCGGCAAAAATAATTATGTACTATCTAACTAATGTCGAAACAATTGTTGAAAAAAACAAAAGAGACATTAAACTTTAAAAAGGTTTTTATTAACTGTTTTAGTAAGATTGATTCGTAACACCAGATTTATTGGAAACGTCCTTAGCTAAGCAATTAAAAGAAGTCTATTGCGGCTTTCCAGTGCATAAATTTTGCTATTCCTCCATAGGCTTACGGCTCAATGGTGGTTGAAGTTGTTCAGAATTAGCTCACTAGCATCCCAAAAAACTTTTAAAATCGTAATGTTATTATTATATTTTTGATCACTGCCTAAATGCTGTCCCAAATCTGTAATTTATAATGCAAATTCATTTAGTTTCCAAATCTCCAGCTAAAATTTCCGCGTAAAATATTTTTAAATAATAGTATGCAATTAAAAAACTAAAATTCTAAATTAGGAACAATATAAAAACATTTTACTTTCTTTTTGTAATTAACGTCATTTAAATAAACATTTAAATTGATTACCAATTTAATTTATTAATACATAATTGATTGAATTAAAATTCTTATACAATCAAAAGAACCTAAATTATTTATCAAATAATCCTTAAATGTTCAAAAAAATTGCGACTACGAAATTTTTTTTATCTTTCTTGTTTTGATTAACAAATTAACACTTTTTTCTATATATACCAATGTAGCCTTGCCTCTAGTTCGATATATTTAATTAAAAAAAAAAATAAATCATTTCAAAAAAAGCAATCTTGTTTCTGTCTAGTAATTGAAATTACGAACCTCAATCAGTATAGAACTGTTGGATCAGTCAAATTTCTAACTAATTGTTCTGATTCTTTTGCGAAAGAAACTATTACTCGTTTCAGATCGTTTTTTACTTGACTTTCTTTGTATGCTTTTTCTGAAATTTGTTCAACTTTCAGACCATTAATTTTAACAGCATCGAAAAAGTCACGAAGTAATTCCTTGTTGAAATCTTCTGGAAGATAGTGAAACATAAATAGCCTTGCCTCTAGTTCGATATATTTAATTAAAAAAAAATAAATCATTTCAAAAAAAGCAATCTTGTTTCTGTCTAGTAATTGAAATTACGAACTTTAATCCGTATAGAACTGTTGGATCAGTCAAATTTCTAACTAATTGTTCTGATTCTTTTGCGAAAGAAACTATTACTCGTTTCAGATCGTTTTTTACTTGACTTTCTTTGTATGCTTTTTCTGAAATTTGTTCAACTTTCAGACCATTAATTTTAACAGCATCGAAAAAGTCACGAAGTAATTCCTTGTTGAAATCTTCTGGAAGATAGTGAAACATAAATATCGAGTATCTTATTGTCTCCGGCAATTTATTTGCATCTTCAATCTTAAAAAATTCACCATTAATGAATTTCGCTTGAGTTCGCTAGCGAACTTTCCATTTGAAATTTAGCTTTTAAATCACGTGATGACGATATAAATTTAGAACATGATTGCAAAGCCAAAAGTCGAATTTTTAATTTTTTCTGTTTAAAACCAAGCTTGCAAAATCTGTAATCAAAAAGGTCTATGACCCAAAAGTGCTCTTTAGCTGAACAAAGTAACAAGGTATTTCGTTGACTAAATTTAAGTTAACGAAATACCTTGTTGCCAGTGTTCAAACAAGTAAGCAAATCAAGCCCGTTTAAGAATCCGACAATTCACAAAAACCTGAATCGAAAAAACTTAAAGATCAAACTAATGATCAGGAAAAGAATGAACTTAATGGCATAATTCAAGACTCAATAATATTGGACAGAATTCAGATGAAAACAACAACGATTTCATTCAAAAACAGTCAAACCCAAACACACAATGATGAAAAATCTGTCAACTTTCCTCTAAGAACAGGTTAGTAATTAAACACTGGAACCGTCTTTACTTACCAAGTAAGGTTCATCTCTTAAGAAATTTTTTAGCTCAAAAATGTACCGACATTGTTTTGCTCAGTGAATTAAAGATAGATTTAAGTGAGGCAAATTTTTATCTTAATTTTCACAATTATCAGTTCTTAACTAAACCACGCAACAAGTATGAAGGAGGAGAATTTTAATTAATGAAGGAATTGAATTTATTCAAGATTTTTCTTATGAGAAATTCAATTCCGAACTCCTTTGTATAAAACTAAATTTAGGAAAGAAAAATGATTAAGTTGTATTTAGTCTATATAATCCACCCAATGTCCTTCTTAACTTTGAGCTTTTTAAAACATTAAATAAAAAATGTAGAAACTACATCTTAGGTGGCGATCTAAAAGCTAGAACAAAGCAAATAGGCTGCGTAGGAGAAAACGATGGTGATTTAGATAAACGCCCTTCTTTCAATATTTTTAATTAGAATTACTTTGAAATTCTTGATCTTTTTATAGTTTCATCTTCATTATTGACAAAATTACCGTTTTCAATGTATTTAATAGCCAAGAAATGACAAGTGACCATTTCCCAATCCAAGCATCAATTTCTATGGGCCATCAATTAGAAAATAAATCAAAAGCTAAAAAATTTAACTATAAGAAAGCGAACTCGCAATTATTTAGCGAGATTTTAAATTCTTAAATAGTTTTTATCCCTGAAAGTTCTATCACTTTAGATCAATTAAATGATAAAATTGCCGAAAAAATCATTTCTGCTTCTCATAAAAGCATTCCTTATCTTTCATAGAAAATCTCCAAAACTAGTCTCACCCCTAACATTGTTATCCTGATAAAAGAACGCAGGAAAGTAAAAATAAACTCTTTAAAAATTCTGGGATCAAAATTGGTTTGATTTTATGAAGAAATATGGAAAAAACCCACTAACAAGTAGACTTTTTGGAAAAAATAAATAAATTTAGAACTAAAAAAGGATCAAATTTAATCCCAAATTTGATTTTAAATGCTAGGAATTCAAAACAAGTAAAGAAAAGGAAAAATTCTTTGGAGAACTCTTATCTTCAATATTTAGTCCTAATTCTGATTTAATTGATACTAAGAAAGATTTCACAAAACTTAATTCTAACTCTGAATTTGTTAGAAATAATGATCAGTGTAATTTCAATGATCTAATATGCTTAAATGTATTAATTATGGCTCTAAAACGATTGAAAAATGAAGCGGCATCTGGACCTGACCAAATACATAATTTAATGTTAAAAAAACTTACTAAGATATTCATTAATAGAAACCATAAAACTTTTTAATTTATCTCTTAGAGAGGGTAAGCACCCGAAAGCGTGGAAAACTTCGAACATTACAATGATTCAAAAAAAGGCCTCTAATTTACAAGATCCTTTAAATTATAGACCAATTAGTAAAACGAGTTGTTTAGGAAAGTTACTGGAACGAATAGTTTATTCAAGATTATATCAGACATCAGATAATTTATTTTTTTTAATTCAAAAAATTGTGGAATCATTTAATGGAAAAAAAAGAGTTTGTGGCCTTTTTTTGATATTTCTAAAGCCTTCGATAGGGTTTGGCATGAAGGTTAACTTTTTAAATTGATTAAAATGAATCCACCTCATTCCTTGGCTAACTGGATTAGATCCTTTTTAGATAGTAGGAATTTAGAGTAAATGTGAATGACCACTTGAGAGACGATTGTCAAATAACTCCAGGTGTTCCTCAAGGCTCAGTAATTAGTCCTCTTCTATTTAGTATATATATTAATGACATCCCAAAAAGAAACAAAACAAATAACGAATACCCTCTGCTTTTCGAAGATGATCTAGTTACATTCTTCATTTATAACAAAAAGGGGAACCTAGAAAATAAGATAAATAAATACACAAACGAACTAGAACAATGGCTTATTAAATGGAAAATGAAGACATCAGTTGAAAAGTCGTGTTCAGTAGTCTTCTCTAGGTACAAAAAAGAGAGTGATTATCTAAACTTAAAAATTTATGGAAACAGAATAATGAGCCAAAAAGAAATCAAGTTTCTTGGTATTAAATTTGATTAAAAATTAAATTTTAATATATTAGTAGACAAAATTAAAGAACGCTGCAACAAAAGGCTAAATATTATTAAGATATTGTCAAATAAAAAATGGGGTCTTACTCAAATCACACTAGGATATTTATTTAAATCTTTAGTCGGATCAATTTTAGACTAATTTTTTCCATGCTTGAATTCATTTTCAGAAAATAATATCAAAAAACTACAAGAAATTCAAATACAGCAGTAAGATCTATCCTTAAGTTAAAATATGATACTCCCTGCAAAATCGTGCATCATGAAGCTTTTAATAAACATAAATTACTAACAGTCTCAAATCGGCTTTTTGAGTTGAGTGAGAGATATGTTGGGACAAGACTGAGTCATTCTATTCCAATGGTTGTAAGACTGGTGGAGGAATACAAAGAAGGTTTCGAATCGAGATATATTGAATACCCAACTCGATTATCTAATTGCTACCTTACTATTTCCTCCTTTTCTCTAGAAGTCTGAACTATGTAAGCATGTGCCACATGTATTATTTACTTCATTCAGCTTATTTACTTCATTTCGATTTTTTTTATCTCATTTTATTAACTTTAATTTTTTTTTATTTTGATTTTGATTTTTTAATTGATTCTGAAGGAGCCCTAGCTCGGTACAGAAAACAAAAATAAATCTCTAAAATAACTCGAATTTAAAAAAAAATGTCTATAATTGATTTGAAGGAAATAACTGGGTTGTAAAAAGAGCCACAGAAACATTGCAATTAGATTTAATATGGAAACAATGTACAAAATGTTTTTAAATTTTTATAATTTTTTTATTATCAGAACTCTGCAACTTCAGAAACATTGCAAAGAACGATCTTTTACAATATTTACCAAATTTGACATTGATTACATCTATAATTTTCCTAGCAATGTAAAATACAAAAGAAACCAAACATAAAATAAGCCAAATCGCCAACCTCTCTCCTTCTCTTTTTTCTTATTTTAATTTAATCTATTTATTTTAGAGAAATAAAAAATATTGAAGTTAAAAAATTTTGACTTTTCTTATAAAAATTTATTTCTCAAAAATAAATGAGTATGTTCACCATGTTCAATTCAAAGAATACGAAGTCTCACGATTTAAAAATTTGAAGTAGAATTGAATTGCTTCGGGCATGCAATTGAAAAAATTGCCTTATCAAGAGTTGAATTATTAGATAGAAAACAAAACTTCAAGATCTCTAGAAAAAAAAATTGCTTGTCTCGTTTTTTATTCTCACTGCTTTTAAATTGGCTAGAAAGAAACAAAGTAATATTCACCAAAACATCTCTAAATACGAATCTCTCCATTAATGTTCAAAATTGATAGAAACACTAATTAGACTTACTTTTTTGGCTTACAAAAATATTGACTATTCAACAAACTTGATATCATTTTAATATTTATTTTTGAAATCTTAACCACCGCCAACAATCTAAAACAAAATTTAGAAAACGACCAATCTTCAAATTCTACAATAGTTTTATAAATTAAAGAGACACCACCTTGATTTATTACAAGTGCAAGTGAGCGACTAATATTTCTTAAAAATTTTACTTTTAAGACTGAATTTAAAAGATTTGAAACAACACTAAGGTATTTTTTAAAATTAATAATCAAAAATTTCTTTTAGATATTATCGAAAGTTATAAAAACAGCAATTTAAGTGATTAAACGGTAGTTATGATTGTCATTCTAATTCGTTGATTCATTTTTATTTCTCTTGGATCTTATGAACATCAACTATTTTAATGATATTTTAAATCAGCAATAAAATGAATATATAAAAAAAAATGTAGAAAAGAATTAGATATATAATAGAAATAAATACAAAATAAATAACAAATTATTAAGAAAAGATGAAATTTAATTTATATATTTTTTATTTTTGAAAAAAATCTGAAAAAAAAGATAAAAATCTATCCTTGAATGAGACCGGTCAATTGAGCAATAGCTTGTTGAACTAATGGGGCAGCATCACCAGCGTGTGAGAGCAAATCACTGACCAATTGGCTCAAGATTGGTTTGGCTTGTTCGACGAGTTGTTGACCAGCGAACAACAATTGGGTACCGATTTGAACAATTTGCAAGTAGGTTTGTGAACCCAATGATTGGATGGTGGCCCATACTTGATCCAAACCCAAAGCGCCAACAACAGTTGAGATCAAATCTCTTTGGACCATAACGACTGAGCGTGATCCTTGGATGAGACCGGTCAATTGAGCAATAGCTTGTTGAACTAATGGGGCAGCATCACCAGCGTGTGAGAGCAAATCACTGACCAATTGGCTCAAGATTGGTTTGGCTTGTGCGATGAGTGTTTGACCAGCGAACAACAATTGGGTACCGATTTGAACAATTTGCAAGTAGGTTTGTGAACCCAATGATTGGATGGTGGCCCATACTTGATCCAAACCCAAAGCGCCAACAACAGTTGAGATCAAATCTCTTTGGACCATAACGACTGAGCGTGATCCTTGGATAAGACCGGTCAATTGAGCAATAGCTTGTTGAACTAATGGGGCAGCATCACCAGCGTGTGAGAGCAAATCACTGACCAATTGGCTCAAGATTGGTTTGGCTTGTTCGACGAGTTGTTGACCAGCGAACAACTATTGGGTACCGATTTGAACAATTTGCAAGTAGGTTTGTGAACCCAATGATTGGATGGTGGCCCATACTTGATCCAAACCCAAAGCGCCAACAACAGTTGAGATCAAATCTCTTTGGACCATAACGACTGAGCGTGATCCTTGGATGAGACCGGTCAATTGAGCAATAGCTTGTTGAACTAATGGGGCAGCATCACCAGCGTGTGAGAGCAAATCACTGACCAATTGGCTCAAGATTGGTTTGGCTTGTGCGATGAGTGTTTGACCAGCGAACAACAATTGGGTACCGATTTGAACAATTTGCAAGTAGGTTTGTGGACCCAATGATTGGATGGTGGCCCATACTTGATCCAAACCCAAAGCGCCAACAACAGTTGAGATCAAATCTCTTTGGACCATAACGACTGAGCGTGATCCTTGGATAAGACCGGTCAATTGAGCAATAGCTTGTTGAACTAATGGGGCAGCATCACCAGCGTGTGAGAGCAAATCACTGACCAATTGGCTCAAGATTGGTTTGGCTTGTTCGACGAGTTGTTGACCAGCGAACAACAATTGGGTACCGATTTGAACAATTTGCAAGTAGGTTTGTGAACCCAATGATTGGATGGTGGCCCATACTTGATCCAAACCCAAAGCGCCAACAACAGTTGAGATCAAATCTCTCTGGGCATTTTCAATAGGAACGGCAGAAACGGCCAAACCCAACAGCCAAAAATTGATTTCATTTTAAATATCTTATTTGGATTTTTTTTTCCAAAAAGTTTTTTAACTTTATACTTTTTTTCTTCATGTGATTTTGTCATTTGTTCTTTTTTCTTTTTTATATTTTTGAGGATTCATTTCTCTCCTACATTTTTCCTTATCTCTTTTATCGGTTTTTTTTTTAGTTTACTTTTTTGATAATAATTTTTTTTTATTGATCGTAATCATTATTTCGATTAAACAGAATTATTCGGCTTGAACTGATTAAATTTTTTTGAATCGTCCAAATAAGCTCTAACGTTAAAGATTAATTAATTTAATTTAGCTAAAAATTAAGAATATTAAACCATTATAAACCAAAATGGAGAACAATTTTTTAATAAAGAAATTATCAAACGAAATTTTTCTGTTTAATTGTAAAAATGATAGAAACAATAAAATAACATTTTTAGTTTTTAATAAAAGGACATTACTCATTAGTTAATATTTTCTTAAGTTAAGAAATTATTAACTGCAAACAGTGATATTGAGGATAACTATTTTTTTGTTTTGAATGATCCTTTTTCAGAAAATTGAAAATTAAAACCACTACGGGAATTGTTTCTTTCATTTTTTGGGTTAAAAATCTATCGGGATCGATAAAGGTTGGAATTGCTTTAATTTATTGCTTTTGATAATGACGTTTTAGTTGGAATTGATTGATTCCATTTTACTATATCTTTTATCTGTTCAGCAGACAGTTTAATTAAGTTCTTTACATTTAGTTGAGTCTTAAAAAAGACATAATGGAGTTTGAAAGTGTTTTAACCCAAGTTTAATGTCACATTAAATTTGAGTTATTAACAGTTAAAATATTATTTTCATTTGTTATAGTACTTATTATTTTCTAGTCATAATTTTCTTATATAAATGCTTGTTTTTCACTTATTAGTTTGAGTTTAAAATTTATTACAAATAAAAATTTATCCTTAAAAAGTTGTTTCTTTTATTGCTTGGTCTCTCAACCACAGCATAGCGGGAGTTATTAAAATAATACTCGTAAATGCACATAAGGATAATTAAAAAAAAACACGTTTATTACAAAAGTAATATTAAAAAAATTTTCTTTTGAAATTAATGATGATAAAAAAAGTAATGATTATTTTTGGAAGTATCCAAATTCAAATGGTACCAGATAATCATCACATAATTCTCAAAAAATTTTATTTAACAAATTAAAGAATAAAGCTTTTAATTTACATGCTTCTTTTATTGAAATCTCGGAGTTTGTTCAGTGTACGAACACTCTTTCAGATTAATAAATGAATCTGCGCCACCTATTTATCCATAACGGAAATCTCAAAGTAAGAAAAATTTTTTAATTCAAGAATTTTTATTACTAGCCCTTCTAAATCACCATCGTCTTCATCAGGATTGGATTAAACAAATTAAAGAATCAAACGAAAACATATGATTTAAACCACCAAGCTAAAGTTAAAAGACAATAGAACATAAGATTCTAATTAAATTGAGGATTGATAAATTTATTCACAACTTGGAATCATAAATAATATTATCAATTAGATAGTTTTCGCACGCTTTTGTTTTTGCATTGATCACTCTTTTCTCTTTTAAATATCTAAAAAAATTATTTCATATAATGTTTCAATATGCAAATGAATAAATTATAAAAAATTAAAAACATTTTTATATCGTTTCAACATGGTTTCAACTTTATATGTATGTACTTTTTATGTGTTCGAATTAAAAGGCTCAAATCATTATGACGCGGAATAGACAATGTGATTTATTATTTTGTCAATTTTGCATCTGTCATTAAATACGATCAAGAAGATAAAGAGCCTTTAGAGAATTTGTACCTACTTCACTGTTAACAATTCAATTAGTTTCAATAAAATTTAACAAATAAGGATATCCTACATAAAAAAAAATATTGCGTTGAACTTATAATCTAAAAAAACATGTTATTTATCTATCCATTGTTTAGTAAATTCAAAAAGTCCGTCATGCAATTTACGTCAAAGTTAAAAAATAGTTTAAAAAATCGAATAATTTTGAAAACCCGGCAAAAATAATTATGTACTATCTAACTAATGTCGAAACAATTGTTGAAAAAAACAAAAGAGACATTAAACTTTAAAAAGGTTTTTATTAACTGTTTTAGTAAGATTGATTCGTAACACCAGATTTATTGGAAACGTCCTTAGCTAAGCAATTAAAAGAAGTCTATTGCGGCTTTCCAGTGCATAAATTTTGCTATTCCTCCATAGGCTTACGGCTCAATGGTGGTTGAAGTTGTTCAGAATTAGCTCACTAGCATCCCAAAAAACTTTTAAAATCGTAATGTTATTATTATATTTTTGATCACTGCCTAAATGCTGTCCCAAATCTGTAATTTATAATGCAAATTCATTTAGTTTCCCAATCTCCAGCTAAAATTTCCGCGTAAAATATTTTTAAATAATAGTATGCAATTAAAAAACTAAAATTCTAAATTAGGAACAATATAAAAACATTTTACTTTCTTTTTGTAATTAACGTCATTTAAATAAACATTTAAATTGATTACCAATTTAATTTATTAATACATAATTGATTGAATTAAAATTCTTATACAATCAAAAGAACCTAAATTATTTATCAAATAATCCTTAAATGTTCAAAAAAATTGCGACTACGAAATTTTTTTTATCTTTCTTGTTTTGATTAACAAATTAACACTTTTTTCTATATATACCAATGTAGCCTTGCCTCTAGTTCGATATATTTAATTAAAAAAAAAATAAATCATTTCAAAAAAGCAATCTTGTTTCTGTCTAGTAATTGAAATTACGAACTTTAATCCGTATAGAACTGTTGGATCAGTCAAATTTCTAACTAATTGTTCTGATTCTTTTGCGAAAGAAACTATTACTCGTTTCAGATCGTTTTTTACTTGACTTTCTTTGTATGCTTTTTCTGAAATTTGTTCAACTTTCAGACCATTAATTTTAACAGCATCGAAAAAGTCACGAAGTAATTCCTTGTTGAAATCTTCTGGAAGATAGTGAAACATAAATAGCCTTGCCTCTAGTTCGATATATTTAATTAAAAAAAAAAATAAATCATTTCAAAAAAGCAATCTTGTTTCTGTCTAGTAATTGAAATTACGAACTTTAATCCGTATAGAACTGTTGGATCAGTCAAATTTCTAACTAATTGTTCTGATTCTTTTGCGAAAGAAACTATTACTCGTTTCAGATCGTTTTTTACTTGACTTTCTTTGTATGCTTTTTCTGAAATTTGTTCAACTTTCAGACCATTAATTTTAACAGCATCGAAAAAGTCACGAAGTAATTCCTTGTTGAAATCTTCTGGAAGATAGTGAAACATAAATATCGAGTATCTTATTGTCTCCGGCAATTTATTTGCATCTTCAATCTTAAAAAATTCACCATTAATGAATTTCGCTTGAGTTCGCTAGCGAACTTTCCATTTGAAATTTAGCTTTTAAATCACGTGATGACGATATAAATTTAGAACATGATTGCAAAGCCAAAAGTCGAATTTTTAATTTTTTTTCTGTTTAAAACCAAGCTTGCAAAATCTGTAATCAAAAAGGTCTATGACCCAAAAGTGCTCTTTAGCTGAACAAAGTAACAAGGTATTTCGTTGACTAAATTTAAGTTAACGAAATACCTTGTTGCCAGTGTTCAAACAAGTAAGCAAATCAAGCCCGTTTAAGAATCCGACAATTCACAAAAACCTGAATCGAAAAACTTAAAGATCAAACTAATGATCAGGAAAAGAATGAACTTAATGGCATAATTCAAGACTCAATAATATTGGACAGAATTCAGATGAAAACAACAACGATTTCATTCAAAAACAGTCAAACCCAAACACACAATGATGAAAAATCTGTCAACTTTCCTCTAAGAACAGGTTAGTAATTAAACACTGGAACCGTCTTTACTTACCAAGTAAGGTTCATCTCTTAAGAAATTTTTTAGCTCAAAAATGTACCGACATTGTTTTGCTCAGTGAATTAAAGATAGATTTAAGTGAGGCAAATTTTTATCTTAATTTTCACAATTATCAGTTCTTAACTAAACCACGCAACAAGTATGAAGGAGGAGAATTTTAATTAATTAAGGAATTGAATTTATTCAAGATTTTTCTTATGAGAAATTCAATTCCGAACTCCTTTGTATAAAACTAAATTTAGGAAAGAAAAATGATTAAGTTGTATTTAGTCTATATAATCCACCCAATGTCCTTCTTAACTTTGAGCTTTTTAAAACATTAAATAAAAAATGTAGAAACTACATCTTAGGTGGCGATCTAAAAGCTAGAACAAAGCAAATAGGCTGCGTAGGAGAAAACGATGGTGATTTAGATAAACGCCCTTCTTTCAATATTTTTAAATAGAATTACTTTGAAATTCTTGATCTTTTTATAGTTTCATCTTCATTATTGACAAAATTACCGTTTTCAATGTATTTAATAGCCAAGAAATGACAAATGACCATTTCCCAATCCAAGCATCAATTTCTATGGGCCATCAATTAGAAAATAAATCAAAAGCTAAAAAATTTAGCTATAAGAAAGCGAACTCGCAATTATTTAGCGAGATTTTAAATTCTTAAATAGTTTTTATCCCTGAAAGTTCTATCACTTTAGATCAATTAAATGATAAAATTGCCGAAAAAATCATTTCTGCTTCTCATAAAAGCATTCCTTATCTTTCATAGAAAATCTCCAAAACTAGTCTCACCCCTAACATTGTTATCCTGATAAAAGAACGCAGGAAAGTAAAAATAAACTCTTTAAAAATTCTGGGATCAAAATTGGTTTGATTTTATGAAGAAATATGGAAAAAACCCACTAACAAGTAGACTTTTTGGAAAAAATAAATAAATTTAGAACTAAAAAGGATCAAATTTAATCCCAAATTTGATTTTAAATGCTAGGAATTCAAAACAAGTAAAGAAAAGGAAAAATTCTTTGGAGAACTCTTATCTTCAATATTTAGTCCTAATTCTGATTTAATTGATACTAAGAAAGATTTCACAAAACTTAATTCTAACTCTGAATTTGTTAGAAATAATGATCAGTGTAATTTCAATGATCTAATATGCTTAAATGTATTAATTATGGCTCTAAAACGATTGAAAAATGAAGCGGCATCTGGACCTGACCAAATACATAATTTAATGTTAAAAAACTTACTAAGATATTCATTAATAGAAACCATAAAACTTTTTAATTTATCTCTTAGAGAGGGTAAGCACCCGAAAGCGTGGAAAACTTCGAACATTACAATGATTCAAAAAAAGGCCTCTAATTTACAAGATCCTTTAAATTATAGACCAATTAGTAAAACGAGTTGTTTAGGAAAGTTACTGGAACGAATAGTTTATTCAAGATTATATCAGACATCAGATAATTTATTTTTTTTAATTCAAAAAATTGTGGAATCATTTAATGGAAAAAAAGAGTTTGTGGCCTTTTTTTGATATTTCTAAAGCCTTCGATAGGGTTTGGCATGAAGGTTAACTTTTTAAATTGATTAAAATGAATCCACCTCATTACTTGGCTAACTGGATTAGATCCTTTTTAGATAGTAGGAATTTAGAGTAAATGTGAATGACCACTTGAGAGACGATTGTCAAATAACTCCAGGTGTTCCTCAAGGCTCAGTAATTAGTCCTCTTCTATTTAGTATATATATTAATGACATCCCAAAAAGAAACAAAACAAATAACGAATACCCTCTGCTTTTCGAAGATGATCTAGTTACATTCTTCATTTATAACAAAAAGGGGAACCTAGAAAATAAGATAAATAAATACACAAACGAACTAGAACAATGGCTTATTAAATGGAAAATGAAGACATCAGTTGAAAAGTCGTGTTCAGTAGTCTTCTCTAGGTACAAAAAAGAGAGTGATTATCTAAACTTAAAAATTTATTAATTGCTACCTTACTATTTCCTCCTTTTCTCTAGAAGTCTGAACTATGTAAGCATGTGCCACATGTATTATTTACTTCATTCAGCTTATTTACTTCATTTCGATTTTTTTTATCTCATTTTATTAACTTTAATTTTTTTTTATTTTGATTTTGATTTTTTAATTGATTCTGAAGGAGCCCTAGCTCGGTACAGAAAACAAAAATAAATCTCTAAAATAACTCGAATTTAAAAAAAAATGTCTTTAATTGATTTGAGGGAAATAACTGGGTTGTAAAAAGAGCCACAGAAACATTGCAATTAGATTTAATATGGAAACAATGTACAAAATGTTTTTAAATTTTTATAATTTTTTTTATTATCAGAACTCTGCAACTTCAGAAACATTGCAAAGAACGATCTTTTACAATATTTACCAAATTTGACATTGATTACATCTATAATTTTCCTAGCAATGTAAAATACAAAAGAAACCAAACATAAAATAAGCCAAATCGCCAACCTCTCTCCTTCTCTTTTTTCTTATTTTTAATTTAATCTATTTATTTTAGAGAAATAAAAAATATTGAAGTTAAAAAATTTTGACTTTTCTTATAAAAATTTATTTCTCAAAAATAAATGAGTATGTTCACCATGTTCAATTCAAAGAATACGAAGTCTCACGATTTAAAAAGTTGAAGTAGAATTGAATTGCTTCGGGCATGCAATTGAAAAAATTGCCTTATCAAGAGTTGAATTATTAGATAGAAAACAAAATTTCAAGATCTTTAGAAAAAAAATTGCTTGTCTCGTTTTTTATTCTCACTGCTTTTAAATTGGCTAGAAAGAAACAAAGTAATATTCACCAAAACATCTCTAAATACGAATCTCTCCATTAATGTTCAAAATTGATAGAAACACTAATTAGCCTTACTCTTTTGGCTTACAAAAATATTGACTATTCAACAAACTTGATATCATTTTAATATTTATTTTTGAAATCTTAACCACCGCAAACAATCTAAAACAAAATTTAGAAAACGACCAATCTTCAAATTCTACAATAGTTTTATAAATTAAAGAGACACCACCTTGATTTATTACAAGTGCAAGTGAGCGACTAATATTTCTTAAAAATTTTACTTTTAAGACTGAATTTAAAAGATTTGAAACAACACTAAGGTATTTTTTAAAATTAATAATCAAAAATTTCTTTTAGATATTATCGAAAGTTATAAAAACAGCAATTTAAGTGATTAAACGGTAGTTATGATTGTCATTCTAATTCGTTGATTCATTTTTATTTCTCTTGGATCTTATGAACATCAACTATTTTAATGATATTTTAAATCAGCAATAAAATGAATATATAAAAAAAAATGTAGAAAAGAATTAGATATATAATAGAAATAAATACAAAATAAATAACAAATTATTAAGAAAAGATGAAATTTAATTTATATATTTTTTATATTTGAAAAAAATCTGAAAAAAAAGATAAAAATCTATCCTTGAATGAGACCGGTCAATTGAGCAATAGCTTGTTGAACTAATGGGGCAGCATCACCAGCGTGTGAGAGCAAATCACTGACCAATTGGCTCAAGATTGGTTTGGCTTGTTCGACGAGTTGTTGACCAGCGAACAACAATTGGGTACCGATTTGAACAATTTGCAAGTAGGTTTGTGAACCCAATGATTGGATGGTGGCCCATACTTGATCCAAACCCAAAGCGCCAACAACAGTTGAGATCAAATCTCTTTGGACCATAACGACTGAGCGTGATCCTTGGATGAGACCGGTCAATTGAGCAATAGCTTGTTGCACTAATGGGGCAGCATCACCAGCGTGTGAGAGCAAATCACTGACCAATTGGCTCAAGATTGGTTTGGCTTGTTCGACGAGTTGTTGACCAGCGAACAACAATTGGGTACCGATTTGAACAATTTGCAAGTAGGTTTGTGAACCCAATGATTGGATGGTGGCCCATACTTGATCCAAACCCAAAGCGCCAACAACAGTTGAGATCAAATCTCTTTGGACCATAACGACTGAGCGTGATCCTTGGATGAGACCGGTCAATTGAGCAATAGCTTGTTGAACTAATGGGGCAGCATCACCAGCGTGTGAGAGCAAATCACTGACCAATTGGCTCAAGATTGGTTTGGCTTGTTCGACGAGTTGTTGACCAGCGAACAACAATTGGGTACCGATTTGAACAATTTGCAAGTAGGTTTGTGAACCCAATGATTGGATGGTGGCCCATACTTGATCCAAACCCAAAGCGCCAACAACAGTTGAGATCAAATCTCTTTGGACCATAACGACTGAGCGTGATCCTTGGATGAGACCGGTCAATTGAGCAATAGCTTGTTGCACTAATGGGGCAGCATCACCAGCGTGTGAGAGCAAATCACTGACCAATTGGCTCAAGATTGGTTTGGCTTGTTCGACGAGTTGTTGACCAGCGAACAACAATTGGGTACCGATTTGAACAATTTGCAAGTAGGTTTGTGAACCCAATGATTGGATGGTGGCCCATACTTGATCCAAACCCAAAGCGCCAACAACAGTTGAGATCAAATCTCTTTGGACCATAACGACTGAGCGTGATCCTTGGATGAGACCGGTCAATTGAGCAATAGCTTGTTGCACTAATGGGGCAGCATCACCAGCGTGTGAGAGCAAATCACTGACCAATTGGCTCAAGATTGGTTTGGCTTGTTCGACGAGTTGTTGACCAGCGAACAACAATTGGGTACCGATTTGAACAATTTGCAAGTAGGTTTGTGAACCCAATGATTGGATGGTGGCCCATACTTGATCCAAACCCAAAGCGCCAACAACAGTTGAGATCAAATCTCTTTGGACCATAACGACTGAGCGTGATCCTTGGATGAGACCGGTCAATTGAGCAATAGCTTGTTGTACTAATGGGGCAGCATCACCAGCGTGTGAGAGCAAATCACTGACCAATTGGCTCAAGATTGGTTTGGCTTGTTCGACGAGTTGTTGACCAGCGAACAACAATTGGGTACCGATTTGAACAATTTGCAAGTAGGTTTGTGAACCCAATGATTGGATGGTGGCCCATACTTGATCCAAACCCAAAGCGCCAACAACAGTTGAGATCAAATCTCTTTGGACCATAACGACTGAGCGTGATCCTTGGATGAGACCGGTCAATTGAGCAATAGCTTGTTGAACTAATGGGGCAGCATCACCAGCGTGTGAGAGCAAATCACTGACCAATTGGCTCAAGATTGGTTTGGCTTGTTCGACGAGTTGTTGACCAGCGAACAACAATTGGGTACCGATTTGAACAATTTGCAAGTAGGTTTGTGAACCCAATGATTGGATGGTGGCCCATACTTGATCCAAACCCAAAGCGCCAACAACAGTTGAGATCAAATCTCTTTGGACCATAACGACTGAGCGTGATCCTTGGATGAGACCGGTCAATTGAGCAATAGCTTGTTGCACTAATGGGGCAGCATCACCAGCGTGTGAGAGCAAATCACTGACCAATTGGCTCAAGATTGGTTTGGCTTGTTCGACGAGTTGTTGACCAGCGAACAACAATTGGGTACCGATTTGAACAATTTGCAAGTAGGTTTGTGAACCCAATGATTGGATGGTGGCCCATACTTGATCCAAACCCAAAGCGCCAACAACAGTTGAGATCAAATCTCTCTGGGCATTTTCAATAGGAACGGCAGAAACGGCCAAACCCAACAGCAGGATACATAAAATTGATTTCATTTTAAATATCTTATTTGGATTTTTTTTTCCAAAAAGTTTTTTTACTTTATACTTTTTTTCTTCATGTGATTTTGTCATTTGTTCTTTTTTCTTTTTTATATTTTGGAGGATTCATTTCTCTCCTACATTTTTCCTTATCTCTTTTATCGGTTTTTTTTTTAGTTTACTTTTTTGATAATAATTTTTTTTTATTGATCGTAATCATTATTTCGATTAAACAGAATTATTCGGCTTGAACTGATTAAATTTTTTTGAATCGTCCAAATAAGCTCTAACGTTAAAGATTAATTAATTTAATTTAGCTAAAAATTAAGAATATTAAACCATTATAAACCAAAATGGAAAACAATTTTTTAATAAAGAAATTATCAAACGAAATTTTTCTGTTTAATTGTAAAAATGATAGAAACAATAAAATAACATTTTTAGTTTTTAATAAAAGGACATTACTCATTAGTTAATATTTTCTTAAGTTAAGAAATTATTAACTGCAAACAGTGATATTGAGGATAACTATTTTTTTGTTTTGAATGATCCTTTTTCAGAAAATTGAAAATTAAAACCACTACGGGAATTGTTTCTTTCATTTTTTGGGTTAAAAATCTATCGGGATCGATAAAGGTTGGAATTGCTTTAATTTATTGCTTTTGATAATGACGTTTTAGTTGGAATTGATTGATTCCATTTTACTATATCTTTTATCTGTTCAGCAGACAGTTTAATTAAGTTCTTTACATTTAGTTGAGTCTTAAAAAAGACATAATGGAGTTTGAAAGTGTTTTAACCCAAGTTTAATGTCACATTAAATTTGAGTTATTAACAGTTAAAATATTATTTTCATTTGTTATAGTACTTATTATTTTCTAGTCATAATTTTCTTATATAAATGCTTGTTTTTCACTTATTAGTTTGAGTTTAAAATTTATTACAAATAAAAATTTATCCTTAAAAAGTTGTTTCTTTTATTGCTTGGTCTCTCAACCACAGCATAGCGGGAGTTATTAAAATAATACTCGTAAATGCACATAAGGATAATTAAAAAAAAACACGTTTATTACAAAAGTAATATTAAAAAAATTTTCTTTTGAAATTAATGATGATAAAAAAAGTAATGATTATTTTTGGAAGTATCCAAATTCAAATGGTACCAGATAATCATCACATAATTCTCAAAAATTTTATTTAACAAATTAAAGAATAAAGCTTTTAATTTACATGCTTCTTTTATTGAAATCTCGGAGTTTGTTCAGTGTACGAACACTCTTTCAGATTAATAAATGAATCTGCGCCACCTATTTATCCATAACGGAAATCTCAAAGTAAGAAAAATTTTTTAATTCAAGAATTTTTATTACTAGCCCTTCTAAATCACCATCGTCTTCATCAGGATTGGATTAAACAAATTAAAGAATCAAACGAAAACATATGATTTAAACCACCAAGCTAAAGTTAAAAGACAATAGAACATAAGATTCTAATTAAATTGAGGATTGATAAATTTATTCACAACTTGGAATCATAAATAATATTATCAATTAGATAGTTTTCGCACGCTTTTGTTTTTGCATTGATCACTCTTTTCTCTTTTAAATATCTAAAAAAATTATTTCATATAATGTTTCAATATGCAAATGAATAAATTATAAAAAATTAAAAACACCTATTTATCCATAACGGAAATCTCAAAGTAAGAAAAATTTTTTAATTCAAGAATTTTTATTACTAGCCCTTCTAAATCACCATCGTCTTCATCAGGATTGGATTAAACAAATTAAAGAATCAAACGAAAACATATGATTTAAACCACCAAGCTTGTTTCTGTCTAGTAATTGAAATTACGAACTTTAATCCGTATAGAACTGTTGGATCAGTCAAATTTCTAACTAATTGTTCTGATTCTTTTGCGAAAGAAACTATTACTCGTTTCAGATCGTTTTTTACTTGACTTTCTTTGTATGCTTTTTCTGAAATTTGTTCAACTTTCAGACCATTAATTTTAACAGCATCGAAAAAGTCACGAAGTAATTCCTTGTTGAAATCTTCTGGAAGATAGTGAAACATAAATATCGAGTATCTTATTGTCTCCGGCAATTTATTTGCATCTTCAATCTTAAAAAATTCACCATTAATGAATTTCGCTTGAGTTCGCTAGCGAACTTTCCATTTGAAATTTAGCTTTTAAATCACGTGATGACGATATAAATTTAGAACATGATTGCAAAGCCAAAAGTCGAATTTTTAATTTTTTTTCTGTTTAAAACCAAGCTTGCAAAAACTGTAATCAAAAAGGTCTATGACCCAAAAGTGCTCTTTAGCTGAACAAAGTAACAAGGTATTTCGTTGACTAAATTTAAGTTAACGAAATACCTTGTTGCCAGTGTTCAAACAAGTAAGCAAATCAAGCCCGTTTAAGAATCCGACAATTCACAAAAACCTGAATCGAAAAAACTTAAAGATCAAACTAATGATCAGGAAAAGAATGAACTTAATGGCATAATTCAAGACTCAATAATATTGGACAGAATTCAGATGAAAACAACAACGATTTCATTCAAAAACAGTCAAACCCAAACACACAATGATGAAAAATCTGTCAACTTTCCTCTAAGAACAGGTTAGTAATTAAACACTGGAACCGTCTTTACTTACCAAGTAAGGTTCATCTCTTAAGAAATTTTTTAGCTCAAAAATGTACCGACATTGTTTTGCTCAGTGAATTAAAGATAGATTTAAGTGAGGCAAATTTTTATCTTAATTTTCACAATTATCAGTTCTTAACTAAACCACGCAACAAGTATGAAGGAGGAGAATTTTAATTAATTAAGGAATTGAATTTATTCAAGATTTTTCTTATGAGAAATTCAATTCCGAACTCCTTTGTATAAAACTAAATTTAGGAAAGAAAAATGATTAAGTTGTATTTAGTCTATATAATCCACCCAATGTCCTTCTTAACTTTGAGCTTTTTAAAACATTAAATAAAAAATGTAGAAACTACATCTTAGGTGGCGATCTAAAAGCTAGAACAAAGCAAATAGGCTGCGTAGGAGAAAACGATGGTGATTTAGATAAACGCCCTTCTTTCAATATTTTTAATTAGAATTACTTTGAAATTCTTGATCTTTTTATAGTTTCATCTTCATTATTGACAAAATTACCGTTTTCAATGTATTTAATAGCCAAGAAATGACAAGTGACCATTTCCCAATCCAAGCATCAATTTCTATGGGCCATCAATTAGAAAATAAATCAAAAGCTAAAAAATTTAACTATAAGAAAGCGAACTCGCAATTATTTAGCGAGATTTTAAATTCTTAAATAGTTTTTATCCCTGAAAGTTCTATCACTTTAGATCAATTAAATGATAAAATTGCCGAAAAAATCATTTCTGCTTCTCATAAAAGCATTCCTTATCTTTCATAGAAAATCTCCAAAACTAGTCTCACCCCTAACATTGTTATCCTGATAAAAGAACGCAGGAAAGTAAAAATAAACTCTTTAAAAATTCTGGGATCAAAATTGGTTTGATTTTATGAAGAAATATGGAAAAAACCCACTAACAAGTAGACTTTTTGGAAAAAAATAAATAAATTTAGAACTAAAAAAGGATCAAATTTAATCCCAAATTTGATTTTAAATGCTAGGAATTCAAAACAAGTAAAGAAAAGGAAAAATTCTTTGGAGAACTCTTATCTTCAATATTTAGTCCTAATTCTGATTTAATTGATACTAAGAAAGATTTCACAAAACTTAATTCTAACTCTGAATTTGTTAGAAATAATGATCAGTGTAATTTCAATGATCTAATATGCTTAAATGTATTAATTATGGCTCTAAAACGATTGAAAAATGAAGCGGCATCTGGACCTGACCAAATACATAATTTAATGTTAAAAAACTTACTAAGATATTCATTAATAGAAACCATAAAACTTTTTAATTTATCTCTTAGAGAGGGTAAGCACCCGAAAGCGTGGAAAACTTCGAACATTACAATGATTCAAAAAAGGCCTCTAATTTACAAGATCCTTTAAATTATAGACCAATTAGTAAAACGAGTTGTTTAGGAAAGTTACTGGAACGAATAGTTTATTCAAGATTATATCAGACATCAGATAATTTATTTTTTTTAATTCAAAAAATTGTGGAATCATTTAATGGAAAAAAAGAGTTTGTGGCCTTTTTTTGATATTTCTAAAGCCTTCGATAGGGTTTGGCATGAAGGTTAACTTTTTAAATTGATTAAAATGAATCCACCTCATTACTTGGCTAACTGGATTAGATCCTTTTTAGATAGTAGGAATTTAGAGTAAATGTGAATGACCACTTGAGAGACGATTGTCAAATAACTCCAGGTGTTCCTCAAGGCTCAGTAATTAGTCCTCTTCTATTTAGTATATATATTAATGACATCCCAAAAAGAAACAAAACAAATAACGAATACCCTCTGCTTTTCGAAGATGATCTAGTTACATTCTTCATTTATAACAAAAAGGGGAACCTAGAAAATAAGATAAATAAATACACAAACGAACTAGAACAATGGCTTATTAAATGGAAAATGAAGACATCAGTTGAAAAGTCGTGTTCAGTAGTCTTCTCTAGGTACAAAAAAGAGAGTGATTATCTAAACTTAAAAATTTATGGAAACAGAATAATGAGCCAAAAAGAAATCAAGTTTCTTGGTATTAAATTTGATTATAAATTAAATTTTAATATATTAGTAGACAAAATTAAAGAACGCTGCAACAAAAGGCTAAATATTATTAAGATATTGTCAAATAAAAAATGGGGTCTTACTCAAATCACACTAGGATATTTATTTAAATCTTTAGTCGGATCAATTTTAGACTAATTTTTTCCATGCTTGAATTCATTTTCAGAAAATAATATCAAAAAACTACAAGAAATTCAAATACAGCAGTAAGATCTATCCTTAAGTTAAAATATGATACTCCCTGCAAAATCGTGCATCATGAAGCTTTTAATAAACTTAAATTACTAACAGTCTCAAATCGGCTTTTTGAGTTGAGTGAGAGATATGTTGGGACAAGACTGAGTCATTCTATTCCAATGGTTGTAAGACTGGTGGAGGAATACAAAGAAGGTTTCGAATCGAGATATATTGAATACCCAACTCGATTATCTAATTGCTACCTTACTATTTCCTCCTTTTCTCTAGAAGTCTGAACTATGTAAGCATGTGCCACATGTATTATTTACTTCATTCAGCTTATTTACTTCATTTCGATTTTTTTTATCTCATTTTATTAACTTTAATTTTTTTTTATTTTGATTTTGATTTTTTAATTGATTCTGAAGGAGCCCTAGCTCGGTACAGAAAACAAAAATAAATCTCTAAAATAACTCGAATTTAAAAAAATGTCTATAATTGATTTGAGGGAAATAACTGGGTTGTAAAAAGAGCCACAGAAACATTGCAATTAGATTTAATATGGAAACAATGTACAAAATGTTTTTAAATTTTTATAATTTTTTTTATTATCAGAACTCTGCAACTTCAGAAACATTGCAAAGAACGATCTTTTACAATTTTTACCAAATTTGACATTGATTACATCTATAATTTTCCTAGCAATGTAAAATACAAAAGAAACCAAACATAAAATAAGCCAAATCGCCAACCTCTCTCCTTCTCTTTTTTCTTATTTTAATTTAATCTATTTATTTTAGAGAAATAAAAAATATTGAAGTTAAAAAATTTTGACTTTTCTTATAAAAATTTATTTCTCAAAAATAAATGAGTATGTTCACCATGTTCAATTCAAAGAATACGAAGTCTCACGATTTAAAAATTTGAAGTAGAATTGAATTGCTTCGGGCATGCAATTGAAAAAATTGCCTTATCAAGAGTTGAATTATTAGATAGAAAACAAAACTTCAAGATCTCTAGAAAAAAATTGCTTGTCTCGTTTTTTATTCTCACTGCTTTTAAATTGGCTAGAAAGAAACAAAGTAATATTCACCAAAACATCTCTAAATACGAATCTCTCCATTAATGTTCAAAATTGATAGAAACACTAATTAGACTTACTTTTTGGCTTACAAAAATATTGACTATTCAACAAACTTGATATCATTTTAATATTTATTTTTGAAATCTTAACCACTGCCAACAATCTAAAACAAAATTTAGAAAACGACCAATCTTCAAATTCTACAATAGTTTTATAAATTAAAGAGACACCACCTTGATTTATTACAAGTGCAAGTGAGCGACTAATATTTCTTAAAAATTTTACTTTTAAGACTGAATTTAAAAGATTTAAAACAACACTAAGGTATTTTTTAAAATTAATAATCAAAAATTTCTTTTAGATATTATCGAAAGTTATAAAAACAGCAATTTGAGTGATTAAACGGTAGTTATGATTGTTATTCTAATTCGTTGATTCATTTTTATTTCTCTTGGATCTTATGAACATCAACTATTTTAATGATATTTTAAATCAGCAATAAAATGAATATATAAAAAAAAATGTAGAAAAGAATTAGATATATAATAGAAATAAATACAAAATAAATAACAAATTATTAAGAAAAGATGAAATTTAATTTATATATTTTTTATTTTTGAAAAAAATCTGAAAAAAAAGATAAAAATCTATCCTTGGATGAGACCGGTCAATTGAGCAATAGCTTGTTGAACTAATGGGGCAGCATCACCAGCGTGTGAGAGCAAATCACTGACCAATTGGCTCAAGATTGGTTTGGCTTGTTCGACGAGTTGTTGACCAGCGAACAACAATTGGGTACCGATTTGAACAATTTGCAAGTAGGTTTGTGAACCCAATGATTGGATGGTGGCCCATACTTGATCCAAACCCAAAGCGCCAACAACAGTTGAGATCAAATCTCTTTGGACCATAACGACTGAGCGTGATCCTTGGATGAGACCGGTCAATTGAGCAATAGCTTGTTGTACTAATGGGGCAGCATCACCAGCGTGTGAGAGCAAATCACTGACCAATTGGCTCAAGATTGGTTTGGCTTGTTCGACGAGTTGTTGACCAGCGAACAACAATTGGGTACCGATTTGAACTATTTGCAAGTAGGTTTGTGAACCCAATGATTGGATGGTGGCCCATACTTGATCCAAACCCAAAGCGCCAACAACAGTTGAGATCAAATCTCTTTGGACCATAACGACTGAGCGTGATCCTTGGATGAGACCGGTCAATTGAGCAATAGCTTGTTGTACTAATGGGGCAGCATCACCAGCGTGTGAGAGCAAATCACTGACCAATTGGCTCAAGATTGGTTTGGCTTGTTCGACGAGTTGTTGACCAGCGAACAACAATTGGGTACCGATTTGAACTATTTGCAAATAGGTTTGTGAACCCAATGATTGGATGGTGGCCCATACTTGATCCAAACCCAAAGCGCCAACAACAGTTGAGATCAAATCTCTTTGGACCATAACGACTGAGCGTGATCCTTGGATGAGACCGGTCAATTGAGCAATAGCTTGTTGTACTAATGGGGCAGCATCACCAGCGTGTGAGAGCAAATCACTGACCAATTGGCTCAAGATTGGTTTGGCTTGTTCGACGAGTTGTTGACCAGCGAACAACAATTGGGTACCGATTTGAACAATTTGCAAGTAGGTTTGTGAACCCAATGATTGGATGGTGGCCCATACTTGATCCAAACCCAAAGCGCCAACAACAGTTGAGATCAAATCTCTCTGGGCATTTTCAATAGGAACGGCAGAAACGGCCAAACCCAACAGCAGGATACATAAAATTGATTTCATTTTAAATATCTTATTTGGATTTTTTTTTTCCAAAAAGTTTTTTTACTTTATACTTTTTTTCTTCATGTGATTTTGTCATTTGTTCTTTTTTCTTTTTTATATTTTGGAGGATTCATTTCTCTCCTACATTTTTCCTTATCTCTTTTATCGGTTTTTTTTTAGTTTACTTTTTTGATAATAATTTTTTTATTGATCGTAATCATTATTTCGATTAAACAGAATTATTCGGCTTGAACTGATTAAATTTTTTTGAATCGTCCAAATAAGCTCTAACGTTGAAGATTAATTAATTTAATTTAGCTAAAAATTAAGAATATTAAACCATTATAAACCAAAATGGAAAACAATTTTTTAATAAAGAAATTATCAAACGAAATTTTTCTGTTTAATTGTAAAAATGATAGAAACAATAAAATAACATTTTTAGTTTTTAATAAAAGGACATTACTCATTAGTTAATATTTTCTTAAGTTAAGAAATTATTAACTGCAAACAGTGATATTGAGGATAACTATTTTTTTGTTTTGAATGATCCTTTTTCTGAAAATTGAAAATTAAAACCACTACGGGAATTGTTTCTTTCATTTTTTGGGTTAAAAATCTATCGGGATCGATAAAGGTTGGAATTGCTTGAATTTATTGCTTTTGATAATGACGTTTTAGTTGGAATTGATTGATTCCATTTTACTATATCTTTTATCTGTTCAGCAGACAGTTTAATTAAGTTCTTTACATTTAGTTGAGTCTTAAAAAAGACATAATGGAGTTTGAAAGTGTTTTAACCCAAGTTTAATGTCACATTAAATTTGAGTTATTAACAGTTAAAATATTATTTTCATTTGTTATAGTACTTATTATTTTCTAGTCATAATTTTCTTATATAAATGCTTGTTTTTCACTTATTAGTTTGAGTTTAAAATTTATTACAAATAAAAATTTATCCTTAAAAAGTTGTTTCTTTTATTGCTTGGTCTCTCAACCACAGCATAGCGGGAGTTATTAAAATAATACTCGTAAATGCACATAAGGATAATTAAAAAAAAACACGTTTATTACAAAAGTAATATTAAAAAAATTTTCTTTTGAAATTAATGATGATAAAAAAGTAATGATTATTTTTGGAAGTATCCAAATTCAAATGGTACCAGATAATCATCACATAATTCTCAAAAAATTTTATTTAACAAATTAAAGAATAAAGCTTTTAATTTACATGCTTCTTTTATTGAAATCTCGGAGTTTGTTCAGTGTACGAACACTCTTTCAGATTAATAAATGAATCTGCGCCACCTATTTATCCATAACGGAAATCTCAAAGTAAGAAAAATTTTTTAATTCAAGAATTTTTATTACTAGCCCTTCTAAATCACCATCGTCTTCATCAGGATTGGATTAAACAAATTAAAGAATCAAACGAAAACATATGATTTAAACCACCAAGCTAAAGTTAAAAGACAATAGAACATAAGATTCTAATTAAATTGAGGATTGATAAATTTATTCACAACTTGGAATCATAAATAATATTATCAATTAGATAGTTTTCGCACGCTTTTGTTTTTGCATTGATCACTCTTTTCTCTTTTAAATATCTAAAAAAATTATTTCATATAATGTTTCAATATGCAAATGAATAAATTATAAAAAATTAAAAACATTTTTATATCGTTTCAACATGGTTTCAACTTATATGTATGTACTTTTTATGTGTTCGAATTAAAAGGCTCAAATCATTATGACGCGGAATAGACAATGTGATTTATTATTTTGTCAATTTTGCATCTGTCATTAAATACGATCAAGAAGATAAAGAGCCTTTAGAGAATTTGTACCTACTTCACTGTTAACAATTCAATTAGTTTCAATAAAATTTAACAAATAAGGATATCCTACATAAAAAAAAATATTGCGTTGAACTTATAATCTAAAAAAACATGTTATTTATCTATCCATTGTTTAGTAAATTCAAAAAGTCCGTCATGCAATTTACGTCAAAGTTAAAAAATAGTTTAAAAAATCGAATAATTTTGAAAACCCGGCAAAAATAATTATGTACTATCTAACTAATGTCGAAACAATTGTTGAAAAAAACAAAAGAGACATTAAACTTTAAAAAGGTTTTTATTAACTGTTTTAGTAAGATTGATTCGTAACACCAGATTTATTGGAAACGTCCTTAGCTAAGCAATTAAAAGAAGTCTATTGCGGCTTTCCAGTGCATAAATTTTGCTATTCCTCCATAGGCTTACGGCTCAATGGTGGTTGAAGTTGTTCAGAATTAGCTCACTAGCATCCCAAAAACTTTTAAAATCGTAATGTTATTATTAAATTTTTGATCACTGCCTAAATGCTGTCCCAAATCTGTAATTTATAATGCAAATTCATTTAGTTTCCCAATCTCCAGCTAAAATTTCCGCGTAAAATATTTTTAAATAATAGTAAGCAATTAAAAAACTAAAATTCTAAATTAGGAACAATATAAAAACATTTTACTTTCTTTTTGTAATTAACGTCATTTAAATAAACATTTAAATTGATTACCAATTTAATTTATTAATACATAATTGATTGAATTAAAATTCTTTTACAATCAAAAGAACCTAAATTATTTATCAAATAATCCTTAAATGTTCAAAAAAATTGCGACTACGAAATTTTTTTTATCTTTCTTGTTTTGATTAACAAATTAACACTTTTTTCTATATATACCAATGTAGCCTTGCCTCTAGTTCGATATATTTAATTAAAAAAAAAATAAATCATTTCAAAAAAAGCAATCTTGTTTCTGTCTAGTAATTGAAATTACGAACTTTAATCCGTATAGAACTGTTGGATCAGTCAAATTTCTAACTAATTGTTCTGATTCTTTTGCGAAAGAAACTATTACTCGTTTCAGATCGTTTTTTACTTGACTTTCTTTGTATGCTTTTTCTGAAATTTGTTCAACTTTCAGACCATTAATTTTAACAGCATCGAAAAAGTCACGAAGTAATTCCTTGTTGAAATCTTCTGGAAGATAGTGAAACATAAATAGCCTTGCCTCTAGTTCGATATATTTAATTAAAAAAAAAAATAAATCATTTCAAAAAAAGCAATCTTGTTTCTGTCTAGTAATTGAAATTACGAACTTTAATCCGTATAGAACTGTTGGATCAGTCAAATTTCTAACTAATTGTTCTGATTCTTTTGCGAAAGAAACTATTACTCGTTTCAGATCGTTTTTTACTTGACTTTCTTTGTATGCTTTTTCTGAAATTTGTTCAACTTTCAGACCATTAATTTTAACAGCATCGAAAAAGTCACGAAGTAATTCCTTGTTGAAATCTTCTGGAAGATAGTGAAACATAAATATCGAGTATCTTATTGTCTCCGGCAATTTATTTGCATCTTCAATCTTAAAAAATTCACCATTAATGAATTTCGCTTGAGTTCGCTAGCGAACTTTCCATTTGAAATTTAGCTTTTAAATCACGTGATGACGATATAAATTTAGAACATGATTGCAAAGCCAAAAGTCGAATTTTTAATTTTTTTCTGTTTAAAACCAAGCTTGCAAAATCTGTAATCAAAAAGGTCTATGACCCAAAAGTGCTCTTTAGCTGAACAAAGTAACAAGGTATTTCGTTGACTAAATTTAAGTTAACGAAATACCTTGTTGCCAGTGTTCAAACAAGTAAGCAAATCAAGCCCGTTTAAGAATCCGACAATTCACAAAAACCTGAATCGAAAAAACTTAAAGATCAAACTAATGATCTGGAAAAGAATGAACTTAATGGCATAATTCAAGACTCAATAATATTGGACAGAATTCAGATGAAAACAACAACGATTTCATTCAAAAACAGTCAAACCCAAACACACAATGATGAAAAATCTGTCAACTTTCCTCTAAGAACAGGTTAGTAATTAAACACTGGAACCGTCTTTACTTACCAAGTAAGGTTCATCTCTTAAGAAATTTTTTAGCTCAAAAATGTACCGACATTGTTTTGCTCAGTGAATTAAAGATAGATTTAAGTGAGGCAAATTTTTATCTTAATTTTCACAATTATCAGTTCTTAACTAAACCACGCAACAAGTATGAAGGAGGAGAATTTTAATTAATGAAGGAATTGAATTTATTCAAGATTTTTCTTATGAGAAATTCAATTCCGAACTCCTTTGTATAAAACTAAATTTAGGAAAGAAAAATGATTAAGTTGTATTTAGTCTATATAATCCACCCAATGTCCTTCTTAACTTTGAGCTTTTTAAAACATTAAATAAAAAATGTAGAAACTACATCTTAGGTGGCGATCTAAAAGCTAGAACAAAGCAAATAGGCTGCGTAGGAGAAAACGATGGTGATTTAGATAAACGCCCTTCTTTCAATATTTTTAATTAGAATTACTTTGAAATTCTTGATCTTTTTATAGTTTCATCTTCATTATTGACAAAATTACCGTTTTCAATGTATTTAATAGCCAAGAAATGACAAGTGACCATTTCCCAATCCAAGCATCAATTTCTATGGGCCATCAATTAGAAAATAAATCAAAAGCTAAAAAATTTAACTATAAGAAAGCGAACTCGCAATTATTTAGCGAGATTTTAAATTCTTAAATAGTTTTTATCCCTGAAAGTTCTATCACTTTAGATCAATTAAATGATAAAATTGCCGAAAAAATCATTTCTGCTTCTCATAAAAGCATTCCTTATCTTTCATAGAAAATCTCCAAAACTAGTCTCACCCCTAACATTGTTATCCTGATAAAAGAACGCAGGAAAGTAAAAATAAACTCTTTAAAAATTCTGGGATCAAAATTGGTTTGATTTTATGAAGAAATATGGAAAAAACCCACTAACAAGTAGACTTTTTGGAAAAAAATAAATAAATTTAGAACTAAAAAAGGATCAAATTTAATCCCAAATTTGATTTTAAATGCTAGGAATTCAAAACAAGTAAAGAAAAGGAAAAATTCTTTGGAGAACTCTTATCTTCAATATTTAGTCCTAATTCTGATTTAATTGATACTAAGAAAGATTTCACAAAACTTAATTCTAACTCTGAATTTGTTAGAAATAATGATCAGTGTAATTTCAATGATCTAATATGCTTAAATGTATTAATTATGGCTCTAAAACGATTGAAAAATGAAGCGGCATCTGGACCTGACCAAATACATAATTTAATGTTAAAAAAACTTACTAAGATATTCATTAATAGAAACCATAAAACTTTTTAATTTATCTCTTAGAGAGGGTAAGCACCCGAAAGCGTGGAAAACTTCGAACATTACAATGATTCAAAAAAAGGCCTCTAATTTACAAGATCCTTTAAATTATAGACCAATTAGTAAAACGAGTTGTTTAGGAAAGTTACTGGAACGAATAGTTTATTCAAGATTATATCAGACATCAGATAATTTATTTTTTTAATTCAAAAAATTGTGGAATCATTTAATGGAAAAAAGAGTTTGTGGCCTTTTTTTGATATTTCTAAAGCCTTCGATAGGGTTTGGCATGAAGGTTAACTTTTTAAATTGATTAAAATGAATCCACCTCATTACTTGGCTAACTGGATTAGATCCTTTTTAGATAGTAGGAATTTAGAGTAAATGTGAATGACCACTTGAGAGACGATTGTCAAATAACTCCAGGTGTTCCTCAAGGCTCAGTAATTAGTCCTCTTCTATTTAGTATATATATTAATGACATCCCAAAAAGAAACAAAACAAATAACGAATACCCTCTGCTTTTCGAAGATGATCTAGTTACATTCTTCATTTATAACAAAAAGGGGAACCTAGAAAATAAGATAAATAAATACACAAACGAACTAGAACAATGGCTTATTAAATGGAAAATGAAGACATCAGTTGAAAAGTCGTGTTCAGTAGTCTTCTCTAGGTACAAAAAAGAGAGTGATTATCTAAACTTAAAAATTTATGGAAACAGAATAATGAGCCAAAAAGAAATCAAGTTTCTTGGTATTAAATTTGATTATAAATTAAATTTTAATATATTAGTAGACAAAATTAAAGAACGCTGCAACAAAAGGCTAAATATTATTAAGATATTGTCAAATAAAAAATGGGGTCTTACTCAAATCACACTAGGATATTTATTTAAATCTTTAGTCGGATCAATTTTAGACTAATTTTTTCCATGCTTGAATTCATTTTCAGAAAATAATATCAAAAAACTACAAGAAATTCAAATACAGCAGTAAGATCTATCCTTAAGTTAAAATATGATACTCCCTGCAAAATCGTGCATCATGAAGCTTTTAATAAACTTAAATTACTAACAGTCTCAAATCGGCTTTTTGAGTTGAGTGAGAGATATGTTGGGACAAGACTGAGTCATTCTATTCCAATGGTTGTAAGACTGGTGGAGGAATACAAAGAAGGTTTCGAATCGAGATATATTGAATACCCAACTCGATTATCTAATTGCTACCTTACTATTTCCTCCTTTTCTCTAGAAGTCTGAACTATGTAAGCATGTGCCACATGTATTATTTACTTCATTCAGCTTATTTACTTCATTTCGATTTTTTTTATCTCATTTTATTAACTTTAATTTTTTTTTATTTTGATTTTGATTTTTTAATTGATTCTGAAGGAGCCCTAGCTCGGTACAGAAAACAAAAATAAATCTCTAAAATAACTCGAATTTAAAAAAAAATGTCTATAATTGATTTGAGGGAAATAACTGGGTTGTAAAAAGAGCCACAGAAACATTGCAATTAGATTTAATATGGAAACAATGTACAAAATGTTTTTAAATTTTTATAATTTTTTTTATTATCAGAACTCTGCAACTTCAGAAACATTGCAAAGAACGATCTTTTACAATTTTTACCAAATTTGACATTGATTACATCTATAATTTTCCTAGCAATGTAAAATACAAAAGAAACCAAACATAAAATAAGCCAAATCGCCAACCTCTCTCCTTCTCTTTTTTCTTATTTTAATTTAATCTATTTATTTTAGAGAAATAAAAAATATTGAAGTTAAAAAATTTTGACTTTTCTTATAAAAATTTATTTCTCAAAAATAAATGAGTATGTTCACCATGTTCAATTCAAAGAATACGAAGTCTCACGATTTAAAAATTTGAAGTAGAATTGAATTGCTTCGGGCATGCAATTGAAAAAATTGCCTTATCAAGAGTTGAATTATTAGATAGAAAACAAAACTTCAAGATCTCTAGAAAAAAAAATTGCTTGTCTCGTTTTTTATTCTCACTGCTTTTAAATTGGCTAGAAAGAAACAAAGTAATATTCACCAAAACATCTCTAAATACGAATCTCTCCATTAATGTTCAAAATTGATAGAAACACTAATTAGCCTTACTTTTTTGGCTTACAAAAATATTGACTATTCAACAAACTTGATATCATTTTAATATTTATTTTTGAAATCTTAACCACTGCCAACAATCTAAAACAAAATTTAGAAAACGACCAATCTTCAAATTCTACAATAGTTTTATAAATTAAAGAGACACCACCTTGATTTATTACAAGTGCAAGTGAGCGACTAATATTTCTTAAAAATTTTACTTTTAAGACTGAATTTAAAAGATTTAAAACAACACTAAGGTATTTTTTAAAATTAATAATCAAAAATTTCTTTTAGATATTATCGAAAGTTATAAAAACAGCAATTTGAGTGATTAAACGGTAGTTATGATTGTCATTCTAATTCGTTGATTCATTTTTATTTCTCTTGGATCTTATGAACATCAACTATTTTAATGATATTTTAAATCAGCAATAAAATGAATATATAAAAAAAATGTAGAAAAGAATTAGATATATAATAGAAATATATACAAAATAAATAACAAATTATTAAGAAAAGATGAAATTTAATTTATATATTTTTTATTTTTGAAAAAATCTGAAAAAAGATAAAAATCTATCCTTGGATGAGACCGGTCAATTGAGCAATAGCTTGTTGAACTAATGGGGCAGCATCACCAGCGTGTGAGAGCAAATCACTGACCAATTGGCTCAAGATTGGTTTGGCTTGTTCGACGAGTTGTTGACCAGCGAACAACAATTGGGTACCGATTTGAACTATTTGCAAGTAGGTTTGTGAACCCAATGATTGGATGGTGGCCCATACTTGATCCAAACCCAAAGCGCCAACAACAGTTGAGATCAAATCTCTTTGGACCATAACGACTGAGCGTGATCCTTGGATGAGACCGGTCAATTGAGCAATAGCTTGTTGAACTAATGGGGCAGCATCACCAGCGTGTGAGAGCAAATCACTGACCAATTGGCTCAAGATTGGTTTGGCTTGTGCGATGAGTGTTTGACCAGCGAACAACAATTGGGTACCGATTTGAACAATTTGCAAGTAGGTTTGTGAACCCAATGATTGGATGGTGGCCCATACTTGATCCAAACCCAAAGCGCCAACAACAGTTGAGATCAAATCTCTTTGGACCATAACGACTGAGCGTGATCCTTGGATGAGACCGGTCAATTGAGCAATAGCTTGTTGAACTAATGGGGCAGCATCACCAGCGTGTGAGAGCAAATCACTGACCAATTGGCTCAAGATTGGTTTGGCTTGTGCGATGAGTGTTTGACCAGCGAACAACAATTGGGTACCGATTTGAACAATTTGCAAGTAGGTTTGTGAACCCAATGATTGGATGGTGGCCCATACTTGATCCAAACCCAAAGCGCCAACAACAGTTGAGATCAAATCTCTTTGGACCATAACGACTGAGCGTGATCCTTGGATGAGACCGGTCAATTGAGCAATAGCTTGTTGAACTAATGGGGCAGCATCACCAGCGTGTGAGAGCAAATCACTGACCAATTGGCTCAAGATTGGTTTGGCTTGTTCGACGAGTTGTTGACCAGCGAACAACAATTGGGTACCGATTTGAACAATTTGCAAGTAGGTTTGTGAACCCAATGATTGGATGGTGGCCCATACTTGATCCAAACCCAAAGCGCCAACAATAGTTGAGATCAAATCTCTTTGGGCATTTTCAATAGGAACGGCGGAAACGGCCAAGCCTAACAGCAGGATACATAAAATTGATTTCATTTTTTTTTCTCTTTTTTAATTTTTATTATCCTTTCTTTCTCAATTTATACCTTTCTGTAATTTTCAACAGTGTATTTTATACAGGTGTTTTTCTTATCATCTTCTTGTTTCTTTCTTATTTTTAAGTTTGTTAAATGTTTAGAATATTTTCTTATCAATCAAATTTCTTTGATTTTTTTATACGCCTCTTGTTTTTTAACAGTTTTAATATTTCCCTATTTTTTATTTTATTTTATATTGTAACCCTTAATTATTGATCATCATATTATTTTTTTCTTTCATTATTTAAAAAAAAATTGAGATATTTAAGATTTTCTTTAAAATCATTTTAATTCAGAATATCACTGGATAACAGTTTTGAAAATTTTTAATTCTTTAAACTCAAGTTTTTTAATCTTATTCTATTTTAAAGAAAATAATGTTTTGGTTCCGCAATTTTTAATAAAAAATCTCTCTTAGTCAGTAGTGGGTGCAGTCAGCCTGGGTCCGAGGCCGAGTCCTGGCTTATTGTATCCGGTAAACAGAAGATTAGGGTCATTTTCTGGTTCTTTACCATAATCTAAGGTCTTTTTTTATTGAAATAGTGGTGTTTTTTTTTTAAATTAGCGAAATATTGGCTTTAGCCCTCTTTTCAGTCCTCTTCTAAGAATATTTTTAATATTTTATATAAAAAATGATTTTATGAATTTCTATGCCTAAAATAAGAGTCTAGTAGATCAGCACACACAAAAGTTATATCAGATTTAAAAGACCATATTAAACTTCCAAAAACACTTTTTCACTGTCAACCCTTACCATTTAAAAGACGACTTTTGTATTTTTAATTTTTTAATTTTAAAACAAAATTTTCAACCATTTTCAAGTTTCGACATAAATATATTTATTGCAGGGCACGAGAGATCGCGTATCGAGTTAGTTAGAAGATACGAACACGTAGATAATCAATTGATTGAAATGTTTTTAGAAAATTCAAGACGTAATTTTTTGATAGACCATACACACTTTCTAAATTTACTTAAATTGTTGTAAAAACAAAAATTTCCTAAAAATTTAAGAGCTTTAGTATATTTTTGTTTTTTAAGTGGTTTAAGAAAAATAAATAAATCAATTAAATCAAAACAAATACTTTATATTCACATTTTATAATTAATTTACTCAAAAGAAGCCAAATCGGTGTATATCTATATATTTAAATTTTTGCAAACAAAAATAAAAAATTATTCCATAACGTTGAATAAATCCGATTTAAAATTACTATATTTTTAAAGCTTAATTTCAAAAAAAAATTTTTTTGAATGATGAAACGCTTTTCGGGTGAAACCAAAGAATTGTATTTCCAATTTTGCAACAATTTTCACCAAAAAGAAAAGGACGAATTTTGAAAAGGCTGCTATTTAATCGAGTGGTAAAATTAATGAATCAAGTAATAAAAATAAATTAGAAATTAGAAGCAAAGAACTTCTTAAAATTAATTAAAATTTTGTCACACAGATCGTGGAAATTAAGTAAAAAAACGTTAAATGGATTCTATAATGTCCTTATAGGTTCTATTTTAGATAAAAGTTTTTCCATCCTATCCCGTATCTCCCAGACAAACATTCAAAAACTGCAAGTAATTCAAAATACATGTTTTAAGTCAATCTATCACTTACCATATGACACACCGTCTATTCAACTTTCTGGTCTTCTCGAGGAACAAAAGGTAGATAGAATTGAATCAAGACTCAGAATTCTGCTTGAAAAGTACTTAAAAAAAGTTTAATATATAAAAAACACACTCATTAATTCACTCATACAGGATTATATTGATGTATTTGTTGAAAGCTCAAGAAGTTCTGAACTTAAAACCCTACTTTGTAAAGTCTCAAATGAGCTCTTCCAATGGACAACAGTTTTTCTATAACATTTCTAATTTCTCGTTCAAATTCTAATTAATTAAATTAATTAAATTAATTTAATATAAATTTTTTATGGAAACTTTTTTTAAATTTTAAATACCAATGGCAAAAGGAGTTTTATTACTTAAAGCCATTTATTTTAAATATTAAATAAACTTTTTAAAAAAAATTCTACAGGTCCAATTAATTCTGCTCTTCAGAGTATTAATCTTGGAAATATCTCTAATGAATCACAAAACGAAGTTCAAAATGTCAATCATTTAGAGCAAGAGCCAAATAAACAACAAGAGTCAAATAATCCAATTACTCAACTAACTTGACCGATTACATCTTCAATCACAATAGCAAAAATTGTTAATATCATAAGCTTAAGCCAAGAGGTAGACTAAAATATAATGAAAATTTTTTTAACTATGTGTGATATATTTTTGTTTTGATTTTTACTATAAAAACATTTTTTTTTCTTTGAAATAATTAAATTTGCTACTTTTTATTTTGAATTTTAATACTTGATTCAATAAATTTACTACTAAATTAATTTGTAAATTTAATAAACAAAAGTAAAATAAATTTATTTAATTAATCTTATTTTGTAGATTTTCGAAAAGGCTACAAATTAATTTAATATCGTTATTTTTTGGATATTAAATTAAATTTGTGAATAATTTATTCCTTAGCCAACGTCTTGAACTTTGTCGTTTTTGGTATAAACTATTTACATAAAAAATGGGGTCCGGGGTCGAGTCCTTGTTTAGAGAATCAGGTTAATTATAAAAAGAGTGAAATTTTTTTATATTTGTTTTATTAGCAGGGAACAATGCAAATGCTCACTTACAAAAGCACACAAAAGGACAGAATATTCTCCTTAACAAGAAAAGTACGCAAAAGGACACTTTTTATTATAAGCAAAAAAGTATTCATATATAAAAGATAATAAGCTCATTGTCAAAAGCTCATTTTTGGCAAGCACAGAATCAAACATTAAGCATTATTAATGTAAGTAACATTGTTTGCTGTTGCATTAAATTTTTCTTCAGGGCATTCATTTTTAGTTCAAAAAAATAATTTGATTTTCTTATACTTTTTAGTCTAAAAAAAAGTTTTACATAAAAATGCCTTTTTTAATATTTTATTCGATAAAAAATATAATAATTGATTATTCTTTTCGTCATCTAAAATGTAAAAACTTTAATTAAAAAATTAAATTGTAATCAATCTAAAAGAACAAAAATTTTTTAAGATAGAATGCATTTTTCTTTAGAAGTTTCATCACATTTGTCTAGTGTTTTATCTACAGAACCGAGCAAACATTTGACCACGTAATCACCGTAGCTAAAACGGAATTTTGAACCTTTTGCTTTTAATATTTGCTTCTTTTCCGATCTAAAATCATCAACTACATCCAAATTGGGAATAGATTTGTCCCATTTGTTTAAATAATCAATTGATTCTTGTTCGTCCGTGCATGCAATGATGTTGGTAAAAATGCGGTCTTTGGGCTTTCTTGATAACAAGCATTTGTGGAAGCCATCGATATCTATTTTTCCTGACTGATCTGTTGGCTCGCCATCGGTAACTATTATTACAAGAAGTTTTTTTTCATAGCCGACAATCTCAGCATTATCATTGAGCACTTGGTTCAATGTTTTGGTCAAAGGAGTGTATCCACCAGGTCGAAATTGTCTAAAATTATTAAGAAAATCAGGTATATTCTTGATATTTTTAATGGGTGGTTGGTGATTCAAAAAATAGACGTCGCATCCATTTGCATCAAATAAATTTGCTATTTCAAGTGAAATGCTCGCAAAATATTCCAACTCGTTCCACCTCGTAGCTCTTTGCGACAAAGATTTGTTCAAAGGCGAGTCGTCAAGCTCCGAGTTCATTGATCCTGAATCATCAAATATGAAAACAGTCTTGAAACCATACAGGTATTGCAGGCGATTGGCATAATCGGCGCTGATCTCATGTTTGGATATTAAATTTTGAATTAAACTTGAATCATGGTAACTCGCAGCATTCATTTTGTATTTATTTCAAAAGAAAATTTTTTACGTTAATTGTTAGAATAAACTTTCTTGATTATAATATAAAAATTATTATAATAAAATATTTTATTTTTTTTTGCTTATTTTGTCTATTTCTTAGCAGAAATAAATCTGCTTTAATTTAAATTAAGCTCATAAAAAATTAATTTAAAATAATTTAATTTTTACAATAATGTTGGTAAAAAGAGATTATTCATTTACATCAGGTAAATGGCCATATTATTACTTTTAAGGTTAAACGATATTAATCATTTTTATAATTTAAAATTTTAGACATATTTAAATTTTATCTATATTCGTTATGAAACATTTCTTAACTAAGTCATGAAGAAAAATTTATTTGAAGTTTTAGTTTATAAATTTTTTTTTTAGTCTTGAAATTAGTTAGACATAAGGGTTCAATTGAATTTTATTTTGTTTATGTTAATACTCAAATTATGCTTATAATATTGATAATACTTTTGGATTAACCTCTACCATCTTGGAAAGAATCATATAATAAAGTATTCAAAAATACTTTGGCTGCTCTGATATAAATAAATTAAACTTTACAGACTATATAAGCAATTTATCTAAGAATAATCTTGAATATAATTTAAAAATGAAGCTTTTATTTTTTGTTTTTGCTTTATCACTTATTGTAGTCTGTCATGTAAAGGCGACTGCTTTTGAAGATCTGGTACGGGAACAGTTAGAAGATTTGATTGTGGCTGCTGAAGAAAATGGAAGCCTTGAAATGGCCAGAAGAGATAAATCATATTTAAGTGCTAAAAAGTATTTTTTTTTTTAATTCAATTAATTTAAAAGTAAAAATTCTACTCAAGACATCCAGAGCGATTGAGAAATTGCATTAAATGTGTAGGTGTACAGCGACAAAAAGGTATGAACGTAAAACAAGCTACTAGCTATTGCAATAGAATGTGTAAAAGAGAATTGTTTGATACTAGACAAATGTTTGAGAGAGATTTCGATGATGAAGAACTTTTTTAAAGTTTTGTTTGATTATTTAGATTTTTTAAAAGATATATTTAGAATTTTTTATGAATAAATTTTGGAGTATGTTTTAATTCACAGGTAAATATGTGTTTGAAAAGTTAAAAACAATCTTGCCTCAAAATTTAATTTTCTTATAAAAAATCTAAATACTTTGGGACACCATTTACATCAAATAATTTAAAAAGATCAGAAAAAATTTATTTTGTTACTAATTCCGATAGCAATAAAAAAAGATTTAAAATGTAAAAGATTTATATTTGTCTTCCATTTATTTTTTTTTTCAATTAATGAATAGAATGAGCCTTTATTGGAAAAATAATCCAGTAGTTACGAATTAATATCTTTTTAATCAAATCAAAAATTCTAGCGGCGACCTAAAAACATTGAAAAATTACTAGAAAATTATTTATTATTTATTAAATTAATTCCTTAATTCTTAAAGAACATGAAAGTTACTAAAAAGTAAAAAAAATAGTTAAAATTCAAGTTAAAATTTTTAATATGATTTAGCAGTTTTAAAATTCAAATATTAGATATTGAACTTTTTTTAATAACTTAAAGTGAAAGAATAATTAAAATTCCCCTATTAAATTGTGCAATATTTTTTTACGATAATTTATTTGAAAAATATGTCAAAACCGATTACCAATTATTTTATCAAATATACACACTATAATTCAGAAAATCTATTTAAATTAATTTTATGAGTTAATTGATTGTTTTCTTTTACAAAATTCATTTAACTAAAATAGTATCTAAAAACACAAAATGAATTTTTAATTAATTAACTTTAAAAAGCAAAATTCGATTGAATTAAAATCTTAAAAATTTGACAAAATTGCGACTATTTTACTGTCTTTTCATGATAAAACCAATGAATTGAAAATCTAATGTGTGGTCTCCTTTTACTGAGTTAAGAAATAAAGAAATTTAATTTTCCATAATTATTTCTTAATTGCTCTAATTGATGTTTTTTATAAAGAAATTTTAATTAAAAATATTTCGTTTTTAAATCATTAGAATACTTTTTAAATGCCATTTTGTTTTCCATTTTTAAGAAAAATAAAAAATTCCAAATTATAAAAAACAAACAAATGTAAATATTTCAAACTTGTAAGTTGTTTGTTTCAAAATTATAAAATTCCTGAGAATAAGAATAAGATACCCAAAAGAATTTGCATTGACAATATTTTCCCCACTTCTTATCTGACTTTTTTATCGAATACTATTTTGTCATCCAATATGTTCACAAATCTACCAGAATTCGAATCGTAAACTTAAAACAGAATATAAAAACCAATTTTTAAATTTAGATTCTAGACAAAACTCATTCCTTTTAGAGATTTCTAAAACATCTAAGATGACCCAAGACCTAAACTACCAAGTCACTAATCTAACTCTACCGGAAACTGACCTACCAAAAATAAAGCTCATTAACATCAACAATGTTTTGTATAGATGTGAAAGGGACGATAATGTTCCCAAGCCTTCTTTATCACATAAAGAAATCCAAGACTTAATACAAAAAGCATTATCCACTGATACTGATTCAAAGACCATAAACATAATAAATATCCAAGACAAAGAAATCGAGTGTCCAGAGGCTAAGCGTCAAAGAGAAGAATTCTTAAAGTCTTTGATTCAACCTTCAATTCAACGTCCTGACTCAACACACTCTTTTATTGAAAGTATTTCAGAAATCAAGGAAGTGGAGGAGCCCGAACCGGCAACATTAGTCGAAGAGCATAGGCCAGCCCAAATAGATCTTTCTGGATATCAACCGAATCCAAAGACACAAAACGATGAACAAGTAAAGCAAATTTTAAAAGATCTTCTGGACCAGACTAAACCAAAAGTTGGCGAACCGAAGTACATTTTAACTAAAGTAACTAAACATATTACCAAGCGTATTCACACCGAAAAAAGATGTGTCTGCAAATAAATTTGGTTATGCATGTTTTTTTTCTTTTAAATAACAATTAATAAAATGTTTAATAATTTAAAATCAAATAAAACAAAATGTCTATTTACTTTTATATTTTTTAGTTAAGATAAAAAAAAAAATTTGATTTCGAAATAAATTATTCCAAAAACTTTAATTAAAAGCAACTATTTTAAAAAATTTTAAAAGCGTGACAATTTGAAAAAGATTTTTCATTTTAAATTGAAAAATAAATTGAATTCTATTAAATAAAGCGAGTAAGATTGCTAGGTGATATTTGAGGTTCACAGACCATGAGTATATAATTGAAAAAAAAACAATTAAATCTTATTTTGATATTTATTTTTTTATTTTTTTTTTAAATATTCTAATTCAATTTGATAAAAATTTTCAAAATTCAGTTTTATATTGAAAATTTAGTTTTATTGCGGCATTTGCAGGTTTACTCTCTTTTAAATTTTGGCTCGCTGATTTCAAAATCAAAAATATTGAAAATTTAAAATTTTTAATTAAATCCATTCAAACCAGTGTTCAAAAAAGAAAATTTTGAAAGGTTAAAAAAATGTGTTACTATTGACCGAATTTAAGCAAATTTTGTACAAATATTTAATAGTCTTAAGTTACTAAGAAAATTAAAAAATCTGTCGTCTCATGGTTTACTAAAAGAAAAAGGTCTCCTAAAACACCTTTACTTGTAAATAACACCTGTCCTCATTTTTTATCAAGAAAAAATATATGTTTAATACCTTATATTAAAGAGAAATAAAAATTAAAATGTCCTTAATCATTGTTTTATGTCCTATCCTTCAAAATTTATTTGAGTTTGTCCAATTTTACTTTTTTTCAAATAAATGGCTTGCAAATTCAACAGATCTAGTATTTAAAAAAATTATAAATAAGGCTCTGTTTATTTAAATTCCATTCAAAAGAAAAGTGAATCTTTTAAAAAGAAACGACAGATATCTTAGCATAAAGCTACAACTTAATACCAAGGCTATTGTTAACTTTACAATGTTAAGTTTAAATAGAAAAAATATTTTATAAACATTAATATGAAAAAAAATCTCGTTTAAATAAAAATGTTAACCGCGAAAACAAGGCTTTAAATATAGAAATCAAATATTGAATACTCTAATAGTATTCAAATAAAAGTAAATTCGAAAATTCGTTAAACTTTCACATTTTCAATTTGAATTTTCAGAAAATTTAAACATAATTTTCGATTTTGATTGAAATATAAAATAAATTTAAATTAAATTAGAGTAATATTTAAATAGTTTTTTGAATTTTTTATTGTTTTGATTTTGATATATTATAAATTTTTTTGATAATCCCATGTCTGAGTTTCTAGCTTACCATTTTAGATTTGCACTGAAAAATTCTTACTTCGCCAAACACTTTATAGTGATAAATCTCAAAAATAATCAGTAAATTTTCTAAAAGTTTCTTGTATTTTTCTATTTCAAAAATCTTTGCTTTCATTTAAAATAAATTTCAAATTTGAATCTCAAAATTGAATTGTAAAAAGAATTTGAATCTTTTTTTTAAAAATAAAAATATATTTGTGAAAAACTAAATTTAAAAATGAATTATATCCCGTTTATACGATGATTTATGCTTTGAACCACCTTTTCTAATTATAAGAAAAAAAAATTTATTCCTAAAATTTGTTTTTTTATTTTTAATTAAATTTTTTTCCCTTAATTATTTCCCCAAAATTTTATTACTAATTTCGATTTGATAATTTGTTTTCTGGAATTTAAAATTGAAAAAAAAATTGTTTTACCACTAGTAATTCTTTAACTCGATATATAAACTAGTTCATTTTATCTAGTAACTTATTTTGATCATTGATCATAAATGAAAACTACTGTTTCATTAACAATCATTTTCTTGACTTTTATTTCATTTTATCTTTTAAATGTTTTAATCGACTCAAACAAAAATAATTTCAAAATATTAACTGGGATAGAAGACAAAAGACAAAATCACATCAAAATAATCGATTTATCTAAAGAAGTCTGTCCAAAAGAAAAATATGACTCATTTAATTGTGTTAATTTACTGGAAATATACATATCTCCAATTTTGTGTATCCACGATACAGAAATTGATTTTACTTCCAAAATGATTAACAGAGATCGAATTAAAGAAAAAAATTTGATCGAATTTTTTCTGGACTATTTAGTGCTTAATACAGAAAGCCTATTTATTGATATAGGTTCGCATGTGGGATTATATTCGATGTTTGCAGCTAAATTAGGCAGAGACGTTGTAGCTGTGGAAGCATTTTCAGAAAATATTTTCAGGCTTCATAAAGCTGCTAATTTAAATAAGGTAATTGAAAAAATTACCTTGCTAAATAATGCAATTTCGGATAGAAAAGGCCTTACTGTTGAATTAAAACTTCACAAAAATATTGGCCAACAATCAATTTTTGGTCAAAATCAAAAAGATTCAGATAAAAGTAAAAATTCTGTCAAGACAATAGTTTTGGACGATTTAATCGATGCTCTTCCAAAAGATCCGAACGGAAAAGAATATAAAAAAGCGATTCTAAAAATTGATATCGAAGGATTTGAGCCTTACGCTTTTTTAAATGCAGCCAAAATTTTTAAAAAATTAGATTTCGAGTTAATTATAATGGAGTGGCAACAGCTAAATAGACGTAAAGACACCTATTTAAATGAAATAGAGAAAATGATTGCTTTTTTGACCAAGAATGGCTTGGTACCATATGCGAACCGAAAAATGTTAGATATTAAAAGTTGGTCAAAATGGCCATTCGATATATATTGGCTAAAGCAAAAGGTAAAAAATAATTGAGTTTTGACTGCAAACTAAATTAAATTTCGCAAATAAAATTTTAAAACAAATATTTTACACTCCTAAAATTTATTTTAAATTTTTAATTTAAAAAAATTACTAATAAAAAGGATAAGACGAAAATGTTAGCATCTAACGGGTGATTCATTTAAGTTGGCACCATTTTACTTTAAAAAAAAAACTAAGTTCTCATTGTTCAAAAGATATGAAAATTTGCATACATATTGTTTGGGCCTTCTAGTTTATAAACCAATAATCAGCTTATCGATATTTAGCTTTGGTGCCGAATAGGTCAACTGACCTTGACCGTAGGTATATAACCCGACTGTCCTTCAAGGTTTTGATCTTTTAATTTCAAGCATTATATATCATTTTAAAGAAAATTTTACGAGAAATCTAACAGTACAAAGATTACTTTTTTATTGTGTTCTGTTCAAAAGATATCGTCAAAAAGCCGCTAACTTTTGTAATATTTTCAAAAGTTAAAAATTAAGCTGTTTTTACGTTTTATAATCTATAACTTTTAAATAAAATGATCAAATATCTTTAAATTCTGAACATTGACAACTTATTGTCTAAGCTTTAAAAAAAATTATATCATTTTGATTAAAAAATTTTTAGACTCAACAAGGAATTTTCTAGCAGAAAATGACATGCATTCAATTAGTCTAATTTCTTGGATCGTTAATAAAATTTTTATGCAACGTTTTTATGCTCAAAATGTAGATAAATAAAAAACCTTGAGAACGGTATGTAATACTTTACTCTGGTACACTAAATTTGCTATTAAATACTAAGTTAAAATTGTTTCATTTATTTGATGTTTTAAATTTTGTTTGATTGCAGCATAAAAAACATACTATTTGCATGTTTTTTTTTAATTTTATTTAAAATAAAAGTTAAAGCTTTTTTATATCTTTTTTGTTTTATTTATGGCAATATTGTCCTTTGGCTTTTTCTACGAAATCTTTTGGTAAACTTCTTCTAATGGAATTTTTTCACTGATTCTATTATCTCCTCAACCATTTGATCTCTTGTTGCATATTTTACCTCTTTCATTCTTTTGACAATTGCGTTTCACAAGTAGAAATCACACGGATTTAAGTCTGGTGAATCTGGAGGCCAATGTTCTTTTGAAATAAACATATGCAAATTATTTCTACATTTATTTTGACTTATTGCAGTGTGTGGCTTGGCACCATCTTGTTGAAGCACCCAATGGTTAGTGCATATACCAGGCTTTTATTAGAATATTTTTCACTCCAGGAACGTCAGTTTCGTCTGAACAGCTTTTTTCAAGTGCTGGGTACAGCGTCTGCGAAAGAAGAAACAGAATAAGCTCAGAAAATGTTCGAAAAGTTGATTTTATTAGTGAAAATTTATAACTACTTTAGTGATTAATATAACTCTAATCATTTTTTTGTATTTTTTGCTATTATAAACATTTGATTTGTTCTGTATTTAAATATTTTTCAATTTTGTAAAATTCAAATTTAAAATTCGTATATAATTTTTTTTTCAAATAGTTTTTTTAATTTTTTTCTATTCAAATACTTGATTCGATTATTCAATAATTAGAATATTTGATTAGATTTTTAGAAAAATCGAATATAAAAATCAAATTTTTAGTGAATCAAAAATCAAATTCGATTTTTTTTTTATTTAAATTATTATTTAAAATATTTAATTCAAATAAATCGTTTTTCAATTAACTTTTTCGGAATTTTTGAATAACATTTTATTCCGAATTCTTGGTTATTTGAATTTCGTTCCGAATATTGATATTCGATTTCATCACTTCTTTGAGTTGTTCAAAATAATTAATTGCTAGGAATTATATGTGCAAGCATTCTTAACAATTCTCAAGTAACTGATCATCGTAGTGTCATATTTTCGACATTTTTTAAAAATATAAAATGCTCTTTTTACGATTTAAGAGATAAAGAAATTTTTTTAATTATTTTAACCGTCCAAGAATCAACTCTTTGAAAAACATTAAGATTGTTTTTTCTTTTTCAATATGGGTTGCTTATTTTTCAGGTATTCCTAGTTTTATTACTTGAGTCATCAAAAATAAAAAATTTACAATAATTTTCGAATTATGATCGAATTATTTAATGATACTATAAACAAAAATACTTAAAATAATAGATCGAAAATATTAAATTGAAAAGATTTTAAGTATTTTTAAATAAAATACAGAAAAATACATTTTTATTAAGCGAATAATACAGAATTTTTACATCATTGAGCATTGATAATATTTGTTCAGACCTTCAAAATGGAAATTTGAGTTTAGCATGAATATTTGGCAAAAAAAACTTCTCCTGCGTTTTATAAGATGCCAGAGAAGGGCTAAAAGGAGATCGAATTCCTTTATCCAAAAAACAAGGGAAGTTAAACACCCTTTTTTACAACTTCCTTGGCAGTTCTTTTAGCCAGAATTTATTTAAATAAAATTCCATGAAAAACTTGAGCTTGATATATCCAGTATCTAAAAATCCTGCCAAAATATTGATTGTTGCAATTTATATTAAATATACATGGTGAGTGATGTAAAAACTTTATAAAATTAAGTTTTTTAAGTAGAAAAATATAAGCTAAGAAGCAAAAAAGTCTACCTCAATAAATAATCGATCAAAAAACTAATAACAACACATAATTGTACGTCATTGGCTCTATAGCAACATTTAAACACGATAGGTATATAATTTAATCCAAAATTTCCAGCTAAATTAAAATTTAAAAAATAAAACTAAAAAATGGCAAAATTCGTACCATATTTAGAACAAGATTTTGATAAATTAAAAGCAGCTTCACTTAAATCCGGAAAATTATTTGAAGATGACAAATTTCCAGCTAATGATTCCAGCATTTATCGATTCAGAAATTTTTATGGTAAACCAATCTATTGGAAAAGACCGCACGAGATTGCTAGCGATCCAAAATTTATAGTTGATCATATAGTGCCAAATGATTTAGACCAAGGTCAAATAGGTAATTGTTGGATGATAGCAGCGGCTGCAAGTGTTCTCAATGTTCCCGAATACTTAAAGCGAAATATTCCCCAAAACCAAACCTTTGATAAAGGAAACTACGCCGGAATATTTCATTTCAGATTTTGGCTGAATGGAGAATGGATTGATGTAGTTGTGGATGATAGAATACCAGTAAACCAAAACAATCAGATAATTTTTTGTAAAAATTTAGTTGACAAAAATGAAATGTTCGGACCACTTTTAGAAAAGGCCTATGCCAAACTGAACATATGCTACGAATTTTTAGTTGGTGGCAATGCAAAAAATGCCATGCTTGACTTTACCGGGGGTGTTAACGAAAGGTATGATCTAACCCGTTGTTTACCTTCTGCTGTCAAAGACCGATACATACATCCAAATTTACTATGGGAGCTAATGTTTAGATCATTTGGTCTAAATGCTTTGCTCTCTTGTTCGGCTGATGTAAAAAAAAATCAAAAAATGGAAGAAGAGATTGAAAATGGTCTCATCGTTGGACATGCTTACACCATTTTGGCATTATTTCAAATCATAAAAGTAAATGGTCAATTTAATGAATTCAGAAGTAAAGATCAATCAGTAGACTCTTCGCAAACAATACGCCTATTATTGTAAAAATTTTATTAAAAAGAAAAAAAAAACTTAGATAAGAAAAAATTTATTTTAGGATTCGCAATCCTTGGGGACAGAAATCAAAGTATAATGGGCCTTGGAGTATGGGAACAAAACAGTGGAAACAAGTTGGTCCAAAAATAATAAGTGAGCTAAATCCTGATCAACAGTCTGATGGACAGTTTTACATGGCATTTGAGGACTACTACAGCTTTTTCAGCAATATGGACACAGTTCATGTGGATATGGATGGGCTGGCTAACAGTCAAAAATCGAACCAAGCAGATTTGGATTGGAAATTAACGCAATTACACGGAGAATGGGTTGTTGGTAAAAATGCGGGTGGATGCATGAATGATCCAAATTGGTTTTGGACAAATCCACAACATGCATTCAAAATTCCAAATACTAAAGATAAATCAGCATGTGTTATATCATTAATGCAAAAAGATTCTTCACATAATAGAATGAATACTGGTGGCTCATCTCGTGGTATTTATGAAGCAATCGGATTTTATGTTTATTTGGTAAAGAATGGTGCTAAGTCTGATTCAAATGGAAGATATGATAAATCGAATTTGGCTTTAAAAAATCAAATTGACACATTTATGTATCAAAAAGAAGTTTCGAAAAGAATTGAGTTGGAAGCAGGTGATTATGTTGTGATACCGTGCTGCTTTGAAAAAAATAAAGATGCAAGTTACCTATTAAGATTGTATATTGAAACTATAAAAGATAAAAATTTGAATAAACCTATTCAAACAAAGCCAAATGAGCCAGAAATTAAGAAAAAAACTGAAAATAATTCCAAATCTGATAATAAGCAAAAATTGAAACCAAATGTACAAATAAAATTGCCTACTCGAAGTGAAATGTATGATAAATGGTATTATGCGGGTATGAATCAAAAAGATATTGAAAATCTACATAAAAAAGCAATGTCGGCATCTTCGAAAGCATGTTTAGTTATGTGATATATACTTTTTTAATTAAAATTTTTTTAACTCACATGATAATAAATTAAATTTATTTAATTTAAAATTTAATTTATCATTATTATTTTTAGCCAACATAAAAAAAAATATAAAATACACAAAGTCCTTGCTGGAACACATTTTAATTCAAAATAAAAACTTTCAAAAACAAATTATTTTAAACTACCTAATAACCGATTTAAGTTTTTTATAAAAAAAACCTATTCATGACTATATGAATTGTTTTCAAATAAGGTAAATTTGAAATTCGAATGAGCAAAAATTATGGATCGATAGTTTGAATTTTTCATAACAATTTTATAAAATTTTTTGAGTTATATAAAAATATTTAAAATGAATTCTTATTTAGTTTTTTCTTGAGTTTTCTACTATCTCTTATAGTAATTATAATGGGTATTTAATAATTGAATTACTATGAATATAAAGAATAAAATATACTTTTTTAAAGAAAATATTTGCGTGATTTTAGTAGTAGTAGTAGTATTTATTACTCCAGCGTGACTAATCACATCAGCCGTGTGACTTACACCCTGTTGCAGCTTCTAAAGTTTTGGCTAGTTTATTTTTGAATGAGTTTACAGATTTGGATTCTGTTATTTTGTTAGGGAGCGCATTCCAAATGTTTGCCATCCTGTTGTTAAAGAATTCGTGTCTTTGATTGCAGTATCCCACAATTTCGAGTCTAAAGTACCCTCTGTGGCCTCCGCAAGGCTTTCCGTATTGTGGGGATGTGTGCCAGTATGTGTCCTCTACTCCTTTTTCAATTTTGAATTTTTGGATTAGGTCGCCTCGAATTCTTCTCTTCAAAAGTGTTGAAAAGCCTAATCTTTCGCATCTTGTATTGTAATGAAGATGTCTGAGCTCGTGTTAGACTTTTGTTGCTTTATACTTGACTTTCTCTAGACTTATAAAGTCTGATTTGATGTAAGGTGGCCAGGCTGAGATGGCGAATTCGGTTTGGGGCCGAATGTATGAAGTCTTAAGTTTTTTCCATAACTTAGCGTCACGGTAGACGAAAGTTCTTTATAGCATACCCAGAATACTGTTTGCTTTTGAAGCAGCTTTGTTTTCTTGTGCGTTCGGCTTCAAATCATTTGAAATCATTATGCCAAGATCTCTTTTGCACACAATTTTGACTAATCCGAATCTCGATTCTGAATTATAGTCGCTCATTTGTTAGTCGTTTTTGGGTTCGATTTGCCAATGTGCATTACTTTGCATTTGTCCTCATTAAGGCGCATTAACCAGGTTTTTGTCCAGCTAACAGTGTTGTCAATATCGAATTGTAGTGTCTTTGATTCGAATAATGCGTTTGCTTTTTGTGTCGTCTGCATTCATTTTCTAGTGTTTTGAAGCGTTTCGGCGAGGCCATTGATGTAGATGATGAACAGGACCGGGCCAAGTACTGAGCCTTGTTGTACACCGCTGTTTAGTTCCAGCCAATCGGAGATACTTTCTCCTAGGATTACTCGTTGTCTACGTTCGGTGAGGAATGCTCTTATACAGTTTAAAAGTTCACCTTGAATGCCATATTTGGATATTTTCATCAAGAGTGTTTCGTGCGGGACTTTATCGAAGGCTGTTGCAAAGTCCAAGAAAACAATCTCAACCGATTGATTCCATGTCAGTGCTTAAGTCAATAAATACATTAGAAATGACATTTTCGCGGATTTTAATAACTTTCCCATGATTTGGTAAGGGACGGAGGTTAACGAAATCGGACGATAGTTTGAAGGGTCAGATTTGTTGCCTTTTTTGAAGAGTGGAGTAACGTTTGCTTCAAGCCAAGCTTTTGGAACTTGAGAAGTGTCCAGTAAGTTCTGAAATATTAGAGTGAGACCAAATTGTGGCGCTTTCGTTTAGCACTTGTGGGTGAACGCCGTCGTTGCCTACAGATTGGTTGCTATCTTGATTAAGAAGAATTTTAGAGATTTGGTCGTTTGAGAAAGTTATGTGATCGATTATCTCATTTGTTTTAGGCTCGAAGTGCGGTAGCTAGTTGTCTAAGTTATCTTTTACGAAAACGGAGTTGAATTGTTTGTTCAGTGCGCTTAGTATTTCGTATTTGTCCGTGGTTAGCTCACCTTTATAGTTGATCACCAGATTTTTTTTCTATTTCTCAATTATTGCCACCTTTAGCTTGATATTGGTTCTAAAAAATTTGTTTATTTTTAATTAAACGCATTAGTTCGGGTTTCATACACAGTGCTCTTTTTTTTCTAATAGAATTCTTTTTCTGTAGTTAAATGAATTGCAAGCCGAGTTGTATTTATTTAAAAATATTTCGTAGCATTTTTCCACATTTTTATCTTTAAATAACTCGTCACAGTTGTGGTTGCTGTGCATTTTTTTCGTGTTAACGTAATCGCCGAGTCTGTATTTAAATTTAATGCTCGAGATTGTTTTGTCTATGCTGTTAGCTAATTCAAAGCTCCATGCTAGCATGATGTGCGCTTGATTACTTGAGCCTAGCGGAGCTGAGTCGTTTAGGTTACTAACTCCTTTTGGGGACTCAGTTTTATGTAGTCAAGTGTGTTAGTCATGTCGCCATTTGCTTTGCGAAAAGTAGGAAATTTTAATTTACAAAATTGTTTTTTTGAACAATAAAAAATCATCGTTTTATCATTCTTACAAAAAAATAAGAATCAAAATTTTATAGATTCATCAAATTTTCCAATCCTACAAAATTTAAACGAAAAAAATTTGCTATTAATTGTATTAAATTAGTACTAATAAAATCATAAATTTTTAGAGATAACTACTTTTGAATTATTTTTAATTTTTATGAATGCCTCATCTCCGAGATGGTTCTTCTCCCACACATTAAACTCGCTAGTCCACAATTAACGTAATTATCCGAATTTGGTGACATGTTACTAAATCAAATAATGACATGTCACTAAAAAATGAATAAATTTGACCACTGTAAAAAAAAATCATCCGACTTTAACATAGTTAAAAAGATTAGTTGATTCGAATTTAATTTTTTAAGGAATTTTATGTTAGCCCTGATAATTGTTGATAGTTTTAAAATGTCACTTTTTATTACATGTCACTAAAATGGAATTTTTATTTTTTTTTAAAACAGTGCTCAATTTTGAATAATATGTCACTAAAATAGAGTACTCTTTTTTAAAGACATGTCACTCAATTCGGATGATTACGTTATTATAATTTGTTAGCAAGATTTAAAAGTATATTAAATATTGATCTCAAGAATATTTTACAATACCTAAATATTAAAAAACAATAATAAGAAATGTTTTAAAATTATTTTTAAAATTAAAAAATTCTTATTTCTTATTTTTTTCTCGCTTAAGTTAAAATTTTATCTTACTTAAAGAAATTGAATTAGCACATCAATTAATAATCGATAAACAAAATACTTGAATTTAAATTGATAAACAAATAAAAATTCAAAATAAATTTTCAGTAACTGAAGCATTTTTTTTGTTTCTTTTGTTTGAATTATTGAAGAAAAATTTAAAACTGTTAGCAAAAATGCATTAATTTCTTTTATAATCATTTACAAACTTTGTAAAACAGATTTGAATCTTTGGATAAATTACAATTTGCTGATTACTTTCAATTTAAAAAGCAAGCAATTTTAAATTTGAAAAATTATAAAATAATGTAAAGAAAATAAGATAATAGTTTTAAAAGATGTGAAATAAACCTAAATTAAATTTTTTTAAATCCAAAGGAATGAAAAAAAAAGGTTTTTTTTTGAAATTTTTATGCGATTGATTTGCATAACGAATTTTCCTCATTTGTACCAATTTACCTTCAAAATTGCAGAATGGCTGAAAATCCTTTTTTTTAGAGTTTATTTTCTTAAAGCTATAAAAAGATCCTATAATTTCAATCAGGTTTTCATAAGAAGACAGTAGCTTGAACTGAATTTTTTGCATTAATGAATTCAACATAAAAAAAAGTGAGTGGTGTGATTTTCTCTGATTTAGAGAAAGAGTTTGACAAAGTATGGCATAGCTTAAGTCTTTGGCATTCAAACAAGTTTATTGAATTGGAATAAAATTTTTTTGAAAATCCGAGGTTTTGTGAAATCAAGAATAACATTCTTTACGATAATAAAATATACCAAGTTTTAAAAGTACAAGTAAAATTTCAATAGTTTATGAAAATCTTAAAAAAATTATTAATTTTTTTAACTTTTTTTAATCTAGTTTGACTCTATTAAATTTACATGATGAGAATAGACACGGGCATTAAATTAAACAAAACCTATTTGTAAGATTTTATTTCAATTTTATTCAAATTTCCTTGGTAGTGAGCTAGAAAATAGATGATAAATGATTGATCAATTTTGTAATCTTTTCAGAATTTGATGATCAAAAATTATGCGAACCAAATAAGGACTCTACAGTGCCGGAAATTAACTGGTCACATCATTAAAAAAGATTCATTGACAGTAAGATAGATTTTTAAAATTAAGCACCATAGTTAAAGCAGTATTTTTCAAAAAGTCCAGACTTGGTAAAATTTTTTAAAATTTCTTAATTCAAAAGATTTTTAAAAATAAAAAAAAATTCTGAAATTGAAATATTACTCATACTTCAATCGATAAAAGTTATGAGAGAAATATTAAAAGAAATTAAGTATCACTTTAGATAAAATTTCTACTATATTTTTATTTAAAAAAATGTTTTTACATTAGTAAAAATTAATAATTTATTTAGAAAAAAAATAATTCAATAAATTATTACATGACTGGTTTGACGGAATGACAATATTTACATTTTCTTAATGCTCTGATCAAGCAAAATATTTTGAATTTTTGGTCAAATATTGCTCTTAGATACTTTGTCATTGGAGTAAAATATTATTTTAACTATTATCAAAATAAATACAAAAAAAGAAATTGCCGAAACAGATTTCAAATAAAAAGCTTCCAATTCTTCAAGCTTTTCTATTCTTTTATCTAGCGATTTAATATAATCTGAATAATATTCCAAATTCAAATTGTTGTTAAAATTTTCAGGAATTTTTATATCAGAAACAAACTTGATTGATGTTATTTCTTCTAAATCATCACTGTCTAAATTTTTTTCCATTAACTCATTATTTTCTTTTTGTTTTCCAATAATTTGTTTGTCTTCTTTATTTGATACTTCATTTTGATTAGAAAAGCTTTTCTGAAAAAAAATTATTGATTTTAATAAAAAAAAAACTCATTTTGTTAAATTTTGGAATTATTAATTTTTGAATTTCCAAAATTTAGCAAAAATGTGTTGAATGGCAGCTGATAATCCTTATTTGAAATGACAATTCAATTTTGAAGTTGTGAGGTTTCTTTCAATTATTTCGAAATGAGTTCCTAAATACAGATAAATGCAGAATTATTGCATTTGTAAATTTATCTCTAACTTCTTTCCTCTGATAAATTTTTCAATAAAAAAACTGAATTGAAGGAAGTTTACAACTTCTGTAATTTTACCATTCACTAAGGAAATAATAATTATTAAAAAAAAAACAAATACATACACTTGATGATAAAGATACAATACATAAAATTATCACACATAACTTCGGTAGATGTAAATAATTAGAAGGATACATTTTATAATATTGATAATGTAATTTAGAATTTTTTTTTCTCAAATGATAATTATTAGATATTTAGAGCTAAAAATTTCTCTTTTTATTCATTAATAGTAATCAAATTCATCAAATTAATCTAAATGAAGGTAAAATATTTAGCTTGATAATTTGAAAATTAACAGATAAAATAAAATTTTTTTAAATGTTTTTCGTTTTTTTTTTCGAACATTGAATATACAGTGGTACTCTGATAACTTAAATTAGGGTAAATTCACATTGGTAAATTTTATATAGATTCTGTTAAATTAACATATATTAAATAAATAGATAAATAGATCATGTGAAAATATTTAAATCATATGAAAATTTCGTGACTCAAATTTATTTAAGATTATTAGTAAAACTCTTTTAGGATTTTTACTTTAAATTATCTTTTTTATTTTTTATTTGAAAATTTAAAATATTTAATCTAAATCCTAAAACTTCAAAAAAAATGGATAATTTCTAAAACATGCTTACTAAATTTTATAAAGTATTCTTCGAAAAACTTTTATAATATAATTATTTTTTAAATTGAAAAATGAAAAATTTTTAAATTTTTATTTAAAAATAATAAACATTATTAGTTGATTAATTTGAAGCAAAAATATAAAATAATGTAACCATGACAACATAGTTTTCTTTCTAAATTATGATTGTTGACTGCTTGAAAAAAAAACTTGTTTGGATATAATAATTTGGAAAAAATTCCTTCAGTTTTAATTCCGAATTGATATAATAAAAGATTTTACTAAAACATCATATCGGATATTATAAAGATATAACTCCATTAAAACTCAATAATAAAACAAATCAAAAATGGCCACCAAAACATCAGCATCTGCTTTTAATTCTTATTTTTACCAACAACAGCATCAATCTTCTTCGAATGCAAACTCGAAACAAATGGAGCAGCCATTTGGCAATTCAGATCAGCTGAGCGATATCCATGTAAAAATGTCCAAAAAGATTGCTCAATTAACTAAAGTTATTTATGCACTCAATTCCAAAAATGACGAGTCCGAGAGCCTGATTTCGAATTTAAAGACCCAGTACGAAGAAGAAAAGGAACAGCTGATTTCAGAAACTTGCAAAAAAATCGAAGATTTAAAGACCAAAATAATATTAGGCAATGACCAATCGAAAAAAATAGCTTCTCTTGAAGCAACCATCAAGGACTTCGAGGTCCAAAAAGAACGAGCTATCAAAGAAATGGAACAATTTAAGCTTCGTTCGATCGAAAATGAAGAAAGCTTGGTCATGACTCACAGAGATGAAATAATTGAGTTGAATCAAATGCTAGAAAAAGTGAAGCATGATTTGGAAAATCTGCACCAAAAAAAACAAGACATGGCAAAAAAGTATGAACAGGATACTTTGTATTTGATCGAAGACATCAAATCCAAGCATCGCTTGGAAATTGAATCCCTCAAACAAACTTATAGCTCGAACAAAGAAAATTTTTTGGTCGAGCGACAATTTTTGGAAGAAAAACACGAACAAGAAATTCAAAATTTAAGGCAAGAAATCGACACCCTTAAATCAAATTATTCCAAAGAAAAGCAGGATTTTGAACAGAACATGTTGAAATTAAAGACTTTCCACCAAAAAGAATTAGAAGCTCTTAGACAAAATTCTAATTCTGAATATGAAAAGTTTATAGCTGGCCTAAAGTCTGATTTGGATTCGGTGACAAATGAAAAAAATCAAATGGAAATCGAAATGAATAAAAAGTACAATTCGAATCTGGAACAAATTGTGACTAAAGAGGAAGAAATAACAAAATTGAATGAATTTATTGTTGAATTAAAATTAAAATTTGAAGGTGTAAATAAAAATTATTTTGAATTGAGTGATAAGATTGTGGAAATTTCGGCTAAAAATCAAAGCTTGGAATCTAAACTGACCGAAATTGAGTCGGAAAATCAACAACTTAAAGAAAAAAATGAAAATCATTCGCGCCAATTAATCGATAAATCAAGTAATTTTAGTTTTTTATTTTTGATAAAAAATTGACCACTTTAAAAAATTAAAATTTTATTAAAATTTTAAAATTTTTTTTAGATGAAATGAGCAAAATGGAAGCATCAACTTTGCAAAAGTCTTCTTTAATTTCCGATCTTAAACACGAATTAAATGAGACCAAAAAGCGCTTGGCTGTATTGGAAAAGGAGAAAAAAATATTCGAAAACGAGTCACTGTCCGTCAATGACCGAAATTCCAATTTAATCAAGTCTCTAGAGCGTCAAATAGAATCATTAAACAACGAAAAAATAAATATAACAAAAGACTACGATATTAAGATAGAAGATCTTGACGAATGTAACAAACGCAATATTGACCAAATGAAAACAGAATACCAAATTGAAAAACAGTCCATAATAGACCAATACGAGTCCAAGCTCAGTATGGAAACGACGTTGTACCAGGAAAAAATCTTAACACTAGAGAGAGTAAGTTTTTATTATAAAAAGAGGATAAATTTTAGATAAATTTTATTTCTTCAATTTAAAACTTAAAAACTAAGAAAAGTTTCGATTTAGATTTTTTTCAACTTTTTCAAAATCAAATTAAATTAAGATCTAAAAAATTCTGGAAATTTTTTAACATGACGTTGCCAGTCTTTAGTTACAGCATAACCTTTGCAAACATACTCAGGGGCTATGGGGTTAAACTCGTAATAGCCTCAGATATTCTGTAGCTCAAGTTTTGTTATGGCATTGTGAATTTTCTTTCAAAAATTCAAATACAAAAATTTAATTTCAAGCTAAAAGATGAATTTGTTTTTTCTTGAAAAATTTAATTTTTATCTGGTGAAACATTATTTGATTCATTAAACTTTAAAATTTTAAACATTCTGTTGGATTATTGATTAAATTATTGATATAATTTATTTTATTTTGGAATTCAAGTTAATTTTATGGCTATTGGAATGATGATATTATAAATTATTCCAACAGAATCTATTATTAATTAAGCCCCGTAATGTTTTTAATTTTTTTCTTTTACTTCTTATAGTTTTTAAAAATTTATTAAATTTAAACATGAGCTTAAAAATGTACATGATTTTTAAAAAGATATTGATCAAGGAGAATTAATAATTGATGATATATGTCTGCCTGGGGCGTACGAAAATGATGAATATTCTGAAATGAGATGTAGCAAATAATTTTTAAATTAGGATTATTTCAATTTATTATCGAAAAAAATTAATTGTAATCCAGTTAAAATAAAATTATTTTTTATGCAAGCCAATTTGGTAAAAACAATGTTTTTTTTTAACCTCGGGCCTTTATATATTTTAAGGAAAAAAATATTTATAAAAATTAAAAACCTTTTCAATTTTTTTTAAAGCCCATAATTGAAAATAAAAATCAAATTGAATGTTATTAGTAATAAAACCAGACTTGTTTGCTAGTAACAAGTCAAGTGATGACTTCGGCTTTCATAAGACCTTATCTGACAATTATTTTGCTATCATATGATTTTTTAGAAATAAGATAATTTTATCTTTTTGAAATTTTTTGGATTATTTTTTTTGATAAAAATTTATGATTATATTGAATAATTTGAATTTCGACAAAATTAATCAAAATTTAAACTTTCTTAATTTATATTTTTCTTTTATTTTTTAAATCCCAATTTTTTTACATATTTTTCGTTTATACATTTAAAAGAGAAATTATAATATACAGAATAGGAAAATTTTATTTTTATTGAAACAATGAATTAAACTATAAATAATTTTAAAGGATTTGACAAAGAATTTTAATGTCGAAAATCAAAAATTGTTGAATGAAAACACTGATCTTAAGCTAAAATACGAAAAATTGCTTGAAGATTTTAAATTAAAGACAAAAAATTTGGAAGAAAATCACCAAATTTTGCAAGATAAATTTGATCAATTAAAAATTGAGCTAAATGAAACTTTGGCTCTAAATAATAAATTAAATTTGAATAAAAATAAACTCGAAAGTGAATTGAATACTGCAAATGATTTATCTAATAAGCGAAAAATTCGAATCGATGAGTTGGAAAAAGAGCTTGAGAACTTACGCTTCGTGTTCGAATCTACAACCAAAGATAACAATCTGGAGTTTAGAATTCAAATTGAAAAATTGAATAAAGAATTAAATGAAAAATGGGAGGAAACTCTAAGGTTAGCAAAGTTAAAAAATATAATGAAGACTAATTTTAAAAATTTATCTTTAGAGCTGAATGCGAAAAATTACGCATTAATTTGCACCAAATTAAAGATGAGGAAAAACGTTCCGAATTAGAGAAACTCAAAATGGTAAAAGATGAAGAGCTAGAAAATCTAAAATCAAATTGGCAAACTATAACAAATGAACTACTCGAAGAAGTAAGTAGTTGTTTAAAAAAGATAAATAAAAAAATTTTAGATAAATGATTAATTTTTTTTTAAATTGTATGGTATACTGAATGATTTTATTAAATTGTTAGACCTTTTTTTTAATTAAACTTAGATTTATTTTGAAATTACTAAATATTTAAAAAAGGTAAAAGAAACTTTTGAGATTTGTTTTTAGAGAAAATATTTTCTTTTAAGTTTTCTTACTTTTTGTAGACGAATTTTTACAAAAAAGCATTTTTACTATTCCATGAAAAATTTGCTAGAAATTTTCCATAAAATTAAGACCTTTACAACGACAACTTAAGAACTTTTGGTGCTTAACTCTTAATTAAGTTCTTAGACAGTGAAAATCATTCATGGTTTTTGTGACCAAAAAATCAACCCAAAAAGACTCTCTATTGAAGAGTTATTCTCCTAAGTTGTCAAGTTTTTTAATTAATTGAAACAAAAAATTTCATGTTTTATTAATTTGTCAAGATTTCACTGCTGAAAAAAGAGCTTAGTGAAAAAGAATTAACTTCAAATGAAAAGCTGGAGAAGCTAAAATATGATCTAGAATTAGAGAATCGAGATTTAATTGAGAAATTAAATCGTTTGAATGATGAATATAAAGCGAAATTAGATGAACTACAATCACAACAAAACTTAGAAACAAAGACATTAATTGAAAATTTAACCAAGCAAAACGAAGAAAAAATAGCCGAACTAAAGCAAAGACACTTGCACGATTTGAAAAGTCAATCGATAGCTCAGAAAGCCGCTCTTTCCAGTATGAAAGAATCCATGCAGAATTCTAAAAATTTGGAGCTCGAAATGCAACAAGAATCTTTTCACAAGCAAAAAGGTAAATTACAAATTATTTTTTTAATAAGTTTTAAGTTAAATACTAAAATAATTAAAAAAGAATTCAGAATTCTAGTCTTTCATTTTTTACTTATTTTAGATTACTAAAATTTAATTTGTATTTGATTTTAATTTGACCTAAAGATTTAATTTTAATTTCAAATTTTAGAAATTTTGTATTCATAAATTTTTGTGTTATTTGTTGATTTTTAAAAAATTAGTTTCTCGCATTTAAAAGAAAGATTTATTAATTAAGAGAGAAATTCAAATGCTTTGGTTTATTTTGTGAATTCAGAGTAAACATTTTCCTTAAGCAAAATTCTTACAATTTTGTGTAGTTTCATAAAAAAGGTATTATTTTAAATGTCTTTTATTGAGAAAAAATCCACGAAACAAACAATTAAAAGTTTCTGTTTTAAAAGTTTTTAGAGATTATTTTAAATTTTGCTCAAAGGCTTAAATGTCAATATTCAGCTAAAAAAATATCAAATAAAATCTCAAGAAAACTTAAATCTCTCACCATTCTTAAATTAGCAATGATTGTCTATTACAATTACAAAATACCCTAAAATTACGTCAGAAAAACTTGAGTTATTTTTGTATGAAAATCTTAATTGTAACCATGTTGTAACAAAATTGTTTTATTTTTTATTAAACTTTAAAAGCCAAAAATTGGTCTAACTTCAATCTACAATTAGTTTAAAATAAGTTTCCTAATATAGCAAGATTGCTATTGACTGCATATTCAATACTCAATTTAGTAATAGTAGTGTGAGCTGTAACACATAATATGCGAGAAAATTTTTTGACGCTGCACTTTGTCAGATTTTGGTTTGGGTCATCAATTTTAGCTTAGGTAGACCAATTTCCTTCAAGTCTACGAGGCCATGTGTCTGTCAATTCTGGCTTTAAATTGGTTTACCGTGCCCGCCTCTGCTATCTCCGAGGGTTACATAATCCAGATGGTGGCATTGCGGTTCAGTAAAAAAATATTCCTCATGGGTACATTTATACATTTCTCCCTTACTTACGGTTGATGCACAAGTAAATGGACAAAATTAAAAGCGAATACCTCAACAAAAAAAAATATGATATTATGTTCTGTTTTTTTATGCTGTAAAGAATTGATTTTTTAATAATGAAAAAACTCCATCGTGGCCGATTTTTCTGAGCTTTGCCTTGACCGCCATAAGGGATTTCACAAAATTTAGGTGGAATTCCTTCAGCTTCAATTTAATACGGTTAATCAACTGTTGCTCAATCGAGGCTTGCCAACCTCCCTCGTATACTTATTAACTTAAGAAACCCCAAAAATTTTCGGTTGATATCCTTGGTCACATAATTTACATTTTCGTTCATCCATGCTGTGCTTTCTATAGAATAGTGAGCAGACGCTAAGTCAGGCCAAAAAACGTAGTTGAGATCTTGATGATACTCATGTAAAATGGGAAAAGGCGTTTATTCAAGCATTCGTGGATATAGATGCTCAAATTGATGGCAACCTTTGACGAATTTGACTTACTCCAATTCGATTATTGGTCAATCTCTTCAGTTTAGTCTTCCTAGCAGCTGTCCAGGTGGTTGGACGACCTGTTCTTGTTTATTTCCTTTATCGGATCTCCAATTTGAATACGGTTGATAGTATCAAATATTTTTTTCGAGCGATTCCTTGCTTTGTTAAGTTTGCCACAAGATCGAATTTTGTCATTTCTTAAATCATATTTTTGACTGCTTTTCTAAAAGCCTCTCGTTCAGACACAGAAAGTCTCATTAAAATTTTTTTTTTATAATCTAATAGCTAATGTTTAGTAGTTTATTACAAGTATTTACATAGAGGACCGCCTGATCATTTGCATGATCGGGAATGTTAACTTAACTTTTGTACATTTACTTATGCATCTCCCATAATCTGACTGTTGTTACTTTTATTTATTTCTTCTGCTGCCTCTGAATTTCCTAACCCCAATTCTACCGCTTCGAAAACATTCGTGATTCTCTATATCTGTATTAAGTCACCCCTTTTTTTTCTAATTTCGAGACTTGACTTTTACTCATAAATGACCATTATTGTCGCCCTTTTCTGAACACTCTCCAATTTAGATGTGTCCATATTCGACATCGAGTTCCAAACAACTGATGCGAACTCTTAATACGCTCTTTATCTTGATCTTTATTCTATTATATAATTAATTTAATTTTTCAAAATTACTGATTTATTCAATTAATATCTAATCTAAATAATGCATTTTTATTTTTTATTATTCAAGTTTAAAATCAAGCTTGGATTTAATTGAAGCCAAAATATTATAGAATTTGGCAAATATTCTGATTTTTCACCTTTTCAAGATTTATTTCTGCCAGCAAAAAAATATTTTTAAGTAATTGAAAAATAATGCAAAACAGTGAAAAATATTATTTTTAAGTTCTTTCTCGGTCTTTCCTGTTTTGTTTTTGAATCTGATTTTTTGAAGATAGATAAATGTTTTTTTTTTTGAAGCGGTGTTTGAATGAATTGTTTCTCGTCATTTTTACTATTTTTTATTTCCATCACACTAACTGATTTGTTCCATTGCTTGAATTCATTTTAATTTTTTAATTTTTTTTAAAACTTTATCAGATCGTTTTCAAATGCTTATTTTTAATTTTATCTTTTAAATATAAAAAATAATTTTTTTATTAAGAACTAATGAAATATGAGCTTCAACAAGAGTATTTTACTGAAATGGATAAAATTAAGCATGAAAGTGAGATGGAAATAATGACAATCAGATGTGAATTGGAACGGGTTCTTGAACTAAACAAGCAAAAAGAGCGGGAATTCGAAATAAAAATAGATGACTATCAGAGCGAAGTTAGATCAAAACAAAAGCAAATAGACAAAATCAACAATGAAATGAATGATTTAAAATTACTAAACAACACTTTAAAAGAAGAAATCGACCTTAAACAACGTGAAATAAAGCAAATTCGAGCTGATTTACAAAAGGAATTGAGACAGAAAGAATCTCTAATTAATCAAAAAAAAGAGGAGGAAATAAACCGACTTAATGGTGAGCACATGAGACAAAAACAAACACTGGTAAATGAATTCAAACAGGCTCAAGAGATGCTCAAGGAAAAAATAATAGAAACAGACGAAAAGTAAAAATAACAAAAAATAGAAAACAATTTCTGTTTTTTTTGAATTTTTGTTATTTATAGACTTAGAGAAATGCATGATAGATATTTGAACAGAGAATCACGCCAAGAAGATTTAGATATGATAGAAAATTTGAGAAAAAATCTATCCGAAAAAGAGGAATTTCTAAAAAAATTACAAGTAATAGAAATCGATTTTTTGTCCTAAAATAGTCATTATTTTTTAAGAATGAAAAACAATACTTTCAAATGGAACTTGTAAATAGAGAAAACAATTTCAATAAAATTTTTAATACGATGCCAAATATTGGAACTATAAATCCATTGGGAGCAAATACTAAAATAAAGACAAAATCTAATACAACAGTGACCAAATACCAGCCTTCTCAACAGCAGTCCCTTCAAAATGCACAAACAGGGTCATTTGGTCGGCTCGAACCTTTGCCTGGTAAAATATCTCCCTTACATGATGTTAATTTAAATCCAAATAGACCGTTGCCGAAAAAATTTTTAAGCTAAAGAAATTTTTTGAATAAATATTTAAATAATTTTTTAAATTAACTTTTAAGTAATTCTTCTTGTATGATAAACTTTTTTTAGCGGATTAAATGGTTGCAAAATGAATCAGATACATTGCGCAAATCAGACTGCTTGATCTTGGTAAATTCGTTGAAAATCTTGAATCTTGTATTTAATCATTCAACTCAATATTTCACATTATATTTTTTTTATTTTTTTTTGGTATATCCAATTGATGAAAAATATTTGGAATGATTTAAATATATTTTTTTGACTAAAGTTTAAAATTATTAAGTTATCAATTTAATTTACAAATCATAACTTTTGCCTTTTTTTAAATGAAGATAAAAATTGTTAATTATGTTTATTTTTTGATACATAACATATTATACCCAAAAATTATTTGACAACTAATTGTTTCAATTGTGAAAATATTTGCTATATTTTTAAAATTTTATTCACAGACAAAATTTTATTTCTTACGATTTAAATTTCATCAAATCAATTTTTTATTGAGAAATTTAGTTCGAGTGAGTACCTCAAATTTTGAATAAAATCCCCCAAAATTATTATTTTTTTCCCCAAATATTAAATAAATTCCCGAATTATTAAGTTTAAAATTAGTTTAATTAAAAAAATGAATTGACACTAAATTAAATAAAAATCCAGTATTTTTAAACTTTTTATTGAAAATTTTTATTAAAAAATGATGACAAATTTAAGAAAAAGTTCCTAAATTATGAGAAGAGAGTTATAGTTAGAAAGAAAGATAATATTCAATCGAGTTTTCTAAAATGTTGTTATGTAAGTTATTAGCTTCAATTTTTAAATTTAGATAATTTTAAAATCGAATTTTAAAGCAAGCTTGATTATTGCATTTTTTGAAAAATAACATTCAAGAGTGGAACAATTATCAAAGTGAAGCAAAATAAATGAGTATTTTTTTACGGTGGTAGTTAGCTAAAAAAGTCCTCTATAAGTATGTTTTGAAAAATTAAGAAAAAAAGATAATTTAACAATGAACTTTTTGGGAAGCAGATTTAGATTTTACGTCTGATTTTATGTTAAGAACTTTGGCATCTTTTGAGTGAGTAATGTGTAGCGACAAGTTGGATATGACACCCAACTTTCGGCTTACCCATTGTGACTGTGGTGTCACCAGCAAATAAGCAAACTTTCATTTGCTATACTTTCATTTTATATTTATCAACTATAAGTTACAAAGAAATGCTTAGAAGAGAGAACTAAGCTAATCGCTTGTTTACTTGTTTTGTTTTCTAAGCTTAAAGATCTTTCTTTCTTTTACCACTTTCTATTTTAAACTTTACTTAACCACGGTCTAGAACGGCCGTTTTCCAAAGATTTATTTATTTAGATAAAATAAAGAAGAAACCAAAAAAATACTTTGTCCTTTTCACTTATAACAAACTTAATAGTGAGTTAATTGTAAAATGTAAATTTAATGTTTCATAAACTTTGGATAAAACAAAAAGTAGAACATAACTTTATTTTCATTACAAAATTAAGCTACTTTTAATTTGTGTTAATAAGTTAAAAATAGTGGATTTCTATTTAATTAAGTGTTAATTATTTTTTTTAAGGAATAAACTTAATAATTGGGGAATTTATTTAATATTTGGGGAAAAAATAAAAATTTAAAGTATTTTATTCAAAATTTGTGGTATCGATTTTAATCGTCTTTTTTTATTTTTTCAAAATAATGAATTTATTACTTTATCTCCTATTTACTATTTTTGATTTTTTATTTTTTTACTTTTATTTTATATTTTATTCAAACAAATACATAATAATAGAATCTTGTTTTTATAATTAATTCAATAAAAAATTTAATTGAATTAATTTTTTTTACCAAAATATAAAAAATAAATTTTTCTATTCATTTAATTAGATTAACCTCCATTTCGGAAAAGGAAATGTAGAAATGTTAAACAAATAATTTAAAATAAAGAATATAATTAAAAAAAAAGAATAAAAGAATTTATAGAGGAGCTTGGACCAAAGTGAACGGTCTCATCAATTCTTTAACAGTTTATATAAAATATTTCATAAATGCTTAGACCTCAAGTTACACAAGCAAAGTCTTATTAAGTTACAAATCCATCATCTGATTTAAACATTTCTTTGACTTGAATTTTGAGTTTTGAAGGATTTTTATAATTGCTGACAAGTTGAAAAATTGGAAAGAAGAACAAGATCAGTTGTAAAGTTTTAATGAATAATAATAACACAAATTACTTGAACCAGTTTTTTTTTTGCCACTAAGAATTTATTATGTCTAAATAACGCATATCGAAAATCTGTCTAATTAATCTTAGTGTAAATTATAACGGTGAATGAAATTTTTTTCTGAATTAAATTATTTACTAATTTGTTTTCTCTACCGAACTAGAGTTCCTTCAGAATAAATTATATAAAATTAAAAAAATAAATAAAAATAAAAAATCAAAATAAAGTAAAGTAAGCTAAAATAAAATTTAAACAAAGTTAAAAAGGCAATATGACTCATGATTATAAAGTTGAAGCTTAAGAAAAAAAAGAGAAAATAGTTAGGTAGCAATTAAACAATGGAGGTGGATATTCAATATATCTTGATTCAAAGCCTTCTTTGTATTCTATAGAATCTATGTCTTCTTAAATTTCATTTTTTTTTAGCTTATTTACTTTATTTTGATTCTTTTTTATATCTCATTTTATTAACTTTAACTTTATTTTTTATTTTGATTTTGATTTTTTTAATTTATTCTGAAGGAGCCCTAGCTCGGTACAGAAAACAAATAAATGAAAAAATAATAAAAGATATAAAAAAATTGTAAATATCTTCTCCTTTTAGCTGACGGTTTGTTTACATTCAAAATTTTTAAGTAAAAAGGAATTTTCAAGAATAAGAAAAAAAATACCTAGACGAATTTGAAGTTCGTTTTTATAAGAGAAAGATGAAAATATCTGTTGAAAACACTTGCTTCATTATCTTCTCTAAATTTAATAAAGAAAATTTTACTTAAAATCATAGATATATGAAAATAAAATTGAGAGTTAATAAAAGGAAAACAAGTTCTTTGGCATAAAAATGGATACAATTAATTAAAGAAAAAAGACGGTTCAAAATTTTAGAAATTTTTACAATTTAATATTTCAAATGGCCGTCTTTGGTGTTTTAACAAGCCTAAACTCTCTTTTTGTGCGTAATCAGTCGGAATTTTTAACCAATATTTGTGTAAAACCTCTTTTTAAAGTTCAATATAAGTTACTTTAGTGTTTACCATTTTGGCATCCATGAATGACCAAAAGTTCTAGATTGGAACAAGATCTGGTGAACGGACACACCATGGCAGAACTTTAATGGTCTGTTCTTTGAATCAATCGCTTGCTGTTTGAGTGGTATGTGCCGGAGCGAAATTTAATTCCAAGGGTCGTTTGAATTAAAAATCAAAGGATCATTTGGCTCCAAGGTGTTGATATAGACAAATTGATTAATTAGTCCTGTAAAAATGCTGCATATACCAGCGCCTTTGTAAGAAATGCATCCACAGATACCGGCTGAGCCTCCACCGTTTTGTAACCTTGGTTTACAGAAATTCGGATGAAAGTTGTATTTCTAGTTTTTTTTCCTATTGCTCTTGAATTAAGATCGACCGAATTACAATTAATATTGCTCCTAAAACCTCAAAATTGGACTCGTCACTGAAAATAACTTTGGATCAATCATTAGCCGTTCAATTTAGTATCTGTTTATATCATGTATCTTTTTTGTCTATCTTTTATGTATAGAAGGTGACCGCTGTATGAGACTTGTAACCTTTTTTTTGGACATGAGGATTTGAATAAATTACTATTGTATTCCTTACTATTGTATTTTAATTAAGCAGTTAAAGAGCACAATTTACTCAAAATTAGAAGATATCTAAGAATCAATGATGTGAAAAAATATTATTATGATTGTTTATTCTTTTAGACTTTCCGAATTTCTTAACTTTTGGACCGAATTTTATTAATTTTTAAAGGAAGTTTTTTGATTTTAAAATCTAGGATTTAATTATATTGTTATGCCGAGTGTGTTATATCAAATTGAAGAAGAAAAGAAATTCTACAAATTAGTTTTTTAATTTTTTTTTTCTTTTGCACTCAATTTTTTGTCAAATTCAATAAATTAACAATTAAAGAAAAATAAAATAATTAATTTCTAAATTTTTGCAACATACTGTATAGATGACTCTATTGTGTAATTTTTATCTTACTATTACTTTTTTTATTGAATTGCATATTTACACAGTTTTTTAACTTTTAAAGTTTTCAAATTTCAAATAATTGCAAATATGGAATGCAATTAAATTTTTAATCAAAAAGAGCAAATTGAAAATTGAACAAAAATTTTACTCTGTCTTTAAATTGCAATGCAATACTCTTCCTTTTGAATTTTTAATTTGAATTCTCTATATTATTAGAATTTTTTTTTAAACTGCAACCATTTTCAAAATTTTTCTTGAAATTTAGTGTTTCTTTTAACTAGATGAAATTACATTTTATTCAAATTCTTTACCTACGGCTTCTAAGAATATTTATTTTTTCATAAAATAAAAACACTTGGGTAAAATAAATCTTTAAATTTTGAATGACATCGAACTTAGTTATTTTAAAATGCGTATACGATCTCAAGTGATTATTTATTGTGAGAATAAAGTCATACACGCACTAAATTAATTGTATTTTTCTAGTCAAAAAATCCTGCAAAAAAATAAAATTTATTAATAAATTTAAAATCATCTTTAAAAAAATTAAACTTGTTCTCATGATTTTATTTTTTTCATTTAATATTGGAAATGAAAATTTTTTATTTGATTTGTTAACTATTAAATCTAAATAATAAAATTATTTAATAATTGGTTTTAAGAATAAAACAGTTTATTTTCTTTACTCATTTGAAAAATTTAAAAAAATGAATGCTAGGATGGATTGACTGAGAAATTAAAAAGATCAATTGAGAAAAATTTAATAAAATAATTTTATTTATACTTAAAAGTATTTTTTTTCAAAAAATCTTTTTTCAAGAACAAAAAAATACACTTTGATGGAAAATAGATATTTTTAATTTTTTTTTTCAAATCGAAAGAAAAGAAATTTAAATGATAAAATTGCTTTTAAATCTAATATTATGTTAAAAACAAAAGATTTTTGAACTTGCAATTCGATAGCGCAATTTAATTAATCTATAAATTTTTTGTATTGTTATATTCTTGTTTATTTGAAGGTTATCAATATTCTAACAATACTTACACTCTGCATCGCAATAGAATAAATTAGTAATTAATGAGAAACTTTTTTTTAATATTTTTTAAATACTTATTTTGAAACTTCGTAATTTTTCAATTTTATCTTTTCCAGCCTTCAAAGGTACTTTTAATTGTTGTCGTATTAGAATGAATAATTGTTTTGGCAAGTTACTTGAGCGTATTATTTAAAACAGAACGTATCTTTTTCTTGAAAGAAATAGTTAATTTGTACAAGAACAATTTGGGTTCAAAAAGTAAAGGAGTACTGCAAAAAACTTTTTTTTTTCATAATTATAAAGGTTTATGCTGAACAACTTAATAAAAAAAAATTCTCCAATTTATGAGATACTTTTGTGATTCTGTGCTGAATTTTTTCTCATGTATTTATGTCTTTTTTAGTGTAATAGTTTGCTTGAATCTTTAGAGCAGGATTCGAATTCTAAACGTAAATTTCAAGTTCTTTTCTAATTTATCGATTCAAATTCTTTGGTTTAATTTTTTAATGCAAATACAGATATTTAAGATTTTTGACAAACTATATAAGATCTTTTTTTTTACAAAAACAAATGATTTTACTTATTTTTTATTAATTTCGGGGGAAAAAATATTGAAGTTCATGAAAAAAAAATAACCGACTGTGATCACTAATAATTCATTTAAATCTTTTGAGTTATTTCTAAAATAATGAATTAAAAAGCAAAAAACTAGATTTGGATAAAATTTCGGATTGCAAATTTGATCAAAAATTTTTTAAAGAAGCAATTAGTTTTCAACGCAGAATATTGAATTTTTTAAATTTTAGTTTTATTTATAGATATTAGAAAATTCTAGAAAATATATTCATGCTCTGCAAATCATTTTAAACGTCAAAATAATTATTTGAATTAAATTTCAATCTCTCTTTTATAAATTGTTTTTGATCATGAGAATAAACTTTTGATCTTTAACTTTGATTCATCTGAAATAAAATTTTTTTAAGTAACAAAAAATTTTGTTTGATGACCAAAAAGTATTAGTTTGAATTAATAATTTTTCATATGAATTCAATTTCTAAACATTTAAAAGTTCAATACGATTAAATGTTAAACATTTATTTGGAAAGTTTTTACTGAGAGTAAAATTTTTTTCGTTAAGAACTGATTAGAAGAATGTTGTGATTAAGAAGGATATTGTAAAACTAACAAGCTTTCATAAGATTTTAAGAATTTTTAATTTATTTCAATATTTAATTTGACTGATTGATTGCTTTATTCAGTTATTAATATTTTGTTTTATATCAATTTTTCAATTATGAAAAAAACTTCTGTAAAAGGACTTCCCTCATCTTTTTTAGCTTTTCTACCTTTTTATCTCTTTGTCACGAATAATAAAGTACATTTTTTTTATTTCAAAGTAAAATTTGAAATCTTTCGATTATAAAATTAGAATTGTGTTTTTATCAAAACAGGTAAATATTAGTTATAATCTTAGCGAAAGTGCGTTTATTACAAAAAAAATCAAATCAGTTTTCTTAATTTTTCATTAATCAAATATTCGATGTCGCTTTATATTAGATGTTTTTTGCTTCAAAAATTAAAATAAAATTTTTCAAATTTAAGATAATAATTCAATCACAAGATTTAATTTTTCAATTAAAAAAACTGAGTTTAAATAGTTTAAAAGTTTGTCTATTAAGTTCTTATTTTAAAATCTATGTAAGTATTAATTAAAATAAAAATACTGAAAATCTAAGAATTAATAATTAAATTTTATTGATTAAGATATCAGTCGTCTCATAAATTCGGTTATTAAAATCCATCTAAATTTATTCAGTTTTTTAATTAACTATTTTAGAAAAAATATAAACTCTGAAGGATGGCAAATAACTAATATGAGTCTAAATGAAAAACATGCCTAGAAATATTTCAAGCATACTAAATGCTGAAAGTCATATATATTCTGTTTAAATTATTAAATTCTTTTTATTTTAGTCTTTTTTTAAGAAAATAAAAATAAAGTTTTCTTAAATTAACAAAATTCAACTATTATGCTTAAGTTAATTGAGCTTTTCAGAAAATATCTAAAGTAAAATCAAAATTTACTTAGATAACTTTTATTATTCCTTTACCAAAGTTTTTTTTAGCTATCACCATTATTTAGAATAAAAAATTTTTTCAGTTTTTTCCAAACTTTAAATTTCCTATCATTACGGACTGATTTTTTTTGCAACAATTGTTTGAAGTGCTCGACTTTAGAAAAATTTGATGCGAATTGTTTACATTTTATTTTTACCAATTTAAAAAATAAATGATAGGATAATTAATTATGCTCAAAGGATTTTGTATCTACTTCTCAACTGCCTTTCTGACTCCTGAACAACACTGTTTATAACAGAACATATCTTTTTCTTGAAAAAAATAATAAACATGTTCAAGAACAATATGGTTTCAAAAATCTACAGACAACCTTTTTTCTCAATTCATAAAGGTTTTAAAGAATTTGAATGAAAGAAAAAGATTTGCTGTTTAATTTTTGTTATTTCTAAAGCTTTTGTCAAAGTATGTCACGATGGTATTATTTATGAAATTTTTTAGAAACAATTTGACCCCTTATTTAATATTTTGAATTAGATTATTTTTTAATTCATGATCAAAAACAGTCAATCAATTCAAAAATAGATACGATAATTTTAAGTCTAGTCAAAAGAGGTTCACATTGTCCAATACTGAGCTAAAGTAATTAGTTTTCCTGGATCTTCTCTTTTTGACATCTATTTTTATATAGTTTTGTATTTTATTTATTATTAATAATGGATCGTATTTATTATGAAATAGACAACTATTAGTGTCTTTGTAAATGTAACTAGATTTCTATAAATCTAGCTATCATAGATGTCTTCCTAGTAAGCCATCTTCGCAAGCATGCTTGCCAAAGCTTATTTTTATTATCATGGTCTAAAGAAAATGTAATGTAATTATCCGAATTTAGTGACATGTAACTAAATCAAATAATGACATGTCACAAAAAAATGAGCACTGGTTTAAAAAAGAGTAATGCTCAATTTTAATGACATGTCACAAAAATTGGACTTATATTTTTTTTTTTTTTCCCACTAAAATAGAGTACTCTATTTTAAAGACATGTCACTCAATTCGCATGATTACGTTAAATGGACTTTTTTATTTTTGGTAAATGTTTAATGTCCAATATCAGCAGGCTTATTACACGAATCTTTTATTAGTCCTCTCTTTTTTAGTATATGAATTGATGGTATATGATGCAAAAAGAAACAAAACGAATAGTGAAAACTCTTTTTTTTTTGCAGATGATTTTCTAACTTTTATAATTCTTAACAAGAAATAGAAAATTAAAAATATATTAAAAAAATTAACTTGAACAATTGCTCTGTAAATGGAAGGTGAAAATTTTAATTGAAAAGTCAAATTTCATGATCCAAATATTTAAAAGAAAAATCTTGCTCTTATTGGAAATAATTTTTTAAGATTGTTAACCTTTTCTCTTGTGCCTGTTAGAATAATAGATTACTGAAACCTAAGAATTAATTTAATAAAAAAAATTTCAAATGGTAAGTTTTGACAAAATAACAAAATATCAGAGAGTCTCAATAAATTTATAAAAATGCTTATAACATTATACATCACGTGGCTTATAATTAAATTAAATTTCTTAAAATATCAAAATCCACTTTTTGAGTTGAGTAAGAGACATTTGAGTACAAAATTGTCAAAAACGCGACACCTTTATTTCTTTTTTAGCTCGATTCAATTTTAAAAATGAATAAAAAATAAATAAATGCAGAGAATTTACTTAAGCTATAAAATTTAATTTCTTTCTAAAAAACGAAAGTTTTAAAAGGTATCTTTTAAAAGTAAATGTTCATAATTGTAAATATGAATTAAATTTTTTAGCATCATTTTATCAAAGACTAAGATCAAAGTCGACATTAGATTTTCTAATACATTCTGTTTAGAGATTTATTTTTCAAATTTTCAAATTTATGTTCAAGACTAACTTCACGTTAATCAAATCAAGCTTATATAATTGGTAAACATTACCTGTTATATAAGTTATTAACAAAATTGATTTTAAATACTATTTGAAGTTAAATTTTTTGTTTTAAGCTAGAAATATGATGAGCAAAATTGTACTTTTTTTATTCGTTTTCGGTAAGTTTTAGAAAAAATTAAAATCTAAAGTTGGTTATTTTTTAAATTTTTAGTTGCATCGATTCAATTGATAATTACAAAAGAGTCAAAAAAAAATTATTTGGATAAATGGTTCGATCAATTTGATCTAAATGATGATGGAATTATTGATTTAAATGAAGCTAATGATTTTTTACCGAAAATAGAAAAGAAATTGAAAAATACAGGAGATAATTTTAAATATAAAATATCGGAATATTTTAAGATGGTTGATTCAAATTCTGATGGACAAATATCATTCAGCGAGTTTTCAGATGTTGTAAAGACAAAGCTTAGAGAGTATTTAAAGAATAAAAGAGATAATTAATTTAATTTACAAAATAAAGCTTTATTTTTAATATATTTTTTAATAGCCTTTAAAATTATTTCGCCACGCTTAAGTTTGATTTCGAAATTATTATTTTTTTAAATTTCTAAAAATACTTGTTATAAAACTGAAATATGTGATTTTGATTTGCGTCATATGAAAATTCATTTTGATAATTATTTTTAAATTGTGTGACTTGAAATCCTGCTATTAGTCAACAAAAAATTGATTAAAATTATGAACTAAGTATCAAGTTATTTTTAGAATTAGAATAAAAAGCTCTAAAGACTTGGTTTACCGAGCCGGTTTTTTTCACCCGATTTGAAAATTAAAAGCAAACTATTTAATCAAATAGTTCTGTCCCAAAAATATGAAATTAATCGGTTAAAATTATTCATATATTTTATCTGACACACATGATTTAAGTTTAATAATCTAAGAAGAGACATTTTAAATGTAAAGTTTAGGGAGAATTTACCCTGGATTATGGTTAAATATTTATTTTTTAGCTGCTTTGTCACTAAATATAGTAAAAAATCGGATTTTTTTAATTCTAACGATATATAATTAGAAATGAGATATAAGTACAACAGGTAACATAATAGTATTTATCTGATATTCATAAGAATCAAGAAATTAAATTCATTTTTCGACTAAGATAATTGTTTAATCAAAAATTTATTTAACTAAAGGACAATTTTTATAATTTATTCAAATTTACTTTTTAAGAACAAAAATTAAGAGCAAGGCAAGGTATAACATTTAAAGCTTATTTTTATTACGACTGATTAAATTTTTATTACAGTTGAATTTAAGAATAAATATTAAATTAAATTTTTCCTGAATTTGTTTAGCTATTTTGATACTTGCTATTTAATTTTTAATTTAATTTCTCTTTAATATTATAATATTAAGCTAATCGCTGATTACTTGGGTAATCAGAACTGATCAAACCTTTTGACTTCAAAATCTAGTTCATTAAAAAAATTGTTTTTCTAATTAAAAAAAAAACAAGTCATTTAAATATATTAATCAGCTCTAAAAAATCTGTATTAATCTTGAATTTAATTTAGAGCTTAACTAGATTGTGTAATGTGGTTGCTATGTTCCTTTCTACCTAATCAAAGGAAATCAGCAACAAGTAATTTTTCTAATAAGAAAAATAAATTTTAAAAATCTTAAATTATCAAGTCAAAAAATATTCTAATTTTTTAGTTTAAATCTTCGAAAATCTGATTTTCATCAATTTCTTTATTAGGCAAATTTTGCAAATTGACCATCATTGCTTAGCTAATTGACGATGTAAGTATCGTTAATTCAATGAGTATTTCCCAGTGTTTTGGTCAAATTCATTCGAATCTTATTCACTATACAAATTATGGAGCGTCTAATTTTTAAAAGCACATTTAATGATAAACAAGAAAAATACCGCAGCAGATAAGAAAAAGTAATTATGAAGAAAATTGTAAAATTTCGATTGTATTTTAAAATGTGTAGAAAATAAAAATGAAGCCAATAAATCATTTGGTAGTATGTATTGTCATAAAATCAAAAGTATCAAAAGTAAAAATTATGCAGGAAAAATGGTTTATTTTTACGAAATTCTGAAAGTGTGGTATAAATACATAAAAAATTTTAAAGAAAATAATCATTCAAAAATCTGTGATTGAAAGTTGATTGTAAAAAGAAAATTTTTCCAAAAAAAAATAAAAAAGCCTTCCAAAAAATCATTAAAAAAATCTTCAAAATATTGTTAATTGGGCCTCATTTTTCAAGGGCTATCATTACTGATTTTGGAATAAATTTCTTTTCGTATTTTTCGGGGGTTAAAATGACTATTCTTTAAATGTGAACAAAAAAACTAAACTATAAATTAAGAGCATTTTTTGAAAAATAGAAAGATAAAATATTTAACTTTAGATTTTTATCTTTTCCATTAGCTCTGATAAATCATTTGACTTTTCTTTTCCAATTTCGTCTTCCTGCGCTTCTAGATCCTGGTAAAATTTATCAAATTTTCGCATAAGAACATTTCTAAAATGTGAGACAGAAGGCAGGTTTTCAATCATCTCTCTAATCTCAAAGCTCTTTGTTGCCTCTTTTGTTTTTTCTCGAAGATATTTTGCAATAAATTTTCCATTTAGGAAGCGATGAGGACTTAAAAAAATTAAATTAAATCCGGCCAATTTGTTGAGCAAACCAATTGAGTGATAAAAAGCCTGAAACTGATTGATCAAATGAACTTCCTCTAATTCTTTGTGTAAATATTCATCAATGTCCAAATTTTCATCGAAAACCATCTGGTCATATTTGTCAGTGAGTTCTGTCACTTTGAGCTGGTCTTGTTCATTAAGTTTATAGCTGAAAATTACATCAATGTCGTTTGAATTCGGCTCAAAAATCTCGTTCAATTGATAATCGTAAATTTTAAAATTTACCAGCATTAAATTGGTCAAAAAGGCATCGCGAATCCTTTCGGTCGAATAGTCCGACCATTTATTTTTCCAAAATTTTGTTATCAGACACAAAGCTGCATAGAACAGAGTCAAATTATCAATTTGCATGTTCAAAACACTCAAATCACTTTGCTCCCTAAGGAACCGAAACAGAAAATTTTCTTCAAATTGTCCAATTTTTATAAGCCTCTCTTCTATTTGAGACTGCTTGGTTGGATTTTTTTTCCGAAAATACTCGACCACATAGCTCCTTTCGTTAAACTTATCGCGTGTTAAAGCGTAGCTCAAATAGTATGTGTCCAAGCAATTGGAAAATACGCTTGGCTCATGGCAAAAATTTTCAATCAGACACGGAAAAAAAACTTTCATTAATAGTCTAATATTGTTTGCGAACCGGTCAAAATCATTTAAATTTTGGTTTAAACTAGTCAAAAAGTTAATTTTGATCACTCTAAATTCAATTCTATCAATTATTTGATCAACCTTGTAAATAGAAGTCGAATCATATGTACTGCGTATATCATGGTAGCCATTTTTATGGAAGTTTGTTTCATTATGCCGGAAATGATCGAGAACTTTGTAACAATTCCACATGTCAAGTTTGTATTTGTGATAGAATTTTGTATTTTTTCCAAGCTCAAAATCATGATCGCCCAGCAAAATGCAGAAATAAGTCCAAGTCTTGAAGCTGATACGGTTAAAAGTCAGCAAATTTCTTAGATAAAACACTGGCACTTCTAAATCACTCTTTATGTTGGAGAAATTTTTTAAAATGTCAGCCACATATTTCCATGAGACATAGCCTTTTTCAATATAATAAACATTAAAATACGAGTCCTTGGACAAGACTGTAAAAAAGCCTTTAACCGGGTTGTTTCCGTTTGCGTAACACGCGACTGTATGCGCCTCCATTTCAGATTCCATGGCATAATCGATTCCGACATGGATTAAAGCTTCTATTAAAACGTTGCGAGAAAACAATGGATTAAATTCTTTGAGGAAATGAAGGTAGTTAGTGTCGAAATCAAAATTTGCTATTCGAGACACTTTATTTTTCAGTCTTTCTTTTCCTTTTTTCTCGGATTCTTTTGACCCATTAAAAATAACTACTTGAATGTAGGGCTGCATTTTATTGAGAAAATCAACAAAATTATTAAAAAGCTTGTCATAGTTGCCACCATAAATGCCATCCTGGTACCAAGATAAAAAAATAAATACCAATTGATTACCGTCAACAACAAATTTCAATTCTGCCAATGGAACATTTACAAATATGTTGTTGTATTTAGTGCTTTTTTTGAGGGAGTTTACAATTTTTTCCAAACCAACAAAGCCCATTTTAAAAGATTTTATTCGATTTTCTTGTTTTTGCTATTTTAGTTATTTGAGAAAATTTATTTTTAGAATGCCAGTCCCAAGATTCACTATTAAATTTTAAAAGACTTTATTGAAAGTATCTTAAAACATTCTTTACATTTATTTCGCTAGATAAAAGTATTATGTACTAGTTGAGAGTAGTAAGTGAAAATTCAAGAATACTTCGAAAATATTTGAAAGCTTACCAAAAAAATACGACAAGTTTTTAATAAAATTAGTGTTGGTAATCGACTCCGATCGATTGATGAAATTCACAAATCGATTATTTATTTGACTTTTAAAAATCAAGGAAAAAATCTAAGAAAAAAATGGACAGCATCTTTATAGTGAGATGGCCTAACCGAGTGACCTTTTTTTTAAAAAATTTAAATTTAAACAAACTTAGTTGAGAAAATTCGAAATCTGATCACTTAATTTGCCCCAAGATTTTGAATCACCCATAAAGACCAATTGGTTAACCGGGTGAGGGGCAATTGGGTTTTTACGTTTAACCTTATTGCCAAATTTTTTTGTAGAATTGTCCCGCATATTAACCCGTTTAGCGGGATTTTCACCCGATTGCCCCAAAAGTTTAAGTTTTTAATAAAAATTGCTCTTTTTTTATTCAAAAGGAATTAAAAAATTAATCTCATCTATAAATTTATTATAATCGATATGGATTTAACTACTTTACAATTAATTTTTAAAAATAACTTTTGAATTAACGAAACTGAGATTTAATTTTTGATAGATAATTCTAATTTAAAAAAACTGACTATACCCAGTTTTTCAATTTTCGAATATAAATTTAAAAATTTAAATGAATTATTTAAGTTTTTTTTCATATATTTTTAATCTGAAAGAGCATTAGCTCGGTACAGATAAACCAATAAATAAATAAATTATTTAAAAGTTAAAAATGAATTTTCAATATTTTTTTCAAATTTCTAAATAAAAATTCAAGATTTACGGAACAAAGGGGTGAAACCATATTTACCTCTTAACCCCAGGAATTCACCCGGTTAGGGTCAGCCAGATCAGCACCTTGATTACTGACAGCTCTTATCGTTTTTTTTTATTTAGATTCTTTAGCTCAAGAAAAGTTAGCAGTGTAATTAGATTTGTATTGATCAAACTTTTTGATGGTAAAAATCGGCCAAAATCAAATTATTTGTATCTGGATTTTTTTTTCAAGTAATTTTTCAGCCTCAAAAAGATAAGCACATATTAAACAAAAATAAGCTTTTTCTCTAAGTACCCTCTATGGGTCTAGCCGGTTATGTGAACATTTAGTCACATAATATGTGAACAAAAATTGTTCACGGCTTAGGTGAACATAATATTTAACAAATTATTTTTGTTCACCTAAACTAAATCATGTTCACATAAACCTCGACTGTTCACATAAAAATGCTCTTGTTCACCTAACATTCAATGCTAAAAAATTAAAAGAATAAAAAAATAAAAAATTTCATAAATATTTTTTTCATAAGTTTGTTAAAATTATTTTGAAACTTTTAATCATGTAAAAAGAAAAAGTAAGCGCTTTCTTAAATTTAAGAACAAGTGATGAAATATTTAAGATATATAAAAGTAGAAAAAATTTTCACTTAAACTATTTGCTTATTAGTATTTCAAAATGTCGAAAATTTTTGAATCGGAAGAGTATAAGTTATTTAATAAAGTAAAAGAGCGTGGATTAGTGTATCCTCAAAGGAATTGTACTAATCCAACATGTTAAAAAAAATTGTCAAGATATGTCTCTTTATATAAAAAAGCGCGATAAGAATGCTTAACATCAGTTATTGATTTGGAGATGTAGTACTTGTGGCCAAAACAAGTCTGTTTTGGATGAGTCTTTTTTTTCATTATTTCGTAAACCATTGAAGATTGTAATGTTAGTAATAAAATGTTGGGCAGCACAGCTTACGATCGCAAAAACAATTAGTATGGCCAAATATTATTCAAAAAAATATTATTTTTTAATAATAAATAACTTTAAATGATCTTCTTTCTAAGGTAATTTATGATACATTGTAAGGTGGGGATATTATTTTATGTGTAAACCGGGTGACAACTTTTGATAAGTGTTTTTTTTCCTTATTAAAATAAGATGTCTTAAATTTTTTTAAAATAATCATTTAAAGTTATTTATTATTAAAAAATAATATTTTTTTGAAAATTCCTAACTACTCATTTCGAGATAAATTAGTAGTTTTAAAGTCAACTAGAAAAATTAGTCTATTTAACAATCGACTAAAAAAATTAATGTATTCAATAATTGACTAAAAAACAACATTAATTTTTGTCCCAATTTTAAAAGCACTCATAAATAAAATTAAACATTTTAAAAAAATTATCGTTTATTAAAATCGAATAAGTTAAAATGAAAATAAAAATTTTAAAATAAAACTTTTTCATTCTTTGTACACTAAATTTTATCTTATAATTTTTTAAACAATTTTTTTCATCTTACCGTATTCGCTTTTTCGATATTACTGCCTCATTACCCGAAACAGGGTTTTGGCGCAGGCAATAAATATCATCTTGTCAATGTTAAAATGTTCTTAACTTGCACTGCATGCTTTCAAGATGTGTTTAAAGCCTTCAGTCTACATTAAATTTAAAAAACTTGATTTTAATGCGTCATTAAATTCATTGGAATTACATTTCAATTTTTTTTTTTTTTTTTATTTATTATTTATTAGTAATGTAGTATAATTACATGATCAGACTATAAATATAAATTTTTATTTAAAAAGAATCAGAAGATTATTTCTTATTTATGTATTAATACTAAGCTTATTATTCAAGAACTCGGCCTGTACTGCATAGGTTAAGCTATTATAGATTGATTTCTAAAATAGAAATAAAACTTGGTAAACCAAAAAAATTAAAAAAGCTTAATAGCTCCTTGAATTTTTTAAAAAGAAACAAAATTTTTGCAACCGGTTTTAGGCTTTATTTTTAGACTAAATTTTATTTTTAAACAAATTAATTCATAAAATTATTTTTTTATTAAAAAAAACTTAACTGAATTTGCCGAAAGGAGAGCGCTCGATATTCAAGCGGCTTACCGAAATTTTGAATTAAAAATACAAAAAAATATACCGAAATGATTAGAAAACAAATTCTTTTTTTTGAAAAGTTGGTTATTTTAGTGTTCATAGTTTAATGTTTGAGATGGTTAGAAAAGCTAAATTGTTCATTTGAAGAAAAGAAAAATCTTCTAGTCACTCACTGTCTCAGTCAATTTTTAAAAAAATTTTTTGGAGAATAATATTGCACGAGATGTTTTAGTGTAATCAGTGAATAAGTCTTTGTTTCACTCTAGCTTATTTAGCAGTGAAAAGAAAAACGAGACACTTTCTACAGTAATTACCTTTCTTTACGAAGCCAAAGCTACTTCAGATGGGAAAAAAAAATTTTTTCAAAAATTTGCTATTTTCCATTCAAAAATTATAAAAATATAAAATTGAGGTTCTTTGAATTTATTAAGTTTAAATTTTTTTCAATAAATCAAAATTAATTTTATTATGAACAATCTTAATAATTGGGGAAAAAATATAAATTGGAGTATTCAATTAAAAATTTTTTTATTGGTTCGCTATTATCTATTTCTGAACTTATCTGAATCACTAACTCACTAAATATTTAAAAATATTATCATTTTTTAATTTTTATTAATTTTCGAATAAAAGCTTCCTAAGAAATAGAAAATAAGAAAAAGCTGGATTTTTTATAAATATTTATTATATAAAAATTCCTCATCACAAGAACGTCTGCTTAAATTACACAGAAATAAAATTCGAGATTAAATTTTTATAACCAAATTAAGCTTTAAAATTTGAAATAAAGCATCCAAATAATTAAAGTCTATTTACACAAATTAAAATAAATGCCTTGTATATTTAACGCTAATCTAATAGAGCATCGATTAAACATTTTGTTTAGACATTAATTGAAAATTTTTTCCTTCAACAACTCTGCTGCACTCGGTCTTTCTTCTGGATTTAAATTTGTCATTCTAAAATAATAAAAATTTAGACAAAAATTTTTTATTTTTAATTAATCAAATTTACAATTTAAATACTCGGTCTAAATCTCTGCTGTATATCCTAGGAACATCAGGTCTCTTCCATGAGCTAAAATCTTCCACTTGGTCAAGCAGATACCTACCATCATCTAAACTACAAATGTTGAATAAGGCCCACCCAGCTGACCAAATGTCATATTTTAAGCCAATTGCCTTGCTTTCTTCAATTTCAGGACACTTATACCATGTTTGTTTTTCTTCAATCACTCCATCTGGCGAGTTCAAAATTACACTACTAGCTGGTATAAATAATTTCAGTCGATCTTTTTTAAAAGATATTGCTTCCGGAATGATAAATTTGTGTAAAAAATTATTTTCATGAAGACATGCCAAGGCAGTCAAAAGTTGTTTTGCCCAGTACACAATTTGTTCTTCTTCAATTTCAATATTTTTCTATTAGATTATCTATTAGATATAATTTTCAATTTAATTTTTTATTTTACTCTATAAGACTGTAGATGCCGCTGAATTTGTAGGCGCCATGCAAAAGCATACTGTGTTTATTAAAAAAAAAAGTAAAATGATCGGTAAAATTATTTAAATGTGGTTACATAATCGTCATCATATGTTCTGGTAACATAGAATTTGCCATCATCATAAAAGTAATGAGGTGCTATTATGTTTGGATGATCTAATTCATTTACTAACTTGAACACTCGTTGTGACATTGAATCATTCACAAGAATCGGCTCGACTGTTTTCCTAATAATAATTTAATAAAAATAATTCTTTTTTAAATTTTATATTGTTCATCTATTTTTTCGAGTCAGATTCGCGTAAACATCATGTGATTTTATTTTAAATTACTTATTTAACTAAATCAAAGAAGGGTTTTAAGTTCAAGTTTATATCAATCCAGGGGTCCGAGTTCAATCACTTTGTTGAAACGTGAATATTTAAAATAAAAATTTGAAATTGAAATGCATTACTCTAATTCTTTGATTTGTCTTTTAAAAAATATAACATTTGTCAATTTTTTTTATTTTTTTATATTTGTGAAGAAAATGAAATAGCAAAAAAGGAAATATTGAGAATTGCAGAAAATTTAGTCTATTTTTTTTTATTTTAAAAAAAAAGGATCAAATTTGACCACACGGAGAAAAATTCTTTAAAATAATTTGACAAAATTTTATCAAACTTCATAAGATGTGATTATTCGAACCTTGACTAGGTACTCTCAAAAAAGAAAAATCAGTAAAAAAGTGACAGATTTCGGATCTCTAAATCCAATTAAGAAAACGATTAAATCGTCGTTGAATTATAACTGATAACTGTTAGTTTTTTTGATATTAAGCTTTGATCCAGGAAAATATTTTGAATTGAGATAAAATAATTTGATTATTTAAATTTTCCTTTCTTACATGAAGAAAAAGCATCATTATAATTAGCCAAAAAAAGTTAAGCAATACCAAGAAATTAATGATCCTATGCTTTTCCATGAGCAAATAAGGAAAAAATTAATTCAAACCCAATAAAATATGAAAAGTTTTTAAATTAGATTTTAAAAAGATAATGAGCTAAATCTACATCCATCAGGTCAAATTTCACGATTACAATTCGTAACTACAAAACTACTATTTGTATTTTTAATTAAAAAGTTTTAAAAAAGTTTTTCTTGAATATTACTTAAATGCATAAAAAAAAATATTTTTTAGATAATAAAAAATCATATGGAGAGTTTTTTCCTGAGTGAAAATAATTTGTGTAACGAAAATTAAATTAAAAAGTATTTTAATTAATTTTTTTGCAAAACCATCATTTAAAAATTATTTTTTAGTTTTTTACTCAACAAAAAATAAATTAAAAAATTGAAGTCATTTGAAAAAAAATAAAAATATAAAAAATAACAAACTTGATGTTAAAATCAGCCAAATCATCGCACTTGAAATATTCAATGCCGGACAATCTCTTTATTTTGTAAATATCATACCTACAATCAAGAGTATCACCGGCTATTAAAGTATTTGCCTTGCTTGTTTGTAGACCCATGTTAAATTACTGTTAAAAAATAAAAATATAAAAAAAACGTCATTAAAATAGAAAAATTTTTGCTAAAAATTCACTTTTAGAATAATAATAAATTTATATTAAACGAAAAAAGTTTTAATGTTTCGGGTTACGTAACCTTTTTGCTAAATTAAAATAAAGTTTAAAAATTTTAATGGAATATGTTCAGTTTTTAGTACTGAGTCGTAAATAAGGTTTTCGAATAAAATTATAATGTTACAATTTTGCCAAGTTTGAGCTTAAGACTTGATTTTTTATTTGAAAAATTATAATAATAAAACTAAATTATTACGTAGTATATAATTATTAGTTTTTTTCAGTTTCTATTCTTTAAAATCAAAACAAATCTAATACCTGAATTTCATTTTTTTTTAAATTGAAGACTTAAAATCATATCTGTATAATCAATTTTAAATTAAATATATAATGATTAAATAAATTGATATTTAACATTATTCAAATACGACAAAAAATGCTAACTTTAATAAAAATTAATATTTTATTAGAAATAACTTAAATTATAATTTTCCAAATGTTCCAAACAGAAATTTTGAAAATTAAATATTTAACAAAAATAAACATGTTTTATCTTGTAAAAATTCATTTTTACTTATTAAAAAGACAAATTTATCATTATTGTGTAAGCACCTCTTTCTTCACTTGATGATTCTGTCAGTTTCAGGTAAAAAAGATGAGTTTCATTTAGACAAGCTTGAAAAAGTGATCTAGTCTTACTTAAAGTGATCTAGTTTCGCTACTTTTAGGTTTCCTAAAAACCTAAAAGAAGCGAAAGGCCGAAAAGAATTTATTTTATTAAGAAAAATCAAGAATGATAAAATTAATCAAGATTAAATGTTTCTTTTAATAAATTTCATTGATAATTTGATAATTAATGATAATCACTTGATAATTTTTCCGGTTATCATTTTTTTTCAATTTGAAATATCATTGATACACTTTTTTTCGAAATTTTGAGAAAATTATCGAAATTATCTTTTGGAAGCAATCCTTTTTTATTTTACATAAAAATGTTTATTTCATATATTTTTTTAAATTTAAAAGAAACAGTTTGGTCTGGTGGTTTAAATTGAAGAACTTTATTTTTTTGAGCACAGCACAAGTCTCAGTTGGACCAAATTTTTCTTAAAAAAATTAAAATCAGGAAATAAAGCTTTAAATTCTAAAGATTATTTTTATGAAATCATTTTAATGATTGCTTTTTAAATTAATGATTAAATAAAATTGAATATTTCTTAATAAGAAAAAATTTTTCAAATTTTAATTATTCTTAAAAATTTTTTTTCCTTTAAGGTTCACCATATTAATATTTTTTTCTAATTACAGCAAATGAATTTTACGAAATTGTTTTTAAGATTTTTTATTTTGACTTATCTGTTTAGAAATTTCCAACATTTGAAGCCATTCATCACGACCAAACGAATCTGATGAAGTAACATGTGGAATGCCAAGAAACATCCTTTCTTTCGGCAGAGTAAAATCGAAGCTTTCACATACAATCTCTTCTTTCAGTCCGAACAAATTCTTGTTTTGGTCCAATTCAGTTCCTCTTAGAATCATCAACGGCCACGCATCTATCTTATTCGCTTTTATTTTATCGACACAAAAATCCAAAGATCTTTTAAATGAATCCACATTTTGCTTTGGTAAACCAAATATCAAAGACACTTCAAACTCAATAGATCTTTGGCGTAAGCTTCTTGACACTTGCTCAATTTTTTTCAAATTGTTCAAGCGTTTAATAATTTTCATTTCTTCATTTATCACACTTTGAATTCCACACTCTAGAACAACTTTTGCTCCTTGTTCATTTAATTTTTCGACTTTTTCCAAAAATTCCATATTGACCATTTCCATTCGCGTTTGTAAAGCTATCTTACCTTTGTAGCCATTTTTCCTAAACAAATCTAACACAATTAAGTAATTTTTACCAGAATTAAAGGTCGGATCAAGAACCGCTATATCATTGACTTGAGATTTATTCTTGTCACAAAAGAGCTCAATTTCTTGTTGAATTCTTTTCTCACAGAAACTGTGTCTGCTTGTATAGTTATCTTTGTGTTGGCAAAAAGAGCAACGAAAAGGGCAACCGCGCTGCGATTCCCAGCGAATAAAAGCTCTGTTAGTATCTATGGTGTTTGTCAGAAATGGTGAGGGTAGATTTTCCAATTTGGCTGATCCAACTGATTGAAGACCCAAGTCAATCATGCCAGCGACATGAAGACCAGGTATTGAATTAATTTTGTCTGAATTTTTTTCTGAAAGTGTATCTATAAGTTGGTCTAAAGAATTTTCCGCATAGCCTCGAATAAAAAAATCCACATTGGGATAAAATTTTTCCAAAGTTCCTCGTGGCGCATATGTCACTTGTGGACCGCCAATAACTATCTTTTGTTTATAGTTCATTTGATTTCTTAGACGGGATATTATTTTTTGGATATGAGGCTCGTTCCATACAAAAGCACCCAGGCCTATCAAATTAGGACTTGAAGACAACACTTTATTGCAAACACTTTGACAAAAATTGTCGAAATAATGTTTATCTCCTAGTTGAAATGACCTCTTTACGTCAAATTCGTAGTTTTTTAGTGTAAATTTTCGGGCTAGGTGTTTATTTTGGATAAGCTTGGATAAGAGAGATCCGTGGCCTAGCGGAATTTTTGGATCTTTAGGTCTTATCCAATCTAGCGAGACTAATGCAACCCGAAATGAGCAGAAAACTTGATAGATCTTCATATTTTTAGTTTAAGTCTTTGTCAAAACTTGTTTTTTTATTTAATGAAAGCGTTTTTAGAGTTTTATTGATAAAAATTCTAAAAATTTAATTTTACATTTAAATGGGTTGAATCTTAATTTAAGTGCTTTAAAAAATTAAGTGATAAGAATGAGACTGGATGATGAAATAATGTTTTGTAAATTCCCTATTTTATAATTTTAACTACATTTTTAAATTTTGTCAAATTTTACTGATATTGAAAGAAAAAAATGTATTCAATTAATTTCAAGGTAAACCAGCAGAAATTTTTTAAACGAACAACCAAGAATTGAAAAAAATATTTAATTTAGTTTAATTAAAAGAATAGAGCAATTAAAATTTTTTAGTAAGAAAATAGATTTGAAAAATGCACTGTTCTTGATATCACAAAATTAAAAAAATTTTAAATTTATTTAGCAGAATGTGATTAAAATCTTCAAATAGCATTTTTTTAAATTATTTCAATTAAAAAACTCTTAAACATTTTTTAAAGCTCAAAATAAAGTAAAATTAAAAAAGTAAGAATCAATTGAATAATTAAAATTAGATAGACATCTAATATTTAAGAAACAGAATCCTAATGTAGTAAAGAAAAAAAAACTAAAAAGAGTAATGATAAAAGAAATTAAATTTATAAAGTTAGATGCATTTATAAGTAGTATTAGTAGTAGTAGTAGTTCTTGCTGCGACACCTAACATGTAGAGAGTCTTAGCCCATCACCGCCGATTGGCCGTGTAGAGCTGTAGCAGCCGATTCCATTGAACTTATCTAAAGCCATTTTAAAATTAGCGGTTGATTTAGATTTCACCACATTTTCTGCCAACTTATTCCAATGCGGAACTACTCTGTTTGAGAAAAATACATGTCTGGCGCTTACTGCAGCTGCAAAATCGTTTCTAATTTGAGCTGGAAAACTTTCTCTCTGGATGCTGTTTCCTCTTAACGCTCCAATTGGACCCTTGTTTTCTGATCTATTCACTAGATTCTTGACCAGGCCTACCTTTTCTATTCCATTCTCTAGTTTGTACATTTCAATCAAGTCCCCTCTCACTCTTCTTTCACTCAGCTTTGTCAGTCCTAATTTCGTCAACCTCATTTCATACGACATGTTTCTCAGAGACACAGGTATTTTAGTTGCCCTTTCTTGCACCTTTTCCAACGCGTTCACATCCCTTTTCATTCTTGGATTCAAAACCTGCACTGCGTAATATAGATGAGGTCTTACCATGGATATGTACAATCTTACCCACATGGATATGTACAATCTTACCCACAGCCTTTCTTCTCTACTTGTAAATGTTCGATTGAGCATTCCAAGTACCCTACTCGCTTTCGCACAAGCACTTTTCACTTGGTGGGCCCACTTTAAATCTGATGAGACCATCACTCCAAGATCCCTCTCACACTCTATGGTCGCTAGTATAACATTTGAGTTGCTATTTTGTGTTTATTTATGCTTTGAATTTAGTCTGCCGAAATGCATTACTTTACATTTATCAACACACAGTCTCATATGCCAAATCTCTATCAATTGCCATGCTGCATCCAGGTCTTTCTGTAACATCGCTCTCTCATAAACTTTATTAGCTATGCCGAGTATTTTTGAGTCATCTGCATATAATTACATTCTATTTGAAACGCAGTCAGGTAGGTCAGTTATGTACAGAAAAAATAGCAAGAGTCCAAGTACAAACTCTTGCGGAACTCCACTTAGTACCTTTGACAATCTAGAAACTCCATCACCAAGAACAACTCGCTGAGTCCTCATACTCAAAAAGTCTTCTAACTACCTTATTATATTCTCACTTTACCCACATCCACGTAGTTTATGAAGAAGCCGTTGATGCGGTTCAGTATCAAAAGCCTTTGAGAAGTCTAAAAGTATTTCATTCATACTGTTACCTTTTGCCAACTCAGTAGTGATCATATCAAGCGTTTCAAGTAGGTTTGTAACACAAACTTTCTTTGGGAAAAATCCATGTTTACTTTCAATTATAAGATTATTCTCTTGAAGGTAAAACTTTAGTTGGTTCCTGACTATATCTTCCAGGACCTTACATGCAACTGAGGTGAGTGATACGGGCCGATAATTAACAAGCTCTAATTTACTACCCTTTATTAATTAATTGAATAATTTATCGATTGATTGAATATTAGGATATATTCATCTATTGTAAGGTTTTATTTCTATTATTAGATTAAAGTTAGGTAGAGCTAATTTCACAGACTTATTTGAGGTGTTAAAAACACTCTTTTCATGTACTTAAAAATATAAGTAATAAAAAAAACAAATAAGCTGAAAGGATTTAGTTTAAAAATGGGCTTAATTATAATTTTGAGTTTTTCAAATCGTTTTATTTTTTCAAAGACAAATAAATGATTTCTGTGTTTTGGTACAAAATTTGACTTTGACATTATTTTTGAGAGTTGTCCAAACGCTTTTTCACAAATTACTACAGAATCTTGTTCTTTGTGCAAATTCTCAATCATTTTTGAGCACTATAACCTATGATTAAAAATTCAGGGGTCATAAGACACAAAAATTGTACAAACCGTTCTTATTATTTTTAAATAAATTTTTACTAAAATATTTTAAAATTTACAAAAAAAATTACATTTATTATACGAAATAAATTTTTTTCTGAATTTTTTAAAAATAAAATAAATGAAAGAGATTTGACTTTAATCAATCTAGTTTTTTTAATTAGGATAAAAAAACATTCAATCATAATTTCAAACTGACAAAACGGATATTTTTAGTTCATTTAATATTCCATAAAAGATGAAAGATATGCATAAATATACTTATCAAAAAAAATTAGTATTTCAAGCTTCAAGCTTATTAATAATAAAAATAATAATAATAATATAAGTTATAACAAGCTAGCAAGCTAGACTTGCAAAGATAGGAAACAGTAGGATCCCATCTAAGGTAACTGTGGTATGTACACTTAATCAGTAAAATTCATTTTGTCAGTATATAATTAATTTAAAGATGATAATAATGTTTGAAGAGGAAAAAAGGTGTCGTGGAGAACTGGTTAGCTTTTGGTAATTTTTTTCGATGTTGAGAAGGATGGGACCTCGGATCCGATGCTCCCATTGGCTAGGGTGATAGCGTGTTCTGTGTTTAGAGCACAGTCATTTCCCAGCTCTGCCTTCATCACACTATAGATTGTTATTCGTTTGGTCACCATTCCCTCGTGTCGATTCTACCGAGCCTCAGGGCTTCATGCATGGTAGGTTTCTCTTTACGTCTGTACTTATCCAGTCTGTTCTTGAATTGGTTGACGGATAGGGATTGAACAATCTCTTGGGGGTAGGACATAGTCATCCTATAAGTAAAGAAGTGCTCTCTCTGTTGACCGGTAGCTGGGAGTGGTCGGACAAAGCTGTGCTGGTTGGAGATTCTTCTTGCTCTTTCGTTGACTTTGATAGACAGAGCTATGTGCCAGTTTACAATGTTAGTGCCTTTGTAACATTAAAAGAATTAAATAAGATCACCTCTAGTCCTTCTGTCCTCCAGGGAGGTCAGATTTAGTTTCACCAGTCTCTCACTGTAGTCAAGGTTAAAAGAAGTGCTTGACCAGTTTAGTGGCTCTCCTTTGGACATAAATAGATTTATTTTCGTATGACACATATTAAAATTTTAGATACTTTTAATTTTATTTAATAGACATTAGGATAATTCTTATCCTTTTGAACCACTTTTTGGGCAAACATTTTCTATTTTTAGGAATCTTTTTTGGTTAAATAAATAAATTTTAAACCAATTTGTTAACATTTGACATTTTAGCTTTTTTTTTTATTTCATTTAAATTTTTATTTTAAAATATAAAAGAAAAATTTTTAACTCGATAATCGGAAAATAATCTTTTATTAGTTTTGCTTGGCGAATGGCTTTTATTAGAAAAAGAATATTAATTTTCGAAAAAAAAAATTAAGTAATTTTTAATTGTGTAATTACCTAAAAAAATTATAAAAAGAGAATGTTTAAATAATTTTGTAATTTGATTGTGAAATTTCTTGCGAAATTTAGATATGCGATCTGAGTATTGAAAATTAAGCAACAAATTAATCACTTAGACTATTGGGTTATCTTCCTAAATGTTTTTAAGTAAATTTTCAGGAAGCCAAATAACTCGGTAAACTAAATAAATGTTAGAATTGATGTTGATTCTAGCATAATTGACGTCAAAAATGTCTTAGTCTTAATATACTGAGATTTCATTTAATTTTAATTTCAATAAATAGACATTTGTAAAATATGCATTTGGGTTATTCATTTTTTATTCATAAATTTATTAAAGAAATGTTTTTTCAAGGATTTATAAAAAGACGAAATTATCATACTTGCTGAATTTCAGAACAAATTTGAGTTCTAATTAGAATTTATCAATAGAAATCAAAATATTTTCTATATTCATTTCTTTTCTTTATGACAAAAATGATAAATTAAAACAAAATTTCCTAGTTAAATCTAAATTCATTTTTTAGCTTTCTAGACCTAAAATGTCAGTGCCAGATAGACAATATCTAATGCAGCTTTTTAGAAGGTATTTTTCAAATTAAAAGTTTTAATTTCAAACTAACAGTTGTGTAAAGAGTTGACCGAGATGGTAGTGGTTCAATAAATGCACATGAATTGCAGGCGGCTCTATCAAATGGAACTTGGACTCCATTCAACCCCGAAACTGTGAGGTAATTTATTTCAAAAGTTTTCTTTGATTCAAAAAGAATAAATTGAAATTAAAGAATGATGATCGGAATGTTTGACCGTGACAATTCGGCAACAATAGATTTTGAGGAATTCGCTTCACTGTGGAAGTACATTGATGATTGGCAAAAATGTTTCAGATCATTTGACCGAGATAACTCCGGGTCAATTGACAAAAACGAACTAAAACTAGCTTTGACAGCTTTTGGTAAATTTAAAGAAAATAAAGAAGAAATTTCGAACAAAATTAAAGCCCTAAAATAATCAAGGTTACAGGTTGAGTGATCAATTTTTTAATACATTAATTGGCCACCTTCAGTTTAAAGCGAATAGCCATTCTAATGCGCCCAAATCCAGTGCGGTGCAGCCTTTTGACTCGAAAATTTTGTTCGATGATTTCATCTTTATTTGTATTAAAATTCAGGTAAAAATAACAAGTTTTAATATTTTGCTTTGTTTCTGCTAACTAAAGGCTATAGACTAAGTGACAGGTTCTATGATTTATTAATAAAAAAATTCGATCGTCAAGGCAGAGGAACTATTGCATTTGACGATTTTATTCAAGCTTCCGTTTCAATTCAAGTAATTTTTTTCTATTTGCTCATTGATCTCCTATCTTTAGATTTTTATTATTTTTTTTTTATTTAAATTAATTAATTTTTCTTCTAGACATTAACAAACGCATTCAGACAGTTCGACTATCAGCAAAACGGAGTAATCACAATAAAATACGAAGATTTTTTGAGCTTGGTTTTCAGTCTAAAAATTTAAAATGGTTGATGGATGAAACAAGATTTTGATAAGAAGTTTTATTTTATGTTATTTTTTAAAGATTTTAATAAATAAATAAACATTTAGATGTAAAGTATTTTTAATTTTAATTTTCAAACTAGTTTTCAGATTATTTTTATTTAATTCAAAAAATACCACTTGGGTGATTATATGGTATTTTTTTTGTTTGTTAGGAGTTAACAAAAACCAGGACGAATGTTTAAAAGAAATGAATTAATAATGCGAATTGCTCATTTTTGAAATCGAAAATATAAAAATTTATTTGAGAAAAAAAATAAAGACTAATGATCTAATTTAAATTTTAAAAAATTTTTTCGTGAATTTACGTCAAAATTATTTAACTTACGTAATTTAAGTAAAATAATTGATATAAAAAAGCTCTTTTTTAGTGTGCCGAAAATTAACTTGTCACATTGTTTAATATCATTTGATATCAATTTGATCTGATACCAACTGATATCAGCTAATATCATGAAAAAAACAATTACTTACATATTTTCAAACTTTAATTCATCTGTCATTATCTGATATTAAATGATAATAGCTGAGATCAGCTGATATGAGGAAAAATGAAAAAAATGATATTAAATGATATCAGATGATATGACAAGTTAATTTCCGGCACTGTATTAGTATTTTTTCTGATTTTTAATCTTTTTTAAGGGTCTTTCTTTGAATAAAAATCAGACTCATACTTAAATTTAAATTAATGAAAAAAATCACAAATAATATAATGACTTGTTTTTTACAAGAAAACTTTAACTAGATGAATTAATTGGCTTTAAGTTTTTCAATCCACGTTCCAATATTTTAATGTCATTATGATAAAAAGAAAAAAAGCTTAAAGAAAGGCGTTTAAAATTTCATACTAAAATTTTCTTAGCAATCATTTACAGAAAAGTTACTCTATAAGCACTTTTTTCATTCATAAAATAATTACATTAAAATTTTTGTTATACACGATTTCAAAAACTTTAAGTCAACTTTCATTATAGTCAAAGTATTCTTTTTAAATGCATATGATTTGATTTTAAACCATAGGCTGGTAATTTGGCATACTCCTTGTGGTAGCTTAAACTCCACATCCTTATTTTTATGAGTCATATCCTTATTTCAAATTTCAGAGCTCTTTAAGGCTTTAAAAAAAGCAGCTCCTTTTTTAACAAATCCGTTTGTATTCAACAAGCTGATAAAATAGATTATACATAAAAAAGGTAAATGACTTAAGTATTAAATTAGATGATCATGTCGAACAATTTAAAAATTTCTTAGAAAAGGTTGACAAACATGATTTCAACATGGCAATATGGTTTTTCAAATTAATTGATCCGCTTTCTGAAAATTCAATAGGGTTTTGGTTTTAGCTCTAAGCATTTTTTAAATTTTATTTTTTAAAAGATAAGAGGAAAGCAAATGTGACTATTGAAAATTTTTTGAATTTTTTAAATTATGGGCTTGAAAAGGAAGACGATATCAAGGTAAACCATTTTAATTTGGCCATCTTTTTAGGTTAAACTAGACTTGCCATTTAAAAGGTCAAATTTACCTGTTACCTTATCATCATTTAATTTTAATTTAATAAAACTGAATTATTTTAATCTAAATAAATCATTTAAATTTAATTTTGTAATTATTTATTAACTTTGTTTATATTTTGGGATGAACAATAAATATTTTGCAATTTTTATTTTGTAAAGCTTGAAATTGTTGTATCGAATTGGAATTTTTTTTGACAAATATTATTTTGAAATAATTATATTTGGACAAGATCAAAATAGACAGATGTTTGAACATATGAACTCAAAATTGACTATGTAGATTTTAATCATAAATAATATAATTAAAACAGTCTAAAAGTAATAAAAAATTTCAATTTTGAGATTAAAAAAACGATAATAAGATTGATTTTTCTTTTCCTATCTAAGCTTGTTTAATTTAAAATTTTAGGTCAGTCTACAAGCTCTTTTTTTAATATTTTCATAGAACAGGCAGATAAGAGATAAAAAGCATTGTTTTAAAAATAAATTCATCATACATGAAGCTTTTTTTTCTTTTTAAAATATTTAACATTAAACACATTGCAGATTTTTTATTTTTGTTAAATAATTTTCAAAAAAATGGCTGAGCCATTTTGTAATTGGCAATTGTTTCAAACTCCTTCTGGCTATGCTATGTCAAATAACCCGATTGAGTCGTTCAATATAATGTAGAATCAATAGCAAAGTTAGGGGAAGAAAAATAAAATGATGAAATTTTATTGAAATAGATGGAGCGATAAATATTTAGTAGAAATAAACCCTAATTGCTTTTGTCCTGATTGTACTCATTGTAACTGCTGTCAATTTTTGGGTTCTGCTGTTTGTATACATCTAGAAGGTTGTTGCTATTTAGACTCAATTGTTTTTCCTGGTATTATTTTAAAAAAATTCAAAAATAAAAATAGTTCCTCAAAAGGAAAAGAAAAACCATGGCATGAAAAAGACTAATTACCGGTTTGATTTTCATACTCTGAATTCAAATTAAATTTATGTTTTTTTCTTTGTTTAAAATTTTTTTTTGACTTTTTTTAATTAATGATTTATTTTTTATTTGGAGTTTTATTTTTAATGAAATCAAAAATAGTTTATGTTTCATTCTCAGTTTAATTTCAATTAAATTTAAAAAAAAATAAAAATAAGAATGTCTTAGACTATGATATGGAGCACTAATAAATAATAAATAATAAAAAAAAATACAAATTGGGTTTGAAAAACTTTCTTTCTAAAGAATTTATTAAACTTCAAACATAACTTTATTTTGCAATTAAAAATTTCTTGATCACGAAAAAAATTTGATCAATTTTAAATGATCGACATGATTATTTTAATTTAACTAAAAGAATTTTAAATTATTTGAAAAAATTACCTGTTTGTTTATCAAACGCGAATACCCCTTCATGGATTATAATTATTTAATTTTAATTTTTTAATTCAACAGATCTAATATCAAAGAATAAAATTGCTAAGAAATCGAATATCTTGAATTTATTCTTTCAGATTACTGATCTTTTTTTAATTAAAAAAAAATACATTAAAATCGCTAATTTAATCAATTGGGAATTGCTTTTGTTTATTTCTTAGATAAATGAATTTCAAAACAATTTATTTTTAATTTTTTTAGTTTTTAGTAGCTTATACATTCAAAAGCAAGATTAATTTTTTTCCAAATAGTTAGAAAATTGTGAAAAACAGAGCTTATTTTTAATTGTTTTTAAAACGAAATTCGATCATGTTTTTTGTCCCGCTAGTCTTGGATTTCATAACAGATTTAAAGATTTAAATAAATAGTCAAGTTTATGCCTCGACTGATTCCATATTTATTATTTAAATAACCTGAATCTAGGCCTAAAGAAATCAGAAAACGTGACCACTTTAAAAATAAATAATTCTTTTTTATTTTTACTTTTTATTACTATGACAACCGCGGGCAACAAAGCGGTCAATGTCACAATAAAAAAATTCAGAAAAAAAATAAATTAAAAAAGATAAGAAATAGTTTAAATGTTTTAATTTTTTTTTGCTTTAAGATTATAATTATAAAAAAAACTGCAGCTTTTATTTTCATTGAAATAATTTTCCACACGGGCGGTCTCAATTATAGCCATAACAGTAATTAACTCAATAACAATGCATTCCGTGTCACCAGTGCATATTAGACTAAAGAATCAACTAAAAAACCCAATGACTGCGGCTAATTTCGAGGTAAGACTCTAATTAGACTAAATTAATTCTAAGTTTTAAACACTTATTTTCAAAGGACTTGATTGAGAGGAAAAAAAAAGTAAAAATAGGCCCATCGACTGTAATAAATGAGTCCAAAAGACCGAAAACGCTTCGGAATAAAAAATTTCCGAAGGCCCAGATCCAAAAAAAGAAGCCAGTGTACCAATGGACATCTCCTAAGAAAGAAAAAAAATGCGATTTAATGAAAAGATGTCGTCTGGACGATTACATCAGTCCCATCAAACAGCACATTGATGAGTCGTCTTGTGAAGTATGTGTTGATGTCAAGTCTCGTTCCAGGTCGAGATCGAACAGCCCGGAAAAAAATGGCCAAGCAAACTGTTCTTTCCTAAGACGCCTCTCCTCTTCAATGTCGCCAGTTTCCTTTAGCCGTTCTCAAGAGTTTGATCCCAACTCTACCTACACCATGCCAAATCGGTCCAAAAGCCACGAAAGTTATCTTAACACTAGAGAAAACGACCTGCTTCCTATTGATGAAAATGACTTGATTTTAAAAAAGGAGTTCTTAGTTAAAAAATTGATTGATTCAGAATCATTTTCAAGTGATATAGTAAGAGTTTTAGAACTAATCAGAGAATATATGTCCAATTGTGATAAAGGTTTAGACTTGAAAACAGTTTACGGCTATCTAAACAAGGATATTAAGAATTTATTTCAATTAATCGACTTGTTTCATTTGACCCACAAGGATGTGAGGTCTATCATAAGCGAGTTCTTGAACCCAGAGACACTGTCAATGCTTAGACAAGTTAAAGAAAATGGCGACATTTTGAACAAAAGTGAAAAATTAAAATTAGAAAATGAAGTAAATTTTTAATTAATTAGTTATCATGCAAAATTTTAGTTTCTTTTTTTTTAAAGAAATTTAAGAAAATAATTTCGGAGTATGAAAAAAACATCAATCAAACGGGCTCAACTAACGAAGCTCTAAATGTTTTGGCAAATTTTTGTTTTAATTATCAATTTGATTTTATTTGATTTAATTAAGATGGAGAATAATGCGTTGGCAAGCTTAAAGCAATCGCTGGAGGATAATAGGGCTCATCTTAGACGTCAATTGATATCGAGAGAAGCCGAGTGCAATCGGCTGAGTGTTCAATTAAGAGTAAGTTTAATTTTGTTTCAAATAATTGTCTATGGCATGTTATAATCAATTCACGAAAATTTCTAAAAAATTAAATTTAAAGAAAATTACTCTTTATTAGATGGAATTTACAAAAAAATACGGGTTTACCTAGTCCTCACAAACAAAAAATTGCTACCCACAATGAAAAAATTTTCAGCACAAAAATAACTCTTGTAAAACAAAAACTACTTTCCAAAAATAATAAAACTTCTAGGAACAATTTTTTTCTAAAAACTAGTCGCCACAACTTTTTACTTTTTAAAACAGATTTTAAATTCAGCAAATTATTCAGTAATTTTTATTGCAGATAACTCTAGGCCATCAATTAATGGACTGACAAAAAAACTACATATGATGACAAATTAATTAATTGACTGATAAAATAATGATTTGAGTGACAAAAATACTTTTTTGACTTATTAATTATTTTTACAACAAATTAATGATTTTGAGGTGACAATAAAAATCAAAATCTTGAACTATAGCACCAAAATCGAAAGGAATTTCCAGACGATTATGATAAACCGTTTTGTCCAAATCTCATCATTAAGCTAGAGTCAACAATGAGACAACGTCACAATTTAAGTTTGTTCCTTACAATCTTAGAAAATTACATTATTAAATAGCTTAATTAGAACTAAAATAAGATAAAATAAAAATAAAATAAAATCTTATTTTATTTTATAGATAAAATAAGATTTCATCTATAAAATAGGTTTTATTTTGTCAGTACAAAATTATTAAATAATCATCTCAATTTATATATTTTTTTGTCAGTCGTTTAGTTTTTTTGTCATCTTAAAAAAACTAAATTTGTCGTCTCCAAAAAATTTAAGCCATAACTTTATAGACATTATTAATTTTTTTTAACACAACAAATTTGTCTACCAGCGGTTCGGTTCAAGATATAAAAGTTTTTTTGTATTCGGCCCACAAAATTAGTGTTTGCAGTGATATGAGCTTTTTAACGAAGATGTTAGTTTGTGGTGGAATATTTATCTGAAAAATATTTAATTTTTCAGTTATAAAATATAAAAACAAATAAATTTAGCAAATCTTAAATTTACAATTTAACTGAAAAATTATGACTTTTTTTGATAAATAGAGATTTTTAAAGGGATGTCTAAGTCCTTTTTAATATTTGGATAAGAGTTTTGTACACCCCTCAGTCCCTCTTTGACTAAGCCGCTGATTTTAATTAATATTAGCAAAAATGACAGATTATTTATATAATATATTTATAATAAGAAAAACAAAGTTCCCCTTTTAAAAAAGTTTATTCTCTAGTTTATCAGTCTATATCCTTTTTTCTACCAAGTTTTTAATAAATAGAAAATAGAAATAAATAAAGTTTTCAGTAAATTTTCGTTTGGTTCAGTCTCTTCAGAGCATTGCTTTGTGAGAATTAATTTTTAAAGATAATGTGATTTTAAATTTTTTTTAAAGAAAAATTAAATAAATAATGAATGCTAAGATAAATAATAAAATTTATTCTAATTTTATCATGAATAATACAAGTTTTGAAAATTTAGTTAATTTATTGACTTGGTAAAATGATTTATGACTCATATTCAAGATAAATTAAGTTCAAAATAGTTTAATAAATCAAATAAATTTTTTGTATAATTTTTTGTTGATCATTCCAAAACGCCTATTTATGTTTGTTTCCAAGTAACCGTTGAAAAATTTTGAACCGAATTATCAATATTATTAATTAGTCTGCTCTCATGATAAGTCTAAGCCTAATTTTATTAAAATTCCTTTAGTTAGAATTACTATGAAGCCTTTAGAATATATAATTTACTTAACTCCATTTTAAATCAATTTCCAATGAATTAATGATCAAAAAAATTAAATTTAAAAAGGAATTAATATTAAGGCCTCATTTAATTTTCAATCGAAGGTCAATTAAAAAAATACTAAATCGTCAAAAAATTAGGTATCACAGAATTTAGTTGTATGTCATTTAATATATGGAACATAGTCAAGTTTTAAAAATATCATTTATCATTAACTTTTCTGGTGGAAAAGAATCGAATTGCTTTTATGACTATAAGCCCTTTGAACCGAAATCAATTCTTGGAAGATTCTAGTACATTATTAAAAAAATAATAGATGAATCTTTTTTACATTTAGTTTTTTCAAATTACAATTCATTTTAATTAATCATTATAAATTTTGTCATTTAAAAAATAGTTTAGGCAAAGCTTTGGTCGGTTGGAATGGAAAATTAGCCCTTCTTTTCAGATACTTGGTAGAAGTCATTGTAAGGTCTATTTAATTTTAGGAAAAATTTATTTAATAATTTTTAGTTCTATGTAAAGCTAAAAATTCTTAATCTTTCAAATGAAAACTAATATTTTTAATTGACGATTAAAACAATTTAATTGATTTTTTTATTGACTTTTTATCAAAAAATAAATGACGGTTGACATGCAGCCATCAAAAAAATAGAAAAATTCTAAATTGTTTGTTATTTTTTCATTAGGAAGACCTATGAAACTTTGAACTAAAAAAATGTTATTTTTAGTCTACATTTTTTTAGTCATAAATTAGAATAATTCTTGTTTCCAAAGTTTTAATAAAAAATATCAACTTGAATAAACAGTGAACTATTTTTCCTTTTAATATACTTTTTTAATAATAAAAATTAAAACATCAAAAAATAAATACTAAATAAACTTAGAATATATTATTTAATTTAAAAATGTGGATGCGCATCTTTCGTTTTTGCAATTTTTAAAACTTTTAAAATAAATCATGGTAAAGCTAAAACAGCAATCTTCAGACCGTCATATTCTCTACAATTTGAAACCAAATGTTTGCCATTTTGTCAAGGAAGGCATCCATACTCATTGAATAGGGTTATTTGAAGTTTTAATTCAGTACATTATGTCCAAGTTAAAGGTATTTGGAGGGCGTTCAACCTTATATTGATGGTATCTTGGGTAAAGTTAGGTGAAAACGGACCAATTAATGTGTGAACTAAAGATGCATTTATTTTTGAATTATTCTTGAATTATTTGCCCCAATGGTACTACACTAAAGATTTTTTATTTGATAAATTTTCATCAAGAACTGGCAAAAAAGCTATTTTTGGGAAAATTTGATAAAGAAATTTTATTTTTATTCAATGATTAACTAATTTTTCCAAATCGTTTCAACAAATTTCTCTGTTTTTTAACAAAACTATAAAAAAGGAGAAGCTTTTTTAATAATTTTTTTTAAATGAAATTTTAAAAAATCCTTTTTTTATTTATTTCTCATAATATTTATTCTTTAAATTCACTCATCAACAATTTTTTGCTTATACTCTTCGAGTTTAAGGATCAATTAAAAGGTTTGTAATACTATCTAAAATGAAACGATTAACACTATTTATTTGAATTTAAAGTACAAAAATTATTTTGAAAAAAAATTTAAATTGTAAGATTCAAAAGAAATTTTAATCTAAATAGTTAGGATGTTTAAAAAAAATAGCTTTTAGCCAATTTGATTAACAGGCAAGTTTCGAAAAATGATGATCATTATCAATTTTAAAGTCTAAAAGATACATAAATATCTAAATACACATAATCCATCTAAATTAAATTATCTCGGTCTGATTAAATTTATGTCACTATGATAAATTAAATCATAATATATGTCATTGCTTAATTGCTTTTAAGACTATACGCCCTTTGAACCGAAATCAATTCTTGGAAGATTTTAGTACATTATTAAAAAAATAATAAATGAATCTTTTTTTACATTTAGTTTTTCAAATTACAATTCATTTTAATTAATCATTATAAATTTTGTCATGTAAAAAATAGTTTAGGCAAAGCTTTGATCGGTTGGAATGGACCGATCAAAACAGCAATCTTTTTTTGTCAAAAAATTTTTGACATTTTTGATCAAAAAAGTCATTTTAAATGACTTTGACTTTCAAATAAACAAATAATTTTTTAATAAAAAATTTCAAGTAATTTTTGATTTACTTGAAATTTTTGTTTTCATTACAAAAAAAAATTTCGATTGATCACTTAAAATAAAACGACAAAAATTATCTATTTCTCCAAAGAGCTTCTTTCTGTTTGAAAAATTAATTTCCCGAAAATAACTCATCCAGTTTATCTATGTTCTCTCGGATATTTCAATAAATTATCCTAATTTTCAGTTCAATTAAAGTTGTTTAAGTTTTGCAGTGTTTTATTTATAAAAGCTAAAAAGAAAACAAAATTAAAAAAAATTACCAAAATGTCATTTCATTTTTAAATTTTCAAATAAAAATTGAATTTTAACATAACCAAAACATTTTCAATAAAAATTTTTTTTTATTTAACTTATTCTTTTAATAAAATGATAATCATTAAATTTAAATACTTGTTTAAAATCACTTCTCAGAAAAATTATCTATTTAATATATTCACTGACCATTTAGTAAAATAACAAATATTTTTAATAAAAAAATACTGATCATTTTAATATGACCGTCTCAAAATATATTAATCTTGACTTGGTTTTTTTTTTTAAGTAAAAAACTAATCTGCTGAAAAGAATATTTTAAGCTTTTTTTTTCAAGAACTTGAATAGACAATTAGACCGGGCCAAAATGGAAATTGAATTATTGCGTGAAAGTCGTGAGAAAGCAGGACTATCAGCATTGAAATTTCCGACCAAGCTAAACAGTACATCTTCACTAGTGCAAAAACCGGTAAACCGAAAGTCGGCCAGCACTTCTAGTTTGCCAAAAAGTGCAAAACTAGAAAAAAACCATTTCACGTTCGAAGAAATTATCAGTGATCCGATAAAAACGCGTCTTTACATTGAAAAACTCAACAATAAAGTTAAAGAAAAAGATAATTGCATTAGAAATTTGAATGATATTATTATACAGTCCAAGCAAGAGTCAAAAGAAAATGACCCAAAGCCCCCAGTTGGGCAATCAAAGCCGATTACGGATCGTGGTGACAAAACTCAAATAGCTAAACTTATGAAAGAAAACGATAAATTAAAATTATCTCTTCAAGTCAAGGAAGACCGCCTAAAAAATGCGCTTAAAGTGGTCGAACAGCAAAAATCCGAGGTAAAAAAATCTTCAACAAGCAGCATTAGTGAGATGTCGAAAAAAAACAGTCAATCCAATTCTATGAGTGAGTCTGCTAGTTTAACTAAACAAAAATCAAGATCCTCGAGTCCCAAAAAATCCCAAAACAGTGATACAACCATTCAGCGAGAAAAAAACTTCAGCGAAATTGAGTTCAATAATGTTCGCTCTCGGCTACAACAGCGATTAAATGAGCTTGAACCATTACCAGAACTACTTAAAAACACCGAGCTCAAGCTACATGAAGCTTTGTCAAAAATCAAAAAATATGAAGAAGAGATAGCTGAAAATCAGAAGTGCATTATTGAGTTACGATCAAAATCAGATTCTCTTCATTCAAAATTAAGAAATAGAGTTCATGGAAAAAATGAAAAATTGGAATTTAGCAAAAGTGGTTTTAATAATTTTCACCAGCAACAAATGCAGCAGCAAATGGAGATGAGTGCCAAGCAAACGAAAGAAATTGAAAAGTTAACACTAGGCAAATTGGAACCGATTGAGAGAAGAATTCAGAATTTGGAAGAAGAGAATAAAGAGTTGATTCGCCAACTTGGATTTAAGGATGATTTGATCAGAGATCTGACAGTAAATTGAATTTCAATAAAACTTTTTCAAATGGTTTACTTATTTTTTAAGAACAAGCTGACAGTCAAATCGAATGAAGCGGCTAGTTTTAGTCGACAATTGGACTTGGCAATAAGTGATTCGAATCTTAGGGAGCATCAAATCAAGGAGAAGTTTGTGTCAAAAGAGAGAGGTCTTTTGGCAAGACTGGGCGATTTGGAGTCCAAGTTGAGGTCAATGGAATTGCATTCATCTGTTGATAGACGGGATAAGGATGATCTATGTCAAGAATACCAAACTCAAATTAGGGATTTGAAATACAAACTGGAGCAAACCCAGCAAACTAATAAACAGATGCAAGAATATGTCAACTTTTTGAAAAATTCTTATATAACATATTTCAATGATAACACTTTGCAGAGCTTTGATTGTACGGCCAATGCGAGTTCAAATTTTTTATGTGGCACAAGTTCAAATAATTTTTATTGATAGAAGTAGCTTTTTTATACTTTTTTTTTAATTTAATAATAAATTTTAAATCTGATATTTTTTCTAAATTTAGATTCACTTTTTATTGCCTCTTAGATCATAATTTCTTTTTTGATATGACGGCTTAATTTACATCGTATTAACCAATATCGTATTAATCAAATTTGCATGTTAAAGGATGGGAAGAAAAAAATTGAAAATAATTTTTTTAAGGAATTATTGTTTATTAAAAAATAAAAAATAGATTAAAAAGAAAAATATTTATTAATTTTACTTTGAAAAGACTGATCGACGCTACATTGATCCATTTTAGACAACTGATTTTGGACAACTGTCTTCGTTCTTTTGGGCAAAATACAATCGTAGTTTTTCTATGCAATAGTTTTAAAGGTAATATTATGCCTTTTTTAAATCCATTGCTAGCTTTAAAATCAGTTTGATTTAACATAGTTGCATATTTAATAGCCTGGGCTTGAATCAATGGACCGTTAAGAGTAATATTTTTATATGACATAACTCCTCAATTTTAACATAATTAGAACCTCTCATTCTTTTAGAGCTAGGATTGATTAAATTATTTTCATATAAGTTTTTTATCTTTTCCTGATTCTCTGTCTTTAGAATAGAAGAAACAGTACTCTGAGGTCTATAATATATTTATTCGCAAGTTCTGTGACAGTGAGATTATTTTTATTAAAATCATTCGAAATTTCAAGTTTTTTAGTTTAAAAGATCAATATCTTTTTAAAAAATGCTTGACAAGTTAAAAAAAAAGCTTTTATGTTGAATTTTTTTATAGTTTTTAATTAGTGATAAAACTAATTTTTTACAAAAAATTATTTTCATTTTTGAAAAATAGCTGTTAGCCAAAGCGAAAAAATAAGTTAATGGAATATATTCAAAGGGGAATTGCTTTTTTAGCAGACCGATAAATCTTTTCAGCATACCCATTATAAATCCCAACATACTCACATTATTTATTTATTCATGTATTTATTGAATTGAATTAACCTCCTTTAAGGAGAAGTAAAAAAAAATATATAAAAAGATTTTTTGTGTTTTTGTGTTTTTTTAAAAATGAAAAATTATTACCTAAAAATAAAATTACAAAAAATAAAAAAGGAACATTAGTTCGAAAATAGAAAAAGGCATGAAAATTAACATACCAAATACCTTAATAAAATACTAAAATCTGATTAAAATATTCTGAGTATTTTTAACAATCCTTCCAAATTTGCATTTGAATCATCTCCCTATAGCAAGTGCAAACAATCCGCCAAAAATTATTTGAAATGAGAATTTTTTGAACAAGAATATAAGTTTTATTTCTTTTTGAAGACAGAGACGAGATTAAAATTTTGGAAAAAGGCCCAAAATCCTATAAAATAGCACCTAAGAAATCTTCTCCCGCTCAAGACCTTAATAACTATCCTCCAATTAGTATAACAATTGCCATGGAAAGCTACTTGAATGTATATTTTACTCTAGTATTTTCTTGAGAACAATAAATTACTTATTAATGGTCTTCTAAGTGATCAATATCCTATTAAAGCAGGAGTACCACAAGGGTCAGTGATTAGTTCACTTTTTTTAACATATCTATAAATGACATACAAAACTACCAACACTCGCTTCTTTTTTGCAGATGATTTGGCTACTTTTTTATCTCTCAAATAGGAAATGTGGTCTGAAACCAAAAACATTAGGTAATTTTGCTTTACTCTATCATATACGTTCCAGAGTGAAATATTAAAAAAAGGTTCTTTAATGACTGTAGTGTATTTCACTCCTCTGCCTCTGCCACTTTTTACAGTTTCTTTTTTGCCAACATAAGTCGACTCGACATAATCATAAAACTCTTGGACTTTATCATTTGATACCTTTGCCTTAGCAGCATTAAACCCGTCAATTACATCAACTTTTGTTTGTAGCTATTTTGATAATTGCAAATTTAATTTAACAATTAGGGGAAAAAAATAGCTAAAAAAAAATTAGCGGTTTTAATAATAGCTATTTCGATAATTGCTATTTTGATAATTGCTGTTTTGATACGGAGCCACTTAAACCAGATGAAAAGCATTATTCAGTAACTGAACTTGAATGTGCATCTTTAATTTTTGGCTGCAATTTGGTTAATGTTAAGTTTCTGATTGTCACTTATGCCTTAAATTGACTATTAACACCCCTAAAAGCCCTAGATTATCAAGATTTGTAATACTTTTATAAATTCACAATTTTGAAATAGTTAATAAAAATGAAAGATAAAATTTACATTAATTTTGACGCTTTAAGTAGACCTTTTCTCCTGAATGAAATCGGAACTAATAACGATGAAAAAAAGGACTATCGAGAACCATATTGTATGAAAATGTGTTTTTTCTGGTTTAAATCGTATCTCCTCCGAGGGATCAATTATGACCCGATATATTTTTTTTTTTTTAAATCTAGACAAAATTCTGAACAATTCTATGGTTTTACTTTTTTTATTTTATTGCTTTATTTTTCTTAAAAAATCATGTGATAATTAACAAATTTTTATATTAATATTCTATTGATATTTTTTTTCTAAATTTTACTAAAAACTTATCTTAGTATAAATAAAATTTAGTGAAAAATGCCTAAAAAATTAAAATATAATCAATCTCGCGTGAGTAACCTTGGAGTTTTCGGCCAAAAAAAATTTTACTGTTTCTGTTTCAGCATTCACCACATTTTGTGGCAAATCATTCCACCTTGACACAATTCTGTTCGTTAAAAATTATACCTATATGAGCCGCGTTTACTAATTTCTCGAACAAGCTTCATGTTATGCTCTCTTCTAAGATTCATTTTCAAAATTTTTGCAAAGTTCACTCCATTCACCAATTTGATTTTCTCATGGCCGTTGACTATTTTAAACATTTTAATTAAACCTCCTCTTGTTCTGCGTTCTTCCAAGTTCATTAGTTCTAGCGATTTAAGCCTATCATCGTATGATTTCTTCCTTAAATATTTGACCAATTTCGTTGAACGTCTCTGAACTTTCTCAATCATATTTATACTTGCTTTGGTTGAAGGATTCCACATACTGACGGCATATTCAAGATGAGGTCTGACAAGTCCTATGTATAAAAGTCTAAGAGTTTCTCTATCCAAACACACGAATGCATTCCTAATTTGACCTAAAATTCTGTTACCTTTTGCTGCCGCTGCTGAACATTGTTTGCTCCACTTAAGATCATTCGACACCAAAACACCGAGATCTTTTTTTTCATTGGTTTCTTTCAAAATGACTTCACCATCAGCGTTTGAAACCGTGTAGGCCATATTGTCTAAACTGTAAAAGTCTGCTAATGATGTGCAGAATCTCTACAAAATGCACCACGCTCGATTATATTGAAATTTAATTTCTCCATAACTCTGCAAATTTAGCAGGCTTTGATATTTGATGCAACTTTGAAAATTGCACTATGTTGCATTTACAGAGCTAAGTTTAAACCTTTAGAAAAAAAGTTATTCAATTTTTTTACATTTTTTCTGTTCTTTTTTTCATTTTGTACTGAATTTCACAAAACCATTAAAACTTAAAACAATTAAAAGAATATAATAAGTAAAATAATGTAACTTATTACTGGAAGCTGAAGAAGCTTTTCTCGTCACATATAAATAAATAAATAAATAATAGAAAAAAATAATAAAATATATACTCATTCCATTTTAAACTTAAAATAAGTAAATCGATAAAAAAAAAGCTGCAAATTATATTAAGTTAGATTCTTTTTTAAATGAATAGATGTATTTTTTATTATGAGTCAATTTTTTGTGAGCAAAAAGTAACAAAAATACTTTGCGGTATACTTTTTATTGTTAAAATCTCAATTAATATCCTCAATTGACCTATTGATAAAAAAAATCTAGATCTAGTCAAAGACAGGCATGACTATTTATTACACATCATTTCCTTTCTTTTCAAATTTTTCAAAAAATACAGATTGAAATAAAAAAATAATGCATGTTCTTTTAAAATTAAAATTTTGATTTAAGAAACAAGAAATATTTTACTGTAAAATTTTATTTAATAAAAATAGATTTTTTTCAAACGTTTAAAAATAAAAAAATGGCTGCATTTGAATTTATTATTTTTATAAAAAAACCAAATGACTGTTTTGATTTCAAAAAACTTAAAGACGATTATTTGGTTCAATTGAGTCCAATTAAAACATTATCATTTATCTCCGAACGATGCAGCTTTTCTTTTCCGAAATTCAATCGTAAACAATCTTGCGTTAAATGAATATTTTTATCAAGATGTCCATGAGGTTTCTAGCTTAAATTTTTTTCGCCAGTTCCTTGAAGAAACAGAGTTGGACATCACCAACGAAACTCAAATAGCAAGACTCACTTTCCTTCTCCATTTTAGCAAATCACCTATCAAAGACCAAGTCTTCTGGAACAATATTTTTCAAGTTATGCCCACTTTAGAAATAGATGATCAAATTGGATTCGTCTTCAAAAATAATTTGATAGATCTTTTTGGTCGCATAAAATCAAATCAAACTATCATACTATCATAACTGGTAATGAAGGAGTTGAATTTGATTATTAAAATTTAAAAATTAAATTTTTTAAATTTGCTATAATTGCATTAAATGGGTTTGCCGGTTTCAATTGTGTTTTCATTGGAATCGATGCAATTAGAAGATTTGTTTGTGATTTGAGACAGGATTATGACAAAGAACAGAAAATGAAAATTTTTTTAATCAACATGTTTCGATTGATAATACATGAAATTTGTCATGTAGCTTGGAGAAAAATAGTCAAAAATTTCAATGCTTCTAGTCCCACATTGATGACCAAAGGAAATCAACAATCAAACTCAGATTTACCCCAAAAAACGCCGAAATATTTGAAGCAAGTGTACTATGTGAGAAAAATTTCTTTTCGGAAAGAATTGACTAGGCCTTGTCTTCCAAAAGCACTAGATTTAATTTTGATTATTGTACAGATTTTTTGGAAAAATTACTAAGTAAATCTGAGACTGATTTTGCTCAATTGGATTTTAAAAAATCTGGTTGTATCAGAGATACAAGTAAATTATAATTTTTGGCAATTGATTATTCTAGCAGAATCCAAATGTTATAAACAAAATATTTCTGAAAATTTAAATTAAATGGTAAGTTTTTTCTAAACATAAATTTTGCCAATAATTTTGAATTAAAAAATCGTTAAACAAAATAAATTTTTTTATATTTATTTTAATTTTAAATAAAAACTGAATAAAAAAATCCAAAAATTGATATTTTTTTTTTAATTGGCGTTTATAGTCATATGAAGTAAAGCTTAGAGGGGTGTTAAAGGGGTGACAATTATTGATTCAGGATTTTCAAATTGGATTCAGGTTTTCATTTCAGAAATTATTTTCAATAAAAAATTCAATCCAGAGCATAAATTACTTGTGGCTAAAAAGGTGAAATTCGATTAAATTATTAATTTAATATTTAAATCATAAGTCATAAAAATTTTAATAACCGATTAGTGTATTTTTAGACCTTAATTAGCTTAAATTTTAAAAATATTTCACCCAGTTGGATCAATTTGTTATTAAAAAAGGGTTAGGTTAAATTTGCCAAATATGACCCAGCATAACTGTCTTTATCACACATTTGGTGAACACTTGATCACAAATTGGACATGAGCCGAGCTAAAACATTTAATCATTCAAATGTGATTCATAAATTTCCTAGTAAAAAGTGGAAAAATAAAGTTTTGATATAAAAATATGATTTAAAAAGGTTTAAAGCATTTTTAGTTAAAAATCTAATGTAGAATTTTTATTTAAATTTGATTGAAATCATTTTTTAATAAAATTTTTTGATTATGAACAATTCAATTTCATAACTTCATTTTGCCAATTTACAGTGCCGGAAATTAACTTGTCACATCATATCATCTGATATCATTTAATATCATTTTTAAACTTTCCTCATAAAAATTGATATCAGCTAATATTAGGTGAATTAAAATTTGAATTTCTATATGCAAAAATATGTAAATAATTGTTTTTCCCTGATATTAGCTGATATCAGTTGATAACATAATATGTTGCGACAAGTTAATTTCCGGTACTGTAACTCCACTTTTTATTAATCACAAAATTAAGCTTTTGAGAAATTTATTTTTAATTCAGTAAAGGCATTAAATAATTATTATATAGTCAAATTTAAGAATTCTTCTTGTTTATTTTAAAAATTTAATTTTAAACCATCTAAAAACTAAATAAAAAATAAGGTGATGCAAAAAAATACAAATTAAACTAATTAAAACTGACACTATTGATATTAGTTTTCTATCACATTCATTTTTTTCTTCAATTAAAATTGTTCCAGTTGAACAGTTTTGTTTCAAATAATCAGATAAATTTTCTGTTTGATAAAATGTATTTGTAACAATAGACAGTGTCGTATCTGCTTCAGTAGTAAATGAATTACTAAACTCTTTAAAACTAAATTCCCAAAAAAACTTATCATCTATTTTTTCTGATATTGGGCTACAAAAGTCAGTTGACTCAGCAACTCCATAGTCAAACAAAACATAAAAATTACCTTCAGAAAGCAAACTCAAGTTGACAGGGAACACAATTTTACTTGAATTATCAAAAAATGTGGCATTATTTGAACTTTCAGAATATACCAATTCTTGGGTTTGAGCAGAAAATATATTTATTAGACGACTTGAATTCGGTTTACGAACGTTGACATTGAATTCAGCGCTAAAATTAAAAATACCAAAAGAAAAATTTAATTTTCCAACTGGACTAAGACTCGATTGAAGTATGTATGGTGGACTAACGCCTGTTGATATACGCAGACAAGAAAATTCAGATGATTTAAAATCAGAATCGACAGCCCTTGCGCAAATGAGATGATGTCCGTGATCGGATGAATTCAGCGATAGACTTCTCGACCACTGATTTTCTACAGAATCATACATCATATCGTATAAGATTGATCCTGGAGCGCCGATAATCAAAATTTCTGTTATGTTAACATTTGGGCATTCGGTTCTTGCATAAAAAGTTATGCTTACTTTTTCATCTACTGCAATACATGATTTATCTGGGTAAATGTGATTCAAATTCGGACTAAAGAAATATTATTTAAAAAAAAAAATTATAGAATATTAAATGAGCATTGAAATCGTTTATTAATGATTTTTTTCCTAAGAAAAATTTTAACTTAATGCAAAACATTTATTTATAATTTATAAAGTGGTCATCTATTTTTGTTTAATTTTAATGTTTTATTACAAAAAATTAAATTATATTACTTATATTAATATTAATTATATTAAAAACATAATTAAAGTTTTATTATGTTTTTCTCGCAAATATTATTACATTTGGATTAATCCAGCATTATCCCTGAACCTTTTGTCCTTCTTATTATCATCTTTTCTCTCAATGACTCACTTCCAAATTAAAATAATAATAATAATAATACAAGTTACAACAAGCTAGCAAGCTAGACTTACGAAGATGAGAAACAGTAGAATCCCATCTATGATCTCATCTATGGTAATTCAATTTAACTGTTTAATTTAATAAAATTATATATTAAATTAAACAGTTAAATTGAATTAAATTTAATCTAATTTTCTAAAGAATAAAGTACCGAAACATGGTCAATGATAACATATAATTTTGTAGATTAGACTGAGAACTTCCAAGAATATGTAGTAGTAGTAGTAGTAGTAAGACCACGTGGCGAGATAACTCGCAGGGATGCCCCTCAAAGCGGTCGTCTTATTTGATAATGGTCGTATTTGATTTTAAAGGAGTCCACGGTCTCAGTTGCGACTATGTCGTCTGGTAGTTCGTTCCATGCATTAGCTATCCGATTGATGAAGAAGTTGTGTCTTTGCTGACAAGATATGTAATTTAGTTGTATTGATAAAAGTCGATCCATTGAACTTAAAACGACTTAAAAACTTCTTTTTTTTCGAATTTTTTCTTAAATTTTAAACCTGTCAGGTTTTAAAATTAAAAATTTAAATTATATTTAGTGTTTATTAAAATAAATTTCTTAGTAAATATCTTCCATCAACATCTTCCATTTTACCACTTTCAATAAGAATAATCAAATCATGGAATAGATTATCAAAAGTTGTATCATTAGCAAAAGGATAAATAGTTTCAAGGCTTGAATTGAAGACATGAAAAAAGTTTTTATTTAGATGCCAATATTTTAACCAAACTAAAAGAAAATTAAAATTGAGAAAATTAAATTTGAGTTTTTATTTAAATGATAATGACTGGAAATTTTTTTGTCAAATAACCTAATTTGGACAAAAACGAAGCAATCTTTTTAACAATTATTAGAGTTAAATGTGAATTTTTTAAGGATTTCATGTGAATAAAACAACACTTTGGAGGATGTCTAGAATTTTTTTGGAAATAAAATTACATCACTAACCCTTTTCGTAAACTTGACCACCGAGGAAGCCTACGAAGCCTTCCTTAAAAAATAAAAAAAAAACTGGTTGAAAAGCATATCCCAGTGATTCACTTCTCTCACTAATTTAGATTTAAAAAGACTATTCCTAAGTAGTCAAAACTCCAAATCAAAAAGATAACAAAGGATAAATTTAAGCTTTTTTCCAAATTTAGGACGGTGTCTAAAAGTGCAGCTCATATTCTATGACCCGCTTACAAAAAAATTCTATGAAGAAAAAAAAATTAGTATCAGAGGCAGTGTTGAGTTATGAATAGAAAATCGCGAGACAATGCAAATCCAGCCCAAACTCGCATCAATGAACAAAAAAAATGCAAATACAAGATAAGTAATCTAGTGGACAGGACAGGAAAACTACTGGTAAATGAAGAAGATTGAAAGCTGTCTTAACGTATCCTTTCACGACGCTTTCAGTACTGTAAATCTAATTAATCACAACTATCACCAAAAACACCAAAGATTTCTGATATGAACCGATATGATGTTTTCAGCTGTCAAAAAAAAAACAAATTGCTCTCTGAGCTGAATGCTCACAAATCATTCGGACCTAATCTGGTTCACCCTAAAGTCCTAAAAGAATGCAGTATTTCCTTCGACCCTGTCCTGTCATTTCTTTTCATCAAATCTTTCAATGAAGGTGTTGTTCCAGCTATATGGAAGAAAGCCAACTTTACGCCAATATTGAAGAAAGGCGTGAAAAGTGATACCACCAACTACCGTTCTATCTGCATAACTTCAATAATAGGCAAAATCATGGAGATGCTAATCCGCAATGAAATGATGACTCACTTGGAAGCAAATAAACTACTCATAAATGAGTAAAACGGCTTTGTTTTTGGTAAGCCCTGTACCACTAATCTTTTGGAAAGGCTTGACTTGATCAATGAAGCCCTAAACCGAGATTTTCAAGCGTTAGCTGTGTTCCTTGACTTTACCAAGGCTTTCGACAGTGTGATACACGAATTACTGCTGTCCAAACTTGAATGTTATGGCTTTTCTAAACTGTCAGTTATGTGTTAGAACAGCCGTTCGTCATTGCCAGTAAACATAGCATTTTTCATCTACATGCTTTCACAGTTTCAAGCGAAGCTCCAAAAAGTAATCACCCATCAATGAATCTACGTTTCAAATACAAGTTTGACAAATTCAGATCTCAGCAATTGGCGGCTAATGACACTACTATAATCGAATAACCCATTAGGTATTCTTCTGATTCTCAGACTGTAGTCTCACTTTCTTATTCATATTCATCACTTTAATTTCTTAGATTAAAAGAATATAATTTTGATTAATGGAATTAATGGATTGATTAGTAAGAAGAATTTTGTAATGCTTTAATAGTTAAATTTTTTTGACCATGTATTTTTTTAGTCGTAAATATTGACGACCATTGTTCTTCAGAGAAATAAACTAAAGCAAAAGAACAAATCGACTTATAATAACTTTTATTCTTTAAATCTTGTTTTGCAAATTGCCTCAATCTTTGAATCCATACATTTGGTATCTATAAAATCTCTAAAAGTTTATAAATCGAAAATCAATTGCAGATTTTTTGCAAAAATAAATTTTTTGCAAGAATAAATTTTTTGGATACGAAGTTTGTGACAGGTTATGCATCTTTTTTAATTAATTTAAGTTTGTTTTACATGAAAAAACCTGAAGAAATGTATTTTTACATCAGTTTATTTATGAAACATTTTAAATAATTACAGATATCGATGAATTAAGAAAATTAGATAATTATTAAAATATTAGTTTATTAATAGTTATCGAACCATTCAAATCTCATAAAAGTGTATCTAAAACAATTAATATTTAAGCTGGAGGCAAACACAGCATTAAATGGTATCGGTTTAAAGAAAATAAAATAAAATCCAATTTTTTTCTAATTGATATAATATAATAATTTTTTTTTAAATCAAGCTCATTTAAATAAGAAAATATAAAAATAACTTACTGTAATGTGCAATTAGTCTCTTCAACGATATGAATTAGAAATTGTAGCGGAACCTTCATATTAAAATTTTAAACAAGAAATTAAAAATCTGCTTATTTACAGATGAAATTGGATGAGAAAAATTATTTTCTTTAAAATCTTCTAGCTGAATTGCAGCTGCATAAAATCCAAGTTGCGCTTGACTTGTATTAAGATAAAGCTTACATTCAACAGTGTCCAAATAGCCGAATGGTACAGCCATGCATACATCTCGGCATTCTTTTTTCAGCCATTCAGCCCATCGACAACGTACTATATCATCATCATCATCAATGAATGGAATATCGATGACATGAAAGCTATTGATTGGAATACTGGTCACTGGAGACATCATTGTTTCTGGAGAAGAATTTATGGCTTTAGAGTATGTGTGATTGGTAGAGTCAAGTGAGTGTCTTAATTCCCATGATGAACCTGTTCTATTATAGCCAAATACGACCAGATTTCCCCAATCACTTCCATAGAATTCTATTTGGTACATATTAACTTTTGGAATAGTATAAGAGAAAGTTCTTGAACCAAAAGTCCAGTCGATTTCTTTAGAGTAGCTCAAGCAATACATTTGTGAATTAGAGATTGCTGTATAAGCATGGTCGCATCCCGATACACAATAAATGTAATAATGAGGACCAATAAGGGTCTTATGCAAAATAGTATTGGAATCGCAATAGGTTTCATTAGAATAACTTGACCGATAGGAAAAGCGAATGGTAAAATTAAATGTGACATTATTTACATTATCTTTGATAGGTTTTGAGCTAATCGAACCACCATAAAAGTGGCTTGAATTTATCAGAAAAACAAGACTTAAAAGCACAATTAGAAAATGATAAAATACCATTTTAATTACAAAATTTTAATCATGAATTTTTTTCAGTATTTAAATTTTGTCTTCCACTTGAATTCATTAAAAAATATTCCTTAGCCGATTTTATATGATTCAATGAGCTGCATTTTAATTATTACAACAAAATTTAAATTTAAGAAAAAAATTGAAAGCTCAGAGCTTAAAAATCAAAAAAAAAAATTTCATGTTGTTTTATTTATTAATTAATATATATTAAATATTCATTTAAATAGAAATAATTAACAGAATGTTATTTTTGGTTGTTTGTTTTTTAATAATCTAACATTAATTAGTATTTTTTTACCTAAAATATTGGCTTTGTTAATCTGATATTAGTTCACTCTTACTAATATCATTGATCATAATTTTTGCTTTGAAATTATTTAAGAATTTTTATTTATTTATTTATTTGTGTAGCTAGAGCTTCATTTTTCAGATTTCTTTTTGTTTAACTTGATCAGCGCAAGAAATTATTTTAATCAAAAATAGATAATTGACTATTAATTTATTTTAAAAAAAACTCTTGATTATTTTTGAATAAAAAAATTTTAAATCAAAAAATACTGTTAATTCTTAACAAGCATTTATGATATTAGTCAGCTAAACAAATCGCACCCAAGTTTGATCAGTAAAATTAGAACTGAAGATCATATAGAAGACTTGGATTTTTTCGAAAGATAACCAAGTTATCCTTTAATTACAATTATTTTCTCTTGTAGTTTAAAATTGTTATTATTTTACGAATTTTTAAATAAAATAAATTTTAATTGTCTAAAATAATTTCTTATTTTATAATAGCTTATAGTATCGATCAAGTTTTTAGTTAAATTTAAAATTGCTACAAATTAAGATTATGGCCTCCATTAAATATAATAAAGGTATTAATTATTTGGTTTTAACTAATTATTTTTACTTAATTGAAAACTGTACTGAATGAATAGAGGAAGCATAAAACATTAGTTTTTAAATTTCAATTATCTTGTTCTAAGATCTGTATTTTATTTATTTATTTGTTTATCTATTCCGAGCTAATGCTCCTACAGAATATAAAGACATGCTTTAATTTTTGATAGTTCAGGAAAAAAAGTAGAAATTGCTAGGTAGCAATTACACAATGGAATTGGATATCCGATATATCTTTATTCAAAACCTTATCTAATTTTATAATCTTCCACCAGTCTGACGACAAATGGAACAGAATGACTCAATCCTGCTCTGACATATCTCTAACTCAACTCAAAAAGTCGACTTGAGACTGTTAGTAGTTTTAGTTTATTGAAAGCCTCTTCGTGCATTATATTGGACAGGATTTTAGCTTCAAAATAGATCGACCTGCTTAATTTTGAATAACTTGTATTTTTTGATGTTAGTTTCTGAGAATGAATTTAAACAAGAAAAAGAATAACACAAGATTGATTCTATCAAAATTTGTAAAGATTACCTAATGTTTTTGGTTTCAGACCCCATTTTCTAATTGAGAAATATTTTATTATATTTATCCTTACATTACAGTTCTTCCATGCGCATTTTACCATGAATGACCAATACGCATTGGTAACACCATGGGCGTTCATAAATACAAGCTTCCCTCGGTGAATCCGGCACCTTTCGGAGTTTATTTTTAAATTCTTAAATAAAAACGACTGACTCGTGGTCAAGCCAATATTTTTACAGAATTATCATATAATCAGTTTATTTCAAAAATAGACATTAAAAATTCAGAATATTTTGAGAAAATAAATTGGTAATTCGAACATGATTTTTGTTTCATTATCTAATTTTTGTATTCAACTGGAATTCATTTAAGAATATTCTTTAATCAGTGTTTTATAATTCAATAAGCGGCAATTTAGTTTTAAAATAAAATTCTTTAAAGAAATTGCTGGATTACTTTTAAAGAAAATTGAACAACTAAGAAAAAAATTTCTTAGAAAAAAAATGAATTATTTTAATAACTTGGGATGCATAGTATTTAACAAAATTGTCATATCAGATTAGCTTGTTACAATTTTTTTTTTAAATTAATCATGAATAATCTTTTGAAATCTGAATCAGATGCTTTAAAAATTTAATAATCGATTTTATTTTCGAACGAAATTAAATATAAAGATAAAAATTAAAATAAAATAAGTTTTCAATCTATTTTTTTATTTTTCAAATTACATTTCCTAATGATGTAAGAATATTTAAATTCACTGATTTCAATTTCAAAATTCTACGATATAAAAACAATTTTTGAATTCAAAATCAATAAATTGATATGGAGCTTAACAGAATGTAAATGTTCAAGATACCTGGAAATATAATTTTTTTGAGACTTTATTGAATGAGCAATTGAAGATAAGTATTTTAACAAAAATCGATTTGAATTCCTCTTAGCCAAGCTCCATTTTATATTCACACCCGAAAATATTTCATTAAATCGAACCAACCGAAGCACTTAAGTGATTTATTTCCTGATTCTTAAAAAAATTTCAATTTCTGGTTCTTGAAATTTTTGTTAAAAAATTCAAATTTAGCTTCCGTATTTTTAATTAAACAAACAACAAAGAAAATAAAAGGTGTTTGTCACAGTTTCGAGCAGTTGTCTTTTTTATTTTATTTCAGCTGCAAACGTTATCAAACACTTGTACAAACTAGACTCATAAAACCAATAAAAAAATCCTATCAATCAAAAGGCAATAAAATTTTTTTTATTAAGAGTCAATTAAACAATTTAGGAAAATAATTTAAGATAAATTTATTGATTTTAAAGGAATAAATCATCCAATATTTCTCGCTTATTTGAGGAACTCGTTATGTCTGATTGTTAATATGAATTTAGTTTCAAGTGTATTGTTTTAATTAACTTTTCTCTTTTGGAGATTAGACACTTATCACAAACATTGGCTAAAATACTTAACTGTTTGAATGACTTTTTCAGATTTATGCCCTCCAAGTTTGTTTGCTTAATCTTAAAATCATTAAAACTTTATTGCTATTTAATTGAAATTCTTATCTTAGCAACCAGGACAGATCACGCCCATCTAAAAATTCTCATATTCATTAAACTTTAGTCAATTTTGACATTGGAAAATTGGAAAATCTAAAATTTTATTAATAATTTCTATAAAATAAAATTATCTAAAAATTACACTTTGTATTATATTGAAATTGAAATGAATAAAAACAATCATTTAATCGAACAAAAGTTTTATCTATTTTATCTGGCTAATAAAGATTTACAAATAATTTGTTTAATTCAATAATTTTAATTATATTATTAAGAAGATGAGAACATTTATAATAATTTTTAAAACAATTGATTCTTAAATTTTTGATTTTTTTAAGTAGTGTGAAATTCAGTACAAATTGAAAAAAAATTTTATTTTTTTTTAACTAAATAAAAATTTAAAATACATTAATAGCAAAAATTGCAACATAGGTTCATCCTTTGAAGCACCTTTTTTCAATGAAATAAAATGTTAATTTTCAGTGAAAAATCAATCGATCAAATCAATATTAAAATTAAATTTTATTGGTTTTTTATTTTTTCCTTTTTGGTCTATAAAAAATTAATTTTTTAATGTTACAAATGTTATAATTTTTTTCAAATTATTCAAAAAAAAAATAATATTGTAAATTTGTCCCGAATTTCACCACGAAATTTATTTTAAATATTTTAATGTTTACTTAAAAATTTCATTTCTTTTTTTCAAATTAAAAGTAAAATAATTCATTTCTTAAAAATTTTTAAGGGCCTCTTGGCTGGTGTAAGAATTTTAAATAAAAAATAGCGAAAAAATTAGCTTTCTAACTGATATTAAAAGTAAAAGTTTTATTTTTTTAATTTAAAATAAATAAGAAGTTAAGTTGAAATAAAATATTGAATATTTCACATTTTTTTATCTTTTTTTTTAAATAATTTAATGTAATTTTTTAAGATGAAAGCAACTTTTTTTGTTGAATTAAAAAATTTTTAAGAAATTAAAATCATTAATTCAAGTTATTTCAATTTTTTAAAATTAATTTGAACAGATTTTTAATTAAAAAAAATCCAACAATTACAAAAAGCCTCTTTTATTTTCAAATAAAAAATAAAATGCAAATAGAATTCAGTTAGTAATTTTTTATGTAATTTCATCGAGTTAGAAGTTAAAATAAAGTTTACACAAAAAATTGACTTGTTTTTTTAACTTGGAAAGAAAAATGCTCTTTGTAAAATAATTCTCATTTAAAAAAAAGAAAAATGTAACAAAACTATAAAGTGTAAAGCAGTTGAAATGAAGTCGTATCCTCACTGTGATAGTTTATCTAAACTGAGTCTGTCTATTTTATTTTAAAAATCCCTTAAGTTAATGAATTGAAAATTTCGCCTCTCAGACTGTTCCAGGCATTTACAACTCGGCTGATGAAAAAAATGAGATCTGTAATCGCAGTTTTTACCACAAGCCTTGGCCAGTTGGAATGGAGACATCCTTTCAGCCACTTGATAGTAATTTCGAAAAATTAAAAAAAATAAAACTTTAAATAATTAACATATAGTCTAAATAAAAACTAGTTATGAAAGTTTCAAAGAGCAATCTTACAAATCTTGAATAGATTATTTCTTGAAAAATTTAGAAAAAATACATTGTAACTAGTTTTCTGCAAGGAGAACAAATTTTAGGTGACTCGAATCGTTTTTGGTCAGGTTAAACTAAGCCCATCTTGGCAATTTAAAAAAAAATAAATAAAAATAAAATTTTAATGACAATTGTTATTTAATTCTTGTTTTGGGGTACAAAAAAATTTTAAAAATGAATTTGTTAAAATTTAGCTATTTTAAAAAATTAAAAAAAATTATTCAAAATTATTGTTATTTTAGTTGTTGTTTGTTCTTATTTACGTCACATTTTATTTTAATCATCCACAAGATCTTACAAATCTATAAAAAAAATTCATTTTTATTGAAATTTCATCAAAATTATATATTTTCTTTAATTTTTCAAAATTACTATCAAGTGACTGAAAGGAAGGACTAAGTCTCCATTCCAACCGGCCAAGGCTTTGTCTAAACTATTTTTTAAATAAAAATAAAATAAAATTTTCTTTGTTTGCAGCTGAATTCACTAGACTTGACCACTTTATACCCTTACAAATAACAATTCCTAAATTTCTTTTCTTTGAATTTTAATTTTCATCAACCAAGCTTTTTGAGTTAACAAAAACAATAACAAAAATTAAACAAAATTAAAAACATGCTTTGCTTAAAATCATGACAAATATTCAGCTTAGAATAAAAGTTACATAAACATTTTTGGCAAATTGAGATAAAAGCAAATTTCTAATTGATAATTTACCGCAACAGTCAGAGGAATAAGTTTGTTGGACTATGAGTAATTTCGGTTATCATTTTAAGAATTATTATCAATATTTGTCAAAAATTGTTGAAGCTTATTCTTGATTTTTAATGCTGATATGACTCAATTCATATTTAAATTAGCCACTTAAGTCAACATGGGACGCAGAGTCAAAGATAATCAAATTATCTAACATTTTTTGTTTGAGTAGCGCTCTCATTTAGCCAATGTTTAATTTGCGTCATTTTTGCTCTCTAATTTAAATTTCTATTTACTAAACGGATAAGCGCGGTAGTAAAACACTTTTTGCTTGAATTCTAGCTCTTTTTTTTATTAGTTTGCCAAAAAGATTTAAGCACTTTTATTGAGTTTGATTTTCGATCTGAAGTTTGATTGTTTTCTTAAGGGATTTTAGAACTACCATGCGAAAAATAAGTGTGTGTGTGTGACTTATTGCAGAAAAGCGTAATTAAGTCAGCTTTTGTAAACTTTTCAGTTTTAGGGACCAAAACTGATCCGAATAGCTGGAATAATCAGCACATTCGACCTAGAATAATCACGTTTATCTTCACTAGATTCAACTTGTAGATAAATATATCTTGATTGAAATTTGACTTTTTTGACTTTGTCGGATCTCGGACTCAACTCTAGTTTTTTGGCACATTTTTGATTTTAAGTAGATTATCATGTTGGATTTATATCATTTTACCTTTGATGTTTGAACATGTATTTTATTGCGAAAAAGTAAACTTATCTGGATTTGTTTTTGAAAATAGTGAAATAGTACGCCCGGAACAACTCTAATATCTTACTAGAAATATATTTTATTATTTTTTAAATTATTTATTAAAATGCCAAATTGGGCTATGTTGAAAAAAAAGCTCTCAGGTAAATGCTTAAATAATTTCATTCTTGTTGCTATTTAAAGAATAATTTTGGGTTTGCCTCGGTCTTAAAATAATATATAAAAACAAATTTTTAATAAATAAATACAGATGGAAATTACACTATGAAAAGTTCAAATGGTAATTTAATCAAATCAATCAAATGGATTTACCAAGAAAACGAGGAAGGCCAGAGAAATCAACAACTCAGGTGAAAAAAAAAACAAAAAAAAAACTATTCATTTTTATTTTTTTATATTTTATCTAAATTTATTTTTTTGTTAATCTATTAAATCATTTTGTCATTTAAATAAATATTTTTGTCACTAAAATTAGTTAATTTTTTCTATAAAATAGGTTTTATTTTTGTCAGTGCAAAATTTTTAAATAGTCATCTCAGTATATATAATTGTCAGTCGTTTGATTTTTTTTAATAAATTTTTTTTTTTCAGCTAAAATAGATTAAATTAGTCTCCACTTTAAGTTATTTTGGTCATCTTAAAAAAAAAGGTGTACTGGAGCTTTTGTTTTTTATACAAAATAATTCTCGAATTTATTGAAAATTTTTTTTATATTTTAATCAACTTAATTTAGAATTAAAACTCAAATAGTTTTCTTAGTATTTTTGTATTTTAAAATAAAACTTGGGACAAAATTTTCCATTCAAAATAAAAATAAATTTTTTCTCTATTTCTTTTAATTTAAATATATACAAAGTTTAACATTACCAAGAAAATACCAAGCTTTTATTCCAAATGAACCTAAATGATATGTCTACATTATTTTTTTTGATAAAAAGTCAATTCTCTAGATACTTGCTAACATTTATTAAAAAAAATTGAAATCTGGCATAGGAATAGCGTGGTTCTTCTGGTGAACACCGACAATAAAGTTCCAAACTCCATCGGGAAGAGTTTTTTAGTAAAAAAAAACTCTATTTAGTCGAAACTGTGCTGTAGTCAAACTCGAAAATTAATTTTTAAATAAAAATAAATAAATTTGATGATTACTTAAGACTCACACAGAGATTTATGTATTTTCGCTAATTACCAGTGATATTTATTTAATACAACTTTATACTTTCCGGTTTTTTAAAAAAAAAATCTATTTTTATCAATAAATTGTTAGCATTGATCAGGAAACAATTTTTTTGACTTCTCACTACTTTTCAATGAAAACACTGTCTTTGTTTTTTGACAATACACTCTAATAATCAAAAATTTTAATTTGAAATTTTTTTATTTGAAAAAAAAAGAAATAACTTAAAAAAAATAGCTAAGAAAAAAAAATTAAGAAATAAATTACAATTTTACATTTTATTGATGGAATTTTCAGTAAATTTGAAAATTTTTCCTAAATGCTTCGACTTGACTAGAGAGAGTTTTATTTGAAAAAAAAAATGAGATGAAAAAAAACTAAAGACAAATCTTCAAAAGTAAGAATTTTGCATTGAATACAAACGATTTATTGGATTTGTTTGCATTTGACGATGTTGTTGTGGTTGTTGTTGATGTGGGTGATTAAATTGCACATTCATCATGTTCATGCATTCACTCTCATTAGGTTGATGTTGGTAGCCGCCTGGCAAGACATTATCAGTATCGGTGAGTTGGAGCGACTGAAAGCTAGACTGTTGTTGAGCCAGATTTTGGCCACTGATTCGATTCTCGGACTCGTCCAGGTCCAAGCTTTCTTCGTCATCGGACAAATCATCGGTGTCCACTTCTGACAACTCCTCGTCCATGCTATCATCTTCGTCATTGCTCATCACATCTTTTTTCACCTTTTTTGCGCACGACTTTTTCTTGGTCGCCCCACTTGCTTCCACATCGCCGAATTTGCTCATTTGCTGCTGCCTACGCTGCATTTTTTTCATTTTAGCTCTCTCATTCTGGAACCAAACCTGGACCACGCGCACACTCAAGCCAGTCTTGTCCGCCAAATGCTCTCTGACTTTGCGGCAAGGCTTTTGACTTTGTTTGAAAGCCTCGCGAAAGTCGTACCTCTGCGCCGCGTTCAGTATTGTTCGCGGCCGCTTGGTCACTCTGCGACTGCCACTTTTTTTGCCCACTACTACTTGCTCGTTTTGGGTCTGATTGGCGAGCACCATGCGATACTTGATCGAGTCGACACTGTTCTCTTCTTCGCTAGGCTGCGAGTTGAAGCTCGAGTTGGAGTTGTTGCTCAGCTTTGGCTGACAATTGTAGTAGCCCGGCGACAAACCGACCAGTTGGCCCTTTAGTTTGCACCTTTCAAAGTCCACTTTGCAGTAGATGCCCTCCGAGCGCAGAACATACTCCTCGCCTTTCTGCAGTTGTTTGTCACACATCAAACACTTGAAACAATTCAGGTGATAGAAAATCATCTGTTTGGTGCCCAGCGTCTCGATGCGCATCACCAGCTCGTTGGCGCCGATCAGGTCCATGCAAGCATTGCATCGGCTGCCAAAGTTTCTGCAACAAAATTTGTTTAGATTTTGATTAAAAAAATTTTTAATAAATTTTAAAATTTCAAATTTATTTGAAGCCATCCCAAGTCTTATCACTATTTGCAAAACATGTCTACTTGTGAGAAAACAACGCTAGTTTATTAAATTTTTTTTTATACTGAAGATAATTTACACTCAAATATTATATTTATTTAAACTCGTATTCTAGTACCTGTCTTTTTTTTGTTTTAAATAGAGACCGTATAGCTACTTTTGTTGTTGTTGTTGGCTTTAGCAAATATTTAAAATTTGAAACAACAAGAAGAAAGAAGTGCCGAAAAGTGAGTCTAATCTAACTCTGGAAAGACCCAACTCAGAGAAAATTTTAGAATGCTAATTTACCAAAAATATTTTGTTAAATTTTGATAATTTTTGTTTAATCTTAGAGACTTTAGTCAAATGAACAAAATAAATAGTGTTAAGTTTACTTGAAGTAGTCGTCCTTGCAGAATAGCTGGCCATTTTTGAAGAAACAACTTTGGTTGAGCATCAAACAGCACTGGGAGCAAGTGAGACACTCCTCGTGCCAGTACATATTCATCATGTTGCAAATAAATTTGTCCTCTATGGGCAGTAGGCAATTGGCGCATTTAGGCACTAGCGGAGCCGACTCGCTCTTTTCCGCCTTGAACCTAATCGCATATTCCAAGTCATTGGTGACTATTTTGGGCGCTCCTCCGCTCATCGCAAAGCCACTTTCATTTGAAAAATTAATTAAAAAAAATTCTAAATGAAAAGAACAAAATTACTTTCTGTTCATGGACGAGTCTAGATTGTTGTTCAGGTCCTCCATTTTGACATTTCGCTGAGCACAATCAGAACTATTCTCCACACTCAACGCTTGCTGCTGTTGCTGCTGATAAATACCATTAATTATCATTTTTCTAAATTTGAAATTTAAATTAAATTTTCGAGGGCTTCCTTTTTTGCTTTTGAAATATAAAAAAAATCTAAAGCACATATTAAAATATATATATTTAAATATCTATATATATATATACCTTTAATTCAGCAAAAGCGAAAATAAAAAAATCAAGCAGCGAATAAATAAGCAATAAAAATTAATCGCTGTTTCTCTTTTTATTTCGAAGCATTTGAGCTTTATTCGAAAATAAAATAAAAAAAAAATTAACACCATACTCCGCCTAATGAGATATTAAAACATACTCTCATTGGTGTGGTAGCTGATGAATTTTTCTCATTTGATAGACTAGAAAAATATACTTGATAGAATCAAAGCTAATAGCTTGAGCGAATCGCATTTTTGCATCGGCTCTTGAGCATCTAGCTTGAAAATAGAGGCTCGCTAACAAGTCCTCAAATATCTGTTTATGATTTTGCAAGAGATAACTAATTAACAGGTTTGGCGTTTTCAACTTTTGATTTCTATTTGAAATTAATATAAATATTAACTAAATTATCTTAATCCGGTTTGTTTTTCAACAGAAGAAAAATAGAAGTGAAACAGGAAAATTTACCTTCTCTTTCATATTCACGATCAGATTCGCTTCACAGAAATAGAGAGAAGTGGTGTTTACCTTTATCGAGCTTTTCATGATCGATTCTTGATTATTTTTTTTCAAATAAATTTCTTTATTAAAAATTTAATATTTTTTGTTGTTGTCGTTGTGGTTGTTTATTTTAGCTCTTGATAAATTACTAAAACAAGCATGCTTTATCAACAATAAAACAATTCCTCGTTCTCGCTTATCTATTTTGATCTCACTACACCTATACAGCTAATTGATAATTTTTTTGTTTAGCAAAGTTTGCACTCAAAGGCTGATTGCAAAGGACCCCAAAAAGTCCTAAAAAGTCCTTTTCGGTGATATTCTAGCTGGAGGGCGTAGAAGAGAGTGGACCGACTGTTTAAAAGAGGATTATGAGAGAGCTGGAACACAAAGAGGCATTAAGAATGGACTTGCTAAAGCAAAGACTGTTAAAGCAGCTATAGAAAGGAAACAAAACTTAAACTGTACAATCCTGATGAACGGATTTGAATGTTGGGGAAAGTCTGAATCTAACATAAAAAATTCGAACACCTTCCACACTGGAAGTATGCGGAGGATCCTCAGGATACACTGACCTGAGACATTGTCAAATGCTGACTAATACACAAGAACAATTTCAGAGCTATTAATTAAGGATAAGAGACTGCGATGGCTTGGGGATTTACTTAGAATGTAAGAAACACGGATACCAAAATGAGCCCTTTAATGGAAGCCTCAAGTGCGACACAAGGTTAGACTTGGGTGGAAATCAAAAGTAATGACCCTGTGCTCCACATGGAAAAAAATATTTAAAAGTTAACATTCACGACCAAAGGATCCCAAAAAAACCTATTATTAAATATGCTTTTTTGGTAAAATAACTAACATGTTTATTAAAAATTTGTATGTTAAAATAAATGTCTTCTATCATTTTTGATGTGTTTTTAAAAAACAATTATTTCTTTTTTAAGTAAAAATTTGAAACTATTTGTAAAAAAAATATCTATCAAAATATTCTTTATTTATTTAAAAATAATTAAGGCTGAGTCTTGGCCGGGCGAAATGGGGCCTTAGTCCTTCCTTTCAGTCACATGATTAAATTTAGAAAATTTTTTGAAAAATTAAATAAATTTATATTTGGTTTTTAGAATTTATAGTGAATGACCAAAGATAAAGTAAATTTTTAGATAAGGCTGAAAAAATAAAAAAATTCTTAGGTTGTTTAAGTTTTTCACAAATAAAGCTCGTTTTGTTTCCATTACATAACTTATTTCGACACTTTTTTTTGCAGATTTCGGAGATGAATCAGCCTCAGTGCATGCTAAGCACTTTCTAGAAGCCACTGAAGAAATCGGAGCTGTAATCTGAACGCTTTTATTTACCATTACCGACAATTCATCAGCCAAAATTGAGTAGAGTTTTGACTTAAAAGCATTATTAGCTCTGTCTTTATTTTATTTTACAAAAAAGACAATATTTAAAAACCCCTCTTCCGCCTTAATGTATATATTCCTTTTTTTTTGCATGAAAATATAAATATTTTGTAATATAAATTATTTAAATTAATTTTTTATTTCTTAAATTTTAGATTTTATTTGAAAAAAATAATCAAAAATGATTAGATTTATTGAAAAAAAAGGAAAAGAAGGAAAAAAAAGAGTCAACAAATCGTCCCTCTGAGTGTTAATTCAAGTATTCTTGTATTGTCGTATTCCTTTGCTACCAGATGTGTGAACTCAAATTTATCAGGATTTGATTTTTAAAAATGTTTATCTTGTTGAAAAATTCATTAAAGCACTTTTTTCTTGACCGATGGATTTAGTCTGCAACATAGAACGAGGAAATATCCATTTATCAGTATTCATGATTAGAATTCAATTCAAATTTATCTTACCATCAAAATGGCTCAAGAAAATGTAATTTCCCATATTCATTTAAATATGCACAGAAAATTAAAATAGACTGATTTCATTTAAGAATAAAAGAAATTTTTAATTAAGATATTTTTAATTGTATTAATTCTATTCATTTTAGTAGTTTTTTTTTTAAGTTTAACTAATTTTTTATTTATTTCAAAAATTACGCCAGACTCTGCGTTGGCAATAAAATAAAATAGAATAATATATAAATTAAAAAAAAATTTCGTATAAAAACAGTTTCGTACAAAAATGTTTCAGAGCACTCAGAAATGGTGTAACCGACCTTTTTAGAACAATGCCCAAAACAGCATACTGCACATCATTCACTAATTGTTCCTCAAAGCATACCAAGCACCATAAAATTTCATTTCTGCTAAAAGTTGGAACTGGAATCTATCATCACTCTAAGATTCTTTCTTTGCTTTTTATACAATGTGCATAATTATTTTTTATTTTTATTTTTATTTTTTTTTAATTTTTAATTTAACTAAATTTAATACTTTGAGGGTGACCCTCAGGCTGTGTAGAATGGGTATTACCCTTTTTTCATTTATGAAAATTAGGTTCACATGGAAGGGTTCACTTCCGGCAGAGCTAATTTGGGGAATTTAGGAATTAGTTTAAATTATAACATTTTTTATAATTTAAACTAATTTTTTTTCCAGAGTTGAAATTTACGATATTTTAGAGAAGAAAAAGATAGTTTTTCAAAGAATAAATATTTTATGAATTTTTTTATTTGAAAATATTGATTTTAAAAATTAGACGTGTGTTTTTTTTTCATAAATAAAAAATAAAAAAGGGCTACAGAAAAGGTCTAGGTCCTTGGATGTTAGTTAGTTAGCAAAAAGAGTAAAACTAGGTTCTTGGATGTTAGTTAGTTTGGGTGGTGTATTTAATCAACTTGTTTATTTAAAAAATTTCTTAATAAAATTAATTTACTAGGTTAATATTAAGATTAATATTCTCGATGCAGTAGCCTCTGTGTCAGAGCGGAGCCGTTTCTCAAAAAGGTACTTGAAAAGGAGATGAGCGCCTCCCCATTATCCACTAGGATAGAATAGGGAAAATTATTATATATATTATAAGAAGGTTAATAATCCTTTGTTGCTAGGATAGTATTTTAGATAAAAAATACTAGCCTTATTTTTTTAAGAAAAGATTAATTTACGAAAAATTAAAATAAAAATCGAAGCTTTAAATAAAAATGATGGTTGTTTGAATACTAGGTTTTAACATAAAGTTCCATTTTCTTTTTTACATTCATTTTTACCATGATTTTATTTTGACTTTGTGCATGATAACTCTACCAACTATTCCATGTTAAGTCGTATTTTAAATATTAGATCGGCATCAAACCAAGTTTTTCTATTAAATATACTACTCTAAACTATCAATAGCTAAATCATGATGTCCACTCTAGCCAAATAAAAAAAGTACTATCCATAAGACGCCAATACTTAAGATACTTTAGATATGTTTTTTGATAAAATACTTAAAAATTAAAAACTTTATGAAAGATAAGTTCTAATCTGTTTTCAAATTTTTTTAAACATTTTTGAATCTATTTTGGTAGACTTATGCTAAACTTACACCTTTTACTTAACTCTGTCTTACTAAAATTATCCTTGTTAGTCTTGCTTAATCATTTATTTACAATCACTAAAGGATTATTTGGATCCTTTTTATGTTGTTCAAGATTAAGTCTCAAAAACGCACTACTCTCGAAAGTTTTTGATTAAAAAAATAATTTTAATTTAAAACATAAGCTTATGGGTACAAACTAACAATTTTTTAAATTCAAAAGACATGTTCGACCTAAAGGTTCAAAAAGGGATTTAGTTATTGAATCTTTACACAATTTAAAAAAAATTCCAACTCGATTTTAAATTTATCTCTAAATTTTAGTTTTCTTCACCATATTTTTCTTACTATCAAAAAAAATTATTTTCGCGGCATAATTTAAAGGAAAATTATGCCGGGCTACAAATCGAATTTAGCCATAGCTACATCATGGATACAGCAACTCATCATTGTTTTTCGATTATAAGCTACAAATACATTATAAAATAGCATTCGATCGATTAAAAATTATTTCATCCTTATCTTCTGAAATTATTTTTTGCCTGATGTATCCATTAATTTTATTACTTTTTAATTATTCTTCTTTTTATTAGAAATAATAGTAAAGGTTTTGGTTTGAAGCTTAGTATTATCGGATGTAAGGCTTCCGATAAGACTAAGTATAATTTATACCAATAATTTTAAATGGGTTTTTTAAATTTTTTGGAATTTGAATCAGATCATCTCATAGATGTGGATATTCAAGCCTCGTAAGAATTAGAATTAACTCAGTATATGCCTTTGTTAAACTACTACTTTTATGTTTAAAACTACTTTAAAAAAAAAGTCATTTCAAAGTCTTGAACATAAACGTGTCCTCCACAATAACTAGATGGAATGGGAAAAAATTCACTCAAAAATCAAGTCCTTTTTTTAAATTAAAATTAATATTTGAATTAACGTTCCATGCAGTAATGATCGCGCACCCATGAATTTTTTGCCATTCCATGAAGTTATTGTGTGGGCACATTTATGCCAAAAACTTTGAAATGACTTTTTTAAATAAAATTTCAAGTGTAGTAAAATAATTTAAAGCCAAGTCTAGTGATTTGACTTTGAGTTGATGCCCTTTAAACAACTTTGGCTCCTAGTAATGATTTCTGCAATCAATTTGAACATTAAAAATTTTTAATAACATCTGATAAAAATTTTTTTTAAACTACATACAATAAATTAAATGCTTGTTAGATGTATAAAAGCTTCAGGTAACGCTACATATTTGAATTGAAAACGGATGAGATTTTTTTATACATTTAGAATTGTTTTAATGAATTCTCTTAAAATGGACAAAGAAGTGGCGCCAAGTTCCTGCGAACCACTAAATTGGAAAATTGTAAATAGTGTAGATATTGTAAATAAAAATAATGTTTGAAGTTGAATGTTCACTTCAAATGCTTTATACAGTAACAACAAAGCTTTTTATTGTGGAGAAGTTCGGAATGAACCTCTGGCAATAGTTTGTTAGACCGAGCAGACTGCAAAGTTTGGAAACTGTTTTGTGTGCTTATGAGTTTGCCAATGCTTCTTTTGGTCAAGGTTTACGCCTTCGCTAGAAAAAGTGAGACCGAAAAATTTAAACCTTTTCTTACTAAATTCGCATTTACTAGGGTTGAATCTCAGGCTAGACTCTTCTAGTCGTTGCAGTACCTTCTAAAGAGCTTTATTGTGTTTTATATATCAATGTAGAAATTGGGGAATCTATTCTTTTTGGTTGTATCTACCGACCAGAGCTTTTTGACCCAACATGAATATTTTAATAGATTTCAGAAAAAACATCGCGAATTTTTTTTACTTGACTAACACTTTAGATCTGGTAATAAATCTGGTAATCTATGTGAGTTACTTGATTTATCTCTTCCTTATCAAAGCCATAATTGATTCAAATTTTGGTTAGTGATTAGAATTGTATACTTTTATTAAATCATGACTTAAATAATAAATTTCGAACCAAAAATAATTAGAAGCAACAAAATTAAATTCATAAAAAAATGTTGTCTATACCCCTCAAAAAAATGAAAGCATATTTGATAATACCAATTTCAAAAATTTTGAATGAATGCTTTGAACTTTGCAATCATATACTGATAATCATATGTTAAAAATTTGATTCAAAAATCAATATAAAAGTTTCATTTAAATCCAGAATTTTCATTTAAAATACAAAAATGAAAATTTCTATCATTAGCCTAGGAGTATTTTTTATTTTGGCTCTCAATGGTAGATGTTAAAAACAATTTTAGTTAAATTAATTTTGTAATTTTTTTTTAAGTTGAGTCTAAATATCTCAAGACTTTAAAAGCTGTCCAAGACTCTGATTATGATGAAGCTGACTATGAAGAAAAAATGTCTCAAGATTATCCAGAATCAGACTACTTGATTATATACCAAGAACCTATTAATGTGCCACTGATGGATCGCTTTTATTACGGAGATCAATTTAATCAGCCATTCAATAATATTTGGTCACCTTTTTCTTTTAACCCTCCTATGTTCCATGACCCATTCGGATTAAATCCTTTTAATCAAATGCAAAGTCTGATGATTAGCAAGTTGATGAATTCGTTTCCAAGTTTTCATACTTCTGAATCTAGAAGGCCAAGTCCCGATATTGAATTAGAGGTCCAATCTTGCGACAGCATCGACAGTGAATTAAAAAATTCTGAAGACAACTACAGAACTAGAAATTTTCTTTCCTATCACTATGAATCTTCAACTTGTAGCTGCAATCAAACAAATTATTGCAAAATTTCTTTTTCAAAACCGGATTTGGATTTTTGCTATTTGAACGAAATTTCTGATGAAATAGAGTTAAGCAACTGTGGACTCATTGATTATTGCTTGAGTGACGAAAAAAAATGTGATGGTATCTATGTGGATCACAGGTTAAACAAATATTTTAGTGTCTATTGTAAAGGCAATAAAGTGGTTCCCAACGTTTCAGCAAAATCAGCCAAACAATTTGTTATTCAACTTAAAAATTGTTTATGAATTTTGATTAATAAATAAATAAGAGAATAAGCTTTAATCATTTTAATACCTTTGATTTAGTTAGTCATAAGGGCAAATTCAAGTCTTAAATTTACATATTTACTTTTAATTTTACTTTCTTTTCTGAAATAAAATTAAGTACAATAGAGCCAAAGTTAGGATATGAAGAAGATTGAATATAAAATAAAACTACAATGACTGTAAAAAATCATGTATAGGTCTACCATTTCATGTAATTTTTTATAGTAGTAGTAGTAGTAGTAGTAGTAGTATAAATGCTGTGGGAGACTCCATGGAGTGGCGCACGTACACGCTCCACTATTACAATTTAAAATTAATTTTAAATTGATTTTTTTATCATTCAATCTCTTTCTTTATAGTATTATAATTTTAGCGCATTAAACTTGTTGTTGCCTGTGAAATGATCTTTCAAAAACAAAAATTAATTTAATAAAAAAGACTATTTACTTCTATTTTATTTTAAAGAAGTAATTTATTACCTTTTAATATTTAAGAAAATGTTTGACAAAAATAATTTAAGGATTATGATTTTCCTCACCGCTAATGTTTAAAAATTTTCGCTAATTCTAATAAAAAAAATATCTAACTTAATTAAGTAAAATTAATTTTATTTTTTTGATTTGAATCTAGAACAAAAAAATACATTTTTTGCCATTGGCATTTTGGCAGTTGAGCACAATTTATTTTCTAAAATGCACCATTGTCCATATTTTTTCTTCGAATTTGCTGCATGGTTTGCAGAATTAGAACTGTTTTATTTTCATCATCCGCTTTTTTAGTGTTTTTTGGGCCTATGTTTTGCGTTATTTCATTTTTTACATTTTAATTTTGATCTAGAGATAAGCGTTATTAATTTAGATGACTTTTTATTAAAATAGTGGTATTTTTATTAAAAATAGGGGTATCACAAAATTATTTGCCAAAATTTAATAGCTATTTAATAATATTCTTCTGCAAAAAATCGCTAAGCAAAGTGTAAAAATTTAAAATGGCCTATTTTTTAACCAAATTCATACTTTAAATATGCATAGCTATTCACAAAATTCTTTTACGATAATTTTCTCATAGTTAGAGAAAAAAAAGTTATTTTATTTTACTTTATTTGATTCAAATTAACCTCCATCAGGAGAAGTAAAAATTAAAATAAAGTTTAAAATAAAATAAAAAAAAAAAAAAAAGTACAATTCTAAAGTAGAAAAGAAAAATATACAATTTGTGTTATAAACTCCTTTGGACCAGAAGAAGTGAACTGATCTACCTTGGTTTGATTAGTTCGTTTAGAAGGTTTTGAAAGGATTTAAATCTTAAGTTATTCAAACAAAGCTCTATTGAATCCGAGATGCCGTCACGAATGTAGAACTGCCTCTTAAGATCCAACTTCAGTTGACCAATATTTGCTAATATTGAGTCAAGATTTTTATTAGTGAACTGTAACAAATGCTTGAGATCATTTCCAAAAGAAAGGGGAGAGCTGTTGGAAATGTTATAACATAAGTACTTAAATATTTGAGAAGATAACTGATTGAACCCAATTGAAGTGATAAAAGACATCTTGGAAAAAAGATAGAGCTGATCAATTTTTAGAGTCTAAGTATAAAGAGTCTAAGAACTTTTAGGATTCCAGAAATGTGACAATTAGATTTTAGATTAAACATTTGTCTAACAAGGTTGTTTTGATTAATGTTTAGAGCTTTGAGGGTTTTTGTGTCTAGAGTTAAGTAAGAAGAAGTCACAGTTAAAGAGGATAGGGCCAAACGTAATTATTTTAGATTTTATTGGGTTAAATTTTATTCTCCATTTAAGACCATAGTTATTGCAGATATCAAGTAAAATTTGAAGATGACTGTCAACTGGACTGATGAGGATTATGTCATCAGCATAAACAATTATTGAGATATTGAGATTATTAAAAATACCACCTAATTTCTTTTCTAAGCATTCTTCGATTAAATCGTCTATAAAGATATTGAAAAGGAAAGGGGATAAGATCCCACCCTGCTTTACACCACATTCAACCTGAAATATTTCCGAAATATTATCATCAAGACATACTACAGCTTTAGCTGAGTCATAGTATTTTTTTAAGAGTACCCAAAGACAAAAGTTCATCCTTGGAAGTAGCTTAAAGAATAAACCATCTCTCCAAACCTTGTCAAAAGCTTTTTCCGCATCAAGGGAAGCAACTTTGACACCCGACCCCTTCGAGACATAGTTGAGTATGGTCTCTTTGACTACAAAGAAGGCATGATTACATGAAGTTTTCTTTCTAAAACCGAATTGATTATTACTAGCTTTGCTCTGGTGAGCTAAAAAGGATTAATTTTTCTAAGATTTGGGCTAAGCAGTTCGATATAGAAATCGGTCTTACATTATTCAAATCTGAATTATTTTTTGAGTGATCTTTTAAGATTGGACTAATCATAGAGGTATTCAAACCAGAGGGGATATGGTTTAGATATACTAAATGATTGAAAAATTCTAAGAGAGTAGCACGAAGTGAAGGGATATTACCATGTTTGAGAAGAGAGTAGGATAGCTTATCCAATCCACAAACTAGTGAATAATCAAGTTTATCCAATATATTTTCCAAAGTCAACATGTCAAAGAATGGGATAGAATCAGGACGAGAATAAGAGCTTAACAGGCTTTAAATATGATTTTTTATAGAAATTTGCTCTTGAGAAAAAACCTCTTCAGAATTACTAAACAGCTTTTTAAAATGTGAAGAAGAAGGTCCAGTTTGATCGAAACATTCTTCTCGACTTTACGCTTTTTTTTAGATCTTCTAATGTAAAACCAAAATTTATTTTTGTTCTTTAGGTTGAAGGAGCTTTGAATGTTATTTTGCTCCCTTACCTGGTTAAAGTAAATGTTTTGTCTTTGAACTCTCCTAAATTCCTTTTTTAGGGACTTTTTTTGTTCAACTAACTCGGGTTTTGAGTTTCTTCTTATTAAGTCACGGAGCTCTACCAGTTTAGATTTAATGTTTAGCATCTCACTGGTAAACCATGACTTATACTTATTCTGAAAAATCTGTATAACTAGGTAGAGACTTTTTTGGAATGACAATGCATCATTAGAAGTTATGAAAATGGATGATTTACCATTAATAGTTTGTTTTTGACAACAAATAAGGGTAGTAAAAATTCAATAATGGTAATAAATAAGGGTAATAAAATTGCTTTGGAAATTTTCTTTCTTTTCTAAATTAGATATAACAATTTCAGCAATTGACAGCTTTCATTTCAGTCAAATACATTTCATTCGAGTTTTCATTTACTTACAGTTTGAAAAATTTTTATTAAATAACCTAAATTTTTCAATTATCAAGTATAAATTTAACATACAGATGATATTTAATATTTTTTAGATCTAAGCACTTAAGTAATATTTTAAAATGAACTATTAAAGAATGGATGATACTTGATTCACTTTTGTGCAAGATTCTCTATTAATTCTTTCATTTTCTTGATTTTATTTTTTTTGCTTAAAATTTTTAATTTTATTTTTTTGCATTTACTTCTCCACAATGGAGGTTAATTCATTTAAATAAATAAATAAATTGTTTTAAAAGATGTATCTTTATTCTCAATTTTATTATTTTGACACATTTTCAATTAATTTTATTTATCGGTAATCATTAACTAGCTCATTTTAATTTAAGTTTACAACTATTCAATCCATTTCTTTAATTTTTATTTCAATTAATGAATTTAGATTTATTTTTAAAATTTAAAATTTAAAATAAACATTTAATATTTTTCGATAATAAATTTATTTAGTAGTAGTAGTAGTAGTAGTTCTTGCTGCGACACCTAACATTTAGATTGTCTTAGCCCATCACCGCCAATTGGCCGTGTAGAGCTGTAGCAGCCGATTCCATTGAACTTATCTAAAGCCAATTTAAAATTAGCGGTTGATTTAGATTTCACCACATTTTCTGCCAACTTATTCCAATGCGGAACTACTCTGTTTGAGAAAAATACATGTCTGGCGCTTACTGCAGCTGCAAAATCGTTTCTAATTTGAGCTGGAAAACTTTCTCTCTGGACTCTGATGCTATTTCACAATCTGTGGTCGCTAGTATAACATTCCTGTTGCTTTTTTGTGTATATTTATGCCTTTCATTTAGTCTGCCGAAATGCTTTACTTTACATTTGTTAGCACAAAGTCCCATACGCCAAACCTCTATCCATTGACATACTGCATCCAGATCTTTCTGTAACATCGCTCTCTCATAAACATTATTAACTATACCGAGTATTTTTGAGTCATCTGCATACAATTCCATTTTATTTGAAACGCAGCCAGGTAGGTCATTTATGTACAAAACAAATAGCAGGGGTCCAAGTACAGATCCTTGCGGAACTCCACTCAGTACCTCTGACCATCTAGAAACTCCATCTCCAAGTACAACTCGCTGAGTTCTCATACTCAAAAAGTCTTCGAGCCAACTTACTATTTTCTCATCTAGTCCATAACCACGTAGTTTATGAAGAAGTCGTTGATGCAGTACCGTATCAAAAGCCTTTGAAAAGTCTAATAGTATTTTATCCACACTGTTACCTTTGGCCAACTCAGTCGTGATCATATCAAGCGTTTCAAGTAGATTCGTTACACAACCTTTCTTTGAAACAAATCCATGTTGACTTCCAATTATTAGATTATTCTCTTGAAGGTAAAACATTATTCGGTCCCTGACAATATCTTCCAGAACTTTACAAGCGACAGACGTCAGTGATACGGGTCGATAATTAGCTGGCTCTAATTTACTTCCTTTTTTGTAGATCGGAGACACGTTTGCTCTTTTCCACTCTTTTGGGATTTTTCCTGTCTCTAATGATATTTCGAAAATTATCTTCAATGGAACTGACATCGTTTTTGCGCAGTTTTTCAGTATCAGTGGATGTACTTGGTTTGTGCCCATCGATTTGTTGCCATTTAATTTCTGAGTCCGTTCAATCAGATCCTCGTTTAGCTCCTGCATGACATTCTCAATTTCGAAAGTAGAAGAAGGACGTAAAGGAAAAAAAGGCAAATTATCATTGGTTTCTTTATTAAAGACTGAATGAAACTGATCATTTAATAGCTCAGCTATAAGTTTTTTGTCGCTCGTTACTTCACCCTCTTTTGTTCTTAACATTCTTATTTCTTCCTTTACTCCCATTTTGCTTTTTACATAGGCATAAATTAGTTTCGGATCACTTTTTGCTTTTTTAGACAGTCTGTTCTCATAATCCGATTTTACATTTCTTAACTTCTGTTTTAACTCTCTACATGCTTTTCCATAATAATATTTACTTATTTCAAATGAACTTTTATTACATGCTTTCATCTTATACCAGGTTCGATGCTTTAGTTTTATCACTCTATTAACCTCGTAGTTCATCCATTTTTTTCGCTCGTTCGCAAATTCTCTCTTTTCTCGGGTACGTTTTTCTCATAGAGTCGCAGGTACACATTCAGAAAACTTGCATAACATTCATTAACATGCCGTCCAACAAATTCTTTTTTCCAGTCCACTGACCTCATACCAGTGTTGATTTGGTGAAAATCAGCTTTTCTTACGTTTTTTCTCTTTTTTTTCGTAAATCTTGTGCTCACATCTTTCATTGCAAATTTCCACTCTATCAACACATGAGCCTTCTCGGCTTCACCCAGTGGTGGCAAAGTCCTCACTTCCAGAACTCTTTCAGGCTCACTCGTTAACAGTAGATCAATTACAATTGAATTTCCATTTTTTCTATATATAAATGTTGGAAAATTTACACACTGAATCATATACGATTCATCTAAGCCTTCCAAGAACCGCATCTCATTTTCTCCACTGGCATTTCCGCTATCACATGTCCAGCTGATTTCTGGGAAATTGAAATCTCCACAGACTACCACCGCATTATATATTTTATTCTCAATCATTTTCCTTGCCTCTTTTAATGAATCATTCACACACACAGTGACAAAACCATTACTATTAGGTGGTCTGTACATGCATCCCACCAACAAACTTTCAGCACCACTTCTCACGCCACACCATATCTGTTCAACACCATCTGCACATAAAACTCTACAGGTCACTTCCATCGAACACAGATCATCTCTCACATATATACAAACTCCACCGCCACGTCCCGTTCTGTCTCTTCGGTATAAAGTATATCCAGATATACACGGTAACGAGTACTCGGAATACCAAGTCTCAGATACACATACAATATGTGGCCTATCCAACTTATCCAACCGGACAACAAGCTCCGTAAGTTTGTTGTTGAGTGAAGTGGCATTTGTATAAATACAAGTGAGAAAAGGTTCACGAACACTTATCCTTTTCTTATCTAAACTACAATTCAATAAAGGCGATCCAAGAATTTCATTGACCTGGCCAGAAAAAATTTAATAAAATGGTTTAGTATCTAATTCAAAATAAAGAAATCAATCTCTAATTTGATATTAAAATTTGAAAAAATTATTTTTGAAAAACAAAAGTAAATTATTTTTTTTTTAATTGTAATAACTTTTGGAAATAAAAAATCTTTTTCGACATAAATAACAATTGAATTTATCATAATTTAAATTTGCTTTAATTTCTAGCTAAAGGATTCCTAATAACAGTTTTTTTGTCAAATTTTTCGTTAATTTTTCGAAAATTAGAATCTGAAACTTATGTTTTTTTAAATTTACTTGTTTAATTCAATTTAAATTTTTTTATTTTATTTCTTTTACCTTGAATGTGCGAAAACCCAAAAGTTAAACAAAAAAAAAATTACATCTTCTTTCCTTTTTTTTATATTTATTATTTAAGTGTGGTAAAAATTAATTTTGTTTACATTTTATAAATTTTTAAAAATTTTTAAAAAAAACTAAATCAAAAAAATCAATTTTTTATTAAATTTTAATCAGATAGAATTTTTAATATCTTATAAATTCTATTTTTTAAAATATTCATATGAATTAAGAATTTTAAAAAATTTAAACTTAAAATTATGACCGTGTCTATGTTTAATCCTAGCAAAACGGATAAATTACAAGGAAGTCCTTAATTATTTATTTATTTAAAAAATAATTTAATTAAAAACAAAGATATTCATTAATTTTTAATAAATTCAAAGTGAAGATTACATAACAGATTTTAAAATTTTAACCATGCTAAAATATAAAGTCAATTGTTATAAAAAGAATAATCAAGTAAATTTAATTAGTTATATTTTTTATCAATTTGTTCAAATAAAGTTTTAAATGTTAAATTTTAAAATCTGTTTTGTAATCTTCACTTTGAATTTATTAAAAATAAATGAAAATGTCTTTGCTTTTTAGTTAGTTATTTGCTTATTTTGTTCACATTTTTAATAGATTTGTGGAAGTTTTTATTGACTTCCCTTAAAACTAAAAAATTCTAAATTTTTCTATAAAATTACCAATATCTTAGGACTTTCCTTGTAATTTATCCGTTTTGCTAGGATTAAACATAAAGAGAATTATACTTTTTAATTCTGTGAGGAATTATTTTCAAAGGCTAGAACTATATTTATTTTAATTTATTAACAACCAAAAAATTAAATAAGCTATAACTCGTTAGGTCAAACTCAATTTTTTCTCCTTTTGAGCTTTTTCCATGCCACCCTTCATTTGATATTCAATTATTTGAAACAATTTAATCCATGCTTTTTTAGTTTTTTCAGTCCATTTTTCTTTTAAAGCTTCACTTAAAGTGCTAATCAGTGATTCTCCAATTATCTTTAAAAAAAAGTTTCTCTGAGTACTCTAAATTCTTTAAATGAAATCGCTTAATAATTACTTCAAAATGTTTGTCTCTTGTTCCATACTGATAATGATCATAACCCATTTGTTTCAAAAATTGGTATAAACTTGATAAATCATCAATGGTATTAACTGCTATTCTAATTGTGTTGAATACTTTTTCGCCATGTGCTTTTATTAAATGGTTTGGATTGATAAATTCGTTGCAATAATTTTGCGTTAATCTGGAATCATTTTCAATTACATTTTGTTTACGCCACATTGATTTCATTTCTTTATGCTCAATCAATATTCTTTAAATTAAAACTCATTAGATAAAAATTTTGATTTAATTTGAGCTTTTCAAGTCAATTTTTTTCAAGCTTTAGTCAAATCTTACCCGCGGCTTAATAGATTTAGAAATATAAATGATTTTATTTTTTTCTGTAAAAATAAATTTAAATTAATAATTTCTAATTTTTTAAGAGCTCTCGAAAGATTGATCTAAAAATAAAATTCAAACCAAAAGACTTGGTTGGTTTTATTTTAACATTCTTACTTAAAAAATATTTTTCAAATAAGTGAATAAATATTTTAATACTGAATCAAGAAGAAAACTCTTTAATTAAACTGAAGAAACTAAATATAAAATATTTGATATTAAAAAGAATTGAAATTTTTTTTAAAAAAAATTTCTTGGAGAACTTTAAATTCTTTAAATTTAATCGCTTAATAATTGCTTAAAAAATTTTGTCTGTTGTTCCATACTGATAATGGTCATAACCCATTTGTTTCAATCATCGCCAAATCCGGCAAAATTTTTAAAATAAATAATAAAATTTTAAATAATTAAGTCATAAGCATCATCTAATTTTCAATTAAACATTTTTCTTCACCAACTTCATAGAAAAAATATTTTGATTAAAAAGCTTTTTATTTTTTCGAGGATTAATTTAATAAAGCACTGAATAAAATTGAATGAAAGATAGCTTCTATTTTTTATCTTTTTGTTTTTGTTTGCTTTTAACTAATTTCAAATAATCAACGTTATTTTAAAAACCTCAGGAATTATGCTTTATTAATTTTAGGTCGAACTTCAGAATTCTAATTAAAAAATCATCAAAAGGAAAATGCTTAAATCCTGAAAAAAACTCTAAAAATCATCACCTTGTTTCTTTAAATAAAATTAAATAAAATAGCTAATTTTTTAATAAAAAAATGATTTTTTAATCATTGATAAAGTAGCATCATTTGACGGGTGTTAAAAAAAATAATAGATATTAGATTATAAAATATATGATATTTACTTATTTAACAAAGTTAATAAAATTGCTAATTTAATACTTTTATTTAAAATGTTGAAAATTGAGATCAAACAAGTAACAGCTAAAATAAACTTATTTTTATATATCATTTTTTTGTTTTATTATTTAGAATATCATCATTCTTTTTAAAATTATCGATTTATTTTGTGTATTTCATGGAAATTTAAAAAAAATATAAATTTTTTTTAATTTACAATAAAATGAATATCTTTATTAATAAAACAAAATATTTGAAAGCTAAAACAATTATTTTCGCTTTTTAAAAAAAAAATTCTAAAAAAGAATCAAAAAATTTTACCTTGTCATTAGACCCAGTCCAAGTTCGGGCAATCCAATTTTGTTCATTGAAGTCCATGTATCTCTAATGACATGTATCTCATATCTATTGAATGCCACGTTTTCAATATTTTTGGAGCTTAGATTGCTTCCCATTTCTAGAAATATTAGTTGTTGAGTTTTTAAATGCAAAATTTTAGAAAAAAAATTCACCTTTTTTAAATTTGAACTAATCGATTATTAAGGATAGTCTAATCATGTGGAATGAAATATATTAATTTTCAAATATTAATGGAATATTTCTTAGATTTTAGTTTAAATATTGAAACAAAGAAGCAATTACCTGGAAAAGAAATCATTTTAGTTCTTTTACTGTGCAATTTAAAGGTTTTTTTTATTAAACTAAAATTTGAAACGAATTTAAATACAATCTAATAGTTTGTTTAAAGCTACACATGGAGAAAAAGGTGAGCTAACTATTTCCTTTTTGATCATTATAGTTGATTTTTATTAACATAAGGCGAAATTTGAATAACTTAAAAAGGGATTGGTTTGGCATATTTCAGGAAGTATTAAGTCTTAAATGATTGTGATATTACGGCAGCACTACTGAAACAAGCTTCCAATCTATCAAATCAAACTACCTGATTGCTATTCAAGTAGGAAAATTTTGTTTTAATTTAGCTTAAAATTTAGTAAATTATTACTTCATTGTTAAATTATGAAAAACAAATTGAAAATTCGATAAAGCCTGATGAAAAACTCTGCTAAAAATAGCTTAAATTGAAAATATAAAAACTCATTTCATTTGAATGAGATGATAAAATTTTTTGACTTGAAATCTTTAATAACTTCTTGCGAAGATTTCAGCCACAAATTAACTACTCAATATTGATAGCAACCCGCCTTAAAATTTTGATGTAGTAGAATCAAATTGGAAGAATTTTTAAAAGATAAAATTTTTTTTCTTTTCTTCTAGGACTTTTCGAACTTTTCTACTTTGAGAAATTTTGCATGATTTGACTATTCGTGTTTTAAAATAGGAAACTAATCATGTAAATTAACAAAAAAATAATAGAAATCTCACTTAAATGTCTAATCTGAATAAGACTTTTTTTTGACTAAAATTACTTTTCTAAAAAATTATGCTGTAAATTATCACAAAGAACGCTGCTAATATTTATTTTCTATTTAATAATGAGAAAAAATAACATTTCTAAACAAATCAATTGTCAAAAAAGAATTTATTTTTGAAAAATTTTCCGGCCTGTTTGAGCCAAATTAATACAACTAATTAGAGAATATAAATAAAATCAATTCACTTTATCTTATTTCATTATCTAATCGTGTTTGCAATGCTTTTAAACTAAAAATAAAATTTTTGATTATCGATTGATTGTATGGTGTTTAAATCTGATATTTTTCGTACTAAATTTAAAGGTTATCTTTTAGTAAAAGCAGAATTTCATGCTGAAATTTTTTAACAGGGATCTGTTAAATGGAAAATGCTGAAGATAAAAGTTTTCTTTTTAAAAATTTTGATCAATTTGTTTTCTTATTTTAATGCTTCCCAGAAAAATAAGATTAAAAATTATTTTCTTTAAAATTTATTAGCTATTTTGTAAATTTTGAATAATCCAGTCATAATAATAGCTAACTCTAGTATATACACCCCCATCTCCGCATCCAAATCCCCAGCTAGTAATACCAGCTAAGTGCCATCTGTCATCGTTGAAGACCACTAGAGGACCTCCCGAGTCACCTTGACAAGTATCTTTGTTTTGACCTTCTTGACCTGAACAAATAGCTACAGATGTGTTGACAATTTTGAATTTTTCCTGACACTGAGTGTCGTTTAGTATGGGCATTTGGACCTCTCTCAAATATCGAGACACAAAGCCTCCTGATTTTAAAGTGCCCCAACCAGTAGCCCAACTTTGCTTGCTGGTTAGATTCAACTGATTGGAAATACAAATCGGAATTATTTTCAAAGTATAGTTTACCGGACTCTGGGAAATAAAAAATTAATTTTTATATGACTAAAATTTTATTATTTTACCTCAAGCTGAACCAATGCAATGTCATTTTGTAGCATGTACTGATCGTATTGTGGATGTACAATTATTTTGGATACTTTGCGTTTTGTGGACCACTTTTCTGGCAAAAACCTGTCATGCAAGCCAACTGAGAAAGAGAACAAGGCAGGAAAATTTCGGCCATAGACACAATGAGCAGCAGTGACAACCCATTGAGAGTTGATCAAAGAGCCTCCGCATGTAAATCTTCCGCTAAAAAGCATCGCTACTTGCCATCCCCAATCACCAGGAGCAGCTATGGTACCACCAACTATTTTATATGGTAATTTTTCTCCGTTCTTAATTCTTTGTCCGCACATTAAAGAATTGACATTCTTTGTATCGTTCTGAACCTGAGTCTTTGTGACATGAACAAATAAAAAATAAAAAATAAAATTTTTTATCATATTGTACTAAAAGAGTTTAGATAAAACAAAACGAAAAAAAAGTATAATTTTTTCACTTATTATTTAAAGCTACAAGGCATAAAGTTGTGTCATCGAAAACTCAGAATGGATCAAAATAAATTAGTTTTGAAGAATCTAGATTTCTTTGAAACAATTATAAATATTACAATCAAGTCAAAAAAGCATTTTTGAAGTCCAATTCTTAAATAACAATTTCAATAAATGTCAAGTTTGTTGTAAAAGTTTTGAAAAGTCCAAGTCATTCAATTAATGTATGAATTTTTGAGGATATTTATAAGTTTTATCGGGAAACTGGTTTATGACAAATTATTCAAAGAGCAAAAGTATTTATTTTTTAGATTTTTAGGTAAATTCAAAAATTCATAGTTTTTAAATTAAAAATCAATTTTATTTTAGTAAGAGTAATGTTTTACAAAAATTCCTTAACTATTTTAAAAATTATTTTATGCTTTTGATTCTTTTTTTTTACTCTTTTTGTATGAAAATAAATTGTAAGATAGATTAATCGATTAAATTGTTTAGTGATTTTTGGTTTAATTGGAAAAAAAAGCAAAAAATACTTAATTTATTGAACAAAAATTAGGAAAAATTAACAAAAAGGTTCTAAAATCCCTCTGGTCTTTGAATGTTTAAGTTAACTTAATTATCTTAAATATTGGGAGATTATTTACCAAATCAACATACATTGACTATTTTAAGGATTTGAATTATGTTTTTACACAGGGTATCATCAATTTTTAATCTCAACAATTGAATAAAAAATATTTCAAGTTTTTTCTGATGTGCTGTATTTATTATACAAGTTTTATTTTTTATTATTTGAATTTTTTTCGTCTTAGATTATAACAATTACATAAAAAAAACTTTCATAAATGATTAAGTATATTTTAAAATTAAATGGAAATTATCTAATTAATTAGTTTAGTTATTTTTAATTTGTTGTTCGATCCAGTTATAGTAGTAGCTAGTTCTAGTATAGACACCACCATCACCACAGCCATATCCCCAACTGGTAATACCTGCCAATTCCCATCTGTTGTTGTTTCTTACAACCAATGGACCACCTGAATCTCCCTGGCAAGTGTCTTTTCCTTGGCCAGTTTCACCAGCGCATACAGCTACAGCGGTATTGACGATTGTATATTTTTGTTTGCATCTTGAATCAGTCAAAAATGGCATTTGAACTTCCATCAAGTATCTTGAGGTATAGCCTCCTGAGTACAAAGTACCCCAACCAGTAGCCCAACTAATCACAATTTATTTAATTAAAGGGTTCAAAATTTTTTTATCAAGTTACCTGGTGAATCCTCCAAAATTAGCGCTGTTCGGTGAAGGAATACACACTGGAACAATTTGTTGAGAATAAGCGACTGGAGACTAAAAGATAAAATAAATAATTTAAAATCATGCTCTAAATTTTTCTTACACTCAATTTCATGACGGCAATGTCGTTTTGGAAAGTTGATGAAGAATAGCTTGGGTGCATAATAACTTTAACAACATTTCGGCTAGTTGACCATGATTCTTTGCTGTTTCTGTCATGCAGACCAATATCAAATGAATAGGCCGTAGGGTTCAAATTTGAAGAGACACAGTGAGCAGCTGTTACAATCCATTGTGAGTTGATCAATGAACCACCACAAATGAATCTACCATTGTAAAGCATGGCAACTTGCCAGCCCCAATCTTCTGGATCAGCTTTTACACCACCTACAACTTTGTCAGCATCTCTTTTGCCTGGTCTTATTTCCGAAATTCTTCGTCCACATCCGGATGGATTAAGAGTAGTGGCATCTTGAGCAATGGCACAAGAAACCAAAAACGCTAGGAAAACTAGTCCTCTCATTTTAGTTTTGTTTAAAATGCTTGATATACTTTTTTATTCATTAAAAGCTTATATATCAATTTCATGAGAAAGTATTAGGTTAAAGCATGTTTTTAGAATGTTTGAGATATCTTTCGTAATAATCTTTAAGAAGTCTCTCTTTGAATTTAAATTTAAAATTTATCAGAGAAAAATTCAATTAATTGTGAAATATTTACATGTGTTTCAAGCCTAAAAAACGTTTTCTATTCTTTGAGCTAAGAGAACGAATTTCGATTTTTAATAAATTCAAAATTTTTCTTTTCATTGAAATTTTTGGAGCATTGCATATTTAGTTTAAAGTGTATTAATCAAGAGTTTTTCAATTATATAACCCTCACTTCAATTCCTATTTTAAATCTAATCCGACATTTTGAAATAATATAATAATTAAAAAGAAGAAAAAAGTGTAAAAAAAAATCAATTGGACCGAAAATTAAATAATTGCTATCGAAAATTGCCATCATATAAAATATAAGTCATATTAATGCTAAAAAATTTAAGGAACATTAATTGGTCTTACAAGCATTAAAATGAATCACATTTTAATAAAATCAATTTTAATATTTAATGATTAATAATACTTTTAATTCAACTACCATCAATTTTTTTTAAATTGCGTAAAAATTTGATTCTTTAAAAAAAAATCATCAATTTGCTATTCTGTACCGAGCTATGACTCCTTCAGAAGAAAAAATTACCAAAAAAAATAAATAAAATTAAAAATTGAAAAAAAATCAAGTAATAAGATGAAAATGAAAATAGATAAATCTAAATTATTAATGAAATATGCAATATGTTTAATTATTGACCTGTTATGGTTAAAAGTTATTTAACAAAAATTTATTTATTTGTTTTAGGCCCTTATTACATTTATCCACAAATTTAATAAAAATAAGAACAAAATCAATTCATAACACACTATTATAATAAAAAAAAAAAACAACATCATTATTCTTTTTAACAAATTAACAGTGAATATAACAAAATTGATCGTCTTTAAAGAGATATTTATCAGTGTTGGGTGCCGGTCGAGAGGCCATGTGGCCGGCCAGAAAAAAAAAATGGCCGAGACCGTGGCCGGAGGTGCAGGCGGCCAAAAAACGGCCGGTCGAAAAAACCGCCAATGACCGTGAATGGCCGGCCAACTGACGGACCGACCGTGAAATGGCCGCCTACAATTATTCTACTAATTATCAATTTTCAACGATTATAATATTATTAATAAAATCAAAGCAATTACAACTGATAATGTGAATAGCATGATAAGAATGTCTGAGCTTTTGAACATAAATCGAATCCCTTGCATTGCCCACATTTAGCATCTAATAGTCACAAATACATTAAAATTTATCAGTAGAAATAGTAGGTTGACAATTGATACAAACTCTGATTCTGAATCACTATTTTTATCTCAATCCGAACATATTTCACTTAACTGAAAATGTTCCTTTAACAGAGACAGAAAATTTGAAATCAAGATTGGATGCTTCTTTCGAAACATATTCAAATGCTTTAAACTTATTCAATTATTGTAATTTTCTTTCATTTAAAAAAAATAAATAATCTAATATTTTTTTTAATTAGCTCTAAAAAAATGTTGTTCAATTGCAACGCACTACAATCATTCAACAACAATGAAAGAAAAATTGGCAAATATGCAAAATGAAAGTCAAAAACCAGTTCACTCAATCATTCAACAGGTGCCAACTCGATGGAACTCGACTTATTTAATGGTGGAAAGAATTGTAGAAAATTCATAATTTATAAATGTAATTTTCTCAAACATTCGTAAATACAAGCATCTTCAGTTAAAAAGTGCCGAAATCGACGTTCTAAAAGCTTCTTTGGATATACTTAAACCTTTTTTCGATATTACTTGTCAGCTGTCAAACGAAAAAGATATCACCCTTTGTCTAGTTATTCCAATTTTTGTATCATTATTTAAATTGACAACTCCCTATCCGGAAGACAATGAAATAAAAGCAGGCTTAAAAGAAATGTTCAATAATTATATTCTTTTTTATCAAAAAAAATACGAAATATTTGAAAACGACTATTTTTTTATTGCATCTTTTTTGCATCCTAAGTACAAGAAATTCTCAGCAGCAGCATCAGATCAAAAAAAAAATTTGTAAAAAAAGTCGAAGATTTTATTCGGATAAAGGTAAGGGACTTTAGGGATATAAATAATGATACAAACAAACGAAGTTCAGAAAACCAAAACTCTTTTTTTACCAAGTCCAGGTTATGGAAGACTATGGAAAATAGATTTTAATCCGACTATATCGGTCTTTATATTTCAAAATTTGAAAAAAAATGAATCTAAAGATTTTTTCTTAAATGGAATCAAAGTTCAAAAAGTTCACAGTTTAATTTACCTTGGTTTACCGATTGGCGGATCATGTATTTAAAGAAAATTATTGGGATGAAAAATTTAAAAAAGTACAAAAAGTTCTATACTTCATTAATGGAGTTGGTTGTAGAGCATTTAATCTCGAACCTAAAAACTTAGCTAGACTGTATAGTATATGTTGTCAGCCTTTTTTTTTAATTATGGCATAGAAATTTGTCATATTAAAAAAATAAGCTTAAAAATTATGATAAATCACAAGCCTGTTTTATTTAACGTAACATTAGATTACCATAATTCACAAAAAATACTGCTTTTTGGAGGCGTTAAAAGTCAAATTAATAAGCAAAATGGATTTGTGAAGTTCAGTACAAAAGAACAGAACAAAGTATTAAAAAATTTAATAACTTTTTATCTAAAATTTTAAAATAAATTCTGTAAATGCAGCATGGTGCAACATTCAAAGTTGCATCAAATATCAAAGCCTGCTAATGGTGTGCAGAATCTCTGCAAAATGCACCACGCTCGGTTATATTGAAATTTAATTTCTGCATAACTCTGCAAATTTAGCAGGCTTTGATATTTGATGCAACTTTGAAAATTGCACTATGTTGCATTTACAGAGATAAGTTTAAACCTTTAGAAAAAAAGTTATTCAATTTTTTTACATTTTTTCTGTTCTTTTTTTCATTTTGTACTGAATTTCACAAAACCAAGCAAAATTTATTACAAGTCTAACATTCTTTCTTACCTTCAAATAAAAAAGCTTAACCCAATGGACGAATTATCATCATAACTAAACATCTTTTATAATAAATTCAAATTTCTGAAGGCTTTTTTTTATCAATTTTATGTGTCAAAAATTACTCAAGCAGACAAAGCTGAACTCTTTAAAGCAAAGCTGAAAAATTTTACATTTATTCTGTAATTTGTTCTGTAAAGATCAAGTAAATTGTAAATATTATAAAGATATTTTATACGATGTGATGAATAAATCAGCAACTTAAATAATTTAATATTTGCTTTTTTTTTAAGTCTTCTATGAGGTGCAGTATAAATTATAAACAAATAAATAACAAAATTGATGTAAATTGAACATTTCAACCTTTAATGAATTGATATAATTGATTTGAAACATAACAAAATGATTAGAAATGAAATTGATTTAATACTTAATTTTATTATTTTGAAAGAATTGAACCAACGAATGACAAAATTATTATTGTGATCACATTATTAGATGTTCATTTAGACTTAAGCTCATTGATTTCATTAGTATTGGTATGAACATTCCTATTTGTAATAAAAGGAAAAGAGGCGCACAAAGATAAACTAAATCAGCACTTTTAAAACAGCCATCAGATGTTTCGTAAAACTTGGCAGTTAGCATTGAATCAGATGAAAATGCAAATTCAAGTAATCTACAACTCATTCAAGAAGAAACTCAGGGTTTACATTCCTTAATTAATAAAAATTTAGTGCAAAGGTATGTTAAATGCAATTATAAATTAGTTTATAAAGATATTTTTATAGTCTAGTGGTTGCAGCAAAAAATAATAGTATTTATCTGTGTTTTTTTTAACAAATTGTTCAATTTTTGAAACAAAAAATATTTTTTTACAATAGAGATGATTTCATTCCTTTTTTTACAATTCTGTTAATTATGGAAATTTTTATTGAATAAATTACATTACGCTTATATTAGATATTTTCCTAAAAAAATTGTTATTTTTTATTCAATTTTTGGTAACTTTTATTAAATCTGTTATTGAAAAATATTAAGAGTCTTTGTTTATACAGCACTGAATTTCTACCAGGATTTGACGATATTTTACGTAAATTAACGTTATTTTACTTTAAAAAATGTTTTACGAAAAAATTTTAAAATGATGCCAAATGGTTTTTGTAAAATTAAATTAATTAACAATATAATTAACGATAAATACAATTTTTTAATTAAAATAACGTTAATTTACCCAAAATTATCGATTTTCAAAAATGCCAAAAATTCGCTAAGTTTCGGCTCTTTTTTGGTTTTTCCCTTCAAAATTTAATTTTTTATTTTTTTGATTGATTTTTGCGCAAATGATAAATTTTGTAATTTTACGTAAAGAATAATTTTTTTGAGGCAAAAAATCGTAAGTAGAAAAATGTAAAATTTGTATTGACGCTTTCAAATATACCTAGAACTTCTAAACCGTATTTGAGCGCATCAATACATATTATTCTTTTGTTTTTGAATGATAAATATAAAGAAAAATTTTTTGTGATATTTTTTTATGAAATAAATAATAAAAAATTGAAATTGTTAATTGTGTACTAATTTAATTAGTCTTTAACAGAATTACTGAATATTTTTATCGTTCATCAATAAATAGTTTTTTTGTCAGTCCAAAATAGATTTAATAGTTCACTTAAAATAGTTTTTTTTGTCACCCCAAAAAAAATAACCCCATTTTTATCTATTTACTGAATCGAATGTCTAACATTCCTGATGTTTCATGACCTTTTTAATATTTAATAATATCAGAAGAAGAATTAAAAGACTCAGTTTTCAAAAAAATAGAAGAAATTAAAAGTATATGCAGTTTAAATTGATTACATATTCAGATAATAATTTCCCATGCCTAAGTCTGTTCTCTACAACTACAACTGATTCAAGCTGAGTGGATGCATCAATTCAAGATTTATTTCGAATCTTAAATCACTGTATCTGCTACCAAATCATAACTAAACTCTCTGACTTTCTAGATCCCATTCCGGGTGTTTTATGATTTTTATTTTGTACTTTTTTTCTTTCATCATTTTTATCCCTTTCATTTTCCAATCTTATCAACCCTTTTGATGTTTGACATCTTATCAAATTTAAAATGTTATTAAATTTGTTTTAAATTTTTTTGCTATTTATTTAAATGAGCCTAAACTCAAACAAAATTATTAATAAAATAAAATTTTGAAAAATTTTGTAATTTTGAATTTTGAACTGTAATTTATTAAATTTCTTGCAAGAAGGAAATATTTTAAGTCAAATTCTGTTTTGGATTTAATAAAATTGTAAAAAATTAGATTTAAAATAAATTTTATTGAAATTATTGCTTTGTTCACAATTTTACATAAAGCCTCATTATTTAATTATTTTGAATTTGTTGTTTGATCCAGTCAAAGTAATAGCTAGTTCTAGTATAGACACCACCATCACCACAACCATATCCCCAACTGGTAATACCAGCCAATTCCCATCTTCCATTGTTTTCAACAACTAATGGACCACCTGAATCACCTTGGCAAGTGTCTTTTCCTTCGCCAGTTTCACCAGCACAGACAGCAACTTTGGTGTTGACTGAAGAATATTTTTGTTTGCATCTTGAATCAGTCAAAAATGGCATTTCGACTTGCATTAAATATCTTGAAACCGAACCTCCTGAGCTCAAAGTGCCCCAACCAGTAGCCCATGAGCTTTTGCCTGAAAAATCAACACTACCATCTGGAATACAAACTGGAACAATTTCGTCGCTAAAATCCAATGGTTTCTGTTTAAATAATTTATAATAAAATATTAAAACAATTTAGGTAATAATCTTACGTCCAATTTCATTAGAGCGATATCATTTTGTAGTGTTCTGTCGGAATAACTTGGATGAGCAATGACTTTGGTTACTTTCCTGCTGACAGCCCATGATTCAACATTGTTTCTATCATGGTGACCAATGTCGAATGTATAGTAGGATGGATTTAGGTAACCATCAACACAGTGAGCAGCTGTAACGATCCATTCAGAATTAAGAACTGAACCACCGCAGATGAATCCATAAAAATTAAAGTTCATTCCCACTTGCCAGCCCCAATCTTTCGGGTCGGCTCTTGTGCCACCAACTACTTTATTGCCATATGGTCTTCTACCACACTCTGGCGAGTTAATAGTTGAATCAGCCAAAATAGTGGCTACTAGAGCAGCTAAAATTATTAAAGGTCTCATTTTTACTTTTATTTTTTTTTAATTATTCAAAATTATTTATACCTAAAATTTTTACATCTCGAATGAGAAAATTTACCATCTATCCATAAGTTTTCTGTTTTCTTATCAAGTTACTTAATTGATGAACATTTACTAATAAATTTTATTAAAGCTTGGCTTCTAAACTAAGTGAATTGACATATTTTTTTATTACAAAATTCGAGCCTACGTAAGTTCAATTTTTGATGCTTATTTTCAGAGCTTAAAAATTTTAAAAAACAAATATTGAAAAATTAATCAACCCTTTTTTACATCAACTTTTACATTGTTGTTTTTTTAAAAAAATCTTTCTGGTAAATTAGCAAACTTTTGAGTAAAATATGGTTTATTTTAAATTAAAGAAAAAAATCTTGACTTTTCTAGCAAATTAAAAAAAGTTTAAAAAAAATTAATTAAGTAATAAATTAATGGAATTTAAAAATAAAAGGCATTGATTGAAAAATCTATTTATATTTTCTTATATTAAAGACTTTAATGATACTTGCTGTTCCATTAAAAACCATATACTATTCAAAAAATTATTTTAAAAATTTCTTTTTAAAACCTATTCACAGATAATAAAATAACATTTTTTTAAGAAAAATTGATCAGAAAATACTTTTCTAAAGAGATTAATTCAATCTTGGAATTTTTAATCAAATAAATTGGCTAAAAATTAAAATTAATTTATTATTTTGATATTAACAATCTTTTGTAATTTTTTGTTTGAAAATTTAAAATAAAATAAAATTAAAATTTTTTGCTTTTCATATGCAAATAGTTTTTTACATAATTAATTCAAAATTTTCGAAAATTTTTGATATCTAGAATTTATTTTGAATTTTTTTGAAAAAAAATTTTAAAATATTTTATTAAAATTTTGTCTCTCACCTGATAATGTTTAAGTGATCTTGCTAAATCGAATCGTATAAATGTTGAATAATCAAAACACATCTCCAAATACTAATTCTGAACCATCTCAGCCCTCAAAGCCCATTTTTTCATCAAATTTAGCCGCTGTTTTAAATGATCCACGCAAAGACCGATCCAAAAAGTCTTACTTTTTCACCCAAACATGGGGCTCAGACTTTATCGAACATGCCAATTTCAGAAGTATAAAATCCGATTTATCGATCAAAAATTTTGACACTCACCTAAATGAAACTAACGAAGTGAGTTTTTTCTTTTATATCCAATAAAATATTAATTTTGACCAAAGCGATTAAAAAACCATAATAACAACAAGAATTTTTTTGAAAAAGTATCATCAAATTCAAAATTAAATATAAGACACTTTGGTGACAGCAATTCTCTCAACCTTGAGCAAATTCCAAAAGTAATTTTTTAAAAACTTATATGTATGTGTCTCAAAAATGAAGATCTTTGAAATTTATTTGCAAATACTTGAAGAATTTTTCAGTATTTTTCAGGTGTTTTCAGTATCTATCAAAAAATTTTCGGGTCTAGCGGAAAGTGTGATCAGATAAGAGAAAAAAATTTAAATACCCATTAATTTTATTATTATTAATATAATTCTCCAACATGAAGATTAGCCCCTCGGTCATTTTTCATAAATTATGATACTTAATTTTTTTGTAATCCCTATTCGCTCCTTGTGTACCGTAGGATAATTTCTTTCGATTTCCACTTAAGTCGATCCTTTGCCTTAACCATTGCTTCTTCCCGCGCTATCTCCATTTCAATTGTTCTTTCGTGATTATTGACCTCCATGTAACTGCTGGTCGTCATACCTTAGTTCACCCTTGAGGGATCCATTGAAAGCCTTTTTATTTTAAAATCGATTTTAAAAAAAGATTACAGAAGAAATCGCTAAGTAGGGGTGGGAAACCGGTTCACTTTTAAAACCGGTTTAGGGAACAGGTTCGAAGTTTAAACCGAACCGGTTCAAGATTAAATAACAGAATGTTAAAAAAATTTTAATTTTTTTTAAATCAGAATTTAATTTTTAATTATCGTTTAATTGAAAAAATTTAGAAATAACATAGTTAAAAAAGTTAAACTTTCAAAAATCTTCTTTTTATTCCTCTGTTATAACCGGTTTTATACAAAACCGGCTCCCAATTTCTGGTATACATTCTTTACCTTGATTTAATTTTTAAAATTTTTTTTTTTGAAAAAAAAAGATATTTTTTGATTCAAATTTTAATTTATCCGACCGACAGACGTTCGAATCTGTAATAAAATTCCAAGCATCTTTAAGTAAACACCACAAAGTTCAAAACCCGTTTGAATCTCAAAGTAAAGGTCTAAAAAATGATGCTGAATGGTGCAAGTTGGTTCTTAATAAAGTAAATTAAGCAAATTAAATAGAAGGAAACAAATAATAAAAAAATTTTAAAGTTTTCTTTTTATTTGGACATTATCGAATCACATATAACAAAGCAAATATCTTCCAAAGCCAATACGTTTTTTAATGCTATTCATTCCCAAGACGAAGTCCAAGAGCATATCCTCAAAACATCGTCTCAAGTTAAACAAATCCGCAGAAACATGCACACATTGAATAAGGAATCAATTTTGTCTTCGATTCGCATTTTAAAGCTCGTAACTTTAAAAATTCGGTACCAGAATTTTTTAGATAAATTAGAGCTGCTTTCCATGGTGCATCAAAATCAACCAGCCATCCAAATACACCTTGCTTCCTCAGAGTACAACGGAGCTTTGGAAATTATCTCATTCAGCCAAGAATTACTCAGACAAGATCTAAAATTGATTCGCTGTCTGCGCCATTTTGATTCCCAATTCCAAGAAATTGGTAAAGTTATCGAAAAAATGATAAATCAAGATTTTATAAAATATCTTAATGGCGAGTTGAGCAGAGATGATGAAGAGAATTGTAAAATTCAGGACGAAGATAGACTGTATTCACTAGTTTCTAGCCTAATGAAAATTAAATCTTATGATTTTATTGACATGAGCCGAGAGGAGATAGATCTTTTTGTTAAATCTGCTTTCAAAATGAAGCTAGCTGAAAAAATTTCTCAACTAGATATTGACGAAGAAAACTCAACATCTGTACCTAATGACACAAATAATTTTGAACTTATCGAAAGAGTGAAATTGTTAACATTTGATCAATTTTTAGACCTAATTGAATTAGTTTTGAACAATTTTAAAATTCTAATATGCCGAATCGAGGTAAATTTTTATTTCGTCTCATTTGTGGGATATTAGATAACTATGTTTGAGTTGGTCTTTTTTTTAAGTTAATTGTAAATTTTATGGTCAATGTTTTTATAGAAAATCAAGTTGATAAAAAGTGAGAAGAAATTTTGTGTAAAAATTGAATTTTATTTTCACGTTTTCTAGTGATAATAACAAAGAAGCTGTTTGTCAGAACGGGTGGTTCAAAGTTGAAGATAAGTTAAACGATTTGTTGATTAAGACAATTTATTTTGTGCAAGAAATTTTAATTACTGTTTTGGATGCAAAATTTAAAGTTAGTAATTACATTTAATTTTTACGAATTGCTTTTTGTTAATTTAATTTTATAAATTTTATATTTTATAATTTAATTGTATATTTTATTACATTTTTCTATCCTTTTCTTTATACAAAATTAGATTTCGATTTATCTTTGGAACTTAAACTTTAAATAAATAAATAAATAAATAAATAAAAGACTTAACAGACAGAAACTAAATTAATGGTCATTTAAAAAATTTTACTTTTGAATAATTTTTTTAAAATAATTCTTTCAATAGTAGAATTTCTAACGAGTAATAATATTATAAAAACACAAAAATAGTTAGAAAACCATAAAAATAGCATGGATAGAAAATGAGATTAAAGTTTTAAAAACCAAGTTTCTTTCTGTACTTTTTGTACTTTTTCATAATTTAGATTTATTTCGCCCTGTTCCATTTTGTACTTTTTGTAAATAATGGTCATTTTAATCTTAAACGGGGTACGGGGCGGAGCCATGGTTTAGGGATTCAGGAACGCTGGAGGTAAGAAATATATTAATTAAATTTAAAATTGATATTTAAAATATTGATTAATTAAAACCTTTTTTTATTACCCCATTAAGTACCAAAAGTACAGAAAGTAAACAATAATCATAATTTAATAAAAAAAATAGCATTAAAAAATTTTTTTTTATATGTATTCAAATACAAAAATAATATTTTTTTATTGAACTGCGTGTCACAAATTTTACATTTCTTGATATTTTCGAATCTTATATCATTATAATTAATTACAGCTGAACTAGTAGTAAGAATATCTAGATTCCATTAACTTTTTTTGATTCTTCTTACCTAGATTTCTTTGACCATTTCATTTAAGTTTTCAAAAGACTTGTGTAGATCGTAATTGATCGCTTTACTTCGCATTCTAATTTTATTAGGACAAAGCTTGATCAACATCGCCTAATGTTTGGTCAGTTGGACTCGCTACAATGACATTTTTTGATAAGGATTGAATCATTTTTTAAAGATAATAGAATAAACAATTTATTATCTTTGAGGATTATTAATTTTTTATAATGATATGGGATTCGAAATATCAAAAAATGTAAAATTTGTGAAACACAGTTGAATAAAAAAAAACTAAATTAAATTTAGAAATTGTTATTTTTTAGTCTAAATCTTACAAATTTTCAATATTTCAAAAAATAATATTGAAATTTTAATTGGAATTAATTTTTTAATGTAAGTTTCAAGAGTTTTTTCTGATAACCACTAGGATCTGGGTTAGGCTTTTGTTATTAATTTTTTTATTTGGAACTAGAATTCATTTTAATTTAAAAAAACACACACAATTATTCTAAATTTTAAATTTAAATTCTAAAAAATACGAGTATGTTTGTTGGAAACTATTGTGTTTTAAAGTTTTTAAGTATTTCAAAATTATTTTGTGACATAAGAACACATTAAAAAATTAATGTTTTTATTTACATTTTTAGAAAAAATCTTAACAGATTTACAAGAATTTTGTTTTGACTTAAACTTGTGATTTCAGAACAAGTCTAGTTTTTTCTTTAGTTTCACATTTTAATTTTTCCTGAATTTAAAATAAAGAACAAAATACTCAATAATTTAGAGAACTTTAAATTTTTTTTAAGGAAGGAAATGTGAATAAAATAAGCAGTCTGAATTTTAGCTTATTTTCCAAATTAATTGACAATTTTGTAACCTCAATAGACAGCATTTCAAAAAATAAGACGGCAACATTGCGATCATGGCTACAAAATCATACCACCAAACTTTTAAATAAGTTTCATTTGGAACAAAAGGACAAATTAGTTCTTGCAATTGATAGCGAATCATGGAAAATTTCAGAAATACCACCTGATTTTAAAATTATAATAGACAAAATTATTAAAGATTTTTACAACCAACCGCCAAATTTTTTTTACAGAATATCGAACGAATCCAGTCCAAATTTTTTATATATTAATGAGGAAAAGCAAATTTTCTTCGGAATGGTTGTAACTTTATTAAAAATAACTCTTGAATATGTTCAAATGGAATCTGCCATTCCTGGATCAAGTTTTGAAGTTTCTAATAAAGTTATTGAGCTATATAGCGTAATTATTTTTAATTTTTTAATTTACTTTTAATATTCTTTTGTCTAGATCTTTAATCGAAAAACTTTTAAAATGATTTTGGGTGTTGGAGCCATTGAAACTGGTCTTCTTAAGATAATTACCTTCAAAACTTTGGCCTTGACATTTCGTTCATTGGATACTGTTCTCAAATTTATACCCTTGACTAGAGATTATTTTCTAAATAGAGTTGAAAAAAAGACAAGTGTAGAGCGACAATTTAACAAATTAATTTCTGACTTTAATGAACATATCAATGAACTAAACAACAAGTTAATTTACATGATTGACGAAAAATTGGGTGAAAGTATTTCTGTCTATGAAGTGAAAGCTCCAGTGCCGTCCCAATCTTTCAGGTCTATATGTTCTCAAATCGAAAAGGTCTACCAATTGTTAATAGACATTTTACCAGAGACGAGCATTACAAATTTATTCATCCAGGTCGATGATAAATTCAAAACAAGACTTAAAAACAGACTCATGCAGCTCAAAGTCTCTAGAGATGGTGGACCTCAATATGCGTTAGTATTTATTTTAAATTATCTTAAAAAGAACAGTTTTAGAAAATAAGAAAAACAAAAATTCGATAATAAATTTTTAAAATATTTTTTCAAGGATGATCTTTCAAGATATGACATTTTATGAGAAGCAATTAAAAAACCTACCATATCTCAGTGGAATTTCAACAAATTTTCAGGATATTTGGAATTGATTTTTCTGATTATTTTTTTTTATAAAAATATTTTAAATTAATTAATTAAATAAACTTTTTAAAGGAAATTTTTAATCAAACATGACATTTAAATATTTAGAAAATTATCGAGGTTGGTGATTATTTAATTAATATTTTATGTTATAAAAAATTTAATAAATTTGGTACCAAACCAGTCTTTGGATTCAGTCAATTCAATAGACAACAAATCGACAAACAACATTTAATTAAATACAATTATTAATTCCCTAAACCAAAACACAGCAGCCTCGCTGAAAAATCGAAGAAAGTAAAATGTAAAGTTTATACTAGATTCGAAAAAATGCAAAATTCTATTAATAAATCTTCTTAATCATCAAAATTTTCCAAAAATATTAGACCTGAAAATTCAAAATAATTTTTGTAAAAAAAAAAAAAATACTAAATTAAAATTTATGATTCAAAAAGGGCAAAATGAAAATCAATTTTTCTTTGTTTCAAATTTATAAAATAATATTGAATCTAACAATATTTTATATCAATATTTAATAATTCTGAAGTATTATCATCTTCAACTTCTTTTTAAATTCAAATCAAGAAAATATTAGAAATTTGGGTATTATATATTCTTGGGCTAATAAATTAAAAATTTAATAATCAATCATTTTTTTGTAAAGATTAAAAACTTGGGTCTTTATATAACCAGTTGATCACATAACAGGCGAGACATAACTGTATGTTACCACTGACTTTATGTCGATTTTGTTATCAGGTATTTTTATTGACTGGTCACCTAATATATAAATTGTATCTCTTCAGAGGCAGTTGCAACTTGTAATGCAATTTTTGAAAAATTCTCTAGTTTATTCTTTGTTGGATATACTTTAAGTTTATTAATGGATTCATTAAGCTCTTCAACCGCCGATTCGACATCTTCTTCCTCATCATCGGAATCTGTTGCGTTAGAAAAAATTTCACTCTCTTTGACTGTGATTATTTCTGTGTGTGCATAACTTTCTTGGTCGCTTTCATCAAAATTGGCCAAGTTTTGTGAAATCTTGAGTCCTTTCAACTCTTCGAAAGATTCGAAATTCAAAATTTCCACTTCAATATCATTCATTTCATTGATCTCTACATTTATTTAATCACAAAAATTAATAGTGATTCGAACCCATATTTTGAACCAAAAATAGATTAAATTCGTATTCCATTTCCATATTGAAAATTTTTGGTTAAAATGATAATAAAAATTTTTTACTTTTCACGTATTAGATGACCAGTCAAAAAAATACCTGGTCACAAAATAGACATTAAGTCACTGGTCACATAACAGGCGAAACCTAAAAACTCTTTTCAAAAAATTTTTTATTCGTCTTTTAATCAGAGTTAATTTTTAATTCACAAGTCTTAAGTCAAGTCAAGTCAAGTCAATGAATTAATTTTTTTTTTAATGTTCAAACAGCATTTTTGCCGTTCCAGGAAGTAAAAGCGGCGGCCAAATGTTCCTTTTACCATCCCAGGTATTTATTGAGGCGGCCTAGTTTAACTCACTAAAATTAAAATCCAAGTCATAAATTTGACTTTTAAAAGAAATTTAAGTTTAAGTAACTTAAAATTTAACACTCAAATTACCTAAATTTTCTAACCCGTGATTACCCAGATCTCATTTTTGACTCGACATTGTAAAAAGCATTTAAAATGATAATTTTTATTGACTAAACTTTTGATTTGGTATAAAAATATTAAGAAATTATTTTTTCATTATTCTATATTATTGAAATTTAAATCAGTTAATAATTAGAAGTATAGATACTTCTAATTATTAAGAGTATATAAAATACTAAATACAATTTTTTCTTTTTGAGTATTTAAAATACTAAATACAATTTTTTCAAAGTTATTTTCCAATATTTTTACACAATTTACATAAGAGTTGCATTTTCTGTTCTTCTAAACAAGTTGGTTTGTCACAAAAGCTACTACTGAAATTTGTTTTATTTTCTTTGCATGATAATTTTTATTCTGAACTTCTTTGACCACATATTGACCACAGGCGTATTTGGACGGAAGAGGCTACGAGAAAAAAAAACATCAATAAAAGCAAGCAAATCATCTTTACTAAACACAAGATCTAATATTCTTCATCACTCTCGTTTTTATTATTTATTTTCTCATCGGAATCAGAATCAGAATCCATGTCATTTATTTATTTTATTTGTTTTATCTGTGCTGAGCTAAAGCTCCTTCAGATTAAAAAAAATTAATAAAATTAAAATTAAAGTTAAAATTATGACTAAATAAAAAAAATGTAAAGAAAAAATATAAAAAAAATTAAAATAAGTTAAAATATAATAAAAAGACAATTAAAAATTGATAAATTGTAAGAGGTGACATGTGCAAAGTATTTAAGTATTGAACAGTTCAAGAAAGAAAGAAGAAATAGTAAGATAGCAATCACAATTTCTTAATTTTTAAAGCAGTTTGCGCGCTCTTCGACTTGTTAATCTGATCGACATTTTTAATTTTTAATTTTTTTTAATTTTATTCATTTTAAAGGAATAAAGCCTCATGTTTTTAAAAAACATTAGAAGGGTACGCTTTATTTCATCATCAATAAGTCAAAAACCAAGTCATGTCAAAAATGACACGGTGGTAATAAAAAGATAATTTTTTTTTAAATTTATTTCTTAATTTTCATATTTATTTTTAGCAAAGAATAATATTGATTCCAAAAATATTTGATAAAACTTCTAACTTTTACCAATTTTTTATCAAAAAATAGCTCAAAAATATCAAAGATGACACGGTGGTAATTCCAGTGCTAGCTTAAATTTTAGTGACTTATAAACAAGTTCTCTTTAAATACATTTGAAAAACAAATATTTTGATTTTTTTCAACCGGTTCTTCTTTGAAACCGATCAGAAAAAATCATTCTAATTGAGCCCTTATTAGTATCATTCAATAGGACAATTCTATTTTATTTGAGACAATTGATTAATAAAATAAACAATTTATACAAGTTCATTATTTAACAGAATCAGCAATTTTAGAATAAAAATAATCAATTAATTTTACTAAATCCATTCTCGTTAACATATCTAAATCATTTAAATTAATTAAATGAAGAACAAAATTATCAACCAAATTCATTAGGGCCATCATTTCAGCGTTCAATTTTATGAACAATTCACAAGCAGAGTACATTTGAGAATCTGCTACATAATTGCACTTTAGACAGTGCAAACTTCCTAACTTCATGATCTCTTTTTCGCCTTCATTTACATCCGCAAAATCACTTATCAGCAGTTCGGTCAATTCTTTGAGCCATTCGGAGTCCCTATCATAGTCGAGCTCATCAATGTGAACAGACTGGTTGCTCTTGGCATGATAGTACACTCGTTGCATAAAATTTTTGTTCGGCTGTGCAGCTTGGTCTATAGAGCAGCTAATGCTGATCAATTGTTGCTGTATTTGGTCAAGCACATCCGTTTCATCGCTGGTCCAATTTTCATTTTTGACCAAACGCTTTAGGTTTCAACTAAACAAGCGTTTATTGAGCACAATTTGGGTCGAATCTACGCTTATTTGTCGCGTAGGCTGAACACCAAGTGGCTATTTTTGACCAAATCATGCAAATTGCCACAATAGGAGCCATCAAATGTGTCATCTAGGCTCACGCCCATTCTGAGTGCATGCACACAATTTTGACTAACAGTTTGTTTGACTTGCAGTCTAAAATGACAATTGGTCAAGTGTTTTACCAAGAATGGATAGTCCATCAACGAGTCTAGATAGCAAAACGAACAGCTCAAACTGTTTGTCCGAGTGATCAACTTTTTGTTGTGTCTATCAGCAAACAAAAAGGTCTGAAGGTCTTGAGGTCTGAAGGCTTTTGCGGGCCCTGAATGCTTGGTCTGACTTGAGCCTGAAAGTGAAATCATAGAAATTTGCTTTGAGCGGATTTCTGATCTCAAATTGGTTAATTAGATGCAGAAACAAGATTTGTCATTAATTAAATCAGAAAGTGTAGAAATTTAGTTTTAATCAAATGAATTTTTGAATGCAAAAGATGAGCGTCTAAAAGAATAACACCAAAAAAAAAAAATTCACTTTGACGTCAAATCTCGAATCGGACCAGAAAGCGATTTTTGAAAATTTACGAACATCAAAAGATCAAGGGATAATTAGATGACGATGAATTATTGAATATTGATTTAATTTTAAGAAATTTTATTTTTAAGAAATTAAGCCGAAGGCGAATAGACAAAATTGAATTTTTTGTCCATGAGACTGACATAAACAGCTAGACATTTAAAATTTTGATTGAAATAAAAATCAATGTCAAGTGGTATGAAGTGAGTCGGCAAAATGTTTGTTTCGACTAGACCATTTTGGTCCGTGATTTGGATGCTTTTGTGCTCAATTTCTTTCAACAGAACACATTCACCTGGTTTAGTGACACATGCTTGAACAGATAGTCTCTTTTGAGTTTAGGCTGCTAAAATTTCCGGAAATAAAATCCCTGTCCCCTTTTTTATGAATTAAAATTTTGTCTAATTTAAAAGATAAATCATTTGGACATGTAGTCATCATTTTAGTCTTCAAAATGTCATCTAGTTTGAATTTTTTCTCGAACAATTTTGTTTAGCTTTTTGCTCAAAATATCAAAATTTTTGCCCAAAAATATGGATGATAGCGTTGCCTAAAGCCTATGAATAGACTTTGATCGGCTTTTCAAATTCATTTAGCTTGGCCAAATTTTGTCCAAAAGAAAAGTCAACAAAACAGTCCGTATCTAGCGTTTGGTCACGGATGCAAAAACCATCTCTTTTGCTCTCTTGTCTGTCGAAATTTCAGCGTCTTTCATTCTGTCAACCTTTTTCATTACTTTGTATGGACATGTTGACTTTCTGGCGACCAGGATGAATTTTTTACGCTGCGTGTCGTCAGTGATTGATGGCGACATCGAAATTGTCTCACTAGCATTATCGTAGCTCTCAACCGAAAAGTACAAGGGCAGAGTTGATACCGGAATTTTGTAGCGCCTGGCCGCTTCTGACAGCCGGCAGCCCTCCGATTTGACCATCTCAATTGCCTGCTTCATCTGTAAGCTTTTCCATGAGCGCTTTCGCTGTTATGTCTCACGCTACCACATTTTCTCAAGTTCATGACTTTTTCTTTTATTTTTTTTTATTAATTTAAGCCTCATGGGCAAAAAATGTTCACAGCAAAATTAATTAGATTAAATAAACAAATATGGAACTCACAGCAAAGAGCGGATTATGTCAAGCATAATAGTTAACATTTAAAAAAAAAAGAAAAAAAGAAGAATATCATTTTGGCATGAGTTAAGCAAATGAACTTTGAACTTTATTTATTGTGCTCTAGATTTCGATTGCTTAAGAAAACATTTCAGTTAATCTTGGCCATTTTGGTGAACAAATATTTAACGTAAATAATCCATATAAATTGAAGCTAATCCATAGCGATGAACTTGTAACTAAAAATCAAAGAGAGAGGGGGCGAGTGAGAGAAAAAAATGCCAAGTAAAAGCTTGTTGAATATTTTCACTAATGGCAAAATAGGATAAATAGCAACATTGATTAGAAAAGGTTAGATTTTGTTTTTTTCAATCGAGTCCAAAAAATTGTGTACCAAAACGATGGTTTCTATGGTAACCATGACAACCAGTAATAAATTTGGATCAACAATTTAGATTAGAAAAATAGTAATTTTTTAATGGAGGGGGTGATTCATTGAATACATAAAAGCTATCAAGACTCTCAATAGCCAAAGTAACGAATTGGGGTTAGAAATATTTATTTTCCATCTACTCC